>JAPJYX010000018.1:12490000-14990000 GCA_030503985.1 Himalopsyche tibetana
TGTATGGTGATACCATACTTTAGCTCTACACCAAGAAATATCAAATTTTCAAACGTGGCGATATCAGAACATTCACGCCCGGTTTAAAATAAGCCGCTCCCATTGGATAGAACAACATTTCAAAAATGTGCTGTTCAGAATAAATCGAAATCATTGGTCTGTACCTTACTGCGGACGTTTTACAGACGGACCTTATCGGCTATTAATGTTAAGATTATCGGCTATTAATGTTAAGATAATTTAATGTCATTTTTTATGTATAAAAAGTCCTGTATATTTTTATAAACCATCAGTTGATAATGCTTGCCGCGACCGAGCCCGGTCAGGGCTGATTCTGATCAGAATCTAAAATAAATAATGTGGAATTAATACAAAAGCGCTTTTTTTTAACATAATGCATTTCCGCCAGACATTTACAGCACTATTCAATGTAGCTGTATTATTAATCGGCGGTCATTTTTGTATATTTGAAAAATATTGTTCATACACGTTTATGAGGGACTGGACGTAAATCACTTTCATCGATAATTTTTTTAACACGTCAATGAGTTAGAATATAGTGAATACTTGTTTGTTATTGCCTTCCTGTGTTGTTGGCTCTCCTGTTATTAAAAAATCGTTTTTTTTTTGTTTCTGAAGTGCTTTGTGCTAGAATAATTAATTCGTGTAAAAATATAGTTTTCGTTCTTCTTAGTTGTTCGTGTTATTTTGATACCATATGAAAAAAGAGTTGAGTTTACATAATTTTGTCAAATTTGTATGACGGTCAACTATAATCATGTAATAGTAAGTATCTATTGTGATCGGGCTACAGTCACATGCCTAGATATGCGCTCTGCATACTTCAATACGGTTGTTGCTCTCTTTGTTTTTTTCTCGTTAGCATCATAATATCGTAATATTAATGCACACTTAACTAATACATTGCGATCGATAAAATAGATTACTGTCACGAAGATGTTGGAACTGCGGTAGACTGCCCAAAGGTGATGCATTAACCAATTTACTGATAGAGAATCTTTGGCGGCCATTACCTGAACACTACTGTCAATCTACGCAAGTCGCAAATGAACGACTTATACAATATTTCAGTAGTCGTCAAACTGTTTTTTGGGGTCTGCCTCTTTGATTACATCCAAAATTTCATGTTTCCGTATCGACTCCTATATGAATTTCCACGGCTGCTCGGATGATAGTAAATATATAACTTCAAAACAAAATTTATACTATTTAAAATACACGCAACACACCACAAAAAAAACATGCGATTTGGATCAATAAGTATCCCATTTTTAATTAATTACCAAAAATAATAATATATTGAATTGAAAAATTAAATTACAAATTTTATCCAAGAATTAAATTCTGCTAAAACGCATTTTTATTTTAATCAATTACGCCTTATTTTAGTTAATTATTCAAAAATGGAATTATATTTCGAATATACTCTTGTGGTTGTTCAACTTTCCGCGTTCTTTTTTGTTTTATTTGGATCATTTGAAAAATTTATATAATAGCACAGTTGTTAGCTACACTAGAATTATGTAATAATTAATACGATACGATTAGAGGAAGCAAGAAGACTGGCAGGGAACAGAGAATCTTGGAGGAATTATGTGGTGACCATATGCTCCAACTAGGGAGCGGATATGGACAAAAAAATCGACACATTATTTTTGTTTTATTTGTTGTCTTGAACCGAACCGAAGCTATCACTGCATTTTTAGCAATGAGCTGGCAACTTGCAATTTTTAGCTGGCTGTTTTTTTTTCTTTCTTCTTAATTTGGTTTTTAAAAAAATGTTCCACGTATTGTTTCATAACAGTTGTCAAACGCATTACGCATTGACGTCAGCTGTTGTACTATTATTTTCATTTTCATTTTACAATAAACAAACAATGAATATCGGTTAATGGAAAATATATTTCTTTTATATGGCTTGATTGTAATGGCAATTAGGGATTCTGTGTCGAGACGTCCCGGGACTTTTAAGGTTTTTTGCTGTCTTAAGTCCCGGGACATTTAACAACCAAGTCCCGGGACTTAAGACAGCCAAATTGTACATTTTTAATTTTGAAAAAACCATTCTAACAAATAAAAATTGGATGCAAGCAATCGCTAATGTGACTTAAAAAGTTAATTTCAAAGTTACATTGGTGTCTATCCGCGGGATCAGTTTTGAAAAAAATGCATTATATTTAGGCTGAGAATTAAAGGCCGGGGTTTTAATAAAATTAAGTATGCATATATAACAGGAATCTTATAAAAGAAACAGCTGTTTGGATTTATAATTGTTAAAGTTTAAAATAACATCTATTTATATATTGTAATACAAAACAACCAGTTTTAATGGGTAGAGAGAGACATGCAGAAATACAAAAAAAACTTAGACACGTGTTCGCTTAACTATTTTTGCAGCATGGGATAATCGCACAAAATTCCAAGAATTAATGGAACCAATAGTTATTTCTAGAAAATTATGTTATAAATCAAGGCGGCTTATAAATTTTTATTACCAACCGTTCTGCTAAGACTAATTGATTTTCGAAAAGAATACACGAAAGATTTTGACAAATGCTCCAAAACAATATTTTTGAAATACGGAGATAATTTACTACAACGTCTTTTCTCCGTGGAAAAAGATATCGAGGTATCTGAAGAAAATATCGATGATGAGAAAAATATTGCAGAACTGTCACTGGATTACAAAAAAACAAAAGATTTCTCCATTAAAAACTAAACGAATTTAATATTTTAAAATCAACTGGAGAACGGAAACAAAGATTATTTTTTATATATAACATTAAAGCAACATCGACTTACAATGAAGATGAGCAACAACGTTTATTACAAAAATAAGAAATCGGCTGTCTGATTCGTCATTAAATTCATTATTATTTTTAAAAGCATATTTTGATAAGCAAGAATAAAATATTAACTTTTGTGTAAATAATACATACTATGTATGATTTGAGGTTGTAACTTTATTATTGAATTAATTTAATATTTTTATTATTAATAAATAAATGTGTTCAAAAGATGTATTTTTTTAATTAACGCATACTTTCGCCGCCCTTTTAAAGTACGCATGAAAAAAAACGTCTAACTGCATAAAAAACGCTCAAAAAAAAAATAGTTTAATTGAATCGAAATATTAAAAAACGTTTGGGAGAAAGATATCTTCATTTATGTTATTAGAAATTTGTTTAAATCAATTCATAATCGTATTAAAAATATAACTGTAGCAAAAACAAATTAAAAATATTATAATTAAGTGTTCATACCTGATGTTGTTTTATTTACAAATGTTTTTCACTATTCTACAAAGTTACCAATGTCTCAATAGGACAAAAAAGGTATAAAAGCTGTATTGTGATTTGTGAAGTAACGGTCATAATTTTACCCAATCCATTGTTATTTTTTCAATACATGAACCGTTATCATCCTTTTTTAGTACATAAGTACATACAAATATTTAATTTTAATAAATTTATAATTTTATCAAAGGGGAAATAAAAGTCCCAAGTCCCGGGAAGCCCCGGGACTTTGACTTTATCACGTCTCGTGTCCCGGGACTTTGAAAAACCCGAGACTTCAGAATCCCTAATGGCAATGCTACCATTACTGAAATTGGGACGGTAACTATTAATTGTCGAGATCAATACTGCAGTTAATGTAACATAGACATATAATATCAACAGAAATTCACAAAATAATTCGTGTGCTTGACGAAATTCATCTCAAAAAATACTTATCTTATTAATATTAAAATTAATAATAAAGTCGTGTCACTTGATTAAGATGTTGTTTATTTATTATACGAACCGTCTGTTTTATATCGCTACCTGAAAGCAACAGTGAGATATAATAATAATAATAAACAAACGAATTTTAGATTGCCAATTGATTGCTGAATGTTTCACTTACATAATAAAACAGTATGATATTTAATCATAGCGAAAATTGGTTAAGTGATTTTGGCTAGTAATATAATAATCTGATATATCATTTCAGATAAGGTGCCATAAGGAAGAATTTTAGTAATTTATTTTGCCTGCTCAAATAAAACGAAAATTATAGAAAAATAGGACATCTAAAAAAGGAACTCAAATATGTTTTGACTAAATATATCAACAAAGGATGCTTGATGTAATTTCGATGACATATTTAAATGATTCAAATCAACTGAGATGTTAACAATATTCTAGTGAACAGGACTTTCGTGAATTGCACAAATATTTTTGTAAATTTTAGTTAAAGTACTTACCCATTTTTAAGTATTACTGTCACAAAAGCTTTAGCTTAGCCTTCTTCTTTATTTGAATCATTGAAGGTTGTTAAAGGTTTATAAAAACTCTTCAGCAAATAATACTAGTTCTCTTCAACTTTTTTCACCATAAGACGAAAAACATACCATCCTCTACATGGAATGGACTTTTAATGAGAAATTTTCGCGTCCAGTCAATCAATAACACATATACAGATACGTTGTTCCATGTGCCTTGTCTAGGGGTTAATAAAAATAAAATATTGTCCCACAGTTTGACCACTAGTAAGCTAGATAAGTAATGTTGAGCTATTATAGATCGGACGAACACGAACGAAGCCTTCACGCAATGAAGTAATGCGGCTCTAACACGGAATGCAATTCCTGAGGCCATTGCCTCCTATTTGCTGATTTTGCTATTTCTATGATGCACTTTTAGTATTTTGCATGCTTAAAAAATATCACGCAATTGGTAAGGGCCATAACATGGACTGGTGGGAGGGAATTTTACACATGACAGACATCCATACCTTCGAACATAAATCTATAAACTGATTATAGTCCGATCTATAGCCCGTGAACACTGCAACCGTATCCAGCGTCTAAATACAGTTTCAAATTCAATATAAATGGAGTACTGTCAGCTTAATAACAATATTAAATATAATAAATTATGCAGTTGCCGTATGAAATAATGTAAGTATTGACCTATTTCGACAGGTAAGTATTTTGAAATAACCAATAATTTTACAATATCCTATTGGTTGATTCCGTTCTATCGGTTGAGCCTATTGGTTGATTCTGATCGAGCACAACCTTGAGACCCATACTCTCCGCAGTGAGTTAAAGGTTGCTCCACCTATCCTCAGATAACGTTTTGGAGACTATTATATTATATGGCTTTTTTTCTAGCTTTTCTTTTATGGAGGTACTTATTTATTTTTCAGCTGACTTACGGAATTACATTCAATAATAAAATTGTTTCTATAAGCTAATCCTAAAAGCAAAGTGTATTTTTTACGTTAATACGAGTCCAAGAAGTATGTAAAGTTGAACCAAACATTTCTTACTGTGTACTAACCTAATGGTCTCTTGATATACTTGGTATCATTGGATCGCTATTTTGCGACCCCGTAATACCGGGATTGTCTTAGTACTAATCCAGAGATTTCGAGATTCACTATAACACATAGAAGTCTTTTAATCCACCCAAAAAATGCTCTGAAGTCACTGGCAGTCGTACAATCTCTTAATTCGAAATATTTTTTGAGGAAGGACCTTAAAAAAAGGTCCCACATTTTGGATTATCTATGAAAACTGTCAAATCGGTAGTTTTTTAGAGGAGCGAGCTAAAAAAAGCCATTCTATCTATCAATTCCCAACGATTCAAGTCGTTTCGATCTAAAATGATATCTCTCAATATTTCACTTTTTCCCAGTGATCAGTCCCGGGATTACGAAAGCTTAGATCCTGAAATAATTGTGAATTCCGATATTCCGGGATCAAAAAAGTGTTTGATATTGGATACCCTAGTGCCAACATGAATAGTCGTCATAAAATGAAAAAACTTGAATATCTTATTCGAATTATTCCAACGACAATAGAGGTTGATGATCACTTTTAGGGTATTCACTGTCAATACTTGGTGGAAAGGCATTATATTAATAAAAACAATAATCCTTTGTACTTCATTCCACTTTATTTAATATGTCAGGACCGGTTTCGCTCATTGCGAGCATTGTCAACTGATAAGAAATATAATTTAACAATGCTATTTATACAAAATTAAAAAGTTATACACAACAGTTGGCATTGAAAAGAAATTGCCAATTACATTAAAGTGATTCTAAAATAACACAAAATTAAAATGTTCAACACATCTAACATATAATTAAAAAGTCATCCCAGATTCATAAATTCAGAATGCGATTGAAAGTAATTACAAACATAATTAAAATTTGGGAAATTTTTGACAAAGTGATAAAATGATACATTAATAAAGTGAATATGCTTAATGATATGAATATGCTTAATGATAGTTTTATGTTTTCCCCGCTTCCAAGTAGTTGGTGTGTTCATTCATCACTTAAACAAAATCGACAGCCAGGAAGATTCTGAAAAACAAATTTTTCAAAGACCATATCAATTCTAACAAAAGAAATCTATATTTATTTATTTTTTTTATTTTTTTAATTTATATAAAAAAGAATAGTTAACAAGGGCTAATGCAATGGATAAAGTAACGGGGAACTAGCAAAAATTATTTGATCGTTTAAAAGATCTGAATCAGGTAAAAATTTGAATCTATTGATTTCTAGGATTTCTTGCTTGTCTAGTTTGACAGACTTGTTATTTGATGTATTTTGATGACCCAAAAGAAGCGGACCTGAACAAGAAAAAGATCTATTTTCTAAATAAAGATGCTGCATAATTACAGTTTTTCAATAAACTATCCACTCGACACTCGTCAAACGACTGCTCAAACTCACCAATTATATTGGTGGGTATAGTTACTTATGGTGCTTAAGGTGGTGAGAGTATTCCCAGGCCTGGAAATATAAACGTTTCCTTTTCACTCGCTCGCTCATTTCACTCGTCGGCTCGCTGGGCCGAGTATTGTAATTCTCGTTCAGATTGTTGAGTGGCAGCGTATTCGACAAACCTAAAAGAAGCATAACTCCTTATTATTGGATATCTTAAATTTACATTGAAAACTTTTATTATGGACACAAATAATGCGCGGATAAATAGATACATTTCAAAGTGTCAGAATCGCATCGAGTTTATTCATGGCCCATATTTTGCAACAATATTTGCATTGTTCTCAGTTACTTACCTGTACAATTTCAGATAGCACACTTATTGGCCGAACACAATGGCTGCCAAATATCTGAAGGAAATTGCATTGTTTAATGCTTATTAACTGTGAATCGAAAGGCCGAATTATGTTGCTATATCTTTTCAAATGTTTTTAAAATAGTGAATGCAACGGATTTGATTACTTGTGTAGTAGACTTATCCGGACAAACCGGCTACGAGATGCAACGCCAACGTACAGAACCGCATCCAGGTAAAAAGGCCACTGATTAATTAAATACACATTATAAACGTGAGTTGTTTCGCGTTAAAATATTTTACTAGCTACCACTACCAGTCATTCCAAGATCGACCGCTGCCGATAAATAAACGCTTGCCTCAAATCATTGACTCTGGCGCTATGTGAAGAAACTTCAGCTGACGACAAACATGCGAGTTGCATTGCTAAACGATCCATCTGCCGAAGATTTCTCCAAGCAATTGCTGATTATCGTCGGTAACGACCGTATTCCTGTTGACGAATCGAACGGATTGATTTCGTTTCCGTCGAATTTTAGCAATTTCGTCTCAACGAAGGACGGCTTCATCAACAAAATGTTCCCAAACATCTAAAAACATAAATCACAGTTGGTTGAGTGAACGAGCAATTTTTGCGGCGAAGAACAAAGATGTGGATCATTTAAACTTCAGAATTCAAAATCAAATCGTTGGTCTACTACATTCCTTAAAATCTATCGACCGTGTAACAAACGAAGACGAAGCAACCAACTATCCAACTGAATTTTTAAACTCATTGGGTCTGCCTGGCTTTCCACCGCACAATTTACAACTAAAGGTTGGCTCGGTAGTCATCATGTTTTAAGTTATCAAGTTAACACAACACTTATTGATTCTGAGGTTGTACGAAGTTCGTTGGGTCAACTAGTATGAAATAAAGGATGGGGAGGCGCGAAAATATTTATTTCTTCAGCGGAAGGCGCAATAACATAAAGGTTGGAAACCACTGATCTACAGCAATTACTTTGCGACGTGAATTACATCATTTCAATGTAATTAAAATACTTTTCATTTTGAATTTTGCACATTTATTGAACTTAATTCATTTTGAGTATTCATTTAAACTGAATTTAATTCAGTCAATAAATTTTCACAACATTTATTGATTCTGAGGCGGTACGAAGTTCGTCGGGCCAGCTAGTGTAATATAAAACAAAAGACTTAGTTAAATTTGGAAATTTCTCGTAAAATACATTTATTTCGGGTACATATTAAGATATCATGGGTTTTTTAAATTTATGTAGCACTATATTTATTTATTTTTTACTATGTCCGCTCCCAATGTGGAGCATATGAACTCCTAATGGAGTTTTTCTCAACAGAAGTGTTTCTACGAGAACTGCTTGTTACTCAGTTGCTCAACCTCTCTTTTTCCAAAGAGAGTAGGGATAGAAGAATAGGGCTAGAACAGGATTAGTGGTACGCTAATCGCTTTCGATACGCCCCGTTCATAGGATAAGATGGGTGAGAGGGGGGAATTCAAGACATCACATACATCCATGCCTTTGAACAGAAATTCATAAATCGATTGAAAAATCAATTTGTAAAACTGTCCGTACCGGGATTTGAACCCGGGCCCTCCGTAGCCAAAGCCAACAACGTTGACCACTCGACCACACAGGCGGCATAAACTATATTTTTACATAATAAAATCATATTAAGTAACATTCGATTGACTTCATAATTATTGCGAATCATCATATAAGAGTGATAAAAAATATAGCACCGTGAATATCTCTCAGGTTAACCGAGCCCCTTGTTAAAATTTTGGCACCCCACCGCGGCAATAACACGCAAACTTTGAGTCCAATTATCTTAATTCTAGAAATTGACTGTATAGAGTAGTTTGGCTCTTTGCCGTTCATTAACATATTACTGGATTCGGGTCTGTAAGATTATATGTACCTATACAAATAATACTGCTTATTCTGTAATCAAAATAGCATATCCACACTTCCTGTTGCAAAGAATAATGTCGGTGAAAATGAAAGTTAGCAACACACGACGTACATGTACATAAACGTAACATTATATTATAATGTTGATAATCTTGATCATTTAATTTTGTTTAAAATCAAAGCATAACCACATACTTATTTCGGCTTATACGAGACCAAAATAAGAACTCTTCTATCTTTGAGAATATAGAACTTTATATTCCCGATTCTTGACAATTATACGCTATTTTAAGTACAATGGTCATGAATTGGTTATGTAGCACTTCATTAAGTGTGAGTAAGGACCTACAACATCTATAATTAAGAAAAAATATTAAGTGATATCTATATCTAGAATCTAGCCAAATAGAATTTTTAAAAACATCCCAGTGAAGTAAAGCGTTCCTTAATATTATATTCCACTAACAGTTTACTGTAGGGAGTCAGTGACGTGCTTAAGCAGTGATCCCTTATTTTTTTAATAAATATAAATGAGGAGCAAACATTCAAAAAGTGTTTTGTCACACAAATACAAAGCTTGGTAAATGATGATTTAAGTGTTGCAAAAGTGACGGTTTGTATGAATGTGTCAACTTTATGATTTCATTTTAATATGAAAAAAAACCTTTTTGAACACTAATTTTAATTTCCATTCATAGGTTTTATTATGGGCTATCAGAATTGATATAAAACGCCATTTTTCAAAATTTGTGACAAAACACTTTTTGAATGTTTGCTCCTCAAATATAATTATTTAAAATAAGTATAAGGAATGCTTTTATCAACTGAAATGTATTTAGAATTCTAATTAACTAGATTTTATTAGTAACACAAATGTTTTCAAATAAGACTAAACATTTTTTCTTAAATCAATTAATAAAGATGTCACTCTTAAGAAAGGAATCACTCATCCATGAACTGTGTTTCTGTTATTGATAACATATGTACTTAATGGATCGTATAATATTTCAAATAACTGCTGTAATGATTAAAAACAAATGAATGTTTATTTATTAAAACATAATATTAACAAAGTATTCGAAAAAAATTAAGTGCTTATCCACAAAAGCATTGAATTATTAGATGGGTGATTGCGATCTTGTGAAATTTTAACATGGTCGGCTAACCATTCCTAAAAATTATCAAATGAAATTTAATAAATTACACTAGCCGATAAAACGTTCTCATTTAAAATGAATTTGTTTGTTGTAACCTTGTGCCCTATTATAAACATCCTCCTAGCGTTAAACGGTGTGTAAACAAGTATTTAGTCGTCTTCAAATATTGTATGTATTAAGTAATATTTCTTAATGCCTCAGTTTAAGATAAATATCTTAAATCGAATGAAAGTAATTGTGGATAGAAATTTATATTTAACATCAGTTAAAAACTTAATAGCCAGCAAAAAAAAAATATCGTTGAATTTGTCATTCCTGTAATAAACATCCCGATCCAATTATTTCAATAATTGATATTCTACCTTTTCCACTTTTAGTTTACAAAGATCAGATATATATTATTAGATTAGGTTCATGAAAACTATCCTCATTTTCCTTTGTAACAAGAGTTATCTCAGGAGCACTCCCCAAGACACAGTGGCATGCATTTAGTTGTACAGAAAAATATTATAAAAATTGTACAATTCAAAAAACTTTTACCCCAACGTAAGAATTAAATATATCGAAAATAAATATACTATAACATTTTGTCAATCGATTTATGGATTTCCGTGACACCTAAAATTCCCTCCTACCACTTTTCATTTCATCGGGGGTTTTTTTTTTAAATGGAGGATACCGAGAGCGATCACCTCACCACTAAAGTCCAGTTTTAGTCTTCTCATTCTATCCCTACTATATTCGACAGCAAAGAGAGGTTTTCCAAGGAGCAGTTCTCGTAAAAACACTTATGTTGAGGTACACTCCACATTGAAAATGGACATGGTTATAAAAATATATCTAAACTATATACATGCACGATTTTTATTTAGCGTAGACTTCTAATAAGGATAATATTTATTTTAATAGATATTATAAATTATTTACCGTTCTATATTTAATGATTTGTTTATGCGTATAAGTTGATAATAGTACTGTGAATCGAATTCACAATAATATACATCATTTCACGTAAAATGTTCGGTTATCTTAAAGAATAGCGTCGTGAAGCATTTGACGTTTAATCGAAATTGCCGCCAACACAGAAATCGTTTGTGAATTATTTGTTTTAATTAATTATACAAAACTAAGAAGCGTTACGATCTTTGATTACTGTCAGAATAAATGAAAAAAACAAATGTATATTCATAAAAATAATAAAAGATTTTAGTACTTTTTCCACATAAAATTTATTAGATCAGGACCGATTTCGCTCATCGCGAGCATTATCAACTGATCAGTTGATAATGCTCGCGATGAGCGAAACCGGTCCTGATCTAATAAATTGTATGTGGAAAAAGTACTAAAAATCTTTTATTTATAAAAATATTTCTACGTAAATTTTACTCCGTGCCGTGTTTTCCCCCAATTGTCTTAAACTTTTCTTAAGTCTTTTGTGCGATTCTGGGTATATTTTAACTCGCTGTTTCAAAGTTATGCGGATTTTTAAATTCATTGAACGTATCCTTACTTTTTCTATGAAAGTCAAGTCTTGATTGCTATCTCTAGTATACATATACTGAGTCAATTTACACAGATTGTCAGTTTTGTTGTAATTTTTTCTATAAACTACAATATCACTTTTCGCACCGATAGTGACTTTTGGTAAAACACGTCGCAATCAATAACTTATTTTTGCAAAAAAATGTTAGCCACTTTACGCATTATTATAGAGTTGATATTATGTGTAAGCTAGTGCAGCAAGGGATTGATGTGTATTCCTTTAAAATCAGGGGGTAAATAACTCATTCAAATGTAAGCTCAATAGACAATTAATTGCAGTACTGTGGTGAACACGAATAATTAAAATAAAGATCGGAAATTGACAACTTCCTGCGGCTTATTTTCTGTATTATGGAAATCAACAAAAAAAAAAGCTATTCGTCACCCGATGCGGTTTGTGAAGAAACGTATTATGCCAGTCATCGAACTCATTTCTTTTCCCATAACATGACATCAATTTGTCATTTTGATCACCGATGATGTACTACTATTATAAGCTGGTAATGATTGCATCATTGATTTTTAAAAATATATAAATTTATCATTATCGGTAAGATGCTGGAAAACTAACAAAGTTCAAACAATAAATAACAGAGTATGCACATTGGTGTTATTTATTAGGAAAGTGAAAGTGAAATTCTAAGCTTCTCGTTTTATTATAGCTGGAATGGAAAACTCTGAATGGAAAAAAACATGTACTCCCCAATTAGCTCTTTGCTAAGGGCAATACCCAGCTATCATAAAGTATTCCTTTCTAATGTAAAGTTTATGGATTCCTTATGGAGTATTTCAACTGAACTTGTTTTTTCGAAATGACTTGCTCAATCTCTCTTCTCCGAAAGGGTAAGGAAGAGATAAGTAATTCTAGTAGCTCTCCCTATGCCCCTAGGATCAGAAACGGGAAGAAAGAGATATGGTAACCAGTAGCGTAGCAAGGGGGGTGCGGTAGGGGCGGACAGCCCCAGGCGGCACATTTTTGGGGGCAGCATTTTCAAAAATAAATACAATATTTTGCGAGAAATTATATTTATACATAAAAAAAAATTAAGATACCTGTGGTAAAAAATCCACATTCATAGTTTATAAATAGTAGAAGTGATTTAAAAACAAAATTAGAGGGCATATTGGGGGTGGCAGGACTCCTTCCTACTCCACTGATGGTAACATCGAGCTAGTGACCCCGCAATCGAGTGGAAGAAAGCTCAGCAGTTACCACTCGACTAAAACAACTTAAGTGCCCAGAGACAGATTAAGCACACGAGAGGCCTTAGGCGCAATAAAATTTGGAGGCCCTGTTTTACGGATAACATAAAAATATCAGAAAACTCCATGTAAAATATTAAAAATACATATATTCAAATCTAAACAAAAATTATATGCGTTATATAATATAGGCCATTTTTGAGACCCCCAAAATTAGGAGGCCCCGAGCGCGCGCCTCATTCGCTAATAGGATAAACCGCCACTGTAAGAACCCATCTTTAAATAATACACTAGTCAGTTGATTGATGCGATTTTGTCAAGGAACTTTCCCAGCCGCTATTTTTTTACGGCAGCATACGAACATTTGTAAACCTCACAACGTTAAGTCTGATAATACTTCTCAAAAATAACACATGACACATTTAGTGAAATAACAAAGGTATCTACTGTTTTTAGTTCTTAACCGGTAGTCAGTGCCGGCGCTAGATTATTTGGCGCCTTAGACAACATTCTTCCCAAAATCGTGTAGAATTTTTACTCGGCTATTTTGAAATTGGGACCATTTTTTTAGCTCTCGCTCAATATTTTGTTGCACTATAAAGAGCAGTTCTACAATGAAGGCAAAAAAAATAAGTTTTCGAGCTACTGCTGCTTACTGCATAGATATTTAATATTATTAAAGTAAAAAAAAATATTTTACTCCTCCATTTATGCGCTCTAGGCGGTTACCTATTTTCCCCGTATGGCGGCGCCGGCCCTGCCGGTATTGTACTAGATACAACTGCCCGTGATTTGATGTCAAGGACTCAAATGTGCAGAAAATCAATTCATCTTGATGACTGAAAAGCTCTTATAAGTTGAGTTATACCCGTATGGCGCGGTAATTTCTTTAAGGCCTAATTTTTTAACCTTGCCAACCACTAAGTTTAACCAGTTTATAAAAAGTGTGCAAAAATATCAGGGACAGATACTAGAAAATTTGTCAACTAGTATATCAATGAAGGCCGCCAAATTCATTCACCGCCAAGAGCAAACAATGAGTAGACAGGGTGATCGAACCGAAACGATTCATTATTCTGTCGATACTTACGGCAGCGTGAAGAAAAGTTTTTTGCTAAAACTATTAACAGTAAAACTCGGAAATTTTTCGGCAGGTATCTTGTATAGGAGCACTTTTGTCAAGTTAGCAATATATGTATGTATGTTCAATAAAAGCCTTAAAAATGTTCGGGTAAAGTCAGCTTAGATTACGAAGCAGCGATATCTTCCTACGAAAAAAATTGTTAAATGATTTTTTCAGACATTTGCGTAGATGACCAAATCTAGGTTGCCAGAATTTTAAAAACCCGTCAGTTGATTTAATTATTTCATACTATACTATTATACTTATCATTTACTATATATGATAGATATGGCGCCTCAGCCTCGGTTAAACAGTGACATATGAGTAGCTCAGAGGCGAATCCATAAATTGTCCCAGGAGGGGGACGTTCAATTTGAAAATAAACAGATGCATAAATAATACATTAAAAAATAGATGATTTTAAAATAATATATCTATATAAAAGTAGTCAATACATAGTAAACCAAACAATTCAAGAGCCCATTTCACAATAAAGTTTTAATAAATTAGAAAAATGGAAAATTAATTCTTCTTAGGGGGATCCGTAGACCCGGATCCGCCAATAGTCAAAGCTAGATTGTATCAATTCAAAGTAATGTTTATTAAAAATCATTAACAACTTTTCTCATTTATATATGTCACTTTATTGAATTCTAAACGTTCACTCCCACCTGTAACTAGGATTTAATTCATTAAAAATATTTTCAAGAAAGTCTTTTTTCCTTCTTTAATTTTTTTTTTACTTTGGGCTTTTCCAACCCGAGCACTTATTACACAAGTAATTAGAATACTTAGCTATGTACATATGTCACTCTAGTACCGAAACATTAAAAATCATTTATATAGGAGCGATGCGGTACAAAGTGATCCCTGACAAATTTGCGTAATATTTGCATTGCTTTGATTGAGGTATCATTGTAAATTACAATAAATATAAGCTAAATATTATTATTATTTATCGAATGGTTGAAATAAAAAGAATTTTGAAATGCGAATGCACCTCATAGGAACCCGAAAGTTAACAGTGTTACGGCATCATATATAAGGGGAGCAGCTAAAAAACAAACGACCCAAGCTCAAAAGCAGTTTTGAGTAAATTCGGTTTTAAGTAAGATAGGTTTTTGTAACTGCAATGAAATAAAATAATTTCTATAACACAAGCTATAAATATTTAAGATTTTTAATGTTTACTCTTCCAAATGGCATGGTTTTGAGTGCCTGCCAATCATACACAAATGACCAAAGCCACGAAGGTCATTCATTCAACATAAGGCAAATGGCTCAACGACCCATGGGTCAGTATAACACGAGAGATAATTAGAAATTTGACTTGGGATATTTTAACAATTACGAAATGGTTATTGGAGAATTCAAATATTGGTTTAACTAAAAAACAATAAATATGGTTTGGGCTGAATGTCAATTGAGTGAAAGCCCCATAAATTGTTTGATTTAAAACTGCTTTCTCTTTTCGAAAACGGGACATTGAAGCTGTTTTTTGGGACACATATCTAAGAAAGACAGTTTGGTGTCAACACAACCGTCAACAACACCTGGTAATCCTTGCTAAAAATAGTCAAGAAAATGTCTAAATTAAAGTCAATTGAATCTTCAAATATTTCACATCAATCACAATATCAAAGGCAAAATGTGAAGTCTTCTCAATAAAATGAATCAGTCATTTATATAGGAGTAATCAAGACATTAATATTATGAAGTTGTTAACGATATAATATCTTAATCTGTATCGAAGTTTCGGCTTCCAATGCGTCTACTAACTGCGATAAATATATTGTTTTTAAAATATATCTCATGATCTAATATCTATTCTTGTTTATTTACAGATCTGGAAAGTTGAAGAAGTCCCATGCAGTCCTGAGCAGCAATGAAGTAATCATGGAATCGCCAGTAAGAATAAAATCAGGTGAGTAAAATAGTTATAAAAAAAATGCAGAGTAACACTCCTGTACAGTGATAAGTGACATCTATTGAGATAAATTAGAAGTCAAAATAATTTATTCCCAATTTGGACCTATATAATTTATGTGTTATATACAGTTCATCTGTAGACTAATGGAATTATAATCATCGAATAGAAGAAGAAAATTGAATTGAACCCGTTCACTCTTATATTATATATACATACTTATCTACAAATATCCCTACTTCTTCCCAAAAAATATCCATCCATTTTATGGTTTTTGGAAAATTAACCACAAACAATTCACCATCAGTTATTAATCGCTTGTAGTTTTTCGCCGCATCAGTTGATAGAATAAATAATTTATAGCCTACGAATGATTGCTAGCATATTATAACACTTTGAAAAGATGAGATGTGTTTGGTTAATTTTTATGGAAATGTTTCTGCTTTTATTAGCATATTTTTGGAATTCTATAAACCAGGGGTCTTGCAAACTACAACTCGAAGGCCAATACCGGCCAGCGAGTACCACCAATCCGATGCCCGGAATTCAAAACTATGGTATGTTGGTATGATGAGCTAGTCTTGGACATAGTGGAGGAGTCAGTATGGCTCTTAGGCTAGAAAGTTTGGAGACTCCTGCTATAAACTATAAGGATATAGAACAAAAATCATTTAAAGCCGCGGTAAACTGCTAGTGATTATTTACTGGTGGTTAACTCTCTTCAACTCCTTCTTTATCTATCGCTCATCATAAAACTATACCCCCCATCCCAAAATATTGACAAAAATGAGTTATTCATATTAACAATGAAAAAACACATACAGGTAGTCCTCGACATACGACCGAGATACGTTCCTGAGCTTAGGTTGTATGTCGAATTGGTCGTATGTCGAATTTCATACAAAATATTATGTCGTCGCTGCACACCAAATGTGGTATATGTGACGCAGTGGCGGATCCAGAAATTGTCCCAAGGGGGGGCATTCAATTTGAAAATTAACATGATACACAAATAATACATTAAAAATAGATGATTTAAAAATAATATATCTACACCCAATCCTTTCTTAAGCGATTTTGAATTTAAGTGATTTTTTTTACGCGCCACTTTCTGGAAATAGTTTATCGCGTAAAAAAAGGATTGGTGGTATATAAAAATAGTCAATACATAATTAAGAATGTATTCTATAAAATATATTTAGTAAATTTTAGTAGAGCCCATTTCACAATTAAGTTTTAATAAATTAGAAATATGGAACATAAATAAACCCAAGGGGCGGGGGGGGACATTGCCCGCCCTTGGATCCGCCAATTATGTGACGATTTTACGAAAATTAGCTAAATATACAGTTTTTTCTATTTTTTTTTCTCAGCTTTCTCAAGTATGAACCATGTAACAATACAACATAATAAATTAGATAGAAAACAAACTATGTGCCATCATTCAAATATGAACCATGTGATCTTACTGCACATGTACCGGGCATATGGTTCATATTTTACAGCTATGATTTCACTTAAAGTAGTCGAAAAACGCAAAAATATTTTAAAGTTGAACCTCATAAGAGAAAAACTCGATAAGAATTTTATTGTTAGTCACTCGAGATAAACTCAAGGTAAATTGACATCACAAACACCCACGTGAAGCAAAGTCTATGGGAATAAGATTTTCGTACAAATTAAAAGTCATGCATACAAATTCTTTATGTAGTCAGAAAATAACAATAGAGAATCTCCTGCACATATTTCACAGTTTTTGGAAGGCCAAAACTTGATCGGAGAAAACACCATATTTCCTGGGCTTTGTAGCAACATCTGCCATAAAAAATTATCTCCGGGAAAGCACGACAAGCTGTGAGAAATGGTGCCCCGTGATAAATTTAAAATTTTTTGAAATTGCTAATTTTTTTTCGGTCGTAAGTGCGGATCGTCGTTTGTTGAACCGTCGTAAGTCGGGGGCTACCTGTAATCTAGTAAAATCTAACATCACAAAAATGATGTTTACCACTTTTCCAACTTGAAGCAATACAATTAATTGTCTTTATTATTACTTTGATGTAATATCTCTTTTCCCTCATAAACAGAGCAAACGTGATTATTATATTAAAATCATGTTTGGTTAATAATAGACAACTTTTTAAATGTTGAAATATGAAAAAAATACAGAATTTATGCAGTTTTTTCAAACGAAAACTCTTGCTTCGTCACAAAAAAATATCCTCTACGGGACACATCATCTTAACATTTTCAAATTAGTGCCCACTACTGTTGTTCAATGGTTGAACAACATTGTATGACATGAAAGTCACAATGGAAAAAATTTTTTTTTTACAGAGATAGTTTTTTTTTTACAGAGATGACGGATGTAACACCATTCTATATATTATAATTACCTTAACCGTTTATTTTATAAATAGTTACAAGTGCATTCTTTCTCTTTCTTTCGTATTTTATTACATTGTTCAATAAACTAATTATATGTTGAGATTGCTTTATAGCAAATAGCCGTTCCCTTTACAGTACAGTGGAACCTCTCATAACGAGTTTAATTCGTTCTAGAATCTTACTCGTTATGTGAAATACTCGTTAAGCGAAACAATTTTTCCCATATAAAAAAATGTAAAATACAATGCGTTCCATGCCGGAAAAAAAACAATTTTTATATTTTTAACGTGTGTTAAAGTAAAATTACATACTTATAAATTGTTAAGGAGCGTAACAACCTGAAACGCGATTTGGATTTGCAAAAAACGATAAAAAATCAACTAGTTTATTATTTAGGAAAAATAATTAATTAATTTTTACTAGCAAACATTTGCTTTTGCCGACGCTTCAAAATTTGGTGAAAATGTGACAGCATTATCATTGAATAAATTTGTAAAACGCATAACCACCTCCTTATTAGGGTGATGCCTCTCAATGGTCAATGCAATAGTTTCATGTACTTTCAGCTTTTCTCTTTGGTCGGCTACTTCCTCCTCCTCCACTAACAAACTCTCCTCCATAACTTCTTGCGAGAGCCGGTAAATTGCTCAAATGCTATTGCTCGAATGTAGAATTCCTCGAATTACAAATTGCTCGAAATGCAAGTTGCTCGACATGCAATTGCTCGAATTGTTATTTAAACGGTTTTAAAACAGTTTAGTGTTTATTACATAGTAGTTGATCACTTGGCATTTTATTACACCGTATGTACTCTTAGTTTATAAGGCGAACTTTGTATCAAATTGTATATTATTGCTATACTCTAGAATTATTATTTTTTAGATAGACATTTAAGAAATACTACCTAATGTAAGTTGATAATAGTTCAGTAATATAGAAAATCAGTGTTGTCTACTTTTACAAGGTGAGCCCAAAATCACTCATAATAAAAAGGTTAATAGATAGATATGGGGTGTAACGTCTTTGTGATAGCGGTGGTAACTGGCATAATTATTATTGGATTAAAATGAAACTTTCTGGAAAAATTATTCAGTAAATATCCAAGATGGCGGTTATTATTATTTTTTAATTTATAGCCGCGTCAATAAGTTAATAATAATTTTAAAAATATATATATTATGTGTGATTTGTAAAAGTGGAAAAATTTAAATTTTAAAAAACTTTTTCTCTTAAATTAATGGTAACTCTTCTTATATGTATATGGTGGGTTCAAATCTTACTTTAAATGAAAAAAATATATTGGAAGGTTAGCCATGGGTTATGTTAGGTGTCGATGTAGAAATTGAGGATTTGTTTTTTTTTTAGAAACATCACTACTATCGAAAACGTCTTAAATGAATATTTTGAAAGAAGTACGACAATAATCACTAAGCGTTGTTTGGGATATGTGAAATTAAAACTAGTCGTATATATGCATTACACAGTATATCATCCTTTTTAATTACTGACCAAATGCAAGCTGAGTCAGCAAATAAATATTTATTCCATCTAAAATCTACCTGAGTTACGGCCAAGCCAACGTTCCCTCTAAGCTGCGGCCGCGCAACAGTTGAGAAGTCCCCGCGCACTCCTTTGAAATTTCCACGCATCTAAACCTTTGGCTTAGAGAGAACGTTAGTTACGGCTAGTGCCAAAAGGGTTTTTTGTTTATGATTGTATATAAATGTTTATAATATAAAAACTTTAATGGTTTTTTAATCTACTAGCATATTTCAAGACTCATGCTGCAAGACATTTCACATTTAGGCATTATCAATCAATAGCAGATATTATATTTAGAGGTCTTAAATAAATTTGTTGTGTGTGTTTTAAACATAATGAGAGACATTGAAAAGTAAACCTTAAAAATAGATTTTTATCAATAATGAGAGGTGTATAGTAGATTCATTACAACAATCTATTATGGTTGGCTTTTTTAAGGTAAAAAGAAATAACTTCAAATATACATTACATACGTATATGGGATATCACAGTTTTTGTTAGCACGAAAATTATTGAATTTAGTGACGGATCAAAATGAATTTTTCTGGAAAAAAAACATAGTTTTTCGACCTTTCGATTTATTTTTATTATGTATTTGAATGAACATTGAAAAATAATTAAGAATTATTTATTGCAGTGTAGAAAAAACAGGATATACATAATTGAATATTTAAAAATAGTAGAAAAAAATATTTTTTCAAAATTGGTTAAAAAGTCAACTGACTAAGCTCCGATAAAGTCTACTTATGTAAATACATAAAAATAATATTCGTGGCAACTCACTGACGTCCACGTGGAATATGACAACATCCACAAAGCAGTGCAGTTAGGTGTTGTTTGGCAATATGTGTAAAAAATATTTTCATTTATTTTGCATTTTTCATATACTGCACCTCAACAAATTCAACCAAATTTTGAAGATTTGGTTCACAAAAAACTATTAGTCTATTTATGCAATGTTTTTATAAATAATATTTCTATGTATTTGCAACATTTTTGTATTTACATTATATTAGGTAGTTCGGAAAGAATTGACCATTTTTTTTGCGTCACTGACGTCAGTTTGTCACCGGTCGCCGTTGAGTTAGCACGTCGTGGTTGGTATCATTTTAAAGCTCTATTAGTACCCTTTCTATTTTTTTATTTTTTTTTGCCGCTGTAGAAAAATGCAGAAGCCTGAAATTGAAGAAACACATTTGCGCCATATTATGCTGTTTTTGTTTGATAAAGGATTGAAATCGAAAGAAGCCATGCAGACCATTAGTGATGTTTACGGGGACATCGTGAAGCTTGGAAAGTGTTTTAGATGGCTTAATATATTTAAAAGTGGTGATAGGGAGTTAATGGACAAACCAAAAAGTGGAAGACCTCAAAAAATCGATGATGATACCCTGAACTCGTTGGTCGAATCTGATCCGTGCCAAAAAATTGAGGAATTGTCACATGAACTTGCATGCCTGAAGAAAACAGTATACGATCATTTTAAAATTCTTGGGAAAAAAACAGGCAAGGAATTTGGGTGCCGTACGAGCTCTCTCCAACGGCCTTGGATCAACGAGTAACTATTTGTACATTTCTATTGTCCAGACACGAAACGGATCCATTTTTCAGAAGAATTATTACGGAGGATGAGAAGTGGTCCTGTACAGTAATTCGAGAAGCAAAAACAATGGTTGTCGGCAAATCAGGTACCTTTGCCTACTGCTTAGCCAACATTGACGCTAAAAAAGGTTCTCCTTTGTATTTGGTGGGATGTTAAAGGAATAATTCATTATGAATTATTAAAACCTGGTGAAACCGTTACTACAGAGATTTATTGTGCCCAATTAGAACGATTGAAGGCGAAATTGCTTAAAATATGATCCAGTTCCAGTCAATAATCAGAGGCGAATTCTTCACCATGACAATGCAAGACCACACACAGCAAAAATTACCCAGGAAAAAATCTGAGAGTTGGATTTCGAAATTTTGTCACACCCACCATATTCACCTGATATAGCACCATCACTTTATCAACTTTTTAGATCCTTAAAACATTCACTTTGTGATAAAAAGTTTATTAATATGGAGCAGGTTAAAAATCACCTGGATTCGTTTTTTAACGACAAACCACCAGATTTTTTCGACAAAGGTAACAAAAAACTGCCTATTTTATGGAAAAAGATTGTAGAAAACGAAGGTAATTATATAATAGAATAATAATATATAGTTTATATGCAAATAAATTTGTTTCAATAAATAAAAAAATGGTCATTTCTTTCTGAACTACCTAATATATATGCTATTTTATATTTTTATAATAAAAAAAGGATTAATATATTAACATAGCATCCCCCCCCCCCCATCCAAAGCACATAGCTTTTGATGGGGAGGGGGGTTAAGACGTCCCATACATCCTATTTTTTAATAAAATTCATACATCAATTGAAAAATCAATTTATGAAAATTGCCAATACTGGGATTCGAGCCCATAACCGAAGCCAACGACATTGACCACTCGGCCACGCATCCAAATGTAAATATTAACACACTATAAGCGGGCTCTGTTATTAACTAACTGGTATGTACAGCGGGCGAAAACTAGCGGTAGGTGAAAAAAAAACAAATTTTCAATAATCGCTCTATCTTCCAAACCAGTGGTTATTTTTTAATGAAATTTTAAATGCATACTTATTACATGTAGCTGCTTACTTCTGCATTGTGTATTTTTCAACAAATACTTTAAAGTTTAATCTTCATCTGAATATTCAGATAAATTATCGGCGAATATTTCGTCATCACCTTCGTAATTTTCTGTAGCCATTTTTTACGGTTTAAAAATATGTAAATAAAACATAAACGAATTATAAAGATGTATTTCAAAGCTAAATTTAAATCGGGGTTTCAAAATCTCATAAAAACATTGCAAGAGTATATGTATGTGATTCACATAATATGAAGTGTTGGTAAAAGGAAATGAAGTATTATTATTTTTTTGTTGATGTATGTGTAAGCTGTAAATGTCCTCAAGAGATTGGTATATAATAATCATATGAAATAGTCAAGTAGATATACCTAATCCAGCTTTAAAGCGGAGCAGCAGTCGAGCTAGCGTGTAGAACTACCTTTCCCGCTCTTTGTGTGTTAATAAAAATTTAAATAGTATTTTTTTGTGTTATACGATTTTTCACGACTTGCGTTAATTTTATTTCTATTAATTACATTTTTTATCTTGTGTGAAACATATTTAGAGAGTGAAATATAAAAATAATTTTCTTACGTATTTATTTTAACCGTGTCCACTCCAAATGCTGATCATATGACCTCTTAATGGAGTTTATCTCAACAGAAGTGTTTCTACGAGAACTGCTTGTTAATTAGTTACTCAAACCGTCTGTATATTTTTCCGTAACACATAGAAGACTAGGGCTAAGACAGAACAAACGGTTAGCTTATCACTATCGCTACGCCTAATTTTTAGTAAGAATGGGTGAGAGGGTTTCAAGAAATTTCGCATATGTGTGCCTTTAAACAGAAATCCATAAATAGTTTGAAAAATAATTGCTCGAAAAGTGTACGTATTAAGATTTTCGTAAAAATGTTTAAACTTAAATCCTTTTTTTTATAAAAAAAATTCGAGGAATTTGTAATTTGAGCATTTGATGTTCGAGCAATTGGTCATTCGAGGATCATGTTATTCGAGCAATTTACCGGGAATCGCTTCTTGCTGTGAAAAACAATGCAACTCCATAAGCTTTTCGGTGGTCAGCTCTTGACTGTACTCTTTCACAAGCTCATCAATATCGTTGTTAACCACCTCCAGTCCCATGGTATTGGCCAAAGATACAATCTCGTTGACTGTAGACTTCACAGGTACTGTTTCAAACTCTTCAAAATCACATTCGACAACGCTCCTTGGCAAAGCTTCTTCCAAGCTGAAGTGAGGGTTCTCTTGGTAACCCCTTCCCACGCCTTGTCAATCATCTTGAGGCAAGCAACGATGTGAAAGTGATCTTTCCATAACTCTGCGTCACTCATGCGAGCATTTTTTCACAATCTGTTTTGCTCGTTATGGGAATTACTCGTTATAAGAGGTGCTTGTTATGAGAGGTTCCACTGTGTAAGGATGATACAAAAACATGTAATAAATAATTTACGAAAACTCACAAATTATAGACTTTACCTTTATGGAACTCAGGCCGGAGGTTGACAAGTGATGAATAAATGATACAGTTTGATGAATATATTGAAAGTATTTTCCAACATTTTTAAAAACTTTTGAATATTTGATTACATATAATAAATATCATTTACACACATTTTTGTCAGCTTTATTCAAATGGTTTAGGAAAATGAATATTATGTTGATAAGGTGATTCCATACCATTCCTTTTATTCAAAATTGTGTTTTCCGATACCAGAGAACCTCTTTCACAAAAGCTGTCTGCTCAAAATATTAAAAGAAAGTGTGGTTTTTTTTATATCCTATAACTTGATGCAATTGCATTCACATTGCTCAGCAGTTATTACTATTAACTAATAGTAAGCATCATGTTTTTTGCCAGACTATGACTATGTATTGAATTGAATCGAGTAATGTTTTTGAACACTGGTGTTCATATCTTATCAGAAAAGTGGAAACCTGGTCTAACGTTTTTGTATTCTTCGTTTTCCAGCAAGAATAGTTTATTTTTCATAGTTCCGGCCAAACACCCATAAGAACAATGTGAAATTATCCCGCATTGATCATTCCCCAATTTACCGATTTCCTCATAAATCTATCGTCTAAATATTATGATCTCGTCACAAATATATCGATTGACCATTTTTGTTAAATATTTAACATTTCATTCATATTCATATTCACAACTAAAATTCCCCCATGAATTTGAGTGATCTTCGATAAAATTAAAGTGGTCAACTGCAAATAGGCAATTTAGTATTAAGATTTTTTAAAAATACAATAATATATTCTTAAAAAATAGGTGAAATATATAATTGTTTATTAGAAAAAAAACAGTGAAAGTATGTACTTCTTTTTAGTATCATTTGAAAATTTCTCGCATTTTTCATTTTTAGTACGGTCCCTTGAAAAACGTAGAATATGGATTTCACTGTAATATTATCTTATTATAGTACCATTGGAATATTTACATCTTTGCTCATATTCCTGTAAAATAAACAAGCATAAAATTGAAAATTAATATACAAAGAAAAAATTCAACAAAGAATTAAAAAATATTTAATAGATTATTGTAAATTTATAATATTTATAAAATCAATATTTATTGTATTATTAATCTTCTTTATAACTGTATTAGCGAAGAAGAATTTTAATTGTATATTTGAACATTCATGAATTGACTGCTAAATCCATTTGAAATATCCATCATGTATAATGGATTTTCATTGCAATTATAAAGGTAAATAGAGTCATGTTATCTAAAATTAAACATTTTTTTTTTTAGGGCTTGCCACAATCCTTACGATCTGTTTATTCATTGGAGCAACAAAGGCGTACCCGAGCAATAATTCCAAATTGGAAGGTACACTCAGTGACAATGTCACTCAGAAAAATGAAGAAACCACAACGATTACGGACAGATCAGAGAAAGACGGCAACGCTTTCACATTAATGCCGAAAGAAACGATAGTCGGCAACTTATCGAAGATTACAACTAGTACCGTGAAGCCTATCCAAAGTAGATATTCTAAAAATGCAACTCCATCTACCGAAAGAAGTCCCAGCCATTACAACAAAATTAATGCGAGAGGAACAGTCAAATATTTCTCAACCAGACCTCCCTTCAAGCCGAAAATACCGATGAGAAGAAACATCACTCTTCTGCGAACCCAAGCATCGGAAAAATCAAGCGTTATCACACCGCTTTCAAAGGAAATAAACAGTACCGTTGCTTCAAAAGAAATTTTGACCACAAAAACTTTCCGAGAAATAATGACTCCGAAACCGGTGAAGGATATTCTCACTTCGAAACACAACAGAGATTCTACCACGCCGAAACTAGAGAGAGAAACCGTGACTTACAAGCTTAGTAAGGATATAATTACCACGAAACCGGTAAGTTTTATTCTATCGAAGAATAGAGATATCGATCCAAAGTTAAGTAAGCAAATTTCAAATCAAAAAATTAACAGGGGAAACATCACCAGTAAGGATAGTCTCACACCTAAAGTGAGCGAAAAAATTGTTGAAAGCACATCATCTGAAGATGAAGACGGTAGCGGTGTCACAGAAAAGAATGCTCGATCCAGAGATAGGTCACAAGATAGCAAATCTTTAGATGCAGACTTTAATATTGACAAGTATACATCACCAGAGTTCCACGATATAAATAATGTCTACTCCCAAGCGGTATCGCCCGACGTGGAACATTACATAGTACCTGAGAATGTTGCAGATTATTATGTCACCCTAGATTCGGGCTCTTACGGTGATGGCCAACGCCGCTTTTTCGGAGTAAATGTTTTGACGACGCCGCACACTAACATATTTGATAGAAGATATAAAGAAGTCTCAGACGGGATCAGGGAGAACTTGGCCGATGCGGAATATTTTGCCGACGAGTCGACGACCGAACCCGCGGACGCATCGAAAGAAGTAAACTTCGAAGAACTCCTCGCCAGATCTCCGAGTAATAACTCGAAAATCAGTTATAAGAACACCAAAGAGTTGATCGTGTCCGATTCTCAGAACGCTCTGACTAATCGAAGGGATTATATGGATTCCAACGGAACAAAAATATTCTACGAGATGTCAATGGTTTCGACTGAAAACTACGACCTGAAATCGTCTACGATGAGATCAACATTACTACCCGGTAATAATTATAATTCAGAACAAAACGAAATAAGCACCCCATCTACGATGCCGACAAATAAAATTACTAAATTTTCTTTGCTAGATAACAAATCTGGTAAAAGTGAACCAAACACGACGAAGAGAATCGAGCATGTGTTAAGAAGTAATGAATCGAGAAAGTCATTTTTAACTACAGTTAGAATGCGAGCACATACCACACCCAGACCTAGAATTCGAATATCTTTGAAAAATAATCGTATCGAGCAAAATACAACCAGTCTGATCTTGGCAACGCCCGAGACGACATCCAAGGGTCCCGAGGTGGTTAAGCTATCACCGTTCAGAAGAAGGACGACCCTCACCACGGCTTCATCGAAAATTGATCCCGTTTTACAGGACAGCAGCCCTTTCAAATTGGTCGGCCACACCAAATCGGATTCCGAAAATTCGATACCAACCTTACGCAAGAGAGGAAGTGTTAAATATCAAGAGTCTCCGGAGAATGCGACTTCCGAAATGAAAAATCTGTCTCCGGAGTTCACGATCCCTCCGACGGCGACGGCCTGGGCTCTGATCACCATGAAGGACACACCTGTGAAAAAACAAAATGCTACATTAACAGGATCCGCGACACCTTTACAGATGGAAACTTCTATAAAGGCTGAAGATGAACTACAAAAACTTGATAAATCTACTGGTATGTATACTTTGAAATTGATTTACATATTATTTGGACCACATTCTTAAAGACTGTCTTTAATAAACATATGCTTAATTTCCTAAAACCCCAACTTTTATTTTAGTAAAAGCACTAGCATACGATCTACACTCGCACACTGTTTAAACGATTTCATTTACTTGTGTGGCTGGAACATTTTATATGATACAGATTGCTTTATAATTAAGAAAGCTAGAAGTTAGCTTCGAGAACAGATGCTTGCGTCGGATAATGGAGGTGAGGTGGTTTGATTTTGTGAGGAATTCAGAGATAAGGGAGCGTACAAGGCAGCGTCCCATCACGTCAGTGGTTATGGAGAGACGTTGGAACTGGCTGGGTCACGTGCTGCGGATGCCTCCGGAAAGCCTCAATCCTGCCTGCCTCTTCTTTCGCCTGGTGAGATTCCGGCGTCCTGGACGTCTGTCGGGTACTATCCATAGGATGTACTCGGTGGAACTGAGGGATGCTGGCATGTCATGGGAGGAAGCAAAGCTATTGGCGGGAGACAAGGAAACATGGAGGTGCCGCGTGGCGGCCATATGCTCCACATAGGGAGCGAACATGGCCAAAGAAGAAAAAAAAAAAAAGATATATTAATAAATTAATCTTAGCATCGGTGCATAATATCTCTTTGATACTATGGTATGGAAATTTGTACAAATTGTTGGCAGTAATTCAAGATTATCATTGATAACGGCAGCACTGTGTCCTAATTTAATGGCATCTACTGGTTTATCATAAATTGTGCAATTTTTTTAAAAAATATTTAATTTTTTACCAATGAATAAAAAAAACAATATTCTACAAATCTTTTCAAAATCCATTCACAAAAGGCAAAACCATACACGTTTTAGAATGCATAATTTCAAAATCAGACAGTCAACTGACTTAAACATTTGCAGAAGTTTCCATTTATTCATTTTTGCGATTTACGCTAAAAAAGCCTAAATTATTTAGACAAAAAATGAATGTACTGTTGCCACTCAAAGCAAGCACTTTTGCAAAAATGGATTCTATGCTAGGGTTTTTATACACTAGAGCAGGGGTGGGGAACCTTTTCTTGTCTAAAGGCCGCATTCATTTTTCTGATTCGACATAAGGCCGCAGTAAACATTTAATAGGGAATCTTTGGCCGGAAACGGGAATTTACAGTCAGAATATGTCAGGAATTTACGAATTTACATAAATTTACAGATTTACAGGATTGGCCAGAAGGCCGTACCAGAGTAGCCAAAAGGCCGCAGGTTCCCCACACCTGCACTACAGACAAAACTGTGTATTGGAAACTACTCAATGCAGATCCAACCATCCAAATCCAACAATCACACTGGATATAATCTGAGATACCAGATATAGGACTCTCTCAATTCAAATAAATGTTTACGGTTTTATTTAACTTCTAATAATAGATGACACATTTATGTTATCTTCCCTCGGAATAAAATGTAATTTTCAAAGTAAGGTATTTGACCTAGAAACATATTTAACACTAGTATTTCTTTAGGTATTGCATCTTTTTGTAAACCATTGTAGAGGGATACTTGAGTAAATAAGTGAAGGATTTACTTTATCTCTATTCTCCACCACGTTAGCAACTACAGCTGTTGTTGTTTTTTTTTTACAGAAGCAAATTTAATCGCGTCTGATGAGCAGTCCACACGTGAAAAACTTTCCACTACTACGTCAACAGAAATATCTTTAGGGCAAAAAAACAATACAGAGAAGGGTGGGGAAGAAAACAAATTAACCTTCAATCATGTCACAAGCCCCAGCAACAACAACTATGTGACAGCACTCCTCGATAACAAAAATGAAAACAGTAAGAAAACAAATGAAATTAAAAAAGATACGATTGATGATTTACCGGACAGCTCTTCGTTTGAGTCCATAACTAAATTTCCAAGCACTGTGACAACCCCCGCATACGAGCAGGACACGGCAGATTTCACTTCAGAAGAAGAAGATTATGGTACAACAGGAGACGATGCCGGGGATATCTCAACGATTAGTTCAAAAGATTCATACTCTAACGGAATGTTTTCGGTCGACGATACCCATGAAGATGGCACCATTCATAGCTCAAGCGACGATGACTTTTTCAGCAACACGGATCTCACAACCTTCATCAATGAGCCTTACGCCCAAAAGACAATGATAACTTCGACCGATTACCAAAAAGAATCATTTACTTCGTCGGACACCACAACAACTGAAGCGATAACGACAGAGACCCCGCCTCATTCTTCATATAAATCAATGACAACTAATTACCCTGTCCGTTCTTACACAACAGACGCCGATGATGACGATGAAGAGTTTACAGTCATCTCCACCACTGAAAGCCCGTCGCCGACACAAGAAACAACAACGACTGCTCCAGACAGTTCATCTGTAACTACAACAAACGCCTATACAACCGAGACATTATTTAAAGACATAAATATCACAACTATCGTCGGCAAGATAACGACGACGACTATAAATGATGATATAACAACAACGGCAGTTCCCGAGAGCACATCAGACGCAGTGATTACAGAAATAAATTCACAAACCAATATCCCTACGACAACAGTAGAAGACGATGTAAGTGATTTCAGTTTCAGCACATCATACACAACAGAAAAAGATATAACTTCAACAATAATGACAGACTCCAATTCTCCTGATACTTCAAATCCTGTTGATATAACGACGACCTCTACGAAAACTAGCACTCAAGATCTGGAAGCCGTGTCGACTGTATATTACGGCTCTCGTAATGGTAATTCAGACTATATTACATCGCCCACTACGACGGTGATGCAGACTTCACCGTTAATTGATGCAACACTGAAACCGACGAGAGATAGGATGACGACGACAGAGATTAACGATCACAGTGTCATGAATTCCGACGAGATTCTCGATTCTCGAGAAGCCAAGAAAACTGATGACAATGATACGAATGCCCCATCGGATGCTGATGATGAAGATTGGATAGATTCACCGGATGCAAAAAATACAGACAGTAATGAAATTCCTACACTCGGCACGTCTGACGCCGAAAAATCAGACACGGGTTTCAAAGATTTATCACCTGATACCGCAAGTAACGACATCACCGACTTCAAGCCGATAGAAACAGACCCGACAACGTCGTCAGCGAGTGTTTCAGGATCAAATATAGAAATCATAAGGTCAGAATCGGTCCCGAATGCAGTGGAAAGCTTACCTCGGCAGACGACAATTTCATACACCGAGGACCTGGGCGGCGCTGATAATTCTGAAGACAGCTCTGGTGCCATTGCAGCTATAGCCATCAGCGTCATCGGAGTCATCGCTCTCATGCTTCTAATCGGGATTCTGGTAAGAAACAAGTCATATATACATATATTTCTATACAACAAAGAATGAAAAAATATCTCTTGAAATTGTCAGTGTGAAGAATAAATAATGGTCATGCAGTAAGATTAATTTTGAAAAAATACAAATTACGCACAGTTGACAGTGGAAGAAGATATAAACCTTTTATTGAAAGGCATAAAAAGAGCGTGATGTATTAACTATATGCAGGATTTTTTTTCCAGTGTGACGTGGTATCATAACTCAAATTAATGTCATAATATAAAACAATAACCAGGTGCATAGAATTACTCAGCGACCAAAACTAGGGGTCTAATGCATGAATTTAGTGAGCTTTTGTGTCAGGCGGATTCCACCTGCAAAAGTTTAGTCACTTTTGTTCATCACACTCATCGGAGTACACGTACAACTGTACAAACAGCATTTTCTTCAATTTCTTTACGAAGGTATTCGTGATATCTAGAAAATTTCCCCCCACCTTTCCAATCAATTAATGAGGCAAAGCGAGAGGGATTAGTAAACCACTACTACCCCTATCGTTATATCTTTACTCTCTTCGAAAAAAAGAGAGGTTCACCGATTTACTAGAAAACAATTCTCGTCAAAAAAAACTTCTGTTGAGTTACCTCGATCAGCAAGCCATTTTTGCTCCAGATCGGGAATGGAAATGGATTAGAAAAAAAGTTTGACATTAGGTGAGTTCTGGCAACTTTTTTTTCAAATACTGTATACAAGCAACCATTGGCGGATCCAAGGGGGAGGCCATGGGTGCCATGGCCTGAGGAGAATTTATTTTCCATTTTTCTGATTTGTTAAATGTTCATTTTGAAATGTTTAGTTTACTATATTTTATAGAATTACTTAATTATGTACTGTTTTTATATAGATATATTATTTTAAAATCATCCATTTTTTTATGTACTATTTATGTATTATGTTTGTTTTCGAATTAAATGGCCCCCTCCGTGGACAATTTCTGGATCAGCCACTACAAGCAACAAGCTTAACCGCTTGTCAGTTTTGTAGACAAGCGAGAGTCTCACTCGGGCGTTTTTATTTTCGACTTGCCAGGAATGTTTTAACACGAGTCCCATTCGGGCAGATAATATTTCAACTTGTCACTTGGTTTTTAATTAGTTTCAACTGATATGACGTAATATAATGCTTTCTTTATTGGTAACGTAATACATTATATTTTATTTCAGTAAAATTTAAAATATTGTTAACTTACATTCTAATAAAATGTAACAAAATAATACTTAAATGTTTTTAATTTCCATACAATTTTATACATTGTAAACTAAATGTTAATTTATTCTGAAAAAAAAAACGTTTTTTTTTATTATAATGAAATATTTCAAAAAAACAAATGACAATTTGTTAGACACTCTTCTCACCAAAAGTAAACTGGTAAGTGGTTAAAGCTGATGACAATTTTTCCTTAAATGGGTTTTTTACAGATATTTTATGCAATCATCTCTTAAAACAGAAAATAGTTTTTTTCAATCCATGTCTGCTAATAGAGAATCTCAACAGAAGTTTTTTCTACAAGAACTATTTGTTGCTCAATCGCTCAACCCCACATTTTAAAAGAGAGTAGTAGGGATAGAAGAATAGGACGAGGTAGAAATGAACTAATCGCACTCGCTACCTCCTGTTGTTTAAGGATAAGAAGGGTGGGAGAGGATTTGTGGATATCACAAACAACCATGCCAAACAGAAATCGGTATATCGTGTGCCAGGTATGCCATTTTATGACAAAAACATTTTTTTAATGGTTTCTAAAATCTTCCGATGCATTCTCAGATTTATCGTACATTTAACCTTTAACGCTGAAATTGTTTTTCGTATGTGCATACCGGCAACTCGACGGTTTTTGCACGCAAAAATCATATTTGCACTATGAAACATTTATATAGTAAAAAAAAAGAATATAGATCAAAAAAAAAACATTATTTCTGGAAAATAGATTTATAATGAATAAAACGTACTTAATTTTATTTTATTTGTGTCTTCATCGTGTAGTATTACACATAGCAGTCGGCAATCTGTAATCCTGCCTTATTCACGCAGTTCTCGCAGGAATAGTCTTGTTTTCCATCTACCACCTGATTTTTTTTAATAAACTATTATTATTGAGATAAATATAATAAAACTATTATTATTCATTGTAATTTTTGAAATCGCAATATGATTATAGCTAAAAATCCTTAAAAATTACGTTATGGGTATGCCGCCGTAGCGGCGGCACTGGAGTGGTAAGAGTTAATACAAATAAAATAGATCATGTTAAATAGCCAATGAAATTAATATCGCAAAGAATGTCATAACGTCATTATCTCAGAACAATCAAAATGCTACATAATGAATTGTATCAGAAAATTTTTCTTTCTTCCCAGTAAACAAAAGCGATAAAACACAAAACTAATAAATTTATCCAACCAATACCAGTATTATTTGCTGGTCAATGTAAAATTTTAAAAATAATGTTATATAATTAAGAGTACATATTGAAAATGAATTTATAATAAATCCACTTCAAAACTAATCAACATTATTTTTTAAATGAAGAGCATTAGATCAGAAAAATACATGATAATTACGCTGATCATTCAAAGGGGTAAATTTTTATATGAGATACAAATATACTCGATGGCTTCCATAGTTTTGCACACCATTGCATTTATCATAGACAAAATTAAATTCTGCACTTCGAAATTGTCACACCTTTTTTTACCAAATTATTTTCTCAGTCAGTTCTCGATTTACGACGGGGTTCCCTTCCACCACCTAGGACGTAGGTCAGAAATGGTCATAAGTCGAATTTTATACAAAAAAATAATGAAATGATAAGACATAAAAAATGTGTGGTACGTTAGTGGTATTTATTTCAGAATATGTACTATAAGAATATACACTCAAACCTCTTTTTGTGCGACTTTGTTTTGTGCGATTTCAAAGTTATGCGGTTTTTTTTAATTAAGAGCGTATTGTTCGCAACCGCGCGTAGACTTGTTTACTTAGACGTGACCTTGGCGCGTGCATATTTCCAGTGTTCCCATATTGTATGGTTAGTTGGGAAGTTCAATCGGTGTCTTTTCATTATAAAAGAGGGCTCGTGCCAATACAGTGCAGCCTGCACTCGACGGGATTGGGCACTCCTGATTGCGGCAGGGTGTTTATACGCAGTGAGCATTTGACAGTGGGCCTTATAACACGTCGCTGTAACACTGCGCCTTTTTAACTTTATAAACGAAGTTTTCTATTCAATTTTTCAATGGTATTTTTATATTTCCATCTTCATTCACTTTCACTTTAATCTTAGATTTAACGTGCCCCAATGGATAAAAAAAATAAAAACGAAATGTGATTTCTTTGGAAAGAAAAATTGAAATTTTAGATTTCTTAAAAAAAGGAGAAAGAACTAGTGCCACTAGTAAACATTTCAGCTTGGGGGAATCTACTATAAGAGCAATTAAGAAGAATGAAATTGCAATAAGAAAATCTATCATTGATGGGACTAAACTAAGTTCCAAATTGTCATCGTACACAAGAGATACATTATTAGAAAAAACAGAAGCGCTCTTATTGAAGATGTAACCAAAAAAAGAATCTCAATAAGCGGTTTTTTACTTCCATGAAAAAGCACGTTAATTTTATGAAGAAAATGAAAAATTGGACCCATCTACTGATTCATGTTCCGGGGGAAATAAAAAAATTCATCGCTAGTAACGGATGGCTTGCCGGATTTTTAAAAAGGAATGCATTTCATAATTTGAAGATTCGTGGGGATGCTGCATCGGCAGATCAAGAAGCAGCCAAAAAGTTCCCAGAGACTTTGGCTAAAATTATTGAAGATGGTGGATATAGTCCCGACCAAGTGTTCAATGCAGACGAAACAGGATTGTTTTGGAAGAAAATGCCCGATCAAACTTATATCGTGAAGTCTGAAAAGAAAGCAAATGGGTTTAAAGCGAGTAAGGATCGAGCAACATTGTTACTTTGTAGTAATGCATCGGGAGATAAAATGTTGAAGCCCCTCCTAGTGAACAGATACCTAAGACCACGTGCTCTAAAAGGCAAAGATATAAAGCAGCTACCGGTACATTGGATGGCCAATACAAAGGTCTGGGTGACCACAGCCCTATTTACTGAATGGTTCACAAATTGCTTTTTACCAGAAGTAGAAATTTATATGAAGCAAAAAGCTCTTGATTTCAAAGTTCTTTTAATCTTTGATAATGCACCAGGTCACCTGCATTTAGAACATAACAATGTGAAGATATTGTTTCTTCCACCTAATACAACAAGCATCATTCAGCCATTGGATCAGGGGATAATTGCTACTTTCAAAAAGTATTACATCAAGAGCACTTATCGAGATATTTTGTATAAAATAGAAAATGAAACATCAACATTACCCGATGTTTGGAAAAAATTTACAATTTTAGACTGTTTAAATCATATTGCATCTGCTATTGCTGAATTACGACCGCACACTTTAAATGCATGCTGGAAAGCTGTATGCCTGGATGTGTTAAAGACAATTCAATCATTGAAACAATGTCGATATCAGCTGAAATCGTTAATTTAACGCATAGATTTAGCGGAGAGGGATTCGATACTTTCAACCTAAATGATATTGACGAATTACTTATGGATAATGCTATGAGTGACGATGATATTATGGATTTAACTCTGAATAATAACAATGAACCAGAAAACTAGGATTTGGTGGAAGAAATACCAGTTCCCCTAACGGCAAATATAATTCGAGAAGGTGTACAACTTTGCAGGAAGTTAGAAAATCATTTTATTCATCATGATACGAATTCTGAACGAGCCTTCAGGTTTCAACGTGAGCTTAAAAGTTGTATTTCTGGGTATGAAGAACTACATAAACAATTAGTCAACGATGCAAGAAAATCGCAACAAACTTTGATCACCAATTTTATTGTGAGAAAAAGAAAATCTACACAGAACAATGATGAGATTGACGTTGATTCTACAACTGCGCATACTATTTCTTCTTCCGAAGAGCGCGATTTTGAGCCATATCGAAAATCACAACAAAAATGGTCATACAGCGATGACAGTTTGTAATTAAAATAATTGTTATTTCTGTAGTGGATGCAAGGTATTAGAGATTCCACACATTCTTAAAATTTAACCAACTATGCGAGACATCCTTAAAATGTTATTTTTTAATAAAATAAAGTAAATAAAGATTTTAAATTATTTTTTTTTGCCTTATCGTTTTCGTACATTTTTATAAACTTTTTTTGTATATTTTATATGGAATTTTCAAAGATATGCGGTTTTTAAAAAAAAATGGAACGCATCTTCACTTTTTCTATGAAAATCACAGCTTTATTCACAGCAACTGCGATTTACTGCGGAACGCATCTACCGCACAAAAAAAGGTTTGAGTGTACATGTATTTATAATATAATAAATAATATATATTTACAAAGTTATTCTGTGGTATTTTTATCATCTGTGCTAATTATCCATAAGTGTCTGAGTGATTGTAGTGGTGAGGTTATTTTTTCTCACAAACATATCCAAATTTGTTAGTGTAAATTGCTTTTTCTCTTCTTTATAAATTTCGTTGTAACAGGCGAGTGCTTGCTGAATCAGGCGATGCACCTACAAAAATCTACCAGTGTCTGGGTCCATATTCTCAAATTTTTGGATTCCATTGTTGATTTGGCTAAAAGCTGCAACCATGTCTTTAAGCACAATTTTTTTAGATATATTGTGTTCACCTATTTCTTTTGATTCATTGATTTTTTTTTTGTAGCATGTTCCTTCTCAATCTCAATCAAATCTTGATTTGTGAGCTCTTCAATATCATTTTTTAAAAGTTGAATTATATCTTCGCTGTCAACTTCCAGATCAAGTTTTTGAGCAAATTGTACAATTATATTCATTACTTCTCCTACTTCATTTTCTCTATTGAAATACTTATTATTATTACGTTTTAATAGTTTGTTTTATATGCCATTCATACATGATGTCATTACATTTGACCATCCTTCTGAGATATTTTTAATTGCTTGAAAGATGTTAGTTTTTCCAAAATTCTCTCAATGTCTGGTCTTTTTCTATTGCTTTGGTTGCTTGGGCCAAAGTAATTCTTAAATAATAACTGCACGTTGTCTACATAAAGACGATGCAATCAATTGCATCATCTTAGTTAAGGTGGACGCATCAATTACATTAAGGTGCACGCATTATTTTTCATTTTTTTATTTTATATTTAATTTTTTTAATTTTGGACTTTGTCGTAACTCCGAATGGTCGTAAGTCGAGGTGGTCGTAAGTAGAGAACTGACTATACAATAGAAACACAACAGAAAAATAAAAGATGACCGTGTTGAGCACTCAAAAATATTTAAAAAATCCATTTAATCTTGAGTTTGTATATATTAAGTTTAATTAAAATAATATTTAATTAAGTGAATTTAGTAGTTTTAAAGAAAAATTTAAATAATTTATAGTTTGAGTTTAGAACATTTTTTATGTGATGTGTGCATCAAAAATACTTTTTCGTCTTTTTTTCCCGCCACAGATAAGCTATCTTTGACCAAATTAAATTAAACACTTCAAAATTGACTAGCCATTTCAAATTATTCTTGAAATGATTGAGCATAATGTCAGAAAAATGCACGATAATTATGCCTATCATTCAAAGGATATTAAAAAAGGCTCCCATATCTGCTTGGAACATTTTTTTACGTGATGCACCAAAAATACTTGATTCCATCTTTTTGCACACTACACTTACACATATTAGGCACCCTTGACCTAATTTTAATTCCTACATTTCAAAATTGACGGTCAATTAAATTATTCTTGAAGTGACAAGCATAATATCAGACAAATACACGATAATTATGCTAATCATTCAAAGGATAATAAAAAAGATTCTCATATCTGCTAGATACAACTTTCAATTCACAATATTAATATTTTCCAGTAGCTGGTCTTCTCGTAGACATATATCGCCAGTCTCACAAAAACAGTTTCGACAAGTCCATTTCAAAATATTCCCAGGAAAACCCTCATAACATCTACTAGTGAACGATAACTATGAAAGTTGTCCAGTAAAAATAAGAAAATTTGCTGAATAACATGCTACCATTGTGTATATCTGTAAAAAAATATTTTGCTATCTTTGGTATATGTGTTTATATAAAAAGATTTATTGGAACACTTTATTGTGAGAGATGAAATTTGGTTTGTGCATTCCTTGTTATCGTAGAAATTCACCAACTGAAATTCTGAACATTGATAGATGGCGTCATTTTTTAAAAAATCCCATTTCTTCATTTCAAAGTATCCCTGAGAACACCCGCTTAATATCCAGGAAAATAAATGTCTTTCTAGTGCAGATAATTAATTTAAGAACAGCACAGGAAATCCAACAAATCTTTAAAATATATACGATAATAGCTATGCAAACTTTCCTGTAGACACGAAAAAATTTGTTAAATTAATGAGCTTCACAGTATTTGGCAATATATTTCATTATTATTAGTATCACTCCTGAAGGGTCACAGCGAAATTCGATCCGTTATCTATAGCAGTGTTTCTCAACCTTTTTGGGCCCAGGCCCATAAAAATTCGAATTTCAAGGAATTTGCGGATTTGCTGAAATAACCAGTGGGACCTTTTTTTGCTCTTCCGAGGATTTCAAGCCGTCATGAATCTCATTGAAATTGAATGAAATTTGCCCTCGGCTCCCCAAAACAAAAATGGGGCCACAGGGCTCCCGCTTGAAAAACCCTGATCTATAGTATAATAAAAATTTACCATCTTGTTTATATTATTCTTTGTTGATGATAGCTAAACGATGGTAAAAATCCCTGTTTGTTTCATTTCAAAATATCCCCGGGAATACCAGCATAATATCTATAAAGACACGATAATTATGCTAGTCTCCTCGTAGATATAAGAAAATTTGCAAGAAGAAACATGACGAAACAGTTAAGCTTGTAAATAAGTATTGCCAACTTGTGAAATATATATTATTGATACAATCTTCTATTATTCATTGTCGATAGATTGCTGAATGTTATGTTGCTTTAAAATCCTTATTGCTCAATTTCAAAATATCCCCGAAAATACCAGCATAATATCTATAAAGACACGATAATTATGCTTGTATCCCCGTAGATATAAGAAAATTTGATGAAGAAACGTGATGACATGGATAAACTTGTACATCGCCAACTTGTGCAGTATGTAATTATGGAACGGTAAAAAGACATTTATCCAAATTATTATAAGAATACATAAAACATACTATGCCATATTCAACCATATAATTTACCGATACCTGTCTTACGTTTTTAACATTTATACAACTAATAACTCTCAAAACATTTATATACATATATTAATTATGGATAGCAAGATACTGACAGGAAAAAGTGATAAATACAAATTGTTGGATTTTGAATATCGATTGGTCAGAAATAGGTTATTTATCACTTGTAACCAAGTGTGTGAGTTGACAACTCACAACTTAATGTACAGTGGAACCCCCAATTACACTACCCCGAATTACGCGCTGGCTTGAAATATTCGCCGCAAATCCCCCAATTACACTGTCATATTCCATTGTCGTTACTACGAGACGGTCGTCTGTGCCACGCATACAGTCAAATGTTGGCTAGCGTCTGTGTATTCAACACGTTCCAGGATATACACGCATAGCTGGGCATCTGTCTGTGTGCGGGATATTTACTACTACAAAAACTAAATATTTCGTCAATATTTTTTTTCAAAACTAAGGGAAATCTTAGTTTTGCGTTTTCCGCGAAAAAAACCAAATCCCTAATTTTGTATTAGATTCACCCCCCCAATTACACGGTCCTGACTATAGCGTAAATGGGGGTTTTTCTGTATATATATACATATATATATACAAATTCTCACATTTTATAAAAATATTACCATTTTATAATGATTCACCATCTCCAGTGTTTTTTTAGACTTCCAATACTGCAATTCCAATGCATTTTATTCAGATTTAATGGTCTATTGAAAAGTAGTGAAAATGGTAGTTAAGAGTTGAAAACTTTGACACGATCTGGGTGACAAGTGGGTCACTTCAGCCATGGATATGCAACATTATATACCTGTATTTTTTTTATAAATCCACATCCTTCGATACATTTAATTGTTGAAAATGGCTGGATGTTGAGGCAGAGCGTTGATCATTGCTGTATTTTAAAATATCGCCGGGAAAACTAGCATAATATCTACTAAATATACGATAGTTATTCCAGTTTCCCCGTAGATAAAAGAAAATGGCAGTTTCATAAAAGGGTATGGATGAATTATTTCAAAATATCCCCAACAAAACAAGCATGATATCTATAAATATACGATAGCTATGAAAGTCTTCTTGTAGATATAAGAATATTTCCAGAATTAACATAATGCCAATTCAATCCAAAGAATTTACAGATACCATAGAAACACTGACTTCATACTTCGCAGGTCAATTCCGCCTGGTCTGATGTATAGCTGTTAGTACCGGTCTGATACTGTGTGACCTTGAATATGCAGATGAGAAGTCATATTCGAAAAATCTGTCAAGGGTAACCAGGAGATTCTCGACGGGTTAGCAAATAACTCAGCCCATGTTGATTAAAAATTAATAGAACTAAGACCAGCATGATGCGTAACCAAATCTGTCAGGACCCTGAGCAAACACGGGACAGATCATAAAGGATTGATGGCTTCAGACACATTGCGGACAGTCTGGGACGGAGCCGTACACAATTTAAACCCAATGTTATTTGTTAACACTTTCATTTAACAAATGCTGCTTCACAGTAGTGAATCATGGTACATGGCAAATTAAAAACTGCATACGGAGCTTCAAGAATAGATGCTTGAATCGGATAATGGGGGTGAGGTGATTTCGTGAGGAACTCTGACATTTGGGAATGTATAAGACAGCACCCCACTATGTCAGTGCCTCCGGAAAGCCTTAATACTTCCATACTTCCATACTTCCTTACTTTCTTCCTGCCTCTTCTTCCGATCTGTGGGATTCCAGCGTCCTGGGCGACCGTCTGGTATCCATGGGATGTGCTCAGTAAAACTGAGGGATGCAAACATATAATGGGCAGAAACAAAGTATTTGGTGAGACAGGAAAACATGGAGATGTCGTGAGGAGGAAATATGTTCCACATAGGGAGCAAATATGATCATAGAAGAAGATCGAAACAGACCTCACAACGTTCCTTGTGACAACGGCACAGGAAATATCTGTTGGAACAGGAGTATGGCCGTGGCAGGTGGTGAAAGGAATTACGCAGAAGCAAATCTCTTTCCAACACGTTTATTATTCGTTGTTCATAGATGGCGGGATGGTGGTGACAAAAAAACCATAGGTGAAGACTTAATTTCAAAACATCCCAGAGAAAATGAGCATAATATCTAACACACGAAATACGCAGAATAAACTTTGGGATGTCCTGTTTTTCAAAATTACTTCAACTGAATTTAAAATATCATATGGGTTAAATAGAATATATGCTATTTTGTGGCCCCTAAGATTGGAGGCTTTATAAAGTGCAACAGAACTGCATATGTTATAACGCAGGGACATGGAACACATACATACGTATGCCCTGTTCTGCACTCCATTGTAGTGCCGACTCAATTTCGTGTGACATGTGCACGTTTGTTTGAATGTATTCTTTCAACTTGGAATTGTGCTGCACTGCGCCGCCTGCATTTTAACATGCGCTCAACCTTAAGCAAGTTTTCCTGTGGAAATTAGAAAAAATTTGCAGTCAACATGTTGCCATGTGAACATAGTACTGAGCAACAATACAAAGATTTATTATTAATATATCCTGAATATGCAACATCAAATTCATTTTAATTTTGTTCATAGATATTCTAATTATTTTGTATCAATATATCCCCAGGAAAACCAGTATAATATTTAATAAAAAGACAATAGTTATGCTAGTCTTCCCAAAGGCATGTTGACATGTTTACATTTATATTTTACGAATTTAAACATGGCAAGGAGGCATCACGATAGCTATGTCAGTGATTCTGTATATAATAATAAAATAAAAACAGCAAATTAATCTTATTGGTGTTTGGTTGAATTTGGTGTAAAAATATTTTCAAGTTTTATAGCATAATATTGAGAAATATTTAACATTATGACTATAAAAATTGGATAAATTTTTACACATTTCAGTCATTACTTAGCAGATTTCGGCTAGGAAGGATAAAAAGAGAAAACAACAATAACTAAATAAGCAGCTTTCTTGTCAATCATGTCGGTGTCTTCTGAGTAAAGCTGTAATGCTCTTACAGTAGTAATAATTCAATATTCTTATAAAGACAAGCAAGATATCCAAGACATTGTCCAAATCATATATATAAAAAAAATATATATATACTGTTGTCTATAAATTAATACATCTATTGTCAAGAATGAAATATGATATGAAAAATTGCAGCTATTACACAATGCAAAGTTTCTGATACATACTGCCCGAAGAGACACTGTGATATATGAATATATCCAGGGCTGTGAAGGTGTGTAAAAGAAAGAAGACTCAAAACTCCCAGTTTCAAAATAAAGAATGACTGAAGAAATTTTTCAATCATTCCATTTTAACTTATATATATAGACTGTGGAAAGGGAAAAAGGACATAACCCACAGTAACAGGTCTTTTTCGATTATCACAATGTATCAAACTTGATACACATTCCATCAAAAGGATGCAAATGCCGAATTAGTATCTAAATTTATCTTTTAAGTTTGAAAAAGATGACCTAGTAAAAAATTAAAACCAAGAAAAAAGGCTGAAATAAAGGTTTTTCCTCGACAATTTCATTGATTTAATAGATTGTCAATTAAACACGTGCAAGTCAAGGTTGTGTATAATTCATAATTTGAATATGGCCCAAAATCATCAGAACACGTTTTTTGCGCCTCCTGTAAAATTTTCAATGTGTGGGTTACCTTTTTCCTTTCCAGTCGATATGTATTCCATCAGATCATCTTTAGTCAGCCAAACATGCAATGTAACACTATGGGCACTATTGTGGTTTGAATACACATCGTTATTTTATTTTTTTTAAATAGTTCCGAGGAGCTCGTTTTTTAAGACTCCGGCCAAAACACCACGACTCCAAGAGCCCTGAATATATCTTTGATATGCGGCCCATTTAAGATCACTAAACACAATTATAAGGTACTGGGTAAATAACCATCATAAGTATGGGGAGAATTACACAAGAGCCCGAGGAGTCGACCGACGACGCTCCAAGAACTTGGAATTCTACGTTTATGGCCAAATGAACAAGTTTAAATAAATCGTACCCAAGGAATACCAAAAAGGCTTTAATGACCCAACTGCAGTGTTCTATGAAGCACAGAACTTGAGCGCTAGCAATGAGACAACTCCAACACAAGACCTCGTCAGAATATGAAAGTACTCACGCTCTGGAAAGAACATAAAGCTGGTGTAACTTAAATAAATCCAACCCTAAAATTATTGCAGTCATCTCAAAATATATAGACAAGATAAATGGTATTCAATTACAAGCAAATATTTAATTTAAAAGAGTATCGAATAAAGCAGTAAATTTTTAGTGACTATTTTTTTTCAATATCCTCAGGGAGAGAAGCATAATATCCGATGATAAAAGAAATTGTGCTAATCTGCCAAAGAATATTAAAAATAAAGCTTGGGGGTAAATATAGTTACCAGCATACTACTTTCACCCTGAAAATAAACTAATTCAAGTTTATAATATTCGCTAGGAAGCATTATTGCGGTTACGAAAGTTTTACAAAAAAAACGTTGCCGGAAACAAAGCAAAAAAAAAAGACGGGGCAATTTATGCGAGTCGCGAAATATTTAAACGAAAATTCGTCGCCATTTTCTTTTTGTTTGTTGAAGTTCTAATGTCTTGACTTTTTCATACAGATATTATATCCGTAACCCGCGTAAATTGTCTGTTTCGCCGATTCTAATGTAAGCTAATTTGGCATTTTCCTATTCATAATTAATTTTTATACAGAGCTGCACTGTAATTAGAAAAATTTCGTTAATTTTCAGGTAGAAAACCGGAAGCATGTTTGCAACGGGGGCTTCGAACCACTATTTTTCGTTCCGGTCCAAGTAAAAAATATATATAAATCGGTTCGGTTCTTGTTTTCGTCCCGGAAAAATATCGTTGTTTTCGGTTCAGCTCGAATCCGAAAACCCATGAATTTTCCGATTTGGCCAAAATTCCAGCGTGGGCCCGGTTTTCGTCCCGACAAAAATAACGGTTTTCGTTTCGGTTCGAAGCCGTTTGCAACAGCGTATTTACCTATAACTTTACACATCTTTTAAGCTCAAGAAATCGAAAACAGTTTCCAGTGATTTATCAATACCCTCAAGAAGAAGAGCATAATATCTGACAATAAAAGAAATTATACTCATCTCCTCGGGTGCATCGAAAAAAGAAGTCTCTGCAGGATGTAGCATGTGCATGGTGTACCTATTCCAACTAGTAACACACACTTTTGGAGAACATAGTTATAAACCTCAGGGAGATTTTTTTCAATATCCTCGGAAAAAAGCGTTGTCAGATCATATACTTATCTTCCAGAGTAAGTGAAGAAAAAAGGTGTTTCCATGATAAAATATGATATGTTTTGAAATTGTACGATTACAATATAAAATTAACTCGATAAACTGAAAAAAAATTGTAGGATGATTATTTCTTTAAATATACTGGGGAAGATCAGCATAGTATCTGACAAAAAAAAGATGGGGTAATTGCAGAGTACATATAGCTCGTCATGGATTATTACGGCGAAAAACTTCACAAACTTAAGCTAAAAACATCACCACGATTTAAAAAAAAAATTGGATTTTGATAATCGCGTTAAAACCACACATTATTACGAAGAACTGATAAATTATGCGAAATACGAAATATTTTTACATCGCCTCTGTTTTTCATTATGGCGGCGCCGCGCGGCGATGTACTGAAAAATATTTCGTATTTCGCATAATTTATCCGTGTTCTTCGTAAAAATGTGGTTTTAACGCGATTATCAAGCTCTCAAAAAATTATTTTAAATCGTGGCGTTGTTTTTAGCTTAGTTAGTGAATTTTTTCGCCGTAAAAATCCATGACGAGCTATACTCTACTTTTATCAAAGATGGTACTGATACCGAGCTTCCAAAATACATTGGCAAAAATTGCAGAATAAATAAATTTTCGGCGAATTCGGCGATAACTTGGTGGAAATTCATAATGAACGTCAATTTTTAATTATAAATGTACAACTGACATGACGTAATGTATTCATATGTCCGGTAGGTAATTGGTTAAGGATAACGAACTTCTTAGATTTAGTCGTAATCAAAAAACAACTCACCTGCAACGTCGTGAATCATCGATAGAGCAGCAATACACACTTGAAAAGTATAATGATTGTTTATATCAAAATAACTAATAACAATCTAGAACAAAAATAACGGGATGAACTCTCTGTGGCTAACCGTTCGTATAATGCGTTGACGCATCAACACGGGACTTACCCTCTCGACTGAGAATTGATACTAACGGTTCGAAATATTATTTCACTTTGCTTCCAGGTTCTTTATCCTGAGAAACCAAACAACGTAATTAATTTATTACTCACCACTACATACGTAATATGCCATTATTTTTTAGTATTAAGTTGAAGAAAGAAAGAGTTTGTTTAAACCTAACGAAATAAGATTAAAAATCGTCACAGTAATATTTCTTTGTGTTGTAATAGGGTGGTCAAAAATCGACCGCTAATTTTGATAATACCTTTAAAGCCGTAACACAAACTATTATATAACTTTAAATAATTTAAAATCAGTATGAAGCATAATATTGACTCCTAATGGAGGGTGTTAACAAACCTTTTTTACGAGAACCGGTTGTAAATACATCGCTTAATTCTTTTCAGAGAGAATATGGTAAGAAAGGTGGAGTTGTAAAAATACTAGAAGTAAGCAAGTGCTCCCTCTACGTGCCGCTTTCAATTCAGTCTGGAAGGGGGTTGTTTATTTAATATGAAAACATTAAATATAAAACCCGTGACTTTGCAACCGAGTTGATAAAAGCCCAACAGCGTGGACCAAGATGTTATAACTTTAAAATGAGATGTGATTGGGTTATTCCTAAAACCGAGTATTCTGAAATCGACTTGGAAATGAACGACGTCACCTATGTTGAAAATCTCAAATTAAAATTAAAGTTTTATATTGACCTTCACGAGAACCTAGACCCAGTGGTGTTGTGGTACATAAATAGGTACCAGGTCATTTTTTTTTTGAGAATCATTATAGGTGTTTGTTTAAGAGATATGTAAATTTAAAATGACACAAAAAAACACAAAAATCGTCGTACTGGCTAAAATGGTTGGCTTTATTGGAAAGAAATTTGTATTCCATTAGTGTTTACAAGTTACATTAGTTTTAATAGAAAATTTAAATTAACTTTGATTATTCCACGTATTGTGTTACTAACTGTGACACGTGTTTCGCCTCTTTCAGAGGCATCTTCAGACTTACTATCGCAAAGTTTGCTTAAGTAATGAAGCGAGATTGATTCTAACATTTTAAAATTATAAAATTACAAAATCGAGGTTTGGGTTTTTTTTCCTTTTAAGAGGAGCAAGGAGGGGGTGTAGAATCGAAATAAAGCAAACAGATAATGATACTAATTATACTAATGAGTTGTATACAATCAGAATGGGATTTTTCCTTTTTAAGGGAAGCAAAGAGGGGATTATAAAATCGAAACAGTGCAAACAAATTTAATCATACTACTAATGACGTTAAACATTACAAACTATTAAACTAATGAGCTGCAGTCAATCAGCTAGGTTTGTGATTACTTTATTAATTGGAAACAATTTGAGTAACGGGGAACCGCCTGTGCTATTAAGAATATTATTTAATAATATTTCTTTTTTGTTAAGAGTTTTATTAATTTCTAAAAATTCTAAACTATTCATCTTTAAACCCTTTTTATTTACTCGGTGGAGTATTTCTAAATTACAAATCTGATTAAAATTATGATTATTTTCTATTAAATGATTGCCAAACTCAACAACTCAAACAAATATTAAATTCACACTAGAAATCGAGCAGCAAAAAACCTTAAATTTTCTTGACATAGCAATAAAGAAAAATAATAGCAACAGATTAGAATTTGCCATTTACAGAAAGCCTACTTATACAGATGTCGTCATTCACCATCAATCAATTCACCCGTGGTCGCAAAAACTCTCATCATTCCATGCAATGATTAATAGATTAGTTAACATCCCTCTCACTAAAGTCAACTTTGAATTAGAGTTAAACATTATTGAACAGATAGCTGTAAATAATGGTTACAACACAGACGTAGTAGTTAACTTACTCGACCACTTTTTGGAACAGCTGCGGCTGAATTTCAGCAATAACGCGGCAAATGTTTGCTTCTATACAATTTATGGTCTCTGGTTTATCATCGTAGACTAGCGATTTCACGTATCTTTACAGAAAATAGTACAATGGTGTAAAATCGCACATCAACATGAAGGCCAATTAACAGGTCCATTGCGCGAAATTATGCGCTTATCGAATATATTCCTTCAATAAATTGATTGCGCACGTATGTTGCGCCGTGCTAAAACCACAGCCTTCCACATCAATTATATACAATTGGGGACTGAAAATTTAAGTTGTCACGAAGAAATATCTCTCTCTCCATTGTCCAACGTGCGGCTAGCATCATTTTTTTTAAAAGTGGACCATTGATTCCACCCGTTCATCAAGCACACCAAACAGTGCACTTTTATGGGTGTAGTGACATCTCAATAATGGCTTGTGAATTTTCTTTACTGTGTCAATTTTGCTTATTGACGTAGCCATTCAACCAATAGAGTCGGAAAAAATCAAGACTTTAAAAATAAATTTGTACAATTTGCAAGCATTGTTCTGGCGTAAAACTATCCATGGTGAAATTGCAAGCAAAGCTGAGCACAATTCATCTTGTCAGCTGTCAAATTGGCTGTCGCTAGAAAAAGTGTTGTTTATTCGAAAAGCATACTTCTTAAAAAAAAATCCATCGCGTTGAATACATTTGAAGGCAATTAATATAAGAAACTTTCAAAATGTTTCTTTTAACTAATAATATTAAATACGACCATTATTTACACATATTTGTGACAGATGCTAGTTTGAAATAATAACCATAAAATTACTGAGTCAATCTTTTATTTTTCGAAGGTTATGGCTTCATCGGTAAACTCAAAAAAAATCCTTTCAATGATGTGCAATAAAAAGCAATACAATACTGGGAGCTTTTGCAATATTTGATTTTAATACAAAATAAGTTTGCATGTGTTTTAAACTACCGAACGAAATCAAAAAACATATTAGTATTTTATTTTTTTGAAACAGTTAGTTACGTTTCTTATTGTTGGTTTTTGATTGGTGCTATGGACTGCATAATTTGGACCCAAAGAGCATTTTTTTTTCATAAAAATTACTGCAGTAGGTACTGTGGTCTTGGAACACGAGAATTTAACGAGACATGACAATTGTATGTCTCGTGTTCCAGGACTTGAAACATGCCAAGTCATCTGTATCCTTACCACCAACTCTTAGCGGACTTTAAACAGAAGTGCATTAACTAACGATTGGGTGATGCATTTGATTTAAATCGGGAAAAATTTGTGTAAATGAGTTGTTTCTCGTTTTAAAGCATACACACTACCCTATCTGACGTGAACTTTTTGATTTTGCTTTGAATAAATAGCACTGTATTATTATATTTTCTTATCGGTTGAAAATGCTTGTCATGAGCAAAGCCGGTCTTGGTCATATAAAATAAAAGTGGAATTAGGAACAAATGAGTGTTTTATTTCTTGAAAAGAATATTTCGGTTGAACAGCTATACTTACCAACAGATATATTATAAATAGGTTTTCTTAATTGAAAATAGTATTTTAAGTAAACGTCATATTGGTTCACAAGCATTATAATCGTATCGTACAATTTAATAAAATACGCTCTTCTAATTGACCCACCTTTTTAACGGCAAATTTTAAAATAAAGGGCTGTAGCCTTAATCAGAGATTTTATTTAGAAATTAGTACAGTTAAATAATTGAAAACACAAACATATTATACCATATCGATCTTCTATTTATTTCATTATCTTCTTCATTGTCGCTTTACAAGTAAGTGTATTAATTAAATGTGTTATATGTAGTGATTATTGAATTAAATAGATACCTACTATATACTACAAGAATTATAGAATATCTATGATAGTTAATAGCCATTTCAACTTCACGTCATGACTCATGGCGAAATCTTATATTTCTTTTATAAAAATAGAGACTTCAACATCAATTTCTACCAAACGAATAACAATCTAATTAATGAGTATGATTTTCTCGCTTGTGTTCGTTGTAAATGTCGTACATTATATTATGAAACTGTTTGGTGACAATTTATTAAAATAACTCAAAAGTAATGCAGAGACGCAGGCTACACATCGCAGTGCAGCTTAGCACAGCACAGATTTTGCATTACACACGAAAGCACAGAGCCGCGTATGCTAATAAGCGGTTCGTTGTAATCAGGTTGTAATGGCGGCGTAGATTCTTGCTGGATTTGTACAGTCTTCAGGATTTGTCTTTTAATTGCACTCCTAAAATGACCGTTAAAAACTTAGTTCATACGATAGTTCTCATGTAGACTACTCTTAAAAAACATCAAAAGAGTTATTTTGGATCAATGTGTCATTCGTATGTCACTTTGAAGTTTGAGACTTTATTTACATTTACTGAGAACTTAGATTTATATTTGAATTACGCTTTAAAAATGAAACTTGAATGTAATTTTTTAAAGAAATATACGTTTTAAAATAATGCCATTATCTGTCATTCATATATGACAGCGATCGGCAAAGTGTGGTCCGCGAGAAAATTTTGGTAGTCCGTAGAGAAATATGATAATATTTTATGAACTTAATGCATTTTAGGCCGCATTTGATCACTTTTATTTCAATATGTAATATTTAGCACAAAATTCCTGAATTTGAAGTGAATTTAGTGATCCGTGAGCCCAAAAAGCTTGCCGACCGCTGATATATGACATATAAAAGCATTTTTTCCTGCACCGACCAATTCTATGTTGCCCTGTGCTACGTCGCCTGCATCTCAGTATACACTTAGCGGTATACCTAATACTGGCTAAGAATGATCAGTCAAACAAGTCTTAAATTCTTATTAGGAGATTCTATAAATGTGCCCCATACCTTATTTTTATATGCATAAATAAATCTTCAGAAAAAAATATGAGATGTTGGGCTCGTGAAGCAGCGGTCGGCGTTGTTGGCTTCTATGATTCCATGCAAGTTCCAGTTCATACAGCATTTTTGAATCGATTTTAATTCGAAGACGGAAGTGTTTGAGGCGTAGTAAGGGCGAGTGGTCAACGACTAGTCCTGTGCTAGCCTTATCCTCCTATCCCTGCTTTCTTAGATAAAAAGAGGTGTTGAGCAACTGGGAAACTAACAGTTCTCGTAGAAAATACTTCGAACATGGGTTGAAAAAAATATACTACGGGATTTATTTCTACACGTATGCAATTATACGAGATACAAATTGATATCGGGTAATATTTGTTTGAAATGTTATATTTTCTGGGAAGCAATTTCTTTTAATACGTTCTTTTTATTGATTAAATTTTATATTTATTCAAGCGTCCGTTTAATTATCACTCTTTTAAACAATTGCCTTAAATCAAAAGATTACATCCTCACAACAATACCCCCTTCATAATATAATATATAATATAATGTAATGAAATATTACATAATATATGAAATATTAAATTATATTTGCTGCTTCCGCGGTGTCACGGCAAAGGTTTGATAAGGCTAAAATCAAGTATCTTTTCACAACATACGCATCAGCATTGACGTTTGAAGCGAACTCCTCCACTTGGCTGTAAATAATATTGAATAATGGTTTTGTGTCATATTTCAATAACAGCACCGACTATTCAAATGGGCCCGAACGTAAATGTAAGGTAAGTCGGGCAAATGTGGGATACCTACATATTTGTTTGAAAGTGGCGCTATAAATTTGTTATATAACACAATATTATTACATACCAGAATGAAAAAGCAGTGGTGGATTAAGCACGTGGGAGGCCTCAGGTGCAATAAAATTTGGAGACCCTGATTTATAAGAACGTCAGAAAATTCCTTGAAAAATATTAAAAACCTGAACAGTATATGGACTATACAAACCATTTTTGAGGCTCCTAAAATTCGGAGGCCCAAAGCGCGCGCCTCATTTGCTTATAATAAAAGACAGGTTTTCTATATGATTTATTTATCGTACTCTTTCTCGTTCCGGTCTTGTGGCTGATTAATCATGTTGGTTTGACTTTCCTCGCTTGTGTGCAGTGTAGTAGTGACTATGGAATGAGGGATGAAAAAATGATAAGTACGTAACCAGTAGCCACCAACGTTCCCTCTGATTTTTCTATTATGTGTGCGTACCTCTTTGTGCTGTTAATTTTCAGTAAAAACAAAAATGTGCGCAAGTATAAAGGTAGGTAGTCACTGACGCTTGATAAATATTTTTTTTATATAAGGCTGCTTAAAAAACTCTAGGAATCAATTAAGTTTACGAAAATTATATAATATCTGCACAGGTGCAACTTTAACTGATGCTTAGTAAATGGTTTTTACCATTTCTATCGTTTAAATGCTGTACATTTACACAAGTTTTGTCACTAACTAACTTTTGGAGTCTGCATGCGTTCAAGGGCACAGATGAACTTGAACTGACTTGGTTTTTACCATGTTTCTAAAAGAATTATACTAATGTCATTAAGTGTAAAAGTTATTGATGGCGATCTGGATTAATGCATTTTTCTGACTTTTGACATTCAGTCAATTTGAAAAGTTATCGCATAATCATTTACAATTTCTGTCTTTGAAATAACATGTGAGATTTAAAAAAAGTAATTTTAATGGTCATATTTGGATGGGTATTTTATACTAGTGTATTGAGTGACTGAAATAAAATGAAAAATCGTTCTTATATATACTGTTACAAATATGGTTAATATGATTTACAACAGTACTACTCTTTGTATACCTGATAAATAATATAATGCCGCTAATCACAATGAAGCCATATAGCAAAATTAATTGCGAATAGATAAGTGCCAAATTATTATAGGTACATGGGAATCAGGGAAACGTCATGCGAAATAGGAATATAATATCAGTAGGTACCTATGAAAAAGTTGACTTAACATGTCAAATGAAACCTCTTAGAAAAAACCAGGGAGTATATTTGAAATATGACCGACAAATTTTCGTAATTCGCATGAATTTTCGGTTTTCTTGATTCCAACGTTGGGTTTTTCGATATTTTCGCATCCGTAATTAAGCTTTCTATACGCATAGTTTTTGGTGGGATTTTCTTGCAAGACATTTGTCCGATTTGCTGATTTTCGAATCCAAAGACCCAGGAATTTGCCGATTTGCCCAAATAACCAGCGTGACTCGTTTTTTTAGCTCTTCCAAGACTTTCGAATCCAAAAAAATCCAAATAATCAGCGTGAGTCGTAAACCGGGACATTTGGGACGCCCAAATTTTGGGCGTCCCGAGAGATTTGTTCGGGACACCGGGACACAAGACTCAAAACCGACGACAGTCCCGGTTAATGGGGCCGCCTGGCAACCCTATGTATATACATGTTGTATAGAATATTAACCACAAGTTTTTTCAGATTCGGTTTGACAAAATATACCATTATTGCCGTTAGATGTCGATATAATGATATCGAACAAGAAATAAAAATGTGTCTCTTAAGTTATCACACCTCCTCTGCACTTGCTATAAATTATTAGATATTTAGAAAATTCGTCAACCTCATTAACTTACAGCGTCCCCCATTGTTCGCTACATTTAACTTAATAGCCAGAAAATAAAAATATTATATTTTTTTGTAAGTTGACATCTACCGGCACCTTATACGTAATTTATTGTTTTTCGCGCCATAAGTTAGATTTCTTATGACATTCTGTTTGTATTTTATGTCATACGCAAACATAAAACCGCGTGCCATTTCTGGCCCCTTCCGTATTATTACAGTATGTCAAAAATGATTTTGGTTGTTTAAGTATTAATCTTATTCGGGATCGCTGATTACGAATATGATATAAGTATTCCTTCATTATGTCGATTTTTTAATTAATAATTAAGTTTGTATGGTGCATATTATTTTGTATACCTACTAAATTCCTCAAGCAACGAAACAAAGTTTTTAAGAAAAGAGAAAGATAATTCATTTGAAGACAGTGGTAAAAAAAAGAAATGGTTCAAACCTCCTTCGTTATCTTTACATCAAGCTCTTCGTTTCAAAATTGATAAAAAAATTAACCTTCAAAATTTATATTCAAGTAGCTGACATGATTTTTGCACCGACTGTCGATATGACGGTGAAGTAGTTGGCTAGTCTCATGTCCCTATTTCTTGTGTTATTGTTTGATTCTTTTATGTTTATCTAAATCCATTTATTTTATACAACAAATAATCTCGATTAAAATATCAAAATATAAAAGCCTGTCAAACGTTGCTTTTTTTTATGATAAATATAAAAAATGGGTATTTTTAAAACTATTCATACATACATGCTTTTTTCATGTTTTCGGAAAAAATAAATTTGAAGGTAATTCTTACCTCATTTACATAATCCTTATGATTTTATAAGTATTAGGTTTTTATTTGGTTTTGTTAAGCGAAAATGCTATAAACTGGAGTAATTAGAAATTTCGTAGTATAGGATTGTTTTTAATTTTAAATCGATTTAAATGTCTTTCTTTCCTAGTCGTTTGTCCTCTATTCACATTTTCTCATTTGGTGAGCCAATGCGGATTTTTTCGAACTGTACGTGTAGCTTATATGTTGTATAATTTACAGGTGATGGCCAGGGGGCGAAAGCGTGGAGGTGGTTACGGGCAACGATGCACTCCAGTCTCGTTGGACTCGTATAGCTTGGACAATGTCTCCGTCGGGGGATCAGCTCGAAGAAAAGCTAGACGAGCTTCCAAACGATCTTATGGCAACCCAGCATACGATGAATCTGTAAGTTTTATTCCCGGAACTCTTAATTTTTATGATAGAAAGAGTCGGGAGGCAATTTCGTGCATAAAAGATATCCATTGCTTTGCACACTAGTCCATAAATGTAATTATTTTTATATTCATTTCTCGTGATTTTTTGTTTGAGACTTACCACCGAGATTCTCATTTCTTGAAAATGTTTTTGCCATGTGGCAAAGCCCCCTATAGTGAAAGCCATGCTATAGAGTTGAAAACAGGTATTTTTTTCTGATATGCTGGCCAGAGTCATACTGTTTAAAGTAATATCACATCGTTATGAAACTATTTATTTCTGTTATTTTGTAGAAAATTCATATATATATATTGTAATTATATATCTTTTCAATTAAATCTTCTTCAAAATAAGAAAAAAACACATTTTCTAAGGGTTTTAAATAAAAACCTTAAAGAACAAAAGCTAACAAAGAAGGTCAAATCGTTTTATTCAAATTATTTTTTTACAATATTTCAATATAGAATGTGAGGTTGGATAGTTCATTGAAAAAACCAACGTCATTATTAGGATTTTAATCAATTAATCTCAAAATTTATTTGTGCACATTGGTTCGTTACTCAATCTTTCACAGTAGGCGTCAAAATCTCATATAATATAATATGAAATCCGCTTGTTGTTTTATGTAATTTAAAATTAATATTCTATATTATTGTGATACTTAATAGTGGGAAGTTAAATTTTATTTGTTTAACCCGTGAATCAAATAATCTTAACAGTTAATAGGAATATAGCTACTACTTACGTGAAAAGATAATTATTACGATTGATAATCGTAATCAATAAACATAAATTGTAATAGTAAATATATAATTGAAACGGTGCGTTTTTACATTAAGATTCGAATAAATATACTCTACCACACATCGCATTTCTTGCCATTCGCTATATTTCTTACAATCATTATTTAATTTGCATATATGATATATGGCCCTTCCGATGTATCGTAAATTGTAAATTAATAACACCAACGAATAATAGAATATCCATACAAGAAATCTTTCAGACACACATGTCATAACGAAAAATAAGCTCATAAATTGGAATTTAGAGTTTGATCTGCGTATAACCGCCATACAATTTGTTAGCAGAGGCTGAGATTCAACGGCTCGCTCATGATTTGCTGATTTTTCTACATCACTGCTAGGAACTTAACTTATGCTATGCATGTGGCCATTTAATATACATATTAAAGTAAATGTACTGGTAGTTGACAATGTACCAGTAGTTGACGTTTTGTTCAATAAAATTTCCCGAAATAAGAAAAGCAGACGCGGAATTACTCTAAAGTGTTAGATAGATTACTCTAAATATTACCATATATGTCATTGGAGTGTCATTTGAAAACAACACCTAGTGAGGTAAGTGTTTTATTTTGAATTTCTTGAGGAGATTGTTAAGGACATGAGTTAATGTAGGCATACGACAATTTAATGTTGTTGACTTCATAATATCAAGTTAATGCATTACGGACAGTCATAATACTGAAGTATTAAGATCATTTAATTTGTATATTATATTTACAGTAAGCAAGTTTTTGGGGGTCGATAAATTACTTAAAATTGTATCACCTATTGTCGAAAAATGTTGTCATTAATAAGTGTGGAACGATGATTATTTATGAATAAGAAGTGTGCAGAGTGGTCCTATCTAGTATATGACCTGGGGTCAACTACTAACACATCATATGGTCAATTACTGGATTTTTGTGTATTTTTTCCAATCGCCAGTGCACTTGTGGCTAGTCCAACGACTAATGATGATATGTCGTCTCCAATCACTAGTGAACCCGTGGTTGGTGCATCTAATGTTCCTAGCTAATGGACTAGGAACATTAACTAGGAAAACTGGGAAGTGAACTTGAATGCAAGAGACATTTTTTCTTCCCCGGTAATGGGGAATAAAATCCAAGAAATGGGCGAAAATGCAAAAAATCCTCTCCATTATTTTCGGCAAACTGTGCCAGGAGTATTTCGTAAACAAAAAGAGGAAGAAAGAAAAAATGAAACTTTTGAAAAAAGAACGAGCTGCAGAAAAGCAAAGAAAAAAAGAACTGAATGAACGAGCAAATGATGAAAAAAAATGAGGAAATTGAAAGCAGTACAGAAGAAAATGCGTTTTTCTTCAGAGTCTTTTTACTCAAGTGTTGACATTTCAGACTCAACGGAAATTGTAGCGAAGTCTAGCGATGAAAGCTTTACGCTTAAAACTCGTTGGCTACCTGTTATGAAAGCCATTAACGAGCACATAGTAGTTCTTATAAGAAGGAGAATACTTCCCGAGGAAAACGGTCCATATTTCTAAAGCAGCAACTACTATTTCATCGCTGCAAAAGTTTTGGGAGACTATGAAAATGACCAGAGTTGTCTGATGTACTAAGCTTTGAAGGAGGTAGTATCCCACATAAATGACCCGACGCAAGTAATGAAAACTCGTAATGTTTTTTCAGTTCCGTAATTGGACTTTATTTGGAATATCTTAGGATTTTATGTGAGAAAATTCACTTGTCTTATATGTATGTGTTGGAAGTTACCTATAAGTTACTACGTATGTACTAAGCTGTTAAAATAAATATATATTTTTTAATTTTTACTTTGATGAAGTAACTAATTTCGTACCTTTTGTTACCCTAACAAAGCTGATTATTGGCTGTCAAAAAAAATCCTCTCATATGTACCTTGGTCATGGGAGGAAGCAAAGCAATTGGCGGGAGTCAGGGACACATGGAGGCGGCCATATGCTCCACATAGGGAGCGAATATGGTCAAAGAAGAAGAAGAATTTTCCTTGTTACTGAACAGCCATAGCCCCCTATACTTATCAAGCCATGTTGCACGACCTGGCAACAATGTATTAAGACCGCTCATCATACCATAGACCAGTGCTCCGAAACCTTTTCTCACCTACGACACACCAAAATTCTTCCTAGAATTCCGCGGCACACCAAAAGCATAAACATATAGGTATTAAATTGATACACAATTTTTCATTTTTAATTTGAAAAGTATACATACATAAAACTATAATATATTTACTTTTATGCAATCTTAATAATTGTTATAAAATAATAACTAATTAACGTGATACCTGTGTTTGTTTTAATGAACACAGAGGTTTTAATAATAATTCAATTAAAATAATTTTTCATTATGTATTTGACCGCGGCACACCTGTATCCGGCTCACGGCACACCAGTGTGCCGCGGCACACCGGTTGCGGAGCACTGCCATAGACGATGTATACTTACCCTTTGACATATGTCAAATCGACTTACGATTTATTTTAACAATCTTAAATTAAACCAAATTGAATCTGTATATATTTATAAATAAAAATGAGGGATTGGGAAGGAAAAATAAGTGGCACTTTTTTTATTAAACTTCATTTTATTATGACATTTTTTCGCAATACAAAGACAAATGCATTCAACAGCTTATCAACAAATTTTTACGAAGTTGCTCATAATAATGAATGACACCAATTTTGTTCGGTTTAAGATTAAATGTATTTAGCCAGGCATGTCGAGCTTATAATGTATTTTTTCATCTTTGTCTACATCTTGATACAGGTTTTCTTCCATTTACCCACTGATGATGTCTTGTCCATAGTAATTTTATTTATTTATTTAATTAACATTGTACAAGGTTGACAAATTATAAATTTAAAACTTTTACAATGGAGAAAAAAATAGTATAATTTAATATTAAAAGCAGTAAAAAAAAAAGTGGCAAGGAAGTCAACTGAGTAAGCTCCGACGAACTCTACTTTAATACATAAAAAAATAGTATTCGTCGGAACTCACCCACGTCTACGTGGAATATGTCAACATCCGAAGTAATATTGTTGAACACCGTTAAAGCTCTCCCCAGTGGCATCCCCATTGGCAGGCTGGTTCTACACCTTGGGAGAACAAACAATTCATGTCCACGATTTCTCAAAAAATAATCAGGTACATTTAGATTCACATTCTCAAGAATGGTGGAATTCTCATTTTGGCCTCGTATACCCCGAAAGAAATATATGGCCAGATACATTTCTCTTCGAACGTTCAAGCTATTGAAGTTAAGCATGCCTAAGAGAAAGTCAGTTGGATAAAGCCATGGATAATATCCATACACCCTCATATAGAGAAGTGTCAAAAATTTCTTCTGAATCTTCTCCACCATAAGGGTATATTTCGAGCATCTTGGGGCCCAAACAATTGACCCACTCTCAAGTCTGCTTCGAACCAAAGCGTTTTATATTAATATTAGAATTTTAACTCCCGAAAAGGCTCTGGTGGTACGGATGATAAAGCCCAACATTTGCAATGCTTTTTTGCAAGTAATCTTAATGTGATAAAATTTTAAAATAAAAATATTAATTTGATCCGTTATAAAAACATTTGTTTTGCCATCATTCGGCCCAATGCTAAACGTCAATCGTTAGTTTTGTTGATTTTTTCTCTTGAGAGGTCAACTACTGGCACATGTACCTTACTTTATGTAATAGTCCATTGACTATCTTTAAAATTTAATAATTATTTCAAAAAATCTGAATACTTGTAAGCGTGGAGTTTGAAAGATCTGTTTTTTTTAGATTCGTTTTTTTTAAATCGAGACGTAGTAAAAATGATTAATTTTATTGCATATTATAATATCAAACATTAATGATGTTTCCAATTGGTAGAAAAAATATACCATAACTGATATCATAAACCTTTTAAATACATACTTCTATACATAAGGTAACCAGGCTTCCAGATGTCAGAAAATTGTCCTCGTTGGAAATTGAGTGTTGCCAGTATGAAACTATAGCTTAATATATACACTATCCGAAAGTACACAGAATCAACCATATTATTAAAGAAAGAGAGTGGACAGAAGATGTAATTGATAAGAAATGGCTATTTGTTGAAATATCGACATATTCCCCATGATAATTCAATCTTTTTGATTGAAATGGCATTGTGTTTGCCGGGTAAAAATGCCAACGTAGATCAAATATTTTCCATTTGCAATGATAGCTGGAAAAATAAAAATCCAGTCTAGCGGTTTAAACATTGGCAAGAATGATTATAGTTAAATGTTATATAAATTAAGATTGCATATCGTTCCTGAATTTTTTGAAGAAAAATGAAGATATACTCAAAAAAATACAAAGAAACGACAAAAATTGTTGAGTTGAGTTAGTTACATCAAGTAACTAAGTAAAATTTGAGTAGTTTTCTAAAAGTTTTTGAACTTTAAACTGTTTTTATTGGTGAAGTGACATAATTAAAATTTTAATAAATCGGCGATATGATCAATAAAGAATGTTACTAAACGAGTTTTTTATATTCATTTTTACCAGTGTCCACCTTTGATATTTTCAAATCCTGGTCACCTTACTATACAGCTAAACACAAATAAAACTTATTGTATATGACATTCGCTTAAAAAATAGATTTTGTATCCAGAGTCCGTATCAAATTTAATGCAACAGTTTTTTCTGGATATGTCGTTTCAAGATGATGCCGGAAAGTCGTCACCAGTACGTTATATTGCAAAAAGGCAATGCATGTAGTTATAATATAACTCAATTCAATCATAGTATAATAATTTATGGCGTTACGGATAAATTACACCGTCTTTGCATACTTTTTAATGTACTGTAATATCTATCTTGGAGGCAGAGACGTCCCATGGCAATGGCGAGTAGGCAGTTGCCTAGGGGCGGCAAGTCCTAAGAAGCTGCATATGATCACAAAAATGTCGAAAAATATTTTCAGTAGTAATAATATTTATTACCTATGGGTAAAAAGTACTTAACTTTATCGCAAAAATCTTCTTTAAAAATGACTTTTACCTATAGCAGTAGTTAGGGCGCTATTTTAAACGTTGTCTAGGGGCGGCATATAGCATAGGAACGTCACTTACCGGAAGTATACAGATAGCTTATTTTTTGTGTAATGTGTCCTTTAATTATTCGATTTGGATAATCAGCCAATCTGGAATCTCGAGAATCAAAAAGGGCGAGAACTCACAAAGGATACACATCTGACAGCGCCTGTACTGCTCAGTAAAAAAAGGTTGACCATCCGAGCAGGAGGTGTGGATGCGTCATTTTGACCCGACTGCCGTCGCCATAATGACGTTATATTATTTTTAAAAATAGGTTGTGGGATAAAACGTACACTTCACCCAAATTCTCATAAAGTACCTACATATGTATTTGCTTTACTTATTACATACATATATTTAACATGTTTTCATTTAAGCCACGCAGTACCTTTAAATAGAATAATTAGCGGTACTGTAACCGAGTGCTCAACGCTATTCTCATAATATGATGTATGAACATATTTTCAAAGCAGTAGGTACGACATTGTTTTTATCAGGCCTGTGGAGTCGTCAAGAAATAAGACGACTCCGACCATAGCTTAAAACACGATTTTAATTATTTTTTAGACTTAGTACCATGCAATCGCGCCAATTTTGACCAAAGCGATTTGAATACACTCGAAAGGACTCAGAAGTTATTAGTTATTTCGAGTACGCCTTCAGTTAAAAAAACTAACTCCACAACCCTGGTTTTTATATGTCTGTCATAAACTTAAATAAATTTAATAGTTTAACTAACAGCGTATAAAACACACAAAATAGTGTGAAAATTGGTATTATTTAATAAAAATCTTGCATCTGATTATACAATATATACAGTGATGTGCTGCTATGGGTTCGCTGCTAAAATAATTTTGGTTCAGAGAGCCGGTTCTAAAGAGCTAAAAAAATTATAATAAAAAATTCCCACGCCGGGCAAATTTGGGCAAAACTGTAAATTCTTGTGATTTTGGATACGAAATTTTTTGGAAAAGCTGAAAAAAGAAAATTCTTGGAAGAGCTAAAAATATGACATGAAATTGTTTGAAAAATCCCATGATTTCAAAATCGCTGACCAAAAATTTTCTCAACCCCGAATCCCAATTTATATACGATTTCAATCCCGAAATCCCAGGATCACAAAGGGGGTCCGGGATTGGATACCCTGGTCACTAGTCGCCAAGGTGCGAGCCGGTTGATAAAATTTTAGCATCACATCACTGAATATATCTAAGGTGACAAGGCTGCATTTTGTTTCCAAATAATATACCTACATACTTACCCACTTCGCAACTTTATTCAGTATCTAAATCTGGTCACATTGGTCGAGTGAATTGGTATTGTGAATAATATACTTATAAATTCTTTCCTTCTATCAAATGGCGAATGGAGGTAACACAGTGACTCATACCCTTCTCTTAGACTTGCCAATTAATTTCAGGACATGTTTGTTTCGCTGCCAAGCTCTTCAAGCATGGCCAGATAGGCACAGGGACATGAATATGTGGTATTATTCAGGATGATGATCACATCATCCTGTAGGCAGTGGCGGATAAATTAAGCACATGGGAGGCCCAGGCGCAATTATTTTGGAGGCCCTGTTTTTCAAATAACATTAGAACATCAAAAAATTCCATGTAAAATAATAAAAATCTGAACAAAAAGTATATGGCTTATATAAGTCGTTTTGAGGCCCTTCAGATTCAGAGGGTCCAAGCGCTCGCCTCATTAGTTTATAGCGTAAACCGCCACTGACGGTAGGAATTAATCAAAACAGTCAAACTTGTTTGCTTTTACTAAAATTGCGGTGTCATATGGAGAAAAATTGAGATACACTCATAGAAACTCTGGACAATTTTATGAGAAAATTTTTCGCACACTTGATCAATTGCTCCCGAGACAATCCTAGCACACAACTGAACAATACATAACACTCGTTATGCCACAGAAAATGTCTGTTGGACACTGACGTACAGCCGTGGCGGGTGGTTGAAGGAATTGCATAGTATAGTGAGACAATTTAGTACTCATCCGGGATACGGGACAGCGACTCCAATTCCACAAACAATGCATAAGTAGCGACGTGTCCAAGACACAAGGCTCGAGGAGGACAGAATACAAGAATCTCTTATCATCATCTCTTATTTTTCTTAACTCTTGTGAATGAATTCATACATAATATTATATCTAGAAATTAAAACATAGAATGTAATTGATGTTTTTGAATTCTGAAATTCCCTTCCGCCCATCCAAAAGGGACCAGAGTTACTAGTCAAGTCCTATACCTACCCTTATATCTCCGTTTTCTTTGAAGAAAGAGACGTTAATTGGTAACTCGGTAAAAAGCAGCTCTTGTAGGTAAGTACCATAAATTTATTACCATTGTACATATTGTATTGAAATGAAACTGGCCATACTGAGATTACCATTAACATATTTTGTTAACATTATTTGAGGTTTCCACTGTCAAGAAAATCAGATTACATTCTGACGAAACAGAATATATTAGTAATTCTTCTTTGAGGGGACATCCCACCTAATTTACGGCACTATAGAAAAACCCGACTAAAGCACACATTTTTATTACAGGGAGCTTCATCCCATCCCATGCAGTTTGCAGCGCTGGCCAACTTTGCACTGGACCAGGAATCCATCATCAGTGAATTCAATGAGATTCCTACCATCACTACCAGAGCTGATGAAGTTCCACCAGGGTGCGAATCGAAGAATCGTTATTCGAATGTCATCCCTCTTCCAGAAACTCGTGTTGCCCTCAAAGCTATTCCCGGCGACGAGACGTCAGAGTACATAAATGGCAATTATGTCAGAGTATGTGATTGATTTATTATATTTACTCAGTTTATATACATAATTACGAATACAACTGAATGCTTTAGGGGTTTGCAGATGTTTAGGTTCTTTTATCGTTGTCCTATTAAAACCAATGTATTATGATGAGTTCGGTCTACCATTAAAGATCAATACAATGATAGCCAGATCAAGGTTGAATAGATTGTATACAGTGGAACCCCGATCTACCGTTCTCGCATTGTTTGTTTTCCCGCATGGATCGTTTATTTTTCATAGTCCCGGCCAAACACCCATAAGAACAATGTAAAATAATCCCTTTAATCGTTCCCCGCTTTACCGTTTTTCTCGATCTATCGTCTAAATATTCTGGCCCCGTCACAAATATTATCCCGAGTGACCGTTTTCATTGAATATTTCTCATTAATAGTCCTGCCTCGCATTTCGTTTCACGTTTTTTTCAGTGGAATTCGATCTACCGTTTTTGCTATTGATTGACCGTTATTGTAAAATATTTTTTTTCACTCATAAATAGTCCTACATCGTAACTCAAAAATTAAAACTGAAATACCTAAATGAAGAAAACTAGAACTCTAGCTGAGAAACTGCAAACAATTCAAAACATTGGGGAAAAAAATCCGTAGAAAAACGAGTCGACATAACTAAAAATAGTTGACTTAGAAATGTTCGCAATTTTGAAGGGTGTTTGTGAAAATTTAAGTGCCAAACTGCAAATAGACTACTGAGTTTGTATTAAACAATTTTAAAATATATTTATTCATTCTTTCAATAAAAATAGTGAAATAAATAAATAGGTTTTTTGAAAATTAAACATTTTTTTGGTTTATTTGAAGATTTCCCGCATTATCGGTTTCCCACATTATTCGTTCATTTATTACGGTCCCTTGAAAAACGTAGAATCGAGGTTCTACTATAGTTATTTTGTTTATAAATAATAAAATTAGCATGCTCCTGTTTAGGTAATGCAAAACCAACGGCAATCAACAATCAAATTAACGTTCAGGTTCCTATGTGGGGCATTCGCATTTCAAAATTCTTGTTATTTCAAAAAATTGCTAAATACCAATAATATCTAGCTGATATTTATTGTAATCTACAATGATACCTCAATCAATGCAATGCAAATATTACAAAAATTTGTCTGGGGTCACTTTGTACTCCGCCGCTCGTCGATCTTATTTTCGGTACTCGATTGTTAAGCAAACACATAATGCCAGATGGGATCGCAATACCGGATGAGTAAATCGTAGTCATTGTTTGTCATACCTTGTTTTTATCACTTAACTTTTGTATAAATATCACTGTTTTATTGTTTTTCTTATCAGTTGACAATGCTCATCATGAGCGAAACCGGTCCTGATCTAATAAATTTTATGTGGAAAAAGTACTAAAAATGTTTTATTATTTTTATTATTTCTATAGTTCATAAAATAAAAAACCATTACATGAACGGGTGACTTTAATAAAAAAAACTTACGGTTTCTTAAAACGATAATACAGTCAATCCTGTTTTTATGCGATTTCGAAGTTATGCGGTTTTTTAGAAATGTAAATTTTCAAAAAAATGTGCTATATTTTAAGATATATAAAAATGTCAAATATTACAACGAGAGCATGTTTCGTAGTATTTTGGATAGAATAGAGAATGAATCATAAACACAATCGATATTTGTAAAAAAATACGATTTTGGACTGTTTAAATCATGTTGGATCTGCCATCGCTGAATTAAGTCCACCTACCTTGGTGTGTTACAGTCGATGAAACCATTGAAACATGGGTAATATCACCTGAATTGTTTACTTTAGCACATGAACTTGGGGGAGAAAGGTTTGATATCTTTAGTGAAAATTATATCGACGAATTACTTACGGATAATCCTATAAGTGACGATGATGTCATTAATTTAACTTTAACTATTGACAAAACACCAGAAAACAATAACGAAGTGGAAGAAATTCCAGTTCCCTTCACAAGAAGGTCTCCAACTTTTCAGTAAATTAGAAAATCATTTCATTCTAAATCATAGGCTACCAACCTTTTTCGGGTGGTGCCCCTTTTTTATAAAAGCCATGTGACTAGGGGACCCCCGAGGAATTTGAAATCCTAGATTTGCTATATTTTTTCCCCGGATTGTCTCTGAAACTCCTTTTTTTAGCTCACCGGGGAATTTGAAATCCTCTATTTGCTATAATTTTTCTCCAGATTGTCTCCGAAACTCCTTTTGTTGTTCAAATCCAAAATCGAAAAAAGTTGGCGACGCCCAGGTTGGGAACCCGTGTTCTAAATGATTCAAATTTTGAAATTCATGTTTCAACGATAGCTTGAAAATTGTATTTATAACACACTGCATAAACAATAAATTATTGAAAAAAGAAAATCTGAACAAACTCTGATACCTAATTTCGTTGTTAGAAAAAAACCATCGTTTTATGAAATTGATGCGCAGACTATTTCTTCCGAAAAAGAGCGAATTCAAACCACACGCAAAACGCACTTAGCATTGTCACAAAGTGACGATAATTTTACTTAAAATGTTTCTAAAGTAATACAATATCCAACAAATTTTATTTTTGAATAAAAAATATTTTTAAGTATTAAGCCGTGTTTTTCCCCTAATTTTTCCATACTTTTTTATGCAATTTAGGGTTTATTTTAACTCGCTGATCCAAAGTTATGCAGATTTTAAAATTTATGGAACGTATCCCCTCTTTTTCTATGGAAATTAAGTTTTTTTTATGCGATTTTGGGTATATTTTAACTCGCTGTTTCAAAGTTATGTGGATTTTGAAATTCATGGAACGCTTCCCCACTTTTTGTATGGAAGTCAAGTCTTTTTGTGCGATTTTTTTTATCCGATATTTCGTGGAACGCATCTACCGTATAAAAAGAGGATTGACTGTACATCATTGAAAGACTCGTCAATTCTGAGACATGTCAATATTGATACAACTCTTTTTTTTATTATATACATTTTAAAATATTTCAATTCATCGATGAGATGGTTTCTATGCATTCAATATTCGGTTTTGGTTAATTTTCAATACCGAAATCCGGTCTTCTTTGGTTTTCCAAATCTTATTTTGATATTGAAAAAACACCACGAACACCGAGATCCCGGTTTCTATCGGTATTGCAAAATTCTGTCGACTGTAAAATTCTGCGAATGCTCGATGGATTCTCACTTACTTGATTTTAATTACAGATGGAAGAAATTTTAATCTGAATAAATAAAATGTTTCCATTATTTTCAAGACAAAACACACTTGACAATGGGACATTTATTTACCCACTTTTTAAATTCTGTTCTAGGGTCCCAAAAATATGAAAAACTACTACATAGCTTGTCAGGCTCCATTGTCGTCAACCGTCAATGATTTCTGGAGAATGATCTGGGAACAGAACTCCAGAGTCATTTTGATGCTAACGGAATACATGGAAAATGGAGCGGTAAGACAGCATTTTAATATTAATACCTTTTCCAATCCTTTTTCCGCAGTCTTCTTCTTCTTCTTTTGTGGCACCTCCATGTTTACCTGTCTCCAGTGGTGTAGGAAGGGGTCCTGCCGCCCGGAGCAGACCTTGAAATGTCCAAAAAATGAAAACGGACAGGGTGAATGGACTCAATTGTTATTATTTTCAATTTTCGTAAATGATTTGATTAACAAATTTGATCAACTATCCGAATTAATAAAATTTAATATCGACTGACCGGACAATTCTATTTTCTATTACTTATTCTATATTTAAGTAATTATTATGATAATATGAAATTAATTTTGATATCTTTGATTTTTCCACTTGTTATGTTACAAAATATGACACGTGTTGTACTTCAGTGAGAAGCCATAACATCGTAAGGTTTACGAATAAACTAAAAATTGATAATAATTCTTAATTTATAAATTATAAAATAAATATGGGCATTTTTCCTTTACTACTGGACGCAGGGAGGGGGTGAGATACAAACATTGATAGTACTAATTACCAGTGGCGGTTCTAGGTACTGGGCTAGGTGGGCTAAGCCCGACCTGCATTTTTCACCCAAAACTTTAGATAGCTGAATAAAAATGAACAGCAATTCGGCCGCTGAACAAAATAAATACATTTATAAGCGTCACTAACCTTCCCCAAATGAATATAATATCTTTGTTTAAATTTTCCTCTATCAATATAAGACAATGGCATGTCTACCTACAATAATATTCTCGATTGTTTTTTATTACAATTTTAAGCTGAGCCGGCATAAAAAAAACAATAACCCTATAAATAATTCATAGAGAACCTTCAACGTGACGTCAGTCTGGCAACACCTATGTACATGCTATTGGTCAGGGGCTGCCGCTTTCTAGCCCAAAACCATAGACAATATTTCTTTACACTGGAACGCAGTCTAGCACGATTCGATTTTGTTTGTATTTGTATGTACGGAAACGTCATCAAACACACAGGACTGTATTTCAAATTTACTGGCTTCTGTCATTCATCGGGGGCTAAACTCGATTTAGTCCATGGCCCATACAAACATACCAATATCTTTGTATTCTATGAAAGTGACAGGCAGTGGCGGTTCTAGGTACTGGGCTAGGTGGGCTAAGCCCGACCTGCATTTTTCACCCAAAACTTTAGATGGCTGAATAAAAATGAAAAGCAATTCAGCTGCTGAACAAAATAAATACATTTATAAGCGTAACTAACCTTCCCCAAATGAATATAATATCTTTGTTTAAATTTTCCTCTATCAATATAAGACAGTGGCATGTCTACCTACAATAATATTCTCGATTGTTTTTTATTACAATTTTAAGCTGAGCCGGCATAAAAAAAACAATAACCCTATAAATAATTCATAGAGAACATTCAACGTGACGTCAGTCTGGCAACACCTATGTACATGCTATTGGTCAGGGGCTAACGCTTTCCAGCCCATAACCATAGACAATATTTCTTTACACTGGAACGCAATCTAGCACGATTCGATTTTGTTTGTATTTGTATGTACGGAAACGTCATCAAACACACAGGACTGTATTTCAAATTTACTGGCTTCTGTCATTCATCGGGGGCTAAACTCGATTTAGTCCATGGCCCATACAAACATACCAATATCTTTGTATTTTATGAAAGTGACAGGTATCGAATCTCAGTGACAGTTCTGTATTGCTTTTTTTACTTGTTATTTCACTTTGAAAGAGACAAATTTAAGGTCACGTATTATTATTTCTTTCTTACATTAGCATTGATTGTATTATATAGTAATTTATGCTTTGCAGTAGTGTCGTAGTATTTGTTAATTTGCTTGTAGATTAATGTATAAGATGAAGTGGAAGCATGCAAAATTTCGTAAATAGTATACAATGCTATGCTTTTCTCTAGCCCACCCAAGATTTCAGGTCAGGAACCGCCACTGCTAATTACTAATATTTGGTATGGTAAATCCCAAACGCGACCTGCCTGCCCATTTAAAATGTCACTTACTAATGTTTCCTTTCTATTAATGACTTTATTAATTTCAAAAAACTCCAAGCTATTCATTCTTAACCCTTTATTATTAACTAAATGGAGTATCTCAACAGTTTTATTTGAATCAAAAGTGTGATCATTAACTGGTCACAATTGGTAATGGTAAATTGGTCACAATTTTGATATTATTAAAAAAATTATATTTGTAGCTTCTGTTTAGACCAGCCATACTCAACCTTTTTTTCCTCCGGGCCGCATTCCGATTTTTGCTTCTCTACGTGAGCGGTGGGCCGCAATATATTTATAGTAAACTGGAAATATACCACATACTATACTGCATACATATGTTTGTATGTATGTTGTACAATAGCGTCGCGACTAGCGACTGATTTGACGTAAAATACAGTCACTGGTTGAGCCGGCACGCCAGTACTGCGGTTTTTGCATGTAAAATATTTGGTGACTATAATTATTTTGGGCCGCATATAAGACTTTACTGGGCCGCAAGTTGAGTATGGCTGGTTTAGACCTAAGTTAAGATTTTTTACTATTTATGCTTTTATTTGTATCACTGTATTAAATTTTATTGCATAAACATATATTTTTTCAACACCAAACCTTGTCATATTTTCTGTATAAAATAACCTGTCTGACCACTAAAAATATTCTGTCCGGAAATTAAAATTTTGTGTGAAAAAAAAGCAACTAAGTACTTTTCTAAGCTTTAGATTTTTTATTGTAATTTACCTAAATAGACATTTTAAAAATACTTGTAAACGAAAAGAATATATTTTCAAACCTTAAACCATAAAACATTTTGTTTTTATAAAATGGAAAAGATAATCGAAAATATGGTTAGAAAAATAGTTAACCATCCCGAGACTAGTGCCTTTACCTTAAGTTTAAGTATTTATTGCCTTATTTAAATTTCAGGAAAAGTGTTATGAATATCTTCCACCTTCAGAAGTATCAGATAACAAAAGACTATTTGGCGACTACCAGATTATTGTAAAGAAACGAGAGGTTCGTGATAAATATGTTATATCTTCACTTCAACTGAGGTCACTTCACACACGTTTGTGGCGAGAAATTACTCACATTTGGTACTTCTGGCCGGCACGAGGCGTCCCAGACGAATGTCACTCTATAATAGCATTTCTCATTGAAGCTCGCAGTTACCTTAAAGCGTCACAGACTGCAAAAGATTATGAAGATGATGGTCAAGATTCTTTAGTAACTCAGAACGGATCCGTTGTCACTCATCAGACACACATTTCTATGGAAGCAGAAGACGATTCAAACGATTCAAGTGATGTTAATATTTATAATCTCCAAAGAGCTGAAGAAAAACATAAAAACGGAGCAGCAAAGAATGGCACTACAAATAATGACAGCGATAGCCGTAATCGGGGAGGCCCCCTGGTGGTTCACTGCAGCCCCGGAACAGGACGAACCGGGGCTCTCATCGCCTGCGACATTGGCATCAGGGACTTTGAAATGTCCAGAACCGTCGACATACCAAAGACTGTGTATAGAATAAGGAGAGATAGAGCTAATGCCGTTCAAACTAAGGACCAATACATATTTATCTATAAGGTGAGTTCAAAAATATAACTTTTTACCCTTTTTTGTTAATAAATTTATCTTTCGGAAGACACCAAGTTAGAATATGTGGTCATAAGAGATAAAAATAATAAATCGATACCGGTGTTTTTATATTTTTGATTTTTATTGTTCAAATGTGAATGTCTTATAGCCTTATTTTTTTTAAAAAAATGGAATTGCCAGCTCTATGCGATGATATATCTAACTCATTTTCGACATTCCACCTTTTTTTCTAGAGCCCTCATATACATAGATGTATTAAGTATTTTAACAAAATTGTCTTTTTTTAGGTGCTGAGTGAATATGCCACAAAACTTACAGGTGGCGTTTTGGATTCTATATAGCTCGACTGCTTAAAGAGCATCATGACACTACTGTAAAATAATTGTAGACCAAAATATAGAAGTAAATAAAGACCAATATTGTGGATCTTGGAAATTTATTACAATTTATCGACTGAAACATAGATTTTATGCTACCAAAACAATATTTTATACATACTATTATGCAACATTATTGTTTTGACTTAAAGTAAATAATAAGGAGAAACTCACGTGTAGCTGTATATCATAAGAATGGATTATGCCAACACTAACATTTTTTAACTTGCTTTATATAAATATCTCCCGTTGAATATAACTTACAATTCAGTTATTACACTATAAAAAATAAGACATTTCCCAAAGATATAAATGTGGTTGAGCAAGATAAAAAAAGCGTATGAAATGTTATTATAAGGATCTAATGCATTAAATGAAATTGAGAATATTTTATTTTAAGTTTTATAGAACCAAAAATGTATAAAACAAAGAGCATAAATACTTTGTTAACTTGAATGTACTATGGCTCGATATTTTTGATGAGGAAATACTTGAAGGAAAAACTGCAAATGTCTAAGGATGATACAAATTGCTGTGAACCTTTCCTGCAACAGTTGGTGCTAACAACAATCACGCTTTGACTATTGTTTTTTTTTCTTTTCCACATAAAATGATTTTTTCACAGACAAGATCATGCTGATTTTCGAAAGACATTTTTCATAGATTGAATTTATCAATGTTAATTTGACAGAATATTTGTCATAGATTTCTATATCTATATTGTTGTTGTGAAAAAAAAACTGTTCCAGTTGCAATATTTAACATTTTTCACTGTGGAAATATAAAAATATGTTTATAATCTGCCGTTTTCTAGTAACAACCGAGGAAACAAGCGTAGTGAATAACAAAAGTAAAGAGTTTCTTGTTTCAAATAAAAGAATTAAATTATTGGCAATGGAAATTACACGCCTTTACAAATTAAAACTAAATAAGCAATATTTATTATTATCTTAGAAATATCATCATTGTGTGACAGTGGCGGAGGCTATCTTCTAGGGATAAATGATAGCTCATGTAGGTATGCTCATCAATCATATAAAAATATACATAATTGTAATGATTTTTGAAAACATGTATAAATGATTATTAATCTTCCTACATTCACAAATTAGTTGCCAAATTATAAATAATCGTAATTACAATTATTCTAAATCCTTCTATTCTTGTTGCAACAAATTCTTGTTGCAGGAAATTGTGTGTGAAATTAGTGATAAAATCAATTCTTTGAATTGTGTTTTTTTGTTTGCTGGTGTTTGAATCTATAAAGAGGTTTATCGATCTTCCTAAATATTTCGTGTTGGGGCGTTTTCATCTTATTTAAATGCATATGAACAGAATAATCATTCTGTATTATTTTTCAAAATGACAATAATTGTGTCAATACATTTATTGCACTAAGGGCTCTGAAAATTTAGTTGGCAGCAAATTTATAATTTAAAAAAATATTTAGTCTAAATATCGACTGTGGAAAGGAAAAAGGACGTAACCCACAGGTTTTTCAAAACAGGTTTTTTTCGATAATCACAATATATCAGACTTGATACACGTTCTATCAAAAGGATGCAAGCTGCGAATGCCGAATACGTATCTAAATTTAGCTTTTAAGTTTGAAAAATATGACCTTGTAAAAAATTAAAATCAAGAAAAAAGACTGAAATAAAAGTTTTTCCTAGACAACTTCTTTAATTAATATTATATTATGTCAATTTAACACCAGTTTAGAAGTCTCCGTGCACTTAAAGGTTGTGTATAATTCATAATTTGCATGTCTCAAAGTCATCAAAACACGTTTTTAGCGCCTCCTGTAAAATTTGATATGTGTGGGTTACGTCCTTTTTCCATTCCACAGTCGATATGTATTAATGGTTTTACGAGACGGTGTGCTACTCAATGTGAATTTCACGAACTGGTGAGCCTCTCTGATAAATCCCAGTGCAATAGTTATATAATAAATTATATCATAAAAATAAGAGATTAACGCTCAGTGATCGCCGCTCTTACGTACCTTTATATAATTCATTATTTTAGAACTATGATTAAAAGCATTACAGCAATAATTTAACACGAGAACTTATCAATGTATTCGTCTTCCAACCGTTTTACTGGACAAATTAGTAATTTCATTCACTATCATTATCAGGTCACCAGCAATCGCCGTGGTATAGCAGAGATCTGTAAAATAGAATTCCTCTGAAAGCAGTCTTTTAATATCATAAGACGATTATTCCCGCACACAACAAAAATTAAAATAAACCGCAAATATTCATAAAATAAAAGGAGACATGTCAAAATTTATTACAAGCTTTGTGTATTTTGCTTTGTGGTTTATCTTCCTTCTCTTTTGGAATATTTGAAAGGTAAAAAGTGACATATTTTCAGGTTGTACCAGCACAATTTTTTTTAAATCAGTACCTATGAATCTTATGATTAGCATGTTCATTTGGAGGAGATTATGGATGACTCGTTTACGAGTCTTTTCGCCGGTCTGACTGAGGCGTTGAAAAATGTTTTAGATTCTCTACAGAGACGGGATAACAAATGTTTGATGCATCATTTAAAAAATAAAATATGTGCACAAATATTTTTTTTATTCGGTGATTTCGGCGATGAAAAATCAGCGGACAGTTAAGATATAACTTATTTTTTTTTGTCTGAATGATTTTTATTGAATAATAAATTTAGGATATGTAGTAATAAAGACAAATTGATTATTGCTATGATAAAAATCGAAAAAGATTATTTTCCCATAAAACATAAAGGTTTAGTTATGTGATATAAATCGAAACATACATTTATCCTGGCGGTTCGTTTTCTCGATTTTGCTTAGAATGCATGAGGGCTAGTTCTCTGATTACAATATTTACGGGAGTTTCGTCAACATCTGGATGTCATGTTATAAGATCCAAAGTTTTTGAATATGGCCAAAGCTTGGTTAGAAGAAATTCCCGATGTAAATATCCATAGTGAACAAATGGCAACGACAAGTCAACCCTCGACTTCCAAACGTACCCCCAGTTTCGATCCACCGGGAAGGCTTACGGGTACAATCAAACAGCACGAACCGATAAAAATTCTAAAAAATAATAAAAATGTAAAGAGAAACTGTCGAGTTTGTTACTCCCATAAAATACATTGTGATACATATTACATGTGTAAGTACTGTGAAGTTCCACTCCACCTTGGTGATTGCTTTCAAGCATATCACACAAAAAAAAATATTGACAAATTGTGAAATGTTTTGTTCCAAGTTCTGTGAGAATTTATTTAATAATATTATGCAAACATAACCGATATATTTTTTTGTGCCTAACTGTGAAAATACATTAGATACGCCCCATATGTCCCAGTTCTGGAGCGAATCAATAAAAAATAAGTGAGCGTTGAGGGATTCATTTCACGATCGATTATATTCACTACATTCAGTGATAGCAAACTTTTTCAAAAAGTGATTTTTATTTTTTGAAAAATATTTTAAACAAATTTTACTACGCCATTTGGTCATAATTTAAATAATTAAAGTTTGGTCAACACTGCCTACTCTTTCTTCAAATACGGAGCCATGGTATGCGTTCATAATATATTTATTTTGTAGTTTTTAAAATTGATTTTGTTTTCATGTATGTATTTTTGTGAAAATGTATTATTTGGCAAAGAAAAGTACTCTCCGATTAATTAAAAATAGTTAGATTGATAAAAGGTTGACATAGAAAGATCGTGTCTATCGTTATTTTCATTTGTCGACTAGGTATCAGTTTTAGGTAGCGAATCACCTGATTTTCATGTAATACGAAGTTTGAAGTAATAAAGGAATTTGAGTGAAAATAAATTACTTTTGTTGAAATGGTTTTGAATCACTGGCTGGCTTAACTGTTCTGGTTTAACTATTCATTTGAATCAGGTTTACAAAAGAGCCGCAGATTTTTACATATTATATTCTAACTAAAAAAAAATCATCCTGGGAAACTTGTCACTGGGTCCAGTAAAGGCCGCCAAAATATAAGTAATTATAGATTAAAAATAAACTTTTATGTTTTCTAATTTTGTTGTGAAATAAAATAAACAGGAGCACATCTATATTTGGCTTGTTATTTATTACTTTTCCGATAAAATGTATAATTCTATATCAAATAACCGATTTTCTATCTTAAAAAATACAAAAGGTTGAGTATCACTAATAAAAGCAGGCTAAAATACATAAATTATTATGCAACAAAGTGTTGTACAACTGGTGTCCAAATTATTTTTTAAAATGTCATACAGTTTTAAAGTTATACTTTTTTTACGAAAGTACCTAGTTTTTTGCACAATTTCGCAAAAATTCCCCGTAACCAGCTCGGCTTTCAGGTTAAAATGCCCCGATGCGAAAGAGTTAATATATTTTTTTATGTATTCGGTATATTATAGCTTTCTTTCCTCCTTTGAAATAAAACATTTTTGTGTTTATAAGTGCTGATCCTGACTTTGTCGTAAAATAGTCTAGATTTTAAATAAAAGCAATAGACATTATCTTATTAAAAAATAATTTTATAAAATTTTGAACACAGTAATAATTAAATTTGAATCATTCACACAAATTTTGTCACTAACATTAACATAATAATTAATCATCTACTACCAACCTCTTAAGAATCGTTTCACTTTTCATACTAATCACACCTAAGAACGTGTTCAAGCAAAGCCTTTATGTTTGATTTTAAGCGTCTTGCTAAAATTATAAATTCCGATATCTATTGTGTATATTTGCAATACTAATCTTACAGATGAACACTCTTTGGGAAGCAAACTTATTGATGTAAATGATTTTTATAAATTCCTGGTATAGAATATTCATATAAAAAGCGTGTTGTCTTGAAACAGGGTACAAGAAATACTGTAAATAAATGTGCACAAATTATCGGGCATGGTGTTTGAACCCATTTGAATATTTCATGACGTATTGTGCCGATGTGTACTCAATATGAATATGTCATGTTACCTTAGTTACATATTATAATGTCATTGCTGGTCACACGTACTCCGCTAAATTTTTTTTATTTGTTTTCACCGATGTCACAAATCATAAATATGTATAACTGTGATTTCAAATTTCCAAGATTAACTCACAAAATCACACTGAGCATGTGACTTTTTGTTGAAATTTATTGTCCATCTGCACCATTGTGAGATTTTAATCTACTTATCATTGCAATATTTAAATATTTTTTAACTGTGTCGATAATAAAACGTTATTGTATAATTCTAAAACTGTATAAATTTATCATTTTATTCCACTAGTATTATTTCGCAGGTCGTTAAGGTGTGTTTCATTATAATAATGACCGGTGATGTTCGTGGACTCTCAATCAGTGGCGGCTCGTGACCTAAAATTTTGGGTGGGCTAAAAAAATTGAGGACGTATTGTGTAAAATCATTTGTTTTACTAAAGACTATATTCAAACTAGCCCAGCTTTAATTTTTATTTTTAATATGCATGTGCAAGAAAATTCGAGAATCAGATAATTCACTTGATATTGATAGAAGAGAATCGGAGCTGAGATACTGTATGAGTTTGTTATAGTTAGTAGTCCAAAGTACTGTTTTTTTATTTATTTAAGTCAGCTTAGGATTATTTTTTTTACACAATTTGGCTGAAAATTTTAGGAAACACCTAGCTCAATACGTAGAACCGCCAGCGCTCTCAATAATCAATAATTGTATTTGCTATTCTTTCTCATCATAGGTAGTTTTTTAATTTGTAGTAGAGGGGCTGCAGTAATATAAGTAAAAATAATCAGAATGTATTGAAGAAATACAGCAATGAAAGTGCATTCCATCTCGACTTCTCTGTATGATATCCATTATAAACGGGAACAGTCATTTCATACTGGAGGGGCTGCTTATGGACGAGTCCCAACTGTTTCTCACCCATGTCACACCGCCACACAGCAGTCACATTACGGAGGAAAAATCAAAGAACAACACAAAGTTGTCTTCAAATAGAAATTGATATCACCCAGATTTTAACTTACTAAGATTCTTGAAAACAATCTTATTATTTAAATTCAAATAACAATTCTCGTGCAAAGATTATGTTTATTTTGGAGTGAAATTATACCTCCTATGACGCCGATCTCGAGACTAAGCTATAGAAACCCGCCTTGTAGGAGACCGGACACCTGTACAAAATTTGGGGTTTGGTATTTTGTAAATTTCATGAAATAAATATATCGTCGCCTGAGAGCTACCCCAGTACATCTCATATATTTTGAAACAGTATGCGTCGTTATATTTTAAGACATGTTAAAGTAGTTTATCTAAACTAAAAAGAGATTTTTCATTCTAAGAGATATTCCACTGCAGAACTATTATTATTGAAGGAAAATGAATCTTTCTAGCAAAAACAAACCACCTTTTTTTTTAGATGTCCCAGTACAATTTTCTACAGGGCACAATATAAGGGACTACCACGCGCGCTATAGAAAACAGCTCTATAACAGGGAGCGCTATAGTAGGGTTTTCTGTATCTAGAAGTGAATTACCATTCCAGGTTTTATTCAGACTATTTTATATAATCTCTTGCATACAAAATTGTTTTTCTGTTGAAACATTTTAAAAATTGTTTTTTCTGCACTCGTGTATAAATAAATATATGTATGAAAAATAATAATTATTATTATAATGGATATGTAATATAAAATTAATTTATAGGTTTGTTTAGTAAATACTCTGATTAATATGTAAATATAAAATGTTATATTGTCTTATTTTTAGTTTAAGTCACCGATGGCATAATAATGAAAAATGTGGATATGTTTTCAGCATCGTCTATTTAAAGCCAGGTCCAAAAATGATCTTGAGAGACTTTTATGAGGTGAAAAAGACACTAAATATTTTTCTATGAACAAAAATGCCTAATTTATACATAGTAAACACTTCTGCAATGTTATTTCTTAATATTATCACTATTATTATTGTTGGTGTTTTTTATAAGCATAGGTATGTTGAAAATAAATAAATGTGATGTTTGAAATAAGAAGATATTTATTTTACAATCCCATATTTTTAACAAGTCATTAAAAATTGAAATTCAACACTTTTTGATCACTGCCAGAGGAGACGGTAACAACCTTTAGCCATTTGGCTGCCGTAGAAAAAAGTACGTTTGTACCTAGCACGCTAGCTATAATTTGCAATTATTAATTTAATTAGTTATTGACGAGGTAACTCGTCTCTGGCGTGTTGAGCATGAAAAATTTGACAATATATCTCGTCTTTGGCAGCCATCTAGTTAAAGAAGGATGCCATTTCAGTTGTTTACAGAGAGGTGGGCTGGAAGTCGCTGGCTAGCTATTTCGTCTAGTATATGACTAACCTGGTGCATCACAGGCAATATAGGTCTAAGTGAGTATGAGTTATTCCGTGACTGACATGGGCCAAATTGCGGAGAGCTTCAGATACCTTAGAGTACATATTCTGATAGATGGCAATACAAAGTAGGAGCTCGCTATTCACCTGGCATAGGCAGTTGTATTATACTTGATCACATCCAAAAACTATCTGTTTGACACTTAAATTCTACTGCTGCTGCTTTATGGTGGTAAATTATGACACCTGACAACGGAATGCAGGGACAACTTGACAATTTAATAAGAAAAGTATGAAGCCATAGTTGAATTTGTTTCACCAAAGCTATAACCTTAACCTGCCTTTCATAGTAATAATATAAAAATATCATATAGAAAGTTAAGCAAATAATTTTAATACAGCACACTCTGAAATCCTGTAATTAGTAAATAGCTAATCTAGTCAAACAGGATTTTGTATATTTTGCTCATATAACAATCGTTTCATAGAGGTCGGTGTGGCTAAGTCACGGGTTCCCAACCTATGGGTCGCGACGGGCTTTCTGGGGGTCGCCAACTTTTTTCGATTTTGGATTTGAACAACAAAACTAAAACTACAGTAAACTAAAATTACCTTATTGAAAAAAAAATCCTTTTTCAATTTCATCGGGGGCGTGGGTCACGTGGCTTTTATAAAAAGGGGTCGCCACCCGAAAAAGGTTGGGAACCTATGGGCTGAGTGCTTACAATACTAAATAAAAAATCCAGTTTTACAGTAAAAAAAAATATCACGAAAATATAAGAGATTTTAAAAACTTTATTCGTTATACCAGTCAAGGAATAATAGAGAAAATGACATGACTAATAAAAAGAACAACACCCAAACTCTGAGCCCTGCATTCCGTTGTATCGCCTGTCTAATTTGCTCATTCGCATCACGTACATTTTCTGTTACTCCAAGAACTGTTCCAGCAATTCGGTCTATATCCTGATCTTGTTGTAATACCTGGAAATATTAAAATTCATATATGAGTGAAATCAAAATCGGTGGCATCCAAGTTAATCATTAGAGCTAGAAATGGAGAAAGTAACAGCATCTTCTAAATATAGTTTGGCTTAACCGAGATGTTTCAAAAATCTTAGTCTTTATTAGCTCTTTTCACGAATTCACTACCTTGAACAGAAAAACAATGGTATGTATGTAACTCTCAGAAAGAATATCTTTAGGAAACTACATACTTATAAAATTTCCATGAAATATTGTGAAAATTAAGATAGATCATATTTTCAAATGATTTGAACATTTGAATCAACCGGGATTTCAATTTTGCTAGTCATTCCGAGAAGTGGTTGATGGTCAATCACTATACACATGCTTACCTGATCTTCCTAAAAATATCATTTCAAATATAATTTAGGGATAAGTGGGTTAGCACTATATCAAAAAATAATTCAGTGATTGCCAACCTTTAGGACCTCAGGAAACACTAACTCACAATTGTGGGGTTATAATGCAAAACGTACTATTTCCAAAAATCAAACTTTTCAGTAGAGACAAAAAACTATAACGAACAACACAAGAATAATATTATGATTGAACCAATTAAAAATCATACAATAAATTATTTTGAAATCATTGACCTGCTTCATAAACTTGGCATATGGTAAAAAGTATTTTAAATTCGTCGTTTTAATGTTTTTTTTTTTCAAAACGCACTATTTCCTGGAACTATGTGTACCATGTGTTAAGAAAATAAACTTTTTTTTTCCAAAAAATATAAAAAAACATATTTAAGGAAACAAGTTAGTAAAAAATGGAAAAAAAATACAAAAGAAATCATTATTCAACAACAAAATAAGAAAATAGTATTATTTTATCCTAAGCAAAGAGACGATTTGCAACCAATGCGTCTGTGTAAGTATTGTTTTCGACTCAGCTCTAGCTGCGTGACTTATAATTAAATAAACGTCAAGTTTCATTGAAGAATTCACAAATCAATTGCAATTCATCCCTGAATGTTCGCAGAAATATGTATGAACAATATGTATGGCAAATACGGCTGTCAAATTTCTCAAGTAAGCCGAAAAACAAACCTCATTTCCGTGCATTCGATGCAGCGGCATGCTACAATCCTATATATTTTAATAAAAAAATGTGTGCAGTAAATCGACATACTGAATTTTAAAAAAATACTATTATTTGTGTAGTTTAAGTTTTACCCAACATCAAGAATATTTTTTTTTTTTAGAAAGAATATATGCAGTAATAAATAAATTAATAAATCTACAATTTAATTATAAAAATATATATATATTACATCATGGTCACCCTAGAGCAGTGCTTCCCAACCTTTTTCATGCCCTGGACCCCTAAATCTGAAAAAATTATCTACTGACCCCAGGTTGGAAAGCACTGCCCTAGAGCCCGAGTGGAACCTTATACAACGACTGCTCTGCCATAATTTTCTCAGACCACCAATTAGCAACAATTGCAATAATTTACTCTGCCGTTTTTTAACTGTTTAATAACAATATATTGATGATTTTTAATATAAATAAAAAAAGGACTTGTTTTTCTATGTTGAAAAATTATAAAAGCTGTATTCAATATCAGAAAATAGTTGATTTCAGAAAATATCAGAAAAAATTAGATGAAACTAATGAAGACAACAACATATTCATATTGGAAATCTTTTATTAAAACTGAGAATACTTCCATAGTTGTAAGCAAATGAAAATGTACTAATTCGTATTTATAATTATTGCCTTTCACAGTGGAAAATAAAACATTAAAACTAACCTTCTCTGTGAAGACTTCTTGCAACTCAGCTATGTGCAATACTTTACTTTCTATTTGTTTCACCTCCTCTGATAAACTATTCAATTCATTGTACAATTGGATATTTTCTGATTCAAATATTTGCATTTCTTCGGCTGAAAATAAAACATCTTCATGTGCCATTGATGAATCCATTTCTGCAGCCACTTCTAAGGACTGTTTACTTATTGCACTTTTTAATTCCTTTTCGTCATCGCTCTCGGGCATAGTCTTGTTTGATTTCAACGGTGAATCATCCGTAACGTCTGAATCACTTTTATTTTCTAATTCCTCTTTTTTGACCTCCACTTCAAGTTTCGATATTTTTCTCATATCTAATGCTCTTTTCACTCGGATTGCTTTTTGTTCAACCTGAATAATGCACACTGCCTTTAGATAACCTTCAATCAACTTTAAAATGGCATCCATAAACTCGACAGTTTGTTGCGAGCCTTTCAAAGATCGAGTTTCTTTTTTAAATTCTTGAATAATATGTGAACACGAATTTATAATTCGCTGTGATCCATTATCGATTTGATCTCTTTCAGAGTCTGACATCTGGCTTCCTGAACTTAAAAAATTTGAAAAATTCATATAAGCTCCTCTATTTTCTAATAAAAAGTCCCGCAGCCTCGTTATTTGAGAAGTAATATCTTTAGCTTTCGCTATAAAGCCGTTCTTAGGTTTCTTACGTAGAATACGATTTTTATCGGTATCGCTTTGAAGACCGAAAGCTTTGTTGCGTGTGCGAACTGTTTTCACACACGCTTTAAAAAGAGGAGTGATATCCATTTATATATTTTTTAATTTACATCAAAATATTTATTTCTACGATAATTAAGATAAAAATAAAAACAATACGTGGATAACAAATGATATTTGTTAGCTGGAAATCTGCTGATGAATCAGACGGAACATTTTAAAGACACTGTCTAGAAACAAAATAAATTAATGTTGTGTTATAAAGGTTCCATAAACCAATTACATTTAAATTAAATAAGTTCCTTGTACACTTTCGACTCCCAACATATGACAGTCCATGGACCTAATGTCAGAGACAACTTAATGTGTCATTTTACTGTCAGATTCATTAATGCTACCAGTCGTTGGTAAATCCTGATTCGACGTAAAAAATAATAATTTATCTATAAAAAGCTAGCCACAGATTACTTAGAACCATCGCGGTTACAAGATAACTATCTTTGATTTTTTTCAATACTTAAGGATAAGGGTCACGCTAAAATTGTTCGCAAATTACACTGTAAAAAGGATTTATATTCGTGGTAATAGAGGTAGTAGAAGGGTAGCTAGAAAAATATTTTTATATTTTTAAATTGAGTATTAACTTAAATTTGAATCGTTCAAACAATGTACATTCTCACAGATTTTGTCACTAACGACCCGGGTTTCGCCTTTCGGCATCTTCAGGCATTCAAGTGCACGGATGAACTTGAACTTGAAATTCCACCAAGCACCTTCAGTCGAAATCTTAACTTAGAGTATTAACTTCATTATTTAAAAAAAGCAACAAACAAAAGAGCTTTCGTTTTTACCTAGAAAAAAGTTAACGGCTGGTTTTTTATCACTGATTTAAAAACCTAAAGATAGTTCAAGCACTAATATTGAATATGATATTCAATAAACGTTTGATTTAATACGTAATTAGTACTTTATTTCGATTTGAAAACGGTTTATTTCAAAACTATTTTATACGATGTTTTTTAGCAAATAAAGTCACAAAAGACAAAAAAAACGAGTATAGATTTATAAATTATTCATTTTCTTAATCTTTGGTCTAAATTTTATAAGCTTTCGTTAATTTTCTATTGAATCTGAAAATAATTGATCATTTTAATAGGTGTCATAGTAGGTAGGTGTCGCTGCTTGGGTTGTTTGGCAAAATAAGTTTGAAACGATGAATGTATATTATTCCGTAGTTCTGTTTGCGTGCAGCAGGAATAACTTGTATTTGTACTTTCGATGGCTTCTATTTTTCGATTTTTGGTATCCCCTCCTTATTTCCCTTAAAAAGGAAAAATCCCAATCTGATTGATTGCAACTCATTAGTATCATTATTTGTTTGCTTTATTTCGATTCTACACCCCCCTCCTTGCTCCCCTTAAAAGGAAAAAAACCCAAACTCCATTTTGAAATTTCATATTGCGATAGTAAGTCTGAAGATGCCTAGAGGCGAAACACGTGTCACAGTTAGTAACACAATACGTGGAATAATCAAAGTTAATTTAAATTTTCTATTAACTTATATGTGGTTGTATGACTCGTATACCTATACGAACACACTATCTAAACCTATGAATCCCTACGCTGACCCACACATTCTCTCCTTCATTGATTAAATCGACATTATAACCTTTTTTATTTCTGACAGCTTGTTTATTATGATATAAAATGTTCTTTTTCTAACGTATTTTTACATATATGCACAAAAATAGGGTAATCATTAACACTAGAGTCTGAAACCATCTGACAGCTAATTCAGCGTCAGTGCTGCCAATAGAAAAACATACTTTCTCTCTCTCTCTCTCTCGCTCTTATACACTCATCCGTTTGTGGTTCACCAAGACAACTTCGCTCAATTTGTTTCGTTCCCCAGGCAGTAATATTTTTTGAGTATTTCTAACAGTTATAAAAGACAACTACGATTCTTAGGTGTGTACAATATTTACAAATAATATTTAATAATAATTATTGAGTTATATTAACAACTAAAGATGTTTACTTTTAAGATTACGGATATGGTGCTGTTCTTAGGTATACACAATAATATTTGCTCTTAGGTATAAGAGCGAGAGAGAGAGAGAGAAAAGTATGTTCTTCTATTGGCAGCACTGACGCCGAATTAGCTGTCAGATTGTTTCAGACTCTAGTGTTAATGATTACCAAAAATAGCTATTGTTTCTATCATTTAGAATACTAAATACTTACTTTAGATTATTTATAATAAATTAAAGCTTTCAGCCATCATCTTTAGACGCGATCATTGTTTGTATTGACGTTATAACCTATTTTATAAGATATAAAATTGCTTTTTTCTACCGTATGTTGTCTACATTATATGGACAATAATAACTTGTACTGTGTCTATCGTTTAGAATACAACATACCTACTTTATATTATTTAATAATTTAAGCTTTCACCCATCACGTTTCCGACATTCTGACGTAACTTTAGCACTGTCATTAAACACGGATATAAAAGATACTTTCTTTCTGCTCTCTCTCGCACCCTAGCGAAGACACTGGAATCGCCACTTTTTCTCGTGTCTTTGTAATGACCCCTGACACATGAATGGAAAATCCATGGTACCCCATAATTCCTCCCCCTGACTTTACCCAATACCTAAGTTAAGTGCCCGCCAAACAAAGGACGTGTTTATATTAGATCACAGAATTGGCATTCAAAATGAATTTTTGATATTAATCATCTTTTACTTCTCTTTGTAAAATTAGCTTACCACCAACGTTCCCTCTAAGCCGAAGGGATAGCTGCGCATAAATTTGAAAGGCTGCGCCAAAGCTGCGCGGACCGATCAAATATTAATTGAGCAACTGTCTTGCAGTGCGCGCCAACCCGGAATGAGTGTGCGGGGGCTTCTTATTTGCTGCGCGGCCGCGCACTCACGCAGCTTAGAGGGAACGTTGCTTACCACCTGTGAAAATTGACGGATGTCGCAATACTTCTTCCATCTGCTTCATAAAAACTAAAATTAGCTTACCACCAACGTTCCCTCTAAGCCGAAGGGTTAGCTGCGCATAAATTTGAAAGGCTGCGCCAAAGCTGCGCGGACCGATCAAATATTAATTGAGCAACTGTCTTGCAGTGCGCGCCAACCCGGAATGAGTGCGCGGGGGTTTCTTATTTGCTGCGCGGCCGCGCACGCGCGCAGCTTAGAGGGAACGTTGATTGGGATTCGAAGCCAACGACGGTGAACACACAGGCGGCTGAATATTACAAATGTCGTAAAAAATAAAATAAATATTTTTTTTTACTACAAAGTGCAGTGAATCCAATATTAAGAACATTTTTTTCATTTAAAATGACAGAAAAAAAAATTACAAATGGAAAAGCTAGCGTGGGTGTTGCTTCATTTTACAACACAACGCCAATATTTGTAGGGGTAAAATCCAAAACATTTGAAAACCTTCGCCTCACTGAGGTAAAAATATGTAGTCAGGTCAATGATTTAAAAACAGTTTACTGTATAATTTATGTTTGATTCGATCATAATATTATGCTTGTGTTATTCGCTATAGTTTTTTGGCTCTACTGGAAAGTTCGATTTTTGTGAAATGGTACGTTTTGCATTATAACCCCACAATTGCGGCATAATACATCATGGAAGGAATATTTACCATGCATTTGTGTGCATTTTATTTCATGTCGATGCAAATGCACTTTCATGTGATACTCGCTAATTCATGTCTAAGCTTGCGAAGTTACATCAGAGATAATATATATGTCAGACTGACATTTGATGTCGGTTTGGCAGATGAATGGTCTGACAGCTACATTTTGTATACAAAATTCATAGACAACGATTGCAAAAATTATAGAATTCTGTGGCGCTAGGTCGCGTCAAAAGGTGAAAGCTTTTTTATGAAAGTTTATAGATTTCCTACTAGACGTCACGAAAGATGAATTTAGGTGAATTGCTCATGGTGCAACCTTATCCTTAAATGGAAATCTGGCTACAGACCTAGAAATTGATAGTATAAAAAAACAATGTATACTTATTTAATGTGCTAACAGCACAACAAAAATTTGACTGTTCTTATGCGCCACTAACCGGTTTGAACCTTATTTTGGCGGAAAGTGGTTGAAAATTTGGTTTTGACATTTGCGCATAAGAACAGAGCTTATTGCTTTTTTAATAGCTGTAGTATTGCCCTATAATGATATAATGGAATCAGAGCAAATCTATTGTATAAATTTTTGATAGGTTAGTTACGTTTTACATAAACAATAGATTTTTCGTTCATGTAATGGCCAAATCAATGTTTCTTTTATAAGTCACCCCAAGAAAAAAATATATACATTTGGCTGAAAAATTCACCAGACCCCACCCCACCTAGCTCAATACGTAAAACCACCAATGCAACATAAGTACTTTACGATATTTTGATTTTTTTATAACCTACTCGCAAAATATATTTTTTAATGTTTATGGTTACTTAATTCATACAAAAAAAAATATATAGATAATACTTGATTTTTATAAATTAAAATATCTCAATTATTTATAATAACACATAAGTAAATAAAAATAAATTTTAGCACAAGTGCACTAAAAACATTTCGGACTGTTAAATCATTTAAGAAATTTGATAATTATTCTCAAAAAAGGACTACCGCAATATAACATTTTATCACATCTAAATTATACATTTATATGCAAAATAGGAACGCACCCATTCAATGTATGTACTTCTATTATTACATCTGCCCCATCGCCATTTTGTGCTATATTTCAATTGCGTTCTCGGTAGTACTTTTATGGATTAAGGTATCTCTTTCTAACATTGGCGAAATATGGCCTCTTGAAAGAGACAGTAACATTTTAGGTGATTGTCGTAACATGTGTTATAAGGCTTTTGTAAACATGGAGTCTCATTAGATGCTTTAACTTAAAATGAAAAAAGTTGTCATTATAGTGTGTTTGATATCGATATATTTGCAGGTACAGTTTAAATTAATACATTGAAATCGGTGTATACATTTTTTTTCTTACAAGCGTGTGTGCGAATTGCACAATTTGTGGGTTTCGGTAATGTTTCTTTCAACAAATCCATTGTAAACGTATGCATTATTTGGCGCCAATGGCCTTAGACGGTTAGTAAAACATTATAAAGAACTCTGTAAAATTGGTTATAAATTAATTTCTATTTTAAACTATTCATTTAACCTGTCTTGTCCACAATTGTACAGAAGTCACGAAAGGTTACTCTTCATTAGAGACATTTTACACCACAACATAACTAGATTTCTGACATAGTAAACGTCATGATGAAAAATAAATAATAGATAAAAAGCTTGAAGATTAACGCACGAGTGGTAAACGACTTATTCTATTTTATATATTTCGTTCCAAAACTTGATTGTATTGATATTCATGTGACTAATTTTGAATGTATTTGTATTCAAATTATTGGTAAAAGTAGAGTATAGCTCGTCATGGATTATTACGGCGATAAACTTCACAAACTAAACTAAAAACAACGCCACGATTTAAAGTTATTTTTTGAGAGCTTTATAATCGCGTTAAAACCACACATTATTACGAAGAACACTGATAAATTATGCGAAATACGAAATATTTTTCAGTACATCGCCTCTGTTTTCCATTATGGCGGCGCAGCCATAATGGAAAACAGAGGCGATGTACTGAAAAATATTTCGTATTTCGCATAATTTATCAGTGTTCTTCGTAATAATGTGTGGTTTTAACGCGATTATAAAGCTCTCAAAAAATAACTTTAAATCGTGGCGTTGTTTTTAGTTTAGTTTGTGAAGTTTAACGCCGTAATAATCCATGACGAGCTATACTCTACTTTTACCAAATTATTTTTGTAGAAAATATAAAATGCCGAATATTCTTTAATGTTTTTAGCGATTAAACTCAAACATATAGCGAAATCGGTATTATTTTACCCGTTTAATTGTATACTCGTGTAAGTACGTTCTTATTATAATACGCATATAAAGTAGCAATGTCAAGGGCTTATTATTTTTCCCATTAATTTCTTTGATGTCATCCTGTTGTGGAGGAGTCAATGAGATTTTTGTTTGGTTAATTGCATATATATATGTACGAGTCTTGTTCATATATCATATGTTCATACATCAATTCATCATCATATATTTCATAAGGACAGTCATAAGCTCTTTTTCCAGGAAATTTTGGAAATAAATAGAGCACAGCTGCATAGTCTTCCGATTTTAAATGAAATGTTAAACCTTCCGGCATCTCCACTTCTATACCCTTTATAATCATATAATCATAAAACCTTTGCCGACAAACAAATAATATAATTCTTGAAACTACTTACTACTCAAATCTGTTGGCATTCCCATGAGCTTATCCTTTTCGCCAGCGATGGCTTTGGACTCAGTGATGCATTTATTTCTTATATAAACACGAAACTTTCATTTACTAAGCGTCAGTTCAAGTTCATCTGTGCACTTGAATGCCTGAAGATGCCGAAAGGCGAAACCCGGGCCGTTAGTGACAAAATCTGTGAGAATGTACATAGTTTGAACGATTCAAATTTAATATTGAAATTCCAACAAGCACAAGCGAGTAGGCAGTTGCCTAGGGGCGGCAAATCTCAGAGAGCGGCAAATGATCACTGTTTTTTTTCAAATGGCTGAATATTTTTGACACAAATTTGGCTTAGAATAAATATGATACCTCAATGTCTTCGATAAAAATTGCCGACAAAAAACATTTCCAATGGTAATAATATTATGACCGATGAGTAAACAGTAGCTTAATTTATTGTAAAAAATCTTCTGTAAATAAGATATTTATCGATCTCAGTACTATACGCGGCAGATAAGGTAATTCCAAAAAAATATTTAGAAAAATAGTAAAAGCGCTATTTTAATCTCTGCCTAGGGGCGGCTCATTGCCTCGAAACGTCACTGACCAGCCGCCACTGTTTACAGATGTAAATATATTGATTTATGTAAACTGGAAATATATTATATATTCTTCTTTCTTTTTTGAATTTGAATCTCAAAAGAATATAATAATATGCAGTCAATCCAATGTTTGTAAGTAAAATTTATTCCTGAAACGTGCCCAAAATCACTTATATTTAAGCGAATTTTCCCTTAAAAACCCAAGGAAACCTAAATGATTCGCAAGAACCTTAAAATATTCATATAAAATTTGAATTTTATCATAATGTCGTTTCTTAGGTGTTCACTGCCAATTGTTGGTGGGTAGAAATTTTATAATATTAATTGTTTGTACTACCATATTTTTATACAGATTAAGACATGTTAATCATTCCCTCGGGCTTATATTTTTTTTTGTTCAAAACTGATTCATCTCCACTATTTAAACTATAGAAGCGTCTCTAGTAGGTTATTGATAAGATACCTATTTTTTTAAAATCTAATGCTCATAATATCGTTAGTTTTAAGTAATGTGCACAAAACTTGTTGGTGAATCACTAGTATAGTATGCCTTAACCCTTTGACCGCGGATGACTGCTATAGCAGCCCAATCTGAACCGATTTGGATCCGAGCCGCGGTCAAAAGGTTAAATCAGGCGTCTGCAATCACTGTTATTGCACACCATAATTAACCTTTGGGTTCGCATTGCAAAATTCTTCTTATTTCAACCATTTGCTAAATACCAATAATATCTAGTTGATATTTATTGTAATGTGCAATGATACCTCAATCAATGCAATGCAAATATAACGCGAATTTGTCTGGGCTCACTTTCTACCCCATCGTTACTCGATCCCATTTTCGATGTTTCGGTACTTGAGTGTTAAAAGAAAAATTTGTGACCCATTTTATAAAATATGGTATATTTTTTTAGTGATTTAAAATGTGCACATGTCAACAAAACCTTGCCAGCAAAACAATAGCAATAAGGTTTATGTTAACCATTAAACAGCGTTTCCCAAACTTTTCCCCCTGCGACCTAGTTATTTTAATATTTCTCCTTCGTGACCCACTAAATTTGTTATGGCCAATACTACCGGCATATTGGTAAAATAAAACAGTATATTTATTTTCACACCTTCTTTATATGTTATAATACAAAATAATTTACTCTGATAAACCTATATAGAATTCAAATTTACCAATAATTTATAAATGAGTGGTATTACAAAATTATATAGTAAATATACAGATTTATTTTAGGAAATTGGCGACTCGGCATTTAGCTTTCTGCGACCCGCGACCCATCATTTGGGAAACGCTGCATTAAAGTATTTATTTTGAATACGATGATTGAGCTTGTTTTTTAGCACAAGGTAATCAAACATTTGTGTTATCAGTAAAAAGAAGTTCCTTTTCCACTACTAAACGGGCTCAGTATTTTGATTTCATATAAGGTAAAATAGAAAATTCAGTTTCACATAAATAGGATGATACGAATGGCAAACGCACCCGCATGACTTTGCTCAATGAAGAATTATATTTGTCATTTCATATTAATTAAAGTCATGTTTAAATGCATCATAATTCTATCAATTTTATTTTTATAGTGTTGTCAATCCGAGGGAATCTCGTTGTTCTTCGACAAATCGATTATGTACCTCATATGTGTTGTAAAAAGATATTTGTCAGTTTTAATATCTTTTCTTGCACATATGTTGTAATAGAGAAAACATGTCAAAGATATTTTTTGTATTTTTGATTTCCATTAGTTTTTATGTAAGATCATTTTTTTTTTATTAAATTCATAGAATTTTCTTAAAAATTACTTATTTGAATTTGTTAATATATTCAGAATAAATAGGTGCAATTTTCCATTTTAATTGACATGGTTTCGTACTTCACCTTACACCACCCTGGAAAATACTGCCATAAAGTATGAATTAAGCCATCATTTCTAAAAGGGAAAAAATAATGTTCAATGTACATGTGATTATGAAGGAAGGAAAGTATTGAATATAAATTGCGATATGTTAGAACCAGAAATGATATCTTAACTTGTAATAGATTCTTACCGTTTTTGTGTCATGATTCTTAACATTTTTTTTTTATTAATTTCAGAAAGAGGTGAAATGCTTATAGTGACCTTCATTTATTACAAGTGGCTGCTTCAACCTGTATTTTAATGATGATTATCTGTATCGAGATGATGTCCTACCTGATTAGTTAATAAGTAAGTTTCTATGAAATATTGGGTTGATGCAAAAGTTATGACCGTTTTTTACATACACAATTAAACATTTTTTTTAGATTTGTATTATTTATTTAATCAGTTATTTAATTTCCATCCGTTCTTATAACCTTCTCCCATCTTTCTATCAACTTATTAATACCATTAGTGTAAAATTCCGTGGATTTTGATGCGAAAAATTTAGTAAGGGATGTTTTTACCTGCTCTACTGTATCAAATTTTTTATCATTTAAAATTTTTTGCAGTGATCGGAATAAATGAAAATCGGAAGGAGCAAGATCTAGAGAATACGGTGGATGCTCGATAACATCCCAATTCAACTCATTTAGCTTGTGTTGGGTCATCATAGGCACATGTGGTCGTACATATAACATATCATATATCACATACCTAACATAACCATCCCCATACGCTTCAAATGTCTTAATACAGTTGTTTGGTTGACTCCCATCATCGACCCGATCTCCCTAGTAGTTAGACGAGGATTGGTGTCAATTATGACTTTTAACTTGTCGTCGTCAGACTTCAACGGCCGCCCGGTACGTGGTTTATCAATTAGTGAAAAATCCCCAGATCGGAATTTTGTAAACCATCATGCAAATGTTTTTGGTTGCCACACTCGCGGTATTGTCGCTTTTGCATCAACCCAATATTTCAGAAAAGAAATGGGACTTTCTCAAAGACTCACAAAGTGTTTTTGATGAGAATTTTTATTACATAAAAATGTGTTTTGTTAGAAGATAGAGATAAAAAACTGATTCCACTATAAATATCTTAAAAAACATAATTTTTTTAACCCTTTAACTGCCGGAGAAAAAAGTACATCTGTACGTCAACGACCGCGAACTCTAAACAAATTTCAAAAATAATTAAGGTAATCCCCGTGCGGCGAACATAAAAATTTGGCAAAGCCCTGCACTATCGACATCTCAAGTGACAGTTCAATCACTCAAAAAATCACGAAAAATCGATGTAGGAGTCCTTTAAAATGATGGTAAAATGTTTTTAAACGTTTCTGGTAGATGTCAGGGTGTGTCCTATAGAAAAACATTTTGCACAGAAGGATTATTTTTGAAGGAAAGTATGCTTCAAAGTTTTTACGAGATATCTCGTCTCTGGCGTGTAGTGCACAGACAATTTAACGAGATATCTCGTCTGGCAGCCATCCGGTTAATTAACTTTAATTAGTGACAAAATCTGTGTGAATGTACATAATTTGAACGATTCAAATTCAATAATATTTTCATCAGAAGGGGCTGAATATTTAATATTTTTTTTATTGTTAGAAATAAGTAAGTTTAGTAAAAATATATAACTTAACACGGCCAGGCACGGAAAGCCAACATATCCCGCGGTGCATAGTACTTGTATTCTTACTTCATTCGCAGTGGCGGTTCTAGGTACTGGGCTAGGTGGGCTAAGCCCGACCTGCATTTTTCACCCAAAACTTTAGATGGCTGAATAAAAATGAACAGCAATTCGGCCGCTGAACAAAATAAATACATTTATAAGCGTCACTAACCTTCCCCAAATGAATATAATATCTTTGTTTAAATTTTCCTCTATCAATATAAGACAATGGCATGTCTACCTACAATAATATTCTCGATTGTTTTTTATTACAATTTTAAGCTGAGCCGGCATAAAAAAAACAATAAGCCTATAAATAATTCATAGAGAACCTTCAACGTGACGTCAGTCTGGCAACACCTATGTACATGCTATTGGTCAGGGGCTACCGCTTTCCAGCCCAAAACCATAGACAATATTTCTTTACACTGGAACGCAATCTAGCACGATTCGATTTTGTTTGTATTTGTATGTACGGAAACGTCATCAAACACACAGGACTGTATTTCAAATTTACTGGCTTCTGTCATTCATCGGGGGCTAAATTGGAATTAGTCCATGGCCCATACAAACATACCAATATCTTTGTATTTTATGAAAGTGACAGGTATCGAATCTCAGTGACAGTTCTGTTTTGCTTTTTTTACTTGTTATTTCACTTTGAAAGAGACAAATTTAAGGTCACGTATTATTATTTCTTACTTACATTAGCATTGATTGTATTATATAGTAATTTATGCTTTGCAGTAGTGTCGTAGTATTTGTTAATTTGCTTGTAGATTAATGAATAAGATGAAGTGGAAGCATGCAAAATTTCGTAAATAGTATACAATGCTATGCTTTTCTCTAGCCCACCCAAGATTTCAGGTCAGGAACCGCCACTGTTCATTCGTCTTAAAAGTATCGATGAGTCATTGTAATTTCATGAAAAGAGTCGTGATATACTTATATGATGTAAGTGTGTTTGTGAATATCTGTCAAAACAGTCGTGGAGGCTTTATTTAAAAAAAATGATTCTTAAGCTGAGCTTACACAGGATACGAATTGAACAATAAATACTCTTGATGTTTTGTAAATTTTTGTTAAGCTCGTGCCTGTGATTTGAAATTATGTTTAAATGTTTTGAGTTCAGTGCTATGTTACAGGTGCTTTGCTACCAGTACTTTGCCGTCGTTGTTTTGTTGTGGAATTTACTTTTAATCATTTTTTTACTGTAAATAGTTTTAATTATTGTTTTAGTAAACATAGTTGTTAGGAATATTGTCTTTTTTATTTTTTACATAATATAAATCACTTTTCAAGGTTTCTAAACGAGCAATAGACTGAATTTAAAACATGGTTAGGTATTTTATTCCATATGAATACCATTAGACTCAATCGAATTTACGATTATTGGAAAAAGTATCACCTTTTCAATATACAAGCTTTTCCCCAATACATGTCACGGGACAGATTTTTGTTGATTCTCCGGACATTACACTTCAACAAAAATACGGGAAATACAGCCGGCTTAGATAAAATTCAGCCACTGGTAAATTTCTTCAATGAAAGGATTGATACAATCTCCGCGCCTCAAAAGTATTAGTCTATCGACGAGTCACTCATGTTTTGGAGCGGAATAATGAAATTCCACCAGTGTATAATAGGAAAAAGACGAAATATGGGATCAAAATATATATATTAGGAGAATCGAATGGCTTAGCGTTAAAACTCATTATATATGGTGGCTCCACTGACAAAGAATTAGGTGGGAAAGACCAGACCAATAAAGTTGTCCATAAAGTCATTGATAGAAAGACTGGAGAGGGACATGCATTGTTTATGGACAACTAGCTGACCTGGCATGTGTTGCAATGCCACTCAAAGAAAGAAAGTGTTAGTGTTTTAATTATGTTTATTGAAGTGCTTTTGGATATATATTGTTTTTTTGTCTGGTGGGTATATGAATAGATCTTAAGGTTTTTCAACGCGTGAGCAGGCCAGATACAGCCGTCCATGTGAGAAGCATGGATTTTTAAAATTCAGTCCACACTTGTAGCGATTGTCCAAATGCGATTCGCACCGGAAACTGCAAACATTTTAATTCTAATGGCCTGTCAGAATTATTGGGATACTTGGAAACAGTACATCGCATCCTTTAAATTTTTCATTTAAAATTATAGCTTAGATGATATTATTCATTATCTTTTTCACTGAAAGCCTGGTACCGTTGCAAAGTCGTGGTGGATTTATATTTCGGAGAAGAATAATAGGTATGCCAATTTTCAGTGTTAAAACGTGCGGTAGCATGCCTGGCAAATCAAGTGAGTTTAAGAATTCAGTTGGATAATTGACAACTCCGTCTTGATCAATTTATAGTATCGATAGACTTATACGTTGTTTCTTTGCCTGGTATTTCGTTTTGAATCCTGAAGTTGATGGGATTATCATCGTTGTTTTTGATTGCTAATATTACACGTTCACTGAGCCACTGATGATTTTTGTAATTCTGTGCGATATTTGGGAAAACTTTGTGCATCAATTCGCTTACGGCTCCTGTAATTTTACAGAAGCTTGGTGGTAATGTGTGGATTCATCGATTTCTATTTTTCATTACCAATATCTGACAATTGTTTTTTGAAACGTTCAGCGGATGCATCATATTGTAAGTTAATTTCTGCACATGTCACCATAAAACTGATGATTTGAGACATGCACTTGATTCATCAGCAGCTGTTGAACGTGGTATAACTGGTAGAGTTTGTCGAAAAACACCAGGCATTAAAAAAGGTGCGAGACCAAACACCTGTTCATTTCCTCCCAAATCTTTTAGTGTACATATTAGTGAAGATTTTCCAATGCCTTTTTGTGCGCCATAGTAAATTCGTCCCATTTAATGAGTTGATATGATTAAAATATTTCATCAACTATGACTTTTTTTTGATATTGCATGTTGGTGTTCAAAGGCAATTTCTTTGCTGAATGCGCTGTTTGACCACCATCCAAAAGATTTGCTGCAATTGGAGATGAAGCGATTGCCAATGCAATATTGTTTAATGATCCAACGTTTTGGCTTGTGACTGATTGCATGCATAATTCTGTCATACGCTATGCATTGTTCTGGGACCAATTTCGGAAGATTTGTTTGAACAAATGTACCCAATTTGTCGACATCAAATTGTGTTTCTCGTTCCGAATCACGGTCAAAAGGGCTGTTTGCATATTATTGTATCAGACGATTGGGCTTGAGCAGTGGGAGCTCGAACGCTTTCTAAACTTGCTCGTCTGTTTCTGAAGCTCGTGATGCCGTTTTCTTTTGTGCTTGAGGTCTAGATCAACTAATAGCTAGTCTTTTAGGTGGCATAATTGTTTGACAGCGAAAGAAATGCTTTGTGACGACTATTAAAAATTCACTTGATAATTGTTTACAATACCCTTTGATTGTTTGACGTAACCATGGTACGTATCAAACGTAACTAAGGAGTCATAAACAATTTGCTTATTTTGGACTTAAGTTGCTGCGCACTTAGCGCCATCTGTCATTTAACAACATAAATAATTTCGTTCTGTTTGAAATACGAACGACGGACGTCAAAAATATTGAAAAAAAAAATCTGGATAGGGACACCCTTCACCTAGGGGGATGAAATATACTTTACAACCTATTCTCATATCTAGCAAATATACATTAAAAAATCATAAAAATCGGTCAAGCCGTTTCGGAGGAGTTTGGCCACAAACACCGTGACACAAGATTTTTATATATATAGAGATAGAGATAGATTTAAACAAACTTAAAATAAAAAAATTATCTATGGAAGAATTGTTTTATTATTTAATGATAGCAAGTGAATTAATATTTAATGATAGCAAGTGCTTGAATTATTAATAAAATGACACTTATTGATGACTCAGGTATTGATTTGTTACATACTAACAGGGGCGAGCTTAAATTATTTTACCAAGAAATCTTAAAGATTAATCGAGCTCAGCTCAACAGTTTGCCAATTTTAAACGAGCAATTTTATCTACCAAATTCTCCATTGTTGTACCCCTTTTAAATAATTGTCATTTTATTAATAATTCAAGCACTTGCTATCATTAAATATTAATTCAAAGGCTTAAAAACAAATCAACTCATTAATAATAGGTCGGATAAAACCCTAGATTTATTTTAAACATTCCTATGTTATTATCTGGTCATTAATATTTTCAAAAAATCCCCATAATTATAATAAACCCACTTAATTCATTGAAAATTGTATACATTCAATTTTCGCTAATTTACATTTTAATAGCCTTTTAACTTAATGATCTACTTATATTTTTTTATATAAACGATACAAACTGTTTACTACGCGTCAGTTCAAGTACACCCGTGCCCTTGGAATGCCTGAAGATGCCGAAAGGCGAAACCCGGGTCGTAGAAATACTTGATCGGGAGAAAACGTAGGTCGGGAGAAATACTTGATCAAGTAAAATTTTTAATTATCACTGTATGTTATATACAAGAACTTTTGGTTACTTTATAGAAATGGGTGTGGAGCCGCAGACTCAGAGTTCCAGTGGAGATTCGGAGAGCAATTCTGACTCCGACTCCGAGGTATGTTAAATTTATATTTATCAAAAATAAATAAATAATTTTATTTGAACAGTTAACTGTGCTTTTTCACTCGGATTATCGATTATTCTCTTATCCCAGAAATAAATTTGTTTATGAAAATGCCTGGCTTTCGGTTGTCTCTATCATTTCTAAGCTTCCCACCTCTGATAATGGAAGTTAAGTGACTGACGTGTCTTCTGGTGAATCACTAATAGGGAAAGGAGTCCATAGTCTATAAGCAAAAATTTATCAAAAACAACATCCTATTTGCTATATACATGTAATGTGACAGCAGCGAATAACTCCCATAAGTGAATACAATTATGCATGGATAGATAATATGTATCTGTTTCTCATTGTATTTTTGTAATCAATAAAGAATTTTTTTTTTTTTTCATATGTTGCTTTTTTACGCGATACTTTGATTTTTGGAATCGTTTTATCAAATTACATGTATGAAAGTAAGGTTTTTTGTACGCGCCACTTTCTGGAACCAATGTATCGCGTAAAAAAAGGATTGGGTGTATGTGTCGAAAGTTTTTGTACCACGACAGGCGTTCATACAAAAACAAAAAAATACTTTTATAATTATTATTGAACCCTGTTTAGCTTTATAAATAAAAAAAAAACAATCCAGCTTAAGATTGTTGTTGGCTGTTTTTGCAAATAGTAATTATTATTTGAAAATCTTTTCAGAACTCTGACAGCTGCTCGTATTCATCTAGTAACAGTGATTCGGATTCGAGTCAGAGCAGCCACGTGTCTAAAAGCAGCAGAAAGTCTAAAGTAGCCACCGAGTCTCACAAGACGAGTGCTAAGCCTAAACTGCAGCAGCAGTTCAGCGTCACATCTTCTGAAACAGGACTGCGGCTAAAGATCGCCGCCATACCGACTGTCCAATCTGATGTATCTGCAACCTCGTCGACCGTGAAGAATTTGAAGAAAGTGAGTCCTAAAAAGAAGACTCCAGTTCCTACGGCGGCCGCCAAGAAGGGAAACTTTGAAAAACCCATTGAAGATTCCGAAAAGCCTATTAAAAATCATCCAAAGAATCAAAGGGAATCTCGTTCGAAAGTGAAGACGAAGAAGAAATCGCCACTCTCAGAGAGTAGCTCCAGCAGTGGCCATTCCTACAGCGAATGCTCGCGATCTGATTCATCCAGCGATTCTGATTGCGATGTTAAAACACACAAGGCGAAACGCAGTCCGAAGCGCAAGGGGAGTTCTACTCCCAACTCTAGGGCTGGCCCCAAGCTATCCGCCACCGTTTACTCGAAAAAAGAAGACACGAGCGATGACTACAGTGTGGATAACAGTGCAGACAGTCCCTTGATCAAAGAACAGAACTCGGACGGCAAAGTGATTAGCGGTGACGTTGTAAGTTATAACAGTGCCAATAGTAATGAAGTGAATTTGAAAAGTGTCAAAACTGTCAGCAAGTCGGGAGTAGTGACCCGAAAGAAAGTGACTTCAAAAAAGAAGGTTAAAGCGGCTGCGGCCACCTCCCCGGTGGTGCCCGATAAAGCAAAAGCGGCTGTCAAAAGCCCAGCCAAAAAACCTAGAGGTCGTCCAAGAACTAAGGTAGGATTTACACCGTTCATTTTATTTAGTCATTTAGCATGCTTGTAACAACATTCTGCAAGGAAGATTGGCTCCGTGTGATGGAATTTATTCAAGATTTTTTTTTCATAGTTATTCTTGCCAGCTGATATTTTTACCAGAATGCTATAAAATTTATTTAATTTTTTCCTATTTAGTAGTGATAAATCAAACAAACCATGTGTACCTGTGTTTACTCCGAATATGGATCTCTTTTTCGAAGAGAGTGATGGTCAAAGGTTAGGACTAGGACAGGACTAGCGATTAGATCATTGCGCTCTTGCTATGTCCTGTTTTTAGGATTGGGTTAGTGGTATTGGCCCGCGGGCCGGGTTCGGGGGATAAGCGTAATTGAGATTCGGGCTCGGGTTGGGCCCGGGTAAGGGATTTATTTCTTCAGAAAAACATTTCAGACTATGTTTGTGTCATAAGTCAGCCATGATAATTTTAATTATTACCAGTTCTATAGAGAATCGTAAATCGTTGAAATTTGTAAAAAACGGGCTTTTTTCGGGCTTAGTATAAATCTGGGCTTTGAGTCGGGTTTGGTTAACAAGTGAGGTGTTAAACTCGGGCACGGGCCGGGTCGGGCATGAGTCTTTCGGGCTCAGACTGGGTAATTTTATAAAATTTCAGCCCATGCAGACCTCTAATTCCAAACCAGGCTCATTCCAAAGTTGTTGAAACATGAACCATGAATGTAATTTAGTAAATAAAAATATATTTTGAAAGTATTTTTAAAAATCAAACATAGCTTGACAACATTCAAAATATGATCGCAAAGTAATATAAAACTAAAAATACTTCCAAATAAAATTATACCAATCCTGGGATCCCGTTCAATTTTCTGATCCCGAAATCCTGGGATTGCGGCCGTGTTTTGATTGAGAAATTTTGAGCAAATCCCGAAAATTGACACTAAATTGAGGATTTCAAATTCCTTAGTGAGCTGAAAAATAAACGAGTTTCTGAGACAATTTGGGAAAAAGTATACCAAATCGAGGATTTGAAATTCCTCGGTGAGGTAAAAAAAAAAAACGAGGTTCTGTGACAATCTGAGGAAAAAGTATACCAAATCGAGAATTTCCCCGGTGAGCTGATCCCAATCCCGGAATTGAAAAAAAGCTCCGGGATTGTTCAAAATATGTAAACATTTTTTTTTACGAATTTGCTGTCTTTTAAAAGGCAAATTGTGTCCACTGTTGTTTACGTAAAAAATCCACCAAATTCCACGTCTGTAATACAACCCATGGATCAGGGTGTAAAAGAAACATTCAAACCCTTATACATATAGAAAACATATGCTACGGCGATAGTTGCTGGCAGATAATTATTTCAAAAACCAAACCACCCTAAATATTAAGTGTTAGAATCATTACACCAGTGGTTCTCATGTGCGGCCGCATGCGGCAACCAGAGGATTTTGATGTAGCCACCAGCGGCTTCATCTTAATATTGATATTTCAAATAATGTTTTTTATTGAATATAAACTTATAAAATAATGAATTTTTTAGTAAATGCAACTGCTATTTTTATCACATCTCAAAACAAAAATTTGATACGGCCAGGAGACATTTCCTTAAGAACGTTGATGCTTATAATGCGGCAACAGTAAAATTTTACGTGGGAATATTGTTTTTTTTTTTGAGTTCCCTTCAGATGCATGCGGACAGGGCTGGCTCGTGGATTTTTGCGCTTGTGATTTAAAACTAGAACTAAATGTGTGGTTAGTGCTAAAATCTTAGTTTTGCGCCTGTGTGTGCCGCACACGCCACTAGCCGGCCCTGCATGCGAGTTCCTATATTTTGTTTTTGCGAACTTTTCCAAGATGGCCAGAGCTGGATCGAATCATAACTAGAGCCAAATACGTCAGATGTATGGGGTAAAAAAATTGAAAGTGATAAATTCATCAATTAAATAGTTTTCAGCATGTCCCTTAAATGAGTATTTGGTTAAGATCTTTGAGAATAATAATTAGGACACTTCTAAAAAGTGTCCTTCCCTGTTTATCTACGAATGCCTAGGATAGGATAATGTATTTCACATTCAATCAAAGAGAATTTTTTTTCATTTTTTTTGACTTCTACAAGATCGAAATGAGAGATCTACCACTGTTGGATAATGTTAATACTTCATGATGATTACCTGAGGAATTGTAAACTGGTAGGCTTTAATGATAGGCAACACCACGGTGCAAACTGCAGTAAGCTATCAGTTCTGGGCTGGCCTGATGCATTTCCTTATCTTGACTTTTTAATTCAATGTATCTGTAATGCTTTCACATTTTCCAATCAAATCTTTTGATATAGAGCACAGAGCGGTCATCATATAAACGATGAAAAAAAAAAAAATTTGAATCGTTCAAACTATGTACATTCTCACAGATTTTGTCACTAACGACCCGGGTTTCGCCTTTCGGGATCTTCAGGCATTCAAGTGCACGGATGAACTTGAACTGACGTTTAGTAAATGAAAGTTTCGTGTTTATATAAGAAATAAATGCATCACTGAATCCAAAGCCATTGCTGGCGAAAAGGATAAGCTCATGGGAATGCCAACAGATTTGAGTAGTAGGTAGTTTCAAGAATTATATTATTTGTTTGTCGGCAAAGGTTTTATGATTATATGATTTTATGATTATATAGGGTATAGAAGTGGAGATGCCGGAAAGTTTAATATTTCATTTAAAATCGGAAGACTGCAGCTGGGCTCTATTTATTTTCAAAATTTCTTGGAAAAAGAGCTTATGACTGTCCGTATTTGGGTGTAACATTTTTATCCCTTGTTCCTGATTGAACACATGTCCTTCCGAAATTAAGTGATTAGCAAAATTAGACGTGTCTTTTTTCAATCTAAAGGCTGCCATATGTTCTAAAACTCGGATGTTCAGTGTCCTTTCTGTTTTGCCGATATAAAACAACAAGAGCATTGCAATCTATAAATCCCGGATTTATTTAAGTAATGTATTTTTTCTTTATTATTAACTAATAATTTTCCTAAAGAGTTTTTACAGTAAAAAGCAGGTCTAACACTATCAGCTAGCTGTTTTTTAATTTTAAGACTTGAATTTCCTAAATAAATGATTCTACGCCAATACCTAGTATGATCTATGTCCTTTGACACTATACCTTTAAATAACACTTTTCTGTAAGTTTATTTTGTTTTTTTTGGTTTGCAATGGGAAACTGCCTATCACCGTTGTTAGCTGAGTTTTATATGAACTATTTAGAAGTTTTGTTTTGTTTCTAAAAATTTTATCTTCTAAATAGTTCATATAAAACTCAGTTAACAACGGTGATAGGCAGTTTCCCATTGCAAGGCCTTCTGTTTGTTTATAAATTGTATTGTTAAATTGGAAATAACACGATAATAACACAATTGTATTGTTATAAATTGTATAACACGATAATAACACGGAAATAACACGATTGGAATAAACACGAAACTTTCATTTACTAAACATCAGTTCAAGTTCATCCGTGCACTTGAATGCCTGAAGATGCTGAACGGCGAAACCCGGGTCGTTAGTGACAAAATCTGTGAGAATGTACATAGTTTGAACGATTCAAATTTAATATTGAAATTCCACCAAGCACCTTCAGTCGAAATCTTAAATTAAAAAAAATTAAAGCGGTATTTTTGAAGACCTCAATGTCAAAACCTACCTATAGAGCATTTTTGATTTTTTTCAAATTTTGATGCCAACTTCTTGTTTATATCTACACAATCAATATATTTCCGATTTCAAAACCTCTCTAAATACAGAGAAAACGCATTTACAAAAACATGTTTAGTCTCAAAACGTACTCAAATCCTAAAAGCCCACAGGAGTTTTTTTGCACTTTGCCAAAAATTCGTTACTGGTTACAATTCATCCTTTTTATCAGTGGCTAGCATTTTTTTTTACACCTCGACCGGCTTGTTTATGACAAAAGGCACTTCACCATAATTTTGCTGGTTAAGGGATTTTCAAGTATTTGAGGAAAAAAACATAATGTAATTACGTGAGATTACACCCATACGTGTTCATGAGTCATGAGTGACCAACCATCCACTGATCGCGCTACTCTAGCAATACAGGGATACAGTTAGGCAGCGATTTCCAACCTGGGAGGCGTGGACTATTTATTGCAAAGGCAGGCGCAAACAGTCCAAAATATGTATTTACTCTTTTAAACGAGTCTTTATTACTATGTGAAAAAAGGATGGGGAGGTGCAGTAACATAAAGGTTGAAAACTACTGCAGTAAGGTAGGTAGCTGTAGATTTTTGTGGAATGATTTTATTTCACATATTTGCCATTCGTTTTATGAAGTAAATATTTATTTTAAAGCTGATTATATTTTTATAAGCTTTTTCTTAACTTGCTCGGTTAGTCGCCAAGACGTGACCATGCTGTCGGGATTTTTGAAATGTCAAAATTTAACGCAAACGTCAGTAGTTTTGAAATGATCTCACGCCTTTACGAAAGCATTAATCGGTCTCAATACAATTTTATATTATAGCGCTAGATTTCTATTATAAGACTAGCTGACCCGGCATGCGTTGCAATGCCACTCAAAGAAAGAAAGTGTTTGTGTTTTAATTATGTTTATTGAAGTGCTTTTGGATATATTTTGTTTTTTTGTCTGGTGCGTATATGAATAGATCTTAAGGCGACTCAGTAGGAATGCAAAACTTTAATTTGACCTACAGCATAAATATTGCACTGACTTAAATAAGTAACCACCACAATACGTATTTTTACAGTATCAAAACAAGCAAAACATTTTTCTATTTCATTACAAAAATAACAATACCACCTAACACACGAATGGGTATTTAGACAGTTATAAAGGTTTTTCATATAAAACAATTTGTATTAATATTAGATATCGACGAAAATCAATAAGTATTTATTTATCTTCATAGCCAAGACTGACAATCTAATTTACTTCCCCAAATATCTGTTGCAACAATTATATGTAACTGAAACTATACGTTAATTATATATTCCTTGAAAATGCTTTATATGAGGTATTGCTACATGTAAGCAACAGTAAGCTATCGTACTAATAAATTAAATCATGAGACGGCTTTTGCTAAAGGTAACAAGAGACGCTAAACAAACCATACAATACAAATTTCTCAAACTTTCTCTTATATATTGAATTAGTTTTTATTTTTAATTTTGTATAACCTATTTTTTATGATATTGATTTGTTATGATATTGATGAATACAGTTTTGAAAAATAATTTTGTTGCATAAAAAAGTTTAAAACATAAAAAATATTGACATAATAAGATTAAAATAGAAAAGTATTTAGTTCTAAAAGAATTATAAGTTGCAATTGATAGTTATTTCTGGTTCGCGCTATAGTTGACCATGAATTTAATCCGAAAATTATCTTAACTATGTCTTATCGTGTGAGACAAAAAACTTCGATATTTTTAAATTATTATATGTTAAGTAATCGTTCTTAACAAATCGATTGAACATGTCGCACAGTGACTTCTTTACATTTTTTATTAATAGCATCTAAAATGTATTGCGGATTCTATTATATATTTCTATTGACCTTTTGAATCTAAGATCCAAAATCTCAGGATGATACATTAGTTCCAGAAAGTGGCGCGTAAAAAAAAGCTCATTTCATATAATTTGATAAATCGGTTTCAAATCCGTGTAAAAAAAGTACCAAAAATGTATGAAAAAACGTAACGGTTTATCCAAAATAATCGAGTAAAAAAAGTATTGGGTGTATATTTTATTGAATGCAAATAGTTTTACTTCAATATTCTATAGTCTAACTCAATAAGGAAGAAACTAAATGAATATTAGACCAGATCAAAAGTAGTCATTCAAATAATTTATATTGAATGCATAGATATATTTGTATTTCTTTATATAATGTTTGAGAACTTTCTTTACTGCCAATTTGCATGTTCGACGACATGCAGGGTTGTGACATATTAACATATTTTCCAATATTTTTTTGTTTCTAATAATAATGTGTTTTTTTTACGTTTATCGACGAACTTTGTTTTTTTAGCGAAAATCTTCCCCATTTGTAAGCGGCATAAAACTTTTGAAACATAGAAATGATTCATAAATACTAATGTAAAAATGCTTTTATTCATCTATTATTACTATTAGATACAAATATCTATAGATAGAATCTCTGTTTAAAAGCATTGCCAAATAATTATTTTAAAATACTTATCCATTAAGCCAGTAGTTTCCAACTTTTGTGTTAATGCGCTTCCCTTTGAAAAAAATATCTTCGCGCCTCCCCATGCTTTATTTTCATAGAGACACGTTTTAAAGGGTAAATAAATATTTTGGACTGTTCGCGCTTCTTTTTACAATAGTCCACGCTTCCAAGGTTGGAAATCGCTGCATTAAAGGGTGCAAGGGTGTCCAACCTTTTTTTTTTCTTAAGATCGACTTTTCAATCTTAAGTTTTCTCGCGATCGACTTCTACCATGATTCTTGTAACAATTTTTATTTAGTAGGGTTTTTCCCTTCTTCAATCTTAGAAATGTTTATTTTAAATGCGAAATACATACAATTAGATATATTAGACATATATTAGGTATATGCTTACAAATAATTCAATTTTTGTATATTTTATATTTAAATTGTATATTTTTTCCAAATTCACGGAAGCTTTTGGGATCAAACAAATTATGCTTTGGAGTCAACCGGTCGATCGCGATCTACCGGTTGGACATCTTAAGAAGGTCTTTAGAAGCATCGCTAATGAAAAATACATTATTGTATTATAAATAATAATATTACTTGTCAGCGCTTTGGGCAACCCTAACCCCAACCGATATAGCACGTTTTTTTTGGCAGAATAAAAAAACATTGCTTCTAATATTCGTTGACCAGTGATTTAATATTTTTTAATAAAACATTGGACGCGTCCACTCCATACCACGTACGATCTCAGACTGAAGCTCAAACTGAAGCATAGTAGGTAAGAAAAGGCATCTCCGAAAAATGGTTACCATTTATTGGTATTATCATTATTATTATTTTTTTTTTGCTTTTAATGTAAACAATAAAATGGTTTTTTATTTCAATTTTTTTTAGAAGTATATATGATACAATTATGCTTTAAAAATCAGTCAGAAAAAGTGGGAAAAATGGTACATTTCAAATGGCTGTATAATCATTATATACGATAAATTAGAAATTCTGCTCAAATCACTTTCTTAAACCAATCTTTATCTGTATTTCTTTCTAAGACTTCAAACTTCGGTATCTTATAATAAACCTTAAAACGATCTTCGCGTAAAGTAGTTGAAAAAAATCCAAGTCAATGTTTTACCGTGTAATCTTGACATTTTTACTATTTTCATAAAAAAAAAAATGCAATAGTGTAAAAAAGCGTTTGGAAAATGTAATTATTGAAAAAAATTTTTTTTTAAGTGAACGGTTCACGAGATTTCGTCGATGGCAAACGATCGATTTACTCTGTTTTCAGGCGTAAAGGTACTATATCCTCTTAAGGTTTTTCAACGCGTGAGCAGGCCAGATACAGCTGTCCATGTGTGAAGCATGGATTTTTAAAATTCAGTCCACACACAGAGATTGTCCAAATGCGAGTCGCACCGGAAACTGCAAACATTTTAATTCTAATGGCCTATCTGTCGGAATTATTGGAATGCTTGGTACAGTACATCGTTTTCTTTAAATTTTCCATTTAAAATTGAAGCTTAGATGATACTGTTCATTAATTTTTCACTGAAAGCCTGGTACCGTTGCAAAGTCGTGGTGGATTTATATTTCGGAGAAGAATAATAGGTATGCCAATTTTCAGTGTTAAAACGTGCGGTAGCATGACTGGCAAATCAAGTGAGTTTAAGAATTCAGTTGGATAATTGACAACTTCGTCTTGATCAATTTATAGTATCGATGGACTTATACGTTGTTTCTTTGCCTAGTATTTCGTTTGGAATCCTGAAGTTGATGGCATTACCATCGTTGTTTTTGACTGCTAATATAACACATTCACTAAGCCACTGATGATTTTTGTAATTCTGTGCGATATTTGGGAAAACTTTGTGCATCAATTCGCTTACAGTTCCTCTAATTTTACAGAAGCTTGGTGGTAATGTGTGGATTCATCGATTTCTATTTTTCATTACCAATATCTAACAATTGTTTTTTGAAACGTTCAGCGGATGCATCATATTGTAATTCTACACGCATAGACCTAGTAATTTACTTTAGTTTTGGAATAATGTTTTAGTTTGCTAACAATCATTTTTCGTAGTAGCAGAAATAGACCACGTAAATTATTTAATTTTTGGAATGATGTTTAAGTTTGCTAACAACCATTTTTCATAGTAGCAGAAATTTCGTAAATTATTGAATTTTTGGAATAATGTTTAAGTTTGCTAACAATTATTCTTCGTAGTAGAAGATTTTAAAATAAATTTCGAAATACAGATCTATAAAATATCCATACTGTCATCAGAATATTCCTAATAGCAAGTAAGAAATTAAAAATATTTTCAAGGCCAAATGCAAAATATAACCATACCTCCAATAATCGACTCAATGACGTCACTGATCAAAATCTGTCAAATCAGCTCCAAAAAATCTTTTCCCAGCACTATAATTATTTAAAAAACGTCGTAGCAATGCAAACTTTCAAATAAAGTTCTCTCAATATTATTACGATGCTTCAGTTCTAAACCAGAAAATTTGAATTTAAAGACGTCCATTTCAATTTTTTGAAATTGGAACGACGAATTGTCAGGAATATTGAAAAAAAATTCTGGATCGGGACACCTTTCACCTAGCGGGATGAAATATAGTTTACATTTGATTCTCATATCTGGCAAATATACATAAAAATTGGTCAAGCCGTTTCGAAGGAGTTTGGAGACAAACACCGTGACACGAGATTTTTATATATATAGATAATGCTTTAAAACAGTAAGGTGTTATGGAATATAAGTGCAGGATATCGAATCTTTAACTGTCGATTGAACATCAAAAATGCGGTGACATGTGTCGATAAAACAGTTATCTGTTTTGCCAATGGAACATTACAAAATTCAAAAAATTCTAATCACCGAAATAGTTTGACCGAATTTTAGACGAGGGCAAATTCGACTTTAGGATAAACGGTATACATGTAATATCGATGCAGATTGGTAAGTATTTAAGAAAAGAAACCAATAATGGAAAACTGTTTAGTTTTTGTGCATCAATGAGATTTCCATGGTTGGTTCCTTATGAAATGCTGTGCATAATCGACTCCCGATTTAGACAATTGAAGAACAGCGAAGAATTTTTTGGTGGTATCAACATATAACTATTTGGCGATTAAATGCAATTACCACCGGTAAGGGGTAATCAAGTATTCCAACAAACAGATAGATTTAGTGTCCGCAATTCATATATGGTGGAAGCTCACGTTAGTTGAATGAACGAAAAACATGAGACAACAAGGTTGCACCATCTTTGCTAACATTTAAACCTGTGATGCACAAAGCGCGGCCCTTTTTAATTTTTGTGGCGGCCCTAAAATATTTTTCTGAAACATTTTTTTCACGTAAAGCATTTATTTAATCAATGTAAGCAAGCTTTTTCTTCAATGAAGAAGAATAAATCGGTTCATAAAAACAGGGTTACTGGTGAAAATTTGGATTTGACTGCTGCTTGATACTACAAATATTATGTCAAATAAAAAATAGTTAACTCTTGCGGCTCGGAGACTAGAAAAATACTTGTCAGCCGATGGGGGTCTTTTTTGACCCCAGTGGTTTCCTCATTATTGGCCTTATTCTTATGAATTTCAAAAAAAAAAAATAGTCCAAAGGCTTAAAAATATCTCTTTGTATCATTCCTCATACATTTTTTTTTTATAAAAATCTGTGGTTTTTTAACAAATAATCATATTTTAAGTTGCGCGTAAAAAAGACGTCATGCCAGCACACATATGAATTGACTACTGGCGAGTGTGCTCAGCGTTCCAAATTATCATACGAACAATCGTTATCGCGGGCGCTAATCAGCTGATAAGCGTTATCGCGTATTTATATAAACTACAAAAGGTCCAAAAAACTATGATATAAGAATACCTTAATTATAAATGTTGGTATTGGGGTCGCATTTCTTGAGCTTAGAAACGGAAAAGTTAAAAATGAACAAAGACCAAGATCGCATTATCCTTTGAATTACATATACATAAATGAAACATAAACATTTTACAATGAAACGATTTTTAATAAGCAAATACTCGATTCTTTTTTGCATGGCTTCTTTTCTACTGTAGATAAGATGCAGGACAGTAGATTTGATCATGCGATCGTACAAATCGCTTAAGTCAAAAGTCACCACTGGTCGATCTGGTATGAATGTAAATTAACCTTTAGAGGAGTGAATAGATCTGTACTGAACTTGCTGTGAGGAGTGAGTTCTTTTGAAATGACAATTGTGTGACTTTTTTCCGATGAATATATGTGTTATGACTGCTGGAATGATGTAAAAATATTTTAAAAATATATAAGTTACAATGTATAGGTTTTATCATTGAAAAACTGTTTGCTGAACCCAGGGGTTACAAACCTTACAAATTCACAAATACGTTTGAATATTAATTAAAAAATACTCAATATTTCTTGAAAAATGAAAATAGAAAAATAAATATAGACTGCATTATATAAAACCCAGTGGCAGTTCGTAACCTAAAAATTTTAGTGGGCCAAAATAAAGATTAGCCTTTTATACAATACAGTATTTTTTTATTAAGTTTTTCCTAAGCAAGCTCATCAAAATAATAGTGGACAGAAAAACATGCATTTCTTGCACTATCGTGTTTGCCCACTTCTTTATTTGGACATTCCGGACGACTTTTGGGAAACAGCTGTGGCATAAATATTTGTTTCATTGTTAATAGCTGGAAAATTCCAGCTCGGTGTAGTCTCCTACTCTAATTTGATTTAGATTCCGGATTCAAAGTTGTCAAATTCATGAAGCGTTGGAGTGAAAGTAGAACTGTTCCGAATCCTCATTTCTTCCCGGCAGCGCTTAGCTCTAGGTTCTGTTTCTGCCCCCCGCCTTCATCAGATAAAGAATAATCATACTCCATCGATATATCTTCTATGTTATCGATGCATTGGTGTAGGAATTGGTCGTGCCACACGGCGGTCCTTGAATCTGGCGCCCCCAAAATTTCCTCTAATTTTGTTTTTCAAATCACTTCTATTTTTTATGTATGAACTAGGAGTTTTAAAAACACATGGATGAATTTTTTTATTTATAAATAAAGTTTATCAAAAAATATTGTATATATTTTTGAAAATGCCGCCCCCAAAAAAATAAAAAACCCTATTCATTGTCAGAGTTCATGAGAATTTCATAAATGTCTTTGTCTTTAAAGGAACCCATTTTACGAAGCACATCACAATATGAAAATAAAAAAACTTAAAATCACGTTAAAATACGATACAATTACGTTAAAACACAAAATTCGGCACAAAAAATACAAACACTTTAAAATACGGTAAGTAACAGCGAAAATAAGGTTGGACAATTGACAAGCATTTCAAATCACTGATTACGGTAAAAAAAACTAAAAACCACAGTGTAATACAATAAAACACGGAAAAACTTAAATTTCGCAAGAAACATATCAACAATTTTACGCGCGTAATTCCAGAGTTTGCGATGTCAAAAAAGTCCGCTATGACGTCACACGGCAATCTGTCAAAAACTAAAAACTTTATTTCTACCTTTTTTAACGCTGAAATCTATTTTTAAATGGTGTAGAAATGCGTTTAAATGTCCACAGATTATAATGCAAGTCATATTTGGAGCCTATCTAAGCTCACAGACACAATAATATGTACTGTGTTATGTTAAAAGTACGTCGACATTCCTCTAGCGAAAGATTTCTCCGACGGACATGTACGTCCACACTCCTCTAAAAGTTAAATAAAGAGATTTTTTAAAAATATATTTCAAAAGTATAAGAGTAAGTAAGAGTATTTCAATTTTCCTTGACATCTCTGTTTGCTTAGCAGGAACAGCAACACAAATTTTAATTCTTCCTAAGCAATGTCATCGTGATCTTGTTTTTAGTGTTTTACAAAGCATAATCATGCGAGGAAAAAATGGTGAATTAATTATCGCTTGCATAATTTCTTAAAAACGCGACCCCCAAAAAGTTGTGTTTAATCAGTAAGTCACAAAGCACAAATAAAACGAAAGAAAGCATAATATTTAAATAAAGTTCGCATTGATTCTATATGCAAAACAATTTGTATTTGTTTTTATACCTTTGAAAATTTCAAAAATGCCGCCTCCAAAAAACTATGAATTGTCAATGGGCAGAAGAAAATATAGTGAAAGTGATATTGCTTACATTGATTCTGTATATCTATATCAATCTTTATTTTCATATTATTTTCAAAATTTTCTGTTATTTTTCGAAAATGCCGCCCACATTTATGTGCCGCCCCCTCCGCATCAATTTTAATTGTTTCCTCTACTATTCCTACATTTGACGCTTGTAAATTATTTTTATGCGATATAAGAAAGGAGTCTGGAGCAATGTTCCCTCTAAGACAAGAGGTTAGCTGCTCGGAAATTTCAAAGGCTGCGGGGACCGATCAAATATTAATTGAACAACTGTCTTGTAGTGCGCCCCAGCCCGGAATGAGCGCGCGGGGGCTTCCCAACTGCTGCGCGGCCGCGCGCGCGCGCGTTGGTCGGGAGTTTCTCGATTTTTTATGATTGTGTTCCAAAGACACTGCATCTATGACTCTACAACCCTACCGATAATGTTAAAATGCTTATTTTTGTGACATGCAGCTTTAAATATTACCTAAGTGTCATCGATCCAGGGAGTCGAATCAATCCTTTCGTTGGCTATGACAAACGATCAATGGAATTCAAAATAAGTTTAATGGAAATGAACTGATGGGTAGAAAATGAATTGACGACGAAATTTGTATTGCCGTGTTCAAATCACTTGAAGTATTTATTGTAGTTTATACACTTGTAGTTGTTATTTAACGTTCGTCAATTCTAACACCTATAATTTGTGAACATTGCTGCGGTTGCCGTAGTGTTGAAATGCGAAGGCGTTGCTTTGTACTTTTTTTCCTCCAATGTTTATTTTTTATGCTCCGCAAGTCGTTACTGTCGAATTCTGCTACCGTTAACGAAAACATCATCTACCAGGAAGCCAAAAAGAAAATGCGATGGCCCATTGAGATTTTATAGAAAAATTGGATATTGTTTGATTGCACGCCCTATTATAGAGCTTTTGACTAAAATATTTTAGTATTGAAAAAGAGTCGACTCTCTTTTTTATTTCATTAATTACTAAAAAATGCAAAGATTACAAGTGAAATGTTATACCCCTTTTTATTGGGAATCAGACTATTTGTCTTCGCAGTCCTAGTATAAATATAAGAGCTTACTGGGCCGCAGGTTGAGTATGGCTGATCTAGAGCGTTGTCCGCTCGGCACATATGTACATATAATTTTTTTAAAAAAGACATGAACCATTCGCACTCGTTAATTAATGTATGTTCACACTTATTACAGTATAATTATAATAACGATCATTTCGAATGTTTCAGTATGGAAAAATTCATCTTACGCACAATACATATTAGAAGTGTTTGAATGCAAAAAAAATCGGTATCTATATCGAATCTGGAAAGGAAAAAGGACATAACCCACACATAGCAAACTTTACAGGAGGGGCAAAAAACTTGTTTTGATGATTTTGGCCCATATGCAAATAATGAATTATACACAACCTTGAAGTGCACAGAGACTTCTAAACTGGTGTTTAATTAATATAATCTAATATTAATTAAGGAAATTGTCAAGGAAAAACTTTTATTTCAATCTTTTTTCTTGGTTTTAATGTTTTACAAGGTCATACTTTTCAAACATAAAAGCTAAATTTAGATACTAATTCGGCATTTACTGCTTGCATCCTTTTGATAGAACGTGTATCAAGTTTGATACATTGTGACTATCGAAAAAAACCTGTTTTGAAAAAACTGTGGGTTACGTCCTTTTTCCTTTCCACAGTCGATATATTAATAGTCGATAAGGTCCGTCTGTATGAATGAGGGATGTCCCCGATTTCCCCTCCCCCTGCTCCCCCCCTCCTCCCTCCTCCTTCTCCCCAGCCTCGCTGTCGCCATTTTTTTATTCATACTAAAGACATATTTTTCCAATACACTGTTATTTGATGAAACAAATCGAATCGCTGAAAAAATGAATTCTCATACAAAAAAGCACCTAGTTGATAGCAAACTTAACATTATTCCAAAAATTAAAAAAAATACGAGGTCGATTTATGCTACTTCGAAAAATGGTTGTTAGCAAACTTAAACATTATTCCAAATATTATAAAATTTACGACGTCTATTTCTGCTATTACGAAAAATGGTTGTTAGCAAACTTAAACATTATTCCAAAAATTAAATAATTTACGAAATTTCTGCTACTACGAAAAAATACAACGAAATCCCCCCGTTGAGGTCAGCGGGCTTACAGCTAGTATATAAATAATAGCTCTGTTCTTCTGCGTACATCTGACGGTTTGCAAACCGTCAGCAAACCGTCAGAAGTAGGCAGAACAGAGCTCTATAATCTTAATAGAAATTTCAAATCTGTAATGTCGAGCATATACAGCGACATATGAGTTCTAGGGGCTAATACATTTTTTTACAGTAGGTCGCCCCATCACACTTTTTGTGTGACCATCCATGCAATTTATATTATATAATATCACAACTACGAAGTTATCCAACATGCAAATTAATTGTGTTGAAAGTGTACATTGTAGTTTGCCATTGTTAATCTTTTGTTATTAAAATTAATTTAATTAATGTAAAATACTATTAAATAGTCGTCAATGCTCTATTTTTATTTATTTTATTATTTCGATTAACACATTTTACCTGGTGTTCCAATGTTGAAAAAATTTGTTTTTTTTTGTCCCCACTCCAATATTTACTAACGAATATAAGTAAATTGAGATTTTATCATTCGATAGCTGACAAACAAACGTTAAGAGCTTTCCGGAGCAGTATTTTTTTAAATTAAAATTTTTCGGAATGAGCAGTGATTTTTAAAACCATAACTTACATTCAACATGAAAAGTCATTTATTATAACTAGCTGTAAGCCCGTTGCCCAGCAACGTGAGATTTTTGTTGCATTGTGTTTTGTTGCATTGTATTTTATTTTATTTTACTTTATTTTATTTTATTTTATTTTATGTTATGTTATGTTGTGTTATTTTATTTTATTTTATTTTATTTTATTTTATTTTATCGAATTTTATTTTATTCTATTTTATTTTATTTTATGTTATTTTATTTTATTTTATTTTATATTTAGTTTGCTTACAACCATTTTTCGTAGTAGCATAAATTTCGTAAAAAATTCAACTTTTGGAATAAAGTTTAAGTTTGCTAACAACCATTTTTCGTAGTAGCAGAAATTTCGTAAATTATTGAATTTTTGGAATAATGTTCAAGTTTGCTAACAACCATTTTTCGTAGTAGCATAAATTTCGTAAATTATTTAATATGTGGAATAATGTTTAAGTTTGCTAACAACCATTTTTCGTAGTAGCATAAATTTCGTAAAATATTCAATTTTTGGAATAAAGTTTAAGTTTGCTAACAACCATTTTTCGTAGTAGCAGAAATTTCGTAAATTATTGAATTTTTGGAATAATGTTCAAGTTTGCTAACAACCATTTTTCGTAGGAGCAGAAATTTCGTAAATTATTGAATTTTTGGAATAATGTCCAAGTTTGCTAACAACCATTTTTAGTAGGAGCAGAAATTTCGTAAATTATTGAATTTTTGGAATAATGTTCAAGTTTGCTAACAACCATTTTTCGTAGGAGCAGAAATTTCGTAAATTATATAATATTTGGAATAATGTTCAAGTTTGCTAACAACCATTTTTCGTAGTAGCATAAATTTCGTAAAATATTCAATTTTTGGAATAAAGTTTAAGTTTGCTAACAACCATTTTTCGTAGTAGCAGAAATTTCGTAAATTATTGAATTTTTGGAATAATGTTCAAGTTTGCTAACAACCATTTTTCGTAGGAGCAGAAATTTCGTAAATTATTTAATATTTGGAATAATGTTCAAGTTTGCTAACAACCATTTTTCGTAGTAGCATAAATTTCGTAAAATATTCAATTTTTGGAATAAAGTTTAAGTTTGCTAACAACCATTTTTCGTAGTAGCCGAAATTTCGTAAATTATTGAATTTTTGGAATAAAGTTTAAGTTTGCTAACAACCATTTGGAATAATGTTCAAGTTTGCTAACAACCATTTTTCGTAGTAGCATAAATTTCGTAAAATATTTAATTTTTCGAATAATGTTCAAGTTTGCTAACAACCATATTTCGTAGGAGCAGAAATTTCGTGAATTATTGAATTTTTGGAATAAAAAAAAAGTTTGCTAACAACCATTTTTCATAGTAGCCGAAATTTCGTAAATTATTGATTTTTTGGAATAAAGTTTAAGTTTGATAACAACCATTTTTCGTAGTAGCAGAAATTTCGTAAATTATTGAATTTTTGGAATAATGTTCAAGTTTGCTAACAACCATTTTTCGTAGGAGCAGAAATTTCGTAAATTATGTAATATTTGGAATAATGTTCAAGTTTGCTAACAACCATTTTTCGTAGTAGCATAAATTTCGTAAAATATTCAATTTTTGGAATAAAGTTTAAGTTTGCTAACAACCATTTTTCGTAGTAGCAGAAATTTCGTAAATTATTGAATTTTTGGAATAATGTTCAAGTTTGCTAACAACCATTTTTCGTAGGAGCAGAAATTTCGTAAATTATTTAATATTTGGAATAATGTTCAAGTTTGCTAACAACCATTTTTCGTAGTAGCATAAATTTCGTAAAATATTCAATTTTTGGAATAAAGTTTAAGTTTGCTAACAACCATTTTTCGTAGTAGCCGAAATTTCGTAAATTATTGAATTTTTGGAATAATGTTCAAGTTTGCTAACAACCATTTTTCGTAGGAGCAGAAATTTCGTAAATTATGTAATATTTGGAATAATGTTCAAGTTTGCTAACAACCATTTTTCGTAGTAGCAGAAATTTCGTAAATTATTGAATTTTTGGAATAATGTTCAAGTTTGCTAACAACCATTTTTCGTAGTAGCAGGAATTTCGTAAATTATTGAATTTTTGGAATAATGTTCAAGTTTGCTAACAACCATTTTTCGTAGGAGCAGAAATTTCATAAAATATTTAATTTTTGGAATAATTTTTAAGTTTGCTAACAACCATTTTTCGTAGTAGCATAAATTTCGTAAAATATTCAATTTTTGGAATAAAGTTTAAGTTTGCTAACAACCATTTTTCGTAGTAGCAGAAATTTCGTAAATTATTGAATTTTTGGAATAATGTTCAAGTTTGCTAACAACCATTTTTCGTATGAGCAGAAATTTCGTAAATTATTTAATATTTGGAATAATGTTCAAGTTTGCTAACAACCATTTTTCGTAGTAGCATAAATTTCGTAAAATATTCAATTTTTGGAATAAAGTTTAAGTTTGCTAACAACCATTTTTCGTAGTAGCCGAAATTTCGTAAATTATTGAATTTTTGGAATAAAGTTTAAGTTTGCTAACAACCATTTTTCGTAGTAGCAGAAATTTCGTAAATTATTGAATTTTTGGAATAATGTTCAAGTTTGCTAACAACCATTTTTCGTAGTAGCAGGAATTTCGTAAATTATTGAATTTTTGGAATAATGTTCATGTTTGCTAACAACCATTTTCCGTAGGAGCAGAAATTTCATAAAATATTTAATTTTTGGAATAATTTTTAAGTTTGCTAACAACCATTTTTCGTAGTAGCATAAATTTCGTAAAATATTCAATTTTTGGAATAAAGTTTAAGTTTACTAACAACCATTTTTCATAGTAGCCGAAATTTCGTAAATTATTGAATTTTTGGAATAAAGTTTAAGTTTGCTAACAACCATTTTTCGTAGGAGCAGAAATTTCGTAAATTATTGAATTTTTGGAATAATGTTTAAGTTTGATAACAACCATTTTTCGTAGTAGCATAAATTTCGTAAAATATTCAATTTTTGGAATAAAGTTTAAGTTTGCTAACAACCATTTTTCGTAGTAGCAGAAATTTCGTAAATTATTGAATTTTTGGAATAATGTTCAAGTTTGCTAACAACCATTTCTCGTAGGAGCAGAAATTTCGTAAATTATTGAATTTTTGGAATAAAGTTTAAGTTTGCTCACAACCATTTTTCGTAGGAGCAGAAATTTCGTAAATTATTGAATTTTTGGAATAATGTTTAAGTTTGATAACAACCATTTTTCGTAGTAGCATAAATTTCGTAAAATATTCAATTTATGGAATAAAGTTTAAGTTTGCTAACAACCATTTTTCGTAGTAGCAGAAATTTCGTAAATTATTGAATTTTTGGAATAATGTTCAAGTTTGCTAACAACCATTTTTCGTAGGAGCAGAAATTTCGTAAATTATGTAATATTTGGAATAATGTCTTGGTGTAGAGCTAAAGTATTGTATCACCATACATCATAATATTCGAATAATCAAAGACTTTAATTCGACTATTGCAAACTATGATTATAGGGCTATCGAAATGAATCGTTTGATCGTGTGAGTCGATGTGAGACTAATATTTTTTGGAGCGGATTTGATCAATTGAATCATAATGATGAATCTTTTCACGTCTGACCTTGAAAATCTGTTAGAATTCTTTAATACATTAAGAATATTCAAATTATGATATGGATATATCATAGAATAATATTTTGCTTTTTTCATACACTTGGACAAAATGTGCAACTGATTTTTTATTGAAAAATTGGATTTGATCTTTTGATTTTTATTGGAAATAATTGTTAAATAATTTAAAATCCGAAAAATGGTTGTTAGCAAACTTGAACATTATTCCAATAATTCAATAATTTACGAAATTTCTGCTACTACGAAAAATGGTTGTTAGCAAACTTCAACATTATTCCAAAAATTAAATAATTTACGAAATTTCTGCTACTACGAAAAATGGTTGTTAGCAAACTTGGACATTATTCCAAAAATTCAATAATTTACGAAATTTCTGCTCCTACGAAAAATGGTTGTTAGCAAACTTGGACATTATTCCAAAAATTCAATAATTTACGAAATTTCTGCTCCTACGAAAAATGGTTGTTAGCAAACTTGAACATTATTCCAAAAATTCAATAATTAACGAAATTTCTGCTACTACGAAAAATGGTTGTTAGCAAACTTAAACTTTATTCCAAAAATTGAATATTTTACGAAATTTATGCTACTACGAAAAATGGTTGTTAGCAAACTTAAACATTATTCCACATATTAAATAATTTACGAAATTTATGCTACTACGAAAAATGGTTGTTAGCAAACTTGAACATTATTCCAAAAATTCAATAATTTACGAAATTTCTGCTCCTACGAAAAATGGTTGTTAGCAAACTTAAACTTTATTCCAAAAATTCAATAATTTACGAAATTTCGGCTACTATGAAAAATGGTTGTTAGTAAACTTAAACTTTATTCCAAAAATTGAATATTTTACGAAATTTATGCTACTACGAAAAATGGTTGTTAGCAAACTTAAAAATTATTCCAAAAATTAAATATTTTATGAAATTTCTGCTCCTACGAAAAATGGTTGTTAGCAAACTTGAACATTATTCCAAAAATTCAATAATTTACGAAATTCCTGCTACTACGAAAAATGGTTGTTAGCAAACTTGAACATTATTCCAAAAATTCAATAATTTACGAAATTTCTGCTACTACGAAAAATGGTTGTTAGCAAACTTAAACTTTATTCCAAAAATTCAATAATTTACGAAATTTCGGCTACTACGAAAAATGGTTGTTAGCAAACTTAAACATTATTCCACATATTAAATAATTTACGAAATTTATGCTACTACGAAAAATGGTTGTTAGCAAACTTGAACATTTTTCCAAAAATTCAATAATTTACGAAATTTCTGCTCCTACGAAAAATGGTTGTTAGCAAACTTGGACATTATTCCAAATATTAAATAATTTATGAAATTTCTGCTCCTACGAAAAATGGTTGTTAGCAAACTTGAACATTATTCCAAAAATTCAATAATTTACGAAATTTCTGCTACTACGAAAAATGGTTGTTAGCAAACTTAAACTTTATTCCAAAAATTGAATATTTTACGAAATTTATGCTACTACGAAAAATGGTTGTTAGCAAACTTGAACATTATTCCAAATATTACATAATTTACGAAATTTCTGCTCCTACGAAAAATGGTTGTTAGCAAACTTGAACATTATTCCAAAAATTCAATAATTTACGAAATTTCTGCTACTACGAAAAATGGTTGTTATCAAACTTAAACTTTATTCCAAAAAATCAATAATTTACGAAATTTCGGCTACTACGAAAAATGGTTGTTAGCAAACTTTTTTTTTATTCCAAAAATTCAATAATTCACGAAATTTCTGCTCCTACGAAATATGGTTGTTAGCAAACTTGAAAATTATTCGAAAAATTAAATATTTTACGAAATTTATGCTACTACGAAAAATGGTTGTTAGCAAACTTGAACATTATTCCAAATATTACATAATTTACGAAATTTCTGCTCCTACGAAAAATGGTTGTTAGCAAACTTGAACATTATTCCAAAAATTCAATAATTTACGAAATTTCTGCTACTACGAAAAATGGTTGTTAGCAAACTTAAACTTTATTCCAAAAAATCAATAATTTACGAAATTTCTGCTACTACGAAAAATAGTTGTCAGCAAACTTGAACATTATTCTAAAAATTAAGTAATTTCCGAAGTTTCTGCTACTACGAAAAATTGTTGTTAGCAAACTTAAACATTATTCCAAATATTAAATAATTTACGAAATTTCTGCTAACTATAAAAACAAAATAAATTAAAATAAAATAAAATAAAATAAAATAAAATAAAATAAAATAAAATAACAGAATAAAATAAAATAAAATAAAATAAAATAAAATAAAATAAAATAAAATAAAATAAAATAAAATAAAATAAAATAAAATAAAATAAAATAAAATAAAATAAAATAAAATAAAATAAAATAAAATAATATAAAATAAAATAATATAAAATTAAATTAAATTAAATTAAATTAAATGAAATGAAATGAAATAAAATAAATAAAATTAAATTAAATTAAATACCATAAAATAAAATAACATTAAATTAAATACTATGCAACAAAAATCTCACGTTGCTGGGCAACGGGCTTACAGCTAGTCTATATATTAATAGCCGATAATGTCCGTCTGAGTGTAAGGTGTCCTGACCTACCAGTCTCCACTTTTTTAAATAAAATAAAATCTATAATAATCACTTTTCACTTTTCACAAATGTGTGCGTACTGATGTCATCGGGTCTTTTTCTTCTTTAACGAAATTTATTTGTTAGCGTATTTAAAAATTATTTGAATAAAATATATATACTACGAAAAATGATTGTTAGCAAACGTGAACATTATTCCAAAAATTCAGTAATTTGCAATTTAAAAACTGCAGGGCTGTCGATATATGCGCCGAGGTCGATTTATGGTACTATGAAAAATGATTGTTAGCAAACTTGGACATTATTCCAAAGATTTAATAATTTACGAAATTTCTGCTACTACGAAAAATGGTTGTTAGCAAACTTGGACATTATTCCAAATATTAAATAATTTACGAAATTTCTGCTCCAACGAAAAATGGTTGTTAGCAAACTTGAACATTATTCCAAAAATTCAATAATTTACGAAATTTCTGCTCCTACGAAAAATGGTTGTTAGCAAACTTGAACATTATTCCAAAAATTCAATAATTTACGAAATTTCTGCTACTACGAAAAATGGTTGTTAGCAAACTTAAACTTGATTCCAAAAATTGAATATTTTACGAAATGTATGCTACTACGAAAAATGGTTGTTAGCAAACTTGAACATTATTCCAAATATTAAATAATTTACGAAATTTATGCTACTACGAAAAATGGTTGTTAGCAAACTTAAACATTATTCTAAAAATTAAATATTTTACGAAATTTCTGCTACTACGAAAAATGGTTGTTAGCAAACTTGAACATTATTCCAAATATTAAATAATTTACGAAATTTCTGCTCCTACGAAAAATGGTTGTTAGCAAACTTAAATTTTATTCCAAAAATTCAATAATTTACGAAATTTCGGCTACTACGAAAAATGGTTGTTAGCAAACTTAAACTTTATACCAAAAATTGAATATTTTACGAAATTTATGCTACTACGAAAAATGGTTGTTAGCAAACTCAAAAATTATTCCAAAAATTAAATAATTTACGAAATTTCTGCTCCTACGAAAAATGGTTGTTAGCAAACTTGAACATTATTCCAAAAATTCAATAATTTACGAAATTCCTGCTACTACGAAAAATGGTTGTTAGCAAACTTGAACATTATTCCAAAAATTCAATAATTTACGAAATTTCTGCTACTACGAAAAATGGTTGTTAGCAAACTTAAACTTTATTCCAAAAATTCAATAATTTACGAAATTTCGGCTACTACGAAAAATGGTTGTTAGCAAACTTAAACTTTATTCCAAAAATTGAATATTTTACGAAATTTATGCTACTACGAAAAATGGTTGTTAGCAAACTTGAACATTATTCCAAATATTAAATAATTTACGAAATTTCTGCTCCTACAAAAAATGGTTGTTAGCAAACTTGAACATTATTCCAAAAATTCAATAATTTACGAAATTTCTGCTACTACGAAAAATGGTTGTTAGCAAACTTAAACTTTATTCCAAAAATTCAATATTTTACGAAATTTCGGCTACTACGAAAAATGGTTGTTAGCAAACTTAAACTTTATTCCAAAAATTCAATATTTTACGAAATTTATGCTACTACGAAAAATGGTTGTTAGCAAACTTAAAAATTATTCCAAAAATTAAATATTTTACGAAATTTATGCTACTACGAAAAATGGTTGTTAGCAAACTTTTTTTTTATTCCAAAAATTCAATAATTCACGAAATTTCTGCTCCTACGAAAAATGGTTGTTAGCAAACTTGAACATTATTCCAAAAATTAAATATTTTACGAAATTTCGGCTACTACGAAAAATGGTTGTTAGCAAACTTAAACTTTATTCCAAAAATTGAATATTTTACGAAATTTATGCTACTACGAAAAATGGTTGTTAGCAAACTTGAACATTATTCCAAATATTAAATAATTTACGAAATTTCTGCTCCTACGAGAAATGGTTGTTAGCAAACTTGAACATTATTCCAAAAATTCAATAATTTACGAAATTTCTGCTACTACGAAAAATGGTTGTTAGCAAACTTAAACTTTATTCCAAAAATTCAATAATTTACGAAATTTCGGCTACTACGAAAAATGGTTGTTAGCAAACTTAAACTTTATTCCAAAAATTGAATATTTTACGAAATTTATGCTACTACGAAAAATGGTTGTTAGCAAACTTGAACATTATTCCAAATATTAAATAATTTACGAAATTTCTGCTCCTACAAAAAATGGTTGTCAGCAAACTTGAACATTATTCCAAAAATTTAATAATTTTCGAAATTTCTGCTACTACGAAAAATGGTTGTTAGCAAACTTAAACTTTATTCCAAAAATTCAATATTTTACGAAATTTCGGCTACTACGAAAAATGGTTGTTAGCAAACTTAAACTTTATTCCAAAAATTCAATATTTTACGAAATTTATGCTACTACGAAAAATGGTTGTTAGCAAACTTAAAAATTATTCCAAAAATTAAATATTTTACGAAATTTATGCTACTACGAAAAATGGTTGTTAGCAAACTTTTTTTTTATTCCAAAAATTCAATAATTCACGAAATTTCTGCTCCTACGAAAAATGGTTGTTAGCAAACTTGAACATTATTCCAAACTTAAATATTTTACGAAATTTATGCTACTACGAAAAATGGTTGTTAGCAAACTTGACATTATTCCAAAAAATCAATAATTTACGAAATTTCGGCTACTACGAAAAATGGTTGTTAGCAAACTTAAACTTTATTCCAAAAATTGAATATTTTACGAAATTTATGCTACTACGAAAAATGGTTGTTAGCAAACTTGAACATTATTCCAAATATTAAATAATTTACGAAATTTCTGCTCCTACGAGAAATGGTTGTTAGCAAACTTGAACATTATTCCAAAAATTCAATAATTTACGAAATTTCTGCTACTACGAAAAATGGTTGTTAGCAAACTTAAACTTTATTCCAAAAATTCAATAATTTACGAAATTTCGGCTACTACGAAAAATGGTTGTTAGCAAACTTAAACTTTATTCCAAAAATTGAATATTTTACGAAATTTATGCTACTACGAAAAATGGTTGTTAGCAAACTTGAACATTATTCCAAATATTAAATAATTTACGAAATTTCTGCTCCTACAAAAAATGGTTGTCAGCAAACTTGAACATTATTCCAAAAATTTAATAATTTACGAAATTTCTGCTACTACGAAAAATGGTTGTTAGCAAACTTAAACTTTATTCCAAAAATTCAATATTTTACGAAATTTCGGCTACTACGAAAAATGGTTGTTAGCAAACTTAAACTTTATTCCAAAAATTCAATATTTTACGAAATTTATGCTACTACGAAAAATGGTTGTTAGCAAACTTAAAAATTATTCCAAAAATTAAATATTTTACGAAATTTATGCTACTACGAAAAATGGTTGTTAGCAAACTTTTTTTTTATTCCAAAAATTCAATAATTCACGAAATTTCTGCTCCTACGAAAAATGGTTGTTAGCAAACTTGAACATTATTCAAAACTTAAATATTTTACGAAATTTATGCTACTACGAAAAATGGTTGTTAGCAAACTTGACATTATTCCAAAAATTCAATAATTTACGAAATTTCGGCTACTACGAAAAATGGTTGTTAGCAAACTTAAACTTTATTCCAAAAATTGAATATTTTACGAAATTTATGCTACTACGAAAAATGGTTGTTAGCAAACTTGAACATTATTCCAAATATTAAATAATTTACGAAATTTCTGCTCCTACGAAAAATGGTTGTTAGCAAACTTGAACATTATTCCAAAAATTCAATAATTTACGAAATTTCTGCTACTACGAAAAATGGTTGTTAGCAAACTTAAACTTTATTCCAAAAATTCAATAATTTACGAAATTTCGGCTACTATGAAAAATGGTTGTTAGCAAACTTAAACTTTATTCCAAAAATTCAATATTTTACGAAATTTATGCTACTACGAAAAATGGTTGTTAGCAAACTTTTTTTTTATTCCAAAAATTCAATAATTCACGAAATTTCTGCTCCTACGAAAAATGGTTGTTAGCAAACTTGAACATTATTCCAAAAATTAAATATTTTACGAAATTTATGCTACTACGAAAAATGGTTGTTAGCAAACTTGAACATTATTCCAAATATTACATAATTTACGAAATTTCTGCTCCTACGAAAAATGGTTGTTAGCAAACTTGAACATTATTCCAAATATTAAATAATTTACGAAATTTCTGCTAACTATAAAAACAAAATAAATTAAAATAAAATAAAATAAAATAAAATAAAATAAAATAAAATAAAATAAAATAAAATAACAGAATAAAATAAAATAAAATAAAATAAAATAAAATAAAATAAAATAAAATAAAATAAAATAAAATAAAATAACATAGAATAAAATAAAATTAATTAAAATAAAATTAAATAAAATTAAATTAAATTAAATACCATAAAATAAAATAACATTAAATTAAATACTATGCAACAAAAATCTCACGTTGCTGGGCAACGGGCTTACAGCTAGTCTATATATTAATAGCCGATAATGTCCGTCTGAGTGTAAGGTGTCCTGACCTACCAGTCTCCACTTTTTTAAATAAAATAAAATCTATAATAATCACTTTTCACTTTTCACAAATGTGTGCGTACTGATGTCATCGGGTCTTTTTCTTCTTTTACGAAATTTATTTGTTAGCGTATTTAAAAATTATTTGAATAAAATATATATACTACGAAAAATGATTGTTAGCAAACGTGAACATTATTCCAAAAATTCAATAATTTGCAATTTAAAAACTGCAGGGCTGTCGATATATGCGCCGAGGTCGATTTATGGTACTATGAAAAATGATTGTTAGAAAACTTGGACATTATTCCAAAGATTTAATAATTTACGAAATTTCTGCTACTACGAAAAATGGTTGTTAGCAAACTTGGACATTATTCCAAATATTAAATAATTTACGAAATTTCTGCTCCAACGAAAAATGGTTGTAAGCAAACTTGAACATTATTCCAAAAATTCAATAATTTACGAAATTTCTGCTACTACGAAAAATGGTTGTTAGCAAACTTCAACATTATTCCAAAAATTAAATAATTTACGAAATTTCTGCTACTACGAAAAATGGTTGTTAGCAAACTTGGACATTATTCCAAAAATTCAATAATTTACGAAATTTCTGCTCCTACGAAAAATGGTTGTTAGCAAACTTGAACATTATTCCAAAAATTCAATAATTTACGAAATTTCTGCTACTACGAAAAATGGTTGTTAGCAAACTTAAACTTGATTCCAAAAATTGAATATTTTACGAAATTTATGCTACTACGAAAAATGGTTGTTAGCAAACTTGAACATTATTCCAAATATTAAATAATTTACGAAATTTCTGCTCCTACGAAAAATGGTTGTTAGCAAACTTAAACTTTATTCCAAAAATTCAATAATTTACGAAATTTCGGCTACTACGAAAAATGGTTGTTAGCAAACTTAAACTTTATACCAAAAATTGAATATTTTACGAAATTTATGCTACTACGAAAAATGGTTGTTAGCAAACTTAAAAATTATTCCAAAAATTAAATAATTTACGAAATTTCTGCTCCTACGAAAAATGGTTGTTAGCAAACTTGAACATTATTCCAAAAATTCAATAATTTACGAAATTCCTGCTACTACGAAAAATGGTTGTTAGCAAACTTGAACATTATTCCAAAAATTCAATAATTTACGAAATTTCTGCTACTACGAAAAATGGTTGTTAGCAAACTTAAACTTTATTCCAAAAATTCAATAATTTACGAAATTTCGGCTACTACGAAAAATGGTTGTTAGCAAACTTAAACTTTATTCCAAAAATTGAATATTTTACGAAATTTATGCTACTACGAAAAATGGTTGTTAGCAAACTTGAACATTATTCCAAATATTAAATAATTTACGAAATTTCTGCTCCTACAAAAAATGGTTGTTAGCAAACTTGAACATTATTCCAAAAATTCAATAATTTACGAAATTTCTGCTACTACGAAAAATGGTTGTTAGCAAACTTAAACTTTATTCCAAAAATTCAATATTTTACGAAATTTCGGCTACTACGAAAAATGGTTGTTAGCAAACTTAAACTTTATTCCAAAAATTCAATATTTTACGAAATTTATGCTACTACGAAAAATGGTTGTTAGCAAACTTTTTTTTTATTCCAAAAATTCAATAATTCACGAAATTTCTGCTCCTACGAAAAATGGTTGTTAGCAAACTTGAACATTATTCCAAAAATTAAATATTTTACGAAATTTATGCTACTACGAAAAATGGTTGTTAGCAAACTTGACATTATTCCAAAAATTCAATAATTTACGAAATTTCGGCTACTACGAAAAATGGTTGTTAGCAAACTTAAACTTTATTCCAAAAATTGAATATTTTACGAAATTTATGCTACTACGAAAAATGGTTGTTAGCAAACTTGAACATTATTCCAAATATTAAATAATTTACGAAATTTCTGCTCCTACGAGAAATGGTTGTTAGCAAACTTGAACATTATTCCAAAAATTCAATAATTTACGAAATTTCTGCTACTACGAAAAATGGTTGTTAGCAAACTTAAACTTTATTCCAAAAATTCAATAATTTACGAAATTTCGGCTACTACGAAAAATGGTTGTTAGCAAACTTAAACTTTATTCCAAAAATTGAATATTTTACGAAATTTATGCTACTACGAAAAATGGTTGTTAGCAAACTTGAACATTATTCCAAATATTAAATAATTTACGAAATTTCTGCTCCTACAAAAAATGGTTGTCAGCAAACTTGAACATTATTCCAAAAATTTAATAATTTACGAAATTTCTGCTACTACGAAAAATGGTTGTTAGCAAACTTAAACTTTATTCCAAAAATTCAATATTTTACGAAATTTCGGCTACTACGAAAAATGGTTGTTAGCAAACTTAAACTTTATTCCAAAAATTCAATATTTTACGAAATTTATGCTACTACGAAAAATGGTTGTTAGCAAACTTAAAAATTATTCCAAAAATTAAATATTTTACGAAATTTATGCTACTACGAAAAATGGTTGTTAGCAAACTTTTTTTTTTATTCCAAAAATTCAATAATTCACGAAATTTCTGCTCCTACGAAAAATGGTTGTTAGCAAACTTGAACATTATTCCAAAAATTAAATATTTTACGAAATTTATGCTACTACGAAAAATGGTTGTTAGCAAACTTGACATTATTCCAAAAATTCAATAATTTACGAAATTTCGGCTACTACGAAAAATGGTTGTTAGCAAACTTAAACTTTATTCCAAAAATTGAATATTTTACGAAATTTATGCTACTACGAAAAATGGTTGTTAGCAAACTTGAACATTATTCCAAATATTAAATAATTTACGAAATTTCTGCTCCTACGAAAAATGGTTGTTAGCAAACTTGAACATTATTCCAAAAATTCAATAATTTACGAAATTTCTGCTACTACGAAAAATGGTTGTTAGCAAACTTAAACTTTATTCCAAAAATTCAATAATTTACGAAATTTCGGCTACTATGAAAAATGGTCGTTAGCAAACTTAAACTTTATTCCAAAAATTCAATATTTTACGAAATTTCTGCTCCTACGAAAAATGGTTGTTAGCAAACTTGAACATTATTCCAAAAATTAAATATTTTACGAAATTTATGCTACTACGAAAAATGGTTGTTAGCAAACTTGAACATTATTCCAAATATTACATAATTTACGAAATTTCTGCTCCTACGAAAAATGGTTGTTAGCAAACTTGAACATTATTCCAAATATTAAATAATTTACGAAATTTCTGCTACTACGAAAAATGGTTGTCAGCAAACTTAAACTTTATTCCAAAAAATCAATAATTTACGAAATTTCTGCTACTACGAAAAATAGTTGTCAGCAAACTTGAACATTATTCTAAAAATTAAGTAATTTCCGAAGTTTCTGCTACTACGAAAAATTGTTGTTAGCAAACTTAAATATTATTCCAAATATTAAATAATTTACGAAATTTCTGCTAACTATAAAAATAAAATAAATTAAAATAAAATAAAATAAAATAAAATAAAATAAACTAAAATAACATAAAATAAAATAAAATAAAATAAAATAAAATAAAATAAAATAAAATAAAATAAAATAAAATAAAATAAAATAAAATAAAATAAAATAAAATAAAATAAAATAAAATAAAATAAAATAAAATAAAATAAAATAAAATAAAATAAAATAAAATAAAATAAAATAAAATAAAATAAAATAAAATAACGTAACATAACATAACATAACATAACATAACATAACATAACATAACATAACATAACATAACATAACATAACATAAAATTAAATTAAATTAAATTAAATTTAATTTAATTTAATTTAATTTAATTTAATTTAATTTAATACCATAAAATAAAATAACATAAAATTAAATTAAATACTATGCTAGTCTATATATTAATAGCCGATAAGGTCCGCTAGTTAGAGTGAGTGTAAGGTGTCCTCGACCTTCCAGTCTCCACTTTTTTAAATAAAATAAAATAAAATAATATAAAATAAAATAATATAAAATTAAATTAAATTAAATTAAATTAAATTAAATGAAATGAAATGAAATGAAATGAAATGAAATAAAATAAATTAAAATAAAATAAAATAAATTAAAATAAATTAAAATAAAATAAAATCAAACACAATGCAACAAAAATCTCACGTTGCTGGGCAACGGGCTTACAGCTATTCTATATATTAATAGCCGATAATGTCTGTCCGACCACATTTCAAACCTTCCAGTCTCCACTTTTTTGAATAAAATAAATTAAAATTAAATTAAATTAAATTAAACTAAATAAAATCAAACACAATGCAGCAAAAATCTCCCGTTGCCGGGCAACGGGCTTACAGCTAGTACTTTTTTTAAATCTCCTTTAACCTTGAATCGGTGTTTTTGTTGTAGCACCCATATGATACTAAACTCTCAAATCAATATACCGAGGAAGATAAATTGAATATCGTAAATACATCGATTGAACAACTATATGCCGCGGCATTATGTTATTATGATTCGCTTCTCGTATTTTCAGTATGTACCGGCCGCTAAAATGATTGTCCCGTGTTTGGTTTTGTAGTCCGTTCGGCGTGCGGGCAATTACCACTCCCACAGCTACCTGTTTTATCCCACTCCCTTCACCCCTCCGTCGCGAATATTGCGATTGGCATCTCTTTTTACTTAAACTTTAGAATTGAATTCAATCAGTTACGTATCACCGTCGACACGTGGGTTATTTCTGGTCATAAATGCATAGCATGAAATTGATATACACACATACATGATAATACTAGGGCTTGCAATACCGGTATTGCCGAAACGGAGACCCGGTATCATGGCCTTTTTTATATGTGTATTGAAAACACGAGTCCATAATGTTGCCACTGCATGCTAGAATAGGCTGCCTTAGGATGATCTTATGGCATAACTATACATAGGTATAATATGTAAGTTAAACGGGAATTATCAAAAAAAACAATTCGTAGTCGGAAGTTGATTTTTCAATTTAAAACTGGAGTCGGAGCAACGTTCCCTCTAAGCTGCGCGCGTGCGCGGCCGTGCAGCAGTTGAGAAGTCCCCGCGCACTCATTCCGGGTTGGCGCGCACTACAAGACAGTTGCTCAATTGATATTTGATCGGGCCGCGCAGCCTTTGAAATTTCCGCGTATCTAAACCTTCGGCTTAGAGGGAACGTTGAGTCGGAGTAGTTTTCTTAATCGTTCTTGTTAGCAAGTATTATGCGTATTTAATTTTATCGGTGCGCATTTAACGTCCATTGGCTCACATTAAAATACTTTTATGTACAGACATATACTAGGGGTGCATCTCACGCAGTGTAATTATTTATTATTATAAATGTGTACCGATTCCCTTTTTTATCCATGCCTACTCTCAATATAGAGCATACGGCCTCCTAATGGAGGTATTTCAACAGGAAGTTTTTTCTCCAACTCGTACTGTTTGCTATTTAGTCGCTCAACCTCTCTTTTTCAAAGAGAGTAGTAGGGATAAAAGGATAAGACTAGAACATGACTTGTGATTAGCTAATCGCGGGGAAGAGGTTGCGGGGAAGTGTGTCGTTTTTTAGGAAGCAAAATTGTGCGTTAAAGTGGCCACCGGCCCCGATATATTATAATGTGATTTCAAAAAACATAGGTCCCTGGATATCGGCAAAGAACTTAAGCGAAACAATTCGTTAAATTGTGTTTTAAGCCAATAAGGCGTCAGTTATAAATTTGTGTTTTTAAAACTTGTTATCGTTTGTTCCACGTGGACTCCGTTTGAGAAACGCTGATCTAGAAAATTGAAAAGAGTCTAGACAATTTTATTATATTATCAGTATCGGTATCGACCGTATATTACTATTTACAGACAAGGAATTCTTTTTTCGAACTTAATTAAAAAAAAACTTCTGTAAAATGTATAAATTGTCGGTAACGATTTTCTGCCTATTACTGGTCGATATAGTAAGCCCTTTCTGTCACCCTCCTCTAACCCTTCTCTCTAATTACGTCTACGATATCACATAGTCGAACACGTCTATTTCAAAATGGGAAGAAATGGACTTCAAAGGGAGTGGCCTAAACACGAACTGCTTGTTATTTAGTCATCATAACTCGCTTCTTAACCTGTTAACCGGGTATGACGAAATATTTCGTCATTCCAAAAAAGCAACTGTAGCGAGTATGACGAAATATTCCGTCAAGACATTTCAAATATTGTCCCCTAGCGGGCGTGGCGATCTAACGTTTATTTTGTTTAGGTATCATATGTACAATACATTTACACGTCGTTAAGCGCTGATTTTTATCTTTTTATTTTTCCACTCTTGTTGACAAAAGTTCTGCACATGGCGAACTATGAAACGTTTCAAGTGTTTACTATGGGCGCGACGACATATTTCGTCACTGCTATGTTTACTATGGGCGTGACGAAATAATCCGTAATCCTATAGATTTTATTACCCGTTGCACATACACACTGTTTAAGCTACGCAAAACTAAATTACTCGGTTAAGAGGTTAAGAGAGGAAAGATGGACACAAGAAAATAAATATGCATGGAAAACTCAATCTCACCATAATAATGATTTGTGAAGGTTATTTGTTTGATGCTATTTTCGCCACGAAGGCCACTGGTTTAGCACAACCGCGACATATTTACGTTTCTCTCCCTGTCTATCGCCCACCGAGAGTCTCGTCTCGTTGCGCGCCGTCCCTCTCACACCGCGCGATGCTCCTCTCTCCGACACCAGTTTCGCCGCGTACCTCCGCGACAAATTAAAGATTTCATATTACATTATAAACTGGTTTTATCGTATTATTATTATTAAAATCGTGTGTTCTTCGGAGTCTGTTCGTTCATGCGCACTTCAATAAATCATGAATACATACATACGGCAAGTAAATAGTTGTCGTTGCTCGATACAGATTGGCTGCAAAAATACTACAGATGTGACCAAATATTACGAAACTTAGCAATATTGGTTGACTCGTTTTTAAAACTTATTTAATTATGCAATCGATAAATAATTCAGATGGAAGAATAGCTTTTTTTCACGTCTGCGTTGCTTATTTGACTGATATTTACTTTTTTATTTACGGGCAACTTCGAGGGAATTTTTTATGCCCTTTTTCTTATGCCCTATTCGTTCCTTTTTATGTATCATTCGTTTTTTTTATTGTACTTTACCCATATTTATGATATCTGGTTATTTGTAGAAGCTATCAATTAAAAGTCATTAACGGCAAGTAACTAATATTTTTGTTAGTATTTTGGCTACCAATTACCATTAATAATTTTCTATGAATTGCTACCAAATAGTTATAGTAATCATTTATAAAATTATCCAAACTAACCGTTTAGATAAATACAGTTATTAATTTCATTGTTTTGAACGCACGCCACTGTAATTCATCACGCACACGCACTGTTTTATCCCTCGCTACTCACCGTATCGGCGGACACTCTTGGTCCGTAGACAAAATACTATTATTTTATCTTCGCATAATGGTTGCGTTTTGCTTTCGGCGCTCATACCCCGATGAATGTACTGCAGTCTAGTCTTGCATCGTAGCGTCGCCCACCGCGGGGCAATGTGTACACGCTCTACGACGCCACACGTGGTCAGTGTCAGACGCTTAGTGCTCGCGAAGCGGCCCGCCAGGCGTCCGTATGTTTGGTCTCTCGCGGTCTCTCGCGCCTATTTCGATTTACGACTTCATTATTTCACCCGGGGACTGTATTATGTCGAATCAATTATAAATCAACTCTGCGAGTGTTCACTAATTGATTGATACTATTGGATTGATTAGTTGATAATTATTGTGAAGTGACAAAGTGACAGACATTTTTTTATCGCTTAGTGCAATGTTTCGTAGTGTTTTTAAAAAGTAATATTTACCGAGTGCTAACACTTTTTTGATATTTTTCAATCGGATGCAAAAAATAATACATATTTATAGATAACATTTCGGAATTAATTTATTGGCAAAAATCGAATGTTTACATGGAAATATATTTTTCTGCTCATCTGGAATTACGAAATTGTTTATGTGATCTCTTTGTGTTTATACTTCGATATCTAGTAAATTAAAGAAATTGGCGCTCTTTTTGATAATTATTATTTTTTTCACTGTTATTACTTCGCCATTCAAATAAAGTCATTCAATAACGATTACGAAGTATGTGTGTTATCCAAGTATGTCCAACGTGTAGCGCTAATTTTAAAATTATACAATAGCTGCGTATTTTTTTATTGAAATAATAATACTAAAAAAATATTCGGTGCATAGTTTGACGCCGATTGCAAAATAATACGGCATTGTATCTCTTATCATTTTTTTTCCTTGATAAAATGCTAATTATAAACTGGAATGTTCCACATAATCAAAATTTGTCGTGAATATATTATTATCATGTGGATTTTTTATTAATCTGTCCCAGTTTTAGAATAAACTACAATTTTGTGCTCGTGTTTAGTTAGTCAAATAAAAACTTCATCGCAATTATAATCACGTCTCTCATTTTAAATTCAAACAGACAATGATCAATAAATAACTTAATGACTTCAACGTAACATTTTTTATGAGAAATTAAAATACGTTAATTTGTATCGAATTAATAAAAAATATAGTCGGTACTATATAAACAAATAATATTGTCGTTGTATGTAATTTGATTAATTGAAAAATATCTGTCTCATTACGGTTGGGATATCGTATTACCCTTAACGAACTTCGTCATCAAACCGACGCTCACGCCTTAAAAAAAATCTTATTCATCTTTTTTTAACCATGTCCTCCGCTCCTAATGTGAAAAACATGAACTTCTAATGGAGTTTATCTCAACATAGGTTATTTTTACGAGAACTGTTTTTCACTCAGTTGCTAAACCTTTACATACAAATACATAGTTAAAAATAAATGTCACAGTGAACACGGTTTCGAGGAATCTATCTACGGTGTAAATCTAAGGAATACACATACCCATTGAATGTAAACAATGAACGAGTTTTATTGCGTACATTTTTGTGATCGAATTTTTAAATACATGATGGTAATTGGATTTATCGATGATAAACTATTACGGTGCTATTTTTACACGACGCGTTACTCCTTTCAAATTATATTAAATTCCCGCATTCTGAAAATTCTTCGATGTTTGTTTATTTATCTTACGAATGTTGTTTTAAAATCCGAAATTCACGATTCTCATTCTTTGTTTATTTTTACAGTTCAAATTCATTGAATAATTACAATAACCAAATGTGTATTCTGATGTAATCATAAATATCTCGATGTCAGTGGACCGAGGTGCCTAATGTATGCATAAACGATTGCCAAATATGGGGTTGCTATGTTTTTCTGTTGCTAATTCTTAATTTGACTTCATAGATACTGGTGATTAAAAAAGGGATGGCTTTTAATAAATATTGGTTTTAAAGGTTTTTTATTTTCGTCAAGTTACATACGTTTTTTAACTTTTCCGTTTCTAAGCTCAAGAAATGCGACCCCAATACCAACATTTTCGTAAATATCTATTTTAATATGGGTGATTATAATTAAGGTATTCTTATATCATAGTTTTTTGGACCTTTTGTAGTTTATATAAATACGCGATAACGCTTATCAGCTGATTAGCGCCCGCGATAACGATTGTTCGTATGATAATTTGGAACGCTGAGAACACTCTTCAGTAGTCAATTCATATGTGTGCTGACATGACGTCTTTTTTACGCGCAACTTAAAATATGATTATTTATTAAAAAACCACAGATTTTTATAAAAAAATGTATGAGGAATGATGCAAAGAGATATTTTTAAGCCCTTGGACTATTTTTTTTTTTTGAAATTCATAAGAATAAGGCTAATAATGAGGAAACCACTGGGTTCAAAAAAGACCCCCATCGGCTGAGAAGTATTTTTCTAGTCTCCGAGCCGTAAGAGTTAAAGATGCGTATCTAATGAAACATTTTATCACAGCTGTCCTTCCATAAGGTGGATTGCTCGGAGATTCAAAGTGAATCAACCGTAGCTTCCACATTAGATTCAAGAAATTAAATGTTGTAACATGTCGTATAGTACGTGTTTGAAAATATGAAATTATTATTTCACTGGACAATGAGCTGTTGATAATTTAAAAAAAAAGAAAAAATCGAAACGATAAATTAGACCTCTATTCCTTGCAAATCTTAAAGAAAAAAAATAATCCAAATCCACTAGAAGTGAAGTTTCCCTTTGTAACAAGATCGTAACTAAAAAATAGTGGGGGGTGCTTATATTATCCATATAATATATCTGTATAAATATGTCAACTCCACATAACATACTATTAAATATGAATCGTTCAATGTTTTTTTTTTAATTCACACGCTTCTTGTGAACTGTCGGTTAAAATTCATTCGTGCACTTGAACGCCCGAACCCGGTGAAACCCTGGACGATAGTGGTAAAATATGTGTGTGTAGTGAAAATGTGTCAAAATTCGAATGATTCAAATTTTATATTGAAAATCAAAAATAAGTAGAAATCTTAAATTATAACAAACTATGTTTGCAAATAGAATGCGTCGTGGCTTAAATTCATTATTCACCCAACAAATCATTTAATATATGAGTCGTCTGGTATCAAAAGCAGAACTCTATGTTCTATACATAATGTATGGAACAGTTCTGCTTTTGATGCCAGACGACTCATATTATGTATCGTTGAATGATTTGTTGGATAGATACGTCAAACTTTTCCAGCATTTCCTTAGTGAATATTTGAATAACTAGATTTTGTACGAAACAATGAATGAAATATGTATCCCGATTTATCGATATATGTATATACGCCATGCACGGATATAATCGCTTGGCGATTCCTCCTCAATGTCACATCCTGCGGCACTTGAGGATAATGCTACTGTTGCAATGAGAGTTTTCGGGTTTGGTTTTTAAAAAATCGTCTCAATAGGTCGATTTCTGTGGTCTGGTGATATGAACACGCGAGCGATTAGAGAGCCCCTGGCTATTATAAGTTGTAATGCCAAATAAATTTCGTTAATTTCATTGGTGAACACAAATTACAGATATTACTATTTTTTATTTTAACGTTGTGTTCACTGTTTGTATAAATAATATTTACAACTCGCGTTTGCTTTGGTGCTTATTCTACCCATTATATTATTATATTATAAATCATGAACACTCTTACCGAATTAAATATCGAGCTTTAATTCCATTTGTAATCATGCCAAAGCGGTGTATTTAATAGATTGCTACGACTGCTACGAACGTATTCGCTTTCGCGGTGAGGTAGGCCACTACGCGGGGGTGCGAAGTGCCGGTGGCGCGAAATAGAGTATTCATTAGCGTGGGGCTAGTTGTCGTGGAACCTTCGAGCGCGGTGCCCATCGGTCAGTTGGTCGGTCGGTGCAACCCTTGCCTTAGATTTCGGCTTGAGTGCACTGCCGAAGTAAGCCCTCGCATTCGAGAATTTGTGATTTTCAAGGATTACTAAATATTGTTTTCCTTTCTCTTAAATGAGTGAAAAAACTAAAGTGAAGAAAATTAACATGTATAGGCTTAATTCGGACCTAATAATTAATACACAAACAATGTTTTATATTCACATCCTCTGATGTTTTTATTAAGGCTAGCTAATTGCTGATCCCTTCCTAACCTCATCCGTATACTCATATCCTCTCTGCAACTGTGGTAAGTATATTACCAGTTCTCGTTAAATTACAGTAGTTCAGATGGTTGGGTGAAATTCCATATCGTTGCGAATTTTCCACAACCTTGTATCTTAAAAATTACAAGTTTTATGAGACACATACATGTACTTTATTCTACCGGTTTACAACATGCAGATCCATCGCTATGAAACAATGAACTTGTCCTGAATATCTTTTAAAAAAATAATAAGGTAGAAAGCAAAGATGTTTCCATTCATGCCACTCTCTTCCTCATGTCAAACATTACACATGGACATATCGACTGTGGAAAGGAAAAAGGACGTAACCCACACATATCAAATTTTACAGGAGGCGCTAAAAACGTGTTTTGATGATTTTGAGACATATGCAAATTATGAATTATACACAACCTCTAAGTGGACGGAGACTTCTAAACTGGTGTTTAATTGACATAATCTAATATTAATTAAAGAAGTTGTCTAGGAAAAACCTTTATTTCAGTCTTTTTTCTTGGTTTTAATTTTTTACAAGGTCATCTTTTTCAAACTTATAAGCTAAATTTAGATACTAATTTGGCATTTGCAGCTTGCATCCTTTTGATAGAATGTGTATCAAGTTTGATACATTGTGATTATCGAAAAAAACCTGTTCTGAGAAACTGTGGGTTACGACCTTTTTCCTTTCCACAGTCGATATATATTATTTGCCAACTTTTTGTATTAGATTGAATAAAGCAGGAAGTAAAATTTATTTTGACGTACAAGTAAATGGAATATGTATGTATGTATAGAATTTCTGAATTCATTTTTATCGAAAAACTCAAAACTGACAAAAATTGAGATACGCGCTTGTGGAAAATTAACGACGATTCGCTCCAAATTGGAATCGTGATTGGCAAAACAACCCTTGAAAGACACTTGGTACGCTTGCATAGTTGTAGGAGCAATTTAATATGCTATCGTATGTTTATTGTTTAAGCGTTATTGGATAGACTCCAACATATTGTTGAAATATTGTAATTTAAGTCGTCTTATATCACCAACGCTTTCTGCGAATTTATGAAAACATAACGTGCAAAGAGGTGTTAATTCGCTTCACTTGTTTGTTTGTTTGCTACTGAACTGTCATAGCAAATTTCGAGTTACTTAACGTCTGCGAATTTCGAGAGTTCTTCGCATTGTTTAGCCTGACTAATTTTATTTATTTTCATTTGAAATTGACTCGTTATAAATTTCACGGCCTTCGCCTTAAAAAAATTGAGGAAAATGATGTATTTATTTTAATTAGATATTTTGATTTAATTAATATTCGAATGTCTCCTTACTAATGCGACACAGCTGAAAGCTTTTATTGAACGTAAAAAAATATTTATAAATTTTCAACGAAAATCATTGATCGTTGCACGTACACCTACCGAAATTATTATCCCTTGTGAATTCGAAACTCGTCGACGGTGTCTTCATTAACACTTGAATAGATTCCAACGTTTCGCCTTCCAATAAATCGCACATTATTTCGGCTCCCGCGTGATTTCGTAATTCGATTCAGCAAAGACTGGTGCATCGGTGCTTCGCGCCGGCGACCCGCTGGTACATACCTTTATTGTCATCGTTTTAAAGTGAAACCTGTTTGCGGATGGCAAAAGTCCACCCTCCTCCTCAGGCCGCCCAAAGCGCGCACGAGGACGGCCCTGTGCAAACGCCGCTGACGACGCGACGCGCTATTGCGTGCATATTGTGTCAATATTGTTTGCACACGCATTTTATTGTCTTGCTCCAGTACGGTGAGCTAGTTTTACCCAATGCATTTCAACACAGTTAATCCATACAAGACGTATTTTACAAAATTAATCCTTTTTATGACATGCCCATTCCCAATGTGTATAATATACATTATGGATTCTTACTAATGTGTTATATCAACAGGTAGTTCTCATAGATAACCGGCTGTAGGTCAGACATGTAATCTTTCTTTTCAGTGTAGAAGAGTCTGAATTATATAGTATAATATATGAAATAAAAACCTAGCAATTAGCTCATTCATGTATTCGCTGCGTTTCCAGGATCGAAGGATAGTGAGGAATGAAAATATTATGTACAGATCCATACCTGCAATGCAGTCGATAAAGCGATTGAAAAATCAATTTATAAAAAATTCCGTTTAAGGATTTGACTTCTTTGTATATGTGCGCAACCGAGTAGAACGAAATCACAAAAAAGCATTAATTACCTTGGTATGCTATTGAAAATGGGTTATGTCATATACGTATTACCTGGCACGTTATGCTTTTGTGCAAAAATAGGTACCGACATATATTAGTTGAATGTAATGCAACAGTCTCTTACTTAATAAATTGTTTATCATTTTAGTTTACCATTTTCGTATGTTAATCACCTCCGTGAGATTGGTTATATTTAAAATCTCTGTAAGTATTTATATAAAGCATATTTGCATCGCCTTCCCTATGTATTGTAGGTTCACAAGAATTTATAGAAAATTTACCCATCTCCGTGCGTAAAAAAAAATTTAAACATTTCTTTGATAGATTCGGCGTTAACTTTGTGGAAGTTCATTTTTATTATAAAAAATATGATTTTGATAAAAACAAGTGGAACAAAAACGTTGTCAAATTAAATTTGGTATTAATTTAAACAGATTCAGTATCTTTTTATTTTTCTTATAAACAATTTCTACTCGTCTACCGTCCTTCCGGCATAACTCTCGTCTTTCGGCTAACCCTCTATGAATGCGTTTCGGTGCCCGACTATCTGACCACTTCGGCGAAATTCGAGTGATCGCCGAATTTGATGAAACTTTACAATACTGTGATGGCGCTAAGCTGTAATCCATGGCAACCGTCTGGCCAATCAATGAAATTATTCGAGTGTTCTGTGGTCGGCTTATGAATTCGTTTTTTTTTAGATAATTGCAAAAAATTCTATCAACCAAATTTGCTTGGAGATCGTTCAGTTGTCAATAATTTATCCTATGGACTTTTCGAAGATATATCACACGTATTAATATGTATTTAATTTTTAAGAAATGCGTCCAACGAATCCAAGCGACCTTATCTTTGTAGTGAATGAGAGTCAATACATTTTTTATTTTTCTAAAAGTGCGTTGTCAATGGCCGGTAGAGTAAGAAAATAAATGACTCGAAGTAGGGCTTGCAATTTACCGTCAATTTGCAATTACCGGTAAATATTTTTTCCCATTGTCGGTTTACCGGTTATTTACCGGTAAATGGAAAAAAAGACGTATGTAGATTAGATGATTAAAGTATAACTGTATATGACTACCTTTACTAAAAACGGTATCCTAGATTGAAACCTAAAAATTTCAAATACGTTTCAGGTGAATAATGTCATATAAATCCATTCATATATTTTATATGATGTGCTTTTTGTTTTTACTTTGATATGGTAATGGGAGATCAGATAATTACTTATGTATATGCCACATCGAGCGCGGTTAGTTTGAATTACTAGTATTCGGTTTATCGGTCTGTGAGGAGTTTATCCACTAACTTATTAGTTTATCCATTAACTTATTGATGTATGTACTTTGTATAAACCTTATATAAGTTCGTAAATAAAATAATATTTTCCAATTGAATGTTTTAATTGAGTTTATGAAGAAAATGTCTATATAAAATCAATATTTGCAAATTTGTTTTTTTGCGAATAAACAAGAATTCAATATATGTAAACAAAGAAGAATATGTACCAAAATACGCATGTTTTTTTAAATATACCTTGACCTTAAACAGTCCTAAAATAAGTATGTAGGATCAGCTGCAGACTTCGAGCGGTCACTGCGATGTTGATGACAGTTGACACCAGTATGACCAGTAACAATCCGTGTTTTAATGTTGCCAAAGTCAAAAAACGAAACTCCTAATTTTGCATGGATGTCTACAATCAACATTCGTTATAATATGCCTGTATTTAACCTTCACCCGCCGTAAAATAATTTCCGGTAATTACCGGTAATGTTTCCAATTCACCGGTAATTACCGATGTTGCGTTTTGGACGATTTACCGGTAAACCGGTAATGCAAGCCCTATTCGCAAGGAATCCAAAATTCATATTTTGTGATCTCGGGATGGGATGGACGTTGACTAATTGATTATTTCGGTTAACGAAACCAGGACCAAGGACCCACATCATTCTTGCATAATCATATTTCTTAAATTTTGTCGCATTTCTGCTACATAATATGTTTCATGTTACATTGAGACGAATGGTTATTTTTCGGCATCGCATATATGTGTTTAATAATTATAACTGATAAAATGCTTTTTGCGAATGTTTTTCGGTTGTTATTGTGCGACTCTAATTGACTATTGACTATGAAATGCTTTCTCATTGAATCATGAGCTATGTTATGATTAAAATTTGTTATATGATATTTAATTAATATCGAATCACGTTACTTGCATGCACGTGGAAAAGAATCACGTGTCAATTTAACAAGGGATTAATAGCGCAAAAGTCACTCGGTGCTTTCATTGAAAAAAAAACTATCGAAATCGTGATACATATGTGCACTGTTTTTGGAAATAGGAAAAAAGCACTTATAATTCTCCGCTTCCAGAGTGGAGCATATGGCCTACTAATGGAGCTATCTCAACAGATTTTTTCTACGAGAACTGTTTGTTACTTTTGTTTGTAATAGTTGCTAAACCTCTCTTTCAAAGAGAGTAGGTATGGAAGGATAGGACTAGGACAGGACTAGTAATTAGCTAAACACTAGCTATGCACGTTTTAGGATAGGATCCGTGCGAGGAAATTAAAAAAATTACGTACATTCATGCCTTCGGACAGAAATCCATTAATCGATTGAAAATCAATCCATAAAAACTTACCATACAAGGTTCGAACACGTGACCTCCGTTTTCCAAATCCACGACGTTGACACTCGAGCACGCAGCCGGCACAAATTATTTTAGAAGATATTAATATATAAAACTATCACAGCTATTTCCGCGTGTCTTTTTTACGGACGGTCTAAAATGCTCAACACAATCACGACGAATACGATATTTTTTTGATTAACTTCTGACGGTTGGTATAAATCAATTAACACAATTGCTTTGTGTTTACGTTTGTCATATTCCATCTTTCAACAGCTTCACTGTAGTAAACACAAACAATATTTTGGTTCTTTAAATTGATCCGTAAAATGCATGAGATGTCAGGAATCGAAGGTATTAGGTAAGAAAAATATAATTTTGTTTTGATCTTTCATTTTTTTTTATGTCTTGTTAATTATGTCCACTCGCTATTCGTGTTAAAGTGATTGTAATGAGACAACTGTGCTTGACAGCGCGCATCTTTACAGTGTTTTAAATAATATCTTTCTAAAATGCACTCTTTTGACTGGTCGAATAAATCGTAATTGGTGACTACGTACGACAGTAAACTTATAGTGATGTATTGCCGTAAGTATAATCAGTAACTATGAAATGTAATGAAAGTGGTCATTCAATTGCACATTAAAACTTTGAAATAATAAAATAAAATTTTGTTTTTCTTACCCAGCACTGTTGTTACACGACATCGTATTCGTTTGGCAGATCGAATAATTACTTGATGTCAACAAAAATAAACATCTCATTCATACATTTGTCGTATACCAACCGTCAAATGTTAATACGAACAAAATTGTGTTCGTCGTGATTGTGACGAGTATTTCAGATCGTCCAAAATGAGTGTATGCACGCGGAAATAACACCGTTTAGCGTTTTTACAACGCAGAAACTTGTTTTTCCTGGATCTGAATCGTTGGAGATAATTATGAAATATTACAAAATCTAGAGTCTAAGCCGCCTGTGTGGTCGAGTGGTCAACGGTGTTGGCTTCGGCTACAGAGGGCCCGGGTTCAAATCCCGGTACGGACAGTTTTATAAAATTGATTTTTCAATCGATTTATGAATTTCTGTTCAAAGGCATGGATGTATGTGATGTCTTGAATTCCCCCCTCTCACCCATCCTATCCTATAAACGGGGCGTATCGAGAGCGATTAGCTTACCACTAATCCTGTCCTAGCCCCTAACCTTCTATCCCTACTCTCTTTGGAAAAAGAGAGGTTGAGCAACTGAGTAACAAGCAGTTTTCGTAGAAACACTTCTGTTGAGATAAACTCCATTAGGGGTCCATATGCTCCACATTGGGAGCGGACATGGTTTTAAAAAAAAATAGAGTCTAGATCGTTCTAAATAATTATGCAATTTGATTATTCTCACGATTTTTTAAAATAAGCAAAAACGTTAGGGAACGTTTTTATGTAGAAAGGCCAGATTCGTTTGTCAGTAATTTAAACGTCAACTACATATGCTTAACAATGATTGATGTAGATCGATAATACTTAAATAATATTAAAAAATCGAATAATTAAGGGTTAATAACCTAGAACGACACATGATCCTCACCTATGGTCTAATCAAATTTAAAGTCACTAACTCATGTTTTACGTTGGATCAATATGTCAATTTCTAATTCAATATTTTTTTGTATCGATTTGCAACTTTTTGCTTTAGACTAAATATTACCATAATAATTGACTGGCTCAGTCAGTATCGACATTTTTTTTTAAATATAGTCGTTTTCCTTCCGAAATTAAAATAAATAAGTACAAATATGTCTGTATTATAATTTCGTTGTTGTGAGCATTGGATATTGAAAAGTTCTTCCTTAATCCCTTATATCAGCAAATTTATATATGTGATAGTCATGTTTGGTACTTTTCCATTCATAGGCATTATTTATCTATCACCAGATTGAAAAAATCTTTCTTTTGTAAAACACTAAACTGTCACTACATCTTGTGACGGAATAACATACTTATAGATACAATATAGTGTAAATACTTTTCTTAATATGTTGCAATTTAAATAAATAAAATAAAATGTGCATCCATATTTGGGAAAACAGTGACATTGGGCTATATGCTATTTTAAAAAAAGTGTATTTTAAATTAAACAACGGCCAGTGTATTTAATTTTAATGTATTATTGGGCACGATTATAGAACAGTGACCAAGTGCGTATCTGGGATGCAAGAGAATAGTGGAAACTCAGAATCAATTTTGTACCTAAGTGTTGTTTTCTACCAATAATCCAGTAAACAAATGGGAAACAGTATCTAAATTTTTAGTCATTGTGTGTCTGAAAAACGAATGAGGTATTCTTCCGCTGGCTGTCTGGTGACAGCATGATGCGTCAGTTCGGAGCGTGGGGCGGGGCAGGGGGTCCGCCACCCCTTCCCCCGGCTGCATCACTTCCAGTCAACGTTCAGACCGATGGATTATGGGACTTTGTCAGTCATTTGGTAATGACTTATCATCCTCAGCAAGAGTGCTACGAGGTGAGATTTAGAGTTTTTTTTTATTCGCTCGCTACACTTGGTTGTTTTCAATTAAATTAAATCGACTGAATGTGGATATAATGCGTTTAAAGATGTTGTATTACATTGTATGTATAAACGAGTGATTAGAGATATTTGCGAAAACCACTGGCACATTAGTATTCATAATCAACAAATACTATTATTAACAGCTTAACGACCGTGGACGCGTATTTGAGTCTTTGAAAAACAAAGGAAAACAATCGGAAGCGAAAAAGAGCATCTTCTTAAGATGATAAATATGCCATTACACTGAGAAATACTGACTTTCGGAAATTGATTAGAAATGCCATGGATAAAGAACTCGTAATAAGATTATATTGGCCTCTGCGGTCCAGTTGTAAAAGCCTGTACCCTAGCGATCATACGAGTCTGAGTTCAGATCCCAAGGTAAGTACATATCAAATAAAATAAAGAAAAAATACATTTTTATGCGTTTCTAATCCTCTCCTCAATTGCCCAATAAAAATTCTCGTCGAGTTGATCTCTTATCATTAAAAAAAAAATCAAATAACTGACGCCATTAGGTAATATTATTTGTAATAACATTTTTTAAAATTTTTTAAAGATGGATATTTTTTTCTTGAGATTTTCCTCCTTTTCGTTTAAAAATAAGTATGGGATTTCTGGGTCTATTGTACATTGAAGAAAAGACAGCACGCCGTTCATTTCGGCAATTTTCCGGAAATAAGGCCGGCCACGTTTCGTCCAGCCGCCTCGCCGTAGATCGCCCGACTGAGTAAGCCGGCGTCGCGACGTGACCTCGGCCTTGGCCCAGTGAAGCCTGCGCTCATTAAATTACTATCTATTAGTGAGTGCACCCTCCGAAAGGCGCCGAGGGTCACAGCGCACGCAGCCTTCCCGCCCGCATTGACAATAATATATTTTTATATACTTGAGGGCTTTTGCAATATCGAATTACAGAGCTTTCAGAGTGAATGCAAATTTTTAACAATAGTTTGATTTATATACAGACCGTACTTTTTAAAATATAAAACTATTTTGTTTTTACAGCGTTCGTATAACTTTGTCAATTCACCTTCAAGTAAATGTGTACTTATTCTGAGAGCTTTTTAATGGAAATGAAAAACAGCAGAGTAGATTGAATTGCTGGCTTTCTCTATTAATATTTGTGAAATTGTTATAGACTTCTCCATCGCGTTCATAACCGAATTAAAATAATATGGTTATTTTGTATAATGCTTTTAATTGCCGGCTGCGTGGCGAACGTCGTTGACTTCGGTTACGGAGGACGCGGGCTCAAATCCCACTATGGACAGATTCTATAAATTGGTTCATTGATTTCTGTTCCGAATGCATGGATGTATGTGATGTCTTAAATTCCCTCTTACCCTTCCTATCCTCAAAACGGATGCACCGAGAGTGATTAGTTAACCACTAGTTCTGTCCTAGTCACATCTTTCTATCCCTACGCTCTTCGAAGAAAAGAGAGGCTTAGCAACTGAGTAATAAACAGTTCTTGTAGAATTACTTATGTTGAGATAAACTCCGTTAGAAGTCCATACGCGTGGCTGTTTTAATTTCTCATTCATTTCATATCTGATTCCGTAAACGAAACGTAAAGAACGCAATTATCTGCTGGTATAATTACTGGTTCATTTGTAAACCCTTCTTCTTCTTCCTATTTTTACTCTCTCTGAAGAGAAAGAGTAGTTGAGCGACTCACTAAAAACCCTTTGTAGTTAAGAAAGATGTATGTTGAGATATTCCATATTTGACTAATTTAGTTTAAATAACAAGTATTTAGTTACAACTTACAACCATTGTGAGCAAAGTGACAGAAACGGTCAAATTTAACGCGAACTTTGTAACAATTCAGTGAAATAATTACGCCTTTTATTCCAAAGACCGGTAACCAGCCATGATATAATTAACATTCAAATTTTTAGAGGCCTTGCCTTCCTATGATTCGTAATATACATTTATTTAGTCACAATAAAATACGGGTTAAAGAATACCCAACAAATAACTGTTGAACTTATCGACAGTGGTCAAAATAATATTCGCATAACATAATGCTGTATCGATACAACCGTGTTATGATCACGACGTGTTTATTGAGAAATCACGCATTCGAATGCAACCATCGCAGTTTTTTTTTTAAATATTGTAATACTAAAGCTTCAATATAAATAATTAGTTAACCTACCTTCTTGTCTGACACCAACCAAACTAGCCGGTTTTCTCACAGTCTCTCGGCTGAGTAGGTGCGAGTACTCACCGTACAAGCCTGGTGCCTTTTTGCATCGGTTTATTTATTTTGTACATGCATCGCTTACTTCACGCACCACTCTGCACCCCACTTGAATGCACAGAGAACTTAGCATACTTCTCACAGCCACTGAGCGGCTGGTCCGATCTGGCTATTTTTTTACATTGTATTTAAGTATATTTGTCTAGATTTTTTCTCTACATATCTGCAGCATATCATTAATATTTTATCGTGGAACATGAAAATTTTTGAATTGAATTATTATAATAATTTCATATAAGTTTATTTATACGGTTTTAAATCCCCAAGTGTATAATCGTAACTCAATAAAAAAGCATATTATAAAGATTATGGAAGTGACGAAGATTTTCAAATTGGTATTGTATTATTTATTATCAAATCAAATTTCAATATTCATTGATATAGTTTAAAAGTGGCACGTAAACTTGTAACTACTGGTAGGTACTTGATACCTCAAATATTAGAACTTTATTTGGCTTTACCTCTTCATGTGGTTTTAAATTATTAACTGGTGAAATAAAATGATTAATACATTAAAATGCTTCGTATACAAAATCTCCGGGAACGCATAACTGCTAAAGCCAAAATTTTTGTCTTTAAAAGAAGCGTGAATGGAGAATTTCACTCGGAGAATGTATAATAATAAAGGCAATTTATATTAAATCTTCGTGTTATTCTCGGATTAAATTGTACTCGCGTTCAAATGATGTCGCGAAAGAAGAATCGCCCCCAGGATAAATTGATTCCGCAATCAATTCTCCGCAAAATATGTTTTCTGTTAACGAGTGTTAATTGGTTTTTTGACTTTGTGTGTTATATAGAAGAGAAATTTCTGCTTAAATGATGTCAAGTGCTTTCCACATTAAATCACATGAGTTCACTAGGGGCTTAACATTGTAACCCAAATCCTTTGTCCTCGATGATGAATAAAATCGTGATGTTTTCATTATTTGGTCCTTCAATTCCGCTCGGGTTACCGCCAAATCGTTCGCCCGAGACTCTCACAAGCTTCGTAAGGATGGATAGCAGTAATATTATCACAGGTACATAGTTGGGATACAAAAAGCGCGGGAAACGAATGTCGGCCGTCTCGATCCGGCGGAGCGTGAAGGGAGGGCGAGATCCCTCCTTAGCTGATATAATTATTTGTAATTTTTGATTCAATTAGAGTCCGAACAATGTTAGCTTGGAGAAATCCATAACCAGACAATATAAACAGGTTATTTATCGGCGATTCAACAATACCATTGTGATTTCTATGGTCTCTATATCTCATCGAACTTAATACTAGAATCCCAGGATCCCAAAATACTGCAATTATGGTCAACTACCAATTTAAAGCTTACTTTTGTTTTCTTGGACTGTAGAAAGGCAAAAGGACGTGACCCACAGTTTTTTCAAAACGTCGTTTTTTATAATCACAATTTATACAAGATTATACACGTTCTATCAAAAGAATGAAAGCTGCATATGCCGAATTAGTATCAAAACCAGCGATGGGAAAATCTTTTGGCTGTTGAGTCACATTGGGGATGAAAGTTTGGCCGTGGGACATAATAAAAAAAAACGCAAAATTAAGTAGTTTTTTTTTTTAATTCGGAAGGGTAGTGGCATTCCTAAGGTTTCACCCGGTGAGGTTAATCGTGTTATAACCCCACCCCCCCCCCCTCACACTAATTTTGTATGTAAAATATTGTATCAATAAAATAAAATAATTTCACAATAAAACATGAGTAGTCTACGTGCACTTTAAGGTTGTGTATATTTGATATTTTGCTTTTGGCCCAAAATCACAAAAAAACGTCTGTGCCTCTTGTAAAATTTTCGGGAGCCGTCATCTTGCCTTTTCACGGTACCGTAAAGATGAAACATTTGAATCCTTTACTTGTAAAAGTTTAATATGAATGAAATGTGTTTTTGAAACGTAAAAAAATATTTCCGTTTATTTTCAAAAAAAAGTATTGTATATATAAGAATATATATATTACGCATGCATACGAAAACGTTGGGTCCTATGGCGCAGCGGTTAGCGTTGTGGGCTTCTGTGCCCGACCTCGCGGGTTCGAGTTCCTATACGAACAGCATTTTTTCGATTGATTTATCGATATTTTTTAATATTAGTGCCTTTGGATTTACAAACGTTGTTTAAGCTTTTTTTCCAAAATGAAATGCATATAATAATAAAAATAGAATTTAAATTATTTTGATTGTTAAAACTATTTATGTTTATTGCTATACAAATACATTTTTTGTTTGGTTCATTACGTGTTTTCTTTTCACATCTGGTTGTAGTATTTTTCCACAAGTACCCTGATTGAATGCTTTCGGATTAACTCTGCATTCAAATTATTTATTGTACTTACTAAAAATCAATCAGTATGAAATTCGTTGTATTTTTTTTTGTGTAATGTATGTATGCGCGGTCCTTGAAATTTTTTTTAGGTCGTCAATGCGGCCCGGGGTGCAATTTGGGTTTGGTCAGGTCTAGTTCAAAACGACCGTCTGCAAATCGTCTTCGTACATCGAAAAAAGTTTCATCATATCGATTTCGAAAGTCAGTCCCGCACTACTAATTGTCACAGTATCGGTGTGATGGATGCATAGGTACTAGAGGTCTGCACGGGGCCGGGTTCGGGCGGGTAAGCGCAATTGAGACTCGGGGCCCGGGTAAGGAAATTATTCTTCAGAAAAATATTTCAGACTATGTTCGTGTCATAAGTTAGCTATGATGATTTAAATTATTACCAGTTCTATGGAGAATCGTAAAATTGTAAAAAACGGGTTTTTTTCGGACTGTGGAGTATAAATCCAAGCTTCGGGTCGGGTTCGGGTAACAAGTCTGGTATTAGATTCGGGGTCGGGCCTGAGTCTTTTCACGCTCGGATCGGGTAATTTTGTAAAATTTCGGCCCGTGCAGACCTCTAATAGGTACATTCATAAATTATAAAATGCTGTCGAGGGCCGTGTTTATTGAATTAATTATTATAGTTTGTACTTTATACATATGTATGCAGTTGTGTTTTATTTTATTAGTGATGTTACGATCGCCCGACTCCTCTCTCCATACAGTCTTGCTGCTGCCACTCCTTGTATTCGTAAAGGAGATCGGGGCTAAGAGTTGCAGATACATTGAAAAATTATTTGCAACGATAATGTGAAGACTCGTATATTACAAAAAGTGATTTCTTGGCAAGGGTAGAATGGGAAAGGCATGCGTGTATCCGGATTTTCAATGGGATCGTCGGTAACTTTTTGGAAATTCATTTTTAATATAAAATTGAATTTGATAACTTAAAAAATTGTGAAACAATCCAACATTGATTCTAATTCTTATATATAGATTACAAAATATAGTTTGAGAATTGTTCAAGCTCTGGACGCAGGAGCAGGTAGGGGATATATATACACAATAAAATAACTTACAATAATATTACTGATTTAAAAATTATTTAGTGTGCTTGGAAGAAGCATAAATCGTACTTGTTACGGTTTAAACGGTTTAGCTATTGTTGCAATGCACGCACTGTATTAAGTGTCTATTTACTTTTTAAAAAAAATATTTTGTTGGCTTTATGTTCTGATTTATGCTTTAAATGCCTGTTGAGCTACTAATCAAAACATGTAACAATATAATATCTCACATTTGTTAACTATTAGACACACGGCTAAATAAAAAACAATCTTGAAAAGGGATTGTTATTTTTTAATTATTTCCGATACTGAAAAACTTGCATCGAATGTTCGCAACAATTAGCCCCAACCTTCCCGCATGCAGCCCTGCAGCTTTAGATGTGTGACAACTCTCCACCGGTTATCTTCGCGAAATTTAATCACATACTATCAGGTTACAGACACTTAACGCGGATTCCTTTATGCGGTTACTTTCGTTCGCGAATGCGGTAACGATTTTGAAGCCACAAAGTTCTTCGCCTGCGAAAGCGTTTTTTTTATTATTATGAAATATCTACAATGCTGAATTAATAATGTGTCAAGTTTTTTTATAAACCTTTTACTTTTTTATCGTCCCTACATTTCAATTTATTATGACCTGAATACAATATTCGCACGTATATACGTAAAAATCAATATTGAACTAAACCAAGGGACGGCAGACTTTCAATTGAGAAGAGCCAAGTTGTCAAGAAAACTGAATAGAAAAATATAAAGCCATAAAATATATTTACATATATTGCATACATAATATATATATGCAATATCTGTATATATTATATATATGTAATTTTAAGGTAAAAAAACGCGATAAATTCAAGAGTTGGTGTCTGAAAAGCCGAAAACGCCTAGGCAAAGGGCCGCACGAGGCTCGCGATTCGCGGTTTGCCGATTTCTTAGTTAAATGATTAAAAAAGTACATGACAATTGTAAAGATTTTTTTAAAAATCCATTTTGTGTTCCTTATATGCTATCGAAGGTTTGAATGTTACAGCGAAAGTGTATTTTAGTGAAATTACATTTCCACCAGCGGAAATATATTTTCACTACCTCGGACTGTGAAAATGTATCATGGAATTACGATTTCGCTGCTCGGTACCTATGAAACTATATTTGACAGGCACATATGAGGAGCAAACATTCAAAAAGTGTTTTGTCACACAAATACAAAGCTTGGAAAATGATGATTTAAGTGTTGCAAAAGTGACGATTTGTATGAATGTCTCAACTTTATGATTTCATTTTAATATGAAAAAAAACCTTTTTGAACACTAATTTTGATTTCCATTCATAGGTTTTATTATGGGCTATCAGAATTGGTATAAAACGCCATTTTTCAAAATTTGTGACAAAACACTTTTTGAATGTTTGCTCCTCATATTTACAGTAGGTATTTCGTACGTTTCATTATAAATTTCTATATCTAAAAAAACACCTCGTTGAACACCTTATTCTGTGCTCATCGAATGTTTCTTTCAATAAATTGATTGTGGTGCGCGCTGTGCATGATATTGCACCTTTTGATATTTATTATATTCTATAGACCAGTGTTTCCCAAAGTGTTGTGCGCGTACCCCCTGGGGTACGCGGGTGTTAGCTGCATGTTTCTTAGTGTTGCATAAGCTTACTTTTTTCGATTACAAATACAGATTTTTTTTGACTCGGTTTTTCGAAAATTATAACAGGGGTACACAAATTGACGGATTCAGGGGAAGGTTCATGAGGTCATGCCCCCCCCTAAAGAAAAAATATTTTCCATTTTTCTAATTTATTAAAACTTTATTGTGAAATAGGCTCTTTAATTCTTTAGTTTACTATTTTTTATAGAATACATACTTTTTTTCTATAGATATATTATTTTAAAATCATCTATTTTTATGTATTATGTTATGTTATGTATATTTTTTATTTTTAAATTGAATGGCCTCTTCCTGGAAAAAATCTGGATCCGCCACTGGGTACACAGATGTTGAAAGTATGGGAAACACTGCTTTATACCAATATGGACCAATGATTCCACCAGTCCATAAAGCATACCAAACAGTGACTTTGTGGATTTAACGGTGTCTCAATGATGGCGCTTGGATTTTCTTAAAGTAAAGTAATTTTGCATTAAACCAGCAATGAGCCTAATCGACGAAAATAAAATTGTGGTGAAAATGATACCTCAATAAATGCAATGCGCAATTACGCAAATTTGTCTGGGTTCGCATTGTAGTTTTGTACCCCGTCCCTTCTCGATTCTATTTTCGAAGTTTCGGTACTTAGGAGAACGGTTTCACAAAACATGATAAAGTGGCGAAAAGTTATTCACCATTATTCTTTTTACTAGGGTCGTCAATTTGCCAGTGCTCAACCGTATGTATCTAATTTGCACTTATCATGATAATTATTATTTGGAGACGATCTACCCGATGGCCGAGACAAATAGTCCTCCCTCCCCGATCGCTTCGCCCTTCGTCCACTTGATGTGCGCTCACCGGTCGTCCTTGACTTCCGTTCGTAACCTCACAGAGCACTCGCACTAACTACCATCTCACCTCACTTTACCCCGCGTTCCTCTTATTTGAATCCGCTGTCTGATTCATTTTGCTTAATTGAAAAATCAACGTTTTATGATATGTATTCACATCGCTCTCGATGGTGCACCCTTTTCAATATCAATCGTTATGGAAACTTTCATTTAGGGTGAATCTTGATGGTCTCTGCAATAATACATACGTATAATAAATATGTTATATTTGAGCGATTCCATTGAATGAAAAATTAAAAAAATATTACAATATGATCAGAATATAAATTTTAAATAAAACTTTCGGCAGCGACTTACTAAGAGGTGTCACAATTCATTCGACACGTTTGTTTACTTGTTTCCGGTGAAACAACGCAAGTTAACTGATAATTTACTTTAGTGAATTGCGAAATTTGACAAATACTGTAGCCCCCTATGGCGTAGAGCAGTGTTTCCGAAACTTTTGACATATGTGTACCCCTTCTATAATTTTCGTAACACCGAGTACCCCTCTTAAAAAAAAAAAAAAATAATTTAATAACAATTAAAATATATAAGCTGCTTGTTGTACCATGCACAGCCAAAGCCGAGTGCAGTGAGTGTACCCTCACCAAACTATTCACGTACCCCAGGGGTACGCGTACCACACTTTCGTAAACATTGGCGTAGAGATCGGGACTCTGCTGTACTACGTTATAGAGGACGTGCACCCATACAAAATTTTTTGGTTAGGTTCTTTCATTTTTTGTGAATTTAACGAAATCAACAATACAGCATTTTCCCCATTTTTATATATTAAATGACCGTGTATTTAGTTTGTGAAACAGAGATAAATAGCTATTTTTTTCAATGCACGTATATGAAATATGTAATTATGTTATATTTGTGAAAATTTAGCGTTTTGTAAAAAAACTGCGCTATAGGGGGTTAACTGCATTGGCATTAAAGCAAAACTAAAGTTTGATAAATTTGACTAACAATTTATCTCTTGATACTGCGATCGGTGTCGTAGATTGGGTTTTTCTGTAAATAGATAGATACCTATTACACATTCGTTAAATCAGCAATAAATACTCAGCCTTCTTTCGGTCGCCAGTGGCTACCTTATCATGACATATTTTTCTGTACAATAAATTTGAACATCTCATCCAAACTACTATATTTTACTTTGAAAACTATACATAGCCTACCGTGCCTTTATATGATATGGTTTTGTTTGGTATCCTGCTTATGAATTATCGAAATATCAATTGCTAAATGGAGGTTTCTGTTACAAAATACTGACATAACATTAACGTTATATCTATCATGTTTGATTTAAATTGATTACTAACAGCAGCTTTTTCAGTATATAATATGGAAATCCGCGAATGCACTTTGCGTTTGATCGATTACGCATTATTTATCCGTAGAGCGCTATACTGGTCCATAATTAATTAACAAATTGATTGATTGATCTGATTCAATTTAGTGGTTGTGCCACGAATGACAACATTATGAAGAACGATGATCAATACAACATAATCTGTAAAAAAAAAGCAATCATCGGCAATGACAGGTGGGTTTGGTCTACTGCAGTAAGTCCCGCAACGCAGCGGCTGTCAAATAATTTATGTCGATAGCTGAAAAAATGTACTTATCATTTTTCAGTAATATATTTTCGACTAGTCCATAGATTTTTCTAACGAAAATAGTTTAAATATCATAAAAAATCACGTCATGTATTTTGAAATAGCGTTGAAAAACACATAAGATTAATTAAGTTAATGTGTTCAATTATAGTTGAATTATTGATACTTTCTCTTATCTACCCCAGATTGTGAAGGTGGAAGAGTGAACAATTCCAAGATTAACTATAAATTAGGTAGGTACTATTATTTTCGCTTCAATTCCATGTTTTATGTGTTATGCCTAAACCGTCGTAGATAATATAGTTGTCATAAATTCGGAATAACATAGATATTCATTTCATCTAAGAATATTGATCTTTCCTGGACCTTGGGGCAGGGATAGGATTTAGATTTTAATTTTGAGATCTGAACACTTCGAGCTGAGTGATATTTCCTTCGAGCCCCTTGTGGTTTTAAATTTCAAAATATTTAGCGAGTTGGGTCATTTTTCTTTATTAAATAAAAATCAAAAAAAAAGACAAACAAACCATTGCGTTGGAACCTCACTGGTGCATTTGTATGCTTCTGTTGCGCACAGGTACTTAGGTATTATAAATCGTTTTATGATTCACTTTAATCAACAAACAAAATTATCACTTTTTTAAAAATACGTTTTGAACAAGAAATAGTTTTATGACTATTTTCTCTCATCATCAAATAGTAGGTGGGGGGAAGTTGTGAAAAAATCGCAGACATTCATGCCGTCGGATAAAACTTCATAAACTTATGAAAATGTCAACATATGAAGTTCTCCAATTTGGGATGCGAATCAGTGAACCTGCAACCGAGTAGACGGACTTCCATCAGCTTTGATCACTGACACAGACATTGGCACGGATGTCAGCCATTTGCAGAGAAGTAAACCCCCCCTCCTACACTTACATAGGTTTGAGTTGTCTTAGTCTTATCTCTTAACGACTCCACAACCCTAGATGTAACTTATAAAACTTAGTATTAATTGTGTTTATTTTTATCTCTAATAATTACTCGTGAAAAATTAATTATTATATATGCTTATATGTAGCACAACTTCGCCTACCTATCTACCAATTGTTCCGTCAAATGGCCGATTGTAGTCATTCGCAAAGTTGTTTAAACGCCTTCAAGGTGATCGGGCAGCTATATTATTAAAATACTCATGTGTTTTATTCCGCATCAATGTGTATCGGTATTATTTAGTTACTAGACATGGAAAACGTCCGTGTCCATTTATATCGTCTAGTGCAGAAACGGTAGCGTCTTCTAGAACAGTGCTTTCCTAACCTTTTCATGCTATGAACCCCTAAATCTGAAGAAAGAATCCACGGACCTCTCGAAAAAGATATTTTAGTTGTCGAAATCTTAAGTTGACATTAATTATTACTATTAATGAACAATAACACAGCATACGTGTATATATTTTATCACATTACATAGAAAATAACGTTTAAAAAAACTACACAAATATGATTCTTTCACAAACAATTTAGTAAGACGGATGCGGTTGCATGTTTTTACTTAACAAATTAATATTTGGATCAATCTCAGAAATTCTTGCTTGCAAAGAATCCCTCAAAGTCCTCGTGAAAAACCATGATCTGCGCTTATTTTTTAGTAAATGTAATGACGAAAATGCTGTTTCATATAGGTGTGTCGCAAAAGGAATAAGCATAACCGAGGCTTCTTTTGCAATATACGGATATTCTTGCTGTCGTCTCATCCAAAATTCTGGAATATTATTTTCATTATATTCTGTTTTAAGCAAATTAACTGAACATTTTCGGGGACCCTTGCATAAATCTTGCGAAACCCAGTTTGGAAATCACTGATGTGGAGACTAGATCAGTGGTAATCAACCTGGTCCCTACCGCCCACTCGTGGGCGTTCTAGCTTTCATGGGGTGGCGGTAGGGGTTTTTAAAACACTTTGTAGAACCGGTGGGCGGTCAGATAATTCTAATACTAACAGGTATACAAAGGTGGGTAGGTATTAAATATTGTCAACTCCTGGTCTATACTAAACATTGGATTACCATTCGGTATTGTTAACCCTTTTAGGAGTGTGGGCGCTTATGTTTGTGCAAATGTGCTGTCTTATAGCTATTGCTATTCCCATGTTTTTTTTTTATTAAATTGTCATTATTTCTTCACATATGCATATAACACTCAAATATACAATAATTATAGATATACATTTCTATGATTTTTTGAGGAGTTGTTATGCGGACGCCAGAATAGGTTTATGAATCAGCGGTGGGCTCCCAATGCGTTAATTTGTTTGTTAGTCTGGTATGCGTTCCTATACCGTTCATTCAACTGCGACAAAATTTTGCTGAGTTGTTGTACGGACGCCTGCAAATGTATGTAAATCAAGAGTGGGCTGCCAATACGCTAATTTTTTGGTTTTTACTGTATTCGTTGCTATACCGTTCATTCAACTGCTACAAAACTTTGGTGAGTTGTTGTGAGGAGGCCTGTGAGTATATATAAATCAGCGGTAGGCTGCCAATACGTTTATTTGTTAGTTTGTCCCTTATGAGTTCCTGTTCCTATACCGTTCACCCGATTGCGATGAATCTTTGGTGAGTTGTTGTGCAATCACCCGCAACGGTACCTGAATAAATACAGCCAGCGGTGGGCTTCCAATACGTTAATTAGTTTGTTTGTTCCGTATGCGTTCCTTTACTGTTCATCTGATTGCGATAAAGCTTTGGTGAGTTGTTTTGCGGACACCAGCAAAGGTTTTTGAATCAAAACATACAACGATGGGCTGCCAATACGGTAATTTTATAGTTTTTCTTTTATGCGTTCCTGTTTCTATACCGTTCATCCGATTACAATAAAACTTTGATTATTTGTTGTGCGGACGCCCTCAAAGTTGTCTAAATTAGTACAGCTAACGGTAGGCTGCCAATGAGTTTACAAGGGGTTCGCTTTATATCAAAGCAATTCTCGGTATTCTTGGAAGCAGTGAGTTTTTTATAACTCTGATGAACTACTTAAATAAGCACTCGATTTTTACTTAATACATTTACAATATGTAACAATATGAAATTTACTGTAAACTCATCAATGTAAATGGCCGAAAATGTACTACTGTGTATACTGATGCTGTCATAGATGTCATATTTAAGTCAGAAATTGCAGTTATGCACTCATTTGATTTGAGAATATTGTTTTCTCTTAAATTGACAAGGGGCTGGCCGACCTTAGCAAATTTCCACAAAGGGCTTGCGCGAGCCCCTCTGAGCTTCTTCCAGCCCACCCCAGAGTGCAGCCATTTTACAATGAGAAATTTCGCCGAATAAAGCGATCTGCGTTTCATGGCAAATCATAGATCACGAAAAGTGAAATTTGGACCCGTTGACTGGCTATTTTTAGGATTCTATGTGGCGCATTTTCTAATAATTATCGCCTTTTCTGGTGACTTTTCAAAATTTAACAAATGTGTGTATTTCATAAAGTTCAGCGTCAGTTCGCGTTCCTTTGGTGTGAACATTTTTGGATGGTGGTTGAACAGCGCATTCAGCACTGAAATTGCATTTTAATGCAAATCATTGAGACACTAACATGCAATATCAAAAAAAAATCGGAATGGGTGCAGTATTTCAATCATGCCAACTCATAATATGAGACGAATGTACTATGGCGCACAAAAAGGCATTGTTAGCCCTACACTATGCACTAAAAGATTTGAGAGGAAATGAAGAGTTGTCTTTAGTGGCGCACTTATTTTATTGTCTGGTGATTTTCGACAAACCTTACCAGTTATACCACGTTCAACAGCTGTTGATGAATTAAATGCATGTCTCAAATCATCAGTTTTATGGCGACACGTGCAGAAATTGGCTTTCAAGGCCAGCATGCGTGTAGAACTACAATATGACACATCCGCTGAACGTTTCGCAAAATAGTTGTTGGATATTGGGAATGGAACATTGGAAATAGATGAATCCACACAATGTATTACATTGCCAACAAACTTCTGTAAAATTACAAAAACAATAAGAGAATTGATTCACAAAGTTTTCCCAAAAATATATAAATAAATTCTTCTGAATTCTTAAATTCACTTGATTTGCCAGCCATGCCGTTACACGTTTTAACATTGAAAATTGGCGTACCTATCATTCTTCTCCGAAATATAAATCCACCACTTTGCAACGGTACCAGACATTCAGTGAAAAAGATAATGCACAATATCATTGAAGCTAAACAAATTAAAAGGAAAATTTAAAGGGGATAATGTACTGTTGCCAAGCATCTCAATGATTCCAACAGATTTGCCATTCGAATTAAAATGTTTGCAGTTTCCGGTGCGACTCGCATTTGCAATGACCATCAACAAAGCACAGGGAAAATCGCTACAAGGGTGTGGACTAAATTTAGAAAATCTATGCTTCTCACATGGACAGCTGTATGTGGCCTGCTCACCCGTTGGAAAACCTTCAGATCTATTCGTATACGCATCAGACGGAAAAACAAAAGATATCCAAAAGCACTTCAATAAACAGAATTAAAACACAAGCACGTTATTTCTTTGAGTGGCATTGCAACGCATGCCGGGTACTCGCTAGTGTTTTATAAAAGCGTACTTCCCAGCATGTCAGTTGTAATTATCGTAGCCGACTTACCTATTTATTGTAACGGAATGTATAGGGATAAACAGTTTAAGTATTTTGTTTGTATTGTATTTAATCAAGATCATTCCGTTTATTTGTGCAAATCACTTTCATCACTTTCAGATAATATATTATATATTCCATGCATTTCATCTATTATAGTCAATATAAGATTTAGGACTTAGGACTAAGATTTAGGATTTAGTCCCGGGACTTAAGACAGCCAAATTGTACATTTTTAATTTTGAAAAAACCATTCTAACAAATAAAAATTGGATGCAAGCAATCGCTAATGTAACCTAAAAAGTTAATTTGAAAGTTACATTGGTGTCTATCCGCGGGATCAGTTTTGAAAAAATGCATTATATTTAGGCTAAGGATTAAAGGCCGGGGTTTTAACAAAATTAAGTATGCATATATAACAGGAATCTTATAAAAGAAACAGCTGTTTGGATTTATAATTGTTGAAGTTTCAAATAACATCTATTTATATATTGTAATGCGAAACAACCATTTTTAATGGGTAGAGAGAGACATGCAGAAATACAAAAAAAAACTTAGACACGTGTTCGCTTAACTATTTTTGCAGCATGGGATAATCGCACAGAATTCCAAGAATTAATGGAACCAATAGTTATTTATAGAAAATTATGTTATAAATCAAGGCGGCTTATAAATTTTTATTACCAACCGTTCTACTAGGACTATTTGATTTTCGAAAAGAATACACGAAAGATTTTGACAAATGCTCCAAAACAATATTTTTGAAATACGGAGATAATTTACTACAACTTCTTTTCTCCGTGGAAAAAGATATCGAGGTATCTGAAGAAAATATCGATGATGAGAAAAATATTGCAGAACTGTCACTGGAAGAAGAATTAAATAGACAGATTACAAAAAAACAAAAGATTTCTCTATTAAAAACTAAACGAATTTAAGATTTTAAAATCAACTGGAGAACGGAAACAAAGATTATTTTTTATATATAACATTAAAGCAACATCGACTGACAATGATGATGAGCAACAACGTTTATTACAAAAATAAGAAATCGGCTGTTTGATTCGTCATTAAATTCATTATTATTTTTAAAAGCATATTTTGATAAACAAGAATAAAATATTAACTTTTGTGTAAATAATACATAAGTACTATGTATGATTTGAGGTTGTGACTTTATTATTGAATTAATTTAATATTTTTATTATTAATAAATAAATGTGTTCAAAAGATGTATTTTTTTAAATTAACGCATACCTTCGCTGCCCTTTTAAAGTACGCATGAAAAAAAAATACGTCTAACTTCGTAAAAAACGCTCAAAAAAATAGTTTAATTGAAACGAAATATTAAAAAGCGTTTGGGAGAAAGATATCTACATTTATGTTATTAGGAATTTGTTTAAATCAATTCATAATCGTATTAAAAATATAACTGTAGCAAAAACAAATTAAAAAATATTATAATTAAGTGTTCATACCTGATGTTGTTTTATTTACAAATGTTTTTCACTATTCTACAAAGTTACCAATGTCTCAATAGGACAAAAAAGGTATAAAAGCTGTATTGTGATTTGTGAAGTAACGGTCATAATTTTACCCAATTCATTGTTATTTTTTCAATACATGAACCGTTTTCATCCCTTTTTAGTGCATAAGTACATACAAATATTTAATTTTAATAAATTTATAATTTTATTAAAGGGGAAATAAAAGTCCCAAGTCCCGGGAAGTCCCGGGACTTTGACTTTATCACGTCTCGTGTCCCGGGACTTTGAAAAACCCGAGACTTCTGAATCCCTAATGTGGATCATTGTTAATGTATTGGAATGTGTAAATTATGAAAATTCTCTTCCCACTAGTTCTATCATTGCTTTATCATTCTATCCCTACTATTCGAAAAAGAGATGTTAAGCAATTCAGTAACAAACAGTTCTCGTAGATAGATTATTAAAAGCGGACATGGATTTTTAAAAAAAATACGGTAAATTGCTAATGCATCATATACACATCACAAAATAAAACACCGGTACTTATTCCATGTGATATATTATAAATCCGGAGCGGTTTCGCTTATCAAGAGTATTACCAAGTGATAATGTTCGTTATGATTGAAACCGTTCCTGATTTGTAATAAAAAATGTGGAATCTGTACAAAATGTGTTTTATTTTTTTTAATATAATGCCTTTCCATAAAAATAGTAAACAGGGAACACCTTAAACGTCGCCATATAAGTTTAAATCACTTGAGATAAAGTTTTAAAAAATTAATTGAATAGAAAAAATCATCCATGCCCAAGATTTAAAAAAAAACTTGAGTGAAACTGAACCATCTAATTGTTATCGTATAGCTCGTACGTAGGGCTTCCAATTAACCGGACTTTCCAACTAACCGGTTTTCGGTTTTGGTAATTATGGCATATAGTAGCACGTCGACTACTGCGGCGCAAAACTTCACAACTACGCTAAAAACAACGCCACGATTTAAAGTTATTTTTTGAGAACTTGATAATCGTGTTAAAACCACACATTATTACGAAGAACACTGATAAATTATGCGAAATACGAAATATTTTTCAGTACAGCGCCACTGTTTTCCATTTTGGCCGCGCGGCCAAAATATTTCGTATTTCGCATAATTTATCAGTGTTCTTCGTAATAATGTGTGGTTTTAACACGATTATCAAGTTCTCAAAAAATAACTTTAAATCGTGGCGTTGTTTTTAGCGTAGTTGTGAAGTTTTGCGCTGCATTAGTCGACGTGCTACTATATGCCATATTTACCTCGGTTTTTTTCTGGCAATAAAACCGGTTAACCGGTTTAAACTGAAATAAAACGTATTTTGATTAGGTAGGTATGCAAAAAACAATTTTTTTGTAGAAAATTTTAAATATTTGTCATAAATGCTCCAATTTAAATGAAAAATCGATATTTATCTTATAGATGGAACACAGAAGGCATTATATATAAACAACAATGACAATCAAATGTGGGAAAATATTTTAAGATAAAATAAGTCTAATAAAAAATAGAACTTGATAATAAAACTCATCAAAAGAAAGATCTTTAAATAAATGCATTTATTTTTTTGAAGAGAGAAGAGATTGAAAGTTATGGCTAGAACATGGGTGGCTGATCACTCTCACTACGTCATAGTAATTTAAGGGCTAGTGGAATAGAAAATTAGACATCACAGACCATCCATGCCATAGAAAAGAAATCTATGAACTGATTTCGAAAATCTGTCCGTACTGGGATTCGAGCTTGTTTGGTCCGCAACCCAAAGAAACGACGTAGACCACTCGCCCATGGACTCGGCGTTATCATGTTCATCATGTGCAGACCATAATACTTAAATTATAATTGATAATGACGAGCACAATAATAATTATATTTTTTGATAACATCAATTATTAATTGGGTATATGTTATTTTCTGAACAAGTATTTATTTATACATATAGGTATTATACGATACTAAAATTTTCATTTACGTATCACGTAAAAAATTACTTAAATAATATTATATTAAAAAAATCATAGTTCACAGTGTGTTTGTTTATCTATTGCTCAAGAAAATAATTCGTAAAAAAAGATTGCATCGAAAATGTTTTATTTCTCAAAACTACAAATTTGATTTCAAAAATTGTATCAATAAAAAATAGGCACCAAGCAAAGCTGTATTCGAATATATGTTTTATATTGTTTTAGTTAAGATTGACATTGTGCTATTTATCTGAAAAATATCAATGACTTCTTAATTTCCTATAACCTCATAATCAGTGCGTATAAGCAATTTGTATATTACTGAGAAACTAACAATAATCTCATATTGTTTTATTAAAAAGAAACATTTTATCCGCATTAAAATGTATTAGCATTAAACTCTACTAGGTCATAAAACATCTACTAGGTTTGTCCGTTCTATTGCTGATTATTTTAGCTTACTTCGTCGACTTGTGGGAGGGTAACATTTTAGCCACATCTGGTATTAATTTAATGACACTAAACAATACGCAACGCCTAGTGTTTACAACTGAGAAAGGATAAGTATGTACTTACATCCATGTCCGCTCTTAATGTATTTAATGTAACCATTTTATTTTTAATCTCTCCAAAAAAGAAAATTATAGAGAATCGAACAGTTCTCGTAGAACAATTTCTGTGTAGGCAAGCTCCATTGATTAAGGAGTATATATCATCCACATTGGGAGCGGACGTGTTTATTTCGCTAGCATTTTTAACCCTCCAAAGTCGAGCGTGACCATATGGTCACAGTAAACACCATTGTTTATTGATCCCACTATTCATCCTTTTTCTACCTGAATATCGTTGCTTTCACTCATATTTGGTTAAGTAGGGTACAGACTTCAGTTAGTCATCAGCCGCGGGGACAGAAACGGCCACCAAAAGCACATGCGATTTTTTGAATTTCCGTTTTTTTAATGAACTTTTTGAAACTGTTCGTTATTTTTTTTTTATCAAAAAATCAAATTATTTACAGTTCTTTTGCTAACATATTTGTATTGAAATTATGTTGATCTAAAGAAGTCAAATTGTTAATATTTTTAAAAATTTCACGTTTAGTTATATTTCAACTCTGAATGTTTGCGTGCCCACACGGTCACGCTCATCCTTACTTCTGTCCGTGCACAATATTACACGGTATTAAAAGGATGAGCATGACCATATAATCATGCAGGGTTTCTATACAACGATTTTGCGTTTTTTAAAATTTTTGTTAGCAATAAAAGGTATACGTGACTTCAATATGGCTTAAAAAACTTTTTTTTTAATCGAAAAAAGCTCTCGTCTCTGGAGGGTAATGTTCGTTTCGCGATGCTGAGAATATTTTATTTCCATATAAATTTTCGATGAAGTCTTTTTACATTAGAAATATTCCACTATTTTAATTATCGTCGACGGATATGAAAAAGCTTTTTTTATATTCCGTCTCAAAATTAGGAAACACAACGGATTTGATGTTTTCGATGGATTCGGCGGTAACTCTGTGGGAAGTTCTTTTTGAATCTAAAAATAAATTTGACAACTTTGTTATTCCACTAGTTGTGTTACAAAATGTGACACGCGTTATGCCTCTTTGAAAAGCATCAAACCATTGCAAGGCTTAGAAATAAACTTGATTCTTATTCTTAAGTTATAAAATAATAGAGGTTTGTCATTTTATGCTGGACGCAGGAGGGGTAAAGTAAAAACATCTGTAGTACAAATTAATTACTTATTAAATCCCAATGGAAATAAATTCAACAATGTTGATCTCATTTAAAATGTTATTTACCGATTTTTCCTTTCTTTTAATTAATATCCATTCATTTCCAACTCCAAGCTGTTTATTCTTAACCCTTTATTATTTACTAGATGGAGTATTTTAACAGTGTTCGTAATTGAATGGATTTTTTCCACTACCATGATCTGAAATGTATCGGACACGCTTATAATGACGTCGGAAAATGATTATTTCTATTAAACGTATGTTTTATTTAAAATATCTATGAATATGTTTATACTTGATTTTTTTCGTTACACTTCCTCTACTTGCTCCGTCATAAAATAACTGTATTTAACTTTTATTGAAGAAATTAAAAAAAAATATATGATTTATTCCACTTGAAATTAAAACAACTGGAATCATGGTTTATATCAATAATTGATATTGAATTTTCACCGTAGGTAGATATTTCTTATATGTTTCGAAACTATTCTGTAATATTTTCAATCCTTTCTACCCTTCCCAGACAACACAATTTGTATGTAGTAATATGGTTACAATATAATCGTTCCGTCATAAACTTGTTAGGGACGACAGCGGTGCTCTCGCACGAACCTATTATAAAAATACCCACAGCTAAAATTCTTCTCCGTATATTTTAATGTAATTATTTTACTCGTATTTTACTCTTAATCATACCAGATTTTTTTTATTCAGTAACGGCATCGTAAAATTCATTTTGAAATTAAATTATCGAACCAGAGTGCTTCCTTTCAGTTTAGAAAAATAATTAAATATCGGCATAATTCGATGTCGCCAAAGCAAACGAACGATCCTCCTCCCTTCAAAGCTCATAGCTCTTTATTTTTTTCTCGACATCCGCTGACGTGCAGCTTGGCCAAGGCACAACAGCCCCTTTTACTGGGCGCAACTACGGCTAAGTACGTCAACTGCAATAAATAACATTGCGTGTCGGCGGACAGCGGTAGCGGTGACTGTAAGCAGGGTGCAAGGCGGCCACTGCTTTGGTTTTGAACCCTTGTTTGGTGACGTGTGTGAGGTGCCTGTCCATAAACTAAGAATGTACTTACATGTTATACAATTTACATTGAACCCCCCCACCATACACAGATAAGTAAAATCACTCGTAAACATCGTTTTTAAATTAAGTAAAACACAATATTTCTTCGTACTTATTTCCACTTTTTTATTTATCAAGGACCGGTTTCGCTCATGGCGAGCATTGTCAACTGGTAAGAAATAGAATTTAACAGTGTTATTTATACAAAAACGAATTGAAATAAAAAGGTGTAATAAACCATCGGCATTGAAAAGAATTTACAAATTACAGTACAAATTATGAATAAGTGACTCTAAACTAACACAAATTAAAATGTTTAACACCTCTAACCTGTAATTAATTACAAAGATCATCAAAGATTAATAAAGTTAAAGTGGTGCCTAATGATAATTTCAAACATACTTATGGTTTAGGTAATTTTAACTAGTGATCTAAAGTGATCTAAAATGAAAACTTAATGATGATTTAACTGCTTTCTAGTAGTATGTATACTTTTACAAAATCGACAGCCATGAAGATTCTGAAAAATAATTTTTAAAAACCATATAAATTCTAACAGACTAAGTTAACAGAAATAAAGTTTACAATATATTTATAAAGTGGAACCCCGATCTACCGTTCTCGCATTGTTCGTTTTCCCGCATGGATCGTTCATTTGTTATAGTTCTGGCCAAACACTTATAAGAACAATGTTAATTAATCCCGCATTAATCGTTCCCCGATTTTACGATATCCTCGATTTATCGTCTAAATATTATGGTCTCTTCACAAAAATTATCCCGATTGAACGTTTTTTTTTAAATACGTATTTCTCATTTCGCTCAGAAACACGATCGACCCATACATTTTTTTTGTTTGAAAGAAAAAACGAGACTGCAATAGTGTGCAGGCGCCGTAGAATTGTTTATGATCTATATATAAAAATGAATCGTTAAATGTGTTGCTAAGCGCAAATCTCGAGAGCAGCTGAACCGATTTCGCTATTTTTTTTTTTTAAATATTCCTTAAAGTACAAGGATGGTTCTTACGGAGAGAAAAATTTTAAAAAATGCCTGGAAAAGTCTAAAAACAAAGCTTTTCTATACTCCCATACAAACGATTCGTAATAATACTTAAAAGTCAATTTGAACTTTAATACCATACATCACAAATGTATGGTATCACAAAGTTGTTATCAGAGCTGATAAGACTCATGTGGGCCAACATGCAGGACGTTTTAATGCACCTACTATCGATGAAGTTGCCATTGTTGTAGTTGGAGAAAATTTGGAGTCACGTGATATTGTTTTACATCGTCGAAATAATCAATTACAACGTATTAAGGAAACACATCGCTCATATGATTCTCATATGGTGATTGTTTTCCATTATCATATCTACATGCTTCCCATCAAAAACAATTGATTTGATGATAAATTACAGAGATAATATGTGTGACGATATTTTGTTCAATATGTATACGCAATAGAACAGGGAATCCGAAATTACAAATAAGTGAAGAAATTTACAATGAAGCATTGATTTCCATTGAGGATGTGTGCTTGATGATGTCAAACAAGCTATTATGTCAATTGGGGATGGCCGCGCCCAATCGCCCAATGCACGATGTTTTTGATCAAGGGTTAAAACGTGAAAAATCGTATGATCTCAATACTTTGAAAGAATCGATTCAAATAAATCTTCCACTATTGAACGAAGAACAAAAGTATGTATTTGATAATCTTATGAAAATAATAAATGATGGAACTGGAGGGATTTACTTCTCGGACGCTCCTGGTGGTACAGGAAAAACTTTTTTGATTTCTTTAATATTGGCAACAATTCGCTCAAAAAATGATTTGCTCTTGCTCTTGCTTCGTCAGGCATTGCAGCAACTTTGCTTGAAGGCGGTCGAACAGCCCATTCAGTTCTAAAATTGCCATTGAATATGCAAAGCAACGAAACTCCAATCTGCAAAATTTCCAGGAGAATTCTGCAATGGCAAAGGTTTTGCAGCTATGTAAACAATGTAATGTGTGGGATGAATGCACGAGGGCGCATACAAAATCATTAGAGGCTTAAGATAGAACCTTAAAAGATCTACGGAACAACCAAAACCAATTTGGTGGCGCAATGATTTTATTAGCAGGAGATTTTCGGCAATGGATGCATGTTTAAAGTCCTCCAATTTGTGGAAACATGTCAAGGTATTACATTTAAGCAAGAATATGCGTGTCATGTTGCAAAATGATCAATCTGGAGACATATTCTCTAAACAACTCATTGATATTGGTAATGGCAAATTTCCTATAGACGTGCTGACTGACTGCATCACCTTTCCTGAGAGTTTTGTCAGTTAACTCAATCAAAAGCTGAACTCATTCAAAAAGTGTTTCCAAATGTTGCTCAAAATTACTTATTCCGTGATTGGTTGAGAGAACGAGCTATACTGGCTGCCGAAAACACTGATGAAAATGAATTAAATTTCAAAATACAAGATAACATTCCTGCGAAATGAGGACATATAAATCAGTTGATACGGCAACCTCCACCGGAATTTTTAAATCCACTAGATTTTCCAGGATTGCCGCCTCACAATCTTCAACATCGTAGTTATAATGTTGCGAAATATTAACCAACCGCGACTTTGTAACGGCACACGATTAGCGATAAAAAAAATACTGAACAACGTAATAGAAGCAATCACATTGAAAGGAAAGTATAAAGGAGAAGACGTTTTGATACCCCGCATCCCAATGATTCCGACTGAGGTACCATTCGAGTTTAAACGACTGCAGTTTCCAGTACGACTTGCTTTCGCTATGACTATAAACAAATCCCAAGGGCAGTCATTAAGTTTTTGTGGTATTAATCTAGAAAACCCATGTTTCTCGCATGGTCAATTGTATGTTGCCTGTTCCCGTGTTGGAAGACCATCATCTGCTCTGTTTGTTTACGCACCAGGTAATCAAACAAAAAATATCGTGTACCATGAAGTACTACAATAAAAATTTAAAACTTAAATTAGAATTAGTAAAAATAAAATGAAATATAATAAGTAGGTATCATAATAAGAAATCTGAAATTGTAATTTTCATTATGATTTTTTATTGACTATTAAAAGAATTTCAGGTGTTTTATAATTTTTATTTTTTGATATAATGTAATTGTTGACTTATTAACTTCCTTTTTTCTTTTTTTATCTCACTAGCTGACCGGGCGTCCCGAATAGCAGAATAAGTATTAAAAAAACTAAAAAGTTAAAGAATCGACTGTTAGGCGGTACGAAGTTTGCCGGGTCAGCTAGTTTCTCATAATTCTTTCGCTGATGACTCACTTACTGAGCTCCTGTGCACATTATTCATTTATCTCGCTGAATTTCAACACCTATAATGCCTATGGTTTTGCCTCGAATCTCGTGCCGTAAAGTATTCTAATTCGGATTATAATGCGCCCCGTGAAAAAACTAGAACTCTCGCGGAGAAACTCAAAATAATTCTAGACTTAGAAAACAGTCCTAGTGAAAAACGGGTTGACATAGCAAAACGTCTAGGACTTGCACCATCCACTCTTAACTCGATTGTTGCTAGAAAGAGTGACTTCAAATGCAAAGGGAAAATCAATCGAAAAGTGTGGCAAATCAGCGAAGAAAAGAAAGACCGCTAAGAAGTCTACTTTAAATGAGCCTGAGGAAATTCTTCACGCGTGGTACCAGCAAGCGCTAGCTGAAAATATACCTATTGATTTAACCATACTCAGTGAAAAAGCTTTGCAAACAGCCGAAAAAAAACGTATTTCAGATTTCTCTGCATCGATCGGATGGATCAATAGGTTCAAAGATCGGCATGATTTTGTATATAAAGCGGGCGAGAGCGCCGCTGTGGACCATGACACGACCGCAGCATGGATAACGAGATTACATGAGATCGTTGAAGAAAAGGAACCACGAGCAACGTTCCCTCTAAGCCGAAGGGTTAGCTGCGCGGAAATTTCAAAGGCTGCGCGGAGGCTATGTGGAGTCTGCGCGGAACGATCAAATATTAATTGAGCAACTGTGTTGTAGTGCGCGCCAACCCGGAATGAGTGCGCGGGGGCTTCCCAACTGCTGCGCGGCCGCGCACGCGCGCAGCTTAGAGGGAACGTTGACCACGAGATATTAACGGCGTGCCTTTGCTAAAATTGAAGTGTCAAACTGCAAAGAAGCAACTGAGCATAAAGGACATTTTTAAAAAATGAGTGAATTTTTTTTATTACTATTTTAGCTTTCCCGCATTATCGGTTTCTCGCATTTTTCGTTGAGTTTTTCGGTCCCTTGAAAAACGTAAAATCGGGGTTCCACTCTATATATACAAGAATTTTTAACGTCGGTTAATGCAATGGATACAGTAATGTCACTTATTCAAAATTTCTAATTTCATAATATTCATAATTTCTACTGTAATTTGTAAATTATTTTCAATATTGGCTTTTGCACCTTTTTATTTAAATTTGTTTTTGTATAAATTGCACTGCAAAATCCTAGTTCTTATCAGTTGGCAACGCTCGCCATGGGCGAAACCGGTCCTGATCTTGATAAATAAAAACTGGAAATAAGTACAAAGTAATATAGTGTTTTCTTAATATAGTGCCTTTCCACCAAGTATTGACATTGAATTACCTAAAAGTGAAGATTGTTTTTAAATAATCGAATTTTTCAGTGCTACTGACAGAGTCATATGTAAAAAAAGAAAAGTCGATCCCAGGGCAAAAAGGTTGGACACCCTTGGTCTATTATATCTATGACTATCGCCATATCCTGAAGAGGTATTTTTACTCAACCACAAGTTTACAGGAAACTCTCATTTCTTTTTTTTTCGTTGACTTGTTATTACGCTGTAAGGAAAACGGATATTATATAAGGTATCGATAAATGAGGCAACCACCACGGAAGATTGATTCCGTGACGTTTATCATTATATTTTATCTTAATTATATCATTATATAATATTATACATCATATACACTTTGTATGTATTGTAACATAGCGATTCAACTTAACCTGATGGTATCGTTGATCGTGTCTTAGTGGTGAAGGAGTGAGTAGCCTCAATGCTACTAAAATTGGGTTAGGTCGCTGATAGACGTACGGCGAAACAGCAATGTCGATGTTGCATCGCTTTTGTCTGCTGCAAATCCTTGGTTAATAATTTATATTACAATAATTTATTTTTAAAATGCGATCATCGTCACGATATATAATAATATGAACAACGACAACTTAGTTGACAACACGTATGATCCGTTACCGACGTTCAAAAAGACGTTGATTGTCTGATTCGTTATCATTTTATCGGATAGATTTTTTTAATCTTTCAACTTTCTTTTTTGCTTCTTTACTAAATACCGAATTCGCAAGATTAAAACACTAATTTATTATCGAAAACAGAAGTTTTCGGCAAATATTAGGGGTATGGTATGGTGGTTAGGCTTTGTCAGGAAAAGGAAGAAGAAAGCGGACTTATAAAACCAAAATTAAATACTCAACATAATTTTAACTGAGTGGGCGAACACGTTGCATTTATCAACAGTAGTGCTTGGTTAAAAGGTCGGTACCTTGCAGCGCTGTGTCGGAACATTAACATATAGTGCAGAATCATTATTTTTATCGGTCGTTATTGTGTATGGAAAGTGGACGTGCAACACCGGCTGCATACACGTAACGGGTGGTGACCAACGTTCCCTCTAAGCCGAAGGTTTAGATGCGCGGAAATTTCAAAGGCTGCGCGGACCGATCAAATATCAATTAAGCAACTGTCTTGTAGTGCGCGCCAACCCGGAATGAGTGCGCGGGGACTTCTCAACTGCTGCGCGGCCGCGCACGCGCGCAGCTTAGAGGGAACGTTGGTGGTGACTGGTGATGATACTAACAAAGATACATATGTACTTCCTCCTTATGAACTGAAACTAATATGAATGAGCATTTTTCTTCATATTGCGTATTGGTAGAAAAGTATCAGCGTTTCTATGGGGTTATTTGCTTAAATCAGTGATGCACAACCTTTACCTTCTAGCGGGCCGCATAAAACAAATTATCGTGGGTTCGGGCCGCAAAGAAAAAAATATTTAAAGTACGCTCAATCCTTTTTTATACAGAACATATGTACGTTTTATGTAAAACAGGCTTAAAACAGTGTAAAAAAGATTAATTGAATTCAGATAAATGAGTTATTACTTATGGTTTTAATTGAGTTCCATTATATTATTTTGACCGTGTTATTTCGAACATAAATAAGCAATGCAAAAAAAGGATTATTAGTATGTACTTGCTTATTAAAAATCGTTTGGTTGTGAAATATTTATGTTTCATTTGTATGTAATTCATAAGTTAATGCGTTGTTGGTCTTTGTTAATTTTTAACTTTTTTTTTTTAATTTGACATAATATTTGTAAGCCTGTTTCTATGATCCGATTTATTCTCCTTCATTGAAGAAAAAGCTTGCTTACATTTATTAAATAAATGTTTTATGTGAAACAAATATGTTTGAAAAAGAGATTTAAGGGCCGCCACAAAATTCACTGGCTTAAATCAATATTTAATAAGTCAGTATAATCATCCGACAAATTCATGTCCTAGTTTTACAGCCTTGTATGCTTTAATTGTCTTTCCCTAAAATTTCTTCAGTAAAAAATAATTCAATTAAGCTATTTCTTATTAGGTATGAAAGCTATGGGTCTTATATACGTGGCCAGCGAAAAAATCGACTCACCTCCCGGTTGTTGCATGGCATCATAGCACGCGCCGCGTCGAGGCGGCGGTCCGTTTATAAATATTGTTAACGGCGCCGCGTATTCCACCTGCAAATCACCTGGCAATAGAGGGTCGAAAACTTACAACCCCTTTTTCTGCGAGCAGCTTGGAACTATTTATATATCGCTGACAAACAAGGGTTGTTTTTATCACATGTTAAATCGATTGTGTTTTTGCGGAGTATATTATTTTTAATTTAGATAGCCTATAATTATTATTAATACGTATTTTACAATATGCTCATTTAATAATTTTTAATATTTAAATATGATACATTATTATGCCCATTAAAAAAGCTTATGTTTTAGTACAAATTTTAGTAGATTCTCGGAGATTTAAAATAACTAAAAACTTCACATGCACGGAGATAAAGTATCATCAAATATTAAAACGACGAAAGTATGAAAGAATTCGTAAAAGTGAAGAAAGGCGTACGAATAGCATTGGAGATGGCATCGGATTAATAAACTCATCTAATTGCACATCCGATTGATTGACAGCTCATCTTCGGTGTCTGATAAAAAATTTACTACGTATAAGAAAAAAATATAGGATAATTTCAAAAAAATTGTATGTTTTTTTCACTTTATAACAAGTATGAAATTGTTGAACATATACTGTTTTATGAGTCCCCGACATAGTCGTTTACTCTCGCGGCTCGGTGCATTTTTGTTCAACCCTTCTCTTATAACATTCGCATTTCTAGTGTGACAAGTATGAGCATATCGCGTTACGGATAGACACCATCAAATTTGCCGTGTGTTTACACAAGACGCCTCGTCCGTGTCGGAGCGTAAATGAGCAGTCCACCCACCCTCGTAATAGTAAATGTATCGGATGACGCTTAGCCACGTTGGTCGCGAGCCTCGCGTGCTTCGGTGGGAAAACCTTCTCGAGGTTAGGGCGCACACTTCCAATCGTGTGACCCTTTTCCTAGGCACTAGTGTACGTTTCTCTTACGACAGAAGGCGAAAAACTCTTCGCATATAGACATGAGAGCCTCGCGATTGAGGTATTCTCGAAAGCCATATATTAACGAGTAGGCTCAATGTTAATGAATCTTTAAAATGTTATAACTATTCACTTACAACGTGGAGGCGGCTTCCTAAATAAAATAAAATGACGAATTGGCCAAATACTATTTTACAGGAAAAATATTTTTAATTTTTCTCATTAATTTGTTGACTACATTCGGACGATTATAAATTAAAACTGACAAGCTTGCAACAACGGCTGGAAGAAATCGACAAATTTACAGCAATAAAAGTGAAGGATATTTTTTCTTTTCACATCGATCTCGAATGTGTTTAAATGGTTTACTTTCCTTTTTAAAACACCGGCAATTTATTTGTGTTTGACATTTTTAATGCAAACAAAATTGTTAAAGCACATTGTTAAAGTACATTGTTAAAGTAAATATTTTTTTAAGTATTCATTCATACTAAATTGTATATGTTGATTTATTTTTATGCGAAAAATCTTATACACAATATCATTTGCCTATTCTGTTAACATTTTTTTTCTGTCAATTATGCTCATCAATGACTTTTTCTCGTTACAGGTATGCGATTTCTCCTACTATTCACAATTCTAGGAACAATGATTTCATCGAAGAGGTAAGTCAATTACTATAGAAATACTTTCGATGGTTTCGGCGGTAACTTTGTGGAAGTTCATTTTAATATAAAATTTAAATTAACTTTGATTATTCCACGTATTGTGTTACTAACTGTGACACGTGTTTCGCCTTTTTCATAGTTTGTAATGTTTAACGTCATTAGTAGTATGATTAAATTTGTTTGCACTGTTTCGATTTTATAATCCCCTCTTTGCTTCCCTTGAAAAGGAAAAATCCCAATCTGATTGATTACAACTCATTAGTATCATTATCTGTTTGTTTTATTTCGATTCTACACCCCCCTCCTTGCTCCTCTTAAAAGGAAAAAAACTCAAACCTTCATTTTGTAATTTTATAATTTTAAAATGTTAGAATCAATCTTGCTTCATTACTTAAGCAAACTTTGCGATAGTAAGTCTGAAGATGCCTCTGAAAGAGGCGAAACACGTGTCACAGTAACACAATACGTGGAATAATCAAAGTTAATTTAAATTTTCTATTACTATAGAAATATGTATCAAAGTAAATTTTACACTTGTTTTTTTACGAATATCGATTTTATTCCAGATAAGCTTTAGATATAGCAAAAATTCGGCAAAAGCAGTTTTCATACGTGCCTGCTTAACGACCCCACCTGTGCTAAACTACGCATATATTGATATAACCACTCGCGTTGATGCATTTTCACAACTCCACCGTTTTAATATTGACAAACAGAAAAACATCAACGTTTAATAATAAAAAAAGAAGTCATACAAAATATGGAGTCAGGAGTGCTTCTCGTACAAGTGTGTGGAAAAGGTTCTTTATTATATTGTATAGTATCTGACCAAATTACAATCGGTAGCCGTATAAATTGCACATACATATAATATAAATATATCTCGGTATGCTACGATAATTTATTAATCAATAAATATAATACTGATTTTTAAATTATCATAGTGATTACTTTTTGCAAGCATCTTCTTAAATATTTATATTGTCATTTATTTTTTTTACTGTTTTGACCTAGGTATGCAGTGGGCATATCGCGTGCTTCATAATATTTCGTCCTCCCCTCTACGCCGTAGCGCACTGCATCGGCTCCGGTGGCCGCTGGCGTCGCGGTGTCGTCGCGATAAGGCGTCAGTTTATGTTTCACTAGTTCTCGCACTAATCTAACCGCATTTCCTTGGCGGGGATGTCATTGGTACACTCCACTCGTGTCACAATATTTTTATAGGGTAGTTGGCCATATTGTTATTATAATATTTCCTCCATCACTTTTTAAAAAACGTCTTATAATAAACGTTCACAAATATTCATTTATTTAATATTAAAATTAGGCGACTTAATACAGCAAAGCGTAAGTTTGATACGTCCAATGAGTGTTGTATACATTTTCCTGTTTAAGATTTTCTTTGATATTATATACATACATGTATCAATATATTTTGATCATAAGTGGTCAGATGTTTTAGAAACATATCGACCCGTAATAGGCTGAACATTGTAACCGAAAATTTATAAATTCACAGTTACTAAAAAAATCTATCAGGCGAATGTGATAACGCTCTGAAAATTTTTTCCCTGACTTGAATAATAATTGTCTTTAACGCAATTTACCGAATTGTGTCGCTTTAAGTCCCGATTATGGGTCGATATCGTCAGCACTAGGGTTTCCAATCCTGGAGCCTTTTTGTGATCCCGGGATTTCGGGATTAATTAATTTTCACTCTTAGATTGGGCGCTCATCGTAAAATCGTGTATAATGTGAGAAAAGTTTTGGTGAGTCGTTTTTTTTTTTTATCTCACCGACGAATTTGAAATCCTCAATTTCCTATGCTTTTTCCAAAATCCTATAAATTTTCGGCATTTGCTCATAATTTCTCAATCCCTGTATCCCGGAATTCCGGGATCGCAAAATCGGACGGGATCCCGGGATTGGAGACCCTAGTCAACACACGCGTTCAAATGTTTTAACTATCAAACATGCATGCGAAGAAATGAACCTTTTGGTATGAGGTTTTTTTCTTACTTTTCTTGGCTGATTTGCCGGTTCCAGCCGCTTTGTCTTTTATGAGCTGATGAAGCAATCTTCATGCATGGTATTTAGTATCTTCTAGCTAGGTTTTTGCGGTCGAATGGCGCATATTTACTTGTCCTTCTGGTAGAGGTCTGCACGGGCCCGGGCCTGGCCCTCGGGATCTTACCCGGCCCGGCCCGCGGGCCGGGTTCGGGCGGGTAAGCGCAATTGAGATTCGGGTACGGGCCGGGCCCGGGTAAGGAATTTATTCTTCAGAAAAATATTTCAGACTATGTTCGTATCATAAGTCAGCCATGATGATTTTAATTATTACCAGTTCTATAGAGAATCGTAAATTGTTGTAAATTTGTAAAAAAAAAGGGGGTTTTTCGGTCTGTTGAGTATACATCCGGGCTTCGGGTCGATTTCGGGTAGATTTCGGGTAAAAATTGTGGTATTAGACTCGGGGTCGGGCTTGAGTCTTTCGGACTCGGACCGGATAATTTTGAAAATTTTTGACCCGTGCAGACCTCTACCTTATGGTTTCAGTTTTCATGATAGTCCGTATGGCCTTGTTCTCATAATGTGACTGAAAGTACGTATTTAATTGATATATTTTCACTATCAAAATGAAAAATAAATATTATTCTATGTTACTATACTATAAATAACCGTGTCGGTTTTTTAACTAGTTGAAATCTTGCAATGAACGAAACCGGTCCCGACTAGGGATTCTGAGGTCTCGGGTTTTTCGAAGTCCCGGGACACGAGACGTGATAAAGTCAAAGTCCCGGGACTTCCCGGGACTTGGGACTTTTATTTCCCCTTTAATAAAATTATAAATTTATTAAAATTAAATATTTGTATGTACTTATGTATTAAAAAGGGATGATAACGGTTCATGTATTGAAAAAATAACAATGAATTGGGTAAAATTATGACCGTTACTTCACAAATCACAATACATACACCTTTTATACCTTTTTTGTCTTATTGAGACATTGGTAACTTTGTAGAATAGTGAAAAACATTTGTAAATAAAACATCAGGTATGAACACTTAATTATAATATTTTTTAATTTGTTTTTGCTACAGTTATATTTCGAATGCGATTATGAATTGATTTAAACAAATTTCTAATAACATAGATGAAGATATCTTTCTCCCAAACGTTTTTTAATATTTCGTTTCAATTAAACTATTTTTTTGAGCGTTTTTTACGCAGTTAGACGTATTTTTTTTTAATGCGTACTTTAAAAGGGCGGCGAAAGTATGCGTTAATTAAAAAAATACATCTTTTGAACACATTTATTTATTAATAATAAAAATATTAAATTAACCATATAAACCATAATATTAAATTAACCCTCCAGAGACGAGAGCTTTTTTCCGATAAAAAAAATATTTTCTAAGCCATATTGAAGTCACGGATAACTTTTATTCCTACCCAAAATTAAAAAAAAAAAAAACGCAAAGTCGATGTATAGAAACCGCGCATGACTATATGGTCATGCTCATCCTTTTATTAGCGTGTAATATTGAGTACGGACAGTAGCAAGGACAAAAGTGACCGCATGGGCTCGCAAACATTCGGGGTTGAAATATAGCTAAACGTGATTTTTTTTTAAATATTTACAAATTGACATCTTTAAATCAACATAATTTCAATACAAATATATTAGCAAAATAACTGTTAATAATTTGATGTTTTTATAAAAAAATAACTAACAGTTTCAAAAAGTAAATTAAAAAAAACGTAAATTCAAAAAATCACATGTGCTTTTGGAGGCCGTTCCTGTCCCCACGGCTGATGACTAACTGTAGTCCGTACCCTTCTTAAAAAAATATGAGTGATAGCAACGATATTCAGGTAGAAAAAGTATGAATAGTGGGATCAATAGACAACGGTGTTTTGTGTGACCATATGGTGACGCTCGTCCTTGGAGGGTTAATGCCATATCGAGGATCCATCAAATCTAAAAAATGGTGGTGGGTACCTTTTAGCTTTTGTTTGGATACTGCAATTAATAATGCTTGGCAACTTTATAGAAAAAATACAGAAAATAAAAAGTTAGATTACTTTAAATGTAGAAGAAATATAGTACTTAAAAATTAATGGAAATCCCATCAAAGGGGAGGAAGGCCAAAATATTCAAAAGATTTATCTATCAGGATGTCTGTCAATTTATTAATTGATTTTGCATTTACTTTGTAGAACTCCATTGTAACAGGTTAAAAATATCAAAGTATTTTATAATTTAAGATTTCGACTGAAGGTGCTTGGTGGAATTTCAATATTAAATTTGAATCGTTCAAACTATGTACATTCTCACAAATTTTGTCATTAACGACCCGGGTTTCGCCTTTCGGGATCTTCAGGCATTCAAGTGCACGGATGAACTTGAATGCCTGAAGATGCCGAAAGGCGAAACCCGGGTCGTTAATGACAAAATTTGTGAGAATGTACATAGTTTGAACGATTCAAATTCAAAGTATTTTAGTTCTACAATTTTTAATATTTTCTATGCGTTGATAGCTATTTCGGCTTTCGCCACCGTCAGAATTATGTTAAATTTTAAATATGATCGAGTAGATCATTGGATGATTCCAGCTGATAAAAAATAATCGATGTGCACTTTGTATAAAAAAAAACACAAAATGTTGTGAAAAATGTCCTCTCAATTTTCATGAAGGATATTTCAAAACCTTCCATTTTCGTTAATTATATATTATATTAACATAACATTATTTATCTATGTACACTATTTTATAAGGTTGCTTGTGTTGAAATAAACTTTATTTCTTATTTTAGTTTTATAACGTCTACTTTATTGTATTCCCATATTTGGAACATCTCGAAAAACTCGTATAAAAACAAAATGAATGCAAAAAAAGAGTTGTTTGAAAAAGAAGTTTTGTATTTTATATCATTATGATTTGTTGAAATTATTGTAAATTTTGAGAAAAAAAAAATTCGGGCAAAAATGGGTAAATGATTTAGAAAAAATCTGAGATAATTTAATCCATTTCTCACTTTTATTTTATATTTTCTTCTAAACAGGCAAATGCCGGTTAAAAAAAATGTGTTTTTTTCCGTTCACGCTGGTATTTTGGGAAAATCGGTAAATTTCTGGGTTTTCGGATTCGAAAGTTTCGCAAGAGCTAAAAAAACGAGTCACGGAGTTATTTTGGAAAAATCAATAAAGTAGGGTTTTCATATTTTCAAATTCTTCGGTGAGCTAAAAAAAAAGAGTCAGGCTGGTATTTGGGACAAATCGGTAAATTCCTGGGTTTTTGGATTCGAGCTGAACCGAAAACCGTACAAAATATGTACATTCATACATATCGATGGCTAAGTGTCAAGATGATCTAACCAGGGCTTCGAACCGGAACCGAACCGAAAACCAAAAACCGTTATTTTTGCTGGAACGAAAACTGGAACCGAACCGAAAAAATATCGGCTTTTTTCGGTTCAGCGCGTATTCGTATTTTGAGTTTTTGGGTTCGAAAATCTCGAAAGAGCTAAAAAAAACGAGTTACGGTATTTTGGGCAAATCGGGAACCGAACTGTAAACCGCTATTTTTGCCGAACCGAAAACCAGAACCGAACCGATGTATATTTTTTACTTAAACTGGAAAGAAAACCGTAACGAAAAAAATAGCGGTTCGAAGCCCTGGGCAAATATGAATCATACCCTCGTGCTAATTACGCAATTCATACCAATTTTATATTATGAAACAGACATTGAATGTTTTGTAACAATGACAAGTTGGTTGGAAGAGATTATCTTTGTTTGTTTCTTTATCTCCCAACTTCAAATAATATGAAATATTACAATTCAACTTTCATCGTGGTTCGTTAAAAAATGTTCAATAATATACTTTGATCTGTGAGAATCTGACCTTCAAAACATTAGCTAATTCATTGAACTCTGTTTTGTGCTACCGAACGACGACGCAGAAACAATATTGTTCCTACCTGACTATCATTTAATGTATTCAATCTTGTATACCAATGATATTATTAAGGTTCATTTTTATCCGGCCGATTCACTGGCGACCGACTAGACGCGACGTCGTAATCGGCCGATGCAACTGTCGATTATTTATTTGGTGTTTTGAATTGTTGCAATTATTGCATGAGTATTTTTGTTCATTGGCAATATTTTATAGACAAACCTCGCCATTCTGAATGCGGCATGTACGAGGCTGAATTATTTTATAGTAAGAACGTCACAATTTATATCCCTAATAACTTGTCTGAAGAATCGTCAGCACACAAAGCTTCTTTTCCCAAACAAACCTGGGATGCATGGGTAATAGCTTTAACGTTCTTAAACGATATTGCTTCTGATATCGTCTTATTCAGCGCGGACCTGATTAAATTTGATACACTGGATGGAAATTGCTCGACAAAAATATATCCAGTCATATGTTACATATAAATATATTTTTCTGATTAGTTAGGATTGAAATACATTGTCGCAAGTAAGCAGCCCCTTTTCTATACTGGAAACAAGTCTTATGAATCCTTCACATAAAAAAAACAAAACTTGTATGATAATTTATGTAAAATATGTCCAAAAACTGTGTATATATACAATAATGCCCCGAATCCTTGCCCCAGTAAGATCTATAAAGATCAAAATTGACCACGTATAAATAAATATTAGAGTGTATATTTTTCACATTTACGGTGTTCACTGTCAATATTGGTGGAAAGGCAATATATTATTAAAAACACAATATTCCTTTGTACATTATTTCACTTTATTTAATAGGCCAGTGTTTGAACCTGTGCCAGGCCCTGGCCTATTAAATAAAGTGGAATAAAGTACATAGGAATATTGTGTTTTTATTAATCAGTGTTAATTCATCTTTCTATCTGTGTGTGTCAGGCTTATTGATCGAATGTTAACAGGTGACACTGCCGTCACATCTGCTAATTTCTAGTAATAGATAATTATTGTAACAATTCAGATAAAAATTCCGCGCCAAGAACCTACATATAATAAATTGACAATAACAGTTGTCACTTTTATACCTCTCGCCATAGAATTAGTATTTTAGAAATAAAATTTGCTCTTGGGTACTTAGATCACAACACTAATTTGTTTAATGTCGCTATTCGCTAAGTGTTTCTTACCAAGCATCTACTTGCAATTTATTCACCATCACCATTTGCGTAAAATCTCTTGTGGTATGTTTATTTGCCGTACGCTTGACTTTGTTATTGACCGGTTGGCAGTCTGCCCATAATTGGTGTTAGTAAAAGGTATTTAATACTAGGTGTCAATAAAATTAGCATCAATTTAATGCGAAATCTTCGAGCATATGTGGGAAACGCCCACATAACTATGCAAACCCAAAACCTGGCGTATAAGTCGATCCGGATTTGTAATTTTATTTGACCAGCTAATTCTACGCAGCGCCATGAATGATAATCATATTTTATGTTACAAATCTTAAGTGAAGCTTATTGAGTTCTAAAAATTCTAAGACTGTATGTCTGTACACAGTTGTTTGCTAGTTTATTCAAGCTTAATACTTGCTTATTTTATATACGTAATTGACAAATACGATCGTTCGGATAATATTTGTGTCGGCATTATAATATTTCATCGATCTATAGTGGAAAAAAAAGATCGATGAATGTTTAAATGCGGGATTATTGAACATTGCTCTTATTGGTGTTAAAATGAGACTGTAAACAATGAACTTGTGACATCTATTTCCTATAAACGAATGCGATCGAGGTTCTACCCTATATGATAATTACGGAAGATCTAAATAATGGATGTCGAAGTCTGAGGCCGTCATCAAAAACATCTTTTTGCGAAAGGTCAAGGAGAATGACAAGTTATTGGTGTTATATTGCTTAACTTTTATAATTATGTGAACGGCTTTATTGATTGTGATCGCGATATATATTATACTAGCTGACCCAACGAACTTCGTACCGCGTCAGAATCAATAAATGTTGTGTTCATTTTTTGGCTGAATTAAATTCAGTTTAAATGAATACTCATAATGAATTAAGTTCAATAAATGTGCAAAATTCAAAATGAAAAGTATTTTAACTACATTGAAATGATGTAATTCACGTGGCACAGTCGATAGATTTAAAGGAATGCAGTAGGTTAACGATTTGATTTTGAATTGTGAAGTTTAAATGATCCACATCTTTTTTCTTAGCCGCAACAATTGCTCGTTCACTCAACCGATTGTGATTTTTGTGATTAGATGTTCGGGATTTTTTTTTTGATGAAGACATTCTTCATTGAGACGAAATTGCAAAAATTCGGCGGAAATGAAATCAATCCGTTAGATTCGTCAACAGGAACACGGCCGTTATCGACGATAGTCAGCAATTGCTTGGAGAAATCTTCGGCAGATGGATTGTTTAGAAATGCAACTCGCATGTCTGTCGTTAGCTGAAGTTTCTTCACATAGCGCCACAGAGTCGGTGATTTGACGCGAGCGTTTATTTCATCGGCAGCGTTCGATCTTTGAATGACTGGTTGGCGGAAATCGCCAGATAGAAGAATCATTGCGCCTCCAAAACATCATTGCGCTGATCTTTCATAGTTCGGTTGAGTGCTTCCAATACGGAGAAAAAATAAGCCACCATTTCCATCATCAATTGCCTTCATTAACGTATCGTACACTTCCTTCTGTTGGAGGTTCAACAGTGTGGTACATTCGTTCGAACTGATTGGTTCAATGCATCTCGATCATATTCACGTTCACGTATCAATTCTCGATTGAAAGCGTCGTTCATTCCACGATCTGGCGTTGGCATTCCTAACTTGACTAACAAACTACCGCACATAAGGTAACACATGTCTTCGATCAAAAACAAAGCCTGGTTATGTATCTCTTCATTCACCTCGAGATCGGGATTCCCTGAACTGACACGAATTCGGTGTAAAAAGTCCTCGAACATGTCATCCTTTTACTTGTTTCACAGTTCATGTGGATTCGATGGGAAATAATGAAAGCAAATAATGTGCGTATCTGACATGGAGATGCAGAAACAATTGCTTCAGCGATTGTCATGTTCCAATGAGTATCGTTTTTAAGCGAATTGAGCTGTTGACATGCGGCACGAAATTTTGGGCACACTACGCCATTGACATTTCGAAGTAATTCAAATGATATCGACCCACGAACATTCACCAGCAACAACCGCAAGTAGAAACATTCGTCATTATTCGGATGAACTGCGTAAATGCGATCAAAAGCATCAGTAGAACGCACATCCGGATGATCAGGAACCGCATCGCCTTGCTTCAGACGTTGAAATTTCTTCGATGAAGCGTTCCAAGTGTAATAACGTGGCTTCTCAGAGTAGAGCAACATTCGTGCAAACGGATCGCTTTGGCAAATCGAAAAGAAACTGGTCAATGTTGTCAATTTCTGCTACTACGAAAAATGGTTGTTAGCAAACTGAAACATTATTCCAAAAATTAAGTAATTTGCGAAATTTCTGCTACTACGAAAAATGATTGTTAGCACACTTAAACATTATTCCAAAAATTAAATAATTTACGAAATTTCTGCTACTACGAAAAATAGTTGTTAGCAAACTTAAAGATTATTCCAAAAATTAAATAATTTACAATTTAAATAGCAGGGCAGGGCTGTCGATATATGCCCCGAGATATATTTATTTTACTATCAGAACTTCTGGCTTATTCAATAAATAGTTTTGTAATTTATTTTTCACGCTAGTAAATTTTATGGTAACTTGCAAATGATAAATGCAAAAAAAACCCCCCCGTTGAGGTCAACGGGCTTACAGCTAGTAAATTCTTATTATAACAAAGACCGCAACATTCTCCAAATCTTCAATATTATATTTATGAGATTATCTTTCATTAGAAAAAAAATATAATATTTTTTTGTTTTTTGTTCCACACATACAAACAATTATATATGGATATCAAACATAAAATGATGATTTGATAGTTTTTATAACAATATAATATACATAACATGAAAATAATACTGATTTTTTTTACATACTTTCTGATTTTATGTAATTTCATTCGTCTTTTCATATTTCAGTGTATATTCTAGCTATGGTGATGAACATGAGACATAAATTCCTAAAAGTTTTTTTTCTTTTTTTTTCTATACATATATCATATATTGAAGATTTCGACCCTAAGACGACGATTTTAGTTTCGAATTCTGACACAGCCAAGTTCGTCGGTACATCTTTAGTTCAAAGTAGAAAACAAATGAATTTTGCAAACCTTGCCATCTAGTGGATGAAATCGGCATACAACGATATTTTCAATATTTCAAGCTGTTCGTCATTTGAAAACTTTATGAGAATATTATTTTTCTTCATAACTTCTTTTCCGTGATATTTTTCCGATGTTTTAATGCTTATTCTGCTATTCTAGGCGGAGAAGAATTAAAAAAATTAAAGATCATTAAAATCTGTGCAGCCATTATCGAGATATACGTGGTGTAAATAACCCCATTTTGTTTTATATATATACAGTGGAACCTCGTTTCTACGTTTTTCAAGGGACCGTATTAAATGAAAGAAAAATGCGGGAAATCTTCAAATAATATTTAAAAAAATGTTAAATTTTCAAAAAACTTATTTATTTATGTAACTAAATGCGATGTAAAACTATTTTAGCGAAAAAAAATATTCTACAAACACGGTCAATCGAGATAATAATTGGGACGGGACGATAATATTAGGATGATAAATCGAGGAAATCAGTAAATCAGGGAATGATAAACGTGTAATTATTAAATATTGTTCCACTGAAAAAAACGCGAAACGAAAAGCGAGGCAAAACTATTTATGAAAAATATTCAACGAAAACGGTCGATCGGGATAATATTCGTGACGGGACCAAAATATTTAAGCGATAGATCGAGGAAAACGGTAAATCGGGGAACGATTAATGCGGGATTATTTTACATTGTTCTTATGGGTGTTTGGCCGGGACTATGAAAAATAAACGATCCATGCGGGAAAACGAACAATGCGAGAACGGTAGATAGGGGTTCCACTGTAGATTGAAATCTCTGGTCGAATTGTCGTTGACGGAACTGATCTTCCGCATTTTAAATATTACTACAATATTGACGAAAAATGTCCGAACCGTAAATTACATTTCACGGTCGATTTCATAAAATCATCTTTGTGCTAAATAACAAAAAACATGTGAATAATAAATAATCGAATTCAAAATGTACATATCATTGTTTGTGTCCAATGATTCCGAAGAGGGGTATTAGTTTTTAAAAACCCGTTATCTACATTACCGGCAAACAAGAATTTCATTTAATATGGGGCGAATTTTTTTGACGAACTTGAATCTCAGACTACTCTTTAAGACAAAATTTAATAATGAGCCGCACTTAATTTCGTCATAATCAACAGTCAATATAATTTTTGTCTAGTATGATTCTACTAATGTTGACGTGTGTGTCGACTGTTATTATGTTTCACCATTCATCTTGTTCTTGTGTTTTAATTCGTTTGAAAACGAATTGAATTACTTATATGCGGATTAAGTAATATGTATACAAGAAGCTGTTTGAAATCGCAAAGGCTTTGTGCGATAAAATCTTTGGGTGTTACTTTGGTGTAGCTGTTCCCAACGTTTTTGACATCGCGATTCACGACTAGTGCAAGCAATATTATAAATATGTAACGAAACATGTTAATTTTAGGAAAGCTTTTTTTTTAAACCTTAAGTGCATTAAAAGAAAATCGTGTTTTTACAGGGTTGTGGAGTCGGGTAAAAACGACTTCAAATTATTTTTTTCAATCGTTTCGGCTTTACTTACAATATATGTATACAATCAGATTATTCTTGTTACTAGAATAATTCTAGTAGTTAGTCATCATTTCACCAATTATTACTGTTGATGGGTCACACCTATCGCTCGTTTGTTGGAAAGCTTGTGTTGACAACTGTCGTCGCAATATGGCAGACCAGATGGGCTGCATCCTCTAAGAGACGTCAAACGTATCATTTCTTCCCGGACGTGTCCTGAAGGCTTGCAATAAAATCACTAACATCGTCACATTGGACTTGTCAGTTTCTAAACGGCCATGGCAAGACTATTCGCGCTGGGAAAGTTGGTTTTAAGGCCGGACTGCTCTTGTGGGTATGCCGAGCAGGACGTTAATCACGTTCTGTGGGACTGCCCTGAGATGGAGACCGAACGAGCAGAATAGTTTGCTGTTGTCCGTCCTCACACGGGCCCAATAGGCCACGCTGACTTGATTGCAACCAAAGCTAACTTCACGGCATTTGAAAAATTTGCCAATTTATACGGAGATCGTTACAACCTTGATTCCCCTCTAGAGTCAATTAACTCGTCTACATCGACGAGCTCTCAGTATACGGACTATACACAAGATACTTAATATCAACTTGATTTAAGTGGCTGAGCTAGTCACAATTTTATTATTATTATTTTAAGCACATTGTTCAAAATCAGTCCCGTGCAGTTCTGCTCGGGCCGTGAATGTGAGGGGTAGACTCCTTTTCTGTCGGTAGCGTTGTAGAAGGCGGCCATTAAATGTTGGCTGCATATACCCAACGGGTGGTGGTGGGAAACCAACTTGTTGAATAAACTAATAACGTCTAATAATTGAACAAGCATTATTGATTTGTTCGACTCCGGAAAAACACCCGACTCCGACTTCACAGTCCTGGTTATTTATCCTGTAAACAAATCCTTTCAATAAATGATGATTGTAATAGGCGTAGTTGATTTTTTCATTAGTGACTGATTGCAAAAAGGTAAATTTATCATTAAACTACGTTATTTTTCCATACAAAAAATAATCAATATTTGTGATACCGTTCTAACATGATACCCACCACTCATAATACCAGACCTTCTATGTAATCTCTGGAGGTCGTGTGCCACCGGTTGGAAATCACTGCAGTCCTGAGTAAATGCTCTTGACCTTGGCGTATGTGCCTAATTAATGGCAGTCAACCGATCTTTTTCTCGTCCAATAACACTACGGAAGTTTTTTCACGCCGTCTATATTTTTCTGTCATGTTTTTTTGGTTTGCATTTTTTTTATTCACATTTCATGTCCAGGTTGGTGAACCCTGTTCTCAGAAGAAGTCAGTGCGGACTCGTGTCCGGCTGTATGGGCCGATTGATTTTTTAGTGTATTTTATTTTTTCGCCAGTTTTTTTTGTTGTAATAAAATACATTCTCTGGCTGGACCCCAAAAGTGCTAAATATATACTCATTTATTTAGAAAGCAATGTACTTGCGTACTGACGAAAAAAATGCTCTACTTGTTTCGTTTGCCAAATATTTATGTTTAGATTTTTATTTAGGAAGAGGCATTTTCAAGGATTACTATGTGATGAAAACTTGCGTGATACCGAAGCTTCTCGGCCACATTCGACGTCATCGCACAATAATTCTCATCAGTAAATTGCAATCCATATAATGGTGTGAAAATGATTGAATAATGATTGAAAATATGTATAATCAGGATTCTTTAGAAAGACGTAATCCTCAATTCATTCCCACTATAGTTTACAATACATATTATATCAATGGTGATCAGAGCTATTACCAACGTTCCCTCTAATTTTTCTATTGTGTGTGTGGAACATCAACATTTGTGAGCAATACATTTTTAGCAAAATAATTAATGTGCGCAAATATTAGTTATGTACCCACTGACGCTAGATGTCGAAGATTTGGTGAGTTTAGTATAAGTATTTTACAATATATCTGTGTGCGGCCTGTGCGGGGATTGAAAAATGTGTGCGGTCATATTTTGGGAGGTGTGCGTACGCACACGCGCACACCTTAGCGAGAACGTTGGCTATGACCACGGTCTACTGTGGTCTACGGTCACGTGGAACCGGTGGAACGATCCGTGAATGATTGCGGTCTAAAGTATCGAAAAGAAAATTGATAATTAGAAATATTCAACGACAAAATGATAACTATATACGTTGAGCTTTTCAAGCCAAAGGATGGATAGTTCATCATGTTTATGTCTCCGATTCAATTTACTGATGCGATGAATTTACTAAATTCACATATTAACTTAAACCGGCTAAAGATCGGGCTTAAGCCAGGTGCTTTTTATTGACCTGTCAAGACAATTTTCGTTAAAGAAATGATAAAGATCGATAAGTCAACATACGATAATAATGTTTCAATTATGAGGAAGCATCAAAATTTTTAACAATAGTTTGCCTGCGGCCCGAATATTTTTTTATGAACAAGATATTTTAAACGTCTTGTTTTCCTGAGTATTATATCTAATCAATATGAACTTATGAATACGTGTCTCATGTTACAAAAGTGAGTCGTATATATGTGTTTATATTGAAAATTAATTTCAACGTTAAATGCTATAGTATATTGTATTTTATACTATTTATATGTACAGTCGTACGTCGTTAGTTTTGACAGCAGGTCAATTTATTAGATTAAAAGTGTGACCATCCTTTGCCTACTAACGTAATGTATTCAACTCTTTTTTAAACTGTAAATACGTTCCACTAGACACCGATTGACAATGATAATTGAAGATTGGTTCTCTAATCTTAAAAAATCGTGTTATTCGAAAAAAAACAACATTGTGATATAGAAAATCGGGTAATAATGAAAACCAAATAAACAAATGTTCAAAATATTATTCATACATTTGTATGGTGTTCCTTCAATCCCGGGATCCCGTCCAATTTTGTGATCCGGAATTTTGACAGTACTAATCCCGGAATTTTGGAATTGAGGATAAGAAGTTCAAAATACTCAAAGTTTTTGAAAACAAGCAACCAGACAACATTCTTGAAATCCCCGTGAAACCTAAAAAAGGTCCCACACTTTTTCATTTTGAGAATTCTGTCAATTCCTTACATTTTGGAATTGGGCAGTGATAAAAATTTTCGAAATCTGCGAAATACCTAAAAAAAAAAGTCTCGGAATTGGATTTTTTTTGAATTCCGACGTCCCGGGATTGGTTGCCCTAATTGGTACTTAATAAGTGATATGATAACTGCACGTTTTTATGAGGAACATGACGTAAATCGCTTTCAGTGCTAGAAAATATGTCTGGCAAGGTTTTTTTTTTTTTTTTTTACCATGTCCGCTCTCAATGTGGAGCACATAGACTCCTAATGGAGTTTATCTCAACAGATGTGTTTCTACGAGAACTGCTTGTTAGTCAGTTGCTCAACCTCTCTTTTTCCAAAGAGAGTAGGAATAGACGGATAAGGCTAGGACAGGACTAGTGGTTACCTAGTCACTCTCCATACGCCCCGTTCATAGGATAGGATGGGAGGGGGGAATTTAAGACATCACATACATCCATGCCTTCGAACAGAAATTCATAAATCGATTGAATCTGTACTGTTTGTTTGTGAAAATACATTTTTGTGTATAAGGGTTGTGTGTATCTAGCGCACGGGCTCCCAACCTGGGGGTCGCCAACTTTTTTCGATTTCGAAATTGAAAATTGAAAATTCCCCGGTGAGCTAAAAAAAATAAAAGGAGTTTCGGGGACAATCCGGGGGAAAAGTACAGCAAATCGAGGATTTTAAATTCCTCGGGGGGTCGCCTAGTCACACAACTTTTATAAAAAAGGGTCGCCACCCGAAAAAGATTGGGAACCTATATTCTAGCGCATGTAGTCGAATCTTGTGGATCCTATATATATCGGAGACGTCCCTGACTCTCACATATATGTATATAGTATAATATAATGTTTGTCAGTGCCGAGAGTGTTGTTAGATCACGATTAAACTCTCGTGACATTGATATCGACTTTTTGGTACATTTTTTTCAATTGTCCTAACCGGTCGTGTTCCGGCTTTGATTTGCCAAAAACAAAATGGTCGAGATTTTATCTCCGACGGAGCGAGCACAACGAGCACCGATCGGGTCATCGCATTAAATTATTATTCAATTATTTTAGTATTACTAGATTGAGCGATTAGCCTCTTCGCAAAGCGAATCCAGTTTTTTTTAAATTACCAGTACACAACTTGTACTAATCGTCGATTGTTTTATGCAGGACGGGCCACGAGAAGAAACGTTATTTGTCTAGTGTTTTTTTTTTGTTTTTCAGCCAGTGGATGGCCGGGATAATATATGGGAATGCAATTTTTCTGGACAGGACAGTTAATAGATTAATGTTTCACTTGTATTTTTAAGATTTTTTCTATCATATCGCATGCCCTAGTAACAAACGGGCATATCTAGATTTCCGCGGTTTCACTGTAATGTACATCTTCGCGGAAGAGTCTTGTTGAAAATAAAGTCAAAATGTCCAAAAGAATATTTTTATTTTTAACAATCCTTGTCCCCGATATGTACATTTCAGTTTAACTGCCATCTTTCAGAAGTGCAAATTTTTTAATTCGAACGTATTAACGGAACGGCCCTTCGTATAATTGAAAAAGTAGAAATATGTAGTTCGAAAATGTCTTTCTGGCAGTTAAACCCTTAAAAGTGATTAGTCCGGTAGCAGTAACATAAAGCTCGATTAAATTCATGTTTTTTTTTTTTTTTTAATCTAATAGTAAGTTTTCCGATGTATTGATTTTGTGAAATATTTTATAATTCTATTATCGTATGCTAAATCAAATTTGTTGTAGCCGTTATCTTGGAATGTTGCTTCACTCCTAATTCCCACAATTATAAACCTTTATTTTAAAATATGGAAAACTGTGGAAAAAAATCGACGGAAATTTTTGGCACTATGTACTGTTAAAATTAGGGTATCCAATCCCGGATCCTTTTTGCGATCCCGGTATTGAACACTCAACATAAAACGTTTATAAATTGTGATTCGGGATTGAGAAAATTTTTGGTCGGCGAATTTGAAATCATTTGATTTTTCAAACAATTTCATGTCAATTTGAAAAACTCATAAATTTGCGGATTTCCCCAAATGAACAGCGTATGAGATTTTTTTTTAAATCTTCCGTATTTCATTTTCTCAATCGGGTCGGTCAATGTGGCATTTGATCAATGTACGCCTTGTATATGCAAAGTCGGTTATATTTCATGAAATAATATTCAAACATAACATTTATACCATTCACTCATTTTAAATTCTTCATGTATTTATTGTCTATAATAAATATTTTAGAAAATTGTATTTTATTTAATTTAATTTAAAATGAGGGAATGGTATAAATGTTATTTTTTAATATTATTTCATGAAATATAACCGCCCCTGCATATACAAGGAGTGGATTTATCCAATGCCACATTGACCAGCCGCCACTGTTGGATACCCTAGTTACAATCAAATCAGATTCTAGTGCAGTTTTTTTACCAGCTTAGCACACGGTGCTTGCGAGATTCTGTCTCCAGCAAAACTTTTTGGATTCCTCCCAAGTCATCGCTGGGTCCCTAGCATCGCCAAGCACGTCTTATGGAGTGTTTATGTGCATAAAATGTTTTTAATTTTTAAAGTTTTCACTATGTATAATTATGTGAATCATTGAATTGCAAAAACCATCCTGGAAGAAAACATCTCGAAAATTTTGGTCATTTGCCAAAAATCATAGTTTGAGTTTCAAAAAAATCAAACTTTCGGTACCCCTTATCTGCATACAAATTGAATGGTTATATCACATGCTTACACATATAATATACAGACAATGTCATTTAAATAATACGTTTGATGATAGGTATGTATGCACAGCAGTTTTTCGTAATTTATGTACTCAAAACTTATGCTTTTTGCAACTCGATGATTGTTTCGCATTGTTTCCGCAAGGGGAATAAAGAAAACTGAATAGATTATTTTACATTTCAATTATTATTCCAAATCCTCTTCAGCTGTGACTTCTGCTCACTGATTGCCAGTTTCATTGAAGCCGAGTGACTGCAGTTAACAACATCATATCGCTTTGTTGCATTGGTGATTTCCAGACGGTATGTCGTACATGTATATGCACGATGCATGCTTCATTTGATACGTGATTCGAATTATACCTGCTATTTAAGCATTTGCCACCGAAACCTGTAACCGATCGGCGCTGCGAAATCGAGCGAAAATTAATTGACACGGTTCCAAATCGGAGATTGAATATTAACATGATTTTTATGACGAGTCTTCGTCATATTTACACAACTTTGAAACATTACGTAATTTGGAGTTTGGTTTTTTATGTATAGAACGCCAACCCGGAATGAGTGCGCGGGGGCTTCTCAACTGCTGCGCGGCCGCGCACGCGCGCAGCTTAGAGGGAACGTTGGTCCCAACCTTTAATTTTAAATAAAAATGTGGTTGATAAAAATAAACGATTGTTTGAATTGATTTAAAAATCTGCATGAAGATTTTTTGCTTTTTCTTGCTATCTATAAAAATCAGGGCTGTAAAGTCGTGTAAAAAAAGACGACCTCGACTCCAGCTTTATAATAATTAACGACTCCGAGGAAATTTTTCAAAATTTTCACTTATATATGTATACCATGTATGGACAACCACCGGCCTGCCGGGCTATTTTGTCCGGCCCTGATTCATCTCGGCGAAGTATTAGAGAAAGAAATTAATAGTTTTAGGGAGGGATTAAATAATGGAGATGAGACGGGCGCTTGCAATAGCTCCACTCCTACCAGTTCACGATCACCACCATATAAGAAATAGCATCGTGTTTTATTTAATTTAATATTACTTTATTTTGTTTAATAATTTGGTCCAGCCCTTGACTCGGAGACAGAATGATAATTTGGCTCCATACCTAGGAAAGGTTGCCCATGCCTGATGTATACCATCAGATCATCTGTAGTCAGCCAAGCATAGAATGGCAAGACTTTGCACAATTTTGTTTGAATACACTTCATTAAAAATATTCAAAAAAAAATCGAGCCGCTTATTTTTCACGACTCCGACTTCGGTCAAAATACCGCGACTTCGCGATACCGACCCCAACTCCGACTCCACAGCTCTGATGAAAACACTCATTTTAAAAACATTATTTTGTTACAGTTAAAATAGAAAGAAAAAAAGGTCTCAGTAAACTCTTGGGTTTTTGGAATAGGTCAGTGAGAATTTATTTTGATTTGATTTATGTCCCATAGAGCTAAAAATAGGTCTATCATTTTTTTCATTTTGGGAATTCCGTGAATTCATTGGTATTTGAAACCGGTCAGTGAGTAAAATTTTTAAATTTCGCCATTACGTTATTTTAAAATCTCGCTAATTCTCGCTAATTCGCCATTACGTTATTTTAAAACCTAAAATTTCGCCATTACGTTATTTTAAAATCTCTCAATTTCTCTGACTTTTTCCCCAATGATTGATCTCGGGAACACGTAAACCTATATCCCAAATTTATGTTAAATGATCAATCCCGTGATCACAAAAAGGGTCCAGGATTGGATGCCCTACTATGTATCTATCATTTTTTTGATTTTATATACCATCAAACTTCGAAATGGCTCTGTACTACATTTTATATTCTACTAGCCGGTACCCGGCAAGCGTAAACTACTGTAAACTACTAAGGCTGTAAATTATTTGTAAAAAATAAAAAAATACTTAATAATCTAGTTATTCATCGTTTGTAGTGGTGCTTCAAAGAATCTCAATACAATTTGATAATTCTTTGAAATTATTTTTGTGAGCAAATAATAGTTTAATTAAATAATGTTTAATTGAAAGTTGATTAATTGTGAATTTTGCACAATGTAAAAATATATTTCTTAATTATTGATAAACCGAATGCTATCAAATATAAAAAAGTAATTCCAATAATGTGCATTCAAGTAAAAAAAAACAGAAATAATCGAAACCAAAAAATAATATGATACAGTATAGTGCTTTATTTATTTTTACTAAAGCTACGATCACAACGTGATTTAATAAAAGATACGTCCGCAATGGTTGAGAATGGCTTTTGATTTTTGGTGCATGGTCGAAGCGATTGCAACGACACTGGAATCGCATCTAATGCAATTATATGCAATGTGTGTCATTTTAAACAGAATCGAAACGCATTAAACGTTAAAACGAAATATTCAATTTTAAAAATTTCAATAGAAACAATCGATCGTCAAATTTAAATTGTCTTTCATACATTTGACAGTTTTATGCTGTGATGCCGGTGTCGCTTTTGACCGCTTTTAACGTACTTGAGCGGCGGCAATTTTCTTTTTGATCGACTGTCAGTACTTAAAACGTCAAAAAAGACGTATTGATATTTTAGTTTTTTCGAAACCGTAAGTTAATTTTAATATGACTATAACCTCCCCGGAAGTGCAAGCTAAAAGTTTGTCGAAGTTTTATTGCAATCGGATTAGCGGGCTTCGAGTCTATAGAGACCGAAAATTAAGCAAACAAACAAATATTCATTTATATATATATATAAGATATATTTTGATTGAGGTTTACAAAAACAATCAGGTTATCTTGTAATCCAATACATACTATTATATTACCTATGTTCACTTCTTTTTTTTACACGACTGCTTAGCATGAAACATATCCAACTTGCCAGAGGATTAAGTGTACTGTACCTGAAAATGAATTGGCTCTCGTTAAAAATACCTGGGATATAACAAGTGGACGCAGTTTGAAATATGGATGTGCATAATTAATGAAGACAATCCAATGAAACATTTGGAATTCAGTCAAAAGGCCTCACTTGAGTCCTTAGGGATCCGCAGTATCCTCACGTTAAGTTTAGGTAGATCTTACGACCATCAATATCATCAGCGGTATACCGGTCGTCAATTATTTGTTGCTGAATGAATACTTCGAAAGGTTCCATGGCTTCTGATATTTTTTTCCTCTGGAGCAATGGTATAATCTTTACGCGTGTTATGTTATGGCGCCTAGGGCATTTAATCCCGGACCCTTTTTGTGATCCCGGGATTTTGGAATTGGCAATTTTTAATATTCCGGGATCACATTTAACATAAAATCGTGTATAGATTTGCTCGGCGATTTTGAAATCCTGGATTTTTTTCAAACAAAACAAGTCGATTTCCAAAACCCAGGAATTTTGCGGATTTCCCAAAATGAAAGGGCTTGAGAACTTTTTTTAGCTTTTTCGTTATTTGCAATTTGAAAAACCCAGGAATACCCAAAATAAACCAAAATTTCGAACCTTTTTTTTACTTGCTCAACTTTCTCTAATTGTCTCGATTCCGAAGTCCCAAGTCAAGATTTCGGGATCCCAGAATCGGACGGGATCCCGGGATTAGAGACCCTTATAGCGACAATCTAAGAACATTTCACACACAGCCGATACAAATGTATCAATTTTAAAAATAAACCTGTTCTCATCGTATGCCATAATACCATGCAATATCAAATCGACTGAGGTAATAAATTACACCAACGTATTATTAACACACCAATAAATAAATAAATACGTTATGCTGTGAGATGTACTTTTATATTATCATTCTAAGTTTTAATCTTGTTTACTTAAGTCAAACGGCAAGAAAACAAGTAATGTATAATACAAACGCGCTATGGATCGTTCTCCCAACCGAATATGTGAATATTTAAAGGCCTTGTCTCGGATTAAGGCTAAATAATTTTCTTGTAGCTGTATTTGTCAACGTTGAGCGGGTGAAGAAAACTATCTGAATTTAATGTTCTGTTGTATCTTTTTTATCGGTTGAATTCGCAATCATTTGATTATAATAACGGAAAGAAACAATACAATATCCAGTTATGCAATATTCACGTATTATTCTATTTCGATGCTACACCGATTTGTCAAGCTCTTGCACGTTAATCCTATAAATTGACTGCGTTCACGGGTTCGAATCGCCGGAATATTTCATAAACTGTATGCCTGTAGCGTTAGCGTTAGCATTCTATCCAACTCGTTCCAATCTTATAAACGAAACGAAGGGGAAAAGATTCACTAACTAATTAATATTTTCAATAGTACCATAGTAAAAATAATAAATATTCTATTATTTATACATAGGCAATTAAGATGTCAATTCTTGGTGGAAAAGACATTATATTAAAAAATAAAACACTTTGTACTAATTTCACATTTATTACAGTTCGGGACCGGTTTCGCTCATAGCGGCCATTATGAACTAATGAACTATAAAACGATACAGGACTATTTACAATATATATGTATAGTTAAAATGTTTAGGACCTTTTACAAATTTGCAATTCAAAAAATCAGGCTAGATTAAAAATTAATTATTTAAGTAAAGATGCTATGACGAGTTCAAAAGTATTTCTTTAATGACCGTTATCAAAATTAGCATATGTGATTTTTTTATAATATATAATTGTTATAAAATCTATATATTAATAGCCGATAATGTCCGTCTGAGTGTAAGATGTCCTCGATTTCCCCTCCCCCTGCCCCTCCCCCTCCTCCTCCTGCCAAGCCGCGCTGTCACTTTTTATTCATACTTAAGACATATTTTTCCAATATACACTGTTACTTATGATTTTCCTCGATTTCCTCTCCTCCTCCCCCTCCCCCTTCACCAGCCTCGATGTCGCCATTTTTTATTCCTACCTTTTCGATGACGTCATTATATACTATTATTTGATGGAACATATCAAATCGCTGAAAAATTGAATTCTCATACAAAAAAGCACCTTGGTCTGGATTCGAAACACGGTCCTTGAATTATGAGTTGAGAGCTTTACCACTCGGGTAAACAAACAACTGCCAGATATGATAAAATTACATTATATATATTGTATTACGTTCGAATTTTGAAACTTTTGTTTTTTATTTGAAGCACAGCATATATATCCTAATTTTTGCACATTCATTAATTCCAACGTACCCGAAAGGTAAAGCGCTAGATTGGTAAGCTGATGGTCAGTGGTTCGAGTCTGACCCCGAGCGTTTTTTTTTGGTTTATAACATTTTTTTTTTAAACACAGTACATCTTGATCGTATGAAAATAATAAAATCCGATTGATAAGCGTGATAAGTTTTTCAAAAAATAAATACCTATATATTAATATTCGATAAAATAATCACAATTAAAAATTTACAACGTCTATTTCTGCTACTACGAAAAATGGTTGTTAGCAAACTTAAACATTATTCCAAAAATTCAATAATTTACGAAATTTCTGCTACTACGAAAAATGGTTGTTAGCAAACTCAAACATTATTTCAAATATTAAATAATTTACGAAATTTCTGCTCCTACGAAAAATGGTTGTTAGCAAACTCAAACATTATTTCAAATATTAAATAATTTACGAAATTTCGGCTACTACGAAAAATGGTTGTTAGCAAACTTGAACATTATTCCAAATATTAAATAATTTACGAAATTTCTGCTACTACGAAAAATGGTTGTTAGCAAACTCAAACATTATTTCAAATATTAAATAATTTACGAAATTTCTGCTTCTACGAAAAATGGTTGTAAGCAAACTTAAACATAATTCCAAAACTTAAATAATTTACGAAATTTCTGCTACTACGAAAAATGATTGATAGCAAACTTGAACATTATTCCAAATATTAAATAATTTACGAAATTTCGGCTCCTACGAAAAATGGTTGTTAGCAAACTTGAACATTATTCCAAAAATTCAATAATTTACGAAATTTCTGCTACTACGAAAAATGGTTGTTAGCAAACTTGAACATTATTCCAAATATTAAATAATTTACTAAATTTCTGCTCCTACGAAAAATGGTTGTTAGCAAACTTGAACTTTATTCCAAAAATTCAATAATTTACGATATTTCGGCTACTACGACAAATGGTTGTTAGCAAACTTAAACTTTATTCCAAAAATTCAATAATTCACGAAATTTCTGCTACTACGAAAAATGGTTGTTAGCAAACTTAAACTTTATTCCAAAAATTCAATAATTTACGATATTTCGGCTATTACGAAAAATGGTTGTTAGCAAACTTAAACTTTATTCCAAAAATTCAATAATTTACGATATTTCGGCTACTACGAAAAATGGTTGTTAGCAAACTTAAACTTTATTCCAAAAATTCAATAATTCACGAAATTTCTGCTCCTACGAAAAATGGTTGTTAGCAAACTTGAACTTTATTCCGAAAATTCAATAATTTATGATATTTCGGCTATTACGAAAAATGGTTGTTAGCAAACTTAAACATTATTTCAAATATTAAATATTTTACGAAATTTCTACTCCTACGAAAAATGGTTGTTAGCAAACATGAACATTATTCTAAATATTAAATAATTTACGAAATTTCGGCTACTACGAAAAATGGTTGTTAGCAAACTTAAACTTTATTCCAAAAATTCAATAATTCACGAAATTTCTGCTACTTCGAAAAATGGTTGTTAGCAAACTTAAACATTATTCCAAAAATTGAATATTTTACGAAATTTATGCTTCTACGAAAAATGGTTGTTAGCAAACTTAAACATTACTCCAAAAATTAAATATTTTACGAAATTTCTGCTACTACGAAAAATGGTTGTTAGCAAACATAAACATTATTCCAAAAATTAAATAATTTACGAAATTTCTGCTAACTATAAAAATAAAATAAAATAAATAAAAATAAATGAAATAAAATAAAATAAAATAAAATAAAATAAAATAAAATAAAATAAAATAAAATAAAATAAAATAAAATAAAATAAAATACCATAAAATAAAATAACATAAAATTAAATTAAAATTAATACTATGCAACAAAAATCTCACGTTGCTGGGCAACGGGCTTACAGCTAGTATAATATTATTTATTCATAACCTTTCCAGAAAAACGGGCTAGCTATTGAAAAATGAACATTTACTAGCTGTAAGCCTGTTGCCCTCAACGGGGGGATTTTCGTTGCATTTTTAAATAGTCAGTATTGAATAAGCCAGAAAATCTAAACGTAATTAATTCTCTAATTGGATTTTTTAAGTAATACACCCAATTCTCTAAAATATCTAAAATACACCGGGATTGAAAAACAAAATATGCAAAAAGCTATAATAATAAAATATATTCATAAAAATCATAATTTAGCTGCCCTGCTAAACTGCTATATCCAATATCGATAGCACTGCAGTATTTATTTTTCCTAATTTTTAGAATAATTCAAATGTTTCAACTATGCAAAAAAAATATTTCGGAGAAGAAAAAGAATACCCCGTGACATATATCGACAGCCCTGCAATATTTATATTTTATTATGACTCCAAACTAAAGCATGTATTTGCATGCAATTTTTTTAGATCATAAACACTTAAAAAAATCTTTCTTCTAAAAAATACACTGCACGAAGAATATATGCAGTATAAATTATTTTGGAATTTTTAGATTAATTGAAAATTGAAATGTTTATGTATGCATGTGTAGTATGCGTATTTTGAAATTTTTAGAATAAATCAAATGTATGTTTCATATATATGATCTATTTTTATCGTCTCTTCCAATCTGGCGTTTACCTCGACGGTGAAGCGTTTCGTTGATAATCCAATGTTCCATGTATCAAATCCGAGCCTCGGCAAAAAAAATGTGAAACTAAATGTTCAGCGATTTTTCACATCACAAAATGTGCTTCTTCAAATGTCAGTGTAATGAAAAATATGTCTAGTATGAATAAAAAAATGGCAACATTGGGGCAGGAGGAGGGGAAATCTTTCTTGACGTCATCGGAAAGGCGAAATCGCGGACCGTCATTCCTACGAACCTACAGAAGACATAGTCGATAATGTCCGTCCGTCCGTCTGTATAATGTCCCAGATTTCCCCTCCTCTGCCCCTCACCCTCCTCCCCAGCCCCGCTGTCACCATTTTTTTATTCACACTAAAGACATATTTTTCCAACACTGTTATTTGACGAAACAAATCAAATCGCTGAAAAATTGAATTCTCCTCATTGATGTCCTCGGGTCTTTTTCTACGAAATATTTTTTTGTTAGCGTACTTGAAAATTAGTTAAATAAAATATATATACTACGAAAATGATTGTTAGCAAACTTAAACATTATTCCAAAAATTAAATAATTTACAATTTAAAAACTTCAGGGATGTCGATATATGCGCCGAGGTCGATTTATGCTACTATGAAAAATGATTCTTAGCAAACTTGAACATTATTCCAAAGATTTAATAATTCACGAAATTTCTGCTACTGCGAAAAATGGTTGTTAGCAAACTTACACATCATTCCAAAAATTAAATAATTTACGTGGTCTATTTCTGCTACTACGAAAAATGATTGTTAGCAAACTAAAATATTATTCCAAAAATTAAGTAAATTACGAAGTCTATTTCTGCTACTACGAAAAATGGTTGGTAGCAAACTTAAACATTATTCCAAAAATTAAATAATTTACGAGGTCGATTTATGCTACTACGATAAATGATTGGTAGCAAATTTAAACATTATTCCAAAAATTAAGTAAATTATGAGGTCTATTTCTGCTACTACGAAAAATGATTCTTAGCAAACTTGAACATTATTCCAATGATTTAATAATTTACGAAATTTCTGCTACTGCGAAAAATGATTATTAGCAAACTTAAGCATTATTCCAAAAATTAAATAATTTACGTGATCTATTTCTGCTACTACGAAAAATGATTGTTAGCAAACTTAAACATTATTCCAAATATTAAATAATGTACGAAATTTCTGCTACTACGAAAAATTGTTGGTAGCAAACTTAAACATTATTCCAAAAATTTTATAATTTACAATTTAAATACTGCAGGGCAGGGCTGTCGATATATGCCCCGAGATATATTTCCTTTACTATCAGAATTTCTGGCTTATTCAATAAATAGGTTTGTAATTTATTTTTCACGCCAGTAAATTTTCTGACTACTTAAAAATGCAGCAAAAACACTCCCCCCCCCCCTGTTGAGGTCAACGGGCTAACAGCTAGTTAATATATAGATCGCTAAAACTTCCGTTGAGACGTTCCATTATATGTATGTAGTAATTTGTTGCGGCCATAAGATTTTTTTAAACCTTGAAGATGATTAGAAACGTCGTAGCTCAACTTTAACAGATTTGACATATCGTGTATCTACCCAATGGAATAAATTCAAGGTTACTATACTGTCCTTGATGTGTGTTATTTTTTTCATTACGATTGGCAACATTTATTTACATACGATCGTGAGAAAATCCCATTGCGACTCGGCGTCACAGATGCGTCGATCGCCGTGCATACTGAATCGCGTTTCGGCAAACCGCGTGGTAGTATCGCTTGTTTAATTAGACATTCCTCGTCCTTCGCACTAGGTATAGACCGTGAATTGTCTATCCGTGTTCGATAATCGAACTAGACTCCAGCAGTTTGATTGCATTTGCAACTGCATCGTATTTATTTATCGAATACTACAGTACTAAGTAAGGCAAAAGTATAAAGGTGTTTTGGCTTTAAGAGTGGTGCAAAAATCTTAAATCACTTCAATATTAATTCTAATTTGAAAAGGCTTTGATGTGCTCGTGAGTATAAAATGTATTGAATTTATAAGTTCAAAACAAAGTATCAAAAATACTACCGTCTTTTTGCTTTTTAGTTTACTTGTTCCGTTTTATTACAGTTTTTGCTATCATGCAGTTTTTTTTTGGAATTGGATACTCGTAATTGTTCCATCCATCATAGACATCTCTTATTCATTCTCTTATTCCTCATCGTTTACATGGAATCTAAAGCTCACCTCAAATATAAAATTTTATAGGAGACGTAACGACCAGTGTTAGATACAAATCAACAGTAAGATTTCGTTGACAGAGTGACGATACTTAGACATTACGAGCTTTAACGGTGTTCAACAATATTGGTTCGGAGGTCGACATATTCCACGTAGACGTTTGGTGAGTTCCGACTAGGGCTTCCAATTAACCGGACTTAAACACTAACTGGTTTTTTTCTGACAAATAAACCGGGTTAAAACTAACTGGTTTAAACCGAAATATCATATATTTTGATAAGGTAGGTATGCAAAAAAATCGTATTTTTTTCTATATTTGGCATAACAGCTAATACTCCAATTTCAAATAAAAAAAACGATATTTATTTTAATGGGACTCTAGTTACCAACCTGCTTGCCATGAAAAAGTAACGATACTAGAACTTGAAACTTACAACTAAAACAGAAGGCAATATATGTAACAATTACTATAATATAACATGTGAAAAAATATTTTATGATAAAGAAAAATAGAGCTTGAATATAAAGTCACCCAAAAAACGATGATTAAATGCATTCATTTTTTAGGCATATCACTTGGATAAGACAAGACATCCAATGTTTATACAAAAATATAGTAGAATACCAACATATTCACTTTATTTATTATGTATGTCCCAACTCCCAACGTGGAGCATATGAACTAAACAAATATTTTTTCGGCTTGAACTGTTTGTTACTCAGAGAGAAAAGATTGAAGGATATGGCTATAACAGGACTAGTAGTTGGCTGATCACTCTCACTCTGTTCCTTTTTTAGGATCGGATAGACAGATAGTGGAATGCAACTGATTGCAAAAATCCGACCATTCTGGAATTCGAGCCCGTTCGCTCTTCCACCCAAGGCAACGAAATTGACTACTCGACCAATGGACTCGGCATTATCATTTTCATCATTTGCAGACCATAATAATTGAGAATAATAAACACAATAATAGGTTGAATCAATATATGTATGTACACCCATCCCTCGCTTAACACGGAAGATGGGTTCTGCTAGATCACCGTGTTAAACGAAACCGTGTTAAGCGAGACTAACAAATGTATGAAAAAGAGGGGATAGGTTCTTTTTAGAAATATTAAAGAAATTGGTAGAGAGGACTGAAAATTTATTGAAACATTATGAACACAGATAAAAGATATTATTCAATGTCACTCTCACTAGAAGATATTAATTAATATGGAGATTTTTCTTCTTTTTATTGGACGAATGTCATCATCACAACTACTTTCGATTACATTTTCTGTTATGTTCCGTCGACGTTCAAAAATATCGGTAATCCGCAATGGTTCTTTTTTTTATATTCTTGTAAATTTCCTCATATTTGGCACGTAAGTTCTACTTGACATTTTCTTCCAAAAAAGACCCGTTTCGTCAGCATTAAAAATCTGTGCAGGCGAATAAGACCCTTCTTCAATTATTTTAGCTAATTTTGGAGGATTAATTCTTCTGCAGCATTAATTTCGCCAGATCTACTTTCGCCGTTCATTTTGATGTTGTGCAAATATTTCGCCTTTTAAATTTCTCAAGCCATCCCTTGGTCGCTAAAAATTCTGTGTCTTGATTTATTGCTGTTGTATTGTCTTGATTAATTATGTAATTAAAAATTCTTTTTGTCTTTTCTCGTATAGTAGTGCCGTCCATAGGTAATCCTTTTTGGTTATTATTCTCTATCCAAATCACCAGAGCTTTTTCTATTTTTTCTATGTTTGCATTGCGTATGCGATTCGTATGTTTCGCACTTATTAAAGATCCCTCGATCAACAAGAGCATTGCAATCTATAAATCCCGGATTTATTTAAGTAATGTATTTTATCTTTATTATTAACTAATAATTTGCCTAAAGAGTTTTTACAGTAAAAAGCAGGTCTAACACTATCAGCTAGCTGTTTTTTAATTTTAAGACTTGGCATTCCCATGGGCTCATCCTTTTCGCCAGCAATGGCTTTGGACTCAGTGATGCATTTATATCTTATATAAACACGAAACTTTCATTTGCTAAGCGTCAGTTCAAGTTCATCCGTGCACTTGAATGCCTGAAGATGCCGAAAGGCGAAACCCGGGTCGTTAGTGACAAAATTTGTGAGAATGTATATAATTTGAACGATTCAAATTGAACGTGTTTGTGTTTTAATTCTGTTTATTGAAGTGCTTTTGGATATCTTTTGTTTTTCCGTCTGGTGCGTATACGAATAGATCTGAAGGTTTTCCAACGGGTGAGCAGGCCACATACAGCTGTCAATGTGAAAAGCATAGATTTTCTAAATTTAGTCCACACCCTTGTAGCGATTGTCCCTGTGCTTTGTTGATGGTCATTGCAAATGCGAGTCGCACCGGAAACTGCAAACATTTAAATTCGAATAGTATATCTGTTGGAATCATTGAGATGCTTGGGAACAGTACATTTTCCCCTTTAAATTTTTCTTTAATTTTTTTAGCTTCAATGATATTGTGCATTATCTTTTTCACTGAATGTCTGGTACCGTTGCAAAGTGGTGGATTTATATTTCGGAGAAGAATGATAGGTACGCCAATTTTCCATGTTAAAACGTGTGACGGCATGGTTGGCAAATCAAGTGAGTTTAAGAATTCAGAAGAATTTATTGCGATATTTTTGGGAAAACTTTTTGAATCAATTCTCTTATTGTTTTTGTAATTTTACAGAAATTTGTTGGCAATGTTATACATTGTGTGAATTCATCTATTTCCAATTTTCCATTCCCAATATCCAACAATTATTTTGCGAAACGTTCAGCGGATGTGTCATATTGTAGTTCTACACGCATGCTGGCCTTGAAAGCCAATTTATGCACGTGTCGCCATAAAACGTGGTATAACTGGTAAGGTTTGTAGAAAATCACCAGACAATAAAATAAGTGCGCCACCAAAGACCTATTCATTTCCTCTCAAATCTTTTAGTGGATAGTATACAGCTTACAATGCTTTTTCGTGCGCCCATAGTACATTCGCCTTATATTATGAGTTGGCATGATTGAAGTACTGCACCCATTTTTTTGATAATGCATGTTAGTGTCTCAGTGATTTGCATTAAAATGCAATTTCAGTGCTGAATGCGCTGTTCGACCACCATCCAAAAATGTTCACACCAAAGACACGCTAAACTTTATGAAACACACATATTTGCTAAATTGAGAAAAGTCACCAGAAAAGGCAATAATTCTTAGAAAATTCGCCACAGAGAATTCTAAAAATAGCCAATCAACGGGTCTTAATTTCACTTTTTGCGACCTATGATTTGCCATGCAACTGATAGCCGTGGCACGCAGATCGCTTTATTCGGCGAAATTTCTCATTGTAAAATGGCTGCACTCTGGGGTGGGCTGGAGGAAGCTTAGAGGGGCTCGCGCAAGCCCTTCGTGAAATTTTGCTAAGGTCGGCCAGCACCTTGTTAATTTAAGAGAAAACAATATTCTAAAATCAAATGAGTACATAGCTGCAATTTCTGACTTACATACATTATCTATGACAGCATCAGTATACACAGTAGTACATTTTCGGCCACTTACATTGATGAGTTTACAGTAAATTGCCTAATGTTACATATTGTAAATATATTAAGTAAAAATCGATTGCTTATTTAAGTAGTCCATCAGAGTGATAAAAAACTCACTGCTTCCCAGAATACCGAGAATTGCGTTGATATAAAGCGAGCCCCTTGTAAATGCATTGGCAGTAGGGATTCTGAAGTCTCGGGTTTTTCAAAGTCCCGGGACACGAGACGTGATAAAGTCAAAGTCCCGGGACTTTTATTTCCCCTTTAATAAAATTATAAATTTATTAAAATTAAATATTTGTATGTACTTATGTACTAAAAAAGGGATGATAACGGTTCATGTATTGAAAAAATAACAATGAATTGGGTAAAATTATGACCGTTACTTCACAAATCACAATACAGCTTTTATACCTTTTTTGTCCTATTGAGACATTGGTATCTTTGTAGAATAGTGAAAAACATTTGTAAATAAAACAACATCAGGTATGAACACTTAATTATAATATTTTTTAATTTGTTTTTGCTACAGTTATATTTTTAATACGATTATGAATTGATTTAAACAAATTTCTAATAACATAAATGAAGATATCTTTCTCCCAAACGTTTTTTAATATTTCGTTTCAATTAAACTATTTTTTTTGATCGTTTTTTACGCAGTTAGACGTATTTTTTTAAAAATCGAGTTTTTAATTTATTCGTAATTGCATATGTTATCGTTATCTATGCAACTTTTCTCTACAGCAGTATGTTGGTTCAAATTCTAATATTGTAAGGATAATTTCACAACATGTGTGAATGTACATAATTTGAAAGATTTTAATTTTAATTGTGTTTATAATTGCCATCATTTACCACTTATAATTTATTAGTCTTTGATGATTTTTTAATTGTATCTTATAGGTGTTAAGCATTTTAATTTTGTGTAATTGTAGTCACTTATAATGTAATTCGTAAATTCTTTTCATTGTTAATAGTTGTTTACACCTTTTATTTAAATTGAAATTTGTATAAATAGCACTGTTTATATATTTTTCTTATCAGTTGACAATGGTCGCAATGAGCGAAACCGGTCCTGACCTATTAAATAAAGTGTAATGAAGTACAAAGGAATTTTGTGTTTTTAATAATGCCTTTCCACCATGTATTGACAGTGAACACCCTAATTTTTTTTTTATTAAGATTAGATGTGCTTTGACGATCGAGATTTTAAAGAGTGCATACTTTCATCGTTTTTGAACTAGAGACCATGTATTATCTCCCATCATAGCAGTATTTCATCGTCCTTGATAGCTTATTTCCATTGTTGGGAAGTCCTTTTGAAATCTTTCGCCATGCTCCTCACTGATATCACCCAAGTTTTCGGGGAAGAAATCTACATGAGAGTGCTGAAAATGAAACTTTAAAGACATACAACAACCCAGTTTATTGAAGTTCTCAATTAGTTTTACTACCAGTTGTTTGAAATTAGGATCTTTGTGATTTCCTATTAACCCTTTCCGGTCCTATGTCGAATCACATTCGACAGCAATTTTATTCTGGTGGGTCCTATGTCGAATGTTATTCGACATTTTTTTTCATTACTAGTATTGAGTTAAAATTAGGTAAAATGTATTGAATATTTTTTTTCTTCACTCTATCTATTACAACGGTATTCTGAGCATAGAATTAAATAGTTTTTAAGAACATTTAAATCTGTAACTGTCTTCCTGCAATGGATACAAAAGGGTCGTTTTAGGGGCTGGCTCGGCCCGCGTAGCACGGGCGTTCTGCATTTTTTCTCCGACAGTTTCGCTTGCCACGTGCACTCGAAAACTATTACCTAAATTTGCTCTTGTTCAAATAATTCTAACTTTGCGAAAATGCCTAAAATCTTGAAAAAAAGAAATTTGATACATTTATTGTATGAAATGTGAGAGAATGCCTGGACTATGAATGTTTTCACTGTTATCACACTTTAGAAGTTTTTAAATTATAAATAATAAGGTCATTATTGTATATACATATTTCGAAATAAAAAAAATATTGTAAGTCTAAAAAAAAATAATATTAGTAATCCTCTTGTAATACTGTAAATCAATTATGGACCTGATGGAATGTTTTGATTTTTTTTTGTGGACCGGAAAGGGTTAATCCACGAACTATATCACGGACTGCACACCATGCTTCTTTTTCAACTGTTGTCATCGCTCTTTCCAGTTTCTTCGACTTCAACATGTGACTTCAAGAATGTGCCACCATTGAGCTTAGGTTCAGAAAGCTTTAGAAACATGAGACGAATTTATTGAAAAGATTTTCCACTAAAATTTAAAGTCTTCACAAACTGTTTTACCAATCCTAGTTTAATGTGTAGTGGGGGTAATAAAACTTGGAAAATACTAGAGACTGTCTGAGAACTTTTAATTTTCCTGACTGCAGTCCCACTCTTGGCAGCCAATGACTTCTCTTGTAATGATCATCATCAGCTCTGCTATCTCATAAGCAGAGGAAACATGAATATTTTGTGTATCCCTCTTGCAAGCCAAGCAAGAAGACACGCATCTTGAAATCACCACAAACATCCCATTTGAATTTAGAATAATTTATTTTGTCAAGAAGTTCTTCGACATTATTATAGTTTTCTTTCTTCTGTATGAAGTGTACAAGAGGCACATATAGATATTTATTTCCATTGTGAAGCAACACTGTTTTGAGACTTCATTTTGAGCTGTCTATAAATAGTCGCCATTTTGCAGTATAATGTAAAAAAAATGAATGACGATATATCTCTATCGCGGTCGATGATTCAGAAAAAATAAGAACATTTTTGGAATCAGCAGAGAAAGGTGTTTAATAAACAGTAAACAAAATAACACAAAACTTTTGTTAAAAATTGTTACGTTCTGTTAATTATTCCTTAAACGCTTCGTGGTTTCATTTTTATACCACAGTAATAATTTTTCAATAAATATTTTTTATTTTTTTTTGCTACACACATTTTATTTTTTAAGATCTTTTCATATTAACATAACAGTGGTTAAGTTTTGTTCGTATTGATGGTCTGTGGTTATGCAAATATACCCATTGTAAAACATACTTTCGAATACATTTAAAAAAAATCATTGATTTCATTTTATGTGTCTTTAATGTTTTTAATGAAATAAAAATCAAAACTAAGAGGTAAGGGTAAGGGGTGTAAAATAACCTTGGTATGTATTCTGCGCTCACTTTTTGATTAATTTGCCTCACCTGCGCTTTTCTAACACCATAGCAAATATGCAGGTAAATTGAGACAGACACTCCAAAACTACCAAACACTCATTCACTTGCTGAACCGCTGAGGGAGAAAGGTGTATTTAAATTAATTGAAACTCATTCGGGGATCATTTTGTCAGAAGCGTTATGCTAAATGCTATAATTCAAAACTATTTCCAAAATGAGCGATATTGAGTTAGGTATGCAGATAGGGTAATTCAAGCCTAATGAATCGACTGTTATTATTAGTTTTACGATAAAATGTTCAAAACAACGTCGTTTTTCAACTTGAAAATCGTATTTTTTGCAAAACGTACTATTTCCAAGGAGAAATCATCTACCTTTTCTTGCAAAACGCACTATTTTCATGTTATGCCAATGTGCACTATTTCCAATAGAGATTTCAGAGGAGCATTTTGTTTTTGCAAAACGCACTATTTGTATTGAGCTGTCAAATGTCGGCAAATTTGACTGTATATTTTAAACATTGGGATCTGCTCTGAAGACAGTAAAGGAAAAGATAATATGTTTGTTTATTCCTGACAGGAAACCAAATCAGAAAGAGGACCAAACGAAGAACCAAATCGACATCGATCGGACGTGCGCTTTTTAGTAGTCGTATATAATTAATAGTAATTATCTAGCAGGCCGGCTATAATTTGCAACTATTAATTTAATTAGTTATTGACGACATAACTCGTCTTTGGCCTGTTGAGCACGAAAAAAATTACGAGATATCTCGTCTGTGGCAACCATCGAGTTAAATGAGATTTGTTTTTCGGCGTACTTGAGAAATCTGACAGCCGTTTTCGCCATACATATTTCTGCGAACGTTCAGGGATGACTTGTAATTGAATGTTCAGGAATGAATTGTAATTGATTTGTGAATTCTTCAATGAAGCTTGATGTTTACCCAATTATATTTCACGCAGCTAAAGCAAACACAATACTTACACAGACGCATTGGTTGCAAATCGTCTCTTTGCTTAGGATAAAATAATATTATTTTTCTTATTTTGTTGAAAAATATTTTTTTTTTGTATTTTTTTGTTTCCCAATTATTGTGTTTAACTTGTTTCCTATAATATATTTTTTATATTTTTTGAAAAAAAAAAGAAAATAAGTTTATTTTCTGTACTCATAGTTCCAGGAAAAAGTGCGTTTTGAAAAAAAAACATTAAAATGACGAATTTAAATACTTATATAAAATACCATATGCCAAGTTTATGATTTTTAATTGATTCAATCATAATATTAGGCTTGTGTTGTTCGCTATGGTTTTTTGCCTCTACTGAGAAGTTTGATTTTTGGAAATAGTGCGTTTTGCATTATGACTAGATATTCATATTGGATTCGATATTCCAACAGCTGTCTTTTTACCACACTACGTTGCACTAATTCTACTGCCGTACCCGCTGGATTAAATCATTGGTTTCTTTTTATCGTCGTCCAACCCCCGTCAAAATTTATTACTACTGTTATGAAGTAGTATTAATTTAGGCTCAAATGCTCTTTGGGTACACTTCTGATAAAATTGTATAGGTGATTTTTTATTCAGCATAATCTACGCCAGCGATATCCGACCGAATCCGATTGAAGATCCAAATAAAATTGATAACTTGGTTATTGTGAAACCTGCTTTTTTTAAATTTATTTGAACTGACAGTTTATGGGATTTTCAACAGAACCATTTGTCAAAGAAATATTAAAATAAATTAACTCTTGTAGATGGCATTGATGATCATATTTCTACTTTCACAGATATTTAGACAGTATATTTCATGATAGGAATATATGGATATTTAATATCATTGATTCTGACAAAACACCACTTGTCAACGTCAGTTTACCGATAAAATTCCATTTGTCGACGGCATCTGGGATTTGAACTTAAGAATAAAAGATACTGAACTATATAACTGAGAAAAGTATAAGAGGTTTTATACTCTAAATTAGAGTGACGCATGTTTTTTTATTTGAAAACCGGCTAATTCACTTGGCTAAATTTTATTTTTAACAAATAAAGTAAAGTTCTAATTCTAAAATTCCGCTTAATTATTGTAATAATGTTGGAACTTGGGTCGACTTAATGTTGTAGCATTTTATTTAAGGTGTATGTATATCTAAAATTTTATTTTAACATAAAACTCATATGTTATTTTAGGTCTTATAAATTGAATACTATTATGAGAATGATATATTAATCAATGCTGACTTAAATTGTTATTTAATACACTTGTGATAATGTACACCGCGTAGTTATAATATACTCGTTGTATTTTTGAAAGTTGTTATCCGATACAAAAATTCTGTAGTTGGTCGAAATATCTTTTGTTTAATGAGTCCTTCCAGCGATAAATAAAAATAATATAAGTACCGCAGTTTTCTGTGTACAGTTAGTCCCCGACATACGACGACCCGCACTTACGAACGAAAAAAAATTAGCAATTTTAAAAAATTTGAATTGGATCACGGAGCACCATTGCACACAGCTGACTTACTAAAAAAATATAAATCATGTCCTTGATTCTTTTTCAAGATTGCCGTGCTTTCCCGGAGATAATGTCTGATGACAGACGTTGCTACTAGGGTATCCAATCCCGAAGCCTTTTTCCAATCCCGGGATTTCGGGATTGATTTATTTTGAATCCCGGGATCCCGGGATTGAGATTTTCTCACCGAGGAATTTGAAATCCTCAATTTGCCAATTTCGTGTAAATTTCGAGAATTTGCTCAAAATTTCTCAATCCCGAAATCCCGGGATCGCGGCCATCTCAATCCCGGAATTTCGGGATCAGAAAATTGAACGGGATCCCGGGATTGGATGCCCTAGTTGCTAAAAAGCCCAGAAAATATGATGTTTTCTCCGACCATGTTTTGGCCTTCCAAAAACGGTGAAATATGTGCAGAAGATTCTCTTTTGTTATTTTCTGACTACATGGAGAATTTGTATGCATCACTTTTAATTTGTATAAAAATCTTATTCCTATAGACTTTGCTTGACGTGGGTGTTTGTGATGTCAATTTACCTCGAGTTTATCTCGAGTGACTTTTATACGTATAAATTTTTCTAATTTATAAAAACCTCACTTTCATATAATTTGACAAATCGGTTCCAAAAATCAAAATATCGCGTAAGTATAAAAAAATTATGAAAAAAAAATTGTTTGTCTAGAGTGCATTTATTTGACAGAGAAGCTCTCTAAAATTTATGACTGGGAAACTATTCAACGAATATAATTAATGCATTTTATTACATGACATGCTTTTTCGCAGGGTAAAACTCTAAAACTCTTATGTAAAAAAGCTTCTGTAAAAAAAAATCGCGTTAGAAAAGATTGGGAGTACATAGATATATTATTTTTAAATCATCTATTTTTGAATGTATTATTTGTGTATCATGTAAATTTTCAAATTGAATGCCCCCCCCCCCCCCCATGGGAAAATTTCTGGATCCGCCACTGCGTCATATATACCATATTTGGTGTGCAGCGACGACATAATATTTTGTATGAAATTCGACATACGACCAAATCTCAGGAACGTATCTCGGTCGTATGTCGAGGACTACCTGTATGTTTATTTACTTGGCCCGTGTAACAAGGCAAAATGTTACGTAATATAATATATTTAATAATAAAGTTTAATGAATCAAATGGTTGGGTTTATTGTAAATAATAAAATCGTTTCAGTATTAATCTCAAAGCCTTCTTTTTCTTTGGCCACGTTCGCTCCCTATGTGGAGCATATGACCGCCACGCGGCACCTCCATGTCTCCCGCCAATAGCTTTGCTTCCTCAATCTCAATCTCAAAGTTATCACTTATATATTTTTTTTATAGAGAGGAGCTTCTGACTTATGCTAATGTGAAATGTCTCGAAGCTTGCGCATATATGCTTTCTTTACACTATGAGCTATATTTTGAGAAAGCAAAAAAATCGGCTTGTTTTCCTTAGGCGTACGATATTAGTAGCTTTCAATTCTTATTAAATCTGTCAGTTTTTTCCGTAGTTTCCATCGAAAATAAAAATTAAGAGTTTTAAATATAATGGATAACTTTTGCATGCATTTTACCTTTCGTAATAATTGTAAAACACATAGTTCATGTAATATCTATATATTAATAGTCGATAAAATAATCACAATTCACAAATCACAACCCACAAATGTATGCGTACTGATGTCCCAAAATTAAAAAATTTACGACATCTGTTCTGCTACTACTGCAAAAATTCGATAATTCACGAAATTTCTGCTACTACGAAAAATGGTTGTTAGCAAACTTGAACATTATTCCAAATATTAAATAATTTACGTAATTTCTGCTCCTACGAAAAATGGTTGTTAGCAAACTTGGACATTATTCCAAATATTAAATAATTTACGAAATTTCTGCTTCTACGAAAAATGGTTGTTAGCAAACTTGAACATTATTCCAAATATTAAATAATTTACGAAATTTCTGCTCCTACGAAAAATGGTTGTTAGCAAACTTGAACATTATTCCAAAAATTCAATAATTTACGAAATTTCTGCTACTACGAAAAATGGTTGTTAGCAAACTTGAACATTATTCCAAATATTAAATAATTTACGAAATTTCTGCTACTACGAAAAATGGTTGTTAGCAAACTTAAACATTATTCCAAATATTAAATAATTTACGAAATTTCTGCTCCTACGAAAAATGGTTGTTAGCAAACTTGAACATTATTCCAAAAATTCAATAATTTACGAAATTTCTGCTACTACGAAAAATGGTTGTTAGCAAACTTGAACATTATTCCAAATATTAAATAATTTACGAAATTTCTGCTACTACGAAAAATGGTTGTTAGCAAACTTAAACATTATTCCAAAAATTAAATAATTTACGAAATTTCTGCTACTACGAAAAATGGTTGTTAGCAAACCTAAACATTATTCCAAAAATTCAATAATTTACGAAATTTCTGCTACTACGAAAAATGGTTGTTAGCAAACTTAAAAGTTATTCCAAAATATAAAAATTTACGAAATTTCTGCTATTACGAAAAATGGTTGTTAGCAAACTTAAACATTATTCCAAATATTAAATAATTTACGAAATTTCTGCTACTACGAAAAATGGTTGTTAGCAAACTCAAACATTATTTCAAATATTAAATAATTTACGAAATTTCTGCTCCTACGAAAAATGGTTGTTAGCAAACTCAAACATTATTTCAAATATTAAATAATTTACGAAATTTCGGCTACTACGAAAAATGATTGATAGCAAACTTGAACATTATTCCAAATATTAAATAATTTACGAAATTTCGGCTCCTACGAAAAATAGTTGTTAGCAAACTTGAACATTATTCCAAAAATTAAATAATTTACGAAATTTCGGCTACTACGAAAAATGGTTGTTAGCAAACTTAAAAGTTATTCCAAAATATAATAATTTACGAAATTTCTGCTATTACGAAAAATGGTTGTTAGCAAACTTAAACATTATTCCAAATATTAAATAATTTACGAAATTTCTGCTACTACGAAAAATGGTTGTTAGCAAACTCAAACATTATTTCAAATATTAAATAATTTACGAAATTTCTGCTTCTACGAAAAATGATTGTTAGCAAACTTGAACATTATTCCAAATATTAAATAATTTACGAAATTTCTGCTCCTACGAAAAATGGTTGTTAGCAAACTTGAACATTATTCCAAAAATTCAATAATTTACGAAATTTCTGCTACTACAAAAAATGGTTGTTAGCAAACTTGAACATTATTCCAAATATTAAATAATTTACTAAATTTCTGCTCCTACGAAAAATGGTTGTTAGCAAACTTGAACTTTATTCCAAAAATTCAATAATTTACGATATTTTGGCTACTACGAAAAATGGTTGTTAGCAAACTTAAACTTTATTCCAAATATTAAATAATTTACTAAATTTCTGCTCCTACGAAAAATGGTTGTTAGCAAACTTGAACTTTATTCCAAAAATTCAATAATTTACGATATTTCGGCTACTACGACAAATGGTTGTTAGCAAACTTAAACTTTATTCCAAAAATTGAATATTTTACGAAATTTCTGCTCCTACGAAAAATGGTTGTTAGCAAACTTAAACTTTATTCCAAAAATTCAATAATTTACGAAATTTCTGCTCCTACGAAAAATGGTTGTTAGCAAACTTGAACATTATTCCAAAAATTCAATAATTTACGAAATTTCTGCTACTACGAAAAATGGTTGTTAGCAAACTTGAATTTTATTCCGAAAATTCAATAATTTACGATATTTCGGCTATTACGAAAAATGGTTGTTAGCAAACTTAAACTTTATTCCAAATATTAAATAATTTACTAAATTTCTGCTCCTACGAAAAATGGTTGTTAGCAAACTTGAACTTGATTCCAAAAATTCAATAATTTACGATATTTCGGCTACTACGACAAATGGTTGTTAGCAAACTTAAACTTTATTCCAACAATTTAATAATTTACGATATTTCGGCTACTACGAAAAATGGTTGTAAGCAAACTTGAATTTTATTCCGAAAATTCAATAATTTACGATATTTCGGCTATTACGAAAAATGGTTGTTAGCAAACTTAAACTTTATTCCAAATATTAAATAATTTACTAAATTTCTGCTCCTACGAAAAATGGTTGTTAGCAAACTTGAACTTGATTCCAAAAATTCAATAATTTACGATATTTCGGCTACTACGACAAATGGTTGTTAGCAAACTTAAACTTTATTCCAACAATTTAATAATTTACGATATTTCGGCTACTACGAAAAATGGTTGTAAGCAAACTTGAACTTTATTCCAAAAATTCAATAATTCACGAAATTTCTGCTACTACGAAAAATGGTTGTTAGCAAACTTGAACATTATTCCAAAAATTGAATAATTTACGAAATTTCTGCTACTACGAAAAATGGTTGTTAGCAAACTTGAACATTATTCCAAATATTAAATAATTTACGAAATTTCTGCTACTACGAAAAATGGTTGTTAGCAAACTTAAACATTATTCCAAAAATTAAATAATTTACGAAATTTCTGCTACTACGAAAAATGGTTGTTAGCAAACCTAAACATTATTCCAAAAATTCAATAATTTACGAAATTTCTGCTACTACGAAAAATGGTTGTTAGCAAACTTAAAAGTTATTCCAAAATATAAAAATTTACGAAATTTCTGCTATTACGAAAAATGGTTGTTAGCAAACTTAAACATTATTCCAAATATTAAATAATTTACGAAATTTCTGCTACTACGAAAAATGGTTGTTAGCAAACTCAAACATTATTTCAAATATTAAATAATTTACGAAATTTCTGCTCCTACGAAAAATGGTTGTTAGCAAACTCAAACATTATTTCAAATATTAAATAATTTACGAAATTTCGGCTACTACGAAAAATGATTGATAGCAAACTTGAACATTATTCCAAATATTAAATAATTTACGAAATTTCGGCTCCTACGAAAAATAGTTGTTAGCAAACTTGAACATTATTCCAAAAATTAAATAATTTACGAAATTTCGGCTACTACGAAAAATGGTTGTTAGCAAACTTAAAAGTTATTCCAAAATATAATAATTTACGAAATTTCTGCTATTACGAAAAATGGTTGTTAGCAAACTTAAACATTATTCCAAATATTAAATAATTTACGAAATTTCTGCTACTACGAAAAATGGTTGTTAGCAAACTCAAACATTATTTCAAATATTAAATAATTTACGAAATTTCTGCTTCTACGAAAAATGATTGTTAGCAAACTTGAACATTATTCCAAATATTAAATAATTTACGAAATTTCTGCTCCTACGAAAAATGGTTGTTAGCAAACTTGAACATTATTCCAAAAATTCAATAATTTACGAAATTTCTGCTACTACAAAAAATGGTTGTTAGCAAACTTGAACATTATTCCAAATATTAAATAATTTACTAAATTTCTGCTCCTACGAAAAATGGTTGTTAGCAAACTTGAACTTTATTCCAAAAATTCAATAATTTACGATATTTTGGCTACTACGAAAAATGGTTGTTAGCAAACTTAAACTTTATTCCAAATATTAAATAATTTACTAAATTTCTGCTCCTACGAAAAATGGTTGTTAGCAAACTTGAACTTTATTCCAAAAATTCAATAATTTACGATATTTCGGCTACTACGACAAATGGTTGTTAGCAAACTTAAACTTTATTCCAAAAATTGAATATTTTACGAAATTTCTGCTCCTACGAAAAATGGTTGTTAGCAAACTTGAATTTTATTCCGAAAATTCAATAATTTACGATATTTCGGCTATTACGAAAAATGGTTGTTAGCAAACTTAAACTTTATTCCAAAAATTCAATAATTTACGAAATTTCTGCTACTACGAAAAATGGTTGTTAGCAAACTTAAACATTATTTCAAATATTAAATATTTTACGAAATTTCTACTCTTACGAAAAATGGTTGTTAGCAAACATGAACATTATTCTAAATATTAAATAATTTACGAAATTTCGGCTACTACGAAAAATGGTTGTTAGCAAACTTGAACTTTATTCCAAAAATTCAATAATTTACGATATTTCGGCTACTACGACAAATGGTTGTTAGCAAACTTGAACATTATTCCAAATATTAAATAATTTACGAAATTTCTGCTCCTACGAAAAATGGTTGTTAGCAAACTTGAACATTATTCCAAAAATTCAATAATTTACGAAATTTCTGCTACTACGAAAAATGGTTGTTAGCAAACTTGAATTTTATTCCGAAAATTCAATAATTTACGATATTTCGGCTATTACGAAAAATGGTTGTTAGCAAACTTAAACTTTATTCCAAATATTAAATAATTTACTAAATTTCTGCTCCTACGAAAAATGGTTGTTAGCAAACTTGAACTTGATTCCAAAAATTCAATAATTTACGATATTTCGGCTACTACGACAAATGGTTGTTAGCAAACTTAAACTTTATTCCAACAATTTAATAATTTACGATATTTCGGCTACTACGAAAAATGGTTGTAAGCAAACTTGAACTTTATTCCAAAAATTCAATAATTCACGAAATTTCTGCTACTACGAAAAATGGTTGTTAGCAAACTTGAACATTATTCCAAAAATTGAATATTTTACGAAATTTCTGCTCCTACGAAAAATGGTTGTTAGCAAACTTGAATTTTATTCCGAAAATTCAATAATTTACGATATTTCGGCTATTACGAAAAATGGTTGTTAGCAAACTTAAACTTTATTCCAAAAATTCAATAATTTACGAAATTTCTGCTACTACGAAAAATGGTTGTTAGCAAACTTAAACATTATTTCAAATATTAAATATTTTACGAAATTTCTACTCTTACGAAAAATGGTTGTTAGCAAACATGAACATTATTCTAAATATTAAATAATTTACGAAATTTCGGCTACTACGAAAAATGGTTGTTAGCAAACTTGAACTTTATTCCAAAAATTCAATAATTTACGATATTTCGGCTACTACGACAAATGGTTGTTAGCAAACTTGAACATTATTCCAAATATTAAATAATTTACGAAATTTCTGCTCCTACGAAAAATGGTTGTTAGCAAACTTGAACATTATTCCAAAAATTCAATAATTTACGAAATTTCTGCTACTACGAAAAATGGTTGTTAGCAAACTTGAATTTTATTCCGAAAATTCAATAATTTACGATATTTCGGCTATTACGAAAAATGGTTGTTAGCAAACTTAAACTTTATTCCAAATATTAAATAATTTACTAAATTTCTGCTCCTACGAAAAATGGTTGTTAGCAAACTTGAACTTTATTCCAAAAATTCAATAATTTACGATATTTCGGCTACTACGACAAATGGTTGTTAGCAAACTTAAACTTTATTCCAAAAATTCAATAATTTACGATATTTCGGCTACTACGACAAATGGTTGTTAGCAAACTTAAACTTTATTCCAAAAATTCAATAATTTACGATATTTCGGCTACTACGAAAAATGGTTGTTAGCAAACTTAAACATTATTTCAAATATTAAATATTTTACGAAATTTCTACTCCTACGAAAAATGGTTGTTAGCAAACATGAACACTATTCTAAATATTAAATAATTTACGAAATTTCGGCTACTACGAAAAATGGTTGTTAGCAAACTTGAACATTATTCCAAATATTAAATAATTTACTAAATTTCTGCTCCTACGAAAAATGGTTGTTAGCAAACTTGAACTTTATTCCAAAAATTCAATAATTTACGATATTTCGGCTACTACGACAAATGGTTGTTAGCAAACTTAAACTTTATTCCAAAAATTTAATAATTTACGATATTTCGGCTACTACGAAAAATGGTTGTAAGCAAACTTGAACTTTATTCCAAAAATTCAATAATTCACGAAATTTCTGCTACTACGAAAAATGGTTGTTAGCAAACTTAAACATTATTCCAAAAATTGAATATTTTACGAAATTTCTGCTACTACGAAAAATGGTTGTTAGCAAACATAAACATTATTCCAAAAATTAAATAATTTACGAAATTTCTGCTAACTAAAAAAATAAATAAAAATTAAATGAAATAAAATAAAATAAAATAAAATAAAATAAAATAAAATAAAATAAAATAAAATAAAATAAAATAAAATAAAATAAAATAAAATAAAATACCATAAAATAAAATTAAAATTAATACTATGCAACAAAAATCTCACGTTGCTGGGCAACGGGCTTACAGCTAGTAATATAATAAATATCTAATATAATAAATATCTGTAAATATGATTTCGTTTATTTTTCATACTGATGAAGTCTTTTTAGTTTTATTATTTATATACATAAGTGTGTAATTGATTTAGATCGCACTATTAGCGCACCAGACGCAATAATCACCTACCGAGTGCATTCTAGTTCGACCGGTTTCGTTCGACCTACGTACGCGCGTTGAAATCTCGCGACAACGCGAAGCTTTTTGCGCTAAACACCAATCAATAAACTTGTGCTTACTGAGCAGGGAATGCACGTGTATCTCCCTCATACTACTCGAATGGTCGGTGGTTCCGAGAAATCGACTATTATGTGAGTAATATGGAGACACGTGGTGGTGGTAGTACTGGATTATAAATACTAGTATATACTTTCATATTCGTTTACTAATTTTTCGAATTGACTACAGCTCCGTTTTTATACATAATTGAAAGCTTCTAATTTGATTACAGGTAAATAGTGTCCAACGTCATAGTAGTGTCAACAAAAGCAGAGTTCTGAAACATATAAGATTCTCTATTTTTTGCAATCATTTTATTTGATGAAATTTATTGAATTTTCGTTGCATCTGCATAGCTATAGCTAAGGGGTGTTTTTTTGTGATATAGAACAGCGTTTCTCAACCGGGGGCCAAAGCATGTTCCAAGGGGGCCACAGAAGAAAATATCAGTTTTGGGGAGCCACAGCAGACTTTAGGGGGGCCACGGCCACTCAAAATATAATGAACTAAAATTTATATTAAAATCAAATAAAATATGGTAGGAAAATAATACATTGCAGCAGAAATAACTTATTTACTATTTTTTCAATGATATTTAAGGATACCATAATAACTGCATCCAAAAGTAAGTGTCGACAATATTGTATTGACTATCTTGTCCACGGATTTCTTTCATCACCCCATGATATTATGAAACTTGTGTGCGTTAAATATGTTAAACTTCACTAATGCTACTATCCATTTTAAACAAAACACATAAACATGAAAGAAAAGCCATTTTAATAATTCAAAAAGCTTTAAGAAGTTTCCGCAGCAAAAAAAAATAGGATTTATAGTATTCAGTGAAAAATTAGACACTGGTTTAATTAATAGTTTTTCCAAATTAATTGCAAAAGCTAGAAAAACGCATTATATTTCCAAATCTTTGATTTTACAGTTTCAAGAGATATGAATCAGAGTGAAAATGCAATTAATCAGGTGATTCCTTTGAGCAATTCCGTTCAGTATCAAGACGTATTAATGAGGTATCAGATGATAAAAAAAACAACTAATTGATCATTTTGCCTTGCAAATTGACTAACCTAAAACGATGTTTCAGATTTTTGATGACGAAAAAAATAGTTAAGATAATAATGTTCTTTGCCAAAAATCTTAAGACACTAAAGGTGTAACGATTGAACAAGTAATAAAAAAAAATAATGAATAAAAAATATAACGCTTCAATTGTTGAAAGTATTGAAGTTTTACTTTGATAAATAATCATGTACTATTTTTTTTGAATTCCCTGCGCGATTCATCGTCAGCATTAAGTTGTAAAAAAACCTCGGGTTGTACCTTTGTGCAAAACCCTTAATATTGTAATACACAGTAAATTTCATAAAATCCCGTTGACTTCAGGAATGTCTTTTTCGAAATCATTTTTTTTAATCAGCTCGATGCAAATACCAAAACCCAAAACTGATCATTGGCAAAGCTTTGTCCCTTCGCTTAGTGCAGGGATGGCGAACCTTTTTCGCAAGTGGGTCAAATTTGATTTTAAAAAATCATGCCACGGGTCACATATAGGGATCCCGAGATTGAGATTAGCTCACCGAGGGATTTGAAATCCTCGATTTGGTATACTTTTTCCCAGATTGTCACAGAAACTCATTTTTCATAATTTTCAGAGTTTATTTCTAAAAGTTCAAGCGGGTCAGATAATTTCTCACGCGGGTCACTGTGTGACCCGCGGGTCCCTCGTTCGCCATCCCTGGCTTAGTGGCTAGTGTCTTTAGGGTCATCCATGGGGCTGCAAATTCAAGTACCGCCCCGGGCGGGGCAGGACCCCTTCCTACACCACTGCATATCATGCCAAAACTTCTTGCGTAGCAGGTATTAAGTAATTGAAGCCTAACACCCAATCCATGGGAGTGGCTGGTAAAGTACGTGATACAATGTTTGTAACCTTATTCTCTTACAGAAAATTCTTCTTACCGAATAATACAGTGCATTGATAGTCTTTACATTAAGGTTCAAGGCGCGACAGCTATGCTACATAATGGGTGTCAAGTCCCAGGTGAGGAGAATTCTTTGACTGCCTTCTTCTCGACCAGACCCTTCAATCTTAAGGCCCATAGAACTGCGGTGCACAGTATTGCTACAGACGCTGCTATGCGAATTTGGTAAAATTGATGGGAAGATATTCTAAGGACAGGCAATCTTATAAATTCTTTCAACATTTAAAAATGCGAATGGAGACCAACGTTTCGACTCCAAATTTTCGAATAGGCCAACTTATAACTAGCCATGATCACTTCACTGCCAAGCTCTTCCAGGTCGGGTGATTAGTAAATAGCTTCAGGATGCTGATCGTATTTTTTGAGAATGTCCAAACATGAACAACGAACGGGAAGAATTGCATAAGATTATACGACCATAGTCGCATCTGGTGGTCCTGATGGTCATGCTGACTTAGTTGCATCTAGGGAAAATTACAAAGCAGTCAAAGAGTTCACGGCGTCTTATGAAAAACGAATTGAACTCATTTCATAAAAACTCGTTTGATAACGTTATTTTATTTTATTTAACATTCTGCACCCTGCAGTGCATGCAAACTAGTTTAAAGAAATTTATGGAAAAAAAATATACACGAATAACGCTGCAGAATACGCCCCTTTAAGAATAGTGTGAATCATAGCGGGCTATGATGGGTACAACTTTGGGTACCCTAGGGATTTACAAAAAAATGTTATATTATAAACTATTTTGTAAACATATTTAACAACAAATAATTAATTGTATCGTATTTTTTTTAAATAAATGTACCTACATTTTTTTTCATTTTTCCGAGCCCCGCGAATTTTATTACTAGGGGTAGGGGGCCACGGAAAAATGTGAGACTCAAAAGGGGGCCAAGGGCTTAAAAAGGTTGAGAAACTATGATATAGAAAATTAACCACTTAACTGCCAGAGATTTGAGAAACAATAGAAATTGCATAAAAAGTGGTTTGAATTACATAATTTCTCAACCGGGGGTCAGGTGGCCAGCATGTTGCAAGAGGGGCGCATAGTAAAAATAAAATAGGGGTACAGTACAGTTTTATGGGGTCACGGGTAAATCCATAAACTCACAGGTTTTGAAAATCGGGCAGCGACCAAATATTTAGAAATTGTGCGAAATCCGTAAATTGCTATATTTTAGAATTTGGAATGTCTGAAAAGGGCTTAAAAAGGTCCCGTGTCGTTTCAATTTAGGAAATCCGTAAATTCATGGGATTTTGGATTCGAAATTAAAAAAAAGAACTTAAAAATACTCACTATATCTCTCATATTAAAAAACATGATATGGGGGCCACGGAAAAATATCACACTCAAAAAGGGCCACAGGCTCAAAAATGGGCATATGTATTTATAACACATGTTGATGCGAGATCTTTTATGGGGCTTAGTCCATTTCTTGTTTAGGGTTGTCAAAGCGCACAATGAATATATTGTTTTAAATATTTTATATCATAGTGACAAATACATCTTAAAATACGATTCTCGTATAAAAATCATCCAATATGCAGCCTTAGCGAAATCGTTTGAATTTATTTAAAAATAATACCGAACAATAAAGATTTATTAAACACTAGCTGACCCAACGAACTTCGAACCGCCTCAGAATCAATAAGTGTTGTGTTAACTTGATAACTTGAAACAGGATGACTATAGAGCCAACCTTTAATTGTAAATTGTGCGGTGGCAAGCCAGGCAGATCCAATGAGTTTTAAAATTCAGTTGGATAGTTGGTTGCTTCGTCATCGTTTGTTACACGGTCGATAGATTTGAAGGAATGGACCAACGATTTTATTTTGAATCGTGAAGTTTAAATGATCCACATCTTTGTTCTTCGCCGCAAGAATTGCTCGTTCACTCAACCAATTGTGGTTTTGGTGATTGGATGTTCGGGAATAGTAGAATCATAGCGCCTCCAACAGATCTGGAGTCATTGCACAGATCTTTCATAGTTCGATAGAGTGCTTCCAATGCGCATTTGTGCGCCATTGTCCATTCATCCCAGGTGATGATTGTATTTGCTACCAAAAATTTGGCCATTGCTGAGTGTTTGCATGTCGGGTTTCCAGTGGTTTGAAGATTTAACAGCAATTTCAACGCTGAATAAGCCGTTCGGCATCCTTCTATTTACGTTGCCGCTATTCCAGAAGAAGAAACTGCTACAGCTCGATTGAAAGCGTCGTTCATTCCACGATCTGGCGTTGGCATTCCTAACATAACTAACAAACTACCGCACATAAGGTAACACATGTCTTCGATCAAAAGCAAAGCCTGGTTATGTATCTCTTCATTCATCTCGAGATCGGGATTCCCTGAACTGACACGAATTCGATGTAAAATGTATTCGGACATTTCATCCTTGTACTTGTTCCACAGTTCACGGGGATTCGATGGGAAGCATGTCAAAATAATGATAGAAAATAATGTGCGTATCTGACTTGAAGGTTCAGAAACAATTTCTTCAGCGATTTTCATGTCCCAATGAGTATCATTTTCAAACAAATTGAGCTGTTAACATGCAAGTAGAAGCATTCGTCATTTTTCGGATGAACTGTGTAAATGCGACCACCAGCATCAGTAGTCATTCGGTTTATCAGGAACCGCATCGCCTTGCTTTTGACGTTAACATTTCTTCGATGTAGCGTTCCAAGTGTAATAACTTGGCATCGCAGAGTAGAGCAACGTTCGTGCAAACTGCGTAATATTGTTGTCAAAAAAATTATCATACCTAATTATAAACATAACCTTATTTCAATATTATCCGATTTTCTTTCGTTTTCGTCTCATATCATCGATTTTTTTATTCTAATCCATACTCTAAATTTAAAATTAAAGTCAATCGTATGCAAAAGAAGCAAAAACAAATGAATTTTGAAAAAAATATCCATCTAGTGGATGAAATCGGCATACAACGACATTTTCATTATTTCAAGCTGTTCGTCATTTGAAAACTGTATGAAAATATTTATTTTCTTCATAATTTCTTCTCCGTAATATTTTTTCCGATGTTTTAATGCTTATTCTGCTATTCTAGGCAGAGACGAATTTAATAAATCAAAGGTCATTAAAATCAGTCAAGCCCTTATTGAGATATACGTGGTGTAAATAACCCGTCTTTGTTTTATATATATATAGATTTTAGACCTGATTGGGCTTAAAAATATATGACAATAGCACAATTATTTTTACATTTTGAGGAAATCTTTATTTTCAACGAAAAAAACATCGCGACTCACGTGAGACTCTGGCGTTTTAGTAGTTAAAATGAAATAAAACACAAACAACGTCGTAATGGCCATGGTATTCGTTTTTTTTTTTAAAGATAATGTTATGCCGTTAGTGCTTAAATATGATTTCGGCATATAGGCGTCGCGGCTGGCTCAAAGATAGTGTAATCTGGAAGTCCAATTTTTGACTAATTTTTGAGCAGCTGGGGACGTATGTCAGCTAGGGTTGCCAGGTGTCCCGGATTGGCCGGGATTGTCCCGGAATTGGAATCGCTATCCCGGATGAGTACTAAATTGTCCCGAAGATTTAGAGAAAACTACTTAACTTAGATTCGAAAGTCTAAAAAAAAAACTGACGACTCACGTTGGTATTTTGGGCAAATCGGTAAATTTCTGGGTTTTTGGATTCGAAAGTCCCGGATTCACTTGCAAGAAATCTAGCAACTCTAATGTCAGCACTAACGCGGCGAATAGTGGCTTACAAGCAATCTATCGTCTCTTTTTTTATCAGTGTATACTGCCGACTTCGCATATCTCCACAGAAAATAATCCAAAGGTGTTAAATCACACGATTTTGCTGGTCAACTAACAGTCCATTACGCAAAATTATGTGCACATCGAATCAATAAATTGATTGTGGCGCGCGTTGTGTGGGATGTTGCGACTAGGGTATCCAATCCCGGAGCCTTTTTCCAATCCCGGGATTGGGATTTTCTCACTGAGGAATTTGAAATCCTCAATTCGCTATAATTTTTCCCCGGATTATCTCCAAACCTTGTTTTTTTTTTTTAGCTCACCGAGGAATTTGATTTGCCACTCGATTTGCCACTCGATTTGCCAATTTCGTGTCAATTTTCGGGATTTGCTCAAAATTTCTCCCGTAGGGATCCCAAAGGGATTGCAGCCGTAGCAATCCCAAGATTTCGGAATCAGAAAATTGAACGGGATCCCGGATCGCAGGATTGGATGCCCTAGTTGCGACGTCTTGTTGAAACCATGGCTTTCCACATTAATACCATTCAATTGTGGATTTATAGCGCTCTCCATTGACTGTATCGTTTAAATATAGGCCAATGATTCCATCAGCCCATAAAGCAAACCAAACAGTAACTTTTTGTGGATGTAACGGCGTCTCAATAATTGCTTATTGACGTAGTTATTAAATCAAAAATGAGCCTCATCGCTGAATAAAATTTTGTGGTGAAAATGAGGATCAATGGCAATCTTGTTGCAAACCTCTACAAAAATATCCTACTTGTATAAAAAATAGATGATGTGTAACCATGTGTCGGACTCTGTAGACCAGGGGTCACCAAACTTTTTTAAACTTTGAAAACTTTCAGAAGCGGGCTGGATTGAACTTTTTAAAAACTAAGGGGGCCGGACGACAAATAAATTCTTATTGGAACACAATCAGAATATTATTTAATTTTATGTGGTTACATAATAATTAGAATGTAAACAAATGTTTGCCCTTCTTAGAATTTCAATAAATGAGAATATTCGAGAATTTTTTGAGTAAATGAACATCTGGTCGTCTCGCCTCCAATTTCTATCCAACTTCCTTTACTTTGAGTCCCCTACCAGATAGTTGTATGACCATTGATGATTTGAAATAAATATTTGTCGTGAATTCACAACTAAATCATGAAAATTTATATTTCTTATATGAATAATTTCTATGCAAAAATCCAGAACGTTTCGCAGGCCGGATGAAAATATCCGGCGGGCCGTAGTTTGGTGACCGCTGCTGTAGACTGAACACAAGAGTATCGATTATCGAACAGAGGTGTCACATTAAAATTTTATAAAACGGCGTATCAAATTTTATTTTGGTATTTTCTTTTCTCCTTGAGTTGATTTTCTTGTCATGTGATTATTACACATTCTGAAGTGATTTGATGTCATTTTGAATATTCGAAATATTCAGTCGTAACAATTGCTCTTTTTTTAATATGTCAAAGCTGTGATGCTGTTTGCTGTAAAGTGAAACTAACAATCCCTTCTTGTAATAGTTGGATTCAAAATGTAATTATCAAATGTTGATTTATACAGGTTCAGTGCGCAATATCGTAATAAGTAACGTCCAACTCCATTAGGGACATAATTAAATCGCATAACTTGACGGCACGGAAAATATTGCGGCCCGATGACTCGGACGTCATCACTTCGGTCGAAAATCGCGTCAACCGTCCGAGGGAGCAATCAATTTTGCCACATTATGCAGTGCATCCTAGCGCGAGGTTCCGTCGCTTCCCTTGCGTTCATAATTGCACTATTCGTGTTCCTTTGGCCAAATAGCTTACGCTACGATCGTTATTTAGCGACTGCTGCTAATTAACAGTATCAGTCAGGGATATGATGTGGTTTCGGATTTGACCTCGACTTGATCGAATTTGAGGCCAATTACCGAGCGATCCCGGGGTTTCGAAATTTGACTAGAGCTCAGCACGAGTGCTATTATGCAATCATTCCAAACTACAACGCAATTGATGGATGAATTACAGAAACAACACAATACCTTTTTTCGAATTCAAGATTTGTTAATGATTTGTCATAAAATACTGTTTAGCATCGCATAAAAAATATAATTTGCAAGGAGATTCTGTGAAGTTTATTTTCCTCTGACATTGGATTTCTCCGTTTATTTCAGACATTCGTAAATCTTGCGTTGTACACTTATTCGATTGCCAATGATATACAAATATTTCATTGTTGCTAAAATATGCCCCAATAGCATCGTCGGCAAACTAGAAAAAGTGACTAAGTGTAAAATAGTATAATGCTTAACAGAGCCGCTTGCACATTTTGAATCAATCTAAAACCCTCATATCGATCGTCCAGTTCATTAGTCAGACATCTCCAAATAAACTGCTTTGAGATAATAGAAAAGCAACATTGAAAATGGTCAAGTATTATTCGTATGTGCCCTAGGTTCGTGCATATTTTATCATTGTTAGTTCGAATAAATAACACCAGAAGACAACGGGGTCAGTAGTAGGAAATTAAGAAATGTTTGTCTAATGACTGGGACAATACCATAATTTTGTTAAATTGTATAGAAGTTCATCGGTATAAGCATTTCTTTGTGGTCATTTTTAAATTATTTTACTGAGGGGAAAAAACGCATAACTGTATACCTATTTAAATCCAATTTAGTTTCGAGTTTCCTGACTAATAAATTGGACGATCGGTATTGCTTTCAGTGGTGTAGTAGGGCCAGGTCGCCGACCTGGCACCCGAAAATGAGCCAGGGCCAACTTTTAACTTAATTTTCAAGTACATACATATTATATATTCAAAATAAAAATAAAATAAACGTACACATGTAACGTGAAGAAATACCACCCCTCTGTCTAAGATCTAAGGGTTGAAAAAAAATAGCGAAGAAATGAATGACCGACCTGGTACCTATTTATTTACCACTACACCACTGATTGCATTCACATTCTGATTATTTTTACCGCATTTCCTCGATTGTAAGACGAGACACCATCAATTATAGGATGTACCCCATATTCAGAGACGCAAACATGCGTTATCATGTAATATCCTCGCAACATGAAATAAATCACGAATTAAAAGTAAAATAATCGCTCTTTATATTTGAAATAAAGGTGGAATAAACATGTAATATTTTTTTACTTTGGTTGTATTGAGAGTATACCATCTTTTGCTACCTTTTAAACGGAAAATAAAGATACGGATTATTTTAATTGAAACCAATTCATTATGCGATGTTAGGAAAATGACAAATCGACTAGGTTTGAGGGTATTGGTTCGGGAGCTCGTGTTTGCTAATATTAGATACCAGTCTAAATGCATCAGCTGTGATTGAATTATCAGTTCAGTTATGGTCCATTTGGGGTCGGTATAATCTTTTGAACATGCACTTAACACCTCATACCACTACGCTCTAATTAAAGTAGGTTCTCTAATTGCAAGTGAGAGCATTTTACCCTTCGTGTCCGTTTGACTTACACAACACAAAAGTGTACCAATTTTATCCAAAAAACTTGATTTATTATAATTATTAGATTGAAGTTTTTTCTTATTATAATATTAGATTTGTAAATTTGAGACATTCTAAACACATGGAATTATTAATATCCAAGTACTATTGTCGGAGCATTTTAACGTTTCAATTTAGCGCCAATACAACGCTTAGCTCTGAATGTACGGATTATTCATCTTCTTCAACTGATTATTTTAGGACATTAACGAAAATCAGTACTACCAGTAGTCAAAACTGGACGTTTTTCCAGAGGTGAATATTTTTTTTCTGTAGCTAGTTTGCCCGCAATGATATTTGTTTAATGAATTTTATGGCTTTTTTTAAAATTATGTGTGTGCTTTATTAATCTAGTTGATTTTTTCCAAAATGGCTAAAAATTAAACTTGAATTTCATTTTGAAAAACAATGTATGTACACTTAAAAAGTATTTTTAGTTTTACATTACTCTGGAATGATATTTTGGATGTTTTCAAGCCACGTTTCATTAAGACTGATTTTTAAAATACTTTCAAAATTTATTTTCATCTACTAAATTACATTCACGGCTCATGTTTCAACAATTTTCGAATGAGCGGGGTTTGCAAATAATAGCCCCAATTTTCGCTTGTATTAAAATATAACCAAATGGTTTCATCATATTTTATTCGATTGATTTTCGCTATTTCAAAAATGTCAATTCCTTATCTTATATATATTGACATTACTCGTAATTTATTTTTGAGCGAGTTTCATTTATTGTTAGAAATTTCTACTATTGTTCACGATGTTTGATGCTATTGTTCACCCCAAGAATAAATCCCCACTAATAAAAGTCATTACGAAAAATACCGCTGGCCTAAACTCGGGAGTCCACAGGTAGGTAGATATTAAATCAAACATTGCTCTACTATCACGAAAACGTTTATTTAAGAAAATTACAATCACCGAATTTATTACATGCAATATTTAACAAACAAAATTTTGAATTATTACAATACACAATAACTATATAAACTATTATACCTAGCTTGCTCACACAATTTTATAAATGTAAAAAAAACTTGACGTTAAACTCTGCGCAGAGAACAAAATGGAATTTAATTTTCGTCGAAATGGAAAAATATTATTTCTTTCATCTCGAAAAAAAAAACAAAACCACAAAAGAAAAAGAACTGCAAGTGAATTTACAACTAAAGGTCTCTGGAACCACGTCCAGAGGCCGGAAAGTACCCCAGACACACGTCTTGTACGGTTCGTTTCCCAAAGAGCAAGAAAGAAAAAAACAAAAATCACATCGGTATCGAAAAACAATGTTGCCATTTAAGGCCATTTACAATAAACAATTGAAATTACGGGTTACCTGATAACAAAATTCAAACACAATTAATTTAGCTACACCCTTTTTTTTAAATCCTGCCAGTTTTCCTCACAAAAGTGCTAGTGGAAGCGGGTGCCAATAACCCTACCGTACTAAAAATGAATGTTGCTTAACTTTCGGTCACTATGGATTTGAATACCGCTGATCCGATTGCAATAAAACTTCGACAAAAATTTAGCTTGCACTTCCGTGAAGGTTATAGGCGTATTAAAATTAACTAACAATATCGAAGAACTAAAATATTCGTAGATTTCAATGTTTTTTACGCTGCAGTATAAAAAAACAAAAATGACCGGCATTCGAACAATTCAAAAATTCTTTTTGAAAAGCGGCCATTTTGTTTATTGTTTTGACAATTCAAATTTGTCGCTAGATTGTTTTGGAATATTTCAAATCTGTCAAATCGTATGGTCAACATTTTGACATAACATTTAAATGTATTAAAATTGAAAATGCGAAATTATTAACAAAGAGAGTTTTGATTGATTATTTTCATGAAGTTCAACGAATATTGTACAATTTCTTTTTTATATGCTTATGCTTATGCATGCATTGAATATACGTTTTAGATTTGAAAGTCTTTTTGAACGTGGTAATAATCTATTAGCTGTGTCAAGTCATATAAGAAAGTATGCCAAGTCCATGCAAGGTATGTAGCACCGTGTTATTTCGAAATCGTGTAAAAAGGGAGTCCAGTGTAAAATATTTTGCAACAATTGACTGTTATAATAATGTTCTTTTTTTTTGATTGCATTGTCCCAGAAATTGCTGTCGAAAATTGAATGAATTAAAAAATATATATTTGCTAAAATATTCAGTGCGACCGACAGACCATATAAAAATCAGTATGAGCCGTGCTACAATATTATTCTATACTAATTCTACTTTTGTAGATAATAGTAATTATTGATGAGTAGTTAGTTATTTTTTAAGGTTCCCATATACTACAGATTATTAATAGTAAGAATACAAAAAAACATTAATTTATGTTTTTTACTATTTATATTTATTTAATAATTTGTTTTAGGTAATTTTGTAGTAAGGTTCATCTCTTTAGAAACGGTAATCATAGAACAATAATTTTGAATACGAAAAAAGACTGAACGTATGAAATAAAAGTCACACAATCATGATCAGAGAATGGAACAAATCGTGGAAAGTTATGGAAATGAATGTTTGATTGTTCGTACTTTATGCGTTGCCACACCGCTCATCCGATTGCAATAAAACTTTGACAAATGTCTGCCTTACAGTTCATTTTGACAACGTATGATTACACTTGCGCGAAGGTTATAGTACAATTAAATTACAATAGGTGGCGCGTGTGTTGTACCATAGACAATCGGCAGCAAACGTCAAACAGACGGAAAAAGAAAGCATGCACTTCAATGAACACAATTAAAACACAAACACTTTCTTTCTTCGAGTGGCATTGCAACGCTTGTCGGGTACCGGCTAGTATATTATAAATACAATACCCCTTTATTCACTATTTCAAATTCAGAGTTTTTATCTTTCGAAAGATATTTAAAGTCAAATCTTTAAACGGCTGCGAAATTTACCAAAAGTTAGTAAAATTTAGTAAAAGTAACCTAGTCTTCGTCAAATTTGAAAATCTACATCCATCAAGCATTTACAACACAATACATTTCTTTTATCGATTGCATCTCCACGGTGGCCGTAAACATCGAGTCTCGTTAATACTTCTCACCCTTGCAAAACGTGAACTTAATATGTGCATCTAATTAATACCACTGTGACTTATCGCGGTGTTGGGTGTCTACGCCGTGTTTGCCCTTTCGCCCCCAATTCAATTTCACAATGGTGTCAATGATTATCTTTCGGATCGCCGCTCACCCCCGCCTTTGCATTTGTCCTACCTTTGGAGGTGTATATGGAAATTTAAGTTCGACGTACGATTGTTTTAGTCGTCCGCTATCGTTTTTAGAACGGCTCTATCAGCGTGTACTCGTGCCCTGCGAAATACTCTTGCATTGCTCCTTGATAGAATTTCCGTTTAGTAGTATTACTTGTGTCGGCTACATGAAGCTGCTTTCGTTCTTGTATCTATTCGGGGTGGCTGTGAGACCTTTATGAAGTGTTTGGCTGTGGTGCTCTTCAATTAATTGAGTGTGCAATTAAGAAATACTAGCTGTAAGCCCGTTGCCCAGCAACGTGAGATTTTTGTTGCATTATAGAAAAGTCAGAAATTTACTGGCATGAACAATTGAATGCATATTAATTATTATATATGTCTATAATCTAATAACACGTGATTAATAAACTTTGTTTTTAATTTTTCCCTAGGGTACTCAACGTTGTACCCACCACCACCCGCTACGGCTTCACACTCTTTTATAGGGTGTATTCCGTAGCATAACAACGTTAGTCGTGTTCAAAATTTTTCCAGAAATGTCCCGAGAAGAAATTCCTCAAGACTTGGTTGCATGCACTACAGTGTGCAGAAATTAAAAGTTAATAAATAATCAAGTGCAGTTGAAAATATTAGATTTTATCTATTTAACTCAACTATTTATCCAAAAATTCTTTAAATGCCCTATAATTTGCCTTAGGCTTAGATGTAACCAAGTCGGCATGACCGACGGGGCCGACAGATCCGACAGACAGTCGTATCGTCTTGAGCAATTATTTCCATTCGTTATTTAAGTCTGGGCATTCCCAGAGGATGCGATCAGCATCCTGAATCATATATCCGCATTTACATTTAGGACTATTTACTAACCGGCCAAGCCGGAAGAGCTCAACAGCGAAGTAACCGTGGCCAGTTATGAATCAGCTGGTTCAGAAATTAGGTGTCAGGACTTTGGTTATCTCCATTCACCATTTAACACTGAGAAAGAATTTAAAGTTTGCCTCCCCTTAGAAGATAGATAGAAGATATGATAACATTTCCCTTAAAACACATTCTTTCTCACCTGCTGTGATCATACAATCGACTGTATTTGTAAATAACTTTCAGACCTCACTCCCGAGCAAGCTACGTACAATTGAGCATGAGCGAACACCGCTATAAGCTAAAGTAACCTTTAACAGAAATTGTTTTTTTTTGCACTGTCAAAAATCAAAAATATACAGGCGTTAACATACTTATTGAATGAACCAAAAGTAATAAAGTGAATTAATTCTCCAAACGAAACATGTTTTAAGAATATTTATAGTGGTAATTTTAAAATAAAGAGATGAATATTCAGAACCAGTTAAACATGCTTCAACTGGTCTTGACAAATAAATGTGGAAATAAGTAGTAAGTGTGTTTTGCTTAAATATAATGCCTTCCCACCAAGTATTAACAGTGAACACTCATTAATTTATATAAATTTAAACAAAACAGAAATTGAAACCCAATTTAACGTATCTACAACTGATCGTGTCGATTTGAGTGTCGTTATACCGCTTCAATAAAGTACATTTCGTACACACTTTAATGGTTTGATTTCCTGCTATTTTATAATACATTTAAAGTGAATTTGAATCATTTCTTCAAATGCAACGCGTTTTTAAGGATACATATGAGAATTTGTGAGTAAAAAATAATATTCAGAATTATAAATATTATTGTTTATCACAATCAGGCGTTAACAATCAAACGCATACTTATCGAATGAACCAAAAGGTTAATGGTTAATGGTAAATAAACCAATGGTCTTGAAAAACAAATGTGGAAATCAGTACTATGGAAAATTCCGTATTGCTTTAATATAATGCCTTTCCACCAAGTATTGACTTTATTAATTTATATAAATTCAAACAAAACAGAAATTGAAACCCAATTTAACGTATCTACAACTGATCGTGTCGATTTGAGTGTCGTTATACCGCTTCAATAAAGTACATTTCGTACACACTTTAAGGTTTTTATTTTTAGAAATCAATCTCAAAAATACCATTCCAAAGAAATGCAAGACTTAGTAATGTACTTTTTAAATGTGCACTTTTCTCAAAACGAAATTCAAGTTTCATTATTTAGCCATTTTGGAATAAGCCGCGTTTGCAAGTAATACTCTCAAAAATAAATAATAATATTGTTATTCAAAATACGCTAATTCAAATTATTTTTTAGAAAGAATTGACAATATTGAAAATGGAGATGAAACTTAATTTGAAAACGTAAAGCCATACTATAAAATTTCTCTAAAGACAATATTTTGAGTCGTCACCCCACATTCTCTCTTGCCCTGTCGCAGTCCCTCAATCACTTGTATTTTCAAAGAATTTTCAGACCTCACCCTCGAGCACGCAACATATAACTGACCATGAGTAAACACCGGTTGCGGAAGAAGAAGACCCACTCTATCAAACGTTTGACCCTGCGACTTATTCACCGTCATCCCATAAGCTAACTTAACCGGAAACTGACGCCTACAAAGATTAAAGGGAACAGTCACATCCGAAGACGTATCCAACGTTACTCTAGGCAAAAAATGAACAGTCCCCTTCCTGTCACCCGTGATCACTTCAACTTGCAAAACATTTTCATTAAAATTTCTCACAATCATCCTGGTTCCGTTACACAAACCGTTCGCTATGGACATATTTCGCAATAACATGACTATAGCTCCGATCTTTAAATTTAAAGCGTGAGGCGGAAGACCCGGAGGATCGAAACTATTCAAAAACTCAACGGGAAAATTTACTTGAACCTCAGGATCGCTATTGCCGTCATCATTTTTAGCACAATCTACACTGTAAAATGTTCTCAAGGAACCTTCTAATATATCCAAAACTTTCTCATTAATTTTGTGGGAATCTATATTTTTCGGACAGAGAATAGCTCTACCACCAAATGTAATCGAATCTGCTATTGAATGGGATTCACCATAAATTTCTTTGACTATATCCTGACAAATCGTACCAGGGGGAAGCAACACCGAAGACTCGACACAGCCTCGTGGACTCGGAAGAATTCCACTACCTAATTCAAGTAACCAATTAGAAAATTCACAATCTGCATTTGCAACACGCATATTAATATTAAGTGAGACCGTTTTAAATAATTTCCAGAGTTTACTCTTTTTTATCGAAGATGCTATAATTTTACCACGCGAAGCTCTACGACATACTGGCAAAACTTGTCGAAAATCCCCACCCAAAACAACCACTTTACCACCGAAAGGCAGTCCGTTACCCATTACATCTTTAATGGCATTTTCAATCATTTCAAATGCTACCAAAGGCGCCATAGGTGCTTCATCCCATATGATTAAATCTGCATTTTTGATAGCTATTTTATTACTTTTTGAAACTCGACACGTCGTTGAACTATTTAAGTTTAAAGGCAAATTAAAGGAAGTGTGACATGTCCTACCCCCAGGAAGTAAAATTGCAGCTATCCCCGTCCAAGCAACACTCAAAACATTCATTCCCCTCGAGCGCGCTGAATAAATTAAAGTTCTATACAAAAATGTCTTACCGGCGCCACCTGGCCCGTCGACAAAGAAGCATCTGATAACATCTGAACCTGAAACTGCGGAAAGGGCTACGAAAATGGAATCAAACACTTCTCGCTGTTGCGTATTTAAGGATGACTGCATTTTCACGCCCAAACTCTTGTCAGACACAATATCTGCTCGCTCGGTATCTGAATTGAACGTTCGATCAGGTTCCGTCAGACCTTGCTCGGTGCAAGAAGAACCTTCAATTGAAAGCGCACCTTCAATTTCGAGAAGTGCAAGATTAATCGCCAAATCTAAACTACGCGAGCTATTCAAAAAATCTTCTGACATTGCAGATTTAAAAGAATTCCAGAGGTGCAGCGGATCTGATGGGTTACAATGAATTAAAATTATTACAAAAAGACTGCGCAGTGCTTTCGGCATCATAAAAGCCGCCCCTTCTTCTAAACACTTGTACCATTCATTAATATCGTCCGTTAACCCTAATTCGCGCGCTGCATCACAGAACGTCGGAAGCGTTACCCCATTCACTGTACGGAGATGTTCATACGATGTCGCCCCAGAAACTTTTAACAGCAGCAATCTCAGGTGATAAAGTTCCCTGTTACGCGGAGAAATCGAAGCTAATCGACCGATTACTTTATGACCGCCTCGCTTTCTTTTTTGCCAACTTTTGTTTTTAAAAATAAAAAAATTTGGTATCTCTTGATAAACATGAGAGTGAGCCGAACGGTCTACCGCATTCAAATTGAACCAAGCAGTCAAATGCGTATTACGCGTTAATCTAAGGGCCTCTTCTTCATTGCCCTGCTGAAAATAAACTTGTTCACCACCCGGCAAATGAACACCGAGTAAAAATATTGTATGAGATTGGTCATGAATCGGATTTTCAAAGAGACGCCAAGCGGCTTCCGGAGCACTGATAAATCGACAATCTAAAAATTGTTTTATTTCGTCATGAACTATTGTATCGGTATCACTGACATCTTGAATATTCTGTCTAATTTCTATGCGGGCACAATCATTTCCTTTCGCCAAATATTTATGTATGTATTTTACGGCTATTACTGACGAACATACCTCTACGTTGATATGGGCATTGAATTTTCTAGTTAAATATGGGCTATACGGAACTACAAAACTATTGTCCACTTTAAATTTCCGAACAGTGTGATTTTCTAAGGTATTATTCCGACGTCTATATTCAGGGTATCCACTGACGTCCGGATCGGTTTCGTCCCTGAAAGCTTTTGGAAATCGTTTGGAACATTTTCCCTCAACCATACAAACCGAAGCAGGGTTTGCAAAACCACACGGGCCGTGAATGTTATGTTTTAAAACTAAGTTGTAGAAATCCCGGTCTCCATCTCTATCTGGCAACTCGGCGCTAACTATACTATCAATCTCAGAGCTGGAATGGAATTTGTCTGATTCACAAAATGTGAAAAGACCATGCAGATGTGGCAAACCTCTCTTTTGTTCTTCTATCACATAAACATACGCTATCACTTTACCAAATATCTCTCTATTAATCATATCATTGACGAACTCATCGACCTTGACTTGAAACACTCGCGCAACTAAATCCGGTCTATCAGAGGCATTTTGCCATTCTTCCAATTCATTCTGTATCTCTTTCCAATTAGGATTGCAGGTGAACGTAATGAAAAGATCTGGTCGACCAAACTTTCTAACAACAGCCATCGAATCTTGGTACATTTTGCTCATGTACCGAGGTCCGCCTATAAAAGAAGAGGGCAATATAACTACATTTCCTGCACGAATACTACTGTCAAAATTAGCATTTCTATTATTTAAATGATCCAGCAAACCCTGATAGCATTCAACGCGTAATTCTTTTTGGTGAAACCGCAAAAAGTTAAGACGCCCCGATTCGCAGCGAACATATGCGTTAACGATGTACTGTTGGAAAAGTTTTCCGGAATAATGAACGGGGTTAAAAACAGCACGGCGGACTGCAATTTTATGCGAATAAAACTGAAGAGAAGTTATAGTATTACGAACCCTGGTTGCATATTCTGAATGATGTTGAAGACCTGTCGTCCATCCAGACTCGCCTGAAGGAAACAACAAAGGAAAAACCATTGAATCTAAATGAGGAGACAAAAGATTAACACGTTGAAGTCCATCGGACCCATTCGGGTAGACGGCAATATCAACGTCACCCGGTAAATTCCCCTCGTGATCAGCAACGTATACCATTCCGACATCGTTTGTGGATGTGGGAGCATTATACGTTCTGGAATCATCATAAACAATAAAACAACAACGCGCTCGGGACCACCACTCTCCCTGACGCGTCGTTCTTCACTTTCAACAGCAACTCGAAGACTCCGGAAACTACTCGCATAAGGACTAACACAACGTATCACTCTATCAATAACTGACATTATTTCCCGATAACAATTTTTATTCGCTGGATGATTCATGCGCAGTTGAACGGCTTCATCGGCATCATACACATACAACTGAGCATACGACGCTACTCGGTCGTCGTCAGCTTTCTGCTTAGTCGAGGTAAGATGATATATTTCACCTGAAATTTTTAAACAAAATGGACCTCTGCCTGGAATATTTACAATATTGGCGCCAAAAGAAGCGAAGGCACTGGCATTATTATATTGACGAATAAAATCTCTGAAATTTTTGGCGTCGGCTGAACTACCTAATAAAAGATTTTTAAGCTCTACTGGATATTCTGGCTGCTGATTTAAAAAAACTTTTCCGCTATGGCAACAACTATGCTTTAATCGAAGACTTTCAGCAGAAAAATGTACTGCTCTACAATGGTCAACAGTACATTGAATATTTAAAGGACCTAAAAAGTGGATAGGTGGTGAAGTGGCATTCGGTGTTCCTCCAATTGCACATTTGTACGTAGCACGATTTACAACCACTCTGCCTGTCGAAGATTCTAGCACTCTTTCCGTTGATGTTATTGGTCTATCATTCGTCACCTGATCGTTAATGTCAATTACACATTCATGCTCAGCTCGCCTGTGACGGTTATATTCACTCATATTTAATCTTACGATATCGCGTTCTTCTTCACACAGATTCGCTCTACTTTCACGCTTTGCTTCTGCCGCTCTCAATCTAGAACATTCAAGTTCTTGTTCACTCTGATTCGCTCTTATTTCACGCTTAGCTTCTGCCGCTTTCAGCCTAGAACATTGAAGTTCTTGTTCACTCTGATTCGCTCTTCTTTCACGCTGTGCTTTTGCTGCTTTCAGTCTAGAACATTGAAGTTCTTGTTCACTCTGATTCGCTCTTCGTTCTCGCACTGTTTCTCTAACTTTTACTTTTTTTTCTGCCGTCAATGCAGCTCGCCATGCACGCTTACGCGCATTCTCTTTCACTCTTTCAACTTCACTCTGTTCATGAGTAAGGGGTTCTCTAGGCGGGCGCTTTCGCTCAACGTTCTTTATTTCATCACGCATTTGTTGAGACACATTACCACTTTCAGCCGTCACTTCCACTACATTTACAACCGTAACATTCTCTACATTTTCATTAAAAAGCTCATCTCGCCAACGGTCTGATCTATTGCTGGGACCTTCTTCATTCGTCATTTTTTCATCACGCATTTGTAGAGAAACATTACTACTTTCAGCCGTCACTTCCAATACATTTTCAACCGTAACATTCTCTACATTTTCATTAAAAAGCTCATCTCGCCAACGGTCTGATCTATTGCTGGGACCTTCTTCATTCGTCATTTTTTTATCACTTAATAAAATATTCTTTGGCAGTTAATCGATAAACAATAGTTAAAATATTTACTGACAAACGTCATGTAAGAGTAAATGATAGTATATCGTCTAACCGCGTCTATTGTCTATGCCCAACATTTTAACTGTCAGTTTGTTTTCCTTTGAAAAATTCTGCGTTTTGATTTTTAAATTAGTTGCCAGTACTCAAATATATTTTCTATCTTTTACAAATCAATGACAATGACAATAAAAATAAAATATTTTTTTGCTTTATATTTAATCGATTTTACCAACTCAAAGTTTTGTATCATAAATATTTAAGCTATACGATTACTTTGCTCCGGTCCTCCTCCGATCACCAAAATGATCAGGAGTTAATGCCAAATTTATTGTTTGACGTTTTTAATATGACGTAATATTTTAAAATGTTGATAATTATGACTATAAACAAAAACTTGTATTTGCATGCAATTTGTTTAGATCATAAACACTTAAAAAATTCTTTCTCCTAAAAAAGTACACTGCACGAAAAATATATGCAGTATTAATTATGTTGGAATTTTTAGAATAATTCAACTGTTTATGCATGTGAAGTATGCGTATTTTGGATTTTTTGGAATAATAAATGGTCAGAATTTAAATCAATTTCTGGTCAGAATTTAAATCATCTTTTGGTCGTAATAAAATTCAATTTTTGGTCAGAATAAAAATACTATCGGGCAAGAATAAAATTATTAATACGGTCAGAATAAAATTAATAAACGGTCAGAATAAAATCTGTTATACGGTCAGATTTTCATAAACATTTTGATTGCGTCGATTTTTCAACACTTTATGTGCGAAAAAAATACTGCACATTCGACATTTTTTTATTTTTTTTATTTTCGAATTCCTGCTGTTTATTTCGGGAATAAATACAATGAGCCCAAATATGCAAGACTTATTCTACATTGTTTTTAAATATTATCTGGACCGATTTCACCGCAAAATATATAATAAATATTTTTAAAAAATGTCAAATATGCAGTAATTATTTGAAATATTATCAGATAATATTTTTTTTAAATTTCGAATGCGTACTGCATATTCATTGAGCACATTGTATTTATTCCCAAAATTCACAGCAGGAATTCGAAATTTTTTAAAAATATATCTAAACCGATTTCGCGGCAAAATTTTCATCATCCTCATCATCTTTCCACCATCATCATCAAGCCTAAGCTTAACTTTTAAATTAAAATTTGCCTGTATCTTATATTTAATGTCATCATTTAATTTCATCGTGTCATTTGCTAATGTTTCATGTGACTATTCTTCTTTTGTTTAAATATAATAATCAGGTTTATCAATGCAGTATAAAATATATAGTCCAGTATTACATTGCTGCCCTCTTTTTTTACAGTATTACAGCGATAATAATCCTTTTCCCCGTCGTAAAGAAAATCCGTTAACCGTTGCCAAAAGATGGGAACTAGTATAATATTGTCTCTAAAGTATACTAGGTAGTCTATGATTGTCTCTGATGGGAACTGTCAATTCATCCTTCGCAATACTAGTGATTTATTCGATGGCCGTGGCGCTAGTGGCATCGCTCGCCCATTGGACGATTTGCTGTAAGCAACTTCACTTTGCAGTTTTGCACCAATAGCATCGCAATACGATGACATCATTATTATCAAAAAAAATCAGACCACTTGTCAAAATAATTATGACCAATGTCATTTAGATTCTGACCATTTAATATAAATTCTGACCACTTTAATATAAATTCTGACCACTTAATATAAATTCTGACCATAAATTATTTATTCTGCCCTCTGTTATTCTGACCGATACATTATGACCATTTAATATATATTCTGACCAATGAAATATAAATTCTGACCAATGTATTAAAAATTCTGACCGATACTGAATTAAAATTCTGACCGTTTAAATACGAGCCTTTATTGAATGCCAATTTTGGTTAAATTTGTGTCGTGTACATGGTGCATAGAAACCTGAGGTGAATTCACTTCCTTGTAGATATGCAGAGCCAATTATCATTGCATAACATAATAGTATAAACGTTTCAAATTAGATCTGCAATTCACACGATCGCCTATACTTTCTCCCGCAGGTTTCCACAGATTCGAAATGCTCCGGCGAAGTTATCGACAGAATTAGGAAGCGTACTCGAAGTAGCAATAATAATTTAAAGTCGGCGTTATTCAAACTGATCTAAAACTGCATTAGAAAGTTAATACAAGAATATTAAAATAAGGCGATTCATCACGTTAAAGAATTTCTAAGTTTATTTGTTTCATTCGAAAAGAAAAAAATCTAAAGAGCTTTAACGCTAAAGTATAATTGTATTAGATAGCAAGGACTTCCATTCGGTCGATCGCGATGCAAATTTGCTCGATCCCAATTAAGATTAGTTGAATCCGAGTTTTTTTTTATTCGTCGTTGCTTCCCGATCGATATCTATGAAAAAATGAAAATATTAACATTATATTGTTTTGCATGTATTTTTCCTTTCAAAGTGAATCATGAATTAATCGTGAAAAATAAAGTATCACCGAACATTCTTATAAGGTTCTTATTTGAAGTCAATCACAATGAAATGTTTTCATGAAAGGTAGCTTCCAACCTCAAAAAGCTCGGGTAACTTTATAAACCTTAGTAAACAAATTGTCATGATAATAAAAAAAAATATAATAAAAATATTTTTAAAAATAAGCTTTTATTTAAGTGTACTAAAAAGGTAAAAATAATTCCGATATCTATTCCCTCGTCTGAGCAACATCCTGACCACATGACACTCTTCAGCACAGTAAGTCGGATCGTTGACTCTCCAGAGAATTGGGAAACAAACCATCTCTCACATTCTACTATCGCTAGTAGTCGACGGTAGATTAGAGTTATTAATTTCGGAATAATTGTCTCATATGACTAAAAGTAAAAGCGCGCGGCGAAAATATTTATTTAATGTAAAATATAATATAAAATAAATTTAAGATTTAATAATCAAATTACTTCCTAATAAATTGATTCATTTGGTACTAAGGCGATTTGAAATTCCTAACATGTCAAATGGTTCACATTTTAAAATATACTTAAACTGTTTTTTTTTGAAATATCAATATTCTTTGCCGATCAGTGGTCAAACTCAATTCAATTATTTATAGTTCGCATCATAAATGTAAGTCGTCACATTCCTTGAATTGATATGACCTAACTTGTCCTTAAACTTGTCGTTTTTTTACGGACGGTCATTTGTTTTTGCATATCTCGCGTATTGTTTTGTTTTCCTCAAGTTTTTTTTTTCGCGCATGTCACGTTGAAATCCGAAACATTCACTACTCGCACACCCGCCATTGTTTTTTCTCTTCTTTAAATCATTTTAATTTATACATCTGAGACGCTCGCGGAGTTTTTTTTTTAACCATTCCCAGGCGCATTAATATATTTTTTTCTGACGACTTCTGAGAAGAGCACGGCATATTGATGAATATTTTTGGTTTTCTGACTCGACGCAAACATGTTGTCATTTATTTTTTTTTGTGTTCGCGAAAAATATCGTTGGCCAATTTGTCGCTGATTAATTGTGCCGGCGTCATTTAGAAAATTTGTGAAATATCATCCCACTTTTTTGCGCATATGAATCATCTGTTCGACTTCATACTCTAGCTATTTTATAGTATGCATGTACAACCAAATCTTAATACTTACTGATTTATAACTATTTCAAACGGATAAAAATACCAAATATAATTGACATAATTTTAAGGTCGATTCAAGCTTTGTCAAAGAGCGGTAGAGGTTTTGTCAGTTGTTTGTTATAATAAGTAAACTAGATGATACATTTCGTGCAATTTTTGTTTAAGAAGTGTACTTCAGTGTCGATATCGGCAATTCCTCTGTTTCCAATATTCGTAATACTATTCGAAGTTCATCCGCAAGGGAAATTTCCTTCTTTCTATTAGAGATAAAGATGCATTAACGTCGATGTCGTAATAAAAAATGTAATCCTGTTTACTTTTTTATTGAGTTAATAAGTGGCCGCATGTCTTATGGGTTGGTGCGAGTGTCGGCCCCCGAGCGCACTCTCCCCAGCCGGTGATTTTTTTGCATTACGTAAACCACATTCCTCCCGGTCACTTTTGTGTCCACCACCCGCCATACTCCTCAACCCTCGCGACGCAACGCGCATCCCGGCCGCGCATACTCCCGATAGGGATTTTTGCAATAACTTATTGCACATTTTCGCGCCAGCGTCGCGTCCATGTTGCACACACTTTGAAAAATGAGTGATGATGTTCGATATTTTGTATTATCAATGGAGTCGATTTGCGAGACATGTTTATCTTAACACTTCGTCATTTACAGTGACACATCAATTAATTCATTATGCATTGCCGCGACCGGGATTGGAGCCTAGCCGGTTTGCGGCATATCAAACTAAAATGATACCAATATTAATAATATTATTATTAAATAAACGTGTCGATTAAATAATAAGATAAGATTTTTTAAAGAAAAAACGCGCGAATCCGGCTGCATGTGCGGGTTTAAGCGTAACTTTGTCGCGAAACTGCCGGTTGCTTGAGTGTTAATATTAATTAGGTACTTCGGAAAGAAATGACCATTTTTTTTTATTTATTGAAACAAATTTATTTGCATATAAACTATACATTATTTTGCTATTATATAATTACCGTCGTTTACTACAATCGTTTTCCACAAAATAGGCAGTTTTTTGATACCTTTGTCAAAAAAATCTGGTGGTTTATCGTCAAAAAACGAATCCAGGTAATTTTTCACCTGCTCCACATTAATAAACTTTTTATCATGAAGTGAATGTTCTAGGGATCTAAAAAGATGGTAATCTGATGGTGCTTTATCTGGTAAATATGGTAGGTGTGGCAAAATTTCGAAATTCAGCTCTCTGATTTTTTCCTGGGTAATTTTTGCTGCGTGTGGTCTTGCATTGTCGTGGTGAAGAATTCGCCTCTGATTATTGACTTGAACTGATCGTTCTAATTGGGCAAAATAAATCTCTGCAGTAACGGTTTTACCAGGTTTTAATAATTCATAATGAATTATTCCTTTAACATCCCACCAAATACAAAGGAGAACCTTTTTTAGCGTCAATGTTAGCTGAGCAGTAGGCAAAGGTACCTGATTTGCCGATAACCATTGTTTTTGCTTCTCGAATTACTGTACAGGACCCACTTCACATCCTCCGTAATAATTCTTCAGAAAAATGGATACGTTTCGTGTCTGGTCAATAGAAATGTACAAATGGTTACTCGTTGATCCAAGGCCGTTGGAGAGAGCTCGTACGGCAACCAAATTCCTTGCCTGTTTTTTCCCAAGCTTTTTCAAATAATCGTATACTGTTGTCTTCAGGCAACCAAGTTCATGTGACAATTCCTCAATTGTTTTGCGCGGATCAGATTTGACCAACGAGTTCAGGGTATCATCATCGATTTTTTGAGGTCTTCCACTTTTTGGTTTGTCCGTTAACTTCCTATCACCACTTTCAAATATATTAAGCCATCTATAACACTTTCGAAGCTTCACGATGTCCCCATAAACATCGCAAATGGTCTGCATGGCTTCTTTCGATTTAAATCCTTTATCAAACAAAAACAGCATGATATGGCGCAAATGTGTTTCTTCAATTTCAGGCTTCTGCATTTTTCTACAGCGGCAAAAAAAATAACAAAATAGAAAGAATACTAATAGAGCTTTAAAATGTTACCAACCACAACGTGCTGACTTAACGGCGACCGGTGACTAACTGACGTCAAAGTGACGCAAAAAAAATGGTCATTTCTTTCCGAACTACCTAATATAACGAAAGTTGGCCGTTGGATATTTTGCGTTTAAAAATATTTTTTAAATCTCGTTTTTTTCTTAATGTTCTATGTCTATATGTTAAAAATAAATGGAACGATCTTCCAGTTCATTAGTCAGACAACTACGAAAAGTCGAAATTGGGGCTAAATATGCAGTTATGTTTAAAATTTCGCGCTCTTCTATTCTAAATAATTTCAAAAAATGTTTGTATTATCTGGGTCACGATTTATTACAGTCATTACACGAATGTTTCTATATTTCCTACTACTACTCAACCCTTCATCTGGTGTTATTTACTCGAACTAATGATAGGCAAGTAATCAAATAATTTAAAAAAACATGACGTAGGTAAATTTTTAAAGAGTAAAACAACGTGTTGATATTGTCTTTGTCTATTGCATTATGTTAGTGTTTAAATTAATACTTATTTCTCGCATCAGGTTTATTACTTATTCCATGCAAGATGGGAGAAGGACCCTCCAAAATCTCACATTTTAATCTTTTCTTCGCATTATTAAATAATTTATTATATATACATATCTACATATCTTTAAATAATTTTTCTCTAATTTTTCCGATTCCGATTTCACTTTCGCAAAAACACCTGACATTAGACTCCCGACTCCACAGCACTGCTGAAAAGTGAACAAATTGATTTGTCGATTTGTTGTGGTGGGTATCTGTAGCTTGGCAGTAAAAAATGCTCCACATAGTAATCAGAATGTACCAGATTCATGTCCTAGCATGTTAATAAAAAAAAAAACTTAACTTGAGTTATATTTTTCGTATATTTTTTCAGACTATACCATCAAACGTGAGTCTCATTATCGGCGATGAAGAGACATCATGCAGTAGCATCGGTGGTCGTGGTGGCTGCGGGGGAGGGACGGGGGGTGGCAGCAGTTCGGTCCGTCACTCATCGCCTGCGGCCAGCTCATCCGGGGAATCTTCATCTTCTGATGCTGAATCGTCTTCCAGTTCATCGTCCTCGTCCGGCTCTGATTCTAGTGCCGCCCTTGCCGCTGCATGCAGCTTGCAGGTAATTAAAACTTACGTTATTGTCATTTGGAATTTTTTAATATGTTTCATTTAAGCCGTTGATTTCATGAAATTATAAGGTGAAGCCTGACCATTAAATCATCAATAATAATAATTTGTTGATCGAAAAACTGCAAGTTCTTCTACAGAAATATATAGTATAGTCTTATACTTCTGTATAGAAATTAATAAATCTTTGACCATATTGATTTTGATACTTTTATCGTAGTTTTAGTATTTAGAATTATTCGTGATTATTGCCGATAAATATCTTAAATATTTCCTGAAAACTGCATTTCTATGAGTCAATCGAAATCTACTATTATTATCAAAAAAAAGTCAAGGCTAGGGCTGGTTGTAATCACCAGGGCAGGGCCAAAGTCTAAAAAATAATATAAATGGTTACTGGAAATGTAAAATCAATCATTAAAGTGCCAAACCTTATTTTGATAATTCTTGTGGGATTGACCAGTGCTAATTTTTTCATTATTTGATTTCTGATATTATGTGAAATAAGATTATATCAGTATTAAGATTTGACTTTATTTATAAAATACTAGCTGGCCTGACGAACTTCGTACCGCCTCAGAATCAATAAGTGTTGTGTTAACTTGATAACTTGAAACATGATGACTACCGAGCAAACCTTTAGTTGTACATTGTGCGGTGGCAAGCCAGGCAGATCCAATGAGTTTAAAAATTCAGTTGGTCTTCGTTTCGTCTTCGTTTGTTACACGGTCGATAGATTTGAAGGAATGTAGTGGAACAACGATTTGATTTTGAATTGTGAAGTTTAAATGATCCACATCTTTGTTCTTCGCTGCAAGAATTGCTCGTTCACTCAACCAATTGTGATTTTTGTGATTAGGTGTTCGGGAACATTTTGTTGATGTAGCCGTCTTTCGTTGAGACGAAATTGCAAAAAATCGGCGGAAACTAAATCAATCCGTTCGATTCGTCGACAGCATCACGACCGTTACCAATAGTCAGCAATTTCTTCGAGAACTCTTCGGCAAATGGATCGTTTAGCAATGCAACTCGCATGTTTGTCGTCAGCTTAAATTTCTTCACATAACGCCACAGAGTCGATGATTTGAGGCAAGCGTTTATTTCATCGGCAGCGGTCAATCTTGGAATGACTGGTAGTGTTTGGCAGAAATCACCAGATAGTAGAATCTTTGCGCCTCTAAAACATCTTGAGTCATTGCACAGATCTTTCATAGTTTGATTGAGTGCTTCCAATGCGCATTTGTGCGCCATTGCCCATTCATCCCAGGTGATACTTGTATTTGCTACCAAAAATTTGGCCATTGCTGAGTGTTTCGCAATCTTGCATGTCAGTTTTTCCGTGGTTTGAAGGTTTAACGGCAATTTCAACGCTGAATGAGCCGTACAGCATGCTTCTTTCAACGTAGCCGCTATCTCAGAAGAAGGAACTGCTACAGCAATTTCGGATCTCGCACGAACAGTGGCCAAAATCAATGACATGAGGAATGTCTTCCCAGCTCCACCGGGTGCATCGAGGAAAAATAAGCCACCATTTCCATCATCAATTACCTTCAATAACGTATCGTAAATTTCCTTCTGTTGAGGGTTCAATAGTGGAACATTCGTTCAAACTGATTGGTTCAATGCATCTCGATCATATTCACGTTCACGTTCCGATTCTCGATTGAAAGCGTCGTTCATTCCACGATCTGGCGTTGGCATTCCTAACTTGACTAAAAAACTGCCGCACGTAAGGCAACTAATGGATTCGATGGAAAGCATGTCAAAATAATTATGACAAATAATGTGCGTATCTGACTTGGAGATACAGTAAAAATTGCTTCAGTGATTGTCATGTCCCAATGAGTATCGTTTTCAAGCAAATTGAGATATCGGCACACTACGCCATTGACAGTTCGAAGTGATTCAAATGATGTCGGCCCACGAACATTTACCAGCAACAACCGCAAGAAGAAGCATTCGTCATTCTACAGATGCACTGTTAATGCGACCAAAAGCATCAGTAGAACGCACATCCGGATGATCAGGAACCGCATTGCCTTGCTTTCGACGTTGAGATTTTTTCGATGAAGCGTTCCAAGAGTAATAACGTGCCATCTTAGCAGGGCTGTGGAGTAGCGTAAAAAAAGACAACTCCGACTCCAGCTGAAAAATAATTAAGCTCAGACTCTGAGGAAATTTTTCTACAATTTCATTTTTAAAAAATATATAATACTATCAGATCATCTTTAGTCAGCCATGCCGAAATACCGCAGCTCCTCGACTCTGACTCCACAACCCTGCATCTCAGAGTAAAGCAACGTGCGTGCAAACGGCAAGCTTCGTTTTTGCCAATCAATCGAATACATCCAGCATCGAGTATCCCCAAAGACGCGATGCTAAGCAATGTAGTTCATCAGCGACCGGATTTTTTCTTTGAAGACACGTGCGGCGACGTCGTGCCGATCACTTGATGTTTGTCCGGGTAGCAGTAGTTGAACAATTTCTATCCATTTCAGATTGCATGTAAAGGTGATGAATAGATCTTGACGACTGTAATGAAGATCAGGTTATCTTAACTAAGATGTATAAGTAGTTACACATAGCTTCCAATATTAACGATTTCGCGGCGAAATCGGTACGATTGAATATACATTTATTTTTTTCATTTATTCTGACAGTAATCAAAGATCATAACGCTTCTTAGATTTGTATAATTAATTAAAACAAATAATTCACAAACGATTTCTGTGTTGGCGGCAATTTCGATTAAACGTCAAATTCTTCACGACGCTATTCTTTAAGATAACCGAAGATCATATGTCATGCATATGACGCGGTTTGCCAGTGTACGTCACCGGTAGAATAGCCAATCGACCAACATTAGCTGCATATCCTTCGCGCCACATTATAAACCAATCAAAATACACTTATTCCCGCTATTAGCCATGCGTCCCGTCTTTGACCATAATTGAATAAATAGATTTTCGCATCAAAATGATTTATCGGAATTAAAACTTAATGAAAATCGATGAAAACTCAAAATCACGGCGAATGTAGCAGTCAACTGTCAAAGTATAATGTAATTAACGCCATCTGGTGGATTTACTGGAAAACAGCATACAACGTGTCATACAATGTCCACGTTCCATTTGTATTTTTCAAAAAAACAAATTGTATGAGGACATTTATTTTCTTAATAATTTCTTTCCCGTGATATTTTTCCGATGTTTTAATGCTTATTCTGCTATTCTAGGCGAATACGAATTTAATAAAACAAAGATCATTAAAATCCGAGCTGTAATTCTCGAGATATACGTGGTGTAACAAACCCCACTTTCTTTTATATATATAGTTTAAGTGCAACTATAATTGGGAAAATTATTCTATGGCTATCGTCTGTTTTTAGGTAATAAACGAAGAGGACTTGGCAGCAATCCTTCCTGAACATCAGCCATATACCGCTGGCTTTGCAGGGTTTGGTGCAGATGGACAGTCGCAGAGCGCTGACGTAAAAGCTGTTCAGGAAAATGGTATGTAAACCTTTACAATATTTTGATCTTAGTTGAAATGACTCTCGAAACATCTATATTATGTATTTATCATGGACTCATAATCATAAAATGCTTATGCTGATAATGTTTTTGATTTAAAATACTGAATTAGTATTATTACTAATTTTCTAATTTAAGTAATGAATGGCAATTTTTGTTACTTTTTTTTAATACTATTCTCGAATGATTGGAATATTTTTTGTACATGACTTTTTATGCAACATTAAAACATTTATTATTACAATTTTGAATACATCACAAACAATCAAACACACCCAAGATTATCTCAAATGCCAAATTAAAATAAATATATTCGGTATAAAAATAGACCATGACAGGAAATGAGTCCGGAACCATCTGATCCCTAAGCAGAATATTTACACTAAGGCAGGGATGGCGAACCTTTTTGGGTCCGCGTGCCAAAAATCCTCAAAAAATATTTTTCGATTGTGTGGCGTGCCCAAGCAGTATTTTTTTTAACAAAATAGAAAAAAATAAAAAATATTTTTTTGAATGATTGTCGTTTATCTTGGGCATTTGAAAAATAATAAAACGGAATAAATTAATAGTACACCGATTATTGAATCAAAATTTTTTTTTTTTTTAACTTGAAAATAAAAAAAATTGAACTTGGAAATCGCTCCCGTGCCATCCAAATTCTCAAACGTGCCACCTCGGGCTCGCGTGCCGTAAGTTCGCCATCCCTGCCCTTAGGCTACAGAGACCGAGTCAGTTGCTCAAATTTTGCCTGTTAAACATTTTGTTCTACGATTTATAGGTTCAAAAATGATGGCTTAAAGCAGAAGTGGGGAACCTTTTCTTCTCTAAAGGCCACATTCATTTTTCTGATTCGACATAAGGCCGCAGTAAACATAGGACGGGATTGATTAATATTCAATCCATTACCCTACTTTTCCTTGCTATACTTTTTCGACAAATATCTACAAACCTCGCTTTTTTTTTTTTAGTTCACCGAGGAATTTGAAATCCTCTATTCGCTATACTTTTTTCCCAGATATCTCCAAACCTCGTTTTTCCAGAATTGGCCAAAAGGCCGCGGGCTCCCCACCTCTGGCTTAAAGTATTACCACTCATCTCTTACAAATTAACCTTGTTCCAATTTTAAATATTTTAGGTGACGGTTCCAGTAGTGAAATGGAGCTTCCGCCCCAACTGGTGAATGCAGCTATCCAGAGAGCCACAGCCGACAGTTCTAGCTCAGAAAACGAAAGTACAACTCAAGAAATGAGCCATACGTCTGCCACGCACTACGCGTCCAGTTTGCTTCAAGAATTTGTGGCACAGACACAACTCCTCAGCCATACCACGCCGGTAGCGGCTGTCTCAAACTGCACATTGTCTTCTTCCATGAGTAAAGTGCAAGGACTCACTGACTGTGTCCTTACTCAGTCGTGCCCGATTTCTGAAATTGAACAAATGGAGCCTGATTTTTTATCTTCAGAGCATTTATCCGTCACCAATAATCAACAGCTGAGCCCGCAGCAAACGGAAGAATTGTCACAAATCAACAGAGACCTGGCCGAGATAACCTGTGTTACTGACAGTGTTGGAATATTAATTCAGAATCCCCCAAGCTTAGATGACTGCGTCGATAATAGTGACTTTTTGGCATTAGATATTACATCTTCAGGTGCAGACATAGTTGGGAGAACTGCTGTCAGTGCAGACTTGGATGTCCCAGACTCACCTCTGCCCACTGTCAGGTTAAAAGTTGACACTATTGCTGCAAATTTAAAAGAACCCCAAGATACCGAAAGTAAAAATTCGTTTTTTGATGTCAAGCGGAAGAGAGGGAGACCTAGGAAAGTCAAGGAGGAGGTCCAGACCGCTGAACAAAAAATTCCCCTCACTTGTGATAATATTGCGGTGAATCCGTTCTGCCACGATAATGATCCGCCGAACGTGTCACCCGATTCTGGTATTCTTTCCAATCATAATTCTCCATCCCACTCGCCGAGAAGAACCGAATCCGAAGATGGAATGCTGAAACCGTCAAAGAGTAAGTTCCCCACTAAGCTGAGTCCGGTACCCAAAAGAGGTAGCCGATCAAAATCCAAAAGTAGATTGGAGTCTGACAAAAGAGACCGTTCTGTTTCAAGCGAAGCCAGCATTAAAAGAAAAAATATTGCAGCCATCAGCGATTGCAAAGTGGAAAATCCTTCACCGATTCCAAAACAAGAGGCGAACAAATCTGAAAAGAAAAAGAATGAAAACAAACTGGATATAGCCGCACTAGATAGAATGCTGTACGCCACTGACAGAGTTTTATACCCTCCTAGAAGAAAAGCCGGCCGACCACCTCAAAGCAAAACTGGCTCAGTCAAGAAAGGGCCCGGTCGGCCTCCCAAAAATAAGCCGATCGTAGATTCCGCAGACAGTGACGAGGAAGTCCTTGCAAACAGAAATGTCCTTTCAGAAGTGTATGCCAAAAGAAAAGACCTTAATAAAATGGTTGCCATACCCAAAAAGAGCAGCAAGAGCCTCAACAACTGGAGAGACAACCGGAGCGATCAAGAGGGGGCCGGCGGTGATGGACCACTCGATCCTACGTGGAGAGAGATAGATCTCAACCCCAAATATAAAGATATACTTTCGGGATACAAGAGTGACCACGAAATCAAGTCTTACAAGAGCTGTAGCAGGCTGCTCGAGTCTGGGTACAAGAGTGACTACGGCTTCAAATCTGGATACAAATCAGACCATTGCTGCAAATCAGGCTATAAGACTGACCACAAATCAGGATACAAAAGTGACAAGTCGGGATATAAAAGTGATCACAGCATGCGAAATATGAGACGCAAAATGAGGAAGCTGAAGAAATCGCGGTCGGTTCGTGATCGTAGTTATTATAAGAATCAAAAATATTTTGTGTCGGAGCAGGAAATATTGTCGCTGGCCAATAAAACTTTCAGCTGCCTGACATTAGGACATAGCACTAGCGATTCTGACTCGGAATGCCGTTCGAAAAATTCTTACCTGCCTTCCAAGTTCACCGGCATACGAAATGCAGGTTCCACCTCATCCAAAATCACTTTTGGTGTCACAAATAGATTGACACCGTTATCTCTACCGTCTGTCACAAAAGTTGACCTGTTCGCTCCCGCACCTGTATTCAGTGGATTAACCTCGAGGCTCAATTCTAATCTCTTAAATTATAGCCTTTTCAATTCCAACAGATTAGGCTTAAATAAAATGAATAAGCATTCCTTTGGATCTCTTTTGACCTCTAATATGTCAGCGTTCACTCATAAGTTTGCGTGCCCGCCCATTTCTACTCCAAGAAATGATACATTTTCCATGTTATCCACTTCACCCTTGTTAGGTAAAGGTATTCCTACTAACAACAACACTGTAAAGCAGCCGTGTCGTAATATATCTCCCAAGACAAAGAAATCCCAAAAATCATCTGAGAATATATATCCCGTGTTTAAAAGAGAAAAGTCACCCCTTCCTGTTGTCAACTTATTCCCGCAATCTCAGAGTAGCTACGTGCCCAATAAATCACTCAGTAGAAATGTGTTTTTGAATGTCAAAAAACCCCAGAAGAAGAGCTCCTCTCATTGGAAGAAACACAAAACTCAACTAGTCATCACTCCGACCAAGTGCCACATACCAAAGTCGAGCGGCAGGTTATCTCGAATGTCCAGCAAGTCGAGTGTTGAATCTAAGCACCACCGCCACAAGTCAAAAAAGATGAAGAAACAGCGGCGATCTAGGTCCGCCTCGAGAGCTAGAGAAGTGTGCACTAAGTCCGTGTCGGGAGTTGTGGATCAAAAATTCTGCCAAGAAATGGAAAGTCTCATCTCACACTTTATGAAACTCAGCCACGCTTTTCCAAAAGCGACCCTGCAACAGTCGAAGGTTTCCAATGATAAATCTGTACTTGAAAATGTGTCAAAGTGTCTCAAACGGGCATCTAAAAAGCGGAAAGGCTCGGACAATACTGAAGTGGCTACGCCCACATCCAAACGTCGTCACAAAAAACAATTTCAGGAATCTCAGAGCAAAGGTGGCAAAGATAAAGACACCAGCGCCAACGAACACAAACTGCCTCTGAAGAAGAGGCATTATCATATCAATCCCTCGACTAACAACTCTCTCAGCTTGAGCCTAGTGGCCACAGAGTTTATTGAAAACATGAAAACTGAAAATTCTAAAGGGTCGGATCCGTTTTTGTGTACTGAAACCGACTGCCCTGGAGATTTGAAGGAAGACGCCTCCAAAGATAAACCTGCTACTAAAGCGAACGTCAAGACTAATTTATCGATAGAAAAGAGCAAAAAAGATTCTACTAATAAAAGTCAAGAGCATCATGCACACGCTACAGATAGCGGTAAACAAAATACTGACACATGTCTGTCTGTACAAATTGATGTAACTGGCAACAACTCTGTGAGTCATATTTCACCGGCCTCAATAGGTACTGATGACGAATTCAGCATTAAAAAACCTGTCGGTGAACACTCTGAACTGTCCAAGAAGATCTATGAGGCCTCTGAAAAATTGAAAGCTGTCAACAAAATGGTACACGATCTTGAAAAATCTCTACCGAAAACAAAAGAGAGTGAAATCGGTTGCAAAGATTCAAAAGCAGAACCCTCGAAGATGCCGTTGTCTAAATTGGATGTTAAAAATCATAACACTCAGTCTTCTGCCGGATCAACTGCAAATGCTACCGGAACTAAGCATTCTCCTCCTGTCGTGACACCTAAAAAAAGGCACAGGCTCGAAGTTGATAAACTTACCAATTCTGGACTTGATTTAGTAGTTCAAAGTCTATCTAAGAAATTGTCTGATGATAAAGTTTTACATTTAGATAAAAATGCAGTCAGCGAGAAGGCTGCTAATAGTAAACTGAGCGATGCCCACAACTCTAAAAGTCACGATGAACATAGTCATAATCATAGACACTCGAGCAGTAATGACTCCAAGAAGGAAGATAAAGATAGCGGCTCGCAATCCGACAGCGTCAAGTCCGGCTCGTCCAGATCTATGAGTAAAAATCTCCTGCCTCCGACTCAAAAATCAGAGATTATCACTCGTAAAAAAAACAGACTCGAAGGATTGACCAGTAACTTAGTTTCCAAAATTAACCCGAGTTCCGCAACAAAAGTTCTCGATACTTTAATGAGCAACAATCTCAGGAAGTCCATCGAGTCGCGCATCTTGGAACGGAGCAAAACCGGTTCCCACGACCCGCTCGACAAATCAATAGAGGGCTCGAGGCTTTACAAGGACGGGCTGTCCAGTACGCGGGCGACTGTCATTAAATCTCCTATTTCCAAATCAAAATTACCAGCGGAAGCAAAGAAATTACCTAAAGGAACAGATATTCTTATAGAGGAAACCGTTGTTTATAATTACGATAAGCCCACTGGAATATTTGAGCCGTCTGTTGATATTGAACTGCAAATTCCTAAGTCCTCTATTTCTGTAAATCATGTTATATCTGAAAGTTCTTCAAAGGGTGCTTCTAAATCGGGAAAATCTGTTGATAATAAGAACACTGGTAAAGTTACCCGTGTCAGCCTCGAGGGAGAGAATCAAATTCCTATGGTGTCTCTTCCTTTGGTGGATAAGAACAAAAAACTTGAATCCATCGCTTCAGTCATTTCAGACAAAATTCAAGAGAGCGGTCACAATTTGAGACATTCAAAACGAAATCACGCAAATGACTCTGAGGAAAAATCTGATGCCGCCGCTACTCCATCAACTGACAGAAAAAAGAAGAAATCTGTCACAAATCCGTTGAAGGAAAGTAAATTGAAACTTGTGTCAAAACCGTTGCAAAACAAAATTCAGATTGACATTGTGCCGACTGAATTACCGAAATCAGAATTCATTAAGACTTCTGAAATTGAAAATGTCGCTATTAAAAATGTTGAAAATGTTCCCGTGACATCTCTGTCGGACTCGTCCATACCGTTGAAGAAAAGAGCGAAGCGAAGGAAGACGATCAACCGAACAGGATTTCCGAGCATAAAAAAGAAAAAGAAGAAGTTTAATCCGCCCTCTGCTGAAGACGAAATACTCAATGAAAGCGCCCGAACTGCATTAGTGTCACTCGTGCCATTAGCCAGTGATCTCGTTTTCAAAAGTACTTCTGCTTTTGATAGAGTGCCTAAAGTTGGCGAAGCCACCAACACTTTTGTGGAGCGCACAACCAGAAAGAAACACGGAGAATTGAAAGTGGTTCTTAATAAGGACGAGTGTCCTAAGCAGGGTCGGGTCTCGGTCATAGCCCTCGAACGGTTGCAAGGTAAAGCGGCGGTGGACAATAATAACACCTCTATTATAAAACCTGCTACTCTGTCGCCAACTGCGCAAACTATTGTCACGGCCGTCGCAGGCCATGTTTCTGATGTCAGCTTGATGGCGAAGACTCCGTTGACAATCAATACAGAACCCGCTATGCTAAATTCTGTAGCGAAATGGGAGATTCTAAGTGAAACCGATAGCTTGCCACCGCTGTCGTCAGGATCGATTGGAAACGATCCCGAGGACAGTATTCCACTCAGTCTGCTAAACTTTAAATCGGAGCGACCGAACAGCGGGCTTGAGCAGAAAACTGATAGATCAAAGAGAAAATTGAGAGACGTTTCGCCTTGCGATAGTATAGAAAACGTCAGTCTCTCCAAAAGAGCTATAATTGAGAAGGGATTAAAATCAAAAACCACCATTGCGACTGGTGAATGTGCTTCTATGAAACGATTAACTAGAAGAAATGATACCCCAACCAGCATCGACACAGATGACGCCCCCTTGATTACTACTATAAATAAAAACAAGCGCAATGATAAATATACTGGTTTATTGAAACAAAGTCAATTGGAAATATCTTCTAACGATGCTGTTGAAGACATTGGTAGTGCCATTGAACAAGATACATCCAATGTTCCGAAAATAGCCCAACGAAGAAAATCCAGAAGTTGTAATATGATTAAACGGTTGAGAGATATGTCACCGAGTTCACGCGACAGTTCATTGGAAACTGTTAAAACGATCAAAAAGTCTCCAAAATCCAGAGACGCATCTGTAGAAACCGTGAAACATCTCCAAGACAATTGTCTCGAGAATGACCCTCTTCCGCTCCAAGAAAAAGAAATCGATTTTGAAAAAAGTATCGATGTGCTATCGAAGAGTATCATTAACAAGAAGAGGATTACGTCATCGAGGGACGATAGTCCAGCGAGCAGTGTTGAGCGGGGCTACAGAAGCGAAAAGGAAAAAGGTTGTACGAAAAGGAATCCGAAGATCAAAAAGAAGTATTTGGTTGCCGGTCTCTTCTCTGATTACTACAAAGTCAACGAGTGAGTATAACTGTTTATAATTTTATATCATTTTTTCATGGTTGATGGACATTATGATTTATTATAATACTAACTATTTATTTATCCAGGCAAGGGATTAACCTTTCTGGTACTATGACCGTACATGTACGGTTGGTAGTAACCATGTCAAAAGGCCTATGACCGTACTTATGTTCGCGCCGTTTTTTGACAGTCCACTGAGTTTTAATAAATGTGGTTAACGTATTACCATCTATGGAATATTCTTACAAACGTTTCCACAAATATTTCGAAGATTTTGATTTTATCGACTAACTTATAAGCTGATGAAATTTTGTCATACAGTAACGTATGGAACGCGTGGAGTCCGTAACCATTTCGCGCGCTATCTATCGGTCATCGTTTTTTTTTTGTTGCTAAGTAAATATATATATTTTTGTCTACATTCATTGCTTTGTCGAATTGTTGTGGGTCGAGTACAACGTGGCATTGTGTGTGGTTCCATGTTTTGAGGAATACCACACAAAAAAGCAATATTAAGATGTTTAGTAACAATACTTTTAGTGTATAGTATAATTTAGTGTTGAGTGAAAATTACTCTATTTGGAACCAATAAAAAATAGTAACACAAATTTATTCAAGTGCAAAATCATCGGTTATGAACCCCTGGAATTACTATTAGGTATTTAATGAATTTATTACGATTTTTATAGTAAACACTAATTGATTCCTTTCCTTATATTTGGTTAATATGTACCAATTGATATTAAAATTTATTTAAAAAAATAAAAAATGAGATTTCTAAAAAAACTCAGGCCGCGCGTATATTCCATATAGTTTTTATCCAGTACCAGACAGGTTAACATTAAATAATTAAATCAAAATATGCCTTCATTCTATGTGCTTGTATTTAGCTATTAGTTTTATTTCATTTACAGTGGAACCCCGATCTACCGTTCTCGCATTGTTCGTTTCCCGCATGGATCGTTTATTTTTCATAGTCCCGGCGAAACACCCATAAGAACAATGTAAAATAATCCTGCATTAATCGTTCCCCGATTTACCGTTTTCCTCGATCTATCGTTTGAGTACTTTGGTCTCGTCACAAATATTATCTCGATTGACGGTTTTTGTTCAATATTTTTCATAAATAGTCTTGCCTCGCATCTCATATCGCGTTTTTTTCAATGGAACCCTGATCTACCGTTCTCACTATCTTAGTTTTTTGCATGAATTGTTTATTTTTTACTTGACCAAGACCCCAACCCCCTAGTAACAATGTTTAATAAATCCACGTTAATCATTCCCCGATTTCATCGATCTATCATCTAAATATTGTCGTCTCGTCCCAATTGTTATTCCGATTGACAGTTTTTATTGATATATATATTTCTTTTTTCGCTCATTAATAATTTTACATCGCATCTGGCTGCACGAATTTTTCTTATTCAAAAGTCAAAACTTAAATGCCTAAATGAAGAAAACTCAAACTCTAGCTAAAAAACTGAAAACAATTCAAGGCGTTCAAAAAAATCTAGCAAAAAAACGAGTCGACAAAGCAAAAAAAATATGCGAAAATTACGCGAGTTTAAAGGGTGTCGTGTCAAAATTTAAGTGTCAAACTACAAATAGGCAACTAAGTATGGATTAATAAATAAAATAATAAATTTATATATCGACTGTGGAAAGGAAAAAGGACGTAACCCACACAAACCAAATTTTACAGGAGGCACGAAAAACGTTTTTTAAATGATTTTTAGCCCGAGTCAAAATATTAAATAGACATAACCTTGAAGCGCATAAATTCTAATAAGCTGGTGTTTTATTTACCCTATTCGATAAAAAATAAAAAAGTTATTCAACAAAAACCAATAAAATTGATGGTTACGTCTTTTTTCCTCAACAAAAATTATCGGCCCCACTGAACTTAAGCAGCTTACCGCCTTTTTCCTCCCCAATTTCTAAATGACTTGTTAATAAATGAAGACATACTATGGCACGATGACAGCTAGGAATTTGAAAAATGTGTACAATATTCATTTAAGAGGTACAAAAAATAAATCTTAATAATAAAATATTGATATAGTATTGTGAAAGCTATTACTTTATTATATTACCTCTAGCTGAATATCCAGAACGTCTTCCGACTTATTCATAGCCTTGTTTGTATTCCGCATGGTACTTCTTCGGGATTACATAATTCCACATCCATAATAATATTATCATCAATATCTCCATACAAGCTGTTAATCACAGAGGACATCTTCAGAATATGCCCACATCAAATTTGAGAATTAATATAGTAATAATGTTGGTTATAGTTATAACAACATGAGTCCACTAACAGCGTGCGGCAAGTGAAATTTAAGCACATTGAATTATGGCAACTATTGCTATTTTACTTTCAATTTCAAAACATTAAGTTGAGACATAGTTTATCATACATTATGTATCAAAAAAGGAGAGGAAGTATATATCAGTATTTAATATTTATTCCATTTTACTTGCAGTGTAATCTGAACTGTCCTTAAAATTTATTTGCCAGTTAATAAAATATTATGCATCGGAAAATACTATAAATTCATTAAACCCGTGAATAATAAAAATACTCACCCATTACATTGATTTGAATCGTAAATACAAGTGAATTTAAAACAGTTTTATCAAAAACATTGACACTACACGACACTTAACCTAAAACCGCACGGTGGTGTTTTTGATAAATATACCAAATATTATGGTAATTTTCTCAATTGAGATTAACACGAGATCATTGATCTATGATTTAAAGCATATTATGGTAGAAACAGGGTTGTTTTATAACAATTTAAATACAATTTACGATAACCCTTTGTAAAGGTGACATACAAATTTGAATACGTAATATTAAGCACTTAGCTTCCTTATTTGTATTGTTTATGACATCCAAGTTGACACCACACATCTTAAGAATATTTTTGCTCCTTTATGTTGCCATTGTTATGTTATAATTTATATTTAAACAATTACTTTCATAAGGATCCTTGATATATGAGTTTATCGGTAGAAGAGTAAGCAAAAGATTTAAGCGGCTTAAGTCTTCTCGGTGGTCAAAACTGACACGACCGGCCGGCAGAGGTTGGTAAAACTGCAACGATTCCCATACATTTACGATGTAAGCTGCGTACCGCTTTTTTCCTCGCCGTAAAATTTTACCTCATCGACTAATAATGTCATTGATGTGGTTTAAGTCCTTTTTCCTCGACAAATATTTCTCAGGCCTTCCTTTTTAAAAAATTAAAAGCTTAATTTCGATATTAATTCGGCATTTATAGCTAACATCCTTTTGATATTACATGTATTAAGTTGTATACATAGTGATTATTTAATAAAAGCTATATTGAAAAAACTGAGGGTTAAGTCCTTTTTCCTTTCCACAGTCGATATAAAAGAGAAAGAAATAAATAAGGTAGTTGAAAATTAAACACGTTTTGATATTATTTGAAGATTTCCCGTATTATCGGTTTCCTGCATTATTCGTCGTTTTATTTCGGTCCCTTGGAAAACGTAGAATCGGGGTTTCACTGTATATGTAAGTCAAAATATGTTTTAATATTATACTATTTAAATAGAAATGATTGTCTTAAATTAAAATTACAAAAAGGATTGTTGGCAACCCAACCCGTCTCTAAAATTAATTAAAAAGTAAAAGTTTAGCCAGATCAATTTTTTATTTGAAAAACAAATTAAAATTCCATTTAACTTAGTATTTATGCTAAAACTGTCACTATTGATTGACCCTATTCACCGATCATTTTTTTTCCAGCCCCAAATCTGTGGATCACAAAACAAAGTTGGTTTACAACTCTGCAGACCATCCCAACGGCTTAGTGGCGCCGCCACCTTACTGCGAACGTTGGGTCAGACAGCGCAAGATACATTTCACTTTGCCATATGACATCTGGTGGCAGCATCAATACAATCAACCCGTGCCATCATGGAACTATCGCAAAATTAGAACCAGTAAGATCACTTAATTTTCTTCTATTGGATAATAACGAACTTTCGATACATCGTAGTACAGCAGTAATTATGCAGTAGACTTCCTTTAATCCGGAAAATTATACACAGTATCTTCTCAAAACTCAACTTCAGTCAATGTTTGGTGTCATCTTTTAACTGGTGATTCCTATTTACAACTCTTCACATTCTTTTATCATATTTAGAGCATAAGGCTCCCACTTCAGCACAACCGAGACTATGTTTTGTTAGTCGATGGTAAGGCTTGTTTCCAGTGCATAGAAACTCACCCCCAGACAAATTTGTTTATTTTCAGTCAATGAAATGGATAATTAAATTTTGCTATAGTGTTGTTCTCCATTGAAAAGTTGATACGGTGAAAACTTTTGATTCTGAACTAAGAAAATTAATATTATCGTTTGTTTCATTCTGTAATGAAAATGAACCGCCGTTCTTGGTTTAATAAATTTAATGAATAGATGCAAAATATACATTTAAGTTGTAAGACAGAGTTTTTTGATTATATGTTTAATCTATTTATAGATGTGTATTATGATGTGAAACCAACTCCTGATGGATGCGAGAGTCAGGCTTGTAGTTGTCCAGCCTCTTCTGAATGTCAAGACGATTGCATCAACAGAATGGTCTACGCCGAATGCTCACCGCAGCTGTGCCCGTGCAAGTTAGTATGATTTTATATTATTTTTTATCGGCTGATTTAATTTTGCTCTAATACTATTATTATGTTTGAAATCACTGTTCATTCTTTCAGGGATCTATGCAAAAACCAACGGATTCAGCGTCACGAAATTGCACCCGGATTAGACAAATTCATGACTGAGAATAAAGGCTGGGGAGTACGAACGAAGATGCCCATCGTCAATGGTACATTCATTCTTGAATACGTCGGAGAAGTGGTCTCTGATAAAGAATTCAAGGTAAACACGATGCTTGAATTATTGTACTTGAATATCATGTGAAATCTATTAAATAATAATAAGTTCACTGAAGATATAGATTGTCGGGTCCTATAGCGCAGCGGTCGGCAAACTTTTTAGGCTCACGGACCACTGAATTCACAATTTTAATCCAGCGGACCTAGGGCTTCCAAACCAGTTTAAACCGAAACCGCATATCCGGTATCACGCTAAACCGGTTTATCGCATGTTTTGAAATAAACCGAAAACCGGTTTATTTCACGGTTAACCGCGTTTTATCAAAAATACTCTTTTCTTATTTTTCATTTTTTTGTTGATAAAGAAAAATATTTTACCATGAATTTACTGCGTAGAAGCGGAAACAATTTACATAACACAAAAAACATGAATATGAATTGTATAAAAAAATCTACTTATGGCTCAAAGTTGTCCATGTTGTGAACAGAAATGACTTTTTCAAATAATTTAATATTTTTTCGTAATTATTGACAATTATTTATCCAAAGACGGAATGGTTCTTACATGCACGTCACTCAATAACCTTTATTGTAAATTTGACAAATCATCCGTATAAATCTTGAAAAAACTAATAATAAGGATACCATATAACTATGTACTATTTTAAAACGTATACAATTTAATTAATGAGTAATAATCTACATCTCCTTACCCACTTACCCACAAGTATTTTTTAATGCGGAAAAAATGTTTCTTTTTAATAAAACAATATGAGATTATTGATAGTTTCTCAGTAATATACAAATTGCTTATACGCACTGATTATGAAGATATAGGAAATTAAGAAGTCATTTATATTCTCAGATAAATAGCACAATATCAATCTTAACTAAAACAATATAAAACATATATTCGAATACAGCTTTGCTTGGTGCCTATTTTTGATAGATACAATTTTTGAATTCAAATTTGTAGTTTCGAGAAATATAACATTTTCGATGCATTCTTTTTTTATGAATTATATTCTTGAGCAATAGATAAACAAACACACTGTGAACTATGATTTTTTTAGTATAATATTATGTAAGTAATTTTTTACGTGATACGTAAATGAAAATTGTAGTATTGTATAATACCTATATCTATATATATAAAACAAAGGGGGGTTGGTTACACCACATATATCTCGAGAATGGCAGTACGGATTGTAATGATCATTGATTTATTAAACTCGTATCCGCCTAGAATAGCAGAATAAGCATTAAAACATCGGAAAAATAACACGGCAAAGAAATTATGAAGAAAATTAATATTCTCATACAGTTTTCAAATGACGAACAGCTTGAAATAATGAAAATGTCGTTGTTTGCTGATTTCATCCACTAGATCGATATTTTTTCAAAATTCATTTGTTTTTGCTTCTTTTGCATACGATTGACTTTTAAATAATTTTAAATTTAATTTAACCTGACCTTAAAATTTCTTCGATGTAGCTTTCCAAGTGTAATAACGTGGCCCCTTAGAGTAGAACAACATTCGTGCAAACAGCGTAATATTTTTGTCAAAAAAATTATCATACCTAATTATAAACATAACCTTATTTCAATATTATCCGATTTTCTTTCGTTTTCATTTCATATCATTGATTTTTTTTGTTCTAATCCATACTCTAAATTTAAAATTATTTAAAAGTCAATCGTATGCAAAGGAAGCAAAAACAAATGAATTTTGAAAAAATGTCCACTTCTCTAGGCAATGCGTTGATCAATCTAACGGCCCTTGGAACTGGTGATTCATACCTCTTAAGCGAGGTATAAGTTTTAGAAATAAAAGTTTTTGCTCATAGTTTCGCCCACGTAAGAATAAATTGGGAGCATGTAAATTAATAGTCATGAGAATTTGAGGATTATTAACTCAGCCCTGAAGGAGAAGAGAAAAACGCTTTAAGTTTGAAAACGATCTTCGACTATCGTTGGTAACGACCGTGTTCCTGTTGACGAATCGAACGTATTGATTTTGTTTCCACTGAATTTTAGGACGGCTTCATCAACAAAATGTTCCCAAACATCTAATCACAAAAATCACAATTGGTTGAGTGAACGAGCAATTCTTGCGGCGAAGAACAAAGATGTGGATCATTTAAACTTCACAATTCAAAATCAAATCGTTGGTCCACTACATTCCTTCAAATCTATCGACCGTTTAACAAACGAAGACGAAGCAACCAACTATCCAACTGAATTTTTAAACTCATTGGATCTGCCTGGCTTTCCACCGCACAATTAACAACTAAAGGTTGGCTCGGTAGTCATCATGTTTCAAGTTATCAAGTTAACATAACACTTATTGATTCTTATGCGTAACGAAGTTCGTTGGGTCAGCTAGTGTATAAATAAATAATTGTTCAGAAAATAACATATACCCAATATATATATTCATGTCATCATAAAATATAATTATTATTGTGCTTGTTATTCTCAATTATAATTTAAGTATTATGGTCTGCACATGATGAACATGATAACGCCGAGTCCATGGGTGAGTGGTCTACGTCGTTTTTTTGTGTTGCGGACCAAACAAGCTCGAATCCCAGTACGGACAGATTTTCGCAATCAGTTCATAGATTTCTTTTCTATGGCATGGATGGTCTGTGATGCCTAATTTTCTATTCCACTAGCCCTTAAATTACTATGACGTAGTGAGAGTGATCAGCCACCCATGTTCTAGCCATAACTTTCAATCTCTTCTCTCTTCAAAAAAAGAGGGGGTTGAGCAACTCAGTAACAAGCAGTTCTCGTTAAAAAATAATTGTTTGAGTCTACATGCTTCAAAGTGGGAGTGGAGACATAATATAAGCTAATATTGTATTCTACTATATTTTTGTCTAAGCATTGGATGTCCTGTCTAGTCGACATGCTTAAAAATATAAATGCATTTATTTAAAGATCTTTCTTTTGATGAGTTTTATTATCAAGTTCTATTTTTTTATTTGACATATTTTATCTTAAAATATTTTCCCACATTTGATTGTTATTGTTGTTTATATATAATGCCTTCTGTGTTCCATCTACAAGATAAATATCGATTTTTTATTAAAATTAGAGCATTTATGACAAATATCTTCTAAAAATATGCTTCTATCCCTACTAATATCTTTGCAAAAGAGAGGTTAAACGACTGAGTAACAAATAGTTCTCATAGAAAAACTTATGTTTAGATACCTCCATTAGGAGGCCATATGGTCCACATTGGGAGCGGAAATGGATTTAAAAAGAAAGACATGTACCATAGGTGCTTGATGGAACTTCAATCATTGAAATTTTGTACACTTCCGTAAGTTTTTTGCCTTTTGTAGGCTTCAGATCAACGACATAATTCATAGTAGTAATAATTAATTTACCAAACTCTCAATTTATATAAATAAAAAATGCAAAATGTTAACTTACTGTCGGTTCTAGTTCATCTGTGCACTTAATGCCTGAAGATTCCGAAAGACGAAACTCGATTCGTTAGTGACAAAACTTTAGGAAAAGTACCGATTTTAAACGATTCTAATTTAATAATAAAGTCAATATATGTAATACCAAGTCACATATTAACAGCTTAACGACCGCACGTTTTTTTTATAAAATTTCACCTGGCGAAATAAAATTTAGCGATAAATTCGCAAAAATTATAATTTTACTAAATTCATTATAATTTGTGAGCAAATTAAGATATCTTTACGAAATTTAATTTTCTTAGCTTCCAGATACTTCACCTATACGCATATATGTGTCCGCCGGCCAGCAACCTTTGTTTTTCAAAGTCTCAAATACGCGTCCACGGTCGTTAAGCTGTTAATGTTGTCGGCAGATACCATAGTAAATACTTTTGTTTGTTGTGTCAAAATAAATGTATTTATTAAAATTAATGCTGTTTCAGGACCGCATGGCATCCAGGTATGTGAAAGATACTCACCATTACTGCCTCCACTTGGACGGCGGGCTGGTGATCGACGGCCATCGAATGGGCGGCGAAGGTCGCTTTGTGAACCATTCCTGTCAGCCTAATTGCGAAATGCAAAAATGGTCAGTCAACGGCCTATTCAGGATGGCTTTATTCGCTCTCAGAGACATAAAGCCAGGAGAAGAGTTAACTTATGATTATAATTTCTCCTTGTTTAATCCGGCTGAAGGACAGGTTAGTTGATATTTTAAAATTTGTTAATTGATGCTATGTATATGTGGTTGTGTGAGCATTGTTTGTGAACAAACTAATCCATACAATCTAATCTCTCTAGTAACACTTGCTTTCTTAACCTTTGCTTACCGATGATATGTATTTACTACAATTCGACTCAAATAACGTGATTTTCGGTATGAAATATAATAGATACGGGGTTCAGAATTTATGTATTCCTCCGTAATATAGTTACGAATTACTTAAAAAAAATATTTTGTATAATTATTCATCTGGAGAGAAGGAAAAAAATATTTTCTCGACAAATCGGGGATAAACACACCAATACATAAGCGTTATCCAGCACACTTCGTCTGTGTGCGCGTATATGCGTACCTGTATGACCTCGCCTGGTACGAAAGGGACTATTTTCTCTCTCGTATTGTTTACGTCACCAGTTAGACTGTCTGGAATGAGCCGTATACAGTGGCTCTCAAGCGATTGGTGATTATTTTTTATATCGTTACTCTGAAGTAACAGTGGGATAAGATTATGAAATTTGGAAATATTTAAGGTCGACAAAAAGATGGCCTTTTCGCATATTTATGGAGATTTTAGATATAGCAGCACTAAATTCTAACATATTATAGATTATGAAGCATCCTGAGTGGAAAAAAAATAATAGAAGTCGCCGATTTTTTTTGTATAAGAGGCTCAGCTTAGAATTTATGTCAGCTTAGAATAATATTACAAGAAGGAAAAATAGCGCGTTTAAATTTCTCAAACTACAAAAAGACGCAATTGACATGGTAATGTCACATTATCAGACAATATTGCCCGAAACAGCTGTAATAGTTGATATTATAAATAATTCGCACGAGAGCGTAACATCTTTAGAATCTTGAGCGCCGGTAAAATCTTGTAGATTTTGCTTTTATCCAACTAAAAAAAAGCACGATGGAGTGCAATATTTGCAAAAAACCTGTATGTACGACACAAAAAAAAGTGATTACGTGTTCAGATTGTGAGAAAGTGACCGCAAACTAGACTTATATTTAGGCTATTTTGTATGTGTAACGTCAGTTGCATTATTTTTTAAATATTTTTCTTTTTATTTTCAGAAATTCAATTTCTTTTTATATTTTACATGCATTTTTGTTATGAAAATATATATTTGTGGTATTCACACGCATTGTCTTTTTATTCAGCGAAAAATATTTGAAACCACTGGTCAATATTTGGCACGCGTGTAATTTTTGTAATCACGGCCGACGGATACTTCAGTAGCATATAAGTCGTTCGATGCAGTGGTTCTGCCGGCTATTTGCAATGCTTTTTTTCATGTTTTCAGGCACTTTTCAGTGCCTTACATTACAAAAAATGATAAATTTATACTTGAAATATCATTAATAAAATCAATATTCAGTAATACTCGAATTTTTCCGATTTTTAAATCATGTTGTAGTAAATACATATCATCGGAGCTTAAGGGATTTTTTAGCATAGTAAGGGAAAGGTTAATAGTAGGCAAAGTGAGAAAACAAATAAAACATCATTGTATTAGAATTAAATCTTTTAAAAGGGCTATATTTATTTTGTCTGAATCATGTCGGGTCCTATAGCCCAGTGGTTAGCGGTCTGGGCTTCCTTGCCAAACCTCGCGGGTTTGAGTCCCAGTATGAACAGGATTTTTTCGATTGATTTCTGTTCAAAGGCATAGGTGTTTGTGATGTCCCTCCCACCATTTCCGATCCTTCAACAACCAGGCGTAACGAGAGTGATTAGTTAACCACTAGTCCTGTCCTAGCCTTATGATTCTATCCCTACTACTATCTTTGTAAAAGTTAATGTTTTTTATTACATTAGTAATGTGTTTTGCTGTGAGAACAAGAATGTACAATGTAAAATACAGTTTCATGAGGGATAATGTAAACTTATGAAGTTTATTATGATATTTCGCTATGGCAAGGTTTCCCAAACTTGGTTTGCAATGGAACACTTTGATAATCTGAAATTTTTTTTTTTTTGAAAAAAAAAATATTTGACATTACAGCTTACGCCAATGCGTCAAATATTTTTAAGTTGAAAGATCATACTAAATATAATCATTGAGTTCAAAGCCATTGCTGGCGAAAAGGATAATAAGCTCATGGGAATGCCCACAGATTTGAGAAGTAAGTAGTTTCAAGAACTATATTTTATTTGTTTGTCGGCAAAGGTTTTATGATTATATTTATATAGGATACAAAAGTGGAGACCCAGGTAGGTTGAGTATTTCATTTAAAATCGGAAGGCTATGCAATTGTGCTCTATTAATTTCCAAAATTTCCTGGAAAAAGAGTTTATGACTGTCCGTATTTGGGTGTAACATTTTTATCCCTTGTTCCTGATTGAACACGTGTCCTTCCGAAATTAAGTGATTAGCAAAAGTGGACGTGTCTTTTTTCAATCTAAAGGCTGCCATATGCTCTAAAACCCTGATGTTCAGTGTCCTTTCTGTTTTGCCGATATAAAATTTTGTGCAACAAGACATAGAACTCAATGATACATTTATTTCTTATATAAACACGAAACATTCATTTACTAAACGTCAGTTCAAGTTCATCCGTGCACTTGAACGCCTGAAGATGCCGAAAGGCGAAACCCGGGTCGTTAGTGACAAAATCTGTGAGAATGTACATAGTTTGAACAATTCAAATTTAATATTGAAATTCCACCAAGCACCTTCAGTCGAAATCTTAAATTGCCTCATAACTTTAGTTTGGCCAAAAAACGACATTTAGAATCTTGTAGTACTCGGCTCGCGACTAGTGACTAAACTATTGCCTAGTTATCAAATTTCTATTATTTTTAATAAAATATTTTGACAGCAAAATATTAAAAATGGTACAAAAAACGAAATTAAATGCCATTTTCTTGTTGTATTCTTGCTCATTTCTTCATGTATTCTTATACTGAATAAAATACTTTTCTCTAATTGGTTCATAAATAGAAGTGTTACTTTCCGATTCGTTTATTTAAACAGTATGCACCCAAAGTCACATATCACATTTGATGTGCATGGACGATGTATTAACCCTCCAGAGACGAGAGCTTTTTTCCGATAAAAAAAATATTTTCTAAGCCATATTGAAGTCACGGATAACTTTTATTCCTATCCAAAATTAAAAAAAAAAAAAACGCAAAGTCGTTGTATAGAAACTCCGCATGACTATATGGTCATGCTCATCCTTTTATTACCGTGTAATATTGAGTACGGACAGTAGTAAGGACAAAAGTGACCGTATGGGCTTGCAAACATTCGGGGTTGAAATATAGCTAAACGTGATTTTTTTAAAAATATTTACAATTTGACCTCTTTAGATCAACATAATTTCAAAACAAATATATAAGCAAAATAACTGTAAATAATTTTATGTTTTTATAAAAAAATATCTAACAGTTTCAAAAAGTAAATTAAAAAAAACGGAAATTCAAAAAATCACATGTGCTTTTGGAGACCATTCCTGTTCCTACGGCTGATGACTTACTGTAGTCCGTACCCTTCTTAACCAAATATGAGCAAAAGCAACGATATTCAGGTAGAAAAAGTATGAATAGTGGGATCAATAGACAACGGTGTTTTGTGTGACCATATGGTGACGCTCGTCCTTGGAGGGTTAAAATAAAACATTTATATATTATTTTTTATTGTTAAATTTGAACATATGAGCAAATATGTATTGCTTTATCATGGTTACGTCATTTTACTTTATGTATGCATCTGCTGTGTTGCCCCGTGATGCAATATATTTTTTTAAAAAATCCTATTTTTTTCGGTCGTAAGAGCGAATTGTCGTAAGTCGAACCGTCGTAAGTCGGGGACTACCTGTAATTCGAATCAGAGATGTCATTGAATTGAGAAGCATTTAATTTGCTCATAAAAGTCTCATTTCCTATGTCTAGTGTCTAACTATTGAATCATATATCTGTGGCACTGTTGATAATATTAATTTTATTTTATTCTCCCACAGGCATGCAAATGTGACTCCGAAAATTGTCGTGGTGTTATTGGAGGCAAATCTCAACGGATTACTAAATCTATCGTTAAGAACCAAACCAAGACGTCTGCGTCCGCATCAGTTTCGGTCAGCACTTCGACCATCACCACCTCGACGGCGTCCAGTCAGAATCAAAACAATCCGACTAATCTTACGCCGAATAGAGTCGGCAGGCCCAGGAAAGCCATCAAGACCAACATGAAGCCCAATGGTCAATCTAATGTCATCGTGAATGTTAACTCGCCCGAGAGAAATGACGCTTTGTCATTTATGAAGGAAGTTCAGAATATTCACGCGAGCAACAGATTCTGGCAAGAACCGCAGATGAAACCTCTCACTAATAAGGAGAAATTGATGGTGAAGGATCGGCACTGTTTCTTGCATAGGAATCTAGATAAGGTTTTTTTTTTTTTTCTATTTGTCAGTTCCCAATATTGTGCCCATTTGCGAATTAGTCGTTTTATCTCTCACCTCTGAAAGATAAAGGTACATCACATTTTTAGGATTGTTAAGTTGTAGTAGTTGTAGTAATTGTGGATTTGAAATAATGTAAAAATCAGACATTCTTGACTTTGAACACAAACCCGTAATTTGGTTAAAAAATCAACCAATTAAAGTCTCCGTTTCAAATAGAATGTACGTCCAAGAGCTTCGACCCACTCGGCTATAGGAAAGGTATATATAATTGATATCCGTATAATAATTGCCGGTTTATAAAAAGAATAATCTATTTTACTTATTTAACTTTTACAATCGTTTCAATTTCAGGTGCGGCGCATACGTGAACGAATGCTCTCTCATCCAGCGCTGGCTGCGAGTCAGCAACTGCTGTCTAACATGCAACCGAGCGCTTCGCAGATAATGGCGTGCAACGCCAGCGGCGTTCCGAACAGCTCTGCCGTACTGCCATCCCAGGCCTCGTCATCCCATCCGAGCGTGTTGCAGCACAACATTTGCAACCCGAGTGTATTTTTGACTCGTCTTCACGCTTTGAGAACTCCGAGAAATATAAGAACTAGGCGTTTGGCCAAAGCCGAGGACAACCCTGAACTCAGCAAACATGCCAGACTGGCCAACGTCTTTAGGGAGCTCTATAATGTTGTTGTTAATGCTAAAGGTGAATATTCTTTTCTTAATAATTATTCCTCAAAAACAGTTTTTTTTCTTCCCATGCCTACTTCTAACCTAAATAGTTAAAGATGTGGCGTACGTGATTTCTCTTTTTTAAGCTCAAATAAAATAAAATTAATCATTTGATGAATTCCTCGATTACTTGTGTGAAAGTTCTTTTTCAAATAAAATTAAAAATTGACTTCAATATTCTGCTCAAGTGATATGTATGTTAGTATGTTGCTTCTTCAAAATGCATCTTTCGTCTTTTAGTATCTCAAAAAAATATTGCTGTTGAAATCATTGAATTTAATCCTTTTATCATTGGACATTATAAACTAATAACAGGGGTGATTTTATATTGATCTTAATAAAAACACAATAATCCTTTGTACTTCATTCCACTTTATTTAATATGTCAGGACCGGATTCGCTCATTGCGAGCATTGTCAACTGAACTGCTCGCAATGAGCGGATTATTGTGTACAAAGGATTATTGTGTTTTTATTAATATAATGCCTTTCCACCAAGTATTGACAGTGAACACCCTAAAAGTAATATTGATCTAATATGGAGAGGTAGAGTACATATAAGCATTATTTATAACTTGTGTGTGAGGTAAATAAATCTCAAGGGAAATACAGTTTGTAACGAGAGGAATTGGAATTATTAGGTACTAGAAAAATATTTAAAACTAATATGGAATTAGTTAATTTACGCTTTTAACTATTTGTTTTAGCATTTTAAAAAAATTTTACTACTTTAACCTTTTCAGTACCGCGATGTTTTAAGCTGAAAAACATTCACTCGCACACCTACCGCATATTTTTAATAATTTTTGAATAGTTTTAAAAAATAGGGCTGAATTTATGAATATTAAAAGTTTACTTATAAAATGATATATTCAGTTAATTATTTTTAAGTTATATTAGTGGTCTTCAGAGGCATTAAGGTATTCACGCCGTTCGTATGAAGCGGCCACCAGTGGCCTTACGGTACTGAAGCGGTTAAATGGTAAGTAGTATTCTTTCCAGGTTGGCCCCTGCCCAATGTTTTTTTTATATTTTCATGAGTTGCAATAGTAGAAATAATCAAAATAATACAATAGGGTTAATATTAATCCACCATGTATTGTCTTTTACCGGATGCCTCGTATTCCGATCAGCCTCGTGCTGTGCAGAGTGCATGTTTGTTTACCGGATGTATTGTCTTATTACAGATGATAAGGGTGAGGTGCTTTGTACTCCACTGCTAAGAAGGAAAGCGAGCCGCAACACCGAAGCGAATTCGTCCCCGCTAGACCTCGCGACAATTCAAGGAAATATTGAAACAGGACATTACAAGAGCATTGCCCTCTTTGATACCCATTTCAATTCCTTGTTTACCACCGTTATAAAAACCCTAGGCCGCACTTCCAGCCAAGGCATCATTTCTCAACAACTCCGAAAGGTACACGGTCAAATAATTATCATTAAAATCGTCACATACAGATGATCGAATAAGTTTTATAAACAGCGGTAGAAGCTTCCTCGTGTTATTCTGTTTTTTTTTTTCATTTCTAGGCATACAACAATGCCAAATTGAATTTTGCCGATCAACTGACTGCTATTTTAGGAGCAGATGAGCCGCTTCCGCAAGGTTTCTTACAAAAGCGCAAACAAGGTAAATATTGTTCAAACCCAATATTAGGCTTTTGAGCAGTAAGAATAGTTACATTTTTACCTTATTATAATGGAGGTCTATCAATTAAATGCCAACTCAATCAATAATTATATTGTAAGCCGACAAAAAAGTCTGAATACTTTTTTTTTTGTCATTATTCAATCGAGGAATACTATTTTATGTCGTGTAAAATTTTAGAAATTTAAAATACATTATATATATTTTAAAGCGTTTATTTCCAATTAAGGTCCAATTATTAATCACATCCATTTAGCATCATGTCATACTAGTGATTGATGTTGATTCTCAAATTTATTAAAATCTTGACACTAAATGTAATAATTGCTCCTACGTTCACTAGTTAGAAAGAGGATATTTTGTAACAAACTGACTAAATTAACGCAAGCTTGTCAAGTAGTAAATGTGAAGCACATAATTTTATTACAATCACTCTAATATGTATAGCGAGTGGACACGATGAATCAGACATAAAAAACTTGAAAGAATAAAACAAAATTCTGTTAATCATTCCTTTAATTAGCGCCCAGATCAGGGATGGTGAACCTTTTCCGCAAGTGGGTCAAATTTGATTTAAAAAAAAAAATAACATGACGCCGTTTACATCGATTGAGTAATTAAAACAATAATAAATAAAGGCTTACAAGTTTTATTAACTTTATAATTTACAAGCAAAATTTCAACGAACTCTTTATAAGTAAAAAAATAAATGAAGAATATAATGTATATAAAATAAAGAATGATTTAATAACGATATTATCATTTAATGGGAAATCTGTTGTTGTTTATTTGACAATGATTTTTCTATGCGAGGTTCATAGTTAGTGGTGTTCAATCATACACATGCAGCAGTCATTTCTTTACTAAGTCGATTTCGTAGTTGTGATTTAATCAAATTCATTGATGAAAATAGTTGATAAACGCATATGTCGATCCAAACATAGTTAAAAGCGCAGTAGCTAATCTTTTCATTGCTTCAAATGAGCTTGGTAAAGAATTCCACTCTTGTAATGTTATATTTTCATCTTTTTCCTCCATTGTTTTTATTTACAATTTTACATGCTTTTTTCTCTAATTCGATGTTTAAATCTATAAATTTTGGGTTAGATAATTTCTCACGCGGGTCCCTTGTTATTGAGATTACTTCCACAGGAATGGAATCGAATATTAATGGACTGTAATGCTCAATATTTATGGCAAGAGATTTTTTTGCTATATTTATTTTAATTTATTTATACTTATAAAATGAATGCGTTTTATCTATATCACGGGCTTGGCAAAAGTAAGACGTAACAGCTCGCTTTGAACTGCGTGGCCATTCATAGTTGATATTGCATATCTTGTATGATGTCAACATTTATAAGGGGTCAATTATATTTCCAGAGGAGGTAATACTGTGCGTGTGTGGTCTTCACGGAGAGGAAGGATTAATGGTTCAGTGCGGAGGTGAAGGAGACCAGAATCAAACCGGTACAACTCTGCCTTCATCGGCCACAAGTTCTAAATCATCAGACATTGAAAATCCTACATCTGCTAAAAGTAACGTCAAGACTTCTGAGGGACATAGCGAATCGGATAGTGTTAGTGTCGGTGCAGCCAGTGTTTCGGACGCGTCGAAGAATGCTTTGAAGGGTTGCGGAGTATGGCAACATGCCAGATGTATGGCCGTGACTGATATTGGCGAGCCTTATTATTGTCATCGTTGTCAGCCGAGAGAGGTATTTATTTTAACGTAGTGTTTATATTCAAATATTTTTATACTGTATTATTCTAAAGAGTCAGTAATCACTACTAATCATTCCGTTTCTTTTACTGTTATCCATTTTATGTATTTTTGTTTTGAAAATAATCCATGAATATACATATTATCCTAAAGATTGTAATTAATATTCTGCTTAGAATCGGCAACAAAACCACTGAAAATAAATGTAAGAAAGATAAATTTTATGTGTGAAAAAGATCATTAGAAATTTTTCAAAATTTTAGTGGTAAAATGGAAAGATAGGAGTTACTCCTTGAATAATTGTTTTATTATATCTATTATGTTCCATTGTGTATTATTGACAATGAATATTTTCAATTTTCAGGTGAATTTGGAAATTTCATTGGACGAGTATACAGATGAAGGACATCAATTCTACCTGTCTCTTCTGAGGGGCGACCTTCAAGTCAGGCAAGGCGACACCGTTTATGTCTTGAGAGATATTCCTATCGACGATCAGCACCCTGATTGCAGTTCGCCTCTTGCCAGAACTCAAATCAATAACATCAAAGAGGGGGCCAATGCGAGCACTTCGAGCAGCAACAAGCAGTTCAACAAACGCATTGAAAGAAGCAAAAAAGGAAAGAACATCTCTGACAAAGAGAAAGGAAGCAAAGACAAAACTGCAGCTGAAAAAAGTGGGGAACCCGATGCTAGTGACAGTTCATTGGTAATTGTTCTTTTTTTCATTGATGAATCCATTGCTTCTGAAGCCAATGGCATATTTTAATGTAAATGAAATGTTAACTTTTTGAGGAGTATGGACGTACATGTACGTCGGCGCCATTTTTCTGTAAATGAGTATAAAAGTAGTTTCAACTCAAGACAGGAGTGTCTGTCTGTAAGCATATATATACTCTAAGTATGAATTACATATATTCATTGGGAAAAAGTCACAAAATTGTCATGTTAAGAAAAGGCAGTAAATTAAAGTAAGGTCTGTATAAATCTATTCACTCCTCTAAAGGTTAAGGGAAGAAAATTTAACAAATACATAGGTAATTATTAATTAAAAAAAAATATTGAAACATAAATAATCTAGATAAAAAGTATGATAGCTAAATCGTTAAATCTCTCGCCACATACTGAATGTGCAACGAACCAGCTAAAAAATCCCTTGGTCCAATGCGGGGAGATTGCTTTTCAGCATCCAACTTAAATGGATTATTAAATACTAAATTTGAGAATATGAACATATGAATCTTAAACATAATTCTCAGAAATTCACATAGCTGGGCGTAGTAAATTAACAAATGGACAAATTTACGGGTGATGTATTATATGAATTGCTTTCAGTCTTATAATATTCATAAATTACACAAATATTTATAAAACATTTATTTAACAAATTTTCTGACTAATCAATGTCACCGTCTCAGAATCTGAAGCTTTCATCTCCACTGGTCCAGATTCGTTGATAAAATTGTGGAACGCATCAAATAAAACGCACAATTATAACATATTTTATTTCTGGACCGACACCAAGAAAAGAAAATAATCCAAATAAAAAACATTGTATTTTCACAATTATCAACATGCATATGAAAGCTAGATCTCATTTATTTTTTTTGTCTACAGGAGGTTCGTAAACACACTTATAAAACAATCGGTGCAATCAGCGTGTCGGAGCTTGATATCTTCCGAGTGGAAAGATTGTGGAAGGACAGCGCCACAGGCCAGCGATATGTATACGGTCACCATTATCTCAGACCACACGAAACCTACCATGAACCTACAAGAAAGTATGTTTAATTGTTTCACATATGTCTTGCATCATGTTGTACCATTAGTCCCTTATTCCATTTGCTTGAATGCTAGTTTTGTTTAGCAGTCTTATTTTTTTAAAGGTCCTGCACATATTAGCAGTGCTCTTTAGAAACCTAATAATTATTTATTTAGTTTATTCCAACCCCAAATCAACAATATAAATGCATTGAAAGTACAATAACCAATACATTATGCTTTATGATAATTGGAAAATAAATTGTAAAAATTAAAACACTTACTAATTCCCCGTTGCTTATTATAGATCAGGACTGATTTCCCTCATCGGGAGCATTATCAAGTGATAAAATATAAAACAATTCTGGGTTATTTATACAAAATTAAGCGAGACTAACAAGGTGTGACAAATATTTGGCAAAAGAAATATTTATATTTCATCGGTAAATAATGTTCATGATGAGCAAATCTGTACTGATCTATGTTAAATAATGTGGAATTAGTACAAAAAGTGTTTTGTTTTTTTCATATATGTAATACCTTTCCATCAAGAATTGACAGTGAACATCTTAAAGTGACAATAGTGACAGTTGAAAACAGTAAAATTGTTGATAGTTGGTAAAAAGACCAGCGGTCGGTGAAGTTTGGTCCGCAGAGAAATCCGACATTATTTTAATTTTCTAATCCTACCACCAGAAAAAAATCATTTGAATTTTGTTGAACATCAAAGATTGTCATTGTAATTATAAATGAAATTTAAGACTAAGCACTCCATTCTCGAATTTTTGAGGCACCTTGCGAAAAAATGGGTTTAGAGTACATATAGTCATCTTCTTTGTTATGCTCAGGTGAGATGGCTGTCGAGGGGAAGAAAATTGACCCGACTATTTGCCTTACGCGAAGAAGTTATATTATTTTTTCAACAACAAAATAATCCGAATCTTCAAAAATTGTTATCTGATATTGAATGGCTTGCAAAGCTTGCGTGTCTAGCAGATATTTTTTATCTGTTAAATGAACTACAATATCTTTACAAAGAGAATTTATGAACGTGTTTAGACTATAAAGTAAAATTGAGGCTTTTAAAAAATATATATTAATGTGACAAAGGCGGATTGTTGAAGACGATATGCAAATGTTTTAGAATTTTAAAGAATTTATGAGGGAGAATGATATCGACTATCGAGTGGTAGCCCTGGTTCCAAAGCACTTAGAAATCACTCACTGAATCTTTTGCTTATTATTTCCCAAAAAATGAAGATCCTAGACATGATAATATGTGGATAATAGATCCGTTTAGAGCATGGGTGGCCAACCTTTTTAGCAGCCGGGCCAGATTTTAGAAATGAGATTTTTTTTTTTCTTATTAATTTCTTTTATTATTTAAAGCAAACAAGAAATATATTGTTTTTTTAAGAAGATATAACAAAAATGAGAATCAAACATATGTATTAGATTAGAGTTAGGCAATACAAAAAATAATAATAAAAAATAAACAAAATATAATAAATTTTAGTGACACGTCTGATTTTGTTTGTCAGAATTAAGTGCATCAATGTTGTTGCTACACGCAAACAGTTTTCCAAATGCTCATCAGTGATTCATGTTCTCATTTGAGATTTAATATACTTCATTCGACTAAAAAGCTGTTTCCAAATAGCGAGATCATCCATAGAGCATGTTTGTAAAATGCATGATATTTCACCTTGTCAAAATATGTTTTGTAAAACTCTTCCAAACCAACCTGATTGAATTTCTGCTTTAACTGTGCATCACAACACACTTCAAATTCCTGGCAATAAATTCACGTCTATTAAAAGTTCTCACGATAGTTGAATCAATGTACTGAGATACTTCCATGTATGAGATATGATACGAACTACGCACGTTGGAATGTTCTTTTGGTGGTTTTATGTACACTGAAACAAAAAAATGTGTGCATATGCTCCGCGGGCCACAAGTAGACACCCAGCAGGCCGCACGTGGCCCACGGATTGGCCACACTTGGTTTAGAGCAAACATTCAAGATACTAATTTATGCATGAAGCTAAAAGAAAGCCTCATTGATCTTTCATCCGACGATACTCCCTCCAAGACCTCAGTTTTGGCTTTCTATAAAAAGTGAATACCCTTTGCATAGTGAAGAGGCGATGAAAATTCTTATTCAATTCTCCACAACATATTTATGCGAAAAGGCCTTTTCATCTGTCACAGCAATCAAAACAGCATCGATCTTGGCTTGAAATACATTCAGTTCTCCGTCTTGCAGTTACATTCATTGGAGCCAAATATAAATCATCATTTCAAGTATCCAGGAACATCCATCACATCAAAAATTAATAAAGCTTTTATAATTTAATTATAATTATTAGCTTTATTTTATCAACTAGGTGTATTTTAGACACATTCAATCACTTTTATTTCAATATATAATACAATATTGAACACAAAAGTCCAGTTAGCGGTCTGCTGGATCAAAATTGTGAATTGAGTGGTCCGTGTTTGCCCACTACTGATTTAGATTACTTAAGGTGCCCTGTGGTGTCTGTGTCTGAATAATTGTAAAATCCCCCCAACTGTAATTTCTGGTATGATCATAAATTAAGAGATTGCGATAAATATCTTTGATATAAAAAAAAATTTCACACTTAACTATATGAAAAGTGGAATAACAAAGTTATTGATTTAAATTCTGTATGATTGTATTTTTTAAAATTTTTCAGATTCTTCCCTAATGAAGTCATGAGAGTTCCTTTGTATGAAGCGGTTCCAATTGAACTTGTTATGTCCCAATGCTGGGTCATGGATTTGAATACATTCTGCAAGGTGACCTACTTACTCGTATTACAAAATACAAAATTGAAGTATGGCAATTGTCTGAGTTATGTTACAATTCAACGTGTTATGACTCAATTTTCAACGTAATGAATAACTCTTTCAGGGTCGTCCGCTGGCTGCTAAGGAAGAACACGTGTACATTTGCGAACTGAGGGTTGACAAATGCGCTCGGCTATTCACGAAGATATCTCGACCGAAATACCCGGTCTGCACCAAGTCTTACGCCTTTGAGATGTTCCCGCAGCGATTGAAAATCACAAGAACGTATGCGGTAAGGAGATTCAATTTTAAACGCAAAACTTATATGTTTCGGTGTGTTTGATGGGTTGTACAACATTAATGTAACCTTTTTTTAACAGCCCCACGAGGTATCGCCATCATTATTGAAAAACAGGCCGCGTAAACCTCAGGAAAACGGTGGAAAATCAAATCAAGAAAAGCAAGCAGCAAATGTCATTCATCAACATCCTGCTTTGCCTGCCCCGAAACCCAAAGGAGCGCCATTGTTACATGCACCTATCGTCAAGGTAATGATTAGTATTATACCTCCCTATATAATGCTTTATGTTTATCTTTCCCTAAAAGACATGGATTATGAAAAATATGGTTTGTCATAATTAAAAATTACACAGTTTCACTTCGCTGGAGAGGGACATCAAACTATTCATATTGATTATAAATCCTAAATAAGTGTGAAACTAGTGATATTTACTATCATTCAGTTGATATAGCATATCATTTTGCTTGCTTCAAACAACAATATTAAAATTTTCATTGACAGTAAGTTGCTGAAGAATATGTCAAATGCTTACATAGACTAAAATATTAGAACATGCAACTGTAACAGGCACGTCAACATCAAATTAACTATCATATTTTTTTTAAGCATAGCATAAGCATATCACTGTTTGACTTTGTGACGGATAATATTTGACTGACTAAAAATGACTTTGAAAAAATAATACACATCAGAACAAATAATATTGTTATTTTTTTATTGCAACTGATGTATAATATTATAATTATGTTTACAGACTCGCGCCACGCAGAAGTCTCGTCTCAATAATATTCTTCTGAAACTCCTCAACAAGATGCCGACCAAACAACCTCTGGACATGTCATACTTGCTGGATGGACGAAGGCAGAGAAAGAAAATGATATCATCTTGACTTACTTATCCGGACTGTTAAATTATACTAGAATCCGACCAGCGTAAAATGACTCGAGCATAGAAGCAAATTTGGCAGCTGTTAGTAAGGGGTGACATTTATAGTCGCATCTCTTTCTTGCGCACACATTGCGATCGTTCCGTCAGTCTTCTTACGTCAGTATATGGATATCTGGCCGCTTATTTACTCCCAAAATTCAATATACCAGTAAACCCTTTGCTTCCGTGATATAACCCTTAAGCCCATCTCGGAAAAAAATATTGTTATACTGCAGGATATCTGCAATGACATGGTGTCTAAAATTTTCAATTCAAACCTTTGTAGTTTCTACGATGAATCATATTTTTGCCGCAAATACTCATCTTCAACCCTTCCGGTACTCGTTGGTATTGACATGCGTTAATATTTACATGCGTTAATATTGAGTTGGCATAGATATATCTGACTTAGGGGTCTTATTAAGAGTAAATGATTGTCGATAAATAATTAATAACACTTACATCTCACGGTGACCGGTGGAACGTGGACTTGATGTCTTGAATTGTAAAATGTTGCGAGTCGCCATTTATGACCGGTGCTTCGCAGTTCAAATTCAACAGATCCATGTTTTGTTCTGAGACGCTTGGAGATGGATTCCGGTCGTAAAGACGTGTCACGATTTAAGTGATAGAGTATTAATATTAAGACTATAAATCTTCAGCATAATATACTTTAGTCAATTGTTTATCCCAGTGAATCTTACTATGTATGCATAATATTACATAATATAGTGTTTGTGCGTTCATGGCTCTTCATAATATCTACATAAGGAAATGAATCGCAGCAAATTTTTTTAAATCATAATTAAATTGCTTCGTCTTTTGGCTTATACTGTATGTCTTTGTTTATAATGCACGGAAAAGTAATTATTTCTAATGATTTGTGGTCGCATAATATCGTTGATACTCCAAAGTTCGTGGTTTATGTTTTATTTATAAAATATAGTTTTTTTTTTGATGAAATCAGAATAATTTATACCTAGAAGGTTTTATTGACAAATATTCAATTTTTTTGCTGTCTGTTTTTAATTAGTCATTGTTTTCTACGGTCCGCAGCATTGAATATATTCAAGTCCGCGTAATCAAAACAATTGATTTTTAATATGCCATGAATTATTTCAAATGCAGCTGAATTTTACACCACCCTCTGAATAACAGGCCGCTCTTGTCGCCGATGTTGTTATCGGTGGCTGAACGGCTCTTTGTTTCGTGATAATGTTCACAATTTTTATCCCGTTTGAGATGGGCATTGATTATTAGCATATTCGAGAATCAACATTAATAGAATATGTCGCAAAAGAGGGGTTTTAAAAAATCACTAATTTTAGTACAGAAAATCATTTTTTCTTAATTCTGTTACTATACTAGTAACTATTACTATTTTAAACCCCATAATCCAGTGGTTTCCAACCTTTATGTTACTGGACATCCCTTGGAAGGAAAAAATATCTTCGCCCCTCCCCATGCTTTATTTCATAAAGTAATAAAGACATGTTTTAACATGGACATGGAAATAAATATTTTGGGCTGTTTGCGCCTCCCTTTGCAATACAGTAAAAGTTCGTTAATTCGAAATTCAAGGGACCGGATTTCCCAAAAAAATTCGAATTACGAATTACGCGATCACAAAAAAAAAACGCGGCAATTGCCGTCGGCTTGAAACGCGGCTATTTATTTGTTGTGTCAAAATAAAAATTATGTATTTCGGCAATATTACGATAATAGAACATATTCAAATATAAAAAAAGAACAAAAAAATATATACAATTATTTTATCTCATAAGAATAAAAAACACTATACATATTCAATGTATTTGTTCGTGCATGTGCTATAAAATAGAATGACGTCACTTACGAACAATGTACCATTCAAAGTTTTAGTAAATACCTAATATCTATAGATGTTTCTCTTGCACTAATGTGCGCACAAATCAAAAACAGATTCTTTCTCATGTGGTACTTCACTTTAAATTGATGTCTCCCTTACACTAATGGGTTTGTTGTGAAGACACAACAGACGCACACATTCCTTGGTAAGCAAAGCATTGTTTGAATAACTGTCAAATAAAAAATACATAAGGTTCATATTTGCTTGGTAAGTTCGGATTCGAGCAGCCTTGAGATTTTTTTTGTGTTTTTCGTCCCTACTTTCTTATTACCATCTGTTTACCACATTAGTGTGACAAAAGCCTCAACAAAAATTTTGAATTATTAGAAATCGTAAGTACATTTTGACGAAAAACATTACGAATTACGAAATATGCGATATTTTGAATTATCGGTAGAATTTACTTTGAAAAGTCAATTTTGGGACAGGGAAATTACGGAAATTTCGAATTACGAATTATCGTTGTTCGAATTAACGGACTTTTACTGTAGTCCACGCCTCCCAGATTGGAAATCACTGCCATAATCCATATGAATCAAAATTGTACGAAAATATGATATCGTCGAGTGTGAAGGCATTTTTTTAAAATTCGGTACATTTGATTATTGCCTGATTGTTCATAAGACTCATCGCCTGCAGTAGAATTAAAATGTTCTTCTAATTGCATAATAATGAACACTGCGTTTTAATATCATCCACAACATAATATAAATATATATATTTTTTTATAATTTTGATTCTGTATTCTTGTACCTGTTTTACGTTTGAATCGTAAATTGAGAAAACACTACACTTAAATTAATCAAACTGATCATTTGATTTTTAAGGAAGGGTGAAATTTTATTTTGAAGACACCTCGCTTGTATAGAGTAAAGTAATTGTAAAGTGGAATCAGACCGGTGATTGAAATATGAGTCATATATAGCTCGCGCATGATATTATAGACAAATATTATTTTTAATAAAACATCCGTATTCGTTTTTAAGTTAAATTTAAGTACAGTTTTTTACATTACTGTAACCTGCACGAAAGAATGATCAATCTCATAGAACATTAGCTAATTAATCAATGAACTCTACAATTTATATTAAATATTAATAGATTGAAATGTTATCGCCTTCCATTTGTGTTGTTTGTGTAATATAATGAATGATTACATTTAAGTGTAATTTATTATATTTAAGTATTTTTATATATATATATATAGATTTATGACGTTGAAGAGGGTTATTATGAGATGAATTTTTAACATTCGGTGTGTGAGCATAATGAAATGAAATGAAAGAATTCACCGATGATCCAAGTGTACATATTCATAAATATATATTTTAAACAAACTTGTTACTCGGGTGAATGAACTTATATTGTGGCACACAAAATCGACTTTTATCAACAACTATTATTAACATTATTATTATGTGTCATGATATTTATTAAATTTTGTACTTACTCAGGACTGCTTACCGCCATACCGGCGTTCATTTTTTGGTAAAAGGTTATAACTATTTATGATTTCTAGAATATAAGTTTTTATTCAATCAACATTATTATTAATATTATTACATTATTTTTAATCACGTACAAATTTTTTTTGTAAGCTTTGCTTTTTGTGTATGAATTTTTTCAGAATTTTTTAGATCTTATAGAGATATTTTTATACAGCATTCGTTTCTCGTTTTTATTTATATTGTTTTTCATACCGTTGGTTGTATGACGTAACTTATTTATTAGAAGAAAAATAAAACTAGCATTATTATAATAACTGTCTTTTACTTCATTATTAAAAAGGCATGTTACCCTTTATTCGATTTTATTAATCGTGAATCATGAAATAGATTTGAAATAGTAGTACAGTCGAACTTGGTTATTACAAGGTAGATGGGACCGTCTGAATTTGCTAGTTTTAAGCATTACTCGTCGTATCAGAGAATAGGTATTTTTAAATGCTTACAAACATACCTATCACATGAAGACAATTGCTTCGCTAACGATCGATACATTAACAGTTTTAAGAAAAATTGTTCGAAAGATATTTGCTCGGTATGCCCGAGAAGTAGCTCGTTATAAAAGTGAATAAATGTATGGAGAAAACCATAAACTAAAATGTCAACTAATATTTCCTCATTACATTCGAGATCTCACTATTTCCGTGGTTCTAATAACCGAGTTCGACTGTAATTATTTAATTTCAAAAAACATATTTGTCATTTCAACCGAATGCACTTCTAATATTTTGAAATTGGATAATCCTGTGATATAAACTTAATGAGACATCTCAAACATCCATGTCTATACCGTTAATCGAAATTGAAAAGAATCTAAATTTGATATTGATCTTACTGCTAGGACAAAGCTAAAGGGTAACTATGAGTGTATAGCATGAATATATTGACAACTCGGCATATATACATGTTTGCATATACATATGATTCTTTTATGGTTTTTATCATATATAGACGCAAACTAATGTGAATTCTGTATATTATGGATATTTTTACTTGTGGTGTGCCGCGAAATTTTATAGGACACGTTGGTGTGCCTTGGAAGATAAAAGGTTGCAGAGCACTGCTATAAATAATTGAATATATTGAAATATTAAACACTTTTCCATTTAAATTTGAATCATTCAAATTATGTACAGTCACCCAAGTTTTGTCACTCACGACCCTAGTTTCGCCTTTCGGGATCTTCAGGTTTTAAAGGGCACGGATGAACTTGTACTGACGTTTAGTAAACAAATGTATCATGCTTATATTAGGTAAAGCGAAAAGAAATGAATGTTATTTTAGGGCGCTCTTTGAAATCAGTTTGCACTTGGTTCCTGTCCAGTGAGTATGGTAAGATTGGTATTATTTTGAAGCTCATTTATCCTGTTTCGGTTTCAATACATTTTTGTTTATTTTCACCAATATAAAACTGCCACAGCTAGAGATTGGCGAGATGTAGTTGCGGTGTGTGTTATTGTTTTTGTTTGACAAGGGGTTGAAAGCCAATAAAGCATTTGTGAAACCTATGGAGATATTCTAAAGATTTTTAATTGTCGACGGTGGCTTAAAAAGTTTAAAAATCGTGATAAAAATTGATAAAATAAACCAAAATCGGGAAAACTGCAAAAAATAAATCGATGACGAAGTGCTGAAATCATTAGTAGAATCCTATTCTCGTAAAACATTCAAAGAATTATCTCAGACATCGGCTGTCTCTGGTGAACTGCAAAGATCACTTAAAACTGTTGGGAAAGAAACATAAACGAGGAGTTTGAGCGCCGCATGATCTATCGCAGTTGGCATGGATCAACAAGTGATTATTTGTTTTTCTTTGTTGGGCAAGTATGAAATTGATCCATTTCTAAGAAGGATAGTTACTGAAGATGAGAAATGGATCCTTCTCAACTCTCTTAATAATAAAAAACAATAACTATCTCCAGGGAAGCACCAGTTTCAACCCCTTTATCTGGTGGGATATTTCAGGGATGATTTATTATGTATTACTAAAACCTGGCAAAACAATCACATCGGAAGTTTACTTTGGGCAATTGGACAGATTAAAGGCAGAATTAATAAAAAAAATGGTCAATGTTAGTGAATAATCAACGGCGAATTTTACAACGCGAGACCGCACGCAGCAAAGATCACTCAAGATAAAATTAAAGAGCCGCCGCCTGGAAAGCAGCGGATGTCATACTTATACCGAAACCCGGTAAATCACCGGCAATCCCCGAAAACCACAGACTCATAAGCTTGCTCCCGAAGATGGGTAAGGTTCTGGAACGCGTTATTATATCTCGATTGGAGGAATTCGTTCTGGAAATAAAGCTCGTACCGGATGAGCAACACAACTTCAGAAGCAAACATTCCACCAACCATCAACTACTTAGAGTAGTGGAATTCATCATGGAAAGTTTTAACCGCATTAATATATATACCGCATAAATTCATTCATTTCAAACAGAACGTTCCGCGTAAAATCGACGACGCGCACGCCAACAGCAGGTGTACCACAAGGATCCGCCTTATCGCCCTTATTGTACAACCTTTACACTCACGATATTCCGTTACCAGACTACATACCCAGAAGCAACGAATCAATCGTTGCACAATATGCCGACGACACAGCCATCTTAACCAGATCGCTAAACAGGAACAGAGCTAACCGAACCGTGCTTGTGCAAAAAGCAAGCACGGACATATCAACCTGGTGCTTCAACTAGAGGATCCAAATCCACCCGGAGAAAAGCACTGCGATAACTTTCAGTCGTAGACCTAACAGACACAATAAGGACATTAAAAGCATCCGGATGTATAACACCCACACCCCGTGGGCCCACACGGTTAAATACCTCAGGCTCACGCTAGACTCGCGATTAACTTTCTGCAAACATATTGCTGAGAAAAAATGCCAGGTGGTGTCGCAAATCACTGGTCGACTATCCGATGATTGGCCACAAGAGTAAACTTAATAAAGCAAGTTAATATTGTACACCGCGATTACAAGACCGATCATGACCTAAGCATGCCAAGTATGGGCACACACGGGCATGAATCGTATACAGACACTACAGACAATACAAAACAAAGCACTTCGCATCGTTACGGGAGTACCCTGATTCGTGCAAAGTTCCACGTTACACAAAGACATGAACCTAGACCCAATCCTCGATCACGTCATAAAACTGTTGAAGAAGTTCTATAGCGACATGGCGGATCACCCTAACCAATCTATCAAAAATTTACTACGTTGATTACCCTCACACAAACATAGCGCGACCACAGAGAGTCCTCCTACTGAAACCTCCTTAGCTCCCCCCCTGATCCCCTGCATTCACATGTTTGGTTATCAACATCTGCTAAAACCCTGATCTTCAAAACCTGAACGACTGCCGCAGACACTGTTGGTTTGACCTCCTCTCGAGGGTAAATAACAAAAAAAGAGGGCAAAAGATTAAAATAAAAATTATGTTAACTGATCAGATAAGCATAACCCCAATTAATTGCAGCTCGAGGTTACATGTAATGCCTACGAATGAGAACTAATACCACCACAAAAACAAAACAAAGACCACGCACCCGCCTACGCCCATATAAATCCATAACGCTACGCGGGAAAAGCTATATCGAAATACACCAGATGAAAGGGAAATTGGAGCTCGGCTCCACCAGCCCCATAATTTGATGTATAGATATCAATCAAAATTAAAGAGCTCAACTTGGAACTGCTGCCTCATTCACCTGATTCTCCTGATATTGCTCCATCGGATTACCACTTATTTCCAATTATTGAGCATTCGCTTCGAAACATCATGTAGATGCCTTTTTTAAATCACAGGAGCCAGATTTTTTCAAAAGGGGCATCGAGAGGTTGCCCAAATTGTGGAGAGGCATTGTAAATAATGAGGGAAATTATTTAAATAAATAAACATAATTTTTTTTTTGGTAATCTTTTTCATTGTACTAAAAAAACGGTCATTTCTTTCCGCTTTACCTAATATTAAAAAGAAATGTATCACTAAGCTAGCAAAATGGATTAACCCATGGGAATGCCTACAGATTTGAATGGTGAGTAATTTCAAGAATTATGTTTATTTTGTTTTCTGGAATAATTAAATTATTTAAGTGTTCTGAAAGCCTAGTTTTTAAGATTCTTTCTGTAGAGGCGTAACGGGACACAGTTTTGATGCAAAATTTTACGACAGGCTACCTAAATTTGAAAATGATCTCCATTACTTTCGTTCTAAACTCTAAGTACTTTGATGGCCGAATGTTTTGGAAACAAAAAAATTCAAAGGTTTATTTCAAGCATTGATAATTTCAAGTCTACATTTTAGTACAAATTATGAATGATATAAATCAATTGCTTGACTCTTATGTTTTTTTATGGAACATAGGCGTGGATATTTATGATATTTTTTAATGTATTATATTGCAAGTATTTTATAAGTCAAATAAAAAAGCATGTTTTCCCCAAAATAAAAGGATATTTTTATGTCAAATTATATGCCTAAAATGACATTTTGCACATACTATATTTATGATACACCCATACCTCGCTTTACGGCCTAGATACGTTCCACGAAACTTGGCCGCAAAGCGAAAAGGAATCAATTATTCTAATACAAATTCATACAAATTCAATGGGATCGTTTCCAAATTTTTAAAATATGTAACATGGGTGATCATTCAAAATGCATTTTATCTTTTTATTTCATTTTTTATTTCATTTAAATCTAAAATACATGAAACAAAAATGAAACAACTTCATTTTACATAAAATATGCATATACATACATCATTTTTTTTTAAATGGCTTTAATTAATCTGAAGACGATGAAGAAATGTTAACCTGCAGATCACTGTCATCATCATTTTTCGCTGGTAAGGAAGGGCCTGGCTTAAAAAAATTGTCCAAAGTTGTTTGTCTTGCCTTTTTGTCAATTTCGTTCTTCAGTGATTTATAACAGCTAACGGCTAACAGCTAATTCCTCGAGAAACTTTAGCGCTGCGTTCGACGTCAGGATCGTTTTCAAGGAGGATGTTTATTCCTTGTTCGAAATAGGAAAAAGCTTTCCACAAATTTTTTGATGTTAGCTGTTTGTATACAACAGGCTCTGCCTCTTCATCAAGTGCCGGTTCTGGTTGCAACTGAATGAGTTCCTCATATGAAAGGGGTTCCCTATCAGCTTCAAGTACATCAAGAACATCACGTTCGTTCAAACCTTCAAAGCCGAGATCATGTGCTAGATCCAAAATGTTTTGCTTAAGTTCAGGAAGGAAATTAACTTCTGCATCAGTACTTTTTACACATTCTGGCCATATTTTTCTCCAAACATGGTTAATTGTTGTTAATTTTAATTCCTTCCATGATTCACTGATGCTGTCAACAGCATCCTTGATGTTATAGTTTTTCCAAAATGTTTTAATTGAAGATTCACCATCGGTTTCCCTCATAAGTTGTTGGAAAGTTCGGCGTAGGTAATATGCCTTAAAAGTGGCTATTGCACCCTGATACATTGGTTGGATCAGAGCTGTTGTATTTTTCGGAAGATACTCAATCGTGACATCTTCAGATAGTTCGGATAAATTAGTAGGATGCCCTGGTGCATTATCCAAAATTAGCAAAGCTTTGTTGCTTAAGTTATTGTCCCGCAAATATTTTTTCACTTCTGTACAAAAGTGATATTTGAACCAATCCTCAAAAATAGCTTTAGTCATCCAAGCTTTCTTGTTGGATCTCCATATGACAGGTAATTGATTTTTATTTAGTCCTTTAAGAGGCCTTGGATTTTCAGACAAATATAGTAAAAGTGGTTTTAGCTTAAAATCACCCGCGGCATTTGCACCAAGCAGCAAAGTTAATCGTTCTTTAGACACCTTATAACCAGGCGCAGATTTTTCGGTTTTTGAAATGTACGTGCGATCAGGCATTCGCTTCCAATAAAGCCCTGTTTCGTCTACGTTGAACATTTGTTCAGGTTTATAACAACCTCTTTCAATAATTCCCTTTAAAATGTTGGGATATTCCTTAGATGCGGCCTCATCGGCGCTAATTGCTTCACCTTTCATTTTCAAAACTTTTTCCTGGATTTCCTCATTTGACTCATTGGCATTCTCCATTTGTTATTGTCCTCAATCCATATAATCAATAGTTTTTCCATTTTTTCCATAATCCACTTTGGCGTGTTAATCTCGAGACATTTAAAGGTGCAACAGATTGCAAATATGTTTTAATGTCTTCTTTTTTATCGCGAATAGTTTGAATGGTAGATTTCGCAAGTCCAATTGCTTTGCAAATTTCAACAATTTTCTCTCCAGCTTCTTATACGACGTAATACTTCTAGTTTAGTTTCTAGCGTGACTGATTTTCGGCATCTCTTTTTATCTACAATATCTTTCTATCTTTAAAAATAATTTGTACATACATACCTATGTACTTACGTACCAAAAATGGCCCTAATTGTTTCCAATTTTTCCAGTTAATGTGTTACAATCAGTAATAAATATGTATGTACGTAAAAATCTCGCTAATTATAGCGAAACATTTTAGAACGAAAATCGAAAACACGTGCCTTAATTGAAGAGGGCCGTTATAGCGAGGTATGGGTGTACTAGCAAAAATAAATCTTCATTAAAAATCAGTTTTATTAAAATAAACTGATATGGGTGTGTATAAATCTATAAAATAGTATTAATAAATAAAAAATCAATACTTAATTTTTTCATGGATTATTGACACTTTTCATAGACATGAAAACAGTCGTCATAGTTAAAGGGTTAAAAACAAGAAAATGTGACTTGCTCAGCCATGTAGCTTAAGTGCTATTGAGTCTTCTTTGGCCATGTTCGCTCCCTATGTGGAGCATATGGCTGTCACGCGGCACCTCCATGTTTCCCTGTCTCCCGCCAATAGCTTTGCTTCCTCCCATGACATGCCAGCATCCCTCAGTTCCGCCGAGTACATCCTATGGATAGTACCCGACGGACGTCCAGGACGCCGGAATCCCACCGGTCGAAAGAAGAGGCAGGCAGGATTGAGGCTCTCCGGAGGCATCCGCAGCACGTGACCCAGCCAGTTCCAACGTCTCTCCATAATCACTGACGTGACGGGACGCTGTCTTGTACGCTTCCTTATCTCTGAATTTCTCACAAAATCAAACCACCTCACCCCCATTATCCGACGCAAGCATCTGTTCTCGAAGCTCATTATACGGTTTTTCTGAGTCTTCATCAGGTGCCATGATTCGCAACCGTAAAGCATTACTGGCAGAATGCAAGCGTTGAACAAGTGGCATTTGGTTTTAATCGAGTACAGCTGTGTGTCCCAGACAGTCCGCATTGAGTTGAATGTGGCTCCAGCCATTCCTAAACGAATGGCGAGCTCATTTTTTGTACTACCGTCTTCGGGGATATGTGCGCCGAGGTATCTGAAGCTGTCAACCCTCTCGATGATCTGTCCCGCGCTGGTAAGGGTCCTATCAGAGTCATGACAGGTTTGGTTACACATCACATTGGTCTTACTAGTATAATTTTCAGACCATTGCGATTTGAGTTAGTTCCTAACCCATCAATAGTCTCCTGGATGCCCTCAATGGATTTATGGAATATTACAGCATCATCGGCATATTCAAGGTCACACAGCATCAGACCGGGACCAACAGCTACACCTCGATCAGGCGGAATTGACCTGCGAAGTATGAAGTCAAAGATAATAATAAACAGGAACGGTGCAAGAACGCACCCCTGTCTCACTCCGGTTGTGACCCCGGACCATTCGGTATTTGAGTCACCGATTCTCACACAACATGCACTATTCTCATGTAGGGATTTGATAATGGCCACAATCTTTGGCGGAATCCTGTAGGCATCCAGTATCCTCCACAAAGAGGGTCTGTGCGGACTATCAAATGCCTTCTCATAGTTGACGAAACAACAAGCAAGAGCACTGTTAAATTCATTGCTCTGCTGGAGGAGACCTCAAAGATTGTGTATTTGGTCCGCACACGACCTTCCAGGGAGGAAGTCCGCTTGATTTTTCCTAAGTATTTTCATAATGGGACCTCTTATTCTCGCCAAGAGAATGTGTGCCATTACCTTCCCAGGAATACTGAGAAGAGTTATGCCTCGGTTATTGTTACAGCTGAGGGGATCACCTTTGAGTATCAGGTGTATTCTTTTATTGAGAATCAATCGCGGCAGTATAATTCAATCTAAAGAGATATTAAGAATATCCCGTTCCTCTTAATATAATGTTCCTCAAAGTTGGCCTTTAGTGAGATCAGGTTAGCATGATCTATTGGGGCTGTATGAGGCTGCCTGTAGCAAATAGCTCTGCTCCTTCGGCGTTCATCTCAGGGTAGTACCACAGCAAGTGATTAGCGACATGATGGTTGTGCCCACAAGTGCAATCCAGCGTTTCAACCGACTTGCCATGTCCAAATAGTTAAACCGTTTAATATAAATAAGCAAACCTAATGCAAAGTCTCCAGTCACTTCACCTTGTGGCTGCAAGTCATGACTGGAAAGAAAAGATATTTTGCGCCCTTTGGTGGATGCAGACTACCTACTTTACCTGATTTCTAGCGCTGCTCGGTACGCCAACCTATATGATTGATTGTGATAAAACCCCTAATGTAATCTATATATATAAAACAAAGTGGGGTTTGTTACACCACGTATATCTCGAGAATTGCAGCACGGATTTTAATGATCTTTGTTTTATTAAATTCGTATACGCCTAGAATAGCAGAATAAGCATTAAAACATCGAAAAAATATCACGGCAAAGAAATTATGAAGAAAATTAATATTTTCATACAGTTTTCAAATGACGAACAGCTTGAAATAATGAAAATGTCGTTGTATGCAGATTTCATCCGCTAGATGGCAATTTTTCCAAAATTCATTTGTTTCTGCTTCTTTTGCGTACGATTGACTTTTAAATAATTTCAAATTTAGATTATGGATTAGAATAAAAAATCGATGATATGAAATGAAAATGAAAGAAAATCGGATAATATTGAAATAAGGTTATGTTTATAATTAGGTATAATAATTTTTTTAACAACAATTTACGTTGTTTACACGAACGTTGCTCTACTTTGAGATGCCACGTTATTACAGTTGGAAAGCTCCATCGAAGAAATTTTAACGTCGAAAGCAAGGCGATGCGGTTCATGCTCTTGGTCTCATTTACACAGTTCATCCGAAAAATGACGAATGCTTCTACTTGCATGTCAACAGCTCAATTTGCTTGAAAATGATACTCATTAGGACATGAAAATCGCTGAAGAAATTGTTTCTGAATCTCCATGTCAGATACGCACATTATTTTCTATCATTATTTTGACATGTTTCCCATCGAATCCCCGTGAACTGTGGAACAAGTACAAAGATGACATGTCTGAATACATTTTACATCGAATTCGTGTCAGTTCAGGGAATCCCGATCTCGGGATGAATGAAAAGATACATAACCAGGCTTTGCTTTTGATCGAAAACATGTGTTTCCTTATGTGCGGCAGTTTGTTAGTCAAGTTAGGAATGCCAACGCCAGATCGTGGAATGAACGACGCTTTCAATCGAGAATTGGAACATAAACGTGAATATGATCGAGATGCATTGAACCAATCAGTTTGAACGAATGTACCACTGTTGAACCCTCAACAGAAGGAAATGTACGATACGTTAATGAAGGCAATTGATGATGGAAATGGTGGCTTATTTTTCCTCGATGCGCTTGGTGGAGCTGGGAAGACATTCTTCATGTCATTGATTATGGCCACTGTTCGAGCGAGATATAAAATTGCTGTAGCAGTTTCTTCTTCTGGAATAGCGGCCACGTAGATAGAAGGATGCCGAACGGTTTATTCAGTGTTGAAATTGCCGTTAAACCTTCAAACCACTGAAAAATCGACATGCAAGATTGCGAAACACTCAGCAATGGCCAAATTTTTGGTAGCAAATACAATCATCACCTGGGATGAATGGACAATGGTGCACAAATGCACATTGGAAGCACTCAATCGAACTATGAAAGATCTGTGCAATGACTCAAGATCTTTGGGAGGCGCAATGATTCTACTATCTGGCGATTTCCACCAAACACTACCAGTCATTCCAAGATCGACCGCTGCCGATGAAATAAACGCTTACCTCAAATCATTGACTCTGGCACTATGTGAAGAAACTTCAACTGACAACAAACATGCGAGTTGCATTGCTAAATGTTCCATCTGCTGAAGATTTCTCCAAGCAATTGCTGACTATCGTCAGTAACGACCGTGTTCCTGTTGACGAATCGAACGGATTGATTTCGTTTCCGCCAAATTTTAGCAATTTCGTCTCAACGAAGGCTTCATCAACAAAATGTTCCCGAACATCTAATCACAAAAATCACAATTGGTTGAGTGAACAAGCAATTCTTGCGGCGAAGAACTAAGATGTGGATCATTTAAACTTCACAATTCAAAATTAAATCGTTGGTCCACTACATTCCTTCAAACTATCGACCGTGTAACAAACGAAGATGAAGCAACCAACTATCCAACTGAATTTTTAAACTCATTGGATCTGCCTGGCTTGCCACTGCACAATTTACAACTTAAGGTTAGCTCGGTAGTCATCATGTTTCATGTTATCAAGTTAACATAACACTTATTGATTCTGAGGCGGTACGAAGTTCGTTGGGTCAGCTAGTAGTTAATAAATTTAAAGAAATGTAATTAATAATAAATATTAGTTTAATTTATCCTAATTAAAGTTTAAAAACCCCAGACTGCTTACCATTCTTCGAAACACTAGTGTCATATTTAATAAGTGTAATATTAAAATTGTAATTTGAATTAGGATGTTAGAGCGAGTAACATGATGCATTGTGTATCTCTTCGGAGCCAGTATATATAGTTGAGAAAAATGTAAGTTTAATCATAGTTCAGACGATAGCGAAACCCGAAATAGCTATCAACTATAATAAATATAAAAACTGTAGAACTAAATACGTTGCTATTTTTACCCTATTATAATGGAGTTCTTCCAAGTAAATGCCAAGTCAATAAATAGATAAGTGTGAGGCTCAAGTAAGCTAAATGACCTTCAGCAGAAGGGCTATAGAAATTGTGTAAGTTTCTATTGGTTTTGTCACTTATAATTGAATGATTTGGAATACACATTTTTTGCCGCTACAACAACTTTAAAATATATATATATATAAAAGTCGGGATTCAAAACCTACTAGTATTTACTTTGGGTAATACAGGCGGACCTCTACTTTCGCACAATTCGCTATTTTGCACATTTTTAGAAAATCATTATTTTAAGATTTTTTGGCGATAATGCAAATATGTTCTGTTTCGGCAAATAACGACAGATTTGCCAAATTTAAAACGAGGTATTATTATTATTTACATAATATTAAATTCATTAGAGAATCGGCTGATGCGGATAGACATGCTGGAAAAGACTTTATTTCCTCATTGTCCAAAATTATTGAATATGGAGAATATTCCCCATGTCAAATATTCAATGCAGATGAGGTTGGTTTATTTGGAAGAAAATGCCTAATCGTACATTCTTATCAAAGGAAGAATCAGTTGCCCCTAGGCACAAACCTAAAAACTGATTAACATTGCTTCTTGGTGGAAATTTAGCTGGTGATGTAAAATTGATGCTAATGTTAGTTTATCAAGCAGAAAATCCTTAAATCAAGTTAGAAAATAAAGTTTTGTGCATAGAAACTCTCATTTATTTATTAACATAAAATATAATCAAACTAATAGAAATAAATAATTTTCGGTTTAAAATTTCTTGTACTATATACAAAATGACCATACTATTTAATCTTTCTTCTGTCATAGTATGTACTTCCCAAATATTTTTTCACACACTTTAAAACAGAAAACGATTTTTCACTGGACACATTAGATAAGGGAATTGTTAAAAAAATCAATATTATTTCTACATTTGTGCTTGCGCAAGACATTTCTTTGGCGGCTCGATTAGAGACTCCAATTTGAGTATACTCATCCATTTTTTAAGTACAGGTAGTCCTCGACTTACGACCGAGATGCGTTCCTGATCTTAGGTCATGTCGAATTGGTCGTAAGTCGAATTTCATACTTAATATGTCGTCGCTGCACATAAAATATGGTGTACTTATGGTATGTTTTATGTGACGATTTTACGAAAATGCACTAAATATACAGTTTTTTTTCTATTATTTTCTCAGCCTTCTAAAGTATGAACCATGTAATAATACAACATACTAAAGGAGATAGAAAACAAACTATGTGCCATCATTCAAATCTTTGCATTTAAATATGAACCATTTGATCTTACTTTTGTGTCATAGTTTTGTATAATGTGTAATTTATATTTCAGTCTCCTCTTCCAGGAAAGCATTTCTATGAAGATATAATTAAATATAAATACATTATCATACTTTCGATGGATTCGGTGGTAGCTTTGTGTGTTTATTTTAATATAAAATTAAAATAACTTTGATTATTCTACGTACTGTGCTACTAACTGTGGCACGTCTTTCGCCTCTTTCAGAGACATCCTCACATAGTAAGATTGTGTGATCTATGTTAATATGGGTGCTGTAAGTCTGGGTGTTGTTATGACCTAAATATAAGGGTTAATACCCTATGAGAAGATAGAAAAAACATTATCAGCTGGAGTCAAATAAATGTTTGTCAAAACAGAAAATTAATAAATTATTTTATAATATAAAATAATATGTAAAAATAATGTATTAATTAAATTAAATGAGCTTATTTATAAACACAAATTTGAATAAATAATATGTATTTTGGTACATCTGAAACTAGTTGAGTATTTTAAAATTTTACTACTCGATACTCGAGTAGTTGAGATGTCGGTGAGAGTCATTGGAGTCTCTAGGGTGATAGATGTCTGGTGTACATAGTTTGTAGTGTCCTCGTTTTCTCATAGAAAATTAAAAAATGGTCAAATTCATCTTCAAACGTACAAACATCAATGTCCTCTCTGAAAATATCCATCAACTTTTTTATCGCATTTTTTTTTCTTCCATTGATAGATTCCAATCAAAAAATATTCGAAAAGGCTCTACAACTATTTCATGATCTTATCACATATGACATAAAATTAATTTACATTGAATTCTTCTTACTGTACAGTGGAATCCCCAATTACGCGCCGAAAAGAAATATTCGCCGCAAATACCCTAATTGCACGGCCTGTGTGGTGCATACAGTCAAATGTTGGTGAGCGTCTGTGTATTCAGCACTTGCCATGCTATACACACAGAGCCAGGTGGCCAACATACATGTGGTGCATACAGTCAAACGTTGGCGAACACTATGTATTTCACCACCTAGTAACTAAATATTTCGTCTATATATTTTTTTTCATTTATTCTTAGTTTTGGCACTTTTTTGCATGTTTCGCGAAAAAAACCTAACCCCTAATTTTGTATGAGATTCACTCCCCCAATTACGGGCCTTTCAATCACGCAGTCCCAACTTTCGCGTAAATAGGGGTTTTACTGTATATGAAAACCATTCTATGGAGAGGACTTCATACGAAAAGTATTTTTATCGAATTCTAGTTCAACGCAATGGATGCCACAGACGAGATATCTCGTAAATTTTTTCTTGCTAAACACACCAGAGACGAGTTACCTTGTCAATAAGTAATTAAATTGATAATTGCAATATTATAACCAGCGTGCGAGGTAAGGACATACTTTTTTCTACAGCAGCCAAAAGGTTAAAAACATTTCAAGATCTCGGGGCCCCACATGGCCGCTTAAAGGTAGACCCGTCCCAGTGTAACTGACTTAATATAAATAATATAACAATAAAGATAATAAAAAAAATATATTTATTGATAGTTCATGATCGTTTTTTTCAGAAAAAAGTCAAACCGTCATCCTATAAATGTTTATTTATTAAAATACTAGTTACAATAAATAAGTTTTTTTTTAATTTACATGTTCACATCAAAATCTTCGAATTTTCTGTATGTGTTCCACCATTTTCCCATAATTCCAACATCTAAAATTCTTTGAGTGATTGACAAATAGGATGGTTGAATATATTCACAGTTTGTTTTATACAAATCGCATGTGTCATCGAAATCATCCACCCATAAAAATGAGGCTATACCGAGATTGACTCTTCTTAATACTCCTTCGTTGTAACATTTCTCCACATATTTCAAATGATCTACTGTTTTTGGATTCTGGCAGTTTTCGTCGAGAAGCATTAGTTCGTTGGCGTATCTTCGAACATCGTCGCGAAAATCGATTTCGTCGGGGTTGTTTTTCGTTAATTGCCAAACGACTCCCAAGCCAGAAAACACAACAAACGCTTTCGTTGGCTTCTCTTGAATATCGGTAACGACATCGACAATCATCGATTTGTAATCTGCGTACAGACTTTTCCAATAAGTTGACCATTTCTCTATGAATGTACCTTTAAAACGCTCCGGTAAATCCATTTTTTTTTGTATATTCGATAATGATGTCAGAGCACGCTTCGGCGTCGTTAACCTTGCCATTTTTTTGTAAAACTAGTGTACAAAATAATCTAGATAACCTATCTTCTTTTGGTGTATTTTTTTTTAGCCTAAATTATCAACTGACAGCTGTCAACAACGTTGCCAAGCTGGTAAATATTTTGCCCTAGTTAAAGGATTAAACTTATATTCAATAATAATAACGTCGATGGACATCAAATATGGTCTATGTGACAATTTTACGAAAATGAGCTAAATATACAGTTCTTTTTCTTTTTTTTTCTCCATCTTTTGAATTATGAACCGTGTAATAATTCAAAATATCAAAGGAGATAGAAAACGAACTATGTGCCAACATTCAAATTTTTGCATTTAAATATGAACCATGTGATCTTACTGCACATACGCCATATTTAATACGTAGCTAGTTCAGGTCAATGGTCACATGGTTCATATTTTACATTAATTATTTCACTGACCGTTGTCAAGTTCTTCCGGCCTTGTTCGCTTGAAAGGTTTTGGAGTGAATAAGTGTAGAAAATACACTTTATATAATTTTTTACTTTTTGTGACCATTTAGTTTATAAATAAGCGATAAATTATTACTTTTTAAATTATTATTATTAAAATAAAACTACAGCAATACGAGAAACCCATTATATTTGACACTATTTTCTGGCTATGATGTCTTTAAGGTATCTTGGCTAGGTATCTAACAAGTGGCGGCCGGTCAATGTGACATTAGATCAATGCACTCCTTGTGTATATATGCAGGGGCGGTTATATTTCGTGAAATAATTTTTAAGCATAACATTTATACCATTCAATCATTTTAAATTCTTCATGTTTTTATTGTCTATAATAAATATAAAAAAATTCTATGATAAAATAAATATAAAGACAAAAAATACACGAAGAATTTAAAATGAGTAAATGGTATAAATGTTATGTTTGAATATTATATTATGAAATATAGCCGCCCCTGCGTATACAAGGGGTGCATTGATCCAATGCCACATTGACCGGCTGCCACTGTATCTAACTATAGGTTTCCACAATAATTTACTTTCTTACTGTCATAGTGCTGTGTACTGTGTAATTTATATTTCTTTTTGAATGTGCTTTCCAGGAAAGCACATTTCTCTGACTAACAAGGGAAATATGTAAATACATTATCGCTGTCGTTCGCTGACAAGCTGCAAGCAATTTTAAGTGAGTTCCTATTTGTATTACTGCATTGAAATTAGCAGGAAAGTTAGAACGAATTCATATATTTAAAATACCGATTTTGTTTTAGATTGTACCAACACCGTATACTAGAGGTTGAACGTTAATGTGAGATACTAAGTTCTGTATCAGAAGTTATGGATGTTTAAGTTGTCGAACCATCAATCACCAAAATGTATGACGACCTGATGTTATATCTTGTGACTGGAAAATTTCTCCCGATGCTGTCACAAGACATTTACCCCGTGCCATACGAAGATATCCATGGAAACAGATTGCTGTGTGAATCATCAGAAGAGTGGATCCCACATAGTGATATGGATACTTCTTTACAAGTGGATTCTGACATTTCAGTTGTTCAGAAAATTAAAAAATATCAGAAACGTATAGTCTCGGGACTAGAGTATGTTGGTTATAAAAAGCACTGCGGAAAATATCAACAAAGCCAATCAAAGCAAGCAAAGTCTATGGGAATAAGATGTTCACACAAATTACCCAAGGTGGCGTATGAAAATTCTGTATGTTGTCATAAAATAATAGAAAAGGATTGCCTGCACATATTCCACAGTTTTTGGAAGTTGAAGTGCTTTAAGTGACTACTCAGAAATGAAATCAGTCACTCTAGAGCAGATATTTTTGGAGAAGGGCCACACTATGATGGAAGCTGATAATGTACATTCGGTACTGGATCATTACTTCAAGCCCCCGATATATTCTTCAAGTGATTTTTGTATCGCACATGCAAATAACTCGACACAAAAAGCCGTACAATATTAAAAATGTTCAATCTGATTTCTTTTTAAATTATTAAACATTGAAAACAAATTTAACATCTCTGAGACCAGAAAAAAAGGAAGGGATCCTGTTGTCACAGATTTAAGGGCTCTGAAATACTTACCGTCAGAGGATAGTTTATACAAAATTAGATCAGTCGAGAGATTGGCTAGAGTTGCCTCAACGCCACAAGACTGGCTATGTCCCCCCATTCCCTCTATATAACAGACCCCTTGCCCTGTCTCATTCCAAATTCAGAAATTTGCAAGAATTAAATTGTGATAGGCAAAGATCATCACCCTTTTTATGATTCCATAACGTCCATGTAAGAATTGTAGAAGCGAAAACTTTTTTGTTTTGTTTGTGTGTTGTGAATTGTTTTCCGATTAATAATGCCATTTTTTTATAAAAACACTTTGTTATGTTGCTCTCATATATAGTTATTATTACTTGCTTAATTTGTACGCTTTTAAATTAAAATAACATTAAAATGATTTTGTGTTTTCAATAGAAATGATTAGTATGCATGCTACCAATATTATAAAAGAAAGAAGTAAGGAATAAATGACGGCCTCTATACACTTATGGTTTACTTACTTATTTGTCTGGAGGATACGGTTTTGATCCCCGTTGCAAAGCCAACATGCTTTACACGTTTTTTTTTTAAAATAGGGATGCTACAATTCTGGGTGTTGTGATGACTTATTGATAAGTGTAAATACCTCATGGAAAGACGGAGAAAACATGTTTGCCAAAACAAAACATGAATATATTATTTTATATAACTACACAATTCCATGGTTATAGTATGTTCATAAAGTTGTCATCAATTTATTGATATATATTCTGATACACTATTTCTGTTAACCTAGACACTAGATTAGTGCTAAGTTATCAAATTTGAAATATTTTGACAGCTGGTATTAAAAATGGTTCATGCGACTAAAACTGTGCATAGAATATGAACCATGTGCCAAAAACGCAGTAAAATGTTATTTTCTTGTTCAAAATAGTAATTTTTTGTAATAAATGTAAACTTATATTGAATAAATATTTTTATCCCTAATTTCTCCATTAATAGAAGTGTTATTTTCCGTTTCGTTTTTTTTTAAACAGCTTTTATCGATTATCTCGGAATGCACTTTCGTCACATAGACCATATTTGATATGCATCGACGATAAACTATGTAATATCACTAATAATTCAAACTCGTGAAATCACTGTTGATAATGAAAACGGTGAAACAGTAATAAGCACCATTCCAGTAAAATAATTTATTTGGGACGTCTAAAATCATAATTCCGGACACAAATAAACTGTATTTGATAATATACCTAAGCCAATTCAATAATGAAAGTTTTGGCAGATAAAACATTTTATTATACCATCATTCAGGTATGCTAAATAATTTATAAGACACTAATAATTTATAACATAAATATCACTTAGTATAGTAATTGATTTTCAATTCAAAGTAGTGATAAGTATTAGAGATAATAGATAAGTATTTCTTTTCGTGCTATCGAAAGATATATTTCGTTGATGGAAATCTATGCAGTTTTTGAAGTTTTTTTGAAAAAAATATTTATGATAACTCTTGGGAATTTTACATTTTTATAGTAAAAGTCAATGTGCACCTCTGCAACCCTGCTTGTATATTATTTTCTGAGTATGACGTTTACGCAGTTATGAGTTGATAGTACAGATTTAACAACTTCGTTTTACAATAATATTTTACCTCGAAGATATAATTTTTGCAATCGTCGATGAGTAATCAGTTTTCTTTGTCTGCATGATGTACGGTGACCTAAAACTATGCTAGAAAAACCATGGATATCGATAATACGGAAATGTACACAGTGAGAAAAGAATCCCTATCTGACAGTGCCCCTGACAGCTTATTCGATACGTGCTTGCAATTTATTGTGAAAGATTTATCCATAATTTGCAAAAAAGATCATTTCACAAAAGATTTGGCCCTCAAAGATGACATAGTATTGCCTAGAGAAATATGCGAAAGGCTTTTAGAAATCTATCAGGAGAATGATTCCATCACCGATTACTTCGTCAACATATTTCGAGACAAAGGTAGAACGAAACTCAAAAAAGTCAGGATCCGCCACTCGGGTATCAGCGACGAAGGATTAAATATTTTATTGCAACATGGTCTCGATGAACTGTACTTAAATTTTTGCAATGAGCTGTCGATGAATTCTTGGAATTCTATAATCTCAGCCAGCGATCGCTTAATGATTTTAGAAATTGGAAACGTACCGTTCAGAGAAGATCCCGCATCCACTCAAGCGAGAGAGTATTCATCAGATGTACCACTGCGTCAACTCACAATTCGTAAACAAGACTCCGTTACGAATCTCTGTAGCTTTTTCCCAAATACACCATCCTTGACACATCTCTACCTATCGTATTGTAAATCAGAAGTATTTTCACTAGTTGATTTAAACCAACTCATTTCGCTTACTCTGTACGATGTCCACAGAGTCAACGATGCTATCGATGGAATTTGTACCTTAAAAAGGCTTCAGCATCTTGATATATCGCAATCCAGTGAACGATTTAGTACTTACCCTAACCCAAACGAAACACTGTCTCATCTTGTAGAGTCGCTCCCCGCATTGCTATCATTAGACATATCCGGTACCAATTTAGCCGGTACGGGAGTGGCGGACAAAGCCTCCAACAATAGTAGTCCGCAGTGCGACATACCCGGATTGACCAAGCGAGTGGACAACCCGCTGAATTTCTTGGGTTTGTATGGAACATCCCACACGGCTTGCTTTAGACATCACATTCCAGCTAGGAAGATTTCTGGAAACGCTAACGAAGAGCAAGTTCTGAACGCCGCGGTTGCGTGCACTGACAAGCCGGAAATTCTCACTAAAGTCTTGAACGATCTCTATCATGTGTTCCGGTTTGAGAGTGAAAGGAGGTCTGATATCACCAGAACTCTCACTATTATCCTTGAGGCGATGGATAAACATACGACAGAGAAACACATCCAAATATCTGGAAGCGCCACATTGTTTTATATTGTTAAAGGAAAAGAACAGAACAATGTCATCGGTGTGAAGCTGAAAAAGCACATAATAACGGCTCTCCTTAACGGAATGGAAGGACACCGCGCAGACGACACCATGATGAGAAATGGTTGCCTGACGCTTTGCCAGTTTAAAATTCCCGCTGATGTAATATTTGAATACAAGCGTGTCGTGTCGGTTCTGCTGAACGGTCTCACCAACGTGAGCCAAGAAAGTTTCGTTCAGCGGATCGCCATTTACCTGCTGAACTCCCTGGCTTGCCAAGTGGATGGAGGGCAGAAACAGTTTTTAGGCGACAACGGAGCCATCACAATTATGCTCAATTTTGTTTCCGACCGTCTCATGCGGCAAGTGTGCGATGACGTTCTGGAAGTAGCCTGGAGCACCATGTGGAACGTGACAGACGAGACCCCTGCAAATTGCCAACGTTTTCTCAACGACGGCGGGATGGAGTTCTTCTTGAGATGTCTTGAAATCTTTCCTGACAAAGAAGAGCTACTGAGAAATATGATGGGCCTGCTTGGAAACGTAGCTGAAGTGCCAGAACTGCGAAAAGTTTTCATGACCCGCAAGTATCTGGAAGTGTTTTTGGGATTGTTGGATTCCGCCAGCGACGGCATCGAAGTCAGCTATAATGTTTGCGGCATACTGGCGCATATGGCGTCGGACGGGAAGGAAGCTTGGCTTTTGAATGATCCTCCTCGGATGATCATCCTCGAAAGAATGGTGATTGCGATACAACGCTGGGACTTAAACTCAAAACGAAATATAAACTATCGCAGCTTCGAACCGATACTAGGATTATTACGAGTGTATCACACCCCCGAATGTCAGCATTGGGCAGTTTGGGCCCTGGCCAATCTCACCAGCGTGTATCCAGAAAAGTATTGTGACCTGTTAGAGGCGGAAAAAGGTGACGTTCTTCTCAGAGAGGTAATCGAGCACGCCGCCCCATATGACAGCATAAAATCCCTGGCCGCTTGCGTTTTAAACAATTGCTACTCTTACAAGATAAATCCGAATGCGGATCAGTAAACTGAACATTGTCGGTTGAAAATTGATTTATTCAATAGATCGATAAAATTGTAGATAAGTCTTGATGAATAATGCGCATTGCAAAATCAATTTTGATAAAAATCAACTGAACCGTTTCAATTATTGAAGAAACCAATTTCTAACTGACAATGCATAGACTGTGTATGATATGTTATAATTAAATCGTTATTATGTTATGTAAATACAGAAAAATCACGGGCGTATCTAAGATACAAGGCGACAAATGCATATTTATAACTTATATAATGAAGTGCTTCATTTTACTCACATGCATAATGAGTATAACAAATTTAGACAAAGAAAATCGGATGTATATACAAATTATATTAAAAGCACTTAAAAATATCTAAATTTTATATGGCACTCATTTCTGCCACTGAATGTTCCAACAGCAAATGCGCAACTTATAACCTCCGAGTCATTTAAGACGTTCAATGCTGAAATTGAACTCGCAACACTGTTTGCCATATGTCTCAGAAATGCCCTGTATATTGTAAAAGGCATCTTAAAGCTTCCGCTGTGAGAGTGCCTATAAAAACAATACAAAATTAATAAACCTGGCCCATATATTTTTGAATAGTTAAAAGGGACAACCAAAAACACATGCGCGTTTTATTTACTTTAGAGATTTTTTTGTGCTTAACTTTTTTGGAAAGATTTCAACCGTATGACGTGCACAGCACGCTAAAAAATGCTCTATTTTGACGTCCATTTATAATAGCAAAACATCACTTATTTCATTCAAATAACTTGAGTTCTTATAGAGATTAGATTGAAGTTTTAGTTATAAATATTTTCTATTGTATTTATTTTTTAATCCAAAAAAAATTGTAGAATGTAAAAAAAAATAGATTTGATATGAATGAACCGCTATTTAATATATATTTCTTGTATACCTGCCTGAAGGGCTAATGTTAAGCTTTATTTAACAAAAAGTCTTACTAGAAAATTTAAATTAACTTTGATTATTCTACGTATTGTGTTACTAACTGTGACACGTGTTTCGCCTCTTTCAGAGGCATCTTCAGACTTACTATCACAAAGTTTGCTTAAGTAATGAAGCAAGATTGATTCTAACATTTTAAAATTATGAAATTCCTCCTTGCTACTCTTAAAAGGAAAAAAAACCCAAAAACTCCACTTTTAAAGTGTTCACTGTCGATACTTGGCGGGAAGGCTGACGAAAAAACCGATCTATTGAAAACGCTCATCATGAGCGAAACCAATGCTGATAATATTGAATAAATGTGGAATTAGTATAAAAGAGTGTTTTATTGATTGAAATTGGTTCCATTACATTGGACTGTGCTTTTTCGAAATCATGCAAAAATCGGAGTAGGTATATATTATATTTTATTTGTTTTCTAAAGAATATAAGTTCCTTAACGTTTTCAAGTCACGTCTTTTTATTTAATATTGCTATGTTTTAATAAAAATAATTTTCCAGGATACACATCAAAAATAGATTTTTTAGATTAAAAATTCATGTATCAGTTCAAAGCCTGTCTCGGGTCATTCTTAACATTCAGTACGTTTCTTATCTTTTGTTTTGATATAAAGATGTGAAATTTAACATGGTGATACTATTCGGCTACGGTCTATAACCACAACAAAGTTCAGTGTAAAAAAAATAATAGCAATCCACAAAATTTCTCTGAAAGGATAAAGAAAGGTTGAGTGCATTCATTGGAACAGAGGATTTCATGTATTCTTTTCTTGTAAAAAGTTGTAGAAATTAGAAATGAATTTTGTTTTTAATTGATTGAATGCTCGATGACTAGTTCGAGTTTACTTTTGCTACTACGTTGGGAGAGAAACTCATCATTTCATAACTGCTTAAAAAAATATGTCTGCCATTAAAACATTGATATATGTAGGTATTCAATCAATGTATTTTTAAATTCAGATTAAGCATCTGTCTGTCTGTACAAGCCTTCTTAAATATAAAATGTCAACACTTTCTCTGCAGGTTAACATTTTATATATAACGCTGTTACAAGATCAAATACAATAGAACCTCGATTATCCGGATTTTCGATTATCTGGATTGTTTTCCGGAACAAAATTTTTACAAATTTGCTAAGTTTCTCATGGCGAATTGATTCCACCATTGTTAACATATGTGATGGAGTGCATACCATTTTGTTTGTTGTTTTGCGTTGTTTGAAATCAAAGAAATCTTCCGGTTGAATATTACCATCAGAAAAAAAACCAGGATGTATGGTGAAATTTTTAAACGATGTTATGAAAAACAGATCATTCCAAAAGTAAAAAATATCAAAACTGCCTAGATAAGAGGAAAAATATTATTATTACTAGATAATGCATTATCTCGCCTATCAATAGAATTTTTTAACCAGATAGATGAAATGTTTACATTAAAATTTGGAAGAGTTGGAATTTCTGTGATTTGTCAACAGTGAAAAAATCATGGAACAAAAAGTTCAAGTAACACACTAGAAATTTTTATAAGAGACATTATAGAAGCAATAGCACAAATTTCAATATGTACTGAATGTGTCGAAGATAATGTTACCGAGTGGTTAAATTTTGATGCGAACGATCTTGGATTTCAAATTTTGAATGATGTGAAAATAATTAAGGAAATATTTTTCTCAGCAAGATCAAGAAAACAAAGAAGAGATGCAAAGAAAAAGATATTGTTCCTGCTCATTCTAAGGATTTTCAGTGCTTAGATGTCGCCATGAAGTGGTTTGAGAGCCAAGAAGAGTGTATCTCAGGATAACTTATATGTCTTAAAAGTATTCGCGATTTGGCAGCTTCAAAAAGAACAGCTAGCTTATTTAAAAAAAAAACTGATAAATGAATTTCTTGATAAAAAATAATTTAATACTAAAGCTTTATGTTAATCTATACCAGGCGTGGAGAACCTGCGACCTTTTGGCTACTCTGATGCGGCCTTCTGGCCAATTCTGTAATTCTGTAAATGTATGTAAATTCGTAAATTCCTGACATTCTGACCGTAAAGTCCTGTTTCCGGCCAAAGATTCCCTAGTCAATGTTTACTGCGACCTTATGTCGAATCAGAAAAATAAATGCGGCCTCTAGAGAATAAAGGGTTCCCCACCCCTGATCTAGACAAATAAAAATTATTTACACTGATTGTACATGTCTTTCCGTGTAAATTATGATTTTTTCGATTATCCAGACTACCTTCATCCCCAATTAGTCCGGATAATCGAGGTTCTACTGTATATTGTGGATTTATCTCTGGATATGCCCATCACAACACTGATTCATCTGAGTGTTTAGATTCGCATAGTTGCAAAAACTTAAATTAGAATGAGAGTATTTGATGATAATTTCATTAATAACTAAAAATAAGATTCACTAGGCTTCAGGAACGAGAATATTTTTTTAATTTATGTCAAAAGTATATATTAGACCAGTCAGAATAAAAGTTCTTTCCGTATCACACTAAATATTATTTTTCCATATCAGTAATGAGTAATAAATGAAGATATGTAATATTATCTTTACTTGAATCGAAAAGATACAGATGTTTTAGACAAATCTGTACATAAATCCATGGAAAAATTTACTTTTATTTATTTATTACCGACTATTGTGGATTGTAAAATATAAATGGTGTAAGAAGGGGTCATGCCGCCCGGGGTGGTCCTTGAATTTACCACCGCCATTATGTCCTCTAATTTTATTTTTAAATCACTTCTACCATTTTTTATCTATGAACTAGGAGTTTTTACGACAGGTGGCTTCATTTTTTTTATGTATTAATCTGATTTCTCGAAAAATATTGTATTTATTTTTGAAATGCCACTATAAAAAATGTGCCGTCCCTGCAGCACCCCCGTTGCTACGCCACTGCAATGTACGAAAACAACAAATTTCAATGAAATTAAATCTTTAATGCAGTTTTTTTTTTTATTTCAAGGTTGGATAAATTGAATTCCCTAAAAATTCAGAGCTTTTGTTACAGAGTTTGTACATTTTTCACTTGAAAAGTAATACAGTTAAACTACTCTAGTGCAATGGTGACAGACATACAATTTTTACAGTGGTGCTATTTTTTTAATGACATCCCACCCTTTTCTGCGGTTGACACAATTTTGTGACATAAATATCTTGGTTTGTTCATCCAGAATATATCCTAATTGCTAAACATAAATTTACCTAAACATTTTATTAAGTTTTATAAGTGTGTTTCAAGAATAATTAAAACGAAAGCAAAAAAATATGAATACAGTCAATCCTCTTTTTATGTGGTAGATGCGTTCCACGAAACATCGCATAAAAAAAAAGTCACTCAAAAAAAAAAATTGACTTCCACACAAAAAGTGAGAATACGTTCCATGATTTTTAAAATCCGCATAACTTTGCAACAGTGAGTTAAAATATACCTAGAATCGCACAAAAAAAGACTTGACTTCCATAGAAAAAGTGGGGATACGTTCCATAAATGCTTAAATCCGCATAACTTTGAAACAGCGAGTTAAAATATACTTAGAATCGCATAAAAAAGTCAGAAAAATTAGGGGAAAAATACGGCGTAAAAATTGTGTACCTAAAAATATTTTTTATTAAAAATAAAATTGTTGCTTATTGTTTTACTTAACATTTTAAGTAAAACTATCGTCACTGTATGATAATGCTAGGTGTGTTTTGCATCTGGTTCGAAATCACTCTATTTTTCGGAAGAAATAGTAAGCGTATCAATTTCAAAAGACGATGATTCTTTGCAATTTGCGATGGAATTAATGTTAATCACTCTATCTTTTGTTCTTTTCTTTCTAACGATGAAATAAGTGATCAGAGTTTGATCGGATTTTTTTTTCAATGACTAATTTTTTACGCAGTTTGTTATACCCATAAATACAATTTTTAAGCTCTCGTTGAAACTAAAATGCCCGTTCAGAATTTGAATTATTTGGAATAAAATGGTTTTCTAATTTACTGCAAAGTTGGTCACCTTCTTGAATTATTTTCGCAGTGTAGGAACTGTAATTTCTTCTGTGCTTAAGTAATAATTTCAGCTGATATCGCCGATGTTTCATTGGTTTCATCGACTGTAACACATCCAAGTACGTAGACTTAATTCAGCGATGGCAGTTGCAACAGGATTTTATTAAACAGTGCAAAATCATATTTTTTTCCAAATGTCTGTTAGTGTTAATGATTCATTTTCTATTATATCCAAAATACAACGATACATGCTCTTGATGTAATATTTGGTACGTTAATACAGCACATTTTTTAAAAATTTGCATTTCTAAAATCCCGCATAACTTCGAAATCGCACAAAAAAACCGCATAAAAAGAGGATTGACTGTAAAAGTTTTTAAAAGAAAAGTTACTACTTTATGTGTAAGTTAACACTTGGTAAGCGGGTGTTTTTTAGTGATTAGCGCAAAAATATATTACATTCTTAAAATCAACACAACTTCTAAACCAAACAATATTTTCGGATGAAATTTTCAAAGAAATCATATGCGACATTTAATCATTAAAAATAAAATGAAAACATTTTGAATTAAGCTGAATATAAAAACCTGTTATTAATTTAGTAGATAGCACTCCATTTGTTATCAATATAAAATATTCTGTATAAAAAATAACATTAATCCATACCATACAATTATATCAATAATTATAGTAAAAAATCCTCATTCCTACAAATTTACAATCACTGGAAGTGTGAAATCTGATGCCCGAAATTTCGAGAAACATTTGCGCCTTTTTAAAAAAAATACTATGTGTGAACGAACATTCAGGGCATAATAAATTATGAGGTTTATTGCTTATTGTCAAAAAGGGTGACTTGCCGGGGCAGTTATTTTGAAGAAACCATTAAATTATGAGTCAATATACCAACAAAACCGACAGTACACGATAAACATATTTTTACGTGTCCCGCCTATAATGTGTTAATTGTAACTATCATAATTGTTTTTGAAATATTTGACCACTAAAGCGATGGTCCATATTCTATTTTTAAAAATAAGCTTATTTGTTGATTTTATGATTCAAAATCTACGAAATATCTCCAAAGTAAAAGGGTTTATTAACAGCAGTAATTTTCTACAACCTCGTGTTTCAAAAAGTACAAGATTTCAGAAGACACATAAATGCACTTTGTTCTACCGCTATCATTTTCTATTGCTATAAAACACCACTCGAATGGTTTTGTCTGTAATATCTTTGAGGAAGTTAATAAGGAAGGAAGCAAAGTCGTTTCCGTCCATGCCATTCTCTCCTTCATGCTAAACGTAGCGCATTACCATAATATTTGCCTACGTTTTTTGGATACGAGTTAAAGAATATGTGTGTATTGAAATTCTGAATTCATTACATCAATAAACTCAAAACTGACAAAGTTGAGTTACGTGCTTGTAGAAAATTAGTGATGATATGTCATTGAACCGAGTAGCACCCATTCAGCATATTGCATTAAGCATGTGTTGAAACATAAACTACAGAAACTTAAGTGTTTTATTTTTTTGTTAAATGTAGGCGTTCAGTTGAATTCCCTATCCTCCTTTTACCTATCTGCAGATGATATCATTGGCAAGATCACTTATTTGTCAGTAATTTAACAAAATACTCTAAATTTGGTACGTATTTTTGAAGTTTATATATATATTTTCTTTTTTGTTCGGAACAAAATAATACATTGCTCATGAAAGTTGATATTTTTTTTATTTTTGAAAACCCACGAAGTTCTTCTATTATATATACATTGATTTTAATGATATTGATATTTTCTGTTCTCTTCAAGTAAATATTATTTTATCATTTTGTTATATATAGTTTACATTTACAGAATTGACTACTGAAATAAAAAAAAAAGATAAGTATTGCTGTGTAGGAGGGGTTAAAGTTTAGAATATATACTTAGTCTGTTTGTGTGACACGTTTCAAGCGATAAAACATAATGCATTTTTAACCACATCTGATGTCATATTATGTATGGATAAAAAATATTTTTCTAATATAATTCAATTGATTCACATGACTATAATAAACTATAATTCTAAAATTTAAAATATTCGGCATATTTCCAAAATAATGTGTGATTGAAAATATCACTTCTGTTCAAAAAACATCTGAAAATGATTTTTGTAACTAAGGGGAATTCTTTTGTCTATTTGATTCTGGTTCAATCAAAAATGTGTTTGATCAGTCCATCTAAATACGCACATTAAGACAGCTTTCAATGACATTTAATTGCCTAACTTTGCTTAAATAATATGTATATAAATTTAATGAAAAATATATTATTATAGATCCATTAAGAGTGATATCAGTTTTTCTTGTGACTGTAAGCCAGCAGTTTCCAACCTTTATGTTAATGCGCCTTCCTTTGAAGAAAAAAATATTTTCGCACCTCCCCATCCTTCATTTCATATAGTAGCAAAGACACGTTTTAAAGAGTAAATAAATATTTTGGACTGTTCGCGCCTTCCTTTGCAACAGTCCACACCTCCCAGGTTGGAAATCGCTGCTGTAAGCGATGCTTTTTTATTTGTCAATCCAAATCAAATCATTTTGTTTACATTACTTTTGAATATACAATCATATTTTATGTTGTAGATGTGTTAATTTTTTTTGTGAGAAGAAATACTTTTGTAAAACTTTACAGGCAAATAAATTTTGAAAATATTTAAGTCATTTCATTTTTTTTTCCGGAAGTGACAAATTCTTTGGATGAAGAGCTACATTAAAAATGACTATTTCACTGGTGATTAACCTTTGAATGCCCGGGCGCTGTATGCAGTTGTAGTAGCCAACTGCCCGAGCATTTTTTTGCAACCTTTAGCTTGTTTAATAATACCTATATTTCTAAAACTAGTCAACTTATTTGGGTAAAGTAAAAAGCATTATAAAAAAAAAGATTGTTTATAATTTACAAAAACTTTTTTTACTATTTCACAATTTATATAATTACATATAAAAAATTAAAACTATAAAAATCACACAAAACTTGAAGTATTTAAAACTCCAAAGGATAAATTTCTAGGTGTGTCAATGTATATCACATCCCCATTGAAATATATATTATGGTGTGGAAAAAGAGCTGAGCTAATACATAATAATCCAACCGTTCAATTGTGGGATTTGCGGCTAATATTTCAAGCCAGTGCATAATTTGGAGTAGTGTAATTGGGGGTTCCACTGTATATAGTTTTGTGTTCTAGGGTGTGCAACGCACCCTCTGAATATACGCCCCTGACTAAAATTAGGAAATAATGTATTTAGCATGCACCTAGAGCAGTGGCTTCCAACCTATATGTTACTGCGCCTCCCTTTGAAGAAAAAAAGATTATCGCGCCTCCCCATCCTATATTTCATATAGTAATAAAGACACGTTTTAAAGGGGAAATAAATATTTTGGACTTTTCGCGCCTCCCTTTGCAATAGCTCACGCCTCCCCAGGGAGGCGCGCCTCCCAGTTTGGAAATCGCTGACCTAGAGTGAAATACAGTAAGAATGAATATGTTTGAAATATCATTCAAGTTTTAGTACATTATCCACTTCACTAAGTAATATTTCAATTTGTTGATAAAACCCCTGTAGTTCAATCAAATTTAATTCTGTAACATTATTTTCTGTTTGAAAATATTCCTTAGACTGCATATCAATAAGAATGGTAGGCGATCGCTCTTTCTTATTTAAACTTGAAGACAGCTCAATATTCAGCTGCCATGACAAGTCGGTAAAGCGATCTATTTCACCAAAATTAGATACATTATAGTCTTCCGAGGTATTTTGAATGATCGTTTTGTAGAGATTGACAAAAAGTTTAGCTCTTTCTTTTTCTAATTTAAGAATATCGACAAAGTCTGTCGTAAGATTTGAAGGTCGCATTAGGAATTTTGACATTCGTTTGACAATATGCTTAATTGTTTTTATAACCAGGGATACTTCGCCCGTGTCAAGTTTCAAAACCTTTTCTAGCGCGACTATTTCTTCTGTTGTAAAACTTCCAGTCTCTGCTCGTTCTGAAGTTTTATTCATCATGTGAGAGAGCAGCTTACGAAATTTTTGATATTCTATTTGATTGAGTAGCTCGATTCCTCTGGTTAATCTAAAAATAAAAATATTAAATAGATTTACAATTGAAAAAGTAAAAACAATCCTTAGCACCTATAACAATTGAAAACTAATATTAAATTACCCTTCGCTAATTCTAATCCACATTATCTCCATGATTATTTTAACAATAGTAATAATAGTTTTTATTTTTTAGGCAGTAAATAAGTTTTGTTTGTGATGTTGACCTGTCAGTTGATACTAGCAATAGAGAACTATTATTGCTAAGTATATTATCTATGAACTATTATTTTACTGAAATGTATAATGACATTGGGTATAAAGTAACGATACGATATTAAATATATTCATATCTTCCATAACCACCTGGCTAGGTATAAGCATAAGGCTGGTTCGTACAAACTAAATACTGAAGTAAAATTGAACAAAAAAAAGTAGTTAACGGTAAGGTTGCACCATAAGCAATTCACCTAAATTCATCCTTCATGACTAGGGTATCCAATCCCGAAGCCTTTTTCCAATCCAGGGATTGAGATTTTCTCACCGAGGAATTTGAAATTCTCAATTCTATACTTTTTCCCCGATTCTCACAAAACCTCGTTTTTTTAGCTCACCGAGAAATTTGAAATCTTGAATTTGCCAATTTCGTGTCAATTTTCGGAATTTGCTTAAAATTTCTCAATCCCGGGATCACGGCTGTGTCAATCCCGGAATTTCGGGATCAGAAAATTGAACGGAATCTCGGGATTGGATGCCCTATTCGTGACGTCTAGTAGGAAATCTAAAAACATTTATACAAAAGCTTTCACCTTTTGACGCAAACTAGCTCCACAGAATTCTATAATTTTTGCGATCGCTGTCTGTGAATTTTGTATACAGAATGTAGCTGTCGGACTGACCGAGACTGACATTTGATGTCGGTTTGGCAGATGAATGTGACTTTGCAAGCTTAGACATGAATTAGCTAGTATCACATGAAAGTGCATTTGCATCGACATGAAATAAAATGCACACAAATGCAAGGTAAATATTCCTTACAAGATATATTATGCCACAATTGTGGGGTTATAATGCAAAACATACTATTTCCAAAAATAGAACTTTCCAGTAGAGCCAAAAAACTATAGCGAATAACACAAGCATAATATTATGATTGAATCAATCATAAATTATACAGTAAATTATTTTTAAATCATTGACCTGACTACATATTTTACCTCAGTGAGGCGAAGGTTTTCAAATTTTTTGGATTTTCTCGTCACCCCTACAAATACTGGCGTTGTGTTGTAAAATGAAGCAACACCCACGCCTTTTCCATTTATAAACGTAATATTTTTTGTTCCGTCATTTTAAATTTTAAAAATGTTCTTATACTGGATTCACTGCACTTTTGTAGTAAAAAAATGACTTATTTATTTATTTTATTTTTTACATTTATTAAATTTACTGTAATATTCAGCCGCCTGTGTGTTCACCATCGTTGGCTTCGAATCCCAATACAGACAGTTTTATAAATTGATTTATGAATTTCTGTTCGTAGACATGGATGTATGTGATGTCTTAAAATCCTCTCTCCCACCCATACTATCCTATGAACGGGGCGAATCGAAAGCGATTAGTTAACCACTAATCCTGTCCTAGCCCTATCCTTCTATTCCTACCCTCTTTAGAAAAAGAGAGGTTGAACATATAGATACAGTTTCGATACAGAAAATCCTTCTAAGTGGACAACGCAGTGCGATGATAGCCCTAATCAAAGCATACAGATCCTCGTCTACGGATGCATTGCCGGTCTTGGCTGGTATGCTTCCGTTGGACCTGCACATTCAAGTTAGAGGCGCAACAGTTATGCTGTACAAAGGTGTTGAGTCCCAGGTGGGAGAAATTCAGTTACTGCCTCCTCGACCAGACCCTTACAATTCTAAAGCTCATAGAATTTCAGCGCGCAGTGTGGCGATAGAAGCTGCAATGAAAGTTTGGCAGGCTCGATGGGAGAAATCTTCTAAGGGGAGGCAAAATTTTAAATTCTTTCCGAATGTCAAATGGCGAATCGAGATAACCAAAGTCCTGACTCCTAATTTCTGGACCAGCCAGTTCATAACTGACCACGGTTACTTCGCTGCCAAGCTCTTCCAGCTTGGCTGGTTAGTAAATAGCCCTAAATTTAAATGCGAATATATGATTCAGGATGCTGATCACATCCTCTGGGAATGTCCAGACTTAAATAACGAACGGAAAAAAATGCTCAAGACGATACGACTATCTGTCGGATCTGTCGGTCATGCCGACTTGGTTGCATCGAAGGCAAATTATAGGGCATTTAAAGAATTATCCGCGTCATTTGGAAAAAGAGTTGAGTTAAATAGATGAAATCTCATAATTTCAACTGCACTTAATTATTTATTAACTTTTAATTTCTGCACACTGTAGTGCATGCAACCAAGTCTTGAAGAATTTCTTCTCGGGACATTTCTGGCAAAATTTTGAAAACGACTAACATTGTTACGCTACGGAATACACCCTATAAGAAGGGTGTGAAGCCGTAGCGGGTGGTGGTGGGTACAACGTTGAGTACCCTAGGGAATTTATAAACTGAGTAACAAGCAGTTCAAGCTGAGTAACAAGCGTAGAAACACTGTTGAGATAAACTCCATTAGGAGTCCATATGCTCCACATCGGGAGCGGACATGGTAAAGATTGCTAGTCTTTTTTGTTTTATTCTTCCAGACGTCCTATTTGCAGACAAGTAGCAATTGCCACGGACAATAAAAATATTGTTTATTTTAACAAAATGCATTGTATAAAAGTAAACACCATTACAGGGCAAATTTTAAGTTTTGGGGGGGCACTTTTTATATTTTATGGGCAGTCATTCAAAATGGATAACGGATAACAACTTAGACATGTTGCTTGTAACAAGATTTAAAAAACCTTCAATAACAATCTAATAATAAGCTTTTTAGTTCTACAAATATTACTTTATACCAGGGCTGTGGAGTCCTGTTAAAAAAAGACGACTCCGACTCCAGCTTAAAAAAATAATTAGCTACTCCGACTTGGAGGAAATTTTTCAACAATTTCATTTTAACATATATATGTTACGGCGAATCGGTGAAACTGCCTATTTCACGTATTCGGCAGAGATTTTGCCGAATGCGTGAAATAGACAACGGGCTTGCTTATTTCACGCATTCGACCAAATCTCTGCCGACTGCGTGAATTCGCCAAGGAGTAATAACTATTGTCTATGGTCAATGTATAAATTCTTTAACTGTCAACATGCCAGTTGAACAAATAATTTTGACACAGAAAACAAATTTAGTGCAGAATGATTCATTTAAACACGTTCACACTTGATAAAATAAATCTATGCTTATTTGATGACAGAATTATTGATGTTGTTCAATCTGCAACTCCGTAAAATATTTTTTTTGCTTTTCTTGTAAACTTAATGCTATGAAAATTACACGACACTGAAAAAATTGGTGTGAAATTTACTGAGGACGAGGAAGCTTGGCGTGAAAAAGCGATTTAATTTTGATAAATATGAAAAGTAACACTTTAAAAGCCTGCACTAGGTACCTGCACCTGATAGGAGCAAGATCTTTTATTTATGACCATTCCCCATGTGGACATATCATCAGAATATTGTTTTTTTTAACTTCCTCTCGTAAAAAGAAACTTTAATTAACCTAATATTACTAACCGCATTTAAGTCAACAAACTTTTAGTATGATTTAAACCTGAACATTCCTGTAGAAATTTATGAATCGTCGCTTACGTTGTTCTGCCAATTACGGAGCGATATAGATTCTTATGGGGATTCATTGGGCCCTGTTAAAAATACTGTATAGGTATCAAACCTATAAAAACCAATAGACTGGAGTGAACTAGAATGACGGACATGTTGAATTACACTTAGAGACTTGGATTACGACAGGCATATCAAAATATATCCATCAGTTCACGAATTTTTGTACCCTGTTGAATACGACTATCAGCAAGCTCTTAGCAGTATTACTGGCCATAGTGTTAAACATACTAGTGTAGCACTTTACAATGTGGTTTGCCATATCAGTCTTAAGTGTCAAGCAGTGTCGTAGAAAAAACAGCAAAAAAGACCGGGCCGTTAAATCTCAGCCGCTCCTAACAAATTGTATGGCGGTTATACGTAGATCAACTCTAAATTCCAATTTATGAGCTTATTTTTCGATGAATATAACATGTATGTTGAAAAGATTTCTTGTATGGATATTCTGTGATTCTTTGGTGTTATTAATTTACAATTTACGATACATCGGAAGGGTCATATATGCAAATTAAGTAATGATTGTAAGAAATTTAGCGAATGGCAAGAAATGCGATGTGTGGTAAAACAAATAAAATTTAACTTCCCACTATTAAATATCACAGTTATATAAAATATTGATTATAAATAACATAAAACAACAGTAACAAGCAGAATCCATATTATATTATATACGATTTTGACGCCTATTGTGATATTATGAAATAAATGCTGCGTTTTATCATATAATAATGGCAATATACCAAGTAAATGATGATTTAATCAATAATAATATTTAAAAAATAATGAAGTGAAATGTGCTACCCTAGTTTGACTTACAGATTTTTGATTTCTGATATGACTTGAGAAATCCTATGGAAAGATTGAGTAACGAACCAGTGTGCGCAAATAAATTTTGAGATTAATTATTAATTGATTAAAATCCCAATAATGACGTTGATTTTTTAAATGAACTATCCAACCTCATATTCTGTATTGAAATATTGTAAAAAAAATAATTATAATAAAATTATTTGCCTTCTTTGTTTGCTATTGTTCTCCGAGATTTTTCTTCAAAAACCTTAGAAAATGTGATTTTTTCTTATTTTGAAAAATATGTAATTGAAAAGATATTTAATTACAATATAAATATGTATTTCCTACAATGTATCAGAAACAAATGGCTTCATAATGATGTGATATTACTTTGAAAATTATGACGCCGGCCCGCTTATCTGAAAAAAGTACCTGTTTTCAGCTCCATAGCATGGCTTTCACTATAGGGGGCTTTGGGTTTGCACATTCTAATTTTTGAATTTTGTATCCAAATGGTGCTCTCTCTCGAACCCTAGCAAAGACACTGGAATCGCCACTTTTTTCGTGTCTTCAGAATGACCCCTGGCACGTGAATGAAACATCCATGGTAGCGCATAATTCCTCCCCCGATGCAAATTTGCCTCAAAATCATTCAAAATCGACATCTAAAATGGTGATTAAACGCATAACCACCTCTATTATGCATTAGTGAAGTTCAAAAGCGCCACAATCTAAACCCACCAATCACGATACAGTAAACACACACTCATCGCTAATCTAATATGGCCGCCGGTTTCTTTTTAGCTGTAATTTGTTAACACTTTAAGCGCCGGGTACTGGATCGATTTTTAATAGAATACTTTTTTTTAATATACATATATATGCACCAAAGAGTTTGCCGAATCTAAGACTAATTGTCGGGTTCTGTGGCGCAGCGGTGTAGTTGTGGGCTTCCGTGCTGGACTTCACGGGTACGAGTCCTAGTACGAACAGCACTTTTTGGTCGACACCCATGTGTTTGTGATGTCTGAAAATTCCCTCCCACCCTTTCCGACCCTGTAAAAATTGGGTGTAGCGAGAGCGATTAGCTGATCGCTAGTCTTGTCTTAGCCTTATCTTTCTATCTCTACTACTCTCTAAGAATAAGACAGGTTGAGCAACGGAGTATTGTTAAACAGTTCCCGTAGAAAAAATCTGTTGAGATACCTCCATTAGGAGGCCATATGCTCCACATTGGGAGCGGACATAGATTTAAAAAAAAAGAAAAGTAATTAGGAATTGTCATCACCAAAACAACAAAAAGACAATTAGAGATAAAGAAGTGTAATGAAATCGGGTTGCAAGATATTCGAAAATTTCATAATAGCTTTTATGCGAAACGTGAAAAAGCGTATCAAGATTCATTCATTTTGAAATATTTGAAAGTTAAATTGCACGACGACGCTTTCCAAAAGAAAATACCGAGGCGATGCAGCAAACGCATACTAGATTATACGTGAGAAAGTTCACACGACCGTTTGTGTTACAGCAAGTTTTCCAAAAGTATTCTATGCATCAGTGGCGGATTAAGCACATAGGAGGTCCCAAGTGCATTCAAATTTGGAGGCCTTATTTTTCGGATAACATAAGAACATCAGAAAATTCAATGTTTAATAATAAAAATCTGAACAAAAATCTATGGGATCATGGGAGGCCCCAAGCGTTGCTTTTCAATATAAGTTCAATTGAATACATACTCTGTTTTCAATTTGGAATGCCGGTACTTAGTATATTCCAACATTATTTTTCAACTTAATGTTAATGAAATTTTAATATAATCCCTATATTAATGCAAATTATATCATTGATACGACTCGCAAAGCACATTCAAAATGTCAAACCATGTCTTCAGTCACAAATGATAGCATTTAAATTTAATTCAATGTATGATTTGTAAATCAAATGGCAAATCCTAACCTATAATATGGACGCATAATATATTACATTTCTACATTTTGGAACATTAATTATCTTCGGTAAACAATTCTTATTGCAGGTGATAAGTCTTGCCAACTAATTCATGGAATATTGTTTTTCAATATAAGTTCAAATAAATACATACACTCTGTTTTTAATTTGAAATGCCGTAGTATATTTAAACTTTATTTGTCAACTTGATTTTAACGAAATTTTTATACAATCTCTATATTAATGCAAATCATATCATTGATACGACTCGCAAAGTACATTCACAATGTCAAAACATGTCTTCAGTCACAAATAATAGCATTTAAATTGAATTCAATGTATGATTTTCACAACAAATGTCAAATTCTAACCTATAATATGGACGTATAATATATTACATTTCTACATTTTTTAACATTAATTACGACAAATCTTGATAAATATAAGTGCTTATTCATTAAGCTGTAATTTAATGAACCGATGAAATAAATTATAAAATTATAATTTACGACAATCTTTGCAAAGCGTGGATGTCACTTCAACTTAACCCGTGACATACCATGCTAGAAAATCACGTTTCCTGCCACGATGGCATCTTAGTTTCACTCTTTATTGACAGTATTTAAACCTATTCTAGAAGCTAAAAAATAATTAAAAAAATATATTTTTGCTTGCAAATATATTCTAGGTATCATTTTCACCTTCATTTTAATTAGAAATGCTTTAATAAGGGCATAAAATCAGCTTTAATTAAATTCAAATATTTTGAATGCGATATTCAAACCTCGGCCTCAAAGCGATGTCTCAAGCATGTTTCATACGTGAAGGTCTAACGATGAATGAAAAAAATGTACCTTTTTGGTCATAAACTTGCCCCGCTGAGGCGGATGTAACGATAGCCAAACATAAGTTGATTATACAGCTCATTGAGAAGTTCAAAATATTATTTGGACTATCCCAAAAATATTTCGTCAATAAGAAGTCATATTTATTTATTGCATAATATATTATATAAAGAAAAAAGGAAAGATTGCAGAGTGTGTCGATATTTTATATTGATTTTAATTATATTACAAATTGTTGTTTTTAACATGAATACAATTTACCAATCAGATTCAATCCAAGTTTTACAGACTGTTAATATTTAGTGAAATATATATACAAGTAAAAAAAGTATCATTATTGACTTTTAAACTTTTTCCTTACAGGTTATTTGCTTATATGATAATATGTTTACATATCCCAATAATTATTCATGAGTTTTAAATAAAAGATGAGTTCATTGAGTATCTCATCTAAAAATCTTAATTGAATAGTTTATATTTAATATCACCGTTTAAAAAGATGATTAACTATAAATAGGTGCATACATATATATTTAAATTAAATAAAAGCAACGAACTATTCAAATTATTCACCATGTCTTCATGTAATCACATGTTGGACTTTATTGAATAGATTTATATTTTTCTCGTTGCAGTAAGTTTATGAAGACGCAAAGCATAATAATATAATAAATAGTCATATAAATTTTGATTTATTGCCCTACTTAGCAATGTTTAAAAGTATATTGTCTTTGAAGATGTCGGCAACTATTTACTGAAGGCGTAATTGTACTTTTCTGCAAACCAATAAAGTTTTATTATCCAGTTTACAACATAAGTCACTAAAAGGTTCAACAACAATTTCTGCCTATAAATAGCATGTTATTTCATTTAGTTTTTTCTCGCGACAATAAACAAAACTATTTGTTTCAGTGCACATGTTAGAAAAAAGGACACACTCGACTTTTGGACACTTGTATAAGCACAAGAATGAAAAAAATTCTATTGAATTACCCACGAAAGTTTAAGCTTTTAGGTGTTAGGATTTTTATATCGTCGTCTTTGTTTGACTTAAATGGATATTGGTAGGTCTCCCTCTAAGCTATCTGTGATGTCTTTACTTCTCGCATGTTTCAATTCGTATATGTCTATCGCATTTTAGCATAAAAAGATCGATTAATCGCTTAGAGCAATACAATTTCAATGATTTTGTGCAAAAGACGTAATATTTTTGAATTTATTTATTTATATTTGAATGTAAAACTATTTTTTCTAGGGATACCTAAAATGATAAATAATTATTGACAATATTAAGAGAAATATTGAATGTTTTAATGACTCGACCGGCTATGCCTATACCATGGGCACGGAGGTGTTAATATCGATATTTACTTACTTTTAACGGGTAGTTTGATGAATCCTTATATAAGCGGAAGATAATAATCACTGAGCAACCTTTGAATGGTTTAAAATTCAAGTTAAATGTACAATATATCACGATTTAATCAATTATATGGCATTGGCACAGAACACAGTTTACAAAAATCAATATGGCGGCTATAGCAGTTATGTAACAGAAATTATACGTCTATATAAATCATTACATTTTGTAAGTGTAGGGTGGTTTTCGAAGAACTTTTAACTGTAGAATGATGCCTAAGTAGTCACAGAATACAATGTTAAAAAATCTTTAACTCAAATACATTAAATTCAACGGAAACAAACTTTTATTGCGGAGACACATAGAATCAATCACTGGGTTTCCATATAAACTCTATGTAAATCGGTAGTCGACGACAGACTCAAGACGGACACAACGTAAATTGCGTGATGCTATTTGTACTTGGCTTTGCATGAAGGCGGTAATGTTTTTACACATGTAACGCAGTCAGTGGAACTATTTAATTTAACAAAATGTGCGGGGAGGGGACTCGCCACTAGTTGCAACAAAATTCATTGAAAATATAACTTCATACCATTTAAAAAGATGAAATATCTAGCGTTTTGGATTATATCAGCTATTTTATAATACATATCGACCTTGGAAAGGAAAAAGGACGTAACCCTCAATTTTACAAAACAGCTTTTTTTCGATAATCACAATGTATATGTTACGCCGAATCGGTGAAATTGCCTATTCCACGCAGTCGGCAGAAATTTTGCTGAATGCGTGAATTCGGCAAGCCCGTTGTCTATTTCACGCATTCGGTAAATTTTCTACCGACTGCGTGAATTCGGCATAAAATCTTTTGCTTATTTCATGCATTCTGCAAGGTACATGGATAGAAACTATGTAAGTTGACTATGATCACAGCGCTCTGGCGGTGTTTTTTGCAACTAAACCAAATGTCATTTCATAGTATATAAAAGCATACTGTTAATTATCTATAATGACGTTGATCTCCATACAACTTGCAAATAAGTTAAAACTGTAGTATGATAGACAGCGCTCATCGACATCAACCCATCGGGCGTCATTAAGCGATCTATTTTCGACTTTTAAATGCCTCCATATGTGACAGATGTCAAAATAAACCATAGACCATAATAAGATATGTTTTAACTATCTATGGTATAAGAATAAGCTGTCATAGTGGATGATAAAATAATTGTATTTTAATTGTAGAAAGCTTATAATCATTAGTAATTAAATTTAACCGCATTTTTTGCATCCAATTAAATCAAATAACGTTCGTTCGGACGCAGCACTGTACAACATAACCTCAACGGGTGACCACTTCAAGGATGTTCATTGTCAATACTTGGTGGAAAGGCATTATATTAATGAAAACACAATATTCCTTTGTACTTCGTTTAATATGTCAGGACCGGTTTCGTTTATTGCGAGCATTGGCATTAGTTAAGTCCAAAGATAAATTAAACTTTTTGAACCAAAGTGGGATTCATTTACTCAACTCAACTCACTACAATTCTTGTAACGCCAAATATATTGGTCAAACAGGTAGATCGTTTAATATTAGAATCAAAGAACATTTGAGTTCTGCTAAGAAAGGGGATGAACTTTCTTCATTTGGAAACCATCTGTTTCAAAACAACCACACCTTCGATATTGGTAGAAATTTTAAAGTTCTAAATTTTAATAACAAGTTGGTAAAACTAGACAAACAGAAATTTCTAGAAATAAACAGATTTAAATTCCTACCTTTGACTTGACACCTTTTGACAATAATAATAAAAAAAAAATGATAAAGGGATATAATAATAGTATCAAGAAAAAATAATGAACAGTAAAAAAAATTGTGTAACATTCGTCAAATTTAATTTAATATTAAACTTTACATTGTCTTGTTAGCTAGGTTTCTGTGACTGCTTATCTGATCCTATACTTTAAAATCATTTACTGTTTTAGAAATACAAATGGTTGTAATAAAACCCTTTGTATCACAATGCATTATGATAAAAATGATATGATTTGGCATTTTTATCTGGTATTTCTTTAGCAATATAAACCGTGCAGGATTTTAAAGTGTTACTTTCCATATTTATTAAAATTAAATCCCTTTTCCACGCCAAGCTTCCTCGTCCTCAGTAAATTTCACACCAATTTTTTCAGTGTTGTTTAATTTTCATAGCATTTAAGTTTACAAGAAAAGCAAAAAAATATTTTACGGAGTTGCAGATTGAACAACATCAATAATTATGTCATCAAATAAGCATTGATTCATTTTATCAAGTGTGAAAGTGTTTAAATCAATCATTCTGCAATAAATTTGACTTCTGTGTCAAAATTATTTGTTCAACTGTCATGTTGACAGTTGAAGAATTTATTCACTGACCATAGACAATAGTTATTACTCCTTGGCGAATTCACGCAGTCGCCAGAGTTTTCGTCGAATGCGTGAAATAAGCAAGCCTGTTGTCTATTTCACGCACTCGGCAAAATCTCTGCCGAATACGTGAAATAGGCAGTTTCACCGATTCGGCGTAACATATACATACAACTTGACACACATTCTATCAAAAGGATGAAAGCTAAAAATGCCGAATTAGTATCTAAATTTAGCTTTTAAGTTTGAAAAAGATGACATTGTAAAAAATTAAAACCATGAAAAAACACTGATATAAGATGTTTGTAGGAGACAATTTCTTTAATTAATATTAGATATGTCAATTAAACACCAGTTTAGAAGTATCCGTGGACTTCAAGGTTGTGCATAATTCATAATTTGCATATGGTCCAAAATCATCAAAACACGTTTTTTACGCCTCCTGTAAAATTTGATATGTGTGGGTTACGTCCTTTTTCCTTTTCACAGTCAATATTATCTTTCAATAGTTAAATAATATTAATGTGAGTATCGAGTATAAAACAAGTCAATACTTTTAATAGACAATATTATATAAAATAAAGTTTATATCATTTGTATCATTACCACTTACCTCCTACAAATATAGGTAGCTATGATTGTACCCATACCAAAGACAATACTACCCATAAGAAATACCTATTGCATGCATCCTTGACGTTTTAGCGATCATATGTCAAAATATTTACAATTTGTGTGATTTGTTCTATAACAGAATGTTTCGATTGTGATTTCTGAAATGAGATCCCTTTCCAAAATACGTATGAATTTTATAATTAAATCGCTCTCATGATTTCCTCACAATTTACTTCCATTATGGCAGATTAGATTGAAGCGTTATTTTCAACAATTGATCTGTCAAAAATGTCGCAGACAATTCGAAAGTGCGTTGAAGGAAGGCTTCCCCCCTGCTATAGTTCGGCTAGGCTAGAAGAAAGAAGAGTCAAAGCAAGATCTTTGAGGTAGATGATTACTTAGCTATTTATTTATGGTAAATATGGCATATAGTAGCACGTCGACTAATGCGGCGCAAAACTTCACAACTACGCTAAAAACAACGCCACGATTTAAAGTTATTTTTTGAGAACTTGATAATCGTGTTAAAACCACACATTATTACGAAGAACACTGATAAATTATGCGAAATACGAAATATTTTTCAGTACAGCGCCACTGTTTTCAATTTTGGCCGCGCGGCCAAAATGGAAAACAGTAGCGCTGTACTGAAAAATATTTCGTATTTCGCATAATTTATCAGTGTTCTTCGTAATAATGTGTGGTTTTAACACGATTATCAAGTTCTCAAAAAATAACTTTGGTAATTATAGAGTATAGCTCGTCATGTATTATTACGGCGATAAACTTCACAAACTAAACTAAAAACAACGCCACGATTTAAAGTTATTTTTTGAGAGCTTTATATTCGCGTTAAAACCACACATTATTACGAAGAACACTGATAAATTATGCGAAATACGAAATATTTTTCAGTACATCGCCTCTGTTTTCCATTATGGCGGCGCCGCCATAATGGAAAACAGAGGCGATGTACTGAAAAATATTTCGTATTTCGCATAATTTATCAGTGTTCTTCGTAATAATGTGTGGTTTTAACGCGATTATAAAGCTCTCAAAAAATAACTTTAAATCGTGGCGTTGTTTTTAGTTTAGTTTGTGAAGTTTATCGCCGTAATAATACATGACGAGCTATACTCTACTTTTACCATAACTTTAAATCGTGGCGTTGTTTTTAGCGTAGTTGTGAAGTTTTGCGCCGCAGTAGTCGACGTGCTACTATATGCCATATTTACCAAAATATTCATTGAAGCATCCCGGAAGCACGTTAAAATCACACATTATTATGAAGAACACTGATAAATAAATTGATAAATATGTCATTTAGTAGCACCAAGTAGCACCTCGACTATTGCCGCGCGCGCGGCCATTACGAATAATAGAGGCGAAGATTTCGTATTTCGTATAATTTATCAGTGTTCTTCTTTTTAACGTGTGGTTTTAACGCGATTATCAATCCCTCAGTAAAATATTTTAAATCGTGGCGTTGTTTTCAGCTTATTTCGTGAAGTTTTTCGCCGCAATAGTCGGTGCTACTTGGTGCTACCAAATGATATATTTACCAAATTATTTATCAGTGTTCTTCATAATAATGTGTGATTTTAACGTGCTTCCGGGATGCTTCAATGAATATTTTAAATCGTGGCGTTGTTTTTAGCTTAGTCTGTGAAGTTTTTCGCCCCAATAGTCCGTGCTCGGCAGTATGGCAATCTTACCTTTGTATTTTATCTTACTCAAAACGTCGAAAATATTTGAGTCAATAGGTGCAAATGGAAAGAATCGCAGCGACCTTGTGCTTGCCTTTAGCTTTTCTTATGAATTGGAGATTATGTTGATAGAAATATAGAATACTTTTCCAAATTCAAACATTCTACATTTCAATGACTGAAAATGTTTTCATCAAATTGAAGACTGCGAAACTTTTTAACAAAATAGAAAAATGTCACCATGGGTAGAAACATTGAAGAAAGTATTAATGACTCAATCCAAATGATTTTTAGCTCTCTGTTAATGTCATTATTATAAATCCTTTGCATTTCATATAAAGTTCACTAAACTTATTCAGTTCGGAGAGCCGATGACAGCAGATGATAGATGAATAAGACCTGTCACAGTTATTAGTATACCCGTAAATTCCTGTGATTTTGGTTTCGCAGAAGAGCTAAAAAAAACGTTCTGCGGTGGAAATTTCTGAGTTTTTGTAATTGACATGAAATCTTAAAACCGCCGACCAAGGTGCGAGCCGGTTGATAAAATTTTAGCAGCACACCACTGCCAATACCTCTTCGCAAAACTCTTCTTCGGCTTCCTTAACTTAACCACTGGGTATAATAATATTAATATTTAATCTTCATTGTCACATTCAGTACATATTAAATTTTGTGCTATTGCTTCTGCAATGTCTTCTTTACAACTTTTTACTGTGTTACTGAAACTTACTAATAGTCTTTACAAAATTTTGTTGCATTATTTTCTCAATATTGGAATCTAAAGAGTTCCAACTCTCTGCTGCCATGCATCAACAGTCTTTTAAATTTATTTTTTTGTGGAAGCTGATAACTGTTTCTTCATTATTTTCGTCTGCTAGCAATAATTGCATATGTTTTCTATGTAAGCGTTTGAATGTTTCTTAAATTTGAATCGTTCAAACTATGTACATTCTCACAAATTTTGTCACTAACGACCCGGGTTTCGCCTTTCGGCATCTTCAGGCATTCAAGTGCACGGATGAACTTGAACTGACGCTTAGCAAATAAAAGTTTCGTGCTTATATAAGATACAAATGCATCACTGAGTCCAAAGCCATTGCTGGCGAAAAGGATGAGCTCATGGGAATGCCAACAGATTTGTGTAGTTAGCAGTTTCAAGAATTATATAATCTGTTTGTCGGCAAAGGTTTTATGATTATATGATTTTATGGTTATATAGGGTATAGAAGAGGAGATGTGGGAAAATTTGTTATTTCGTTTAAAATCGGAAGACTTTGCAACTGTGCTTTATTGATTTCTAAAATTTCTTGGAAAAAGAGCTTATGACTGTCCGTATTTGGGTGTAACATTTTTATCCCTTGTTCCTGATTGAACACGTGTCCTTCCGAAATTAAGTGATTAGCAAAAGTAGACGTGTCTTTTTTCAATCTAAAGGCTGCCATATGTTCTAAAACTCGGATGTTCAATGTTCTTTCTGTTTTGCCGATATAAAACTTTGTACAACAAGAGCATTGCAATCTATAAATCCCGGATTTATTTAAGTAATGTATTTTATCTTTATTATTAATTAATAATTTGCCTAAAGAGTTTTTACAGTAAAAAGCAGGTCTAACACTATCAGCTAGCTGTTTTTTAATTTTGAGACTTGTATTTCCTAAAAAAATGATTCTACACCAATACCTAGTATGATCTATGTCCTTTGACACTATACCTTTAAATAACATTTTTTTCTGCAAGTTTAGCTTGTTTTTTTGATAAAAGATTGTCTATTGTCCTGTTTAATGGAACAGATAGACAAATAACTCACTTTCATAACTTTATAAATTCATTAGATAAAAATATTAAATTTACTCTAGAAATCGGAGGCAAAAATATTAACTTTCTTGACTTAAATATTAACATTGAAAATCATTCTCACGAGTTTAAAATATTTCGGAAGCCAACATTCTCTGACACTGTAATCCATAAAAATTCAATGCACCCATTTTCTTATAAACTAGCCGCTTTTCATTCAGAAATACATAGACTTGTGAGTGTTCCTTTAAACAAAATAAACTTTAATATTGAATTGAAAATCATCAAACAAATCGCCATAAACAATGGATACGATATGTCTCTTATAGACAATCTTTTATCAAAAAAACAAGCTAAACTTGCAGAAAAAATGTTATTTAAAGGTATAGTGTCAAAGGACATAGATCATACTAGGTATTGGCGTAGAATCATTTTTTTAGGAAATACAAGTCTCAAAATTAAAAAACAGCTAGCTGATAGTGTTAGACCTGCTTTTTACTGTAAAAACTCTTTAGGCAAATTATTAATTAATAATAAAGATAAAATACATTACTTAAATAAATCCGGGATTTATAGATTGCAATGCTCTTGTTGTACAAAGTTTTATATCGGCAAAACAGAAAGAACATTGAACATCCGAGTTTTAGAACATATGGCAGCCTTTAGATTGAAAAAAGACACGTCTACTTTTGCTAATCACTTAATTTCGGAAGGACACGTGTTCAATCAGGAACAAGGGATAAAAATGTTACACCCAAATACGGACAGTCATAAGCTCTTTTTCCAAGAAATTTTAGAAATCAATAAAGCACAGTTGCAAAGTCTTCCGATTTTAAACGAAATAACAAATTTTCCCACATCTCCTCTTCTATACCCTATATAACCATAAAATCATATAATCATAAAACCTTTGCCGACAAACAGATTATATAATTCTTGAAACTGCTAACTACACAAATCTGTTGGCATTCCCATGAGCTCATCCTTTTCGCCAGCAATGGCTTTGGACTCAGTGATGCATTTGTATCTTATATAAGCACGAAACTTTTATTTGCTAAGCGTCAGTTCAAGTTCATCCGTGCACTTGAATGCCTGAAGATGCCGAAAGGCGAAACCCGGGTCGTTAGTGACAAATTTGTGAGAATGTACATAGTTTGAACGATTCAAATTTAATATTGAAATTCCACCAAGCACCTTCAGTCGAAATCTTAAATTGAATGTTTCTATTGCATCCTGATCCATTGGCTGTATTACCGATGTGGTACTTGGTGGAAGAATTTTTACTGTAAACATTTCATCAATCTGTCTTAAACATCATATAGATGGGTGGGACGGTGCACTGTCTAGAGATAATTATGTTTTTCCTCTTTTATTTATGGAATTTTAATATTTTTTCACTTCTGAAATGAACTGTTTTTCATACCATTATTTAAAAATTTCACAATTTATCCAGGTTTTTTTCTGATGATCATATTCAACCGGAAGACTTCTGATGTTTTTAAAGCAATTGGGGTTCTTTGATTTCCTAATGATAAACAGTAAGAGTCTATATCTGCCTGCTGCATTGGCACTAGGGATTCCAATCCAGATATTCGAATATTCGATATCCGGATATATTCGGCAATTTTTCAATATTCGGATATTTGGAGAAATATCTGAATAGTATTCGTTATCATTTTTAATTAAATATGTTACAAAATCTACGAAAGATCACATCACAATTTCTCCACATTTAAAGAAAAAATATGAATTCCTCAGGTAGTGGTGTTTTCGCCTTCACGCAACTCGAGTGTTATCAATATCTTATCATAATACTTGAGTTTGACGAATCGGTTTGAATTTGGGGATATAAAAAACCTTCAATGCCGTAATTTGATTCATTAAAGAAATAACGCTGGAATAATCCGATGCAGCTGCAAATTTTAAATATTGTAATACAATGATACGATATTGAAAAATGTATTTATATGTTTTGTTTTTATCTAATACAGAAATGTGAAAATATTTAGTCTGAAATTATTGTAAAATGTATATCAGTGAACAAAGAAACTTTGATCATGCAACATCTCTTTTTGTGTGCGAGTTATACGATTATTTAGTAAAAACTCAGAAATCGAGACCATTGTCTACTATCAAAAACAGCCGGTTATTCCTTGTTTATTAAAAAATGTTTTTTTAAATCATAGTTTTAAAAATATTTTGTATATGATATATTTGGATCAATTTGAAAAAATAGCAGAAAAGTGAAACGTTTTGCTTAAAACACTTCTAACAATAAAGCCAATGTCTGTTACTAAACGAGTATTTTCAATGGCAGGAACAATTGAAAACTAAGTTAAAAACAAATTTAAAATATGAAACATTATTTTTGAAATATTCATTTTTGAAATTTGAATAAATGACTTTTATTACAAACTAGCTGACCCGACGAACTTCGTGCCGCCTCAGAATCAATAAATGTTGTGTTAATTTATTGGTTGAATTAAATTCAGTTTAAATGACTACTCAAAATGAATTATGTTCAATAAATGTGCAAAATTCAAAATGAAAAGTATTTTAATTACATTGAAAAGATATAATTCACGTGGTACAGTTGATAAATTTAAGGAATGCAGTGGACCAACGATTTAATTTTGAATTGTGAAGTTGAAATGATCCACATCTTTGTTATTTGATGCAAGAATTGCTCGTTCACTCAACCAATTGTGATTTTAGTGATTAGCAATGATGTTTGAAAACACTTTGTTGCTGAGGTCGTCCTTCGTTGAGACGAAATTGCAAAAATTTGTCTCGATTCGTCGACAGAAACACGGCCGTGACCGATAGTCAGCAATTGCTTGGAGAAATCTTCGGCAGATTGCGAGCATTGTCGCATGAGCGAAATTGGTCCTGACCTATTAAATAAAGTGGAATGAAGTACAAAGGAATATTGTGTTTTTATTAACACTTTATAGGGGGGAAACGTAAAAATACGTTTTTAGCGTATTGTCGGTAGAATACGGGTCACGTAATAATACGTTTTTTTCTACCGACAGTTGTTTGCAGGACACATAATTTCACGGGTTTGTTTGTTGGCGTGAAGTAAAGTGTTGTAACTAATTACCGCTACTTCCAACTTCTTCGCTATATATAAGGGTGGAAGTTTAAGCTAAGAAACGAAAAATTTACCGTATTATAGATTTATTTTGCGATCTCCATTGCTAGATTAGTTTGATTCATTTTACAGGTTGGATTATTTTTCATACCGCTTGCGTTATTGTTTCGTATTTTACTATTCGAATATATTATTACCATTTTATGAGACGTTTTACTAACAATAATGTCTAAAAATAATAAGTGACTGAATAATAAGTGAAATGAATGTTATGCTGACAATTTATCGGATAATTCGTTTGTGAAATAATAATAATCAATAAACGTGTTGGTATATTGACTGATAGATTTAATGGTTTCTTCAAAATAACTGCCGTGGCAAGTGGCCCTTTTTGACAATAAGCAATAAACTTTATAATTTATTATTCCCTGAATGTTCACACATAGTATATATTTTTTTAAAGGAGACACATGTTTTTCGTATATTTAGGGCATTATATTTCACACTTCCAGTGATGTTAAATTTGTAGGAATGAGGATTATATACTATAATTATTTATATAATTGTATGGTATGGATTAATGTTATTTTATATACAGAAGATTTTGAATATTTCATATTGATTACAAGTGGAGTGCTATCTACTAAATTAATAAAAGGTTTTTATATTCAGCTTAGAAAAGTAGTGAAATTATGATGTATTCAAAATGTTTTTACTTTATTTTTAATGATTAAATGTCACATATGATTTCTTTGAAAATTTCAGCCGAAAATATTGTTTGGTTTAGAAGTTGTGTTGATTTTAAAAATGTAATATATTATTGCGCTAATCACTAAAAAACGCCTGCTACTGGCTAGAGTCTATTGTTTAGACCGCTCGACTAAGAAGTGTTAATATAATGCCTTTCCACTAAGTATTGACAGTGATTACCCTAAAAGTGACTAACAAATATGTTTAGAAAATGAACATGCCATTTCTGTTGAATAGGCTAGAAAGACAGCGGAAACCGGACAAACCTGAAGATTTCGTTTGCTACTCAGATTCTGAGAGCGAAGAGGACACTCCATCACAGCAACAGCAGATTTTGAGATCATCGTATAATTTTGTTGATTATGTTCGCTCCAGAGAAATCCAAAATAAAGAGGTCAAATCCAATGTTTTATTTAAGTTTTAATAATAAGCAAAGATACCATAAACCTTGTACACCGATAACATCACTTTTTTGATAATTTCAATCTATACAATAAAATATCCTAACAGCAGCTTTTGAATGATATCGACTGTGGAAAGGAAAAAGGACGTAACCCTCAATTTTCCAAAACAGCTTTTTTTCGATAATCACAATGTATACAATTTGACACACATTCTATCAAAAGGATGGAAGCTGAAAATGCCGAATAAGTATCTAAATTTAGCTTTTATGTTTGAAAAAGATAACCTTGTAAAAAAAAAACACTGAAATAAAGGTTTTTCTGAGACGATTTGTTTAATTAATATTAGGTTATGTCAATTAAACACCAGCTTAGAAGTATCCGTACCCTTCAAGGTTGTGTATAATCAAAGCCATGCTATGGAGCTGAAAACAGGTACTTTTTTCAGATAAGCGGGCCGGCGTCATAATTTTCAAAGTAATATCACATCATTATGAAGCCATTTGTTTCTGATACATTGTAGGAAATACATATTTATATTGTAATTAAATATCTTTTCAATTACATATTTTTCAAAATAAGAAAAAATCACATTTTCTAAGGTTTTTGAAGAAAAATCTCAGAGAACAATAGCAAACAAAGAAGGCAAATCATTTTATTATAATTATTTTTTTTACAATATTTCAATCCAGAATATGAGGTTGGATAGTTCATTTAAAAAATCAACGTCATTATTGGGATTTTAATCAATTAATAATTAATCTCAAAATTTATTTGCGCACACTGGTTCGTTACTCAATCTTTCCATAGGATTTCTCAAGTCATATCAGAAATCAAAAATCTGTAAGTCAAACTAGGGTAGCACATTTCACTTCATTATTTTTTAAATATTATTATTGATCAAATCATCATTTACTTGGTATATTGCCATTATTATATGATAAGACGCAGCATTTATTTCATAATATCACAATAGGCGTCAAAATCGTATATAATATAATATGGATTCTGCTTGTTACTGTTGTTTTATGTTATTTATAATCAATATTTTATATAACTGTGATATTTAATAGTGGGAAGTTAAATTTTATTTGTTTTACCACACATCGCATTTCTTGCCATTCGCTATATTTCTTACAATCATTACTTAATTTGCATATATGACCCTTCCGATGTAGCGTAAATTGTAAATTAATAACACCAAAGAATCACAGAATATCCATACAAGAAATCTTTCAAACATACATGTTATATTCAACGAAAAATAAGCTCATAAATTGGAATTTAGAGTTGATCTACGTATAGCCGCCATACGATTTGTTAGGAACGGCGGGGATTTAACGGCCCGGTCTTTATTGCTGTTTTTTCTACGACACTGCTTGGAACTTAAGACTGCTATGGTATAATTCATAATTTGCATATGTCAGCAATCATCAAAACACGTTTTTAGCGCCTCCTGTAAAATTTGATATGTGTGGGTTACGTCCTTTTTCCTTTCCACAGTCGATACATATATTAAATTCCCACGATTCTACAGTCCTTCAAGACTATTTCTACAGTAGTGATTTTGAAGAAGAAGTGGCCGCTTCCTGCAAATCAAAGCTAGCATATTCTGCGATATATGCATTTAACTTGTTGAATGTCACATCACATAACTTTCCTTTTACTAACAATCTACTGAACACAGTTGTCTCAACATTATCGCAAATGCTTTTGAAAAAATATATTTGAAATTTGATTACATTATAATTTTTTACGGTTTTCTTTTATTTTTCTGTGACAACCATCGAAATGTTTCCGACATCATGGATATTTTGTTGTTGTTTTTAACTTATTATTATTGTCTGTAAACATTGATATAATTTAAGTAATTTAAGATTTCAACTGAAGGTGCTTGTTGGAATTTCAATATTAAATTTGAATTGTTCAAATTATGTACATTCACACAGATTTTGTCACTAACGACCCGGGTTTCGCCTTTCGGCATCTTCAGGTAAACATTGATATTAGGGTCCGTAAATATTATTTGAAAACGTTCACTTTTAAAAGGCTAAAGAAAATCTTTTTATGAAAGAGCCCTGTTTATTTACCAGGAAGGTAGAACCAGCAAGTTGGATTGTGTTAACCACAATTACTCAATAAATAAAGTAGACTAGAACCTTGATTATCCAGACTCATTGGGGATGAAGATAATTTGGATAATTGACAAGAAAAGTCAAGTACATTCAGTTATACGTAAGTTATCTTCGGTAACATTCTTCTTGGCTCTCGAACCGCTTCATGGCGACATCTATAAAGAGTAAACTCGTGCATAGCAGCAATATCGTAGAATTTGTGTAAATTTGAACAACCCAGATAATCGAGGTTCTACTGTATTAGAATATAATACGTAACAATAAATCATTCAATCTTTTTTTATTCATTTCAGGCACGTTTTGTCAACTCTTCTTATGCATCAAGGCATATCCTCACACATGACATGTTTAGAGAGACTCCGGTCAATCTGGGAAATATCAATAAAGTATTCTGTTCCCAGTGGCTCTCTGATAGGCAGGTTGTTTTTGGGACAAAATGCAATAAGGTAAATATCACACACATATTTGATTGTCTATGTCAGTCGTGGGGTACCTGCGGCATTTTGGCTACTCTGATGCGGCCTTTTGACTTGATTGGCCAATTCTGCTAATTTCTGAAATTCTTGGGGTTTTCCATTTAAAATTCCGGCAAATCCAATAAATTCTTGGGATTTCGTATGCCGAACTCCTTGGAAGACCTATCAAAAAAAAGAAGGTCCCACGCTGGTAATTTTGGAAAATCCGCAAATTTCTGGGCTTTAAAAATTTACATGAAATGGTTTCCGGCCAAAGATTCCCTAGTCAATTTTTACTGCGGCCCTATGTTGAGTCAGAAAAATGAATGTGGCCTTTAGATAAGAAAAGGTTCCCCACCCCCGGTCTATGTCATAAAATAAACAAATCGCTCATCCATTGTCAAAAAACAAGCTCAATTTTATAGATTGTAACCACGGTAATAACGAATAATAAAAGTCTATACAGCGTGGACGTTTCTCAAAATGTTGAATAGACAGTTAATAAATGACTGTACTGTAATATTTTGTTATACTGAAATAATGTTATTTTATATTTTCAAGTTTGATAAAACAAAAAATTTATTGAAAAAACAACAGAATCAGGGTCCCTGTTTCGTTAATACCAGAATAGCAATCCCTAATCGGGACTAGTTTCATTTTTCAGTTGAAAATGCTTACGTTGAGGGAAACAGGTCCAGATCATTTCATGGAATTATAAAATTAGTACAAAATATTTTTTTTTTATAAATATAATTAAAAGTTACAGTTAGCACCTTAAAAGTGATAAACTAGAAATGAACAATAATTATTCAATTGCTTTACCGATATTGAGTCTGATCTGAGAATGGCGAAGGGCCTCGCAGAGAATTCAGATAGGTCCTCAAAGAAATATCTCATTTTAATGTAATGTGAAAAGTAATTTTCGTTTCTTTTTGCAAAAGTAAATGGTATACAATAATAATGCTAATTAAAAAATTAACTTCAAATATCAGGAATACATAAATGATTCAAGTAAAGTGGAACCTCTCATAATGAGCCAAACAGATTGTAAAAAAAATGCTCCCTTAACGAGCAACATTTCACATAACGAGTGACGCAGAGTTTTGGAAAGATCACTTTCACATCGTTACTTGCCTCAAGATGATTGACGAGGCGAGGGAAGGGATTATTGAGAGGACCCTCACTTCTGCTTGGAAAAAGATTTAGCCAGAGAGCGTTGTAGAATGTGAATTTGAGGGGTTTCAAACAGTACCTGTGGAGTCTACAGTCAACGAGGTTGTATCTTTGGCCGATATCATGGGACTGGAGGTGGATAACAACAATATTGATGAGCTTGTGGAAGAGCACAGTCAAGAGCTGACTACCGAAGAGCTTGTGGAGTTGCATTGTTTTTCACAGCAAGAAGTTATGGAGGAGAGTTTGTTAGCGGAGGAGGAGGAAGTAGCAGAGCAATAATCTTCTGGCGCTATAAGAGAAATGCTGAAAGCATGGGAAACTGTTGCATCGTAAATTGAGAAGCATCACTCTAATGAGGAGGTGGTTATGCGTTTTACAAATTTATTCAATGATAATGCTGTCACATTTTCACCAAATTTTGAAGCGTCGGCAAAAACAAATGTCTCTAGACAGCTTTCTAGTAAAAAATAATTATTTATTTATCATAAATAATAAACTAGTCGATTTTTATATTGTTTTTTGCAAATCTAAAAAGCATTCCAGGTTTTTACGCTTTATAAGTATGTAATTTTATTTTAATATACATACGTTAAAAATATAAAAAATGATTTTTTTTCGGCATGGAATGCATTATTGTATTTTACATATGGGAAAAATTTTAAATTCGTTTAACGAGTGTTTCACATAATGAGTACGATTCTGGAACGAATTAAACTCGTTATGAGAGGTTCCACTGTAATTTAAAAATTCCACTACAAATTACTAAGAGTATGTGATAAACCATTTGGCGAATGTTGCTCTAGATCAGGGGTTCTTAACCCCATGCCCGTGGGCGCACTTGCGCCATTTTTGTGCGCCCCCGGCAAAGTATCGAATAAAATTTAAAAAACATTTATTTAAATTGCAAAAATATAACCATATCCATGTTATTGTATGAATAAGCTTTAATTCCCAGTGAGTTAAAGGGTTATATATGCACACTTTGAAAAGTAAGTTAGTTAAGTGCAATGTCAAGGATCGCACTAAATGTGCTTTGTTATTTTTATGGTTTTTGTAAACTACTTATGTACGTAAATATCGTTTTTTTTTTATCTGGCCTGCTCCTGTCACACTTATCCTAAATCGCAAGTGCGCCCGTCACCGCAATAAGGTTAAGAACCCCTGCTCTAGATCAGTGCTTACGCAACATTTTACAAGTTACAAATCAATACCAGTTTAATGATGAAAATGGTAGTCCTATTGTCGTATTATTGTTTTTAAAATGACGAAATTCACTGCATATGGATCAATGATTTCATAATCAACTTACGAAAGGTTGTCACTTGAGAACAACCATAAATATTTCAGACAAAATAGTACTTGTGTGTTCCAGTTGATGGTTTACGACGTCAACACACGGCAGCTAGATGTCATACCCACACTCCGTTCGAGGCACGTCTGGGCGGCAGGGGGGCACCAGCCCGGAATTCACTCTGTAGAAATAAATCCGTCGCGCACTCTCCTCGCTACCGGAGCGCAAAACTCGTGCGAGATCGCCGTCTACAGATTGCCTACGCTAGATCCGGTCTGCGTTGGAGAGGCGCACAGAGATTGGGTAACTGTCAGATTTACATTATTTCAATAGTAATTAAAACAGCACTTTATTGTTTTGATTAAAAAGGTATTTATTTGGTGGAAATCTATATAACAATGTACATATAATAAAGGATATAGTTCTACAAGTATTATGAAAACTCAGTTGATAGTTTTATGGCGAAGCAGCTATTTTTACCAAATATTGTTTTTTATTGTAAAGGAAAACAATTTGGCATAAGGGCTGGTCCATCCGTATACATATGACATCGTGCTCGTCTTCAAACAGAATATTACAATCTGTGACAAACATGTGAAACAGGTTTGGTTTGTAAGAAATGTGAGGTTATAAAACCAACGTAAGACAAATACATCATTTTTTACACTTCTTCTTTTGTCATCGGTCTCGTCTTTTATGATTGTTTAGAGCAGCGTTTCTCAACCGGGGGCCATGTGGCCCCCTTGGGAGCCACAGCATGCTCCAAGGGGGCCACAGAAGAAAATATCAGTTTTGGGGAGCCACAGCAGACTTTAGGGGGGCCACGGCCACACAAAATATAATGAACTAAATTTATATTAAAATCAAATATAATACGGTAGGACAATAATACATTGCAGTAGAAATAAGGTATTTATTATACATACTTTTTACTATTTTTCCAATGATATTTAAGGATACCATAATAACTGCATCCAAAAGTAAGTGTCGACAATATTGTATTGACTATCTTGTCCACGGATTTCTTTTATCAATCACCCCATGATATTATGAAACGCGTGTACGTTAAATATGTTTTGCTTCACTAATGCTACTATCCATTTTATACAAAACACATAGACATGAAAGAAAAGCCATTTTAATAATTCAAAAAGCTTTAAGAAGTTTCCGCAGCAAATAATAGGATTTATAGTATTCAGTGAAAAATTAGACACTGGTTTAATTAATAGTTTCTTACAAAATTTCCAAATTATTTGTAAAAGCTAGAAAAACGCATTATATTTCCAAATCTTTGATTTTGCAATTTCAATAGTTATGAATCAGAGTGAAAATGTAATTATTCAGGTGATTCCTGTGAGCAATTCCGTTCAGTATCAAGACGTATGTATGAGATAGCAGATGATAAAAAAACAACTAAATGAACATTTTGCATTGCAAATTGACTAACCTAAAACGATGTGTCAGATTTTTGATGACGAAAAAATTAGTTAAGATAATTTAATGCTCTTTGCCATAAACCTTATGACACTAAAGGTGTAACGATTGAACAAGGAATTAAGATTTTTATGAATAAAAGATATAACGCTTCAATTGTTGAAAGTATTGAAGTTTTATTTTGATAAATAATCAGGTACTATTTTTTTTGGATTCCCTGCGCGATTCATCTTCAACATTAGGTTGTAAAACATGGGACCTTTGCGTAAAACCCTTAATATTGTAATAAACAGTAAATTTCATAAAATCCCATTGACTTCAAGAATGTATTTTTCGAAATCATTTTTTTTAATCAGCTCGATGCAAATACCAAAACGCAATACTAAAGACCAAAACTGATCATTGGCAAAGCTTTGTCCCTTCGCTTAGTGGCTAGTGTCCTTAGGGTCCTTCACAGGGCTGCAAATTCAAATACCGCCCCGGGCGGCAGGACCCCTTCCTACACTTCTGCATATCATGCCAAAACTTCTTGCTGAGCAGGTATTAAGTAATTGAAGCCTAACACCCAATCCATGGGAGTGGCTGGTAAAGTACGTGATACAAGGTTTGTAACCTTATTCTTTTGCAGAAAAATCATCTTACCGAATATTACAGTGCATTAATAGTCTTTACAAAATATATAGAACTACTTCTACAAATGCATTGCTGGTTCTGCTTGGTAAACTTTTGTTAAATCTGTACAAGGCGCAACAGCAATGCTACATAATGGGTGTGAAGTCCCAGGTGAGGAGAATTCTTTGACTGCCATCTTCTCGACCAGACCTTTCATTCTTAAAGCCCATTGAACTGTGGTGCACAGTATTGCTACAGACGCTGCTATGCGAATTTGGTAAAATTTATGGGAAATTATTCTAAGCACAGGCAATCTTATAAATTCTTTCAAAATTTAAAAATGCGAATGGAGACCAACGCTTCGACTCCAAATTTTCGGATAGGCCAATTTATAACTAGCCATGATCACTTCACTGCCAAGCTATTCCAGGTCGGCTGATTAGTAAATAGCTTCAGGATGCTGATCGCATTTTTTGAAAATGTCCAAACATGAACAACGAACGGGAAGAACTGCTCAAGATTATACGACCACAGTCGCATCTGGTGGTCCTGTTGGTCATGCCGACTTAGTTGCATCTAGAAAAATTACAAAGCATTCAAAGAGTTCACGGCGTCTTATTAAAAACGAATTGAATTCATTTCATAAAAACTCTAAGGATAACGTTCTTTCATTTTATTTAGCATTCTGCACCCTGCAGTGCATGCAAAATAGTTTTAAGAAATTTATGGAAAAAACATTAACACGAATAACGCTGCAGAATACCCCCCCGTAAGAATAGTGTGAACCATAGCGGGCTGTGATGGGTACAACCTTGAGTAACCTAGGGATTTACAAAAAAAAATAATATTATAAACTATTTTGTAAACATATTTTTTTTTAACAAACAATTTTATTGTATTGTATTTTTTAAAAATAAATGTACCCACATTTTTTTTTCATTTTTCCGAGCCCCGAGAATTTTATTACTAGGGGTAGGGGGGCCACGGTAAAATATGAGACTCAAAAGGGGGCCACGGGCTTAAAAAGGTTGAGAAACTATGGTTTAGAGGATTAAAAATATATATTTCTCCAACAATCTTCCAAATTATTTACAGGTGCTCGATATGTGTTGGTTGGATGACCAATTCTTTGTATCTGGATGTCGGGATACAAAGATGGCACTGTGGCGAATTCAGTGTGAAGATAATGATGAGGAATACCTTCCACCCGAAAAGCCTTCCGCATCTACTTCCGCTTCCACCTCTGCTGCTGCGAATTCAGCATCGACGACTGTGAATTCTGAAACCGCCGTACCTGCAACAGCTGCAGTTCCAGCTGAAACTCCAGCTGTCCCACTTCATAAATGCATTTCCCCCGTAGTCATCAAAGAATGCAGATCCGGTATATGCCTTATAAATTCTATTCATTGATAAATCCAGGTTTTGAGTGGTTTCTATTTGATATTTGGATCAGAAATCAGAATCTTATTTAACTCTGCTGTGATGTTACATTGTCTTGATCAGTGCTCCGCAACCTTATCTCTCCCACGGCACACCAAAATTTTCTTCAGATTTCCGCAGCCCACTTCAAATATGTGTATATAAGTCGTATGGTATCATAAGCAGAACTGTTCCATACATCATGTATATACATAAGGGTACATATATGCAAAAATAGAATTAGACATCATTCTCATTTGTGTTATATATATTGCCACCTCAGTACTACAACTAGGCAACTCTGATTTGATCATTGTTTGAACAAATTATTTGATCTTTTCTTCAATGAAGTAATGCGCTGCGGCACACTTGGATCGCCCCACAGCACACTAGTGTGCTGGTGTGCAGCCACTGGGCTAGATTATTTGATATTTATTACTAAAAGTTTCTTATAAACATTATGCACATCCACTATGAGTAAAATTCCGATATTCGAGAATCAACCAGGCGCCCGCAAGGTATATCATTAGCTCTGTTCTTCTGCGTACTTCTGATGGTTTGCTGACGGTTTGCAAACCGTCACAAGTACGCAGAAGAAGAGAACTAATGGTAGTTATTTCAGAATCTCACTATAACATCCTTATCACGTTTTCAAGATCTCTTTTGACTTTAGAACTCCTGTCAGACAAAGAATTATTGTTATTAATTTCATTCTGTACTTTTTTCATCTTGGCAAATATACCTCTGATAAAGTATGGATTGGCACAGTTTTAACTTCGATGTGGGATGCAGTGAACTTTGATAATTGCTGAAGTTCCATACAAAATTCATCTAAACCGAGCTGTCCCCCAACTCAACAACCCCTGCTGTATCTCTTCATTTGTCTCTACTGCTATAAGTGTTAAATTCTTCTCACATTGAGGCCATAATTTTTCCAAGGTTCATATTTCATAGGAATTTCATAGGAATTCATATTGTGTATGGTCATAATATCCCATACCATCTCAGTGGGAGATTGGAGCTAGCATCAAAGTATTGTAAAAAAATGGCGAAAATATTAGTAAGCGGGGCGTCGAACAATAGAATATTTCTGTACGATGCATTATTCCTCATATTTTTTGTGTTTTTAGGTCAAAAAGTTCGAGCTATAACATTTAATAAGAGATGGAAAGAAATCGCAGCCTTGACTCTCAACGGCTACATCCACGTGTTCAATGCGGAAACATTCAAACAGAAGATATCGCGGAAGTTGCCATCTTGTCAGGATTTAGTTTGCTTGGCAACACAGGAGAGCGGCCTGTATGCGATCGGATGCAAGTCCTACACTTTATTACTGGACTGTCGAACGTTGCAGTCAGTGAAAAAGATCACTTCTAGGTATAATGGTTGCGGTATACGATCTGCCAGCTTTCAAGGAGATATGCTGACAATCGGTACTGGATTAGGTAAATACCCATTTAACACTTAACATGCGGGTAGATTATTTTTGCGGTCGCGACAAGTAAGGGGTAATTTTTCAAATGAATTTTTTGTTCATACATACTCAGCATAAATATTATCCCAGTTACATTATTTTATCATTGTGGTCTAGTCGGTAAGAGCTCGGCTCTGCCGATCAGGCGGGTCTGGGTTCACGTCCCGTTAAGGTCGATGCTAAATTTAATTATTTAAATTTGAGATCTAAGACTTTGATGTTTGTGATGTTAATTCTATGATGTACAAAAAAAATCCGAAAGAGTTTGTCCCGTATAATCTTTCAATTTCAAAATATTCGATGCCTTGGCATTTTTTCCTTTCTTTAAAATTGAATTTATTAACCCTTCCGGTCCACAAAAAAACATTCCACAAGGTCCATAGTAGATTTACAGTATTACAAGGGGAACAAATATTTTAATTTTTTTTTTATAGTAACAATATTTTTTTTATTTTGAAATATATACAATAATGACCTTATCATTTATAATTATAAATCTTCTAACGTGTGATAACGGTGAAAACATTCATAGTCTAGGCATTCTTTCACATGTCATACAATATATGTATCAAGTTTCTTTTTTTCGCGATTTTAGGCATTTTCGCAAAGTTAGAATTATTTGAACAAGAGCAAATTTCGGTAATAGTTTTCAAGCCCGTGCTTTCTCCGGCCGAGCCAGCCCCTAGAACGGCCCTTTTGTATCCATTGCAGGAAGACAGTTACAGATTTAAATGTTCATAAAAACCATTTAATTCTCTGCACAGAATACCGTTGTAATAGATATGAGTGAGAAAAATTATTTAATACATTTTAACTCAATACTTATAATGAAAAAAAATGTCGAATGACGAAATGTCGACATAGGACCGTAAAAGATTAAATAAATTTTTATTGAATATTATTCATCTTTACAAATGCCCCACTTAAAGTTTTTTTAAGATTATATTTAAAATCTATGTGTCGACTGTTTAAATATTCTTTTTATGAGATGCTTACATGTTCAGCGAAACTGGCACAAAAAATATTGTTCTATATGCATCACGCGTACATTTCAATCTATATATTAATATTGATAGAAGTAAACATTTTGCATTCCGTATATTGTTTGTTTTGTTTTAGGAATGTTGATGTTTTATGATCTACGTGCGGGAAAATATTTGGAAAGTAATATACACACTTCAAAAACCGTAGTACTGAAAGCTTCCAAAGGTTATGTGGTACGTTTTTATTTGTTAATTTTACATTTTAAGATTTCGACTGAAGGTGCTTGGTGGAATTTCAATATTAAATTTGAATCGTTCAAACTATGTACATTCTCACAGATTTTGTCACTAACGACCCGGGTTTCGTCTTTCGGCATCTTCAGGCGTTCAAGTGCACGGATGAACTTGAACTGACGCTTAGTAAATGAAAGTTTCGTGTTTATATAAGAAATAAATGCATCACTGATTCCAAAGCCATTGCTGGCGAAAAGGATAAGCTCATGGGAATGCCAACAGATTTGAGTAGTAAGTAGTTTCAAGAATTATATTTATTTGTTTGTCGGCAAAGGTTTTATGATAATATGATTTTATGATTATACAGGGTATAGAAGTGGAGATCCCGGTAGGTTTAATATTTCATTTAAAATCGGAAAACTATGCAGTTGTGCTCTATTTATTTCCAAAATTTCCTGGAAAAAGAGCTTATGACTGTCCGTATTTGGGTGTAACATTTTTATCCCTTGTTCCTGATTGAACAAGTGTCCTTCCGAAATTAAGTGATTAGCAAAAGTAGACGTGTCTTTTTTCAATCTAAAGGCTGCCATATGTTCTAAAACTCAGATGTTCAGTGTACTTTCTGTTTTTCCGATATAAAACTTTGTACAACAAGAGCATTGCAATCTATAAATCCCCTTTTCGCCAGCAATGGCTTTGGACTCAGTGATGCATTTATTTCTTATATAAACACGAAACTTTTATTTACTAAGCGTCAGTTCAAGTTCATCCGTGCACTTGAACGCCTGAAGATGCCGAAAGGCGAAACCCGGGTCGTTAGTGACAAAATCTGTGAGAATGTACATAGTTTGAACGATTCAAATTTAATTTGACATTTTTTTATTTGAATCATGAAGACTTTTAAAAATATTTCTCACACGCCATCAGATCTGGGAATCGTATATGCTGTTAATATTTATATGCATTAAACTATAAAAACTATAAAACCTATTTGAACCAGGTAAGGGTTAAAGATATGCCACAGAGTAATTAAGGGGTAAAGTGAAAATTTGATGACGATTATTTTACTTCAGGTTTATATTATATACAATAGCTACATGCATGTACGACAAGTACTCCTCTTACATAAATACGGTAAAATAGAGATTATAAAACTGATTTTTTAAATTGTGGATACAGTAAAAGTCTGTTAATTCGAACAACGATAATTCGTAATTCGAAATTTTCATAATTCTGCGGTCCCAAAATTGACTTTTCATAGTAAATTCTACTGTTAATTCGAAATATCGCATATTTCGTAATTCGTAATGTTTTTCGTCAAAATGTACTTACGATTTCTAATAATTCAAAATTTTCGTTGAAGCTTTTGTCACACTAATGTGGTAAACAGATGGTAATAAAAAAGTACGGACCGAAAACACAAAAAAAAATCTCAAGGCAGCGTCGAATCGGAATTTGCCAAGCAAATATGCACCTTAAGCATGAACCCTTATGCACCTTAGAAATGTTACCATAAGGAGAAAAGTGAGACATCAATATAAAGTGAAGTATCACATGAGAAAGAATCAGTTGTTAATTCGAGCGCATTAGTGCAAGTGAGACAATTATATATTTGGTATTTCTCTTGAAAATATCACGTGGTAAAGAACTGTCAAAAACTTTGAATGGTACATTGCCAATAAGTGACGTCATTCTAAACAACAAATACCTACAGTGAATTTGTATATACAAGTGACTGAAAATCAATTAAGTGACAATTATGTAGTGTTTTTTATTTTGACAGAACGAAAAAATGGCCGTGATGTTGTAATCTGCCGGCAATTGCCGCGAATTTTTTTTTTTTTTGTGATCGCATAATTCGTAATTCGAATTTTTTCCGGAAATCCGGTCCCTTGAATTTCGAATTAACGCACTTTTACTGTACCAACATAAGCACTGCAAAGCCCTCTATATCAACAAGCCAAGCTATAGAGTTGAAAACAGGAATTTTTCGTACATGAGTGGACTGAAGTCTTAAAGCTTAATGTAATTAGAATGTATCAAATCAATATGAAAAAAATTATATCTGTTATTTTCTAATCTTTCAAAGTGTTATTGTAATACTTAGTTATGAAATTTACAACAAACATACACACAAAAAAATAAACTTAACTGTTAACTTTGATAACTTTGATTATTCCACGTATTCTGTTTCTTACTGTGACACGTATTTCGCCACTTTCAGAGGCATCTTCAGACTTACTATCGCAAAGTTTGCTTAAGTAATAAAGCAAGATTGATTCTAACATTTTTAAATTATGAAATTACAAAATGGAGTTTGGGTTTTTTTTTTTTCCTTTTAAGGGAAGCAAGAAGGGGGTGATAAAATCAATATAAAGCAAACAAATAATGATACTAATGAGCTGCAATCCATCAGATTGGGATTTTTCCCTTTTAAGGGAAGCGAGGAGGGGGTTATAGAATCTATACAAAGCAAACAAATATAATCATACTATTAATGACGTTAAACATTACAAACTATTAAACTAATGAACTGCAGTCAATCAGATAGGTTGGTGATTACTCTATTTATTGGAAACAATGTAAGTAATGGCGAACAACCTGTCCTATTAAGAATATTATTTAATAATATTTCTTTTTCGTTGAGTTTTATTTATTTCTAAAAATTTTAACTATTCATCTTTAAACCATTTTTATTTACTCGGTGGAGTATTTCTAAATTACTAATCTTATTAAAATTATGATAATTTTTTATTAAATGATTGGCAAACTCAGAAACTCATTGTTACTTTTTAGACATATTATATGTTCTTTAATTCTAATATTAAAGTTTCTACCTGTCTGTCCAACATAAGACGCTTGACAGTCTCCACAAGAGAGGAGTCGATAGATACCACTCTGTGCCGATGAATCTACGCGATCTTTACTGTTCAATAAAATTTTACAATAATGGTTACAACACAGACGTAGTAGTTAACTTACCTAAGCGTAAGCAAGTTAAACAATAGTAAATAATATTTTTTCAGGAGAGAAGAAAGCAAATGATAATATTAAAAACTGGCATAGAATTATTTATTTAGGAGACATTTTGTCAAAGATAGTTAAATTTTTGCCAGACAATATAGAACCCACATTTTATACAGTAAGTAATTTAGGAACGAACGTATTGAATTTTACTTGTATCTGAATTTCGCTCGTACTCATTTGCTTAAATGCTGTTTTTCCTAGATTCTTGATCTGAGCCAATTATTATCCCATTGGATTTGTTTTGTTGACCCGACATTGAAACTGTTTTTTTGAAATACGTAGGTATAAAATATTTTATTTTTAAATGCAGTTGTTTATTTGGTACGTGCCTAAAACATCATCGTATAAATGTTTTTTCAATTAAAAAATAATATTTCCATATTCAGTTCGTATTTATTATTTTGTAATTAAAATATTTAGAGTTTTGGAGTGCATTTATTTGACAGAAAAACTCTCTAAAATTTATGACTGGGAAACGTGCTTTCAACGAATATAATAAAAACATTGTATTTAAACCAGTTTTATAGCAGAATTACTTGACATGATTTTGTGCAGGGTCATCACTTCTTCTGTAATTTTTTTTTTTAAAAAAAAACACAACTTCGAGTAAATTGCGTAAAAAAAAGTAACGGTGCCGTCCAAAAAAATGCGTAAATTTAAATTTGCGTAAAAAAATGGTTGTAGATGTATTATTTTAAAATCATCTATTTTTTAATGTGTTATGTTTATTTTTAAATTGAATGGCCCCCTCCTGGGACAATTTAACAGGAATATTTACTAACATGGAAAGAGAATTATTATGAATACTAGTTGTTGTCAATAATAAATAAAACACAAAAATCTTTCAAACATAAATGTTACTTTCAACTCAAAATGAGCTCACGTGTCGGAGTTGTGAGTCGATCTATGTACAACCACCATATAATTTGTCAGTAGAGGTTGGGATTCAACGGACTACTCTTGGTTTGCTGATTTTTCTATAGCAGTGCTTTGAACTATCAAAACGAAACACTCAAAAGAGAGTCTATCTTGTAGTAACATTGTCTATTGTAACTTTCAGTTTCCTGATGAAGAGGCCGACGGATTTAATCAGGTAAAATATGTGCCAGCAATTTATACGCATTGCTACGATGCCACCGGTACGCGCATTTTCACTGCCGGTGGACCTTTACCCGCTACATTAATCGGAAACTATGCCGGATTGTGGCAATAAAATCAGTCAATGTTTTTATTTGTATGTCTTTTATAAGAATGTTTTGCATCACAATCATAACTACATCGATACTTTACCATCGTGTGGATAACGACCAAGTGGAATATGACAGAACCTTTAACTATGATAACTATGGATAATGTCAGGATTTACTGTTCTCATTATAATTGAATATATCATCACTGTTCTGTCGGAAGTTGGCGAGTAACAGATTGATAGTTCTGAGTTAACATCAAATGAACATTTAAGATTTCGACTGAAGGTGCTTGGTGGAATTTCAATATTAAATTTGAATCGTTCAAATTATGTACATTCACACAAGTTTTGTCACTAACGACCCGGGCTTCGCCCTTCAGCTTCTTTGTGATCCCGGGATTTCGGAATTGACAATTTTCAATCCCAGGACCCCAGGACTCATGACTCAGCATAAAATCGTGTATAAATTGGGATTTGTACTTTTTCACGTTTTCCTTTGTACTTTTTCAGTTTTGTTACTTGACAACTTCTGCCAGAAAGGTGACGATATCATCATTATTTTGAAAAAACAAAAACCTAAAATGTTTGTTTTGATTTTTGTATGTCAATTAAATAAAGAATTGTCAAAGACTTACAAAGTAAGACTTAAAATCTTTTGAAATGTTGCTCTTCAATTTCTTAGGAGATATGAAGATATAATTATTAAATTAATAAAAACACAATAATCCTTTGTACTTCATTCCACTTTATTTAATATGTCAGGACCGGTTTCGCTCATTGCGAGCATTGTCAACTGATAAGAAATATAATTTAACAATGCTATTTATACAAAATTGAAAAGTTATACACAACAATTGGCATTGAAAAGAAATTGCCAATTACATTAAAGTGATTCTAAAATAACACAAAATTAAAATGTTCAACACATCTAACATATAATTAAAAAGTCATCCCAGATTAATAAATTCAGAATGCGATTGAAAGTAATTACAAACATAATTTAAATTTGGGAAATTTTTGACAAAGTGATAAAATGCTACATTAATAAAGTGAATATGCTTAATGATATGAATATGCTTAATGATAGTTTTATGTTTTCCCCGCTTCCAAGTAGTTGGTGTGTTCATCACTTTAACAAAATCGACAGCCAGGAAGATTCTGAAAAACAAATTTTTCTAAGACCATATCAATTCTAACAAAAGAAATCTATATTTTTTTTTTTTTTTTAATTTATATAAAAGAATTTGTTAACTATTCTTTTATATAAATTAAAAAAAAAAAAAAAAATAGAGCAAAATGTGGGGAAAACAAAACTATTAACTATTAAATAGCATTTTATCACTTTGTCAAAAATTTCCCAAATTTAAATTATGTTTGTAATTACTTTCAATCGCATTCTGAATTTATTAATCTGGGATGACTTTTTAATTATATGTTAGATGTGTTGAACATTTTAATTTTGTGTTATTTTAGAATCACTTTAATGTAATTGGCAATTTCTTTTCAATGCCAATTGTTGTGTATAACTTTTCAATTTTGTATAAATAGCATTGTTAAATTATATTTCTTATCAGTTGACAATGCTCGCAATGAGCGAAACCGGTCCTGACATATTAAATAAAGTGGAATGAAGTACAAAGGATTATTGTGTTTTTATTAATATAATGCCTTTCCACCAAGTATTGACAGTGAACACCCTAAAAGTGATAATTATTAAAATTTATTAAATTCTGTTTAAAGTGAAAATATTATCTCTATCGTTTGGAAATTGCTATTTTTATTCAGAATTGAATACTGTTTTATGGACCATTATTTCCTTTATATGTTTGTGTATTGGAATCTAAGAAAAATATACATTTATTATTTATTTCATTCTTTCTAATTGAGTTACTTTGTATTACTCTGTACCACCAAAAACACTTTTAGTTTATCAAAAGAATATCCATAATTTGTATTTTTAATAACGTAATTAAATCTCAACGGCTGGAATAATTATCGTGTTTGTCAAATAATTATTTCATTTTTTTGATGTTTATTAAAAGCTTGCTGAAAATGGTAAGTAAGAAATGCATAGATCGTGGTCCTGTCATATTCTAAACACAATCTAAATGTAAACAACTAAAATACTCAAGATTTTGATGTAATATTAGTCATAATATTAAGACTCAGAACGTCTATCCTGTATTATTTAATCATGTCATTGCTCTGGCAAAAAACATTATGTCAGAAATACTAGTGTTAAATAAATCAATGTGCATATACATATGTGAACTCAATCGCGCACAACTAGAACACAGTATTGTGATCAAATACTGTAAAAATAACTATTGTGAGAAATGTATGAATACATATGAATTTAATTCACAGTTTTATATCAATTTAAATGTTTTCTTTATTGTGTTTTTAAAAAGAGTCTTAATTTCAATAAATTTGTGTTTTGGCAGGTGATAAGACACTTTCATGTTATTGGGTGTCAATTTTTTTTTTTATCAATATATATATACCTATACACAATTATAAACGATGTGACGGAGGCCATGACACTTTTATACAATTCGACCTAAGCTTACAACATATTTGAAACAGTTTTGGACACAAAATAAAAAATTTCAGTCTAATCTAATTTATAAATCTCAGATGATTTTAGGTAAGAATGCTTTTTTTTAAATACCATCACCGAAACAAATTATGAAAAAATAATTCTGAATGACAATATTAACCCTCCAGAGACGAGAGCTTTTTTCTGATAAAAAAAATATTTTCTAAGCCATATTGAAGTCACGGATAACTTTTATTCCTATCCAAAATTAAAAAAAAAAAAAACGCAAAGTCGTTGTATAGAAACCCCGCATGACTATATAGTCATGCTCATCCTTTTGTTACCGTGTAATATTGAGTACGGACAGTAGTAAGGACAAAAGTGACCGTATGGGCTTGCAAACATTCGGGGTTGAAATATAGCTAAACGTGATTTTTTTAAAAATGTTTACAATTTGACCTCTTTAGATCAACATAATTTCAAAACAAATATATTAGCAAAGTAACTGTAAATAATTTTATGTTTTTATAAAAAAATATCTAACAGTTTCAAAAAGTAAATTAAAAAAAACGGAAATTCAAAAAATCACATGTGCTTTTGGAGACCGTTCCTGTTCCTACGGCTGATGGCTAACTGTAGTCCGTACCCTTCTTAACCAAATATGAGCAAAAGCAACGATATTCAGGTAGAAAAAGTATGAATAGCGGGATCAATAGACAACGGTGTTTTGTGTGACCATATGGTGACGCTCGTCCTTGGAGGGTTAAAACAAATAATTTTGACACGCTTTAACAGCTTTTTAGCTTTTATAGAGAATAAAAAAAGAAACTGTCTTATAACTCGTATTTGTCATTTTTTTTTTGCCAAAACAGACGATATTTTTTATATTTAATGTTGATTTATAAGTGCCAGATGCTGGCGACTGAAGAATACTTTTAAAGTTTTTCAATTATTATCCCAAGGTGTTTTATCACTTGAATGTATTTAGCATTATATTATAATACGTCAGAATAATACCATAGCTTCTTATAATTATAGTACTCCTCAAAGCTCAAGTTCCATAATTCTCTTAATTCGTAGAAAGGTAACGTGTCATTATTCATATTGATTCATAATGCAGATCTCACATTTACTTGTGATATAATTTATGTTATTACAACTTCTATGACGCATTCTGTTAAATCTCGTTTTGTAATATTTCCTGTTTATAATTCTTTTGTATATTTTGTTTCATGCAAAAAATACGGTCTGGTGAGTATTTTTCTGTCTGGATTTTTCGAATGCTCCGGTCACTGAAAAATATATATATGTTTGAATAGATATTTTGTATTATTGGAAATATTTTGAACCTTTCATCATAAATTATTGTTATCAACTCATGTGCATGAGGATCTACACACTTATTTTGGACAAACTGAAACATGCAACCATGTTTTGCATTGGCTTCTGACAGTTGGTATAACACAATTGCGTCTATGTTCACGCTTCACTGTTGTCATCATAGAAGTTATTCTGGTTTTTACAGCCGCTCTGTTCAACGCATATGATGTCGAGAAAAGTGGTCATTCACTGCATAGACATAAAATATTTAAACGATAAAACTAAATTCCGTTTACTTGCCTGATGCCGTAGACCAGGGTTTCCCAAACTATCTTCCGCCGAACACTGGTGTTCCGTGGGACCTTAATAGGTGTAATGGTAATATACTCTGCAACACATTTAATCATCTACTTCATATTAAAAATCAAGTAATGGTAAATCTCCACTGACAGAGATTTTAAGTCACTAAGAGCTTTGTTGACTCATATTTTTATGTAACATAATTAATTGATACCTAAATAATAAGTGATTTAATAACATGTTTTTACAATTATGAATTACCTGACCTAAAAAAAGATGTGTTCCGGTAATATTTCCAGATTTTTGAAGTGTTGTGCGCAATAATTTTGGGAAACCCTGTCGTAGGCATTGTATGCGTTTAGAATATTTTTTTTTTAAACCATGTCCGCTCCCAATGTAGAGCATATGGACTACTAATGGAGTTTATCTCAACAGAAGTGTTTCTACGAGAACTGCTTGTTACTCAGTTGCTCAGCCTCTCTTTTTCCAAAGAGAGTAGGGAATGAACATAGCCGCAGTTAATAAATTTGTGTTAGGCCAACATTTAAAAGCTATTATAGTAATATTTCAGACTTTTAGAATGTCTAAATCTTTATGCACATAGAATAGCCCCGCAGGGACGTTCTTCAGCACACTCTCGGCCATTTGTGTACTTTCTCTATTGACATGTTTCATGTTTCGGTGTGGCTTGATTTGTGCTGCCTTATGAAAAAGTTTTGCAACATACTGAAATGAGTTGACAGTTCAATTCCAAAGTAAGTTAACATTAGAATAGTTTGACGATATTTAATTTAATTATTTATTAGAGTTGTGCTAAAAACAACCAGTCAGTAATGTTCATTCTTTGTATTGTTATCATAACAAAACTGCTTTAATCCTTACATGTGTGTTGGGCTCTTTCAACATAGATAATGTTTTTTTTTTTTTTTTATTTTTTTATTGAAAAAAATATTTGACATTACAGCTTACGCCAATGCGTCAAATACTTTTAAGTTGAAAGATCATACGAGATATACTCGATGAGAATTTTTTAAAAGTCACATGAGATAAACTCAAGGAGAATTGACTTCACAAACACCCATGTTGATGATAATACTAATGTATTTTGATTATTTAAGATTTCGACTGAAGGTGCTTGGTGGAATTTCAATATCAAATTTGAATCTTTCAAATATATTTTGATTACGTCGTAAAAATAGTACAATAACTAGCATTTTAGTTATAAAGTAATGATACAAACAAAAACATGCCAAAAATCATGTTTTTTTTTAATATCTTTTATTTGCAACTACCAATGACGAATATTATCAAATAATATTCCTGTGATTATAATTCATATGTTAACCAGCTTGACATAATATGTTACAGTACATATTCATTAAAACACTTTAAACAATTTTGGCTGAGAATATTGGGTATTCAGAATAGGTTAATTTCACAGAGAAACATATAACTCTAATTGAAGCGCGGTAGATTTTTTTATATATCCATCTAATGAACCAATGTGAAGGAAAAATATCACGATGGTTATTTTTATTTATGTTTCAATTTATGTAAATTTGTGTACCTTTGAATGTATTTTAAATCAGGCTTATGAAAGGTGCAAATTTAGAACAGCCTTCATTTTCCAGAAGGCTTAGAAATCTTTGCAGTATCTACATGTCTTCAAGTAAAATTAATCGAACATTAGTCTTAGAGCAATGCTCCCTCTAAGACAAGAGGTTAGATGCGCGGAAATTTCAAAGGCTACGTTGGCCAATCAAATATTAATTAAATAGTTGTCTTGGAGTGTGCGCCAACCCGGAATAAGTGCGCGGGGGCTTTCAAACTACTTTGCAGCTTAGAGGGAACACTGTCTTAGAACATTAAGTTTAGTTTGATCATTGTCTGAACATTTGAGAGGCTTAATTTTTCCATCTTTTTGTCATTTTATTTCATGAATGTTTTTACGCTAAAATGTATTAATTAACAATGTTTACTACTTATATCAAACTCATGAATTTCAAAGACATCTCGCCGTAAAATAATGATTTGCATCACTACTGACTGTTGCTAAACGAAACACGGGTGTGGCGGTTTTATTTCACGCCACGTTTTATTCAAGAGAAATGTACCTGGCCATAAATTTCTATCAGCTTAAACTTAATGTTCCTGATCATTTTTTGAAGAATCGTGGACATGAATTGTTTGTTCTTCCAAGTTATAGAACCAACCTGCCACTGAGGAGAGCTTTAAAAGTGTTTAACAATATTGCCTACTGCATATTGTAAATAAATAAATCTATAAAATCTAAAAATGTATAGTCATTTATTTAGGCAGTCAGAACTGTCACAAATTAACTGGCGATATTCAAAATTGCATCTCTTCATCAATACTGTAATTGGTTTTTTACAATTTGATACAAAAAAGGTATACTGCAATATTTTTATTCTACTGCAATGATTTTTTGATAGAGCCAATTCAATTTTTGTAAAGCTTTTTGTTAAATTTTAAAATAAAGTAGTCACAGGATAAACTAGGAACACAACATGTACACATGTTAACAGTACAAGAATGTGCTCTTTGTACTGCTGAAATCACTGCTCACTACATTGCCGTGAAGTAGATTCTTTACATCTTTAACTATATGCATGTATATCTCTTTCTCCGGCATTATCTATGACTACAGAAAAATCTGCTATTTAAACACGTATGTCCAACAGTTATTTGTTTTATGAATAGTTAACAGCTTAACGACCGCACGTTTTTTTTATAAAATTTCACCTGGCGAAATAAAATTTTACTAAATTCAATATAATTTGTAAGCAAATTGAGACATCTTTACAAAATTCAATTTTCTTAGTTTCCAAATACTTCGCCTATACGCATATATGTGTCCGCCGGCCAGCAACCTTTGTTTTTCAAAGACTCAAATACGCGTCCACGGTCGTTAAGCTGTTAATATCTCTGTGCGAAAGGAAAGAGATGTTAAGTCTTAAAAATTGATAAATTAGTGGAAAATGTCATAATAACTACAATGCACATAAGCATATGCGTTAAGAGAACCAGTCAAATCAGCGTTGCCGAATCAGTAAATTTAATTCTGAGACATCACATTTTACATCTTCTTCTTCATTGACCATATTCGCTCCCCGTGTAGAGCATATGGCTTGTCACTCGGCACCTCCATGTTTCCCTGTCTCCTGCCGAATTGCTTTGGTTCCTCCCTGGAATCCCACCGGCCGAAAGAAGAGGCACACAGGATTAAGGCTTTTCGGAGGCATTCTCAGCACGTGACCCAGCCAGTTCCAACGTCTCTCCATAACCACTGACGTGATAGGGCGAATTTTAAAGGGGATGCGAGAACATATTTTCAGATTCAAGGGGATGCGGGTCACCAAAAAGGTTAAGATCCACTGGTTTAAAGTGTTCCTCCTGTGAGCATTTTGGTTGATTCACCCTTTTTTACAAAACAGCATCAATATAAATAAATGATTTATATTTAATTTGTGGCAGTGAAATATTTTCTTAGTACATTTTTAGTGTTTTGATAGTTTTTTCTGTCAGTATTAAAATTATATTTATGACTTTAATGAAATTAATTTAATGAAAACTTATACGAATTTTAGAATACTGGAATACTGGAATTTTTAAATCATGTAATTTATTTATAAACATCACAATAGATTAATTTATATTTAATAAGAAAAATATTTGTTTTGAAAGATAGAACCTTTGACAAGGTGCCGAGTAAAATGATGACCTATTATTCTGTCTTGGTTTTTATGTATGTATTATTGTAAATGTCATGTCAAACGAATTTTATCGAGGGAAATAAAAAAAACTATGTTTATCACACCATTTGTTTTTGCACAATGTTTATTTATTCATCATTCGTCATCGTTGATTTCTCAATGGATATAACAATAATAACAATATTTAAATTTATTAAATCAAACGAATTGTTGAAATGTAAGTTATGCAGAGATCAAGATCTCACAGATTCAGTTTTTTTTTTTTTACAGTATTGCCTAAGGCAGGGTTTCCCAAACTTATTTTGCAATGGAACACTTCACAAATCTGGAAACGTTACGGGAACTCAGCTTATTTTTTAGGTCGGGTAAGCACTTGTGTATTAATTAATTGTTTTTAAAACATGTTACATAAACATATGAATAAATAAAGCTCTTTGTGATTCAAAATCTCCGTCTGAACCTAGATATTTGACGTTTTAAACATCTTCATCTTCACTCGATTTCGAATATGAATTAGAAGATTATATTCTAGCAGAGTATATTACCATTCCCAATTTTTGCGGAACACTTATTTAGGTCCCATGGAACACCAGTGTTCCGCGAAGCATTGTTTGGGAAACCCTGGCCTGAGGAGTGGGAGACTTTTCCCTGCAGACAGATTTGCAGGCAGCTGTAGATTAACGAAAATTTCATAATTCATATAGACTGGAAAGGAAAAAGGACGTAACCCACATATATCAAATTTTACAGGAGGCTCTAAAAACGTGCTTTGATGATTTTGTGACATAAGCAAATTGTGAATTATACACAACCATAAAGTGCACGGAGACTTCTAAACTGGTGTTTAATTGATATAATCTAATATTAATTCAAGAATATGTCTTGGAAAAATCTTTATTTCAGTCTTTTTTCTTGGTTTTAATTTTTTAGGTCATCTTTTTCAAACTTAAAAGCGTAATTTAGATACCAATTCGGTATTTGCAGCTTGCATCCTTTTGATATAACGTGTATCAAGTTTGATACATTGTGATTATCGAAAAAAAACTGGGTTACGTCCTTTTTCCTTTCCACAGTCGATATGAAACTTCATTCAGGTATAGAGTGATATTCAAGCTCTGCTGATTGTAGGATATATTGATGAGGATAATAAGTTCTTGATTTTTTTGATGAATGATTTTTAATATTTAGAATTAAAAGAGATTATCTCAACAGAACCACTTGTTACTCAGTTGCTCAACTTCCCTTTTTCAACGAGGTAAGAGATTGAAGGATAGGTCAAGAAAAGGACTGTTGATAAACCAATCGCTCTCACTACGCTCTGTTTTTAAAAAGTGATAAGGAAATTTTATACATTTTAGTCTTTGAACGGAAATTTGTAGATACATTGAAAAATCAATTTATGAAACTTCTTTCTGGGATTCAAACCTGTGAGCACTGTAACCGAAGCCAAGGACGTTGACCATTCAACTTTGCACCTTTAAATTTATTTGATTTAGGGTAGGACCAATGGTTTGTGAATCGCTCTCAGTATGCAGGGATTTCACCCCATAAACACTGGAACCAAAGCCAACGATGTTGATAAAACGTCAGGCCCAGCTATACATAAAAAAACAGCTCATTTGATATTTCTGTATAAACTGAATTTTTTAAAATGCTCACAGTAAACCAAGATTTTATCGAGAATCATTCTTATATTTTATTTTGGTTATTGCAATTCAAAACCAAATTGAATTTGGGTGGCTGGCGTGGTTCTAGTCTCTTAATTTCCATATTTTCTTTCAGCGAAGCGAACAAAATGGATGCTCCTAAGAAATAATCTATAAAATTCATTATAATTAATTTAAGGGTAAGAGTCACGCTCAAGTCATTTTCGAATTACAATGTAAGAAGTATTTACATTTGTCGTAATAAATCTAAAGGTAGTCAGTAAAATATTTTTTAATTTTTAAGCCGATTATTAACTTAATTTTTTAAAAGAAAAGCAAAAAAAGGCTTTCGTTAATACCTTCCAGAATATTAACGGCGTGTTTTTTGACACTGATTTAAAAACTCAATGATAGTTTAAAGATTAATCTTATTTACGCCACACACTAAGCGTTTGGCTTAATACGTAATTAATACTTTATTTGGATTTGAAAAACGGTCTATATCAAAACTATAATATACGATTTTTTTAGCAAATAAACCCAAAAAGGACAAAAAATGGAGTGGCGTTTGATATATTATTTATTTTCTTAATCTTTGGTATATTTACTATAATTTTATGAGCTTTTGTTATTTTTTTAGAGAGACTTAAAATAAATACATAATTGAGTTTTGATCGGGGCCATAATAGGTGTCGCTGCTTGGATTTTTTGGTGACATAATTTTGAAACGTAGAATTATGTATCCGTAGGTTGTTTACAAGCAGGAAGGAATAACTTATGGTTGGTTGTATGGTCTCGTACGCGATACACACATACTGCGATATCTATACAAGCATACCTAATTCTCTATTGACAAATGAAACCAAGCAATGAAACGTATCATTGTTGGTAACCTACTTCTTTTGGAAAGCTTATTTCTAATAACATAAAATAGATTTTTCTACCTTATTTTCATATTATATGCACAATAATAACTACATACCGTGTGTGACTATTGACAACTGAAACGCATCATTGTTGGTATCGACAATAATATAACCTACTTCTTTTTGATAGCTTATTTATAATATCATAATATTGATTTGTCATTTTCACATTATATGCACAATAATAACTACTGTGTCTAACATTTAGAATACAACAAACCTACTTTAAATTATTTATTGTAAATTTAAGATTCATCTATCACCTCCGCGATCATTGTTTGTATCAACTTTAATCTATTTCATTTCAACAGCTTATTTCATATGATATAAGCGTATCCGACATTATTCCGAAATAATTTTAGCACTGTCAATAAACATGGATATAAAAGATGTTTGTCCTTTATATTCATCGAAGTGGCGTTGTCGTAAGAATAATCGTTCTAAAATGATCAAGAATTTATGGGCAGCTGCTAGAGAGAAAACGTGAAAGTAAAGAAATGAAATTTTCAGGCATTTTACCAAACGACTTCAATTTGGTGAATGAAATTATCCCGTATGAATAGGGTTGTCAGACGTCCCGATTATTCGGGACTGTCACCGGTTGTGTCTCGTGTCTCGAACAAACCTTTCAGGACGCCCAAAGGTCCTGATTTACAAAAAAATACGGGCGTATTTATATTTGGCTACTCCGATGCGGTCTTCTGGCCAATTCAGTAATTCTGTAGATGTATGTAAATTCATAAATTCCTGACATATGTTGACTGTAAATTTCTGTTTTCGGCCAAAGATTTCCTAGTCAATGTTTACTGCGGCCTTATGTCGAATCAGAAAAATAAATGCGGCCTTTAGAGAAGAAAAGGTTCCCCACCCCTGCCTTTGTCTATTATCAATATGTACGTGGAGTAGGCAGCAACCAGAGACGGCAACCTCTTAGTTGGTAGCACTGCACTAACAATGCTCTGAGCAACACCGTACGGCACAAAGGATGTCGATGTGTATTGAAAATATTTCATATAATGATATGAAATATTTTCAATACACATGTATATAATTTATTTATCAGTGTTCTTCATAATAATGTGTGGTTTTAACGCGCTTCCGGGATGTTTTAATGAATATTTTAAATCGTGGCGTTGTTTTTAGCTTAGTCTGTGAAGTTTTTCGCCCCAATAGTCCGTGCTCTGAAGTATGGCAATTTTACCCTTTCATGTGATACTCGCTCATTCATGACTGTCTAAGCTTGCGAAGTTACATTTGGTTACATTCATCTGCCAAACCGACACTTAAATATCAGTTTGACAGATGGATTTTGTATACAAAATTCATAGACAACGATCGCAATAATTATAGAATTCTATGGCGCTAGTTCGCGTAAAAAGGTGAAAGCTTTTGTATGAAATTTGCTAAATTTCCTACTAGACATCACGAAAGAAGAATTTAGGTGAATTGCTTATGGTGCAACCTTACCGTTAACAAGTACGACTAAGCTATGTAGTATAAAGCAAAACATGTTTTATAGTAAAATAAAAGTTAATGTTTCAATTTGAATTCAATACAACACAATACACAACTAACTTGTATCAGGAAAACCCAGTGAAACACAAATAATTCAGTTGAAATCGTCGAATTATGGGTTATTTAATTTGAACTTGGTTCGGTTTAAATGTTAAATTTTAAACAAATACTTATGAGCCCATCTTGAGTTGTGTATAAAAACATGTATGTTTTGCTAGGGAGAAGTGATTAATTTCAAACTAACCTAGCCTAACTTCTTATTATTAATGTATGCACGGGAGAATTTTAAAATTATTTTTGATGATTATGGTGTTTGTTGCTTTATGAACAATTGTATATAGCCTTGGCTTATATTGTTAGAAGATAGTCAACGCATAGATATTGTATGAATTTGTGATTATAGTTACGTTTGGACTTTTTTTTTCATACAGTGGCTTAGTTGCTGTTATTTTATGAAGCCAATTTAAGATATTTTGTTTACACATTTTGATTGAAAATTTCAAGACAGTCCATATAGTACGGAGTATCGGCACTTTATCAGTTTCATCGATTGATCTGTATATTTAGCAATAATGCTAATCAACAATGAAAATGCATTCAGTAGTCTATACAATTAAAAAACTAGCAATTTTTATATTGTGCATTATTAATTATCATCGGTTTACGAATTACAGTTTGTATACAAGTATTCCCTTAACACAAGTATTCCTATAATACAAGTATACATGATATAGATAGACTACATTTCTTTACTTTTTTTACATTCTTATCTTTTCGGCAATGGTAACCTTGTTTACTTCCTTTGAGGTTATACCGTTGAGACCTCAGGTCTGTAATTTTTGTAATCTACATCCATAAAAATCTTTATAATCAAACATCTTAGTCGAATACTAATTAAATCCCGTTAAAGTAACACTTATCGATTCCGCAGTAGCTTAAAATTTCTGTGACTACTTTATGTCAGAGTAAACACAAATTATTTTGACCAAGTGACGTTTTTGTTTTAGCATGGCCGATACAGAAAACAAAGCTGAAAGGACCAATGCGCCTAAAAAACGCAAGATCAGGTACGAAGTCGCTGTTGGCTTAGAACGCGGCCACAGGACCACGAAATTGTCCGCCGGCAAAAAGTCAGCAGACAAAAATGTCAGGATCAGGCCTTCAAGGAGGAAGGGGGTAAGTTTACCAAAACAACGTATTATTTTACCCCAGTGTCACTTATGCATCCAGGTACTGTTAAGTCAATCTAAGTCCAGGGACCTTCGGTACACTATCTCAGATGCTCCCTTAATACTCCCAACTGTCATGTTTTTTTTTTAGGTTATTGTATCTTAGATGGCTGGTCATATGATGAATTTAATTTACTTGGTGGGTATCTGTATTATCTGTATACCTCCTTTCCTTGAATCCTGGGGGTACAAGTGTAATTTTCATCATCAGGCTACATATGATTAGATAACTATAACCTATCCATATAATTACAAGATCTCATGAGCATGATATTGTCCTATAGCAGCGGCCGGCAAACTTTTTTGCTCACGGACTACTAAATTCGAAATTTGAATCCAGCGGACTACCAACTGGACTTTTGTGTTAGATACTATATATTGAAATAAAAGTGATCAAATTCATCTCAACAATGCACCTAGTTCATAAAATAAAACTGTTAACTCATAATCAAATTATAAAAGCTTTATTAATTGTAATGTGATGGATTTTCCTGGATATTTGAAATGATAAAATTTATTTTTGGCGTCAACAATTTAGCTGCAAGACAGAGAACTGAATGTATTTTAAGCCCAGATCGATACCGTGTTTTGATTGCTGTGGCAGATGAAAAGGTTTTTCGCATACATATTTTGTGGAGAATTGATTTATAATTTTCATTGGAGGATTAGAAATTTAAAATAATGTCAGATTTCTCTTCTGACCACCAAAATTTTCTCGCAGACCACACTTTGCCGACCGGTGTTCTATTGGGTTCACGCAATTTGAGAGGGATGCCCATGGACAAGTGTAATTAACTATCAAATCTTAAGTAGGAAGTAACATTTTTGGCTAAGAGGTGTACTAAATTTATGTGCCTAGCTTACAAAGTATCATATATGAAATAATATTTGTACTTAGGAGATCTAAATCTCTTCATTATACATATTTATTTGACTCAATTAAGTCCCTTTTGTAATTCATTAAAAGTTTAGCCAAACCTTGATATAACCGACTAATCTAGATAAGGTCTAAATCTGCCTTATTTATTGAGAAATACTGCATGGTCGGTTGTTCCACAAATAAAAATGTGTGCCCATAAATGTGAATGGAACATCTCAAAAAAAACTACAGCAAATTTTTAATTACGGTAATGAATTCTTCAAAAAATATTTGACCGCGTGACCCGCAGGTTAATTTCTGAAAAGTATGCAAAAAAATCACCTTTTTTACCACAATATACGCCCCTGACTTTTGAAGCTTTTATGTATGAGAATTATAAAATGTCAAAGAACCGACCGCAAACTTCGCATGCCCTTGAAGAACTACTTGCGTAGACTTTTAGGTATTCGCATGTTTTTAGAACGCATGCGTAGTCGTTACGGATTGTAGTTTTGAGATATATTATTTTTCTCAAGCGCGTATGTGATACGGGATAGTGCAGAATGGGACAGTCTAAGTGTGCGTATCATGTACTTTCATATGCATAGTTAATTCACATTAATTATCGGTTTCCTTGATTCCTGTGTTGAATATTTTTGATGTTTTCTTGTCCGAAATTAAGCTTTCTTACTAATTGCATTGGCTTTTTGCGGGATTTAGTTAAGTTAACTCCTTGAAAGGGGCAATTTTTAATGTTATTTTGAAATTATTTGAGTAATCTGGATATGGAGGTCCACTGATGACGATTGCATTTTTCAGTACCTGGCGTAAAACAACCAAGTACCTTAATATAGTAAGATTATTTTTTAGTGTGATATTATATATGTGATATATATAGTGATATATTGTGGATTAAATAAAACGGCTTAGAATTAAATAAAATTTCGGATAGATCATTTTCTCTTTCAAAGTGAGAAAGTAATTGTCACTAATAACAAATATATCATATAATCGGGGCTGTGGAGTCATTTTTAAAAAAAATAATTTTTCATTCTGAGATTTTTTTTTGTTTTTCATTAAATTAATTTCTTTTCTTCTCTAGATGTTGACCAAGCACTCCAAATTCGTCCGCGATTTGGTGCGAGAGGTCGTTGGCCACGCTCCTTATGAGAAGCGCGCCATGGAGTTGCTGAAGGTGTCCAGAGATAAGCGGGCTTTAAAATTCTTGAAGCGTCGTTTGGGCACACACATTCGTGCCAAGAGGAAGCGTGAAGAACTCTCCAACATCCTCACACAAATGCGTAAAGCTGCTACTCACCACCCTAAGTAGTTTTGTAACTCATAAGAATAAAAGAACCTCCTAAAAATGATTTGTTTTTGTACTACTGCCTTTTTACCTTTATTTTATTTATTATAGAATTTATGCTTCTTTTTTTTATATGTTGGTGTTTTATATTGAGTAGACAACTGTGTCATACTCAGTGGAAATCACCATCTAATTTTATATTTTAATTACCAATAAAATCCAGATGCAGTGTCCTACTGAATAAATATTTCTACATTATGAAAATCTTAATGATAGTAGATTGGCATTATTCACCCTTCACAGGAGTTGAATTGAAAATAAGAATCTTCTTTCATAATTTTACTAAGGAGACCAATGAAAATTAGTTAACAACACATTTTCTTCATATGAAAGAACTGTTTTTACTCATCCTGAGTACCATGGTATTATACTCCAGATATGTTTTAACAATTTCTGAAATGTGGTCTTACCGCCATCCTACACCCTCTTTATCACCTGGTGGCCAGGGTGTGGGACGGTTGGCGTTGTCCAAGTGACTGGATGAACCGTGAGGTGCATGCCACAAAAAAGGTGACCCCCTCAGCTGTAACAATTACCGAGGCATTACTCTTCTCAGTATACCTGGGAAGGTGATGGCACTCATTCTCATGGCGAGAATAAGAGGTTCCGTTATGCAAATATTTAGGAAAAATCAAACAGGCTACCTCCCTGGGAGGTCGTGTGCGGACCAAATACACAATCTTCGATATATCTCCAGCAGAGCAATGAATTTAACAGAGCTCTTGCTTGTTGTTTCGTCGACTATGAGAAGGCATTTGATAGTCCGCACAGACTAGAGGTCTGCACGGGCCGAAATTTTACAAAATTACCCGACCCGAGACCGAAAGACTCAGGCCCGAGTCTTATACCACAATTGTTACCCGAACTCGACCCGAAGCCCGAATTTATACTCAACAGACCGAAAAAAACCCGTTTTTTACAAATTTACGATTCTCTATAGAACTAGTAATAATTAAAATCATCATAGCTGACTTATGACACAAACAGTCTGAAATATTTTTCTGAAGAATAAATTCCTCACCGGGCCCGGCCCGAGCCCGAATCTCAATTGCGCTTACCGGCCTGCGGGCCGGGTAAGGGCCTGAAGGCCAGACCTGGGCTCGTGCAGACCTCTAGCACAGACCCTCTTTGTGGAGGATACAGGATCCCGCCAAAGATTGTGGCCATTATCAAATCCCTACATGAGAATACTGCATGTTTTGTGAGAATCGGTGACTCAAATTCCGAATGGTTCGGGGTCACAACCGGAGTGAGAAAGGAGTGCGTTCTTGCACCGTTCCTGTTTATTATTATCTTTGACTTCAAACTTCGCAGGTCAATTCCGCCTGATCGAGGTGTAGCTGTTGGTCCCGGTCTGAAGCTGTGTGACCTTGAATATGCTGATGATGCTGTCATATTCGATATATCCATTAAGGGCATCCAGGAGACTATTGATGGGCTAGGAACTAACTCAGGTCGCATTGGTCTAAAAATTAATACTAGTAAGACCAATGTGATGTGTAACCAAACCTGTCATGACTCTGATAGGACCCTTACCAGCGCGGGACAGATCATCGAGAGGGTTGACAGCTTCAGATACCTCGGCGTACATATCCCTGAAGACGGTAGTACAAAAAGGAGCTCGCCATTCGTTTTGGAATGGCTGGAGCCACATTCAACTCAATGCGGACTGTCTGGGACACACAGCTGTACTCGATTAAAACCAAATGCCACTTATTCAACGCTTGCATTCTGCCGGTACTGCTTTACGGTTGCGAATCATGGCACCTGAGAAAACGCAGAAAACCCGTATATTTAGCTTTGAGAACAGACGCTTGCGTCGGATAATGGGGGTGAGGTGGTTTGATTTTGTGAGGAGTTCTGAGATAAGGGAATGTACAAGACAGCGCCCCGTCATGTCAGTGGTTATGGAGAGCCGTTGGAACTGGCTGGGTCACATGCTGCGGATGCCTCCAGAAAGCCTTAATCCTGCCTGCCTCTTCTTTCCACCAGTGGGATTTCGGTGCCCCGGACTTCCGTTGGGTACTATCCAAATGATGTACTCTGCGGAACTGAGAGATGTTGGCATGGGAGGAAGCAAAGCAATTTGCGGGAGACAGAAAGATGAGGGTGCTGCGTGGGGTCTACATAGGGAGCGAATATAGTCAAAGAAGAAGAATGTTTTTAGTTAGAGATCACACTTGCAAAAAAAGAATATGGATTGAAGATCATACTCAAAAGGATTATCTAGTAATAGTCTCGCAATATAAGAATTAACTACCAACCTGTAGTAAATTATTTATGGCACCTTGCTAGGTATCTCAATATAAGTTGAGCTTCGAGGATTGTTTGATACTCAGTTGATCAATCTCTTTCAAAGAGAGTAGGAGGGATAGAAGAATAAGGCTAGTGGTTAACTAATCGCTCTTGTTATGCCCAGTTATTGGATCGGAAGAGTTGAAGGGAATTTAGTGTAGTCGTTACCAAACACCCATTCCTTCGAACAGAAATCAATGAAAGAATGCTGTTCTTACTGGAACTCGAACCCGTAAAACTAGCACGGAAGCCAACTGCTATGCCGTAGACCTGACAATTTTTTTGTAACATTAAAATAATTTCTTTAGAAGAAAAATGATCATTCATCATGTTATTGAAAATTTCATCTTTTTGCCACTACAGTACCAGTTTTGTGAAGAAACTTGTTTTGCCTCCTAACCAGCGATCTCATAATTATGTAAGAATAGCAATAAAAATTTTGTTTTTACTTGGACACGATTTTGAAATATAATGTTGAAGTAAAGCTAAATTAGAGCTGAACATCTGTGTGAATTATTGAAATAAAGCAAAGAACACAAATTATTAATTGATTTGGCATATACATGGTAGAACTCCATTATAACATTAAAAATATCAAAGTATTTTAGTTCTACAGTTTTTAATAATTTTATGCGTTGATAGCTATTTTGGCTTTCGCCATCGTCAGAACTATGTTTAAACTTATATTTTGCTCAGCTATATATACTGGCTCCGAAGAGATACACAATGCATCAAGTTATTCACTCTAACATCCTTATTATAATTACAATATTACACTTATCAAATGTGATTCTAGTGTTTCAAAGAACGATTAACAATCTGGGTTTATTTCTTAAAACATTAATTAGGATAAAATTAAAATGATATTTATTATTAATTACATTACATAAAATTTATTAACTATGGCTTTATTGTTTCGAAAAACAATAAGCAATATGGGATTTTTCAAAGTAAATTAGGATAAATTATATTAATATTTATTATTAATTACATTAGGGGTTTTAACAACGGTGATGGATTAATAATCGTTTAAGATGTTTTGTTTATGCCTATTAATTGAATATGAATGGAATATTTTTTAAAATATTTAATATTTTGTAAAATCTCCCTTATTCTTTATAATCTCTAGAATTCGTTTAGGCATGGAATCGTATATTTTTATATAATTTAAATATCAATTACATTGTATCACACATATTGAATCACTTTGATTCTCTCCGGAGCCGTTTTAAACAGGTGTTTGTCGAGATTCAGCTTCATAATAGCCCACAGATTTTCTATTGGATTTTAATCCGAGCTATTCACTGGCCAGGGAAGTGATGTAATTCCAATTGTTTCATTGTAATCTGAAGCCTAATGATTGAGTTAATTGATTTGTATGAGAAATATGAATCGCTCTGTGGCGTGGCGCGGAATCGTCTTGAACCCCCCCCCCCCCCGTCACCCCCGTCATCTCCTCAAAAATCGGTTATACTTCGTCAATAGTTACCGATTTATATTTGATGCTGTTCATCATTCCATTGACGATCACGAAATCAGCTACCCCATTGTACGTCATGCACCCCCATACTATTACAAAGGGTGGATGCTTGACAGTCCGCCAAATGCACTTACGACTATTTTGTTCACCACTCTTTCGGCGCCTCACAACGGCCTTGTTCGATAGTGAAGCCTCGAACTTTGACTCATCTGAGAAGATGGCATGTCTCTTATTATCCACAGTCCACGATCTGTGGGCTAATGCCCAATCCATACGTTTTTTCTTCATGGCCGCCGTCAGAAGTGGCTTTCTGAGAGCGCTTCGGCTCTTGAAACCCATCTCCACAAGCCTCATACGAATGGTCCGTTTCGAAATGGTTGCCGAAGATGATTGGCTCAGCTCTTCTTGAATTTTTGATGAAATTAAAAATTGATTATTCGTAATAATTGATTTTATTTGTCCATAATCTCGCACAGTCGTGAACTTTTGCCGTCCTCCTCTTTGATTGCGCTCAATTTAATCAGTTTCTCTTAATTTCTTCAAAATAACTAATCCAGCCGGAGCACTGAATCCTAAAAATTTTGAAATTTTTATACTTTAAGGTTTCGACTGAAGGTGCTTGGTGGAATTTCAATATTAAATTTGAATTGTTCAAACTATGTACATTCTCACAGATTTTGTCACTAACGACCTTGGTTTCGCCTTTCGGCATCTTCAGGGGTTCAAGTGCATAGATGAACTTGAACTGACGCTTAGTAAATGAAAGTTTCGTGTTTATATAAGAAATAAATGCATCACTGAGTCCAAAGCCATTGCTGGCGAAAAGGATAAACTCATGGAAATACCAACAGATTTGAGTAGTAAGTATTTTCAAGAATTATATTTATATGTTTGTCGGTCAAGGTTTTTAGTAGGTTAGAAGTATAATTCTTATCTTGATTCGTAGTGTAACACAAGTGTTATATTTCTAAACATGCATATTTAGTGAAAGAATTCAGAGTTATATCGTGTGTCCGTTTTGACGACATTCAATGCCCGAGTATACTCGGGCGTGACCGGGAAGAGGTTAACTAGCTAAACCAAAGTTAAATTACATTTTAAATTTTAAAACATCGCCCTGCAACAAGTATAAAAATGGATAAAATTACTTGGGATTTCTATACAATTTCAATTTAACTGTAATTCAGTTCTCAACTTACGACCATTCGGACTTACGACGGAGAGCAAAATTAGAATATAAAAAATAATTACTTTTGCTCATGCAATCAAAGCAATAGAAAAAGACCAGACATTTAAAGAATTTTGGAAAAACTAGAACATCTTTCAAGCAATTAAAAATATCTCAGAAGGATGGTCAAAGGTAACGACATCATGTATGAATGGCATATGGAACAAACTATTAAAACGTAATATTAATATGTTTAATTTTAATAGAAAAAATGAAGTAGGAGAAGTAACGAATATCATTGTACAATTTGCTCAAAAACTTAATCTGGAAGTTGAAAGTGAAGATATAATTCAACTTTTAAAAAATGATGTCGAAGAGCTCACAAATCAAGATTTGATTGAAATTGAGAAGGAACGTGCTACAAAAAAAAAAACAAAAGAACTAGATGAACACAACGAACTACCTAAAAATTTTTTGCTTTAAGACACGGCTGCAGCTTTTAGCCAAATCAACAATGGAATCCAACAATTAGAGAATATGGACCCAGACACTGATAGATTTTCGAAGGTACATCGCCTGATTCAGCAAGCACTGGCCTGTTACTATGAAATTTATAAAGAAAATAAAAAGCAATTTACACAAACAAATCTGGACATATTTGTGAAAAAACGAACCCCACTACTACAATCACTGAGACACATATGGATATTAGCACAGATGTTGAAAATAACACAGAATAACTTTGTAAATATATATTATTTATTATTATTATATTACTAGCTGTAAGCCCGTTGCCCAGCAACGTGAGATTTTTGTTGCATTTTTAAGTAGTCAGAAAATTTACTGGCGTGAAAAATAAATTACAAACCTATTTATTGAATAAGCCAGAAATTCTGATAGTAAAAGAAATAAATCTCGGGGCATATATCGACAGCCCTGCCATGCAGTATTTAAATTGTAAATTATTTAATTTTTGGAATAATGTTTAAGTTTGCAAACAACCATTTTTCGTAGTAGCAAAAATAGACTTCGTAAATTACATAATTTTTGAAATGATGTTCAAGTTTGCTAACAATCATTTTTCGTTGTAGCAATCAACCTCGTAAATTATTTAATTTATAGAATTATGTTTATGTTTGCTAACAACCATTTTTCGTAGTAGCAAAAATAAGCCTCGCAAATTACCTAATTTTTGAAATGATGTTCAAGTTTGCTTACAATCATTTTTCGTAGTAGCAGAAATTTCGTAAATTATTAATTTTTTGGAATAATGTTTTAAGTTTGCTAACAACCATTTTTCGTAGTAGCAGAAATTTCGTAAATTACATAAGTTTTGGAATAATGTTTAAGTTTGCTAACAACCATTTTTCGTAGTAGCAGAAATTTCGTAAATTATTAAATCTTTGGAATAATGTTCAAGTTTGCTAACAACCATTTTTCGTAGGAGCAGAAATTTCGTAAATTATTTAATATTTGGAATAATGTTCAAGTTTGCTAACAACCATTTTTTGTAGTATATATATTTTATTCAACTAATTTTCAAATTCGCCAACAAATACATTTCGTAGAAGAAGAAGAAGACTCGAGGACATCAGTACGCACACATTTGTGAAAAGTGAAAAGCGAGTGATTATTTTATCGACTGTTTATATATAGATACATACATATATATTCTTATAGTACATATTCTGAAATAAATACCATTAACGTACCACACACTTTTATGTTATCATTTCATTATTTTTTTGTATGAAATTCGACTTACGACCATTATTTCGACCTTCGTCCAATGTTCCCTCTAATTTTCGGAAGGTTATGTGCGCAAAAGACTTTAGCTGTGCAACTTTGACAATAAATAAAAATTTGTTTGCGCCACATAACGGTATTTAGACCTATTAAACGAAAAGGTTGGTTTTTAATAATGACTTTAATTGACAACAATATTTAATGTCAATTAAATTATTCAGTTGGTGGTATAGGTCAGTGCTTCCCAACCTGTGGGCTGCGGTCCCTCGGGGGGCGTAGGATTTCTCGCAGGGGCTGCAAAATTCAGTATAAAGTACAAATAGCTATATATTTAAGTCTGTCAAATCGGTGCTTCCCATATTGGGGGCCGCGGAATTTTTGAGGGGGCCGCCGCGAGAATGCGGGATTGAGAAATTGGATTCCGGGAAAAAGTATAGCAAATCGAGGATCTCGAATTCGTCGGTGAGCTTAAAAAAAACAAGTTACGGAGACAATCCGGGGGAAAAGTATAGCAAATCGAGGATTTCGAATTCGTCAGTGAGCTAAATAAAAAAAAAGAGTTACGGAGACAATTGAGGAGGCCGTAGAACGAAAAAGGCTGGAAAGCACTGGTATAGGTGATGTAACTTTTGTGCGCTCTGTTGTAATGTATGTGCGCGCACTCGGCGAGTTGTGTGCGCGCGCAAACGCGCACAGCTTAGAACAGCGACTTCCAACCTGGGAGGCGCGCCTCCCCTGGAAGGCGTAGGTTATTGCAAAGGGAGGCGCGAACAGTCCAAAATATTTATTTATCCTTTAAAACGTGTCTTTATTACTATATGAAATAAAGAATGGGGACGCGCGATGATATTTTTTTCTTCAAAGGGAGGCACAGTAACATAAAGGTTGGAAACCACTGGCTTAGAGGGAACACTGCCTACGTCCTAGGTCAGGGATGGCGAACCTATGGCACGCGTGCCTGAAGTGGCTCGTTTGAGAATTTGGATGGCACGCGAACGATTTCCAAGTCAAAAAAATTAAAGTTTATAATAATAATTAATCTTTGAATTATTAATTTATTGCGTTTTATTAATTTTCAAATGTTGTTGTAATTGTAATTTTTAAGCTTGTAAATAAAATTCAGAAAAAAAACTTTTTTTTTTGTTATTTTTTTTTTACTACATGGCAGCGGTGGGCTGCCAATATCTTAACAAGGGGCTCGGTAAATGCTATCCATTTTGTTATCCATGTCTGCTCCTTATGTCGAGCATATGACCTAATAAAAGTATCTCAACGAAAGCTATTTTTCTATGAGAACTGCTTGTTAATTAGTCACTCAACTTCTCTTTTCCAAAGAGACTAGTAGGGATAAAATTATAAGCATAAGACAGGACTAGTGATTAATTAATAGTAGCGCCCAGTTAAATTGAAAGATCGGAAGAGTGAGAGGCAATCTTAAGACATCACAAACACCCAAAAAATAGATAAATCGATCGAAAAAATGCTGTTTCGTACTGGGTAATGACGGGACAACTATTTTTCAATTTTATCCATCTACAGAAATTGCTGTTATGTGATGATTTGATCTAAGACGAATGATTTTCTTATCTTAACAAGGTGCTCGCCGGCCACGCCGAAATTTAACAAGGGGCTCGCGTGAGCCCCCTCCAACCCATCCCTGCTACATGGGCACGCCACACAATCAAGAAATAATATTTGTTTTTTTTTGGCACGCGGACCCAAAAAGGTTCGCCATCCCTGTCCTAGGTGGTAGAACGGAACCCCTTCGTAAGTCGAGAACTGACTGTATTGTCTTTCCAGCAAGAATTGAAAATTGTTTAAACATGAACCATAAATGTAATTTAGTAAAAACAAATACATTTTAAAAGTATTTTTAGAAGATAATCGCAAAATTAGTTTCAAAACATACAAAATATCATTCCAAAGGGAATTTAAAACTAAAAATACTTTTAAAATGTAAATTATTTTACAAAATGATCGTTTTATTTTTTAACCATTTTGGAATGCGCCAGGCTTGCAAGGAATAGCCTCAATTAACACATTGAACGTGAAGTAAGACAGTGTTCTTTAGGTCCGCAAGAGCTTATTGCCGGTCCGCGAATAGTCGCAAGTTGAGAACTGACTGAAGATACATTAATATGTGTAACTCAGTGGCGGTTCCTGACCTGAAATCTTGGGTGGGCTAGAGAAAAGCATAGCATTGTATACTATTTACGAAATTTGGCATGCTTCCATTTCATCTTATACATTAATCTACAAGCAAATTAACAAATACTACGACACTACTGCAAAGCATAAATTACTATATAATACAATCAATGCTAATGTAAGTAAGAAATAATAATACGTGACCTTAAATTTGTCTCTTTCAAAGTGAAATAACAAGTAAAAAAAGCAATACAGAACTGTCACTTAGATTCGATACCTGTCACTTTCATAGAATACAAAGATATTGGTATGTTTGTATGGACCATGGACTAATTTCAATTTAGCCCCTGATGAATGACAGAAGCCAGTAAATTTGAAATACAGTCCTGTGTGTTTGATGACGTTTCCGTACATACAAATACAAACAAAATCGAATCGTGCTAGATTGCGTTCCAGTGTAAAGAAATATTGTCTATGGTTTTGGGCTAGAAAGCCACAGCCCCTGACCAATACCATGTACATAGGTGTTGCCAGACTGACGTCACGTTGAATTTTCTCTATGAATTATTTATAGGGTTATTGTTTTTTTTATGCCGGCTCAGCTTAAAATTGTAATAAAAAACAATCGAGAATATTATTGTAGGTAGACATGCCATTGTCTTATATTGATAGAGGAAAATTTAAACAAAGATATTATATTCATTTGGGGAAGGTTAGTGACGCTTATAAATGTATTTATTTTGTTCAGCGGCCGAATTGCTGTTCATTTTTATTCAGCCATCTAAAGTTTTGGGTGAAAAATGCAGGTCGGGCTTAGCCCACCTAGCCCAGTACCTAGAACCGCCACTGGTGTAACTAATTGACGCCAGTCCACGAAATATTTTTCCAATTTGCACTGGTCCGCGGATGTAAAAATGTTGAAGAACGCTGAAAAAGATGTAATATTTAAGCTGATTTTTTTTGTTATATGTTGTCATTTTAGAATGAAAACTATTTTTGTTTTTAAAAAAACTCGACTTAGCTATATATAATTTAAGATTTTGGCTGAAGGTGCTTGGTGGAATTTCAATATTAAATTTGAATCGTTCAAATTAGCTATATATTGTATTTTTTTCACTGAAAAGCAAATCTTGACCAAAAACTAAATGCGTATAGACCCGGGGTGACATGATGTAAACTGTACTACAGTATATCTAAGCATAATATTATATTATCAGAATATTTGGAATATCGTATTTTGTATCCAAGTTATTGATTATGGCAATACATTTTAGAATGTATTTTTCATCAACGCGATTATTGCCGCTCACAACACCGTCTGTCAATTAAAAGCCTTGTTTCGACGCACGTTTTTAATCAGCAAGTGTGTGACGCGGGCTATGCCCTTGTATTCTACACCAGTTGGTGCTAAAAGACTACTGCGGGCAAGTTTAGAAAAGCCAAAAGTTGATTTACAATCTAGAATGCCTAACATCAAAGTTTTTAGTGGTACGTCGCACGCCGATTTAGCTCAGCGGATCGTCGATCGTCTGGGTATCGATTTGGGAAAAGTGGTAACGAAGAAATTTAGTAACCTAGAAACCTGCGTAGAGATCGGCGAATCGGTTCGAGGCGAAGATGTGTATATCGTGCAGAGCGGCAGCGGTGAGATCAACGACAATCTTATGGAGCTTCTCATTATGATTAACGCATGCAAAATCGCTTCCGCTTCTCGCGTGACAGCCGTGATACCTTGTTTTCCCTACGCTCGCCAAGACAAAAAGGACAAAAGCCGAGCCCCAATTTCGGCAAAGCTCGTTGCAAACATGCTCTCCGTCGCCGGGGCCGACCACATAATCACCATGGACTTGCATGCGTCCCAGATACAAGGCTTTTTTGACATCCCAGTAGATAACCTATTTGCAGAACCCGCCGTTTTAAAATGGATCAAAGAAAACATAACGGAGTGGAGGACCAGCATAGTCGTGTCTCCAGACGCCGGCGGAGCTAAAAGGGTCACGTCCATCGCTGACAGACTCAATGTGGAGTTCGCCTTGATCCACAAAGAGCGCAAAAAAGCTAACGAAGTCGCGTCCATGGTTCTCGTAGGTGACGTAAAAGATCGGGTGGCTATTCTCGTCGACGATATGGCTGACACTTGCGGAACGATCTGCCACGCTGCCGAGAAGCTGTTGGAAGCAGGCGCCACTAAGGTTTACGCGATCCTAACGCACGGAATATTTTCGGGACCCGCGATATCTCGCATTAACAATGCTTGTTTTGAGGCAGTCGTTGTCACTAACACCATTCCTCAAGATATACACATGAAGGACTGTCCTAGAATTCAGTGTATAGACGTGTCCATGATGTTCGCTGAGGCCGTACGGCGGACACACAACGGAGAATCGGTGTCCTATCTATTTTCCAATGTTCCATATTAATTATTAGAATTTTTGTAGACTTAAGGCATGGAGATTACACAACCTGTGGTTTTGATTTTCCATTATTTCCAACCTAAACTGATTCTCATTTAGAATAAACATTCTTTCTTTTTCATTTTAAGCGCGTATTTGAAATATATTGAGGGCCGAGGAAGGCCTCGCAAAATTATAATCTTATCTTTATTTTCATATTGTTAATAAAAATATTAATATGACCCATTAATTTTGCCTAGTTTTATTAATGTTTCCTGTTATCAGACATAAACCTTCAAGTCCGGATGATGTTCATAACTCACTGATCAATTTTTAATTTAAGACCGTTGCCATTGTCGTGCTTTCTCTCCTATGACTACATGTATATTTTTTTCCACCATTTTTAATTAGACTCCTTGAAAATATATACAATGTTATTCCATTTGATTTCTATTTTTGAGAAATAAAACATGCTAATATGCAATTTCAACATGAAATAACCCAGTTTTGTCACACACTGGTCAAATGAAACTCTTGTCTATAATTTATACATCAAATTTATGTTAAAATTCATGACCCACTGCCAAAGGCATCATGGTACAGTTTGTCAATTTCTGTTCGTAACTAGTGCAAGCAATCAAGTTTTTTTAGACTATTATCAGTTGATTATTATATGTGTAACTTATCCAAAAAAACATTCACTCCTGAGAAATGAAAAAAAGGTGTCTGAGAGTCGAATATATTTGAGTATCGGGTAATAACACAATTTTCAAGTGCAACCTCAATAAACATACTTATCATCAACTGCTTTTGGTTCCTTACAGGTTGAAGAAGTTGAGTTCCACAGCGTTTTGTCATTAGTGCTGCCCTGTCAGATTAATATTGACCAAACACAAACCATTCGTTGAAACTGGCAGTATCTAGGACAGCCGTGGGATTTTGTTAAGAGACAACTAAACGTTAGTTCTGATATTTTTTTATGTTCCAATCTTTTGATGATTCACCTTTACATTTGACAATAGAGGCCGGCCATGCTAGGGTGAAAATTTCTTATTAATAGTTGTCTATGTTGAAATTATTTCTCAAACAAATTCAAATTTTCTCAAACAAATGATTGAAGCAAAAAAATATTCATTTAAATTAGTAGTTACTAGCAGTAAGCCCGTTGCCGTCAACGGGGAATTTTTGTTGCATTTTGAAATGGTCAGAAAATTTACTGGCGTGAAAAATAAATTGCAAACCTATTTATTGAATAAGCCAGAAAATCTAAACGTAATTAATTCTCTGAGTTGATTTTTTTAGAAATTATCTAAAAATCTAAAGCCATCTTTCTTGACGCCATTGAAAAGGCGAAATCCAACATTCAAACAAACAATCAGCCAACATTATCGACTATTAATATATAAAATTTAAAATAACAGAACATCATTAGCGGTGAAGTTCTTTTCCGTGACTGACTTAAAAAAAATGCCAAGACGTTGTTTAGGAACCCCGCATGACTATATGATCATGCTCATCCTTTTATTATCGTGTAATATTGTGTAAGGACAAAAGTGACCATATGGGCTCGCAAACATTCGGGGTTGAAATATAGCTAAATGTGATTTTTTTAAAAATATTTACAATTTGACCTCTTTAGATCAACATAATTTCAATACAAATATATTAGCAAAATAACTAAATAATTTGATGTTTTAATGAAAAAATAACTAACAGTTTCAAAAAGTCAATTAAAAAAAACGGAATGTGCTTTTGGTGGCCGCTTCTGTCCCCGCGGCTGATGACTAACTGAAGTCTGTACCCTACTTAACCAAATATGAGTGAAAGCAACGATATTCAGGTAGAAAAAGGATGAATAGTGGGATCAATAGACCAGTGCTTCCCAACCTGTGGGCCGCGGCCCCTCAGTGGGCCGTAGGATTTCTTGTGGGGGCTGCGAAATTCAGTAGAAAGTACAAAAATCTATATATTTAAGTCTATCAAATCGGTTTTTCCCATATTGGTGGCCGCTGGATTGGATTGGATAGAAATTGGATTCTGGGGGAAAAGTACCAAATTGCAGATTTCAAATTCCTCGGTGAGCTAAAAAAAAAAACGAATTACGGAGACGGTTGAGGAGGGCCGCGGATTATTTCTTTTAGATTTAGGGGGCCGTGGAACGAAAAAGGTTGGGAAGCACTGCAATAGACAACGGTGTTTACTGTTACCATTTGGTCACGCTCGTCCTTGGAGGGTTAAATAACATTCATGGTTCGTCTTTCACCAAATTCGGAACAAGCCGGTTCGCAAATAATAGCCTCAAATATTGTATTACAATAATCAGTATTGTTTTCAACTTCCATGGCATTTTCATCTTTGAATACTTCCGAGTCGGTGAACTCCAGCCCATCAGCTGCAAAAGTTTCAGCGAGACAATTGACCCTCGATTTATTGTTCTTTAAATATTCTTTTCCACTTAATCCAGTACGTGGACTTTTATTGCAGTGTTTCAAGGAAAGGTGTTCGAAGAGAGACGGTTATAGCTCAGGTGATTTGGGTTAAAAAAAACTTTGGCATATTGATAAAGGGCTTGTAATAATAGCACATGACCACGTACATAACTACTATCCCTGATTTTACACAAGGGTTCCATACCACGAAGGTGTCTTTTAAAATAGCTAGGTAAAAGGTGATTATGTTCGAAAATATTTATGCACATAATTTTCGTGATATTTTCAAATGATTATTTAAATAGTAGCGGGCAGCTGTACAGATAATTAATGTAGATTATTGTTATTTATAGTAAGACAATGTTTCAATTCCAGTCAAACTGGTGGCATAATATGTATAAAATTTTGAAGATTTAATATTTCACTGCATTATTTTTTAATAGCAATAAATTAAATGATGCGATTTGGGCCAGCAAAACCTCTGCTTCTCTTCAATACAAATAAGCCTGGTCATGTTTGCAGAGTTGTTTGAGCATTGGCATAGCAGTCTTAAGTTCCAAGCAGTGTTGTAGAAAAAACAGCAAAAAAGACCGGGCCGTTGAATAATAAATTGTATGGTGGTTATACGTAGATCAACTCTAAATTCCAATTTATGAGCTTATTTTTCGTTGAATATAACATGTATTTTTGAAAGATTTCTTGTATGGATATTCTGTGATTCTTTGGTGTCATTATTTTACAATTTACGATACATCGGAAGGGTCATATGCAAATTAAGTAATGATTGTAAGAGATATAGCGAATGGCAATAAATGCGATGTGTGGTAAAACAATTAAAATTTAACTACAGACTATTAAATATCACAGTTATATAAAACATTAATTATAAATTACATAAAACAACAGTAACAAGCGGAATTCATATTATATTATATACGATTTTGACGCCTATTGTGATATTATGAAATAAAAGCTGCGTCTTATCGTATAATAATGGCAATATACCAAGTAAATGATGATTTAATCAATAATAATATTTAAAAAATAATGAAGTGAAATGTGCTACCCTAGTTTGACTTACTGATATGACTTGAGAAATCCTATGGAAAGATTGAGTAACGAACCAGTCTGCACAAATAAATTTTGAGATTAATTGTTAATTGATTAAAATCCCAATAATGACAATGATTTTTTTAATGAACTATCCAACCTCATATTCTGTATTGAAATATTGTAAAAAAAATAATTTTAATAATAATAAATTAATAATCTTTGTTTGCTTTTGTTCTCCGAGATTTTTATTTAAAAACCTTAGAAAATGTGATTTTTTCTTATTTTGAAAAAGATGTAATTGAAAAGATATATAATTACAATATACATATGTATTTCCTACAATATAACAGAAACAAATGGTTTCATAATGATGTGATATTACTATGAACATTATGAATCCGGACCGCTCATCTGAAAAAAGTACCTGTTTTCAACTCCATAACATGGCTTTCACTATAGGGGGCTTTGGCATTGGTCATATGTAATTTAGATTTCGCATTTTTCGGGAACTGTGTCGAGTGGAGGTTGTTTAAAAACTTCTTATTCTCAGAAATTTATCTTGTATTCATATTACTTTTGTTAAAGTTTTTGCTGATCGTTAGATAGTGCTGATCCATCACTCTGGGGTTAAATGTGTTAAAGTAATTATTTTTCTCATACACAGGATGTTTGCCAGGAAGTTTTACTTCTTCCAGTTAATCTATTCCAACACATTGGTTTATTGAATATTTTTCGTTTATAAATTGGCCACCTCTATTCTTCACGACTGTTAATATTCATGATTACCATAATATGGACCAAACAAAGTAGTTAACTTTCCCAGCGAACACTCTGTATTATTCAATAAAGTGTTGCTACATAGGATAGTTAAGTGTTATTGTTTACGAATTCAGATATATCGTATAGTAAAACATATATCTGATAATCAGTGCATTTGGTATAATAATTATGATAATGTATATTTCTAGTTAGTGTCTGTTCTAGATAATAGTGAGAAAACCAATCAATTTTGTGTTTCAAACCCAAAGTTTTTTATGGCTGTTCTTTGCCATTATTTTCATTCATAGTGATGGGTCCATTAGAGGTGAAGTGAGCAAAGTGGTATTTTAGACAAAAAAGTTAGACACGTAATATTCTAAACGTCTTAGTATCGTAAAAGTAAAGTAACCTTAGTTAATTCACATTGCAATACTGTTATTTCCGTAAAATAAAAATATGCAATTCATCAAAACGTCAAATAAAGTCGTGATTGTATTTAACAGCCCAAGAAAAAAGTTTTACCATTTTACTAGTTGGCTCACCTCTTGAGGGCCCATGTTATAACTTATTGTTATAATATATTTGATACAAAAAGAAGTCTAGCAAGTATTTTGAGACAATGAGATGCAGTGCTATGTTAAAAAGCAAATATCTCGAGTTAGGGTATTGCTGGATTTCGTGATCCATCACAATTCTATTTTATACCTTTGTGTGTATGCTGAGATGAAAATTTGTGCCACCTTTCCGAGAGCATTTTTGATTAGTGTAGTATTTCATTAATCATAATGTGGATCATATAGGTTTCTAATGAACTATTTTTTTTTTATGAAAATCAGACATTCAACCCTTTTTTTAGCCAAGATAAAATTAGTAGTTACTCCCCATTTTTAGGATTATCTGATGGGTGGGAAACATCAAATCATATCACATACAAATAGCATACGTTCAACCCCATAATGAAAATGAACTCTTGGCCGCCGTAATCAAATGGATTGAGTGTTGATCACAGCTAGTGTAGTGCTTCCCAACCTTTTTCATGCTGCGGACCCCTAAATCTGAAAACAATAATCTGCGGACCCCTGAATTTTTTTTATTTCACATATTTTATCACAAAGAATGTTGAAAGAATGAAAATTTTCGCGAAAAACCTGCGGACCCCAGGTTGGGAAGCACTGACCTAGAGCATGTAATTAGTAACGTAGATTCGTTTTAGTTGGAGTATATTTTCATCAATAAATTCGATGCATATATTTCCATTTTTTAATAAATAATAAGATTGTTTCACTATTTCATCAGTGTTTCATGATAGTTTTTAAATACCGTAATACCAATTTTAAAAATACCGGTATTTCAATATTGAAAATGAACTAAAACCGAATTTTGAATGTGTCGAAGCTATCGCATATTTTAATTAAATTGTTTGCGATGGGTTAAAATACTATAAATCTCACAAGAGATGTAGCAACATTGCCGGGTTCTACAATTGACGACACATTTTAATTTTGTATTATTTTTTAAAGAAACCCTAAGTAATTAATGAAAATCCCCCGTGTATATTTTTAGTTTTACCTTTAAGCCGATGATATGCCAAACACCAATATGTAAATAAACATTTCGTCAGCTTAGAGCGTCAAGTTTAGAATTCTCCAAACTAATTCTGCGATGAGAATTAAAAATTATGATTGCATTTAGAAATCTCAAATGCTCATAATATCATTGTATTTGTGTGTAAACAATTCGGTGGTTAAGAATGTATTTTTTATTTGGCAATAATAGTTGGCATAGTTACAAAAAATACCACTACCCACATTAGATAAATTCTATATCAGATTGAAAATATATGTGTATCGTATGGAAACAAAGCTTTTTCATAGTAAATTCCTGTTTAATTTTTTTAGTTCTGTGACATATTTTTACAATCATTTTGTGATAGAAAATCAAACTTTATTTTATTTTTTCAGCATATAGTTAATTTATATTACAGTTTAAAGTAAAAAAATATTTATACAACATTATTTCAAAGTGTACGATTTGTCTTAACCCTTTAAATGCCAGAGGGCCGAAAAATCGGCAATTTTAGCATATGCATAGCAAAATCGTCCGGCATTAAAAGGGTTAAAAATGAATAAAGGCACTTTTTGTGGGTTTGAATTTTATTTAATTTACAGTGGTAAAAAAGTCCAAAGGCACTTCAAAAGATGATAAATCAGGATTTCACTGTACATTGATGATGATTGTACTGTAGATGATAAATCAGGATTTCATTGCACATTAGTGCCAAATTTCTATCTCTCCAATGTTTAATTTGAAGGAATATTTAATTATTCCAGAAGAAAAATTTTATTGACGGTAATTTAGTATATTTAAATGAGCTTCTAAAATTGAAGAAATGATACACTGTTGTTCTGGTGATAGAGTAGGCCATTCCTGGAAATGTATTTATTTCTGTTGCTACTACTTGATTACTCCAAAGTTGAGTGGTCAACGCTGTTAGTTTCGGTTGCGGTACCCACGGGCTTGAATCCCAGTACAGTTCCATAAATTATAAATAATTGTTAACACAGCAGAACCTCAATATAACAGACTGATGCGGGGCGGGTATGTTATCAAACATAGGTTTTCCAAATGCATTTTGTATGATTTCTAGGTTTCGATTTAACATATTATAAATTCTTTTATATAAACATTTGTCAATATTTAAAAGGTCAGGTTACGATGATATGTTTGATTGTAATTAACTATTTAAGCTTATCGAATGGAGAAATAAATGTGTCCATTCAACTTTGAGTAAATTATTAAACTGCTATGCAGCTGTGTGAATCAGTGGCCAGCCCTGTAAATGTCTGCTACGAGCAAGGCAACACTATGACATGATTGTCATTCGCATAAAATTGTTTACAAGCAGTGACACGTGTATTAAAAAAATTAGAAATAACATAATTGGAATGTTTTTAAAGTGTTCACATTTGACTAGGTATTTTGACCGTTTCATTGAGATTCTATTGTAATAAGATGGTAGAAAAAAATTCTATTGAACAATTAAAAATGTAGATAAATAAAATATGTTTAAATATACCAAAACTGGCCATCTTGCATAGATATACTTCTTGGGCACGCCACACAATTGAGAAATAATATTTGAGGATTTTTGGCACGCCGACCCAAAAAGGTTCGCCATCCCTGCCATAGACCGTGATTTTATTATTATTTATTTTACATGTATCATTTTTTTAAAGATAATTTAGTGTACAAAAATAGGAATTGGACGCAAAACAAATTAAGGGATTATTGGCTAAATTTGGAACACCAATCAAATGCTATTAATCACTCCTGCCCTAATACATACCCATTCCGTCCTATATCACAATCAGTGATCCATATATGTACAATAGATAAAAATATACTATTAATTATAAAGCAGACATTTATTCAATATGACTTATCAATAGGGTGAAAGGTGTGCACTATCTTATTTATTTAATTCTCTTTGATAAAAAATGATTCACTGGATTTTATAGCTGATAAAAAAATACAAAAAATGGTCTAACATACCTAAAATTACATTGATTGTTTTTTCCTAATGGAGTATATCTTAACAGAAGATTTTCTTAAAAAACTGCAAGTAGTAGATTTTTTTTCCGAAACGGTTGGATAGATTAACTGTACAGTATCAAAGTTCAGTGTGATCTTTTTAAAAGAATAGCCTATAATTAAAATCTGGAAAAAAATGTTGTCAATCATGTTGCAATGTTAAGAGTTTTTGAGTTTTAAAATTGCAAGTTACAGTAAAACCCCCATTTACACTATATTCGGGACCGTGTAATTGGGGGTGTGAATGTCATACAAAATAAGGGATTTGATTTTTTTCCACGGAAAACGCAAAACTAAGATTTCCCTTAGTTTTACAAAAAAAACTGTATGCGAAGCACAGACGACCGTCTCTTAGTAACGGCAATGGAATGCGAATATTTCAAGCCGGCGCGTAATTCGGGGTAGTGTAATTGGGGGTTCCACTGTACTAGTTTTTCTAGAGAATGGAGTTCAATAATTGAATTTTTACATCATCGTAAAACAGGAATCATAGAGCTGTTATTAAAACCTGTACAAAAAAAAATCATAAAGTACATGAAATAACAACCCACATTTATACACAGTAAAATTTGGAAAATGCTAAAAATCAGAGAACAGAAAAGATGTGTAAAAAATAAGGAATCAAAGCAAATCAAGCAGCGCCAGCGCCCTGACATTTTTTTAATTTAGCATCACACTGAATAAAACTTATTTGATTTCTTCAGATTCAACTTGTGTATATAAATAGTAACTTGCTATTTTACTTTGGAATCATATTTTTTGTGTCATACGCGTTGTATAAAATTATTAATAAAATATGACTCTTTATTGCTATAAAATGGTCACAGCTTAAAACTGTTTACTTTGTGTAATTGACCTATTTCTATTAATATGTTGACCATAAAGCTATAACATTGACGATACGCTTGCATTGTTTATTTATTGTTGACGTGAATACGTTTTTAAAATTACTTCCATAGGGAGGCAATCCAAAAAAACGAATGATAACAAAATCGGGGGATACAGTTTGGTGTTGCAGCTTTATATCTATTATCGCTATCCAAAATTAGATAGCTAAAGAATCAAAAAATTTACTCCGCTATGTAAGGACTGTGATACATCGCGCGAGGCGGAGGGGGAAGCGCCGCCATTTTGAGGTCATTTTGCTGCGTATCGAGATTTCTATTTACTATAACTTTTGACTCGGAGAAGTTACGATGTTCGTTCAAGTTTCAATCATTAGCTCTCAACAAAATCTATCGATTATAGATAAAACATTATTGTTTAGTATTGCGACTGTGACTATAATTAGGTGTTAAAATATAAAAAAATATATAATGTCGGGCTATACGTGTCAAAAAGCCAAATCGAAATACAGAGATCGTATACGGTTGGAAAGGGCTTCTCAAGAGCAATCGAATCGTGCAATCGAACAGAATCAGAGCAATCGAACCTAGCCACACCCCATTTTTTATGTATCATAGTATATTGCTCAACAAAATATGACGTAAACCAACAATTACGAATGGTGGTTTACGACATAACGCTGTTTGGCGTATGGTATAATATATTAAGATTTCTATATCTTCATATTTCGACTTGTGAGCACAATGCATCAAACCCATGACAGCAGTGCAGATTTGTTTTTTAATGTACAAAAAAATCGAATGCTTTTATTTATTCATAAAAATTAAATTATTGGCAAACATAAAACTAGACTTGCCATACGTCCCAGCTTGACCAGAACTGTTACGGTTTGACAGTATAGTGCAGACCTCCTGGCCAGTTAGTCATTTTGCTTCGGTTATTTGGTAAAAATAAAAGAGTGGTGAAATATTTTTATGATTTATGCAAAGACAATTGTTAAACAAACCGTTCTTGACTGGAAAATACGAAAATTAATTATCAAAAAATTTAGAAAATTTAAAACATTGGTATATTGAGGAAAGGTGAGATAATAAATTATGTATACCTCAAGAAGCAAGAACCCCGGATATCGGAAAGCGGAATATCGAATAACAAATGCTCTGAAAAAGGAGGCGGAATGGCTATATAAAAAATAAAAGCTTTATTGCGGTGCAGCCTTAACCTTTTGAGTATGGCTGTATACTTGTCCTAGAATGTTGTGTTGTCTAATATTTATTGCTATTCACATGCTTTTTGTCAATTTGCAATTTAAATGTCATTATTTCCTCACATATGAATTAAAACATATGTATATATCTGTTTGAATCATTCACACAAGTTTTGTCACCAACGACTCGGGTTTCGCCTTTTGGCATCTTCAGGCGCTTCTAAGTGCACGGATGACCTTGCACTGACGCTTAGTTAATGAATGTACATATCGTGTTTATATTAGAAATAAATTTATCACTAAGTTTAAAGCCATTGCTGGCAAAAAGGATTAACCCATGGGAATGCCTACATATTTTAATGGTGAGTAATCTTAAGAATTATATTCATTTTTGTTTGTTTATGAAAAATTTATGATTATATTTACTTACATATAAGGCAGGGATGGCGAACCTCTTTGGGTCCGCGTGCCAAAAGTTCTCAAATATTATTTTTTGTGTTGTGTGGCGTGCCCAAGTTCTAAAAAAAAATAAACAGAAAAAATAAAAAATGTTTTTTTCTGAATTTTATTTACAAGCTTAAAAATTACAAATATAAAAACATTTGAAAATTAATAAAATGGAAAAATTAATAATTTAAAGATTATTAAATCAAAATTTTAATTTTTTAAAATTTGAACTTGGAAATCGTTCGCGAGCCATCCAAATTCTCAAACGTGCCACCTCCGGCACGCGTGCCATAGGTTCGCCATCCCTGATATAGGGTGTAGGAGTGGGGATTTGGCAGATTTATCTGCTAACTTAATCTCAAAAAGCCACGTGTTCAATGATTAACAAGGGATTAAAGCTTTGCACCCAAATATAGACGGCTATAAATTATTTTTCCAGGAAATTTTAGAAATAAATAGAACACAATTGAGTAGCTTACTGATTATCATTATTAAGATATAAATACTGCAGGGCTGTCGATATATGTCTCGAGGTCATCTTCTTCTCCGAAATATATTTATTTGCATAGTTGAAACATTTGAATTATTCTAAAAAATATATAAAACATAAATACTGCAGGGCTGTCGATATATATCCCGGGGTCTTCTTCTTTTTCTCCTAAATATATTTGTTTGCATAATTGAAACATTTGAATTATTCTAAAAATTATCTATATATTAATAGCCGATAAGGTCCGTATGTTTGTCTGAGTGAGTGGGTGTAAGGAGTCCTCGACCTACCAGTCTCCACTTTTTTAAATAAAATAATATAAAATAAAATAAAATAAAATAATTTCACACCTTCCAGTCTCCACTTTTTTATTCATACTAAATTTATATATTAAAAGTCAATAAAATAATCACTCGCTTTTCACTTTTCACAAATGTGTGCGTACTGATGATGTCCTCGAGACATCTTCTTCTTCTACGAAATGTATTTTGTTTGCGTACATTTTCAAATTAATAGATAATGAAATGAAATAAAATAAAATAAAATAAATTTAATTAAATTAAAATAAAATGAAATAAATTAAAATAAATAAAATAAAATAAAATAAAGTAAAGTAAAATAAAGTAAAATAAAATAAAATAAAATAAATTTAAATAAAATAAATAAAATAAATAAAATAAATAAAATAAATAAAATAAATAAAATAAATAAAATAAATAAAATAAATAAAATAAATAAAATAAAATAAAGTAAAGTAAAATAAAATAACATAAAATAAATTAAAATTAAATTAAATAAAATTAAACACAATGCAAAAAAAATCTCACGTTGCTGGGCAACGGGCTTACAGCTAGTGAAATATAAATACTGCAGGGCTGTCGATATATGTTCCGGGGTCTTCTTCTTCTCCGAAATATATTTGTTTGCATACTTGAAACATTTGAATTATTCTAAAAATGATAACATATGAATACTGCAGGGCTGTCGATATTGGATATAGTAGCCCAGCAAGGCAGCTCAATTATGATTTTTATGAATATTTTTTATTATATCAGCTATTTGCATATTGTGTTTTGCAGTCCCGGTGTATTTTAGTTATTTTAAAGAATTGGGTGTGTTCCTAAAAAAAACCATTTAGAGAATTAATTACGTATACATTTTCTGGCTTATTCCATAAATTGGTTTGAAATTTATTTTTAACGCCAGTAAATTTTCTGACTATTTAAAAATGAAATAAAAATCCCCCCGTTGAGAGCAACGGGCTTACACATTACTGCCTCCATCCTGCTATGGAGGGCTATGGCAGTGTGCATACTCCTCTCTACTCCTGTCAGCCTGTACATCACGGCGTGCCATTTTGGCGTGCCGTACTTACTGGACGCCGACCTCTCAATTTTGGTATCAATTTACATGACACGATACCCGGCACACTCTGACCTACGTCATTGTATCCTGGACGCCGGCATCCCAGTGTGCGGGCCCCTTATGTATGTACTTCAATACATCTAGCATATTATCTATGATACACATTAGAGGTCTGCACGAGTCGAAATTTTACAAAATTACCCGGTCCGAGCTCGAAAGACTCAGACCCGACCCGGCCCGGGCCCAATCCCACAATTGTTACCCGAACCCGACCCGAAGCCCGGATTTATACTCAACAGAGCGAGAAAAAACCTTTTTTACAAATTTACAACAATTTACGATTCTCAGTAAGAGCCCGCGGGCCAGTGCAGACCTCTAATACACATCTTACAGTTGAGAGTAAACCATAGACTAATGAGAAAAATATACCAGAGTATGGTTGAAAGGCTGGAACATAGACTAATATATGGGCTAGAAGTTGTGATTGTATGTTATTCAACTAGTTAATTTTGTTGACGTTTTTGGTATATCGAAGATAACGAAAAAGAACACCATGCAACGTGGAGACCATGCAAGAATCTGTGGCAAATTTTTGGGTAGTATTTTGTTATAAGCTACTTTATTGACAAGCGTAATTTGTGACAGTTGTTTTGCAGGTACATATTTTGACTCGAAAATTCAACAACCGTACGCTGTACCTATATCACATTAAATCCGCAATATTTACACAATTTAAAAGTAGTCACATACAATTGACTTTTGTCTATCTCCAGCACCATAATAAAACATCGACAAATACCACCAAATTAGTTACATGTTTCTAAAAATAATGTCTGTTTATTCGAGTAGTCAAGATCGTTGGCTTCGATTTCAGTATTCTTCGGTTCGAATCCGAGTTTGGACGGTTTCATGAATCAATTTTTCAACCGATTTATGAATACATGCTCGAAGTATGGATGTCTCCTACCAAAGTCCCCTATAGTGAAAGCCATGCTATGGAGCTGAAAACAGGTACTTTTTTCAGATAAGCGGGCCGGCGTCATAATTTTCAAAGTAATATCACATCATTATGAAGCCATTTGTTTCTGATATATTGTAGGAAATACATATTTATAATGTAATTATATATCATTTCAATTAAATATTTTTCAAAATAAGAAAAAAACACATTTTCTAAGGTTTTTTTACAATATTTCAATACAGAATATGAGGTTGGATAGTTTATTAAAAAAATCAACGTCATTATTGGGATTTTAATCAATTAATAATTAATCTCAAAATTTATTTGTGCACACTGGTTCGTTACTCAATCTTTCCATAGGATTTCTCAAGTCATATCAGTAATCAAAAATCAGTAAGTCACACTAGGGTAGCACATTTCACTTCATTATTTTTTAAATATTATTATTTATTAAATCATCATTTACTTGGTATATTGCCATTATTATATGATAAGACGCAGCATTTATTTCATAATATCACAATAGGCGTCAAAATCGTATATAATATAATATGGATTTCGCTTGTTACTGTTGTTTTATGTTATTTATAATCAATATTTTATATAACTGTGATATTTAATAGTGTGAAGTTAAATTTTATTTGTTTTACCACACATCGCATGTCTTGCCATTCGCTATATTTCTTACAATCATTACTTAATTTGCATATATGACCCTTCGGATGTATCGTAAATTGTAAATTAATAACACCAAAGAATCATAGAATATCCATACAAGAAATCTTTCAAACATACATGGAATTTAGAGTTGATCTACGTATAACCGCCATACGATTTGTTAGGAGCGGCTGGGATTTAACGGCCCGGTCTTTTTTGCTGCTTTTTCTACGACACTGCTTGGAACTTAAGACTGCTATGCTCCTACCCATAGCGATTAGCTAACCGTAACTATTTTAGCCCTTTCCTTCTAATCTTATTCCGAAAATGAGTTGGATCAACTGAGAACACCTCATGAAGATCAATATCTGATGATTTTAGCTCCATTTGAATTCCATGTGATCCACAGTGGGAGTGGACATGATGGTTTGAAACCAATATGTTTGAGAGATGTAAAGAAAGCTTACAATTCATAACAAATTGCGACATGTACTCAAATGAATAGGCGTTAAATATTATTATTTTCGTTTTAAAAAAGTTATGGTAATTGTAGAGTATAGCTCGTCATGGATTATTACAGCGAAAAACTTCACAAACTAAGCTAAAAACAACGCCACGATTTAAAATTATTTTTTGAGAGCTTGATAATCGCGTTAAAACCACACATTATTACAAAGAACACTGATAAATTATGCGAAATACGAAATATTTTTCAGTACATCGCCTCTGATTTCCATTATGGCGGCGGCGCTATACTCTACTTTTACCAAAGTTATAATCTTTACTTCGGTGATCAGATGAGAACTGGTGAACAACATCCTATGTCCGCTTTATATATACCTTTTGAAATCATATCTAATGATTTGCTGATATTCTTCTCAGATTTTATTATCACTTTTTATATGGTTCTTGCATTTTTTTCAATTCAATAACTCCGTAGACAGTGTGAGTTAAATCTGGGATTTTTAGCTGACTCGAAAGTTCTCTTTGGGATGCTGGGATCAGTGGCTTGAAACCACGTCTGGCAGCCTTTACTTAGCATTATGTGCGAATGTTTCATCGGATCAAGTTTACATCTTGTTTTTCTAGAGTTGCATTTAGTCTAAATCAGTGATGCACAGCCCGCGGTCCGTTTTGATTTTTTTTGTAGCCTCTTAATGTTTTTTCTTACAATTAAAATTTAATTTATAATATATCAAGTAAATCATTGAATTTAATACATGTGAACAAGCTGTTTTGTCAGTGAAGGAGAATAAATTGGATGTTAAATAAAAAAAAAAGTCTAATTCTAAAGAATTAATTGAAAATTAAAGGACAAAGATCGCATTAACTTTTAAATAACCCATAAATAAAACATGTACACTAAATAAAAATGCTTTAAAAAGAAAATGTGTCGCGTTGACCGCTATATATGAACATGACAAATGTTTGTTTAACCACTTACCGGTCCAATTGATTTATACAAATGTTCCAAAAAGGATCACATATTTTTTATTATGCTCGAATATCAAACACAAGTGTTATATTTATAAAACGTGCATATTTAGTGAAAGAATTCATTGTTTTTTTTAATGGAATTTTCCCGAGCTATATCGTGTGTCCGTTTTGACGACATTCAATGCCCAAGTATACTCGGGCGTGACCGGTAAGAGGTTAACTGTGTAGATCATAGTTTCTCAACCTTTTTAAGCCCGTGGCCCCCTTTCGAGTCTCAAATTTTTCCGTGGCCCCCCTATCCATAGTAATAAAATTCTCGGGGCTCGTAAAAATGAAAAAATATACATTTATTTTTTAAAAATACAACACAATAAAATTTTGTTTACAAATTACTTGTTAACTCGACGGCTGCCACAGACGAGATATCTCGTAAAAATTTTCGTGCTCAACACGCCAGAGACGAGTTATCTCGTCAATAACTAATTAAATTAATAATTTCAAATTATAACCGGCGTGCTAGGTAATTACTATTAATCATCTACGGCAGCTAAAAGGTTAAAAAATAAATTATGTATAATTTAAGATTTCGACTGAAGGTGCTTGATGGAATTTCAATAAATTTGAATCGTTCAAATTATGTACATTCACACAGGTTTTGTCACTAACGACCCGGGTTTCGCCTTTCGGCATCTTAATGCGTTCAAGTGAACGGATGAACTTGAACTGACACTTAGTAAATGAATGTTTCGTGTTTATATAAGAAATGCCTGGATAGTATATGTCCTATTTTCTTTGCTGTGGAAACTTCTTAGAGCTTTTCAAATGGTTTTTCTTCCATTCCCATGTGTTTTGTATAAAATAGATATTAGCATTAGTGAAGCAAAACATATTAAGCACATGAGTTTCATATTATCACGGGGTGATGAAAGAAATCCGTGGACTAGATAGTCAATACAATATTGTCGACATTTACTTTTAGATGCAGTTATTATGGTATCCCTTAATATCATTGGAAAATAATAGAAAAAGTATGTATAATACATACATTATTTCTGCTGCAATGTATAATTAATTGTCCTACTGTATTCTATTTGATTTAAATATAAATTTTAGTTCATTATATTTTTGGTGGCCGTGGCCCCCCTAAAGTCTGCTGTGGCTCCCCAAAACTAAAATTTTCTTCTGTGGCCCCCCAGGGGGCCACATGGCTCCCAGTTGAGAAACGCTGGTGTAGATGTTTAATTTATTTAAAATTAAAGAAAATTTAAATGAATAGGCATTATTTAAAATTAACATTTTTAAGGCTTCTTCCACCGCGCCACACCTGAGACTTCTCGCGCACAGTAGTGTGCTGCGGCACACGGCAGACACTGTGTTACCAAAAATCGCATAAAACAAGTTTAAAAAATTCATATACCATACAAAAATAAAAATATAAAATATTTATCTTAACACATTGGCTTCGGATGACTCGTATACAAATCTTATTGCCGATCTGACAGACCCGTTGAAATATATACATCCAATGGGACAAATGTTTTAGATTCTCTACAGAGATGGCGTAACAAATGTTTGATGCATCATTTAAAAAATAAAATATTATAATACAGGTAGTCCCCGATTTACTACGGTTTGACATACGATGATTTGACTTACGACCGAAAAAAAATTAGCAATTTGAAAATTTTTGAATTGGATCATGGGGCACCATTGCAGACAGCTGACTTACTAAAAAAATATAAATCATGTCCTTGATTCTTCTTCAAGAATGCCGTGCTTTCCCAGAGATAATGACAGACATTGCTACAAAACCCAGGAAATATGATGTTTTCTCCGACCAAGTTTTGGCATTCCAAAAACTGTGAAATATGTGCAGGAGATTCTCTTTTGTTATTTTCTGACTACATGAAGAATTTGTATGCATCACTTTTAATTTGTATAAAAATCTTATTCCCATAGACTTTGCTTGACGTGGGTGTTTGTGATGTCAATTTACCTCGAGTGACTTACAATAAAATTCTCATCGAATTTTTCTCGTGTGAGGTTCAACTTTAAAATATTTTTGCACATTTCGACTACTTTAAGTGAAATCATAGCTGTAAAATATGATCCATATACCCGGTAAATGTGCAGTAAGATCACATGCTTCATATTTATTTATTTTTTTAAATGATGGCACATAGTTTGTTTTCTATCTCATTTATTATGTTGTATTGCTACATGGTTCATTCTTAAGAAAGCTGAGAAAAAAAATAGAAAAACTTTATATTTTGATAATTTTCGTATATTGTATAATTAGTTAATAGCTGCTCCCCCCTTGGGAGAATACATTTTCCATTTTTCTAATTTATTAAAACCTCACTTTCATATAATTTGATAAATCGGTTCCAAAAATCAGAATATCGCGTAAGTATGAAAAAAAAGTGGTTTTTTTTACATATAAAATTAAATTTCTTTTGATTATAAAAATACAATGAGAAACAGATACATATTATGTATACACAGATAATTGTATTCACTTATAGGAGTTATTCGCTGTTGTCACTGTTGTCACTGTTGGTTACGAAATATAATCGTTTGCAATTTTTTGAATGAATGTATTGAATGTTGCTTGAATCTGAATTTTGCTTGGACTCATTTGTTTAAATGCTTTTTTTCTTAGATTTTTGATCAGAGTCAATTATTATTTCATTGGATTTGTTTTGTTGACCCGACATTGAAACTGATTTTTTTGAAATACGTAAGTGTAAAAGATTTTATTTTTAAATGCAGTTGTTTATTTGGTACCTGCCAAAAACATCACCATATAAATGGTTTTTTAATTAAAAAATAATATTTCCAATTTCGGTTCGTATTTATTATCTTGTTATCAAAATATTTACACATCTGGAGTGCATTTGTTTGACAGAGAAGCTCTCTAAAATTTATGACTGGGACACTATTCAACGAATATAATAATTGCATTTTATTACATGACATGCTTTTTCGCAGGGTAAAACTCTTATGTAAAAAAGCTTCTGTAAAAAAAAATCACATAAGAAAGGATTGGGAGTAGATGTATTATTTTTAAATCATCTATTTTTTAATGTATTATTTGTGTATTATATTAATTTTCAAATTGAATGCCCCCCCCCCCCCATGGGACAATTTCTGGATCCGCCACTGCGTCACAAATACCATATTTGGTGTGCAGCGACGACATAATATTTTATATGAAATTCGACATACGACCAATTCGACATACGACCAAAGCTCAGGAACGTATCTCGGTCGTATGTCGAGGACTACCTGTATATGCACAAATATTTTTATTCGGTGATTTCGGCGATGAAAAATCAGCAGACAGTTAAAATATAAGTTGAAAAAATAGACCACCAAAATATAAGCAATTGTAGGTTAAAAATAAACTTTTTTGTTTTGTAATTTTGTTTTGAAATTAAATAAACAGGAGCACATGTACATTATGTTACATGTACATTATGTAAACAATAAGCCATGTGACCAACACACACAAGGTGGTGAGAATGCGAGCTGTCAGATTTCAAAACAATTCTGTTCGCCCTTTATATACTCGCACGTTTGTAGTTACAACTTGCACTAATGTCAATTTTACATTTAAAAAAATATATATACAGTTTTGCGCACCACATTCAAAAATCTGCATGTAATAGCTTTGAACTACATAAAAAATTGAGGGATAGGTTCCATTATTTTTAAAACCAAATAACTTCAAAACCACACAAAAAAGAAACCTGAGTGTACTTTAAATTTATATAATTTACTTTATATTTTTCGTTGCAGCCCGAATCCATCATAATTTGTTTTTATACGGCCCATTAGAAGAAGGTTGTGCATGTCTGGTTTGAATAGATAAATGTTGGGAAAAAGTCTGAAACAGTAGTTTTTACAACTTTATTTTTTAGAATAATTACTAATTACTAAATATTACATTTCAGGGCACAGACCATGGTTTGCTGACAATCATAAAATTTATACAGAAGATGATATCCCAATAAGGGTTGTGCACATTAGTAACTTACCAAAATGTGTAAGTATTATAAGCCAATATCTTTTTATTGGTTAATTTCGACATTTATTACCGTTTTCACAAAAGTCAAATACACCAATACAAAACTGTCTAGACTAGGCATGGGGAACCTGCGGCTTTTTGACTACTCTGATGCGGCCTTCTGGCCTATTCTATAAATTTTTGTAAATTCGTATATTCCTGAGATTTTGTATTTGAAAATTCCTGAAAAACAAAGAAAAAAGCAAATCCGTAAAATCTTGGGATTTTCGATATCAAAATCCTTGGAAGACCTAAAAAAAAAAGGTTCCACTCTGGTAATTTTGGGAAATCCGCAAATTTTTGGGCTTTAGAAATTGTTTCCGGCCAAATATTCCTTAGTCAATGTTAACTGCGACCTTATGTCGAATCAGAAAAATTAATGCGGCCTTAAGCGAAGAAAAGGTTCCACATCCCTGGTCTAGAAATAAAAGCAAACAAAATTTATAAATCTTTTGACGAGTGGTATCTGACATAACATAATCGGATTCTAATCATTTAAAATTTCCCTCATTTCTTGATTCTCGTCCTCCATGATGGCTTCTACAACTTTAAAAAGTAGCGAAAAATCAAGTTTTTTGACAAACACCCATATATTTGTATTAAATTCCACTTTATTATTATATCAGTAAAAAAATTTAGTATTAATGATTGCCGCCACCACAACTGTATTATGGAAAAACACATTTTTCTTCTATAAGAATCCACACAAGAGCTTTATTTTAATTTAACTCTAAATACATGGCACATAAAAATGTAAAAATAAAGATCGTGAAAGTATTCAAATTTTACGCAATAAAGCTTAAATATGGTACCACTCATGGTCATTCTTGAACGGCGATAAGGTGGGAACTGCGTAGTTGTGGGATTTACCTGCCATCTTTCAAACTCATTGATACTCTAGCAGCAAACACGACGAAGCGAAAGGGTTTGAAAAATCGATGTTTATAATATTCAGACCTAATAGTTTTAACAACTGTAAAGAAGTATCAGTAGCAGGAAAAATCAGGTAATATTTTAATACAACAATCAGTCCTGTATACAAAAAATATCCTACATTATTGACAGTTAATAATTGATGATTTACTTTAAAAATTGAAAATTTGAATCTTCGCATCACAACATCTGTGATGCTAGCTCTCAGGGCACGAAATTATGCTGTCATACATGCTGAGACATTAGTTAAATGGATTGAGTTGAATGAATTCGTAATATATTTTATGATTTTTTCTTTTGACCATAAACAATTCAAAACTAATACAAACATATTTTGTTTAAATCTATAATTTAAAAAAAGATGACAATATTGAATCATAAATATTTATATTGCTTTTTATTACACTTCATCCCTCAATTGGGTTTGCTGAAATTTTCTCAGAAAAATAGTAAGTTGGTCAGGAATGTATTTTATGGTTATTATTGCAAATTAACATCTGTTAGTCAGGATAAAGAACATCAGTCATATGTTTTTTTTATTATAAGAGAAAGATTTTTTAAATTTACAACCTTTTACTGTTTGGAAATGTACAAAGGTTCTCAGGGTATTAAGGTTCTCAATTTTTATTTGTTTCGAATGAATGAAATACTACAATGTGCTATAAAGATATTAATCACAATTTGGAGAGTCAAGTCTCAGGATGTTTCATATGAATGTCACGGGAACTGAGACATGCAAAGTGTGTCAGAATTTATTCTTGGGTTGTGTCACACATAATTCCTGGAATGAACAACTTTAACTGGATGACCGCCACAGACGAGTTATCTTGTCAATAATAGGGTAAAAATATTGAAGTATTTTAGTTCTACAGTTTTTAATAATTTTTATGCGTTGATAGCTATTTCGGCTTTCGCCATCGATAGTTCTAACGATGGCGAAAGCCGAAGTAGCTATCAACGGATACAAATTCTTAAAAACTGTAGAACTAAAATACTTTGATATTTTTACCCTATTATAATGGAGTTCTACCAAGTAAATGCCAAATCAATTAATATCTTGTCAATACCTAATTATAATAATAATTGCAAATATAGCCAAAAGGTTAAAAAACACCTTTGTACTGAACAACTTTCCGCATTATTTAGTAAATGTTTATTTAGAATTTTTTTTACATATTCAGACCAAGAAGTCTATCCTCTATGAAGTTTTCGGCACATATGGCAAGATAACATCGTGTTACATAAAGTTCAAGTATGTGAATGTGCCTCACTATGCTTTTGTAACATTCAGTGACCCGGAATGCGCACAAAGGTAAATGATACTTTTTATGCACTATGATAATTTCTAATGCCGAGTTAGTCTGAAATTAGTTTACTAAAAAATACAGGTGAAAAACTACATATTCTATTACACCTATGTATATTCGAGTGCCAGAGTTCTCTATGGTCTTTATTGTAAGCGATTCTTGTATGATCACTCATTAAATAACATTGAAAATTGAAAGATGTATATTATTATGATATTAATAATATTAACCGCTTCAGTACCGTAAGGACACTAGTGGCCGCTACATACGAACGGCGTGAATACTTTAATGCCACTGAAGACCACTAATATAACTTAAAAATAATTAACTGTTTATATCATGTTATAAGTAAACTTTTAATATTCATAAATTCAGTCCTATTTTTTAAAACTGTTCATAAATTATTAAAAATATGCGGTAGGTATGTGAGTGAATGTTTTTCAGCTTAAAACATCGCGGTACTGAAAAGGTTAAATGTCATTCTTTAATTACTTGCTGTCAGAGCAAAGCCATTTGTATTGGTGAATGGATTAAAGCGGACAGAAAAAACGTACATGGACACAGACAAAACAGTACCTAGAAAATGAAGGATTTAACACTTCCAAAACTGCAAAAAAAATCTGACTATCATGATGCCGGACCAAGAAAAAAAAATGTTTTGAATAAGAATACTGGCATACGTCTGTCATCAACCCAAACATAATTACGTATTTTCCCAGTTTATTTAAAATTATAAAATTTATTTTTCGTACTATAAGATTATATAAAAAATATGAATACGCTCATTTTATTTGGAGAAATAAAAGAATATATACGTAATGTATTCTTACCGTCCATTAGGCAGAGAGTTTTAATGAAGTTTTAAGTAATAATAAATTTATTTATTAATCACTGCACACTGTAGTGCACGCAACCAAATATTGAAAAAAAATTCTCTGTATATCCCTGGAAATAGTTTGAACACAAATAAAATTGCTATGCTACAGAATACATCATGTAAAAAGAGTGTGAAGCTGTAGCGTGCAGTGGTGGGTACAGTTGGTTACCTTGGAGAATTTTAAAAAAAACTAACCGTGAATAAAATGTCTATACAAATTAATCACAGCCCGACACTTTCAAACAAAAATTTCAATTTCACAGAACTAATTCACCGTCAACAGTCAGGACGTAACAAGAACGAATCTTTCATCGTCAGACAATTAATTATTCTGATATTAATTATTAACGTTATTTATTTTAAAAATTGAAAAATTCATGAAAAGATAAGAAATATTTTAAATGTGAATCATTCTTTGTCTACGTACAGTTATCTCCGTTTCTTGTTTTTATACGTGTATGGTACGGCTTAATCCGTTTTTTCTACGTTTTTATCTCACACGGTTTTTTCCTAGAGCCATTTGTATAATATGAAAAATCATGCAAGCCACCACGTACCAAGGATTTACGTATTTTCTAGGGTCCAAATGGAATCGATCACACTGGACAATCAGAAACTATGTGTGTCCCCTGCCGACTCGTGGCATCAGCCGAGAACTCCGTATGAAAAATATTTACCCAAAGAAAAAGGTATTTTAATAATAATTGCACATTTCGTTTGTATCAATTCTTTATATTTATTCAGCCATTGCAATAGGAGTGTTCACATTGTCGAGTGAAAGACAATGTTTTGAATTGTATACCATTTTTATAAATTATAATTTATTGATAAGACATCTGCAGTGTTTTAACAAAATCATATAAATTTCATTTTTTACAAGCAGAATTTAAAAAAAATCTTTAATAAAAGTTATAAATATGCACAGATAATTAATCAATGGCGGTAAAGGAAATATTATTTGTTCATTCAATAAATTTAATAAATAAATAATCAATCTTCATTACCACCTTATCCATGTACTATTTAGAATCATTGAGATAATTACTTGTTTAATCTTAAATTAATTATTAATAGTTCTGTTCTTCTGCGTTCTTCTGACGGTTAGCTGACTGTTTTCTAATTTGCAGTCTTGGGTCACATTGCTTGAATTTATTGGTTTGCTGTTCTTCTGTGTTAAATTAGGTCTCTACCGTATTCTACACTTTGGCCCAATTAGAGAGCATTTCATTAATGTAGCAGACCGCCCAACTGCAGCTAGCCAACACGGTGCGCGATTGTAGTGCCAGTGCGGGTGGTGGAAGTGAACACTGATACTAACGAATAGTAAAAAAAAATTTCATCACATTTCAGATTTTGACAGATTTCACCACATTGTTATTTTCTACACTAAACACTAAAAGAAAACTGTTTTGAAATTGGTGTCCTGTGTCAAATACGAGTCGTACTTTAGTTGCAAATTCATCAAAGACTTTAGAGCACTCATTTTTCACGCCGAAATTAATTATTGTACCTCTAATCATTTTTTTTTTGTAATTTTCAGCTCGATTCGGAACTAAATCAAAAAATTCCCGTGCAAAGTCTAGTTCTAAAACTGCTGCAAGTAAATCAACCGTTGAGGAGGTAAGCATATAAGCTAAAAATTGTGCTCGGCATTTAAAATTAACATCAATTCACGGAACCTTTTTACACATTGTACATCAACATCAAGCGTTGCCGTATTCCCTGAAAAACCCCATCCAGACATTTTGATTAATGAGACCTTTTCAACTTTGGTGAACTAGTGCAGGTGTTGCTCAAATACAAAAACATTGTCATTAATGTTCCTTTACCAGGAAGCTAATAGCCACATGTTAACGAAATCATAATTAGGGTTGTCAGTTTTTTTTATTATTTTATAATGTTTAATTTTGGAAAACTATATTTTATTTTCTATCATAATACAATGTCAAAAAGTTTTATGCTCAAAATCAGGGTTGCTAAAAAAAATATCAATCATATAGCAAAATATAACATCACAATCAATAAAATACTTGAAAAAATCAGTATATGTGAATAGAATAACTGACATATGAGAATATGTTAGTTAGGTAATTTTTAATATGCAAAGTTATTTATTTCTAATAGGATTTTTTTACCAGACTTTGACAACTCTCAATGTTTCAATTTGCTGTGCAAAATTAATTATTTTTCATATTGTTTTTTGACATTACTATTTTTTTGACAACCACAACGCCACCTGTGTGATTCTTTTTGAATTTGTCTCTTAAATCTATGAAAACTAAATGAATTTTATGAGTTTTCGGTAGATGACGGATCATAGCTGTATTATGAAAAGCGAAGAATAATTTAACTTGACTGAAAAAATAACTCGCCCACTGGTGGGTTTATGGTATGGAAGCAAACCTCACTTTTTCACAAGAATCCCATTTGTAAAACATTCACTCACTTTTAGCAGTGGAAGCTATATTTAAATAAATTTATTTTTGTTTCTTTTAGACTGAATATGATGACCAATACAACATCTTAAATATGCTAAACCACGATTGTATTACGCATATTTTGTCATATGTGAGTTTAAAGGATTTAATACGGTCAGAGAGAGTCAATAAAAGATGGGCATCGATTGTCAGGAATAATTTACAAAGTAAGTTTATTTTAATCAACATGTTAAAGTATTTTAATTAAAGAATTCACGTGATTTATATTTTTATGCGCATCATAGGCAGGTTTTTTGTGTAGCGATTTTATTTTTAAATACATATCGACTGTGGAAAGGAAAAAGGACGTAACCCTCAATTTTCCAAAACAGCTTTTTTTTCGATAATCACAATGTTTACAACTTGACACACATTCTATCAAAAGGATGGAAGCTGAAAATGCCGAATTAGTATCTAAAATTAGCTTTTAAGTTTGAAAAAGATTAGCTTGTAAAAAATTAAAACGAAGAAAAAACACTGAAATAAAGGTTTTTCCGAGACAATTTCTTTAATTAATATTAGATTGTGTCAATTAAACACCAGTTTAGAAGTATCCGTGCACTTCAAGGTTGTGTATAATTCATGATTTGCATATGTCACAAAATCATCAAAACACGTTTTTAGCGCCTCCTGTAAAATTTGATATGTGTGGGTTACGTCCTTTTTCCTTTCCACGGTCGATATGGTATAGCATGCACATGCATTGGATTGTGGCTTTGACTGTGGTTCTGTTCTTTCGCGCCAACACCACATTGCAACCGTTTGCAAACTGTTTTAAGGTTCATGCCCTAAAATGCTTACTGTTTTGGCGTACCATCCTCCAACCCCAGAATGGCGAATTTTGTTATAAACGACAACTTAACCAACTAAATATCAAATGTCAAACTGACAGTTATATGTCACTGATGTATATTATATAAAAGTTAGTAAACAAATATTGATGGTAAATTTTCGAAATATTTGGCTTAGAAACATTGTTTTGTTTGACTTGAAAAGCATGGAGCATTTTAAAACGAAATTATAGGAAACATTTGTACATGACATCGCACAAAACCGATATTCGAGTGAAAATTTAATTTTTGTATCTGTCGGCAATGAATGACAAGGTTATACACTCTTAATCTATACTTTAAAATTTAGAGTATGGATTAGAATAAAAGAATCGATTTATTATTGACAATAAAAAACATTGTGTTACTTTGAGTGTGTATTCGCTGAAATAAGATGAATAGAATGAAAACTAAAGAAAATCGTTTTGTTTTGAAATATGTCGACATCCGAAGCAATATTATTCAACACCGTTAAAGCTCTCCCCAGTGGCATCCCCATTGGCAGGCTGGTTCTACACCTTGGGAGAACAAACAATTCATGTCCACGATTTCTCAAATGTTATGTATCTCTTCATTCATCTCGAGATCAAGATTCCCTGAACTGACACGAATTCGATGTAAAATTTATTCGGACATGTCATCCTTGTAATTGTTTCACAGTTCACGGGGATTTGATGGGAAGCATGTCAAAATAATGATAGAAAATAATGTGCGTATCTGACTTGGAGATTCAGAAACAATTTCTTCAGCGATTGTCATGTCCCAATGAGTATCATTTTCAAGAAAGTTGAGCTGTTGACATGCAAGTAGAAGCATTCGTCATTTGTCAGATGAACTGTGTAAATGTGACCAAGAGCATCAGTAGTCATTCGTGTGATCAGGAACCGCATCGCCTTGCTTTAGACGTTAAAATTTCTTCGATGTAGCGTTCCAAGTTTTATAACGTGGCATCTCAGAGTAGAGCAACGTTCGTGCAAACAGCGTAATATTGTTGTCAAAAAAATTATCATACCTAATTATAAACATAACCTTATTTGAATATTATCCGATTTTATTTCGTTTTCATTTCATATCATTGATTTTTTTATTCTAATTCATACTCTAAATTTAAAAATTTTTTAAAGTCAATCGTAGCAGAAACATGGAATCTTGAGTTTTGGAAACAACTTGCCAACGAGTGGATGAAATCGGCATACAACGACATTTTCATTATTTCAAGCTGTTCGACATTTGAAAACTGTATGAGAATATTAATTTTCTTCATAATTTCTTCTCCGTGATATTTTTCCGATGTTTTAATGCTTATTCTGCTATTCTAGGCGGAGACGAATTTAATAAATCAAAGATCTTAAAATTCGTGCAGCTATTCTCGAGATATACGTGGTGTAAATAACCCCACTTTGTTTTATATATATAGATTTTTTAAACCTTAAAAAATGGCTTCAGACAAATACGAAAGTGATGACGAAATATTCGCCGATAATTTATCTGAATATTCCGGTGAAGATTAAACCTTTAATGATTCCTTGAAAAAAAAATGCAGAAGTAATAAGTATGCATTCAAAATTTTATTGTAAGATAACCACTGGTTTGGAAGATAGAGCGATTACTGCAAAATTTGCTTTTTTTTCACCTGCCGCTGATTTTCGCCCGCGTTACACATACCAGTTAGTTATTAGCAGAGCCCGCTTATAGTGTGTTAATTTCATTTCTATTAATTTCATTTTTCATCTTGTGTTAAACATATTTAGAGAGTGAAATATAAAAATAATTTTCTTACGTATTTATTTTAACCGTGTCCACTCCAAATGCGGAGTTTATCTCAACAGAAGTGTTTCTACGAGAACTGCTTGTTAATTAGTTACTCAAACTGTCTGTATATTTTTCCGTAACACATAGAAGACTAGGGCTAAGACAGAACAAACTGTTAGCTTATCACTTTTTAGTAAGAATGGGTGAGAGGGTTTCAAGAAATTTCGTATATGTGTGCCTTTAAACAGAAATCCATAAATAGTTTGAAAAATAATTGTTTGAAAAGTGTGCGTATTAAGATTCAAGCCCGTGACCTCTGAAAACAAAACCAACGACCTTTTCCACTCCACCACTGGCAACTTAAATAAAAAATATTTTTTTATCGATTTATGGTTTTTATTTTTCGACTTGCATAAATATGTTTTTAAAGAATGAGTAATTATAAAAAATGTTTAAACTTAAATCCTTTTTTTTTAATAAAAATTTTCGAGAAATTTGTAATTCGAACAATTGACGTTCGAGCAATCGGTTATTCGAGGATCTTGTTATTCGAGCAATTTCCCAGGAATCTACGCTCACATAATACTGTGTTAAGTTAAACAAGCGTCCATACTCCTTTAGCGAAAGATTTCGTTGACGACCATAGACGACCTGCGGAATAACCAAATAATCAATTTTCATTTTATATTAACATTCAGAGGAATATGGACGTACATGTACGTCGGCGCCATTTTTCTGTAAACTCAACACAGTAGTGTCTGTCTGTGAGCATATATATGCTTTAAGTATGAATTACATATATTCATTGGAAAAAAGTCACACTATTGTCATATTAACACTTAGGAGTCCGGGCGAACATATGTGTGCATCTCACTTTCAGTGCGCAGGAGTCCGCGCGAACATATCTGTTCGTTTTGCCGAGTGTAAGTTTACACAAAAAAAAGGTACTTTGTGTGATGATTTTTTTTCTTCACATTTCACAGTGATATTGAAATTGATAATGTCAAACAAATATGTTAAAAATATTTTTTTTTTAATCGTAAATATAGAAGTAATTCCACAGTATCACCTAGTAAATAATATTTTTTGTATAACGTTTAACGTTTGGTGTAATATTATTTTCATGGAAAAATGCATCTTTTTTGTTAGATCTTTTGCTTCGTTTACGTATATAAATATGGGTTAAATTTTCGGATAAGTTTATTTATTGCTTATTTGGCCGTTTCACAATTCTTTACAAAAAAATAAGTGTTTGTTCTATGGGATTTTTACGAAAGTGAAATTAGTCATGACAATAATTATATAACACAGATCCATTGTCTCAGATTCATTTTACATCTGTATCCTTTTTTTCTTTTGTAGACATTTTGCAACTAATTCTTGTTGGAAAGTCAACCCTAAATTCAAAGAAATGAAATCATTACTTTACTTCGAACAAAGCACCGCTTTTACTCAATATATGTTTGGCTTGCCAATAGCAATAAATTATGTAATTCTTAATGCCCTTTTCGAGACGCTGTTGACAAGGATCTATTTTTTCTGTAAAGTTTATGGCTCTGCTGTGAAAAAAATGTGACCCTAATGCTTCATAATTATTACACATATGAATGGCCACCATTCATTAATAGCATATACCTGCACCATTCTAACAAAAACAAACGATTCTCAAAGATTTAAAATATTTAAATAATTGAAATATAACAAGAATTATTTAAAAATATCTGAGAGTTGCGAATAAAACCTTACGATATAGAACAGATGTTTATTTTCGGTTTTACAATATCTCAAAAAAACTAAAATAGTTGTCGTTGCTGAGAAGAAGGAGATGGGGGGGGGAGGTTAGTAACCAGTAACTTTATTTTAAATTAGTGTATATTATTGCAACTCTTTATAGCCATTTCTTACTAAATAACTTTATTTTTAAGTTGTTACGACTCTTTATATGAAACCCTCGGTTGAGAAACACTGATTTTATCATATTTTTATATGTATAAAACCATACGAACGCTTTTTTGAAAGAAAAAAAATATACATCAATTGGTTAAATAGTTATCGCAATTTGAACGTGAGCGCAAAAAAAGTTCCATTTCCCCAAAATTCGGCCGGCTCCCGCGCATGTTTTAGTATGCAAATCTGCGGACCTATATGTGTTAATGGTTAAAAATTAACTTTTTAAATTAATTAAATATTTCTACAGTAGATAATACATGAATAATTTTCCTTTTCAGGTGTGAGAACATTCAAGACTTCATCTTACCTAAGTGAATTGTTCACTACAAACATGCTGCGTTCAGTTCTTATTAAAATAGGATCTTATCTTAAAATCCTTCACATAGATAACAAATGGTCCGTGCTGAACGACCGGACGTCCCAACTCATCGGGAAGTACTGTCATAATCTGACAGAACTGTTAGTCACGGGTATCACGGCTTCCAACTGGAGAAATATTTTGAGCAATTGTAAACAGCTGCGCTCTCTGGTTCTCTTGTCCTGCGGTAATCTCACCGATGACAATTTCAAAGCCCTCAGGAGCGAGCTCCGAGAGCTCACGATAACCTGCAATAATAAACTGAGCGGACAGTTTTTACATCACTTGACTAAGTGTAAACTCGAAAAGCTCGTTCTCACAAACTGCAAGAACTTGATAAGCAAACAGATCATTGCCGGATTGAAGAATTTAAATCATTTGACTTATTTAGGATTGAGTCACTGTCCCATTGCCGTGTTCAGAGAAATCAATACCATTTTAAAAATTGTACCCAATTTAACGGAGTTCTCTAGCAAAGATATACTATACCCTGGGATTCTGTCCATGGACGCCGTAGCTGATCTGAAGGAACTAACATATCTCAATTTGTCGAGGAATAAAATGATTTCTGATGAATTTCTGCAACTCATATCTGTCGGTTGCCCTAAGCTGACTTATCTAAATATATGCAACTGTGGATCTTACTTACAATTGTTCCCTCCGCCCCTTTCAGGTAATTGACATGTTTGTCTTTTCAAAAAGACAATTCAATATTTAGGTGCAGGTCTTTTCTATATTATTAATTAAAATTAATAACATTACCATTACAATGGGTGTTTGTTTACCTAAGTGTGACTCGCGATTCGCTTTTGTGGGAAGGATCATTCAGTCTGAAAGAGTTTCTCAAAGAGGAGACACACATAAAAATTAATGTTCTTTCTAAGACGAGAGGTTAGCTCTCGCGGCTCGGAGACTAGAAAAATACTTCTCTGCCGATGGGGTTCTTTTGTGACCCCAGTGGTTTCCTCATTATTGGCCTTATTTTATGAATTTCAAAAAAAAAAAATAGTCTAAGGGCTTTAAAATATCTCTCTGCATCATTCCTCATACATTTTTTTTTATAAAAATCCGTGGTTTTTTAATAAATAATCATATTTTAAGTTGCGCATAAAAAAGACGTCATCCCAGCACACATATGAATTTACAACTGACGAGTGTAGCGCAACTATCTTTCGAACGATCGTTACCGCAGGCACTTATCGCGTTATCGCGTATTTATATAAACTACAAAAGGTCCAAAAAACTATGATATAAGAATACCTTAATTATAAACATTGTATCACCCATATTAAAATAGATATTTAAGAAAATGTTGGTATTGGGGTCGCATTTCTTGAGCTTTAGAGCCGGAAAAGTTAGCTACGCTGAAAATTCAAAGACAGAGCGGACCAATCCAACAAATGCACAACATAATTTCAATATTTATGTGAACATCATAATTGATATAAAAAATGGTGTTACAAATAATCAGTCGTTTATAAAGGACATTAACATGTTTTATACATTTATTTAAAATTTTATAGTTTTTCATATCGTTCCTTATAACTTATCGACATATGATATTACTACATACTCCATTTAAATCTATTTTTTGTTCTGATAAATGGTAAATTTATATTCCAATTATATTTTGTAATGTTCAATTGCTAATTTATTTTGGTAAATTAGGATTATTCCAATATTCAAATTTACTATTTGAATAGTTGTGATGGAGTGCGCGCCAACCTAAGATGCGTGCGTGAGAGTATTTAAACGGCTGCGTGACCGTGCGCGGTAGGAACGATGATCACAATTAGGAACGCAACCAATGGAATAACAAAGTTTTTAACTTTATGTTATAATAAATTATCATTAAGGAAACAAAATAATAAACGGTCAATGTTTTTTCAGTTGTCAGCAAGGAAGGATTCAACCATATTTGGAAACTGAAAGAATTATCAGTATTGATTGTGAGCTCTACTGGGATCGGCGAGAAAGCTTTGAAGTCATTGGGAGTGAACGGAGGAGGTGCCAAATTGACCAAATTCATCAGTCGGCATAATGTCGAGATTTCTAATTCGGCTGTCATTAAACTTGTAGAAAAATGTCCTGATCTAAAGGTTATAAATAATCATTTACTTATTTTACAACTCTTCAATTTTGTTAAGAAATTACATAAATTTCTATAATTCATACATCACTCTAAAATGTGTTAAGTAATGTTAGGAAACAATACACACATTTCTACGCTAAGTATGGTTTCCTTTTTCTAGACCAGGGTTTCTCAACAGGGGTTACATAGATTTTTTAGGGGAACTACAGTACAGTTTAGGGGGGACACAAGCATTTTTTTTTAAAATCAGTTAACCTTTTCCTTACTATGCTAAAAAATCCCTTGCGCTCCGATGATATGTATTTACTACAACATATGAAAAAGTGATTTAAAAATCGGAAAAATTCGAGTATTAATGAATATTGATTTTATTAATGATATTTCAAGTATAAATTTATCATTTTTTGTAATATTATTGCTGAAAAGTGCCTGAAAACATGAAAAAAAGCATCGCAAATAGCCGGCAGAACCACTGCATCGAACGACTTATATGCTACTGAAGTATCGGTCGGCCGTTATTACAAAAATTACACGCGTGCCAAATGTTGACCAGTGGTTTCAAATATTTTTCGTTGAATAAAAAGACAATGCGTGTGAATACCACAAATATATATTTTCACAACAAAAATGCATGTAAAATATAAAAAGAAATTGAATTTATGAAAATAATAAGAAAAATATGTAAAAAATAATGCAACTGACATTACACATACAAAATAGTCTAAATATAAGTCTAGTGTGCGGTCACTTTCTCACAATCTGAACACGTAATCATTTTTTTTTTGTGTCGTACATACAGGTTTTTTTGCAAATATTGCACTCCATTGTGCTTTTTTTTAGTTGGATAAGGGCAAAATCTACAAGATTTTACCGGCGCTCAAGATTCTAAAGATGTTTGCTCTCGTGCGAATTATTTATAATATCAACTATTACAGCTGTTTCGGGCAATATTGTCTGATAATGTGACATTCAATCGATTTATGAATTTCTGTTCAAAGGCATGGATGTATGTGATGTCTTGAATTCCCCTCCCTCACCTATCCTATCCTATGAACGGGGCGTATCGAGAGCGATTAGCTTACCACTAATCCTGTCCTAGCCCTATCCTATCCCTACTCTCTTTAGAAAAAAAAGAGAGGTTGAGCAACTGAGTAACAAGCAGTTCTCGTAGAAACACTTCTGTTGAGATAAACTCCATTAGGAGTCCATATGCTCCACATTGGGAGCGGACATGGTTAAAAAAAAAAAAAAAGTGTGACATTACCATGTCAATTGCGTCTTTTTGTAGTTTGTGAAATTTAAACGCGCTATTTTTCCTTCTTGTAATATTATTCTAAGCTGAGCTAAATTCTAAGCTGAGCTCTCTTATACAAAAAAAATCGGCGACTTCTATTATTTTTTTTCCACTCAGGATGCTTCAAAATCTATAATATGTAAGAATTTAGTGCTGCTATATCTAAAATCTCCATAAATATGCGAAAATGCCATCTTCTTGTCGACCTTAAATATTTCCAAACTCGTATTTTCATAATCTTATCCCACTGTTACTTTAGAGTAACGATATAAAAAATAATCACCAATCGCTTGAGAGCCACTGTATACGGGTCATTCCAGACAGTCTCTAACTGGTGACGTAAAGAATACGAGAGAGAAAATAGTCCCTTTCGCACCAGGCGAGGTCAAACAGGTACGCATACACGCGCACACAGACAAAGTGTGCTGTATAACGCTTATGTATTGGTGTGTTTATCCCCGATTTGTCGAGAAAATATTTTTTTCCTTCTCTCCAGATGAATAATTATACAAAATATTTTTTTTAAGTAATTCGTAACTATATTACGGAGGAATACATAAATTCTGAACCCCGTATCTATTATATTTCATATCGAAAATCACGTTATTTGAGTCGAATTGTAGTAAATACATATCAGCGGTAAGCAAAGGTTAATTGTGTCTTAGAAATTGGAATTATTTATTTAATTAATTAATTAACATTGCACAAGGTTGACAAATTATAAATTTTAAACTTTTACATTGAAGAAAAAAAAGAGCACAATTTAGTATTAAAAGCAGAAGAAAAATAAATTGCAAGGAAGTCAACTGAGTAAGCTCCGACGAACTCTACTTTAATACATAAAAAATAGTATTCGTCGGAACTCACCCACATCTACGTGGAATATGTCGACATCCGAAGCAATATTGCTAAAACTCTCTCCATTGGCAGGCTGGTCTACACCTTGAGAGAACAAACAATTCATGTCCACGATTTCTCAAAAAATGATCAGAAACATTTAGATTCACATTCTCAAGAATGGTGAAATTCTCATTTTGGCCTCATATAAGCCGAAAGAAATATATGGTCAGGTACATTTCTCTTCGAACGTTCAAACTATTAAAGTTTAGCATGCCTACGAAAAAGTTAGTTTGATAAAGCCATGGGTAATATCCATACATCCTCATATAGAGAAGTCTCGAAAATTTCTTCTGAATCTTCTCCACCATAGGGGTATATTTCGAGCCTCTTGGGGACCAAAAAATTGACCCACTCAAGTCTGCTTCGAACCAAAGCGTTGCACATTAATATTAGAATTTTAACTCCCGAAAAGACTCTGGTGGTATGGATGATAAAGCCCAACATTTGTAATGCTTTTATTGCAAATAATCTTAATATGATTATTGAATGTTAGTTTGCTCTCAAATTGTACACCAAGATCTTTGACTGATGAAATTCGTAAGAGAATTCGGCCGTTCATTGAATAATGGAAAAATAACACCCGCGAGCCTCTTGTAAAAGATTGCATTTATCAATATGGAAATCGAGTTTGTTACATCGCCCCCAATCCATTATATTATCTATATCAGACTGAAGACGATGATAATACTAAGGTGACAACCTTCAAAAAACGTTTCAAATCATTAGCGAATAACAAGAACATAGCATTTTTAATAACGTTTGCTAATTCATTTATGAAAATAGTGAACAACAATGGCCCCAGGTTTGAACGCTGCGGAAGACCAGAATACGTGCAAAACGGCATTGATTCAAAAGCCCATATGATACGTAATGTTTTCTGTTCCTAAAATAACTACCAAAAAGCCTAACAAAACCATCAGACACACCGATCAATTGGAGTTTTTCCAATAGAATGTCAGAGAAGAGCGTAAAAAAACGTCTCATTGTTCATTTTGGGAAACCTGTAAATTTCTGGGATTTTCGATTCGAAATTCTTGGAAGAGCCAAAAAGAAAAAAAACGTCTTGTGCTCAATTTAGGAAATCCGCAAATGCCTGTTATATTGGATTGGAAATTTTATGGGAAGACAAAACAATGGTATGGGGGCATAGAAAAAGACTGAGAAACACTGCTCTAGATCAGGGTTTCTCAACCAGGAGCCCTGAGCCACAGCGTGTTTCAAGGGGGTCACAGAGTTTTTTTTTAGATTTGGCTCGCCACAGCACAGTTTAGGAAGCCACGGGCAAATTTCTGCAATTCCGCAAATTTCTAGGATTTCTTGAAATCCTTGGAAGAGCTAAAAAAATAAAAAAAAGGCCCCACGCTGGTTTTCTGGGCAAATCCGCAAATTCCTGTGATTTAGAATTTGAAATCCTTGGAAGAGCTAAAAAAAAAGTCTCACGCTCGTTATTTCGGGAAATTCACAAATTTCTGGGAAGAGCAACAAAATTCATAAAAAATCCTTTCAAAGGAGACAAAACAATGGTAAGGGGGTCACAGACAAATAAAGACACTCAAAAAGGGCTACGGGGCCAAAATGGTTGAGAAACACTGCTCTAGACTACAATAGTATTACAAAAATTGATTCTTCCCGTCGAGTGAACGTCTATTTTAGAAATGTATTCCTGAAGGGTTAAGCAAAAATCCTTCCAATCCATGTTGTAAGAATATGTTTTAAATGAAAAATTTTCACCTCTAAATACTCTATTTTGGATGAATTTAATTTACCGCTTTGTGTGAAACTTTCAGATAATTGACATATATGGTTGCGCTTACTTTGATCAAAGTGTGGTTTGGGGAGTCGACAAAGCCCTCATGGAGCACCCGCACAGAACGTCCACTCTGGAAATTAACATCGCCCCCAATAAACATTTTTCCTCGATAGAGTGGCAGGTGATTACAAACTATACATTAAATAAAGCATTTTGTAATTATTATATAAATGAAACACTAACAACTACGTACGATCTGATTCAGCGCTAACAATTTATACTGATGATAATAAAGAATACTCCCGATCGTCCGTGTGCGGATTATCCGGTTTGCATATTATACCTGCATGAATTTAATTGAAAAAAATGTTACATCATTTTTCAAATATTTACGCACTTTCGTGTGTACACATTACTGCACATGTCCGTATTTTATGGGAAGGTAGAAAAGTGTGATGGAGCTGAGCTAGTTTCAATCGGTTCGTCGTGTTGATTGTGATGGAGTGTGTGCGTCAATTTGTTTGAAGCATTGATTGATTAATGTATACATTTTTATCTCTACAAATTTATGTAGAAATATTAAAATGTTACATCCTAATGATTTCATTTTGTTTTTTATAAGAAACAATGTAAATATTGTATTCTCTTATCAGTCGATAGTTCTCGTCACAAACGAAGCCTGCCCTAATCATATAAAATTAAAGTGGATAAATAAAATAACTTTTTTCTGTTAATTCTACTACTATTCATTTTTTTCTACAGAGCGCAGCAAAGCAAGTTAATAGCAAATTCCTTGTATTGCGAATTGACGATGACTATAGTGACCCTCTCCCGGATAGATCTATGGAGTCCCTGAAAGAGTATTATGAGTTTGAAGGTCTCGAGGATGATCAATTTGACTCAGATTATGATAACGGTAATTTATTGTTTTAAAATCGCGGTAACTGGATAAACGCTCATTATAAAAATTTGCATTGAATAATTTTAATGATTTTTTAAAATATTTGTCTTATCATTTCTCATTCAAAAGTTATCTTAAAAGATGAATAACTTATTTTATTTGCAACTGTACATGTGCATATTAATTTGCCTTATGGCCATAACCATTTTTACACTGAAGATTTGAAGTATTTTCAACTTTAATCGAAGCCAGTGGCGGTTGGTCAATGTGGCATTGGATCGATGCACCCCTTGTATATGCAGGGGCGGTTATATTTCATGAAATAATATTCAAACATAATTTAAGATTTCGACTGAAGGTGCTTGATGGAATTTCAATATTAAATTTGAACCGTTCAAATTATGTACATTCACAAAGAAAAAATGTTATTTAAAGGTAAATTGTCAAAGGACATAGAACATACTAGGAATTGGCGTAGAATCATTTATTTAGGAAATACAAGTTTTAAAATTAAAAAACAGCTGGCTGATTTTTATTGTAAAAACTCCTTAGGCAAATTATAAGTTAACAATAAAGATAGAATACATTACTTAAATAAATCCGGGATTTATAGATTGCAATCAGTGGCGGCCGGTCAATGTGGCATTGAATCAATGCACCCCTTGTATATGCAGGGGCCGTTTTCTTTCATGAAATAATATTCAAACAACATTTATACCATTCACTCATTTTAAATTCTTCATTTATTTATTGTCTAAAATAAAATAAAATGTAAAATATTTATAATAGACAATAAATAAATGAAGAATTTAAAATGAGTGAATGGTATAAATGTTATGTTTGAATATTATTTAATGAAATGTAGTCGCCCTGCATATACAAGGGGTGCATTGATCCAATGCCACATTGACCGGCTGCCACTGATTGCAATGCTTTTGTTGTACAAAATTTTATATCGGGAAAACAAAAAGAACATTGAATACCAGAGTATAAGAACACATGGCAGCCTTTAGATTGAAAAAAGACACGTCTACTTTTGCTAATCACTTACTTTCGGAAAGAGACGTGTTCAATCAGGAACAAGGGATAAAAATGTTGCAACCAAATAGGGACGCTCAAAAACTCTTTTTCCAGGAAATTTTAGAAATAAACAGCGCATTTGAACTGTCTTCCGATTTTAAATGAAATTCTACACATGCCTGGCTCTCCACTTTTATACCCCATATAAATATAATCATAAAACCTCTTCCGACAAACAAAAATAAATATAATTCTTAAAACTACTCACCATTCAAATCTTTGGGCATTTTCATGGGCCTTTTCGCCAGCAATGGCTTTAAACTCAATGATACATTTATTTATTATATAAACACGTAACATTCATTTACTAAGTGTCAGTTCAAGTTCATCCGTTCACTTGAACGCCAGAAGATCCCGAAAGGCGAAACCCGGGTCATTAGTGTCAAAATCTGTGTGAATGTACATAATTTGAACGATTCAAATTCAAACATAACATTTATACCATTCACTCATTTTAAATTCTTCATGTATTTATTGTCTTTAATAAAATATATTTATTTTATTAAAGACAATTTGAGTTATTATTAAAGTTATTTTATTAATGAGTGAATGTTATAAATGTTATGTTTGAATATTATTTCATGAAATATAACCGCCCCTGCATAAGAGCCCCCAAGACGAAAAACAGTCCTTTACTGTTTTCGATGTTTCGTCCTCCGGATAAAATTCCACAACCGTTGTTACTTTAATATATTGGTGCTTTTATATTACGGACGTGTTATGTATAATTGATTTTTGTTTACAGATAGCATCGATGACGATGATAATGAATACTCTTTAGATGACATGGAATTCATCGGCGGCGGTGACTTTTTTATTTAAATATATTTATTCCTGTGTTTTAATAGTAAGTGTATTTATTCCCGCGACCGATGCTGTCGATCTGAAGAAACGAGAACTATTATTATGCTGCGCAATACCCATGTTACCGTTTTCTTTTTTAAATTACAATTTTTTCCATTGGCTATTGATGTACGGCGACAACTGATTATAATGACGCAAATGTTGTCCCAGCTAGAGTTGATTTCGATGTCGATATGTCAAACATATCTTATTTTATATAGTTTTACAGTATTACCAATAAAACAATTTTGATCTCTACAAGGACTGGCGGCCACAATGTAACGGTCAATCTTTAATAATGATATTAAATAAACAGGGACTGAACATATATGTTTTAAACCACAATTTGATTGTTACCTATATTTTCTATCAGAAGCAAACTGAAAAAAAAGGTAAACTACAAACTTTAAAAAAATGATAATGTATATGCAGCGATGTATCTCAATGATTTTCTATTGTCACTTGGTTTATCTCGGCTAAGCTGAGTATTATGTCGAGTTATGAAGAGTTGTATAGTGATAGAAATATCCCTCATAATAGTACAGTCAAAGTCCGTTAATTCGAACAACGATAATTCGAAATTTCTCTGTCCCAAAATTGACTTTTCAAAGTAAATTCTACCGATAATTCGAAATATCGCATATTTCGTAATTCGTAATGTTTTTCGTCAAAATGTACTTACGATTTCTAATAATTCAAAATTTTGGTAGAGGCTTTTGTCACACACTAATGTGGTGAACAGATGGTAATAAGAAAGTACGGACAGAAAACACAAAAAAAATCTCAAGGCTGCTCGAATCCGAACATGCCAAGGAAATATGCACCTTATGCATTTTTTATTTGACAGTTATTCTAACAATGCTTTGTTTACCTTGGAATATGTGCCCCTGTTGTGTCTTCACAACAAACCCATAAGTGTAAGGGAGACATCAATATAAAGTGAAGTACCACATGAGAAAGAATCCGTTTTTGATTTGAGTCATTCTATTTTATAGCATGTGCACGAACAAATACATTGAATATGTATAGTGTTTTTTATTCGTATGAGATAAAATAATTGTATATATTTTTTTGTTCTTTTTTTTCATTTGAATATGTTCTATTATCGTAATATTGCCAAAATACATAATTTTTATTTTGACGAACGAAGAAATAGCCGCGTTTCAAGTCGACGGCAATTGCCGCATTTTTTGTGATCGCTTAATTCGTAATTCGAATTCTATTGTTATTATTATTATGAAAACTTGACTATAATTTTTATTTTGACAGAACGAAAAAATGGCCACGATGTTCGGCAATTCCCGCGTTTTTTGTTTTTGTGATCGCGTAATTCGTTATTCGAATTTTTTTGGGAAATCCGGTCCCTTGAATTTCGAATTAATGGACTTTTACTGTAATTGATGTGTAAGAAAAATTTTCATCACAATATTTTCTGATGCAGGGGAGGGGGTAGAGAATTGCCGTGAAGCTTCTGTGGCACGATTGCTACATCTCAAAAAAATCACTAGTACTTATTCCATATTTATTTAACACAATCGGGACCAGTTTCGTTCACGCTGATGAGCATTTTTGCAAAACTGGTCCTGATTGTATTAAATAAATGTGAAATTAGTGCCAAAGTGTTTTTCTATTTTTTTCGAGTATAATGTCTTTCCACCAAGCATTGAACTCCTTAAAAGAGACTTTTTTTTAGCAATATTTTGTAATCTATGTATAATGTATTATCATTATTATATTTTTTATTAAATAATTATTACTTCTACACATTAAGTCAGCGATTTCCAATCTGGGAGGTGTGGGTCATTGCAAAGGGAGGCGCGAACAGTCCAAATTATTTTTTTACCCTATAAAACGTGTCTTTATTACTACATATATGAAATAAAGGGTGGGGAGGCACGAAGATATTTTTTTCTTCAAAGGGAGGCGCAGTAACATAAAATTTGGAAACCACTGCATTAAGTAATTTTTGCCAATCACTACTTTATTGTTTTTTTAAAATAAACAAAAGAATTTAGTAAAAAGGTTAATATTTGGTAAAAAAATGTGTAAAAAATATTAATAACAATCCATTTGGGCTCGGGATACCCATCCAGAAATCAATGTCAACATAGAACCATATTAATATAAACACAATATTCCTTTGTACTTCATTCCACTTTATTTAATAGGTTAGGACCGGTTTCGCTCATTGCGAGCATTGTCAACTGATAAGAAAAATATATAAACAGTGCTTTTTATATAAATTAAAATTGAAATAAAAGGTGTAAGCAACTATTAACAATGAAAAGAATTTAATCGTTATTAAGTTATTTACTTTAGTAATTAAGAGTTTCACTTTCTCAAAAATTTCCCAAATTTTAATTGTGTTCATAATTGCCATCATTCACCATTTATAATTTATTGGTCTTTGATGATTTTTTAATTGTATCTTATAGGTGTTAAGCATTTTAATTTTGTGTAATTGTAGAGTCACTTATAATGCAATTTGTAAATTCTTTTCATTGCTAATATTGCTTAAGGTAAATGTACCAGTGGCTGACCATGTACCAGTAGTTGACCTTTTGGCAACAAAATTGCCTAAAATAAGAAATGCAGACGCAGGATTATTGTAAAGTTCAGACAAGTCAAGCCATTTGTGGTCAGATTGAGAAACTAACCCATCACCATATATGTCATTTTACTGTAATGGCAGCCATTTGAAAACAACACCTAGTGAGGTAAGTGTTTTATTTGACAGTGCATATACAGTAAAACCCCCATTTATGCGATCTTCGGGACCGTATAATTACGGACCGTATAATTGGGGGTGTGAATCTCATACAAAATTAGGGATTTGGGCTTTTCGGCGGAAAATGCAAAACTAAGATTTCCCTTCATTTTTGCAAAAAAAAAATATTGTCGAAATTTTTAGTTACTAAGTGAAAAAATGCAAAGCGCGCGAAGAATGCCGCATATAGTCAGACGCCCAGGTATGTGTGTATAGCCTGGCACGTGTTGAATACACAGACGCTAGCCAACATTTGACTGTATGCACCGCATATCTGCCGAATGCATAGTTGGCCTTGTAAATCAGTCGTTCGAGGACCATTGTTTGAAGTGCTTTTACAGTTTTGCGGTGTGTTCAATCTTTCGCACTTTCAGGTAAATACATATTACTAATAACTTTTTACTTTATCTATAACATCAAATTAATTTTAAATCTTTAAAAAACTTTACTGACTGCTCGATTTACTATTATATTAAAATATTTTTCAGCCATGGAAAAAACGGAATTAAAAAAAAAAAGAAAACGAATTTCTATCGAAGAAAAATATACCATTTTAGAAAAACTTAGCAGCGGAGTGAGAAATTATGTTATTTCCAAAGAATTTAATATAAATGAATCTACAATTCGATTGATTAAAAGAAATGAACGTAAAATTAGACAGTGGGTGTCTATCGGTTCACCTGATAGTATAAAACAAGTTTCATATATAAAAAACACTCTAATAACAAAAATGGAAAAATGTTTGAAAATATGGATAGAAGATTGTAATAAAAAACATATTCCTCTGAGTGTCCGAATTATAAAACACAAAGCATTAAAAATTTATGTATATTTGAAACAAGGAGAGACTGATGATTCAAACTTAGCTCTCGAAAATCATTTCGAATTTAAAGCGAGTAATGGCTGGCTTAACCGATTCATCAATCGATTTTCCCTGCGCAGCATTAAAATGAGCGGCGAACGTGCATCTGCCGACGACGAAGGTGCAAAAAAATTTACACTAAAATTTAAAAAAATTATTGATGACGAAGGCTACACACCCGACCAAGTATTCAATGCTGACGAAACAGGCCTTAATTGGAAAAAAATGCCAGAACGCACATTTATTTCCAAAACCGTTAAATCTGCACCCGGATTCAAAGTTGCCAAAGACAGAATAACTGTTCTCCTTTGTAGTAATGCATCGGGGAGTTGTATAACGAAACCAATGGTTGTCAATCATTTTTTAAACCCACGAGCAATGAAAGGAATCGATAAGTCTAAATTGCCCGTTTACTGGAGGGCAAATAAAAAAGCGTGGATTACGGGAATTTTATTTCGCGATTGGTTTTTTAACTGCTTTGTTCCAGAAATGGAACAGTTCACGTTAAGAAAAAATATTGCATTTAAAATATTGTTACTGATTGATAATGCTCCTGGCCATTGTACGGATCTTTGTCATCCAAATGTCAAAGTAATCTTCTCTCCTCCAAACACTACATCTATAATACAACCCTTAGATCAAGGAATAATCAAAACTTTCAAATCGTATTACATACGAAGAACATTCGAGTATATTATGGAAAATTCTGACAATAGTCCAAATACGACACAAATGCAGTTGTGGAAAGATTTTTCTATTTTAAATTGTGTAAATTTTATTAATTTGTCTATTAATGAAGTTAAATCGTCCACATTAAACGCTTGCTGGAGAAATATTTGGCCTGAAGTGGTCATGGATGGAGTCAGTGTAACTCCAATATCCTACGACACTAATCGGATAATTACTTTAGCAAACACCCTGGACAACATAAATGAGTCTGATATCAGTGAAATGATTAACAATGATTCGTTAGAATTGGACGAGGAAGAATTGGTTCTTCTTACAAACGAAGAAAACGAAACTGATATTAACAACCGAATCAACAATGGCTTTATGGAATTGGTTAAAGAAGAATCAGTTGCACTTACAAATGACTCCGTACAAAATGACAATAAAGAAAACGAATGTCAAGCCGAAGGTTTGACTTTAAATAATTTAAAAGAAGTATTTCAACTGAAAAAAAAATTAGAATCCCTCATTACTAGTATTGATCCCTCAACTAAGCGCTCTGAAAAATTAAAAAAAATATTCAAGTTCTCTTTAGCACCGTATTATAACATACTGCAAGAGTTGGAAATTATTGAAGAAGACGAGGAAATCATCTCAGTAATAAAAAAGCGTCATCGAAACCGAACATTATCTGACAGTGAATGATGTATGTTTTTTTTACTTTTTTAAATTTTAGTCCTAAATTAAGTACTCGATATAATTCGATGTAGGGTAAAACCTACTATTATTGGCCATCTTCAATTATTGGCCACTTGCAGATAAGTCTAGTTTTATAAGATATGAAACTAACATTACCACTCGTTGACTTAATAAGGAAGTTCATTAAGTATTCCTAGATATAGCAAATAACTATCATTTAAAGCATTGTTAAATGACCTAAAATCTGATTTAAAGCTTACTGTTGGAGCGTTGTCGCGAAACAAGTGAGATTTGTTGTAAAAATCACAAGGATTTGACTTCCGTGTAAAGGTACGTTGAACATTTATATGTTCATTAAATGAATTTAAAATTAATTTGAGTAGTTAGACTTTAGTGTATTTATAAATCATTCACTGATTGAATTGAAAAAAAAAAGATTAATATTTGATATTCAAATTGCTTGCATTTGTCAAATGAATATACATACATGAGTATCAATAAGATAATAAAATGATGTAAGCATACTCTGTATGTAAATTAAATACCTATATGAATTATATGTCTTCAATATAATCAAAAATATTGGCTCTATCACAATACAGCAGAATCTTTCCAAATTACTTAGTCAAATTAATGTTTTGCTTGTTTCCATTCTCCAGCGCCATTCTCATAGTTTTTTTTGTAATTACTTCAGATATAGAAACTTGAAACATCCATCAGAGATTTTTGGTTATTAAATTATTTTTACTAAGTGTTGCAAATGAGTAAAAGATTTTTAAAAAGGTTAAGATTTTTAAGCAAATCGGACGCCATATAATATTGAGAGTAAAGTTCCATTTGGGATCTTCACATGTACATAAATAGGTACATAGTATTTAATATATAAAAAAAATACTTGAAATAATATTTGACATTCTTTTCAGATTGATTCGTATCATTTTGTTTTTTAAATATTTGGTTTCGATTCAGCTCAATTTACTGAAAACATATGATTCTTACATTAAAATGACATTAAAGTTTGCATTAATCACTTAACGTAACACTTTATATTGATGTGGGAACATAAAATTACATCATTAGTTTTTATTTTATTTAATATTTTTTTACTGCAATTTTTGGTATGGCCAATAATTGTATCTTTTGGTGGCCGATAATTGAAAAAAGTGACCAATAATTGTAGATTTCTGCCTTTTTTTTGCTTATTTTTTTTCAAGTGCAAAAATGTATATGTTTCGATAATTGATTATAATATGTAAATAAGCAATTTGACATATGTTTTTTTAATTCGCATTCCTAATGATACGTGGCCAATAATTGCATGTTTTGCTCTATGTACTATTTCAATAAAATTATGCTAGATTATTACTTTATGTAAAATACCCTTTTACAAATATCAAATTACAGTGTAAAATATAAATAAAATAAACAAGTTAAAAAAACTACATATGTATTTCTTTTCCCGCGACGCGCATATGTATAAATAAAACCAAAAAAAGTTTTCAAAATCAGTTGCAGTTTTTTACCATGAGAAAATAGTATGCACATCAAATTAAATAGATTCTCTGATTTAAATTTCCATTAAAAATATATATATTGAGTTGAGCTCCCCTGCTGCAGCCGCCCAGACGAACAGCAGCAACGGACGTAGCAATGGAATGCGACCGTACAATTGGGGGATTTGCGGCGAATATTTCAAGCCAGCGCATAATTCGGGGTCGTGTAATTGGGGGTCTCACTGTAATCATATGGCAATTCAATGTTTTTGACTTTATGATACTAAGTTGATGCATTACAGGTAGCCATAATATTGAAGTACCGAGATCATTTTTAATTTTTAGGTTATATTTACAGGAAAGCTAGTTTGGGGGGGTCAACTACTCAAAAAAAATTTCATGCTTTTTCAGTAGTTGACCAGGGTGTCAACTACTGGATAAATTAATAAAAAAAATATACCACCATTTTTTAACAATTTTGTCATTAATAAGTGTGGAATGATGATTATTTATGAATTAGAAGCGTGCAGGACTGTTCTATCCAATAGATGACATAAGGTTAACTACTGGAACACCATATGGTCAACTACTGGTTTTTTTGTGTATTAACTCCTTAAAGATGTGATTAACGAAGTTGTGACAGAATCTGGTCTGGTAAATGGTTTCCAGAAATATCGACTTTGTCCATAGAACCCTCAAGCAGTGAGGGTATCAGGAGAATCTGAAAATATGCCTCCAACGGTAACATCACAGGAACGCAAGCGGTATTTAGAGAGAGGACTGCAGTTCCTGAATGAAAACATTGATCAGGAAAAAAATTAACAAAAAAAATGAACCTAATCAAGATGACAAGTCATTGTTTGCACTGTGATGAAAAGTAAAAATGAGTTAGAAAGTATCGCTTTTCCTGAGCCGGATAGATCCGTCGATGAGGCATTGCAAGAAGAGGTAACCGATGATATGATGTCTTTGGCCGCTTGGAATACTACAAACTGTTATGCTGCTTCATCTCCAATCACCAGTACACCTGTGGTTGGTCCAACGATTAGAGAAAATATTTCGTCTCCAATCGCCAGTGCACTCGTGGCTGGTCTTATGACTAATGTGTTGTCTCCAATTACTAGTGAACCCGTGGCTAGTCTATTCAAGAGACATTTTTTCTTGCCCGGTAATGGAGAAAAAAATCCAATAAAAGGGCGAAAAAGGAAAAAAAACCCACTATTGTTTTCGGCAAACTGTGCCGGGAGTATTTCCTAAACGAAAAGAGGAAAAAAGAAGAAATGGAACGTTTAAAAAAAGAACGTACTGCATAGAGGCAAACAAAAAAGAATTGAATGGGCGAGCAAAGGGTAAGTTGTAAGCAGTACAGAAGAAATGCGTTTTCTTCAGAGTCTTCTTACTTCAGTGTTGACATTTCAGACTCAACGGAAAGTGAATGGAACGAGTCTATCGATGAAAGCATTGCGCCTTATGCTCGTTGGCTGCTTGTTATTAAAGCCATTAATGAACATTTAGTATTCTTAAATGAAGGAAAATACTTTCCGGGAAAAATCGTTCATATTTCTAAAGCAGCTGCTACTATTTCATTGATGCTTGGGAGCCTATGGAAATGGCCAGAGTGACCTGATGTACTTAGCTATGAATGGATGGAGGTAGTTTCCCACATAAATGACCCGAGGCAAGTAAGCAAAACTCCTAATGTTTTTTCAGTTCCGGAATTGGACTTTATTTGGAATATCTAAAGATTTTTGTGTGAGAAAAAACACTTGTCTTATATGTGGTGAAAGTTACTGAGCCTATAATATACTATGTATGTACTAAGCTGCTAAAATAAATACATTTTTCTATTTTTACTTTGATGAAGTAACATGGTCAACTACTGCAACATTTAATTTTTCAGATGGTCAACTACTGACACTGAAACATGGTTCTTAAAAATTGAACACAATTCTTTTGAAACAGACCCTTTCTTAATATTTGTCTTATTATATTAATCAAGACATTTGAGCCATTATGAATACACTTACTTTGCCGTCATTCGGCCCAATGCTAAACGGCAATCGTTATTTATGTTGAATTTTTGCTCTTAAGAGGTCAACTACTGGTACGTTTACCTTACACCTTTTATTTAAATTTGTATAAATAGCACTGTTTATATATTTTTCTTATCAAGTTGACAATGCTTGCAATGAGCGAAACCGGTCCTGACCTATTAAATAAAGTGGAATGAAGTACATAGGAATATTGTGTTTTTATTAATATAATGCCTTTCCACCAAGTATTGACAGTGAACACCCTAAAAGTGATAAAACCATATGTCTAAAGATGGTTCCAAGAAAGATCTAGGCCCGATTAAAAAGTAAAATCTGTAAGTAATATAGTATCGTTTTGAATTATGTATGCTAAAATTCCAAATAATTGTTTATGATTCGAAGTAATCAGTAATATTTTTTCCTGATAGTGATAATATGAAAAATATTCAAAAGAATCTACTAAAAGGTTGAATGTGAAAAAATAATTACATTTTAAGAACTAATAATATATTGAACAAAAATAATAAGTGGCGGTTGGCGATACGCAATTATTGATAAATGCCTGAATCAATTTAGACATCTTCAAAATTATCTTGCAAGCTGAATTTTATTAAATACAGGAATATTTGGGAAAATTTCAATCACTAATAATTTTCGTTACGAATTGATTAGCTGCAGCGTTTCTCTTCTATCCACAGGTTAGGAAGTTTTCAGTCTTAAAATGCAGACTGAGTAAAATAGATTAAGATTTCTTTTTGGGAGGGACACCATATATTATATTCAGTATTTTCTAACGCGGAGGGATGAGTCAAATGTTGAAGGCATCCACGACACCGATGGAGGCAACACAGAATCCAATATTTTTAATTATGTTCAAGTGATGAGAATTTTGTCCTCTCGTTAAGTTGACTGACTTTTTACATCCTTACAATCCTTGAAAATTTCACATGTATCGCTTGAAAAATCTTTTCAGAATATCATTGGAAACGATTTGTAAAGTTATCCATACATATTTTTAATTAAGATATTTTGTAAAACTGATCAACTGAAAATCAATTGATCCATTGAGTTTTGAGTATCCGTCTTTGTCAAAATCTGTTCAGTAAATAAAATTATTTCATGTAACTAAAAAGTATATTATTGCACATTACTATTTCCTGCTGTAGTAGCTGCAGGGACGTAGAGACCACTGATGATTAGCAATCGTTGACTCGCGATGTTAGGATTTCTCAAAACACTCAACTTTTGGGTTAAAGAGTACCTGAGCGTCTAATATTATTTGACGTTTAATACAAAATGGCCGTCGCGTTCAGTGCAGCTAATACAAAAACATGAGTCACTCGTCATTTATTATTATACATATCTAAGAAATGTAATTATAATGTATGTGGAAGCACATTGTTGGAATGCTTACTTTCAAATAAGATCTAGGGATACTGGCAACGTTATGTTTCAGTAATTGTAGCAGCAGAGTAATCCACTTTTTTGTGATTTTCGACTACCTCATTGTTAACCCAGTTCCTCAGACAGGGTTTCTGCTACCACACCATGGTGGTACTGCGGGTACAGGAGCTCTGCACTTGATAAACTCTAGGTGTACACATACGATTCATGCCCACAGCGCTATTCCGGCATGCATAAGTTTCTATACCAGGGCTGTGGAGTCATGTAAAAAAAGACGACTCCGACTCTGAAGACGTTTTCGTAGTTTAATATTAATTTATATATATGTATTACATCAGATCATCTTTAGTCAGCCAAGCATGCAATGTCAACACTATATGAACTATTGTGGTTTGAATACACAAAATTTAAATTGTTTTTGAAAAATGTTCCAAGCCGCTCATTTTTCACGACACCGACTCCAGTCAAAACACCGCGACTCCAGAGTCCTGAATATACACTTATTTTGGACGGTAAAACATAACATTATCATGATGAACGTAATAATCTTTGTATTAGTCTTTGATGATTGGTATAAGATAGGGTTGTGCAAACTGGCCGATCATAAAGCTGATATTGCACCTTCAGACTATCATCTTTTCAAATCTTTGGAACATTCGCTTCAGCATAAAAAAAAATACTTCTGTGAAACAAGTAAAAAATCATTTGGACTCTTATTTTAATGAAAAACTGACCGAATTTTACGAAAGAGGCATTGAAAAGCTACCCGATCTGTGGGGAGGGATTATAAATAATAACGGAAATTATTTAATCGATTAATATTGTACTCTCTTTGGAAAAAAGAGAGGTTGGGCAACTGAGTAACAAGCAGTTCTCGTAGAAACACTTCTGTTGAGATAAACTCCATTAGGAGTCCATATGCTCCACATTGGGAGCGGACATGGTTTAAAAAAAAAAAAATATATTGTACAGCTTTTGTTAAAATATTTTTTTTCTCCAAATAAAAAAAAATTAAATTTCTTTTGACTTTACCTAATACTAAAATTGAATTATTTTGTGAGCACATATTCAATGATATCTTATTAATATGTACGTCCTATTTTTACCGTCCATCAAAGGTAAGTGTAAAAACGTGTTTTTTCACTTGGTTCTTTAAGGGGCAGCAACATATCGGAAGTATTTTTTAGCACCGTAGGGGAAGTGTTGAAAAATATCAAAATCATTTTTATGTTGAAGTAGGAAAAAAAACCCAAATAAATATATAAACTGCAGCAATTTTAATTTTGGTGAACATGTCGATCTGTCAAGTGCATACAATGTCGTTGTCTACAGTAGTATTCTGCAAATGGGGGTCCGTGAGCTGTTTAACCAAATCTTACATATATTTCAACTTCAAACCTTATAAAAAAAAACATTTCCATGCTACTCTTGAAAATATTTAAAAAAAAAAACAAATTTTGGAATCTATGAAACCGATGATCCATGCGAAAAAATGTTATGAGTGAGCTTATTTTCAGAAAATAGAAATTTAAATCTATGGATTTGCATTCATAACTCAAAATACCCAATTCTTGACCAACGTTATCTGGCAGTAACTGTCAATGTGTTATCTAAGATTCTGTCTTGGATTATTTAAAATTGCAACAATTTTATGAGTCAAAACATTGAGGTAAGAGTGATTGACACGAATTCAAGACCATTGTCAATTAATTCATATGCTTTTGGTATGAATCCATCCAACGAAGAATGGATAACTTTTCAATCCTGACTGGGGAATAAATAATTGTACATTTGATGAGCAGTGATAACTTTGTGCATCCACATGTTTTTTTTATACATTTGTTTACCTTTTAACACTTCTTTATTCTAAAAATAATAAAAGATTTTTAGTACTTTTTCCACACAAATGTGTAAAAAAAAAAAAATTATGTGGAAAAAGTACTAAAAATCTTTTATTATTTTTATTATAATGCCTTTCCACCAAGTATTGACAGTAAACACCTTAAAAGTGACTTCTTTATTCATTTTTAATGGGATGATGAATATACTTAATTTAATTGTTTTCTTCAAAATAATTTTATGGTATTTTAAAAAATTAAAACAAAACAAAGTTAGCAGAAAATAAATCTTCAATTTAACTCTATTTAAAAATATAATAGGTGTAACCAAATTTAATGTCATTTATTGTGTTGCCCATTTTCAACGGTCAGTTGCTCTCCGACCGCGCTACCTTCCAGGTGTATTGTGTTAACCTTATACCCAAACTTACTATGAGTGGATTTTAGTTTATAAAATTCAAATTCCATTACCCAATTTGAAATGAACCGAGTGAAAAATTCGTATGAAATTTGATGCTATATCATTTTTTGAAGAGACAGCAACAGTTGCCACTAAAAACATTTGTGATGTTCTGGGGGATATTCTGGACGTTCGTTAGTGTCAGAGATGATTTTGTAAATTTCGATTAAGAGATTTTGATTTGGAAAATAACCCTAGATGTGGAAGACCCACCGAAGTGGATGACGTCATACTGGCTGCTGAAATTGAAAACAATCCAACTCATTCTATCGAAAAAATTGCGAACACACTTGGATATTCATGGTCAAACATTCGACGGAGTGTTAAAAAATTCGGCAGTGTGGAAACGGTAGATGGATACCGCATGAGCTAAGTCAAAAAAACCCTAAGTGAAAAGAAGAGAATACGGTGAAAATTGCATTTTTTTTTAATAGTCTGATGGAAAATTGTTAGACATCTACCATACTCTCCAGATATTGCTCCTTCTGACTACCACCTCTTACGTTCAATGCAACATTTCTTAGAAGGAAAAAATTATGCTATCTATGATGATGTGAAAAACTGAATATTTTGAATCAAAGCCCATAAAATTTTTCGAAAAAGGCATTAAAACCTTACCAGAAAGGTGGAAGAAGGTCATAGAGAATAAAGAAAAATATGTATTGTAAAAAATCTTGTAAAATTTTCATTATTAACCCTTCCCTTACTATGCAAAAAAATCACACACGCTACTGTGCTGTGTAGTCGTTACACATCAGGCAAACGTGAGTGAATCGTGACATATATATGACAGAAAAATAAAAATATTCATATAAATCGCTTGAATTAATTTAGGTTTAAGTCGACATGTTGTCATCATTGATTGCCTTTTGTCATTGATCAATTTAATTGCCTAAAACATACAAAAACATCGGCCGACAACGACTAGCAGTCCAAAGAACCATTTCAAACAGACGCTGGCCGGCAAGTGAACAGTTGGCTTGCGTTCGTCTCATTTCATTGTACCCGCGCGTGTCATCAATATGTTTACCAGGGGTGTCAAGCCAAATATTTTTAGATGATATAAAAAACAGTTGTTTACACAAATAATAATATATTCATAATGTAATTAAATTAGCAATATTTTAATCTATTCTAGACATAAATGCAATAAACAAAATGAAAAAAAGAAAGTGTTTCCCTATTATCAAATCAGATTTGACTATAAATATGAATGCATTTATCAGGAGACATAGCTTCCGTAAAAAATGGCTGGCAAAACGGGCCTCCATTTAGCCAAAACTCGTTCAAGCTTAATTTTCGTGTGCGATTCCTGCCATTTGCAAGCATTATACCAATAAAAGCATATAGTTCGTCTTGTAATATTGGCTTGATTTTATTTTCCGGTAGACTATCTAATTGGCGATTTGTTTATTCATAAATTTCACTCACCATATCTGACAATCACCATATCATATCTTATAAATAAAGCAAACATTTCTAAAATTGTGCATACTAATGCACTACCATTTATTGGGTCAGAATTTTTAGTGACAATATTAAATTGCCGACGTCTTGAAGATAATGGTGGTAACGAACTCCATTCAAAGCCATGTCTAGACACTAGCGTTTCTCCTTCATCCTCATTGTCACTAGCCGATTCTGTATCTGTATCTTTTGAATGTCCAACAAAATCCTCTGTATCCGTGATATCATCGTTCATTTCGAACTCCACATCACTGTCATATTCATCGCCACTAGCCATATTTGTAACAGTTATTGTACTTTTATAAAAAATATAAACGATACTCAAAAACAAAACAAAATGCACAACACATGAAAGGCAAAAATCTTAATAGTTTTTATTTGATTAGCGACAAGAAAGAATAAATCGCTTAGCACCCCTGTACACGAAGTTCGTCATGAACGTCACCGCGACTTGCGATGTCGAAAGAAACAAAGATATTTGAGCCTCTCTGTCTCACATCCTTGACACTCGTACGCGAGCGATAGTAGGTAGATATTGTTTGAAAAATCTAAGGTATTCACCTTAGTCCATATGCACATTTTTAAATGTACGTATAACATACATCGCAAGCGTTTGTATGTATGTGTAAATTTATCCCGAAATGTTGACAAAATATCTTTGCTGCGCTTGATGTATGGTTATTATTACTACTTTTTTGCATTAATCAATGCGTAAATGTATAAGGGAGGAATACCTGAAGTTTAGGCCGTGTATTTATTATATATACAGAGAGATGTAAATTATTAGAAGGTACGTGTACTGTTTACACAGCTTAGTTAAGAAAGGGTTAAAATGACATTATTTTCGGGTGGGTATACCTAATATAATATTATGATCTGTAAATAAAAGAACTTTGAAAATGCAAATTTTAGAAGAAACTCAACTTGTCTTTTATGCTCCCAACGTCCGCCTTAAATAATACACGTGAAGAAATAAATTATTTTGTTTGATCGAGAAATAATATTTTTTATTAGTTTTAGTGATTATTTTATTTCACATATTCTTATGCACGCGCTTACTAATAATTTTTTAATTACTGTAATTTAACTATTTAGAGGTATCCCTACTCCAGCGGAATCGACTCAATTGTTATGACAATAAAGACTGCTTGATATGGTAGACAAACTTATACACACCTGAACATGCAGGAAAAATTAATAAAAACACAATATTCCGTTGTACTTCATTCCACTTTATTAATTAGGTCAGATCGGTTTCGCTCATTGTGAGCATTGTCAACTGATGATGCTCGCAATGAGCAAAACCGGTCCTGACCTAATTAATAAAGTGGAATGAAGTACAAAGAAATATTGTGTTTTTATTAATATAATGCCTTTCCACCAAGTATTGACAGTGAACACCCTAAAAATGCAGGAAAAAGGTTAGTTATGTTAATGTTACATTAGATTCAGTAGGCTTTGCACGTCATCTACATTTACAGAGTTGAACAACTCCTTTAGAGTGACAAAGCTTCGGATGTGTGTTGAAAAGCATAAGAATAAGTAAAATATAATTATTGGATTTATTTTACTGGGATACATTAATGAATTTGACATGATTTACCATTTACAATATTATCTCTTGAGACTCGACGATTTCGGTAGTTATAATATTTCCATGAAGATCAACTTCAGCTATAGATATTTCAACATTTTTAACATTTGGATTCTTATTAAACCTCTTGATGCATGAAAATTCATCTATCATCTTTTTGGATGAAGCGACTCCGCATTCGCCGGAGACGTCGCAATCTGTATTATTTGTTTTGTCGGCGAGTTTTTTCTTTCGTACCCTTTTTTTGTTTTTCTTGTCTTTGACAACGTTAACAGTTGCGCTCTCAGATTTTTCATCAATAATTTTATTGCCATTGTTCATAAACTTTTTATCATCGTTTTCAGCATTCAAATTGTGAGTGGCCAACATCTCTTGAATGCTGATTTTTACGCCGGTCAGAGCCACGGCGACGTACTTCGCCGGCTTGTTGTCAGTTGCCGGACTCAATTCCATAACTTGATAGTCTGTCTTGTCGCCATCAATGTGTTTATTATCTTGTTCTTGAGTTGATCCCGTGATGCTTTCGAATCGTATGGGATTGAGTCTGTACGCTCCGTCCTCAGATACTTGGTACCTACAAAAACATTCTTAATTTACAGATTATTTTGTATTGTTAACGAAATACATTTATCATTGAAAGGTCAAAAGTCTGCGAGTGGTATTGATCTCATACTGTGTACGTCAAACGGACTCGGAGAGTTAAACTGAATACAATCTCTTTCTGCGTATTTTAGAACAGGCATTGTCACACTCTGGCTCTCGGAGCGTATTGATTGATTGTGAAAATAAAACCATCATATGGGCCTATTAGAGGTGAAATGAACCAAGTGGTATTTTGCAATAAAAAAGTTAGGCGCATTGTAATATTTTACAGGTCTTAAAGTATCGTAAAAGTGAAGTAACCCGGTGTTCTTCAACCTAAGGTCTGCGGACCGGCACCGTTCTGCAAGAGTTTATTGCTGACCTGCGATAATTTTTATGCTTCGAAAAAATCTATTATCCTAAGGAAATATGTACAGTTGTACAGTAAATTCTCGACTAACAACAGGTTTCCTTACGCCACCTTGGACGTAAGTCGAAACGGTCATAAGTAGAATTTCATAGAAATAAAAAAATATTTAAAACCTTAAAAAATTAAATCCAATACACGACATTTCAATTCAATTTATATATATTGCCATAAATATGCCCAATTTTGACAGTTATCTGGTTCATCTGCGGCCAAATATTATATAATATTTGAAAGAAACTGGAGAAAAAATTTTTTTTACTCATTTATACTCTGTTGTTAGACCAAATAGTCGAAACTTGAGAACTGGCGTGCAAATATGTATATCTGGTTGGCACCGGTCCGCGAAATATTTTTTCATTTTTTACCAGTCCGCGGAAAAAGCTTGAAGAACACTGAAGTAACCTGAGTTAATACACATTGCAATAGTGTTATCTCTGTAAAATAAAAATATACAATCCACCAAAAAGCGTTATATAAACATTATTGTACTAATAGTGACTTACTTGAAGCGAGAGAATCCATTGGGAAGAGTGTAGCCGTGGACGAGCAACAGATGCTTCGAGAGATAAGGACCACGCCTGTAAGTTTTATCGCAGCAGTGGCAAACAAATGTTTTTGAACTAACTTTCTTCTGCCTATTATTTGTATGACTGCGCATGTGACTCTGGAGATCACTCTTGGTAACGGTTCTGCAATGAAAAAAATATATAAGTTCACTACAGAGTTATTGCAAAATCAAACCGAAATACTAATGAATAAGCTGTCATAAAAAAATATTATAATAAAATACAACTACAGTGAAAATAACAAGTGACTACACTAACGGAGTGAGAAATTATTGCATTGTTAGATTTGAATGATGGTGGAGATTTAAGTTTTGTTTTACGGGTTACTGTTTAGTGGATGGCTGCCATAAGAGTGTTAATGGGCTCTATGATTCTATACCCGCAGGATCGACCATAGAAAATGAGCGTGTTTATGCGCTCGACTGTACACTCATTATAATAGGCCAAAATCGAGTATAAAAAAAATTATCCTCGATTTACGCGAATCTTTACTTTACGTTTCACTTTAACGCAGTCAAGAAATACACATTTATTAAATAATAATTTAAAAAATCAATACGAGATTATTTAACTGTTAGCACAGAAGAGTCTGCTGTTAGATATTCTAAGGAAACAGCTGGTTAAATAAAAATACAGCAGCGAAAAAGAGGAATATTAAAATTGTTCATTTTATAAAATATAGTGTCAGCGTAGCCACTCCATAGCAGTCATGAAATGCATGAGGCAAGAGCGGAAAGGGGGGCTCAAATTTCTACATACTCAATATAATAAATTGCATGGAGGGTTTGCGTAATATTTTCACGAGAACCTCAAATTTATAGCTGTGCCACTGCGCATAGTGTATTATTTATAATTATATAAAAAAATATTAATTACTATTGTAAAGTAATAAATAATAATATTTTACCCCACACTACCTTTTTTTGCTATATATTGATATACGAGAATGAATGTATGAGTCATCTGGTATCAAAAACAGAACAAAATGTATTATGTAATTGTATGAGTTCAATCTACACATTTTTTTTTATAACCTATCTCCCAATTTTGTATGAGCTCGATGCCTCGATTAACACAAATTTAATTTTTGGAATCTATGTTTTTTATGTACTCTATATGCATTGATTGATGTGAATTCGCCTAGCGAAAATTTTGTAGGACTTATCTAGCGCGTAAATCGGGATAGTGTGTACTTTGTGAAATAAGCTCATTTGAAAAAATCGATGTTTAAGTCCTTTTGCCTTTCTAAAATTCATATCAAATTGCCTACACTGGGATTCGAACCCTCGACCGAATGAACTAGGTCAACAACTAGACCTAGTTTATAATAATTCAAATGCAATCTCACGTAGCGTCACACTGATTGCACTTGAACGGTCGATAGTTGAGATGTCGATATCTTATATGCAGCACTAGAGCCGACGGAGAGTTGGTTGTCATATCGCAGAACGTGCACTTATGAGAGTTTATGTGTTTGCGAGCGTGGCTCATCAGATATCTTTCTTTTCGGAAAACCTTATTGCACAATTCGCACTGGAAATCTCCATCTCTCACTGGTACCTGAAAAGGGAAAGCTTTCGTTTACCATCACATATTTTATGATACGTTCGAATACTGTCTAAATTTACCTTACACCTTTCAATTAATCCTTAGACTCGTATACCTGAAATAGATTTTCAATAGCGGCTCATTCATATGTAATCATGGCAGAATGGGCCGCTATTTAATTTAATTAAAATTAAAATTGATTTTTTGTTTTAGAAAACATTTCTGGTGACATCGGCAAAGAATTTTGACACCGATGGTTGGCATATTTTTCATTTAAAGTTATTACTCACAGATCGGTGTTTTGTCGGAGCTATATCGCACACCCGGTGCAACAATGTCGCAAGTGCTAAATAATAAAATCAAGAAACCAATGAGACTATTATCAAGTTCAGAATCTTTAAATGCTTCTTCTGAAAAAAAAAGGAATTTTCATTTATGACGCTTTTGCACCGGTATATATAGCCTCAACAATATACCATAAAAAGTATTTATAAGTAAAACTACAATCTAATCTTTACTACTATTGCTATTGTAAATACAGGGAAGAGTAATCAAGTAGAAATAAATAATTAATAAGTATATCAAAGTAAACTTCATAATACGAGTCCAGTTATGGGGTCTTATGAACCGCAGGAAAAAAGATTAATTAAAATGTGTAGTATGAAATTTATTTTCTTTTAGATTTAGTCATAGTTTTGCCTTGTTTCACACTTCAATATTAACAGTAAGTCACTGAAGAAAGAAATTCGTCGATGAAGAGTGCTATAGATCCATAATTACTGAGATTTTCGTTTCTCCTATGAATTTTCCTATTAGACCTATGACCTCCAATTCGTGAGATTTAACATCTTTGGATTATTTCCTGTGGTGATATATGGAGTCGCTAGTCCACACTGATAAACCAGAGACGATAGACCGCTTGGAAGACGACATTCGCTGTGTTATTGCCGACATACAGCCCCATAAAGATTTCGAAAATTGAATTTTCGGATTCGGCTTTCTTAGAGCCAGCCCATTTGCCCTAAATCGTATTAGTGTTTACTAATTGCTTAAAATTATCTTCTCAATAAAGCCAACACCATGGTCAGTACGACGAATTTTGGGTATTTTATTTCACTTTAAAGTTCTATATTTCTAAAAAAACAGCTTTTAGATGCGTTTACTACTGACCTGTTTCTCACAGTGGTCTGTGTATGCATAGTTTGTTCTGAATTTGGCCCCGCAGTTGGCGCAACCGACCACCTTCTCGCCTGAATGACTCTTGAGGTGGTATCCCAATTTTGTTATCGTTTTGAAGCCTTTTTTGCAACCGAACCAAGAGCAAATGAATATTCCTGACGAATCGGGAGTGGTGCCCAATACGTGGCAACCTATGTGATCAAAATAGTCCTGCAAAAACAAATTATTATTAATGGTAGCATACATTCATTTTCATATTGAATGAAGAAAGGCAAAAGAGCACGGCCCACAGATTTTTCAATAATTACAACTTAATACACATGCTATCAAAAGGATGTGAGCTGCAAATGAAGAACAAGTATCTAAATTTGGCTTTTATGATTAAAAAAATAAGGGCATGCGAAAATTGCGACCAGGAAAAAGGACTAAATATAAGGTAGAGTAAATAAATAAAATAAGGTTGTGTATATTTAATATTTCGGTTTCGGTCCAAAATTACCAAAAATGTTTTTTGTTGTTTTATGCGCTAAGTTACATTCACACAACTCTTATTTATTTTTTTATTTATATTTTCACTTGAGTAAATACAGATGCTTCCAAAGTCTCCTTACGTCTCACCTTTGACAACAAGTGAATGCACTGTGACAAAAAATATGTATTTATGTAGTATGTATGTATACAATGATTTTTTTCCGCAGTGAACGTCTTAATAGAAGACAATTTTTTAAACAACGAAATAAGGTAAGGGCACCATCTACCGCCAAATTAGTAGCTTGATTTAAAAAATTTGTGTGTATTTCTTATATTTCTTAACGAAAACATAAACTTCTTGTTTAATTCTATACTGTTATATATCGCCTATTTAAGTATAAAGCAATAGTGAGGATGAGCTTTATATTTAATTAATTAACTAAAGTTTTTTCATTGAAGAATTGTTCCCTATTACCGCCACCGAATTTTTTTTTTATCCAATTACCGCCAAAGCAGGGACCAACTACCGCCATATGAATTTAAAGCCATTTTAAACAAATTTAAAGATAATGTTTGTTTGAATTAAATTCATTTTATTTATGTACCTATGTTTAAATATTTCCTATTATACCTAGGTATGTACTTAAATTATTTATATAAAAAAAATCACATTCCTAATACAAAAAAAAATCACATTCTTGTAAATAAAAGATTGCACCTTCATTGGCATTCACATAAATAATAGGTACTTATATAAGTACATACTATGATGAAATTAGGCAAGTAGGTTAACTATTACATCTTTTTTAAAGATACCACTTCTGGGACGGAATAAAAGCCCCTAAGTATAAGTCAACGTCGGCGTAGAAATTTTTACAATATCTGCAACAGGGTAATTTAAAATATCGTCGATCGCAGGTCACTTCCAGTGTGACCCTGCCATTGTCATGGTCTTAACTTGCACTTCATTATCGGTTGTATTGCTACCTAGAACAAGACCAGGAAACAATTCGCCTTCATAGGTCACAACAACATAATCGCCAGTATCAAATGATGCCATAATTTCTTTGTGTACTTTAGCCACTTTTGCAGAATTCTGTTGTTTCGTTGCCTTTTCGTCGAATCTTAATTTTCTTTTCAGCCGTTCTCAGCTATATCCTTTTCTTTAATGTCTTTGTCCAATTTTTGATTTCGAAGATGTGCAAGGAATTCTTTTGAAGTTGCTACAACAGGAGTGACCTTCTTCAAATTTCTCTGCTTAGAGTTTTGGTGAGTTCTGCGACAGAGTCCTGTAACTGAGGCTTCGTTATTGGAAATCACAAACTTGCCAACTTTTGTGTCCACTTCACAAGCAGCGCTTCTTCTTGGCATGACAAAATTGTGGAAGGTCCTGGCTTAGCTCCTTCCCTATACTTACCACTAATATTATCACGCAATGTGGTATGTGGTATACTATATTTTTTACTTATTGCCAGTACGGAACTCCCCTTTTTTAATTCTTTCAGTGCAGTATCCAATGTTTCAGCTGAGTATAAACATTTTTTTGTGCCAACCATATTTCATAAATTTTTAATATCTGAAAATTAAGGTAAAATAATGACCCAATCACCGATTATTGTTCCTTTTACCGCCAATTAAATTAAAGCTGTATTTTATCAATTACATTATTACGGCATTGGTATTTTTGAAACAAATGATGCTTATGTAATTATTTTCTTTATAAGTTTATCTAGCTTAAATTTGCATTTTTATATATGTTTATGTGGAGCCTATCACCGCCATGGCCAATGCCCTATTACCGCCACTATATTTTTGCTGATGCTTTTACGGGATGAGCAATGTACAGTAGAAGTGGCGGTGATTGGACCAACACAAATATAAATTGGGTTGTTCACTTTAATATTTGAAAAATGTATTAAATATTATACTTATAATTTACATTCAAAAATTCAATGTTTTCAAACCGCCAGGGGTGGCGGCATTTGGTTCCCATATAATAATTAATGGGTCCAATTACCGCCACGCAATATTTTCTATTTTTATCACTTAATTTATATTAATTATGGATTTATACTTACTTTAGAGTGTTCCAAATATGTTATTTATTATAAACTAAACTTAACTTTCATATATATTCAATTAATTTTGTTTTAAATCAAAAAATAAAATTTAACTTTTTCTTAGCAAAGTGTTTAACGAAAAGCCAAATCACAATCGTACCGCCGAGCTCTTGCAGAAGAATGAGATTTCCGATAGAATAAATATAGTTAGCTACAAAACAATAAATGACACGTGATCACTATGCATTCGTATTTACCGTTCAATATATTTTGTTGAGAAGATTTTAACGGTTTTCTTGTTATTTCGAGAACATTCTTACGGTGGCGGTAGTTGGTGTAGTGGCGGTGATGGGTGCTCTTACCTTATATGGAATTTATGCAATAATATTGACATTAGTTTTTTTTGTCTCTTGTAAAATGTGTGCTAAAACGATCACTTTTGCAAAAAAAAATGACTGATTTATTGCATTTTAAAACAATTATCAACGGTCTTGAATACTTTCAAATGAAATACAAAATAGGAACTACGCAGAGTAGATTTAATTAATAATTCATTTTCAGTCAAAAACATAACCATACTAGATTTTTTCACCGGTTGGCATCTTCACTACATAAATAATTATTTGTATCCACATCATTGATAGTGTATAAAATACTTTGGGATGAGTTTGGATTCATGTAAGAATTGGATAAAGAAAAATTGATAATCCGTCCGATAGTTCTGTAGAATCAAAAAAGGCAATTGAATATGTGGAAGGAGTACTTATCACTTTTTTCTTTTTCATTTAAATTGCGAAGTTCAGCTTCTATGAACAATTTAACCAAATCTAATTTTAATACCGCTAATCTTCTCAGGGTAAAACTTTTAAGCATATCAGCATAGCTTAAAAAAAGATGATCTACATTATCCAACTTTTGTTAGTTCATGTGGTTTGGATTTTTTTGTTTTGAGATAATCGATTATTTTTTTAGATATATATGAATTGGATACGTATATAATTGGTCTTTCCCTTACGGCTAAAATCAAATTGTCCATTTAAGAAATGATCTTATTTTAACACAAGCGCGGACCAGCGGAATTCTGTCGACACGCACAAACTTAACGCGGACATTTGGCAGATTGATTTCGGCCCGCTTTCGTTCGCGTGCAACAACATGGCAGACAGAGTTTTGGTATTCGCTAGTGTTTCGTACCGGTCTGCTTTCATTCCGCTTTCGCGCCGGTGTGCTAACGGCGAGGGGTTAACTAATCTGACGTATTTTTAAAGGTATACACTAAATTTGAAGATTATTAATAATTTTAAACATTATTTTAACATTTAGACAAGTATTATTATTTTTTATTTTTAAAGTAAATTTTATCAAAACTATTAGAAGTTTTCTTTTTTGTTGGCATTTTTTCCATAATTTCTTTGTGTATGTAACCTTTGACAGATTGCATAAGCTATAAGCTTGTTAGACGTTTAAATATAAATAAATTGGAAAATATCTATTTTTAACAATAGAAAGGAAAACAAGAATGAAACAATTTTTCAAATTAGTACCTGTATTGCGGAAAATGATAGCTGGCATTCAACCCAGCGGCAGGAAAAATCGAATTCTAGCTTCGGCAACTGATTTCTCTTTCTGGAATCGACCAGACAACCGGGTAAACTCAACCTCGATCGTACATTTTTTCCAATCGACTTAACTCGGGTATCATACGAATGGTAGTTCACATGCCGGATAATCATCTTACTGTCAGGTGTTTCAAAGCGGCAGATGTCCCACAAACAAACATAAAAAGCTAGGGGGGGGGAAAAATATGCATAAAACATAATAGTATTGAATGCCTTCCACAGAAGGCATTAATATTTTTTAAGCTGTGGTAGCACTGCTTCATAGCAGGGATGCTTTAATTTATTTTACTTTTTGGAGGCTGCTAAACTCAGAATACAAGGGGGGAGTCATCTCTGTCAATTCTTCTAAGACAAACATGTTCATTTCTTTGCAAGAGATTTTTTCAGCATTACAATGTTTTATATAAATTGGATTAAAAGTTATAGAAACTAATTAGTTAGCAAAGAGTTGGGTGTAAACCAGAAAAAATATATCTCTATTTATTTTCCTCGACCAAAAAAAAAACTCACATAATCAAAGGATAAAATTATAAATTGACTTACTCGAACCGTCATCGCTAGTCTTCACCAATAATTCGTGCATATGAGATTTAACATGATTCTTGAATATATCATAATTTGTGGTAGTAAACCGGCAACCCATCCATTCACAGTCATGGTGGATCACCAAGTATTTTATGGGGTTTCTCTTGAGTTGTTTACTCTGATGACACTGAAACGGTTAACATTTTTAATAGAAAATATTGGATGGTTTAGAAGTTCTGTTGATTTTGAGAAAGACATATATTTTTGTAATCACTAAAAAACGCCTGCTCCTCGCTGGATTCTATTGTTATAGGCGTCCGATTAGAAAGTTTCAAGTAGAAAAAGAATAGTATGTTGAAAAGCATATTCAGCATATTTTCTAGTCTGCTGTAATACAAGTACACATTTTGAAAAATAGTACATCTGTTAATTTTGTCACATATGCATCCATATGTTATCAATGCTAGACATTATTTAATCTTCAATGCTTACGTCCGACTCATTTGTAGAATCGTCTGAATCATCATATGTCTTTTTCCGTTTTTTATTTATTTTGAGTTGAGATAATGGCACGTCATAGTCGTCATAAGAGTCCGATTTCGATCCATCATCTGACTCTTCATCAATCGGATAAGTTATGTTGCGTTGAGATTCTACCCATTCGTGGCATCGCCATAATCTTTCAGACTTTTTCAAAGGCTTTGGTATGTGCTCAGATACCGCAAGTTCTTCATCTTTAATTACTATGTCCGACAATGAAATAGATTCAGTCTTTATCACAGTCACTTCCATTACAATAAAATAAAAGTGTCGACGATACTGGGTTCTCGTTCGGTCGAAAGATTTCTTTTGGAATGAACACTTTCCGAAGATTTGCAAAGTTCAATTCCATAACATACGCGATAATTATTTAAGAACCGATACAATAATAAAAAATAAAATTGTATAGCATTGACGTCTGAGGGTTTTAAAACTACGTTATTTTAAACATAGACAATATGGAGGGACGAAGATACAAATGGACAATGTTTGTGGTGCTTCTCTAAAGGCCGCATTAATTTTTCTGATTCGACATAAGGCCGCAGTAAACATAGGACGGGATTGATAAATATTCATTCCCTTATCCTACTTTTTTTTTAGCTCATCGAGGAATATGAAATCCTGAATTTGCTATACTTTTTTCTCAGATATCTCCAAACCTCGTTTTTCCAGAATTGGTCAGAATGCCGCACCGGAGTGGCCAAAAAGCCGCGGGTTCCCCACCTCTGCTCTAGCTACATACGAAGAAACGCTAAAACTACATATTTTTCTTTTAAATGTCAATAATAAATATTCAAGATGTAAAGTCTCGCTGAAATACAAATAAGCGATGAGCATTTTTGAGCCTCTGCTCTGTTTCAAAAAAAGTTGCCTTCATTTTTAGATATTTTTTCAACAAAACGTTTTATACGATGGGGTTTATTGGTAGTTGGTACTGACTTTAATTAAACGGTACTGTAAAATAAGGTGAATAGAAACATGTTTAAAGTTTGTCGACGCGTATTTTTTATAATAAAAATAGACAGGTCTGGTTTTTGTAGAAAACTATAAGTACTAAGTTGGTATTGTCGTTATAAAACTGCGGCTAAATTTGAAGAGAAGATACAAAAAAATGTTTTTGTTATCAGACAATTGGTGGGCATACGCAGACATTGAGGTTAATGGTTTTAGTCGCCGAATCCTAGAATAGTATCTATGGTCGAATCGTACATCATTTTTCATCATCAGTGTCTTTTCATTTTATATGGGGAACTGTGGAGCCTAGCTCTAATCTCTCTTTCATCTGTGGTTTTTTTTGATAGAGAGTGATAGGGTGGTGGGGGAAAAGGAAGGTATAATATATGCGGGGAGGGGGAGTGAAAGGTAAGAGGAGGGTACAATTTAAAGTAATATAATATAAAAAAGAAAATTTCTTTTCTTTTTTCTGTCTTATTTTCGGCCGCGCGATTACGGCAACCAGGCATGTCAGTGGTGGGATCGGACTGGAGCTAGGGCGGTTTTAGGAGGAGGACTTTCCTTGGCCGCGCTATGTCAGTTTGAGTTTTTTGATTTTTTTCCGATACAAATTCTTCCAGTCGGGATTTAATTACACGTTCCAAAAGCTTACCCATCATCGGGAGTAGGCTGATGGGTCTGTGATTTTCTGGAATTGCAGGTGGTTTGGGAATCTGGATGACGTCCGCGGCTTTCCATGCGTTCGGAAAGTGTTGGACGAGTAGGCATGCATTTATGATCGATTTGAGTGCTTCGACACCGTTCTCGGGAAGGTGCTTAAGCTCGTTATGTTTTATGTCATCGTTGCCGGGGGCTTTACGATTCAATAAAAGTTTGATTCTAGTTTCTATCTCGCCCGTGGTTGCGGGTTCGATAGATGTCGCGGATGGAGATGTTGTGATCTTTTCAGTGATTCTAATGTATTTAGCGGATATGTTTTCTATGCGGTTTTTAAGCGCAAGGTCGTTGGGGTCGAATACATTCGGAGAGAATTATTTCTCGAGTGATTCCGCGAAGGTTTCTGCTTTTTCCGCGGTTGTATATGTTACGCCGAATCGGTGAAATTGCCTATTTCACGCAGTCGGCAGAAATTTTGCTGAATGCGTGAATTCGGCAAGCCCGTTGTCTATTTCACGCATTCGGTAAATTTTCTGCCGACTGCGTGAATTCGGCATAAAATCTTTTGCTTATTTCATGCAAGAAACTATGTAGGTTGTCTATGACCACAGCGCTCTGGTTGTGTTTTTGGTAATTTTGTCATGAGCCATAGCACGGACTATTGGGGCGAAAAACTTCACAGACTAAGCTAAAAACAACGCCACGATTTAAAATATTCATTGAAGCATCCCGGAAGCACGTTAAAATCACACATTATTATGAAGAACACTGATAAATAAATTGGTAAATATGTCATTCAGTAGCACCAAGTAGCACAGACTATTGCGGCGAAAAACTTCACAAACTAAGCTGAAAACAACGCCACGATTTAAAATATTTTATTTAGGGCTTGATAATCGCGTTAAAACCACACGATAAAAAGAAGAACACTGATAAATTATACGTAATACGAAATCTTCGCCTCCAATATTCGTAATGGCCGCGCGCGCGGCAATAGTCGAGGTGCTACTAAATGACATATTTACCAATTTATTTATCAGTGTTCTTCATAATAATGTGTGATTTTAACGTGCTTCCGGGATGCTTCAATGAATATTTTAAATCGTGGCGTTGTTTTTAGCTTAGTCTGTGAAGTTTTTCGCCCCAATAGTCCGTGCTATGGCTCATGACAAAATTACCCTGAACTTAAACCAAACCATAGAGCATATTTGAAATATGACGACGAATATTCAAAAATATAACTTAACTTGTAACTTTTAAGTTTCGGTGGAAGCAGGAAGCATATTTTATATTACGATATTATTAAAAAACAATAAATTAGTTTTATGTATCAGAGCAACGTCAAACAAATATAAGGCTTCATTAGTAATATACTTAATGAAACATCATGTCAAACGTGTATTATTATTTTTAAGAAAGAATTAACATTTATTTAAAGCTAATGTGTGTTTCATCAAATGCATCAACATTCTAATACCTCAGACTTTTTAAAATAGTATTATCTGCTTTAAAATACCTTAAATTAAGAAATTAATATATTTCAAGTGTTAATTATTTATTGTGTTGGTAATAATTTCGACTATCTTTGATAAAATTAACAGCTTTCAAAATAAAACTAGCCATTTATCTTAAATTACTGACTATTTTATTTAAATACCAACCGTTTCACATAATTAACTAACCGTTTTATTTTATAACTGACCACATTCATACTGATACAGTGGATACGGATCGTTTATAATATTAACTGACCATTTGATATACTACTGACAATTCATTTAATTTGCTGACCACACTGCGAATTAAATACAGACCCATTAAATACAGGCCGTAATTTTTCCATTTATACGATTTATGTCTGGCAATACTGGCTCGAACGCATGCACTACCAGCCTTTCAATTTTGGTGAATTTCTACAAGACGTTTCAAAATGCGTATTGAGACGTGTTATTTTTGTTCATCAAGATTATATCCTGGACATGGCATACAATTTGTCCGAAACGATTGCAAAGTAAGTTTCTTTTTAAAAAAATGTTATACATGCTGTTCCGCCGTCTGATTCAAACAACTTGTACACTGCATGGAACTGGGGTTATGTTGATATTAAAGAATCAATTGTAAATATAAACCTAGTAAATATCAATTTAAATACGATATCCTGCAAAAGCTTATCACCGTTTTTAATTATTTTTCCCTGCAAATTGAATTGCTGTTAATAGTTTCCATTTCGGATTTCGCAATATTTCTCATTATTGTGATATCCAATATTTTTTTTTTTCACTTGACAATAATGAATTATTACCGCATCGTTGTGAACCCACTTATAAATAGCCCTTTTCTTCGATTTTTAATCAAAATGATGACAAAGGCTTTTGTTATTTCTCTGGGGAACTTGTGACAATCGGTCCATTTAGTGAAACATTAACCCCTTCTTTCATCTGAGGGTAAGGGGTCAAGTGTTAAATAAATCAAAACATCAACATTATTATTTGACGATAGATATATACATACAAAAGTAAATCTGGATACACTGCTGTTTTATGGTGGGTATCAATTTTACTTTATGTGGAAGAGGCGATGTTCACACTTGCTGGTGAAATTTTTCTGTCAACTGTCAAAAAAAGAATACAAACAGAGCATATTTGATTATAGGCCAACTTTCAGCCAACTATTATAATAAATAAAATATTTGCCAAACCTGCATAAGTTGGCAAAGTATATAGTAATATTACTAATTATACTTATAATTATACTTATAATATTACTAATATTACTAGTAATATTACTAATTTTGTAATAAAATTAAACATGTAAAATAGTTTTTTTTAACAGCTTACCGTCCGCATGTTTTCTATAGAATTTGACCTGGCGGCCGGGCGATTTTGCAAAAATTCGCAAAAAACTGCCATTCTACTAAATTCACCATAATTTGTAAACCAATTGAGATATCTTCACAAAATTTTATTTGATAGCTTCCAGATACTTGGGCGCATAAATCAATGCCACTTGAGCAATGGTTCTATATCTGTGGGTTGCATACTTATGTGGTGTAGTCAAAAAAACTTAAATCTACTATAAGGTTTTTTTTTAAATATGTAAAATCTACTTTTTTATATTGTTTTCTTTGTTTTTGTGTTCATATATATTAAAAACTTCATTGGATTTATTATTTATAAGTTATCGAAAAATCGTAAAAAAAGTATGTTTTATGGATAATAACATATTCAATACAAATATCTATTATTTAAGAATTGAGAACCTCTGCCACTGAGTTTGAATAGGACGCAATATTATCAACCACCCGATTCAAATTTCAAAAATTGTTTTCGACTGCCATAATGACACTTGCTCCATAGAACTGCAGCATGAAACGCCGCCCGCCCTAGCAATAAATCACAAGGCAAATGGCGGCGCCGCCATAATGGAAATCAGAGGCGATGTACTGAAAAATATTTCGTATTTCGCATAATTTATCAGTGTTCTTCGTAATAATGTGTGGTTTTAACGCGATTATCAAGCTCTCAAAAAATAATTTTAAATTGTGGCGTTGTTTTTAGCTTAGTTTGTGAAGTTTTTCGCTGTAATAATTGATGACGAGCTATACTCGACAATTACCCTTTCTGATAATAGGTAAAATTTATTTCTGAATGTTTATTTTATATTTGTTTTGGTTAATTAAGGTTTTTCCTATTTTAAAATGTATTATTTGAATAGTTGAATGGGACTACGCACTAAACTGGGACGATTGCGCGAGGGTTTTCAAATTGCTGCGTGTCCGTCCAGCTTAGCTTGCTTACGTCCACGTTTTTTAATGTCAAACTTTGTTAAAGCTCGTCTCAGACACATAGCCATGTAGTACTTAGTCAAGGTTTGAGGAACAAGTGAATAATAATTGATTTTAAACCAATTACTTAAATAAGTAACTTTGTGGAAGTTTATTTTTAATATAAAATTAAGAATGATATCTTGATACATGTCACGATTTACGATAAAGTGAAACATGTGGAATAGTAAAGTTATCACATGTTATTTTGCATCACACAAATAAACATCTTTTATGTACTTTTATTTTCAGATATTCAGATTTTGCCGATCAAAATGTCATGCGGCTTTCAAAAAGAAAAAAAACCCACGTAAGACCAGGTGGACCAAAGCCTACCGCAAGACGGCCGGCAAAGAACTGACAATAGATCCCGCTTTCGAATTTGAAAAGAGAAGGCACGTGCCAGTCAAATATAACCGCGAAATCTGGACCCGCACCGTCGACGCCATGAAGAAGGTGGAGAACATCAGACAGAGAAGACAGAACAACTACATAATGCAACGTCTTCGCAAGGGAACTCAAATCGAAATGGACCGAGATATTAAGGAAGTCCAGAGAAATATATCGCTCATTCGGTTAGTTTTTTTCCCATTTATATGTATCAATTGAAATTTCATTTTAAACATCAGGACTTTTTTGAAACCATATTTTACAAAAGTTTTTCAGTCTATATTACTTGTTAGCATTACTAGCTAAAAGGGGCAACTGAGTCGTTAATAACAAAACTTAAAATAAACATTCACAATTCTTTGAAAACTCTATCGCTATCTCCATGTCTTGTCTAGTGGCATTAAAAACATATTTTTTACAAAATTATCATCTTCCATTTCCACTAGATCACCCGCTGCTGGTCTCAAACAAAGAAATGCACAGGAAAATGCTGAGATGGAAACTGACCCTACCATGATTGAAGTCGTTGATGCAACAGGCCGAAGAAGTTATGTCGAAGCCCCGATCGAAGAGACCTCTATCCAAGAGGACGAAGTACAAATGATAGAGGTTTAATAATTCATATGGAATATCTGAAAAATCTTGGTTTATATTGTCACTTCCTTATTATTGCATATAAAAAATAATAATTCTAAACCTGTTAATGTAATATTTATACTTAAGTCTGAACACTTCATTCATACAAACCTGTTTTACATAATGTTTGTTGTGAAATAAAAAAAAATTACACAATATCTCATAGTTTTATTTGATTGTGTGTATTCATATGTGTATGTATTACTATTTGTATAGAAAAGCGATCTATAGGCAGAAACATAAATTGTTTAAATAGGAATTGAAAATTCTATTGTTCAAAAAACACTGCTGTGAAAAGATCCTTGTTGATTAATAAATAGTATTTTTCAACAATTAGGTCCTACTTCAACCACTGTGGTTTACCTTTTTTTAAATTTTATATGGCTGTATTCAGTGGCATTGTAAAAAATCTTTCCTTAACCGAGGTTGTTTTGGGAGCGACTACCTGTGACTCGGTGGCATGCACTTATGTATACAGACAATTGTTCCCTCTAGATCAGTGTCTGTCAAACTTTGTGCTGCAAGAAGTCTTAAGTGTGCCGCGAAGGAAGACAACTTAAAACTGTTCATTTTAAATAATGCTTATTCATTTTAATTTTCTTCAATTTTTAATAAATTCAACACCTACATATTTTAATAAATATATGTCACATTCGTGCAAAGTGGTCGATGCTACACAGGGATACAGTGACGATGGTATATATGTAGTCTTATTTTCCATCAGTTGATTATCAAATGTACAAATGTGTCGTCAAACATTTGCTGTCAGCGTTTTGGATATAGCTATGGAGTAAATATCTTCGATTGGCTACAACAGCAATTAAATCTGTTTTCAGCACTCGTGGAAATGAAATAATAAAAAAAGAGAGCGGTGTCAGATGGTAGATGATGAGTGTTTGTTTACCTAATTGAAAGCCAATTTTTGGTACAATCTTTTTAAAAATCAATTGCTATGGACATATATGCTGATAAAATATTTTAAAAACTTCACCATGATATTCTATATTCATATTAATTAGCTACATTTCCTTTTTTAAGGTATTTTTATTGGTTGTGCCACCGAACAAATCCCAATCACCAATGTGCCGTAATGTAAAAAAGATTTGCAAACACTGCTCTAGATGTTTCTTTCAAAAGCTTGCCTTTTTAGCCATAAGTCATTTAAAAAACTATTGTAGAAAGATCAATGAAAATGTTTAACCATTTGAGTGCCATGTTCTTTTTTTATGCTTTATTCAAATTGCTCGCAAACGACACTACAGTGGCAGGGGCTTTGCTTGCGATGCTCAGACTCAAATCCCAGTTCCAGTTCCGGCGCTACTTGCAAGCGAAGTAGGCGACCACCTTTAACGCTAAATCTAGAGAGGCTGCAAAATACCTAAGTTCCAAAGAGTGTTCCTTGTTCTTACTTAACTTTTGTATAAATATCACTGTTTCATTGTATTTCTTATCAGTTGACAATGCTCACCATGAGCGAAACCGGTCCTGATCCAATAAATTTTATGTGGAAAAAGTACTAAAAAAAATGTTTTATTATCTTTATTAGTGTTGTAAATGTAAAGATAGACAGTCAAAATGAACACCCTTTTTACACATATAGTACGTAAACGTTTTCTAAGTTGACTACAAACCACATACTTTCTTTCCAATCGACCGGGTAATCGCCATGGAGTGTGTCGATAATAAAAGTCCTGGATGTCTTTGGGATAGTTTTTCACGATAAGATGTCAACAAACCTCACCGCTTATACAAAATTTAGCAGTCTTTGCAGGGATTTGACTTTTTATATATCTTGATATTCCAGTTTAATTCCTTCTGATCGCTCCTGTTTTAAATTTATACAAATAAAATACCGTTCTTAAGGAATATTTGTAAAAAAATATCCGTTGACTAGGGTTGTCAGATTTCTTGCAAGTCGGGACATTTTTCCGATTTGCTGACTTTCGAATTTAAAAACCTAGGAATTTACTCGTATTTTTTTTAGCTCTTCCGAGACTTTCGAATCCTAATTCGAAGTGAAATAGTTTTTTCCAGGGCTGTGGAGTCGTGTAAAAAAAAGACGACTCCAACTCCAGCTTTAAAATAATTAATGACTCCCACTCACAGAAAATTTTAAAAAAAAATCATTTTTACTTGTATATATGTATACCATCAGATCATTTGTAGTCAGCCAAGCATGAAATGGCAACACTTTGTACTATTTTGTTTGAATACACTTCATTAAAAATATTTTTCAAAAAAAAATCGAGCCGCTCATTTTTCACGACTCCGACTCCACAGCCATGGTTTTTTCTAAATTCCTGGTACAATTTAATACTCATCCGGGATACGGGACAGCGATACCAATACCGGGACAACTGGCAGCCTTAGTTCTGACTGATGTGGAACATAATGTTGTCGAAATATTTTATTAGCATAATAAACTAACGGTTGAAGTCTACCCATTATTTTGCGAAGAAATGCGCATTGTTTCATGTATATGTATCAAAATGTATTTAGTAGCACTGCAAAGTGAAGGAATTTTTAAATAACTCGTTGCATAAAAAAAAAAAGCGTCTGGCAAAAGAAGGCAGTTCGAATGTCAATAGCTCTCAAATGGTGTCTCGTGGCGACAACGTATTATTCGAATTTTACCAGCTAAATTACATAAATGTATATATACTTATTTATAATTATTATTTGTATTATTATTATGTATTTACTTATATTTATAAATCAATAAATTATTTATGAATATTTATAATTATATAATAAAAGAACATGTATAATCAATCATACGTAAATGTATAAAATAAATGGTATAAAATAATATAATGGAGAATGACCTTCTTCATATTTCTTTTGAATTATAATAAATTATAGGTGTAGAAAATAATATTGTTTTGGATAGATATTTCATTTTTATAATATATTTTTGCACTCCATGTGGTGCAGGCAGGTGTAGGAAGAGGTGGTCCTTGAATTTGCCGCCCCCAATATATCCTCTAATTTTGTTTTGAAATCACTTCTACTATTTTTCAACTATGAACTAGGAGTTCTAACTAAAGTTGGCTCTTTTTTTTATGAATAAATATAATTTCTCGAAAAATATTGAATTAGTTTTTAAAAATGCCGCCTGCCGTACTTTCCTTGCTACGCCACTGGGAGCAGGTGTTCATTTTTACACCCAAGAGGTGAGGACTAAATATAAGTACTTATATTCAACGAATGGCACACACTGGTCAAAAAATATCGAACGCTTTTTATCTAATTATTTTTAATGTTAGAATTGCGGCAATTCTGGTAAATTAATCAAAAAAGTCGCGGCAGCCAAAGGGTTAATTCTTGTACCAACTGAATTTGGATTGTGGATAACATAGTCTCCCAGTTCAAGGGAATTTTAAAGCTAGATTAACCGAAATAAATTATCTTTTTCTTAAATTCGAGTACTTATGGGGTATATTTGCATTGCAAAGTTCTTCTTATTTAAACCATTTGCTAAATACCAATAATATCTATTTGATATTTATTATAAACTACAATGATCATTTAATCAATGCAATGCAAATATTATGCAAATTTTTCTAGGGTTTTTTGTATCTCACCGGTCCTCAATCCTATTTTCGGCAATACGGTACTCGAGTGTTAAAGAAGTACTTTTTGTTGCATAAGAATAAAACTTACATTATCATGCCTTACTACAGATGTATTTTTTTAATAATTGAAACTGCTGTATTGTCAACAAAACTACTATTTCATTTGACTGTCAAACTTGTGCTGGCGCCTGTTGGACTTACGTCAAGCTTACATTCAACCATTTGACATGACATCTCTAGATCTTTTATGGATTTTGGAGTTTTTTCAATAATGTGATTTACACCACTATGACTGAATTATAAGGTTTGGTCTTGATACCAAGAATTTCACTTATTTTGTATAAGCCAACGGATTCTAGATAAGGTGATATAAACCACAGAAGAAACAGTGAAGATTCATTTTTTTTATGTTTTTTTTAGAATTACAGCCAATGCCAATGTGCCAAATATTTTTAAGTTTCAACTTCTTTATTCTTTCAAGATCATACGATCAACTCGAGGTGACATCACAAACATCCACGTATTATGTCTCAAATTTAAAGTGAAAAATCTAAATTTGACACTGACCTTACCGGGAATCAAACCCAGACCCATCTGGTTGGTAGAGCAAGCTCTAACCAACTGGACCACAGTGGGCGACAATTTATATTTGTAGTGTTGAAGTTATAATCTTTTTGTCTAATGTTTCACAACTTTTTTCTTGATTCCTAGGTGTATGGGGAGATAGTGACAGTTGATCCTTGTGGCAGATGTGGTACAGGTCATTTACGACATAGTTGTCAACAATGCAGCTTTTTTTCTACCAGTGCTGGTTGGCTATGTTAGGGTCAGACTTTTTGTCAAACGAGTTTTTAAATGAATCATTTTTCAGTGAATATTGTGTACAACGTTCCCTCTAAGCCGAAGGAATAGCTGTGCGGAAAATTTAAGAGCTGAGCAGACCAACACAACAAGTGCGTGGCAAATTTTCATTTTTTTTGCATAATTAAAATTATTACTATTTAATAATTTATTCTCATATGCATGGTAAAATAAAACATCCAAAAATAACGAATTTTTTCACAAAATCAAGCGAAAACTAAAATAAATAAGAAAAATGAAACAAGTAATTTGTATTTTAAAATAAAAAATGAATCATAATAAGAGTCCATTTTATTTTCCTATATACAGTTAAACAAGCCAAAATTATGAAAAAAATAAACATGTTTAGTCAAATTTGATACACTCATTTACTGAGCGTCAGTTCAAGTTCATCCGTGCACTTGAACGCCTGAAGATGCGGAAAGACGAAACCTGGGTCGTTAGTGACAAAACTAGTGTGAATGTACATAACGGTTCAAATTTATTATTGAAATTCCACCAAGCGTCTTCAGTCGAAATTTTAAATTAAGTTTGGTCGAATAAAATATGTAATAAATTAAAACATGACGGAAATCTAGTGTATTGAATAAAGCAGGGCTGTGGAGTCGGAGTCGGAGTCGTGAAAAATGAGCGACTCGTTTTTTTTTTTTTTTTAAATTATTTGATGATCTGTATTTAAACAAAATAGTTAAAAGTGTTAACATTTCATGCTTGGCTGACTAAAGATGGTATACAAATAATATATAGCTCACAAATTGGATAATTCGAAAATAAAAATGGATTCCGATTTTAAATTCAACAAGAAATATTTCTAATATATAGAAATATTAAAAAGAAATATCAATCATCAGTTACAGAATTTCTAACACATTAACTTTAGAGCAGCCATACTCAACCTTTTTGTCCTCCGGGCCGCATTCCTATTTTTGCTTCTCTACGTGGGCCGCAAAATATTTACAGTAAACTGTAAATATAACACATACTATACTGCACACATATGTATGTATTATGATGTCAAAATAAAACTATTTTATTTTATGTAAATATAAACATATGTATACATTTATGCATTAATGTATTTTTCATAGTAAAAAATAACAATGAACAACAAATAAAAAATATGCAAAAATTACACAAAAATACCAATGTGTCCAAAATATTAATTCGTTTACTTAAAAATTAATGTGAATTTTGATATTGAGTCAAACTTTTAACTATCTTTTAAAAATATTTGGTGACTATAATTATTTTGGGCTGCACACAAGAGCTGATTGGGCCGCAGGTTGAGTATGGCTGCTCTAGTGTCAATCAAGTAAGTCAGAGGAATTTAAAATAATATAACCAACGAACCTTTTTCAAAATCACCAATATTACTAAATCGTTGAACAGTACAAAGAACAACAGCATTTACAAAGACACAAAGACGACAAAATCTTTTAGATTTTTTTTTACGATGTCTGTTATATATTAGGCCTAATAAATTTCATTCATTTAAAAAAACGTCACTGGACTTTCTTTCGTTGTAAAGCAAAAAGATCTGAGAATTTACCGTCGTATTCAGGGTGTATTCAATTTTCCAGATAGAAACATCTGTGTTGTTAAGCAATAGAAAATTTTCGGTCAGTCGCATTTACAACCATTAACACATGGTTTAACAGAAAGAGAGAGTCCTATTCATAAATGAGGGTTATTACAATTCAAAATTTATTTTGTGTTTGGATAGTTGTATTTTAGTGGGTGCGGACTCAAGACGACTGCGCGGGGTTTTCAAACCTCTGCGCAGCTTAGAGGGAATGTTGTTTGTGCAGTTGTATATTTTATGCATGTATCAATAAATGTTTTATATTTACATATTATGTACTTAAATAAATTCTAGCCAGAGGAGACATTGTAATTATATTATATTGCAAGGAACTGCAACAGAGTTTGGTGAGCCATCGATGACATGAAAAAGATAATCACAAAGACAGGTGAAAGAAAAAAAAATATATTACCTGAATAATAGAAAATTTTAGATTTTCACTGATGTGCAAGCATGCTGCCCTCTCGATCAGACATGTGTAATGAAGTTCGTAATGAGAAATCTCATAATTTTAATACACTGGAACTCCAATCTACCATTCTCGGATTGTTTGCTTTCCCGCTTTCCCGTTCGCAAGATGTTGAAAAAATTCATGAAAAAAACCAGTTCAGTTCAAGAAAAAGTAAGGTTTGCCTGTTTGAGGGTCTTTGTAAAAATTGAAGTGCCTAATTGAAACTAGGCAACTAATTATAAAGGAGCCCTTATAATATATACAGTGGAACCAGTGGTGTGATGCTAAAATTTTATTAACCGGCTCGCCCCTTAGTCTTGAGATTTTTAAAAAATTTAAACAACCCAGAAATTTCCAGCGTTACTCATTTTTTTTTAGCTCTTCCGATAATTTTCGGATCATAAATCTAAAAAATTTACAGATGTATTAACAATTTTGACAGGCTTAGGAACTGGCTCTCCGAATCGAAATTATTTTGGGAACCGGCTCGGCAGCATCACCCATAGCAACACACTACTGAATAGAACCCTAATCTACTCTTCTGATTGTCTTTGTTTTCCTGCATGGATCGTTTATTTTTTACTTGACCACGTCCTCATAATAACAATGATAAATAATTCTACGTTAATCGTTCCCCGATTTACCAATTTCCCTGACCTATTATCAATATCCCAAATATAATCCCGATTGACCGTTTTTGTAGAATATTTTTTTTCCCTCATAAACTGTCTTACATCGCATCTCGTTGTACGTAATTTTCTAACTCAAAAGTCAAACATAAATGCTTAAGTGAAGAAAACTAGAACACTAGCTGAGAAACTGAAAACAATTCAAGACGTTGTTTATTAAGTTTATTAAAAATTAAACATTTATTTGGTATTGTTTGAAGATTTCCCACATAATCGGTTTCCTGTATTATTCGTTAATTTATTACAGTGCTTTGTTAAAAACGCATTGTAGAATCGAGGTTCCACTGTAATGTCAATTAACCAATTTTTTCTAGTATTCTAAAATTTGCATGCCTACCAATTTTTCTTTGTTTTATTTGATTGGGGGACAATTTTTGGGTCATTATGTATTTTATCAGAATCCAAGATCATCATGCGGCAAAGATGAATGCATGACATTGATTATATTAGTATCATTCTGCACCAGTGGTTCACAAAATTATATAAAAAATAATATTCGCTTGGTCTAAGATTTTCTAATTTGAAAATGTGAATTATGAGTTATGAATACATACTCAAATTAATTTACAAACAGCAGTTGACATATAAAGGATTCATATTGATTCATAATCTTAGTAATGTTTTCAATTTGGGCACCTCGGTATTGTATCCTGATTATTATCTGCACTCAATGTAAGATAATCACTTATTTTCTGGTAGCAGAAAAGTCACATAAGATTTGTCCAAGGGGTATTCTGCCAAGTGCCATAAAATTCCAACATTGAGTTATCTTTGAATTAGTTAAATCGTTCTGTATAAAGACTTCACACAATTAAAGAGATCCAAAAAAAATAATTGTTTCCTTGGAGTTTTATGTTTAACCCATTGAGAGTTCTGATAATGTCAAACAAGAATACCAGAATTTATCATTTTGAAACAGCAATTATGACACAACCTTCTATCGAAAAAATATTTAAATAGGGCACATACCAATTATAAATAATATATGAAATCTCCAAACCCTCCCCATTACCAATCATTTCATACATGCCCTTGTTTACACAAATATATTATTTATAGTACGCATTTTAAAATAAAGATTTTTGTTTATGAAAAATATATATCACAAACCCAAAAGAGATCGATTAAGACAAATTTATTATATATTTGCTATAGTGTAAATTATTTTAGATTATGATTAAAATAAACAATTATTAAAAACAGATTTATTTTAAAAGTAAGCTTTCATTAAAGATTTGTTTGTCCATTAAGTATGTCATTCATGAGAAAATAACTACTCATTGTTTTATAGCCTAAATCAAGACCTTTTGTTGCAAGACATAAAATGAGGATTTACAACAATATATTATATAAACTACTTTTGTAAGGAGTTAATTATGGAAACTCAGTGGAAAGGTGTACCTAATATTTATAAAAAAATAGCTAACGTTCTGGACAAAAGACTGCAATGCCAACCTTACACCTTTGACTATTTCTAATTAATTTAGATGAATGCAACAATATTATGGTATTCAGATTTGTACTGTCTATGAAATTTTAAAATGTTAAACATGTTATAAGTACTTACATTGGGCATTAGGACAGATAATGATAATGAAAAATACATATATAAAAGCTACATCAACTACATCAAAAGACACAAGCTTTGAATTTATTGTTACAACATTATCTGTAATTTTATCACCTAATTCAAAAAAGTATTCAATGCCAAAAGGCCTAAATGTAATCTATATTTGAATAGTTTGTTACTCATTATTGCTAATCTGGAGAATGGTGCTGAAGTAAAAGACACTACTGACCTGATTAACTTTATGATAATCAGTAAATTCTATTCAAAAAATTGTGTTATAATTTGTATACATTTAAGGTATTTTATAGATTTTTCTAAATGCCTAAAAATGACTTCAATGGCTAATCCATTCTATATGTAGAATTTTTACAAAAATATCAACATGCTTATGTTAATAGCCAGTGATACCATATAATTACTGTCAATATTGTAAGGTTTAAGTCCACTAACACAAACTGTCTTCTAATTACCTTAAAATATTATTTTTAAAAGTAATAACAATCACTACCAAAAGGTACAAGATGCACAGACAGATATATGCGTGTGTGCTGTGAGTTACAGAGACACAGTCGATAAACCAAAACAGATATGTCATAAAAATATTTTTTCTTCCCACTTTCAGATAACGAGTAGGGGTAAATACCACTTCTGATTGTGTATTATAATTTATTTAATGTAGTCTGTTATAATGATATTTTGAGTGAATCTTTTTGGCTTGGGAATTCCTGTACTAGAAGGTAAAGAAAATAGACAGCTAGCTTTGTTTATGTTAAATATTGACAACCTCATTATGTGAGATAAGATTCACTTGAAAGTGATAATCTGCGGCCAACAACTATTATGGAATAATATTATGATATAATCTTGTATTAGTTATTGATGAGTGCATTAGTTATGCAAAAACAATTGTAAATATACATAGAGATAAAGTTGTTCAGCAGTTGTATCATCATTGACCTTGTTCAAAGTTATTTAGTTATTTTCCTCAGTCAACACAGATAAGTTGACATGCTTGGAGTAAATGTGATGATAGTAATAGAATAACTCTCAGCCATTACTGATTAAAGCAAGGAGATAAATAATTATCGTTAAAATGACGTAAGTATATTTTTTACATGTATTTATTTTGGCATTAAGTTTTTACACACTGGGTTAGCATGTATGTATTTTTTAACCTATTTATTTGGCTCTGACAGCACTCAATTTTTCTTTAATATGTATTTTGAAGCAATAATTGCCATCAAATAATTGAAAACAAAATGTAAGCAACCATTTATAGTTTATAAATGTGATGTAACAGCAATAACCTCTATTGTTATCATATTGATCAAAAAAAAAATAAAGGTTGTCCAAAATTGACTGTGAGTTTGAAATCATTGGATAATAAAATATTTCAAACAGATCTGCACAGAATGCGCTTTCAAAAAATATTTTCGCTTTTATTGTATTCTACGTTATGTTAGGTTATTTTATCTTCAGTGATTGAACAAACGTTAAATACAGTGGAGCCTCTCATAACGAGCACCTCTCATAACGAGTAATTCGCATAACGAGCAAAACAAAATGTGAAATAAATGCTCCCTTAACGAGCGACATTTCGTAAAACGAGTGATGCAGTTTTGGAATGATCATGGCAAGGCGTGGGAAGGGGTTACCAAGAGAACCTTCACTTCCGCTTGGACTAAGCTTTAGCCAGAGAGCGTTGTAGAATGTGATTTTGAGGGGTTTCAAACAGTACCTATGGAGTCTGCAGTCAACGAGGTTGTATCTTTGGCCAATATCATGGGACTGGAGGTGGATAACAACAATATTAATGAGCTTGTGGAAGAGCACAGTCAAGAGCTGACCTCCAAAGTGCTTATGGATTTGCTTTGTTTTTCACAGCAAGAAGTTATGGAGGAGAGTTTGTTAGTGGAGGAGAGGAAGTAGCAGAGCAATAATCTTCTGGCGCAATACGAGAGATGCTGAAAGCATGGGAAACTATTGTATCATACATTGAGAAGCATCACTCTAATAAAGAGGTGGCTAAGCGTTTTAAAAAATTATTCAATGATAACGCTGTCACATTTCTACCCAATTTTGAAGCGTTGGCAAAAACAAATGTTTCTAGACAGCTTTCTAGTAAACAATAATTAATTATTTGTCATAAATAATAAACTAGTAGATTTTTTACTGTTTTTTGCAAATCGAAATCGCATTCCAGGTTGTTACGCCCCTTTACAATTTATGTAATTTTATTTTAATTTTTGAATTTGAATTAAAAATATAAAAATTGACTTTTTTTTAGCATGGAACGCATTATTGTATTTTACATTGTTTTATATGGGGTAAATTGTTTCGCTTAATGAGTGTTTCACATAACGAGTAAGATTCTGGAACGAATTAAACTCGTTATGAGAGGTTCCACTGTAGTTTGTTATATTTTTGAGTTTCCTTTAATTCTTGTGTAATTCACAGTAAACTTTATGAACAAAATCATGATAATTTATTGTTTTATATTTATAAAAATACAGCATTGTGAATTTTTTATATTTAGGTTAAACTATTAAATGATAACAGTTTGCTGAAAATGAAATCACTTTTGAAAGTGTGCCAAATAATAAATCCACAATACTTGGCGTAAAAACATGATTAAAATAACTAAAACCATTCCACAACATTTATTTGAAACAAGAAAAGAAGTTTGCTTAAAATTATAACAATTTTGCACTTATTATATCAAGTTAACTAATTTAAATGGTGAATAATATGTGAGTCAATATATTTATAATGTTTAGAAACACCACAATTATTTACAAATTAAGTATTTATTATCTGCCGGTAGTGTGTACTAGGTATATAGTTAAAAATAATATTGAAAATGCATGAGAAAATTTGAAGTGTTACTTCAGTTTCTCCTCTTCATAATTTTGAAGAAAGCAATCTATACCTTCAAGGGAAATGTTTTTAAATTGGCATTTAGTAAAAAAAAAACAATGACTTGTATTTTCCATGTCCTCATTGCTTCGATTCTATTCCCGACTATGATTATGAGATATGAAAATAGTCACGTGTCTTAAGACTCATCCTAGCCTTTCGTTAATTTATTTTAGACCCTCATCTTGCCTAAAAAACGGTATATTAAGGGTGAGTGCGATGGTCTACAGAGACATCTCAAATTAAGACAAATTGTTAAGTGACTTATTTACAAACATTCATGTAATTGATAAAATCTAGCTTAAAGGGATTTTCAAAACATCCCAGTTGAGTGAAGCATTCCTTATTATTCTATTCCACTGACAGATATCAGTAAAACACAGAACATGTAACTTTATGGGAGATTTAATTAGTTAAGAATGTTCAATAAAAGTTGAAAAAAAAAATAGGCGTTATTTCATAGTTGTTTTTTTTGTTTATTGTTATGAGATTCATCAATTTATCATAAGAAAGTAAGAGGTCGTAAATTCTATTCCCATTTTTTCATTATGTGAATGTGAATGTGGGTTTTCGCAAATAAATGTAATTAATACCTCAATGAGAGCCTCATTAAAGACCAAAACAGTTTATTTTGTTCATGAAACTCATCAAGCCACCTTTGTCACTTTTCAATCTTTCAAAATACTTTAATTTGTGGTTACTCAGAGAAAGAAATTGTGCCACAAACACTAACACTAAGAAAGGAATTGAGACGATTTGGCAATCTGGCAATAGGGAAAAACTTTAGAAATGACTATAAACTTTTATTGAATCATATAATGAATAGGTTCCCAACCTTTTTCGGGTAGCGACCTCTTTTAATAAAAGCCATGTGACCCACGGCCCCGATGTAATTGAAAAAGGCATTTTTTTTTCAATAAGGTAAGGTTGACTGTAGTTTTAATTTTGTTGTTCAAATCCAAAATCGAAAAAAGTTGGCGACCCCCAGAGAAACCGTTGCGACCACCCTGGGGGTCGCGACTCATAGGTTGGGAATATAATGTTTTTAAAATTTTATTTTACATTAAGTCATTAATTGCATATTTGTTAATTTAATTTTAGATTTGACATGTCTAAAATAAAATAAAACAATAATTTTTTTTTATGCACTTTGTGGCCTAAGAAAAGCAGCTTTAGGGTCAGTTTTCAACGTTGTTGGTTTCTGTGTCGGATCTCATGGGCTTGAGTCCCAGTACCACTAGCTTATTTGTGACAGTGTGGGTGTTTGTGATGTTTAAACAATTCTCTCCCACCCTTCTAATCCTAAAATTAACGGGGCAATGTGAGTGCCGTTTGCTAAACACTAATCCTGACCTAGCCCTATTTTCTATCTTTATTCTCTTAAAAAAAGAGAGGTTAAACAACTGAGTAACAAGCAGTTTTCGTTAAAAAAATCTGTTGAGATACCTCCATTAGGAAGTCATAGTAAAGCTTGACTTTGAAATGACAGTTTTTTGAAAAAAAAGACTGGGTAAATGAATGATTGAGAAAAAATAGAGTACCCACCATACACATTAGGGATTCTGCGTCGAGACGTCCTGGGACAAAAGTCCCGGGACTTTTTCGAAAAATGTCCTGGGAATTGTGACTGATTTATAATGTACTAATAACAAGTAAATTTTAATTTTGAAAAAAACAAATCTTGTGGTTAAGAAACCCTCAAAAGGACTGGTGTGTATTAAATGAAAGTAGGTATAAGAGGGGAGCCCCAAGAAAAACGGAAACGACATGGTCGGGACATGACACTTATCCGGTGTCTTAACAAAATTAAGTATTCATATATAAAAGGGATCTGATAGAAAAACAGATGTTTGGGATTTATAATTTCGTAGAAGTTTCAAATACCATGTGTTTATATATTGTAATATAACTGTATCAAAAGCAAATTACAAAATATTAAAATTAAATGTTCATACCTGTTATGTATTGTGAAGTAACGGTCATAAATTTACTTCTGACGGCAGCTTCATTGATATTTTTTCATTACATGTACCCAGTGGCGGTTCTAGGTACTGGGCTAGGTGGGCTAAGCCCGACCTGCATTTTTCACCCAAAACTTTAGATGGCTGAATAAAAATGAACAGCAATTCGGCCGCTGAACAAAATAAATACATTTATAAGCGTAACTAACCTTTCCCAAATGAATATAATATCTTTGTTTAAATTTTCCTCTGTCAATATAAGACAATGCCATGTCTACCTATAATAATATTCTCGATTGTGTTTTGTATTACAATTTTATACTGAGCCGGCATAAAAAAAACAATAACCCTATACATACTTCATAGAGAACAGGCAACGTGACGTCAGTCTGGCAACACCTACGTATTAACGACTCAGGGGCTAGAGCTTTCAAGCCCGCGATCACAGATAATATCCTGCAATATTTTTTTACACTGGGGCGCAATCAAACATGATTAGATTTTTTTTGCATTTGTATGTACGGAAACGTCATCAAACGCAAACGACTGTGTTTCAAATTAACAAGCTTCTGTCATTCTGTTATGTCTGTATTGCTTTTTGTACTTGTTATTTCACTTTGAAAGAGACGAATTTAAGGGTCCGTATTATTATTCTATAATTTCTTAGTTACATTAGCATTAATTTTATTATATAATAATTTATGCATTGCAGTAGTGTCGTAGTATTTGTTAATTTGCTTGTAGATTAATGTATAAGGCGAAGTGGAAATATGCACAATTTCGTAAATAGTATACAATGCTATGCTTTTCTCTAGCCCACCCAAGATTTTAGGTCAGGAACCGCCACTGCATGTACCGCTATCATACCTTCGTAAAAATTAAACGTAAGCATCGTAAACATCCATTATATAAGAAATAATAATTATTAAACATTGTATTAAAAAAACGCGATTTTTACTAGTGCGTACTTTCAAAAGGCTCCGAGTGTAATACATAAATACATACATACATGCAAATATTTCATTTTAATAAAATTATAATTTTATTGAAGGGGAACTAAATGTCTCGAGTCCCGGGACTTTGAAAACCCCGAGACTTCAGAATCCCTTACACAAATTTATGCTAGAACAAAATTGATTGATATCTATACATCAAATTCTGGGGCTGGTGGAGCCGAGCTCCAATTTCCCTTTCATCTGGTGTATTTTGATGTTGCTTTTATCATGTATTTATTCGGAATTCTAGTTATATTCATATGTTTGTATGCTCTTTCCAACAGGCAAGTTTACGATGTAATTGTGGTGGGATGTGGAGCTGCGGGTATTGCTGCTATGAATCGTCTTCTTGAAAAGGATAATATAAGAGTTTTAGGACTGGAAGCTAACGATAGACTCGGTGGAAGGATCAATACTGTAGCATTTGGAGAAAATGTCTTAGATTTGGGAGCTCAGTGGTTTGTTCAATTTTATTTCCTTTCCTAAAAATTATAGTATTAATTCCATACGAGCCAAATAAAGTCTTTAGCCCTTTTTTTTCCACGAGTTACAGAGTGAGGTTATATTTTCCAACATAGTATAGAATCTATACTATAGATGGAACAAGAAAGCTGTTGGGATTCAATAGTATTTCTAATGATATTTTATGACATTAATATCATCAAAGATCTGGCAAAAAACTATAATATTCTCTGGTGATTAATAAATATTCGTACTTAAGCAAGCATTTGTGAAAGTAAGAAAGTCTGAGGATGCCTCTGAAAGAGGTGAAACACGTGTCACAGTTTGTAGCACAAAATGTGGAATAATCTAAGTTATTTCGCCGCCTGTGTGGTCGAGTGGTCAACGGTGTTGGCTTCGGCTACAGAGGATCCGGGTTCAAATCCCGGTATGGACAGTTTTATAAAATTGATTTTTCAATCGATTTATGAATTTCTGTTCAAAGGCATGGATGTATGTGATGTATTGAATTCCCCTCTCTCACCCATCCTATCCTATAAACGGGGCGTATCGAGAGCGATTAGCTGCCGCCTGTGTGGTCGAGTGGTCAACGGTGTTGGCTTCGGCTACAGAGGACCCGCGTTCAAATCCCGGTACGGACAGTTTTATAAAATTGATTTTTCAATCGATTTATGAATTTCTGTTCCAAGGCATGGATGTATGTGATGTATTGAATTCCCCTCTCTCACCCATTCTATCCTATAAACGGGGCGTATCGAGAGCGATTGGCTTACCACTAATCCTGTCCTAGCCCTATCCTTCTATCCCTACTCTCTTTGGAAAAAGAGAGGTTGACCAACTGAGTAACAAGCAGTTCTCGTAGAAACACTTCTGTTGAGATAAACTCCATTAGGAGTCCATATGCTCCACATTGGGAGCGGACATGGTTAAAAAAAAAAAAATTATATTAATAAATATCTCATTATACAAATAATATTATTTCTTGTAGGTGTCACGGAGAAAAAAATAATGCGGTATTTTCTATAGTTAGAGACCTGAATGTTCTCAGTCAGCCGTCCAAGCAAACTGTGGTATTCACGAACGGGGAGATCTTGCTGGATGATAATGTTGACACATATTATCATATGTGTGTATCAATTTTAAGAAGCGCAAATGACATACAAGAAAAGAGTGCAAAACCAATCGCAGAATATATCACAACTAAGTATGTCTTTTTATCTGACAACAAAATAGTTCCTATAAAATACATAGTATGTAGGTAACGCAGGACGTTACATTTTGATTAATGTGCATCGGCGAGACACAGTACTGTGCTGATTAACTTTTCTTGTGGTGAATATTTAATATATAGGTGTGGTACAGACCTGATGTTTCAAAAACATTCCTCAAGAGTAATAAAACTATGAAAAACAAATAAAACAGCGGCTTTCTCTCGGTGGCCAGTAATGAAGGCCCACGGGAGAATCATAGAAACCATTGAAGTATTAATAATGACAATCTTCCTGGGAGTATTTTGTGGCATTCAGCTATTTTCTTAAGGGTACATATGTTAACTATCATAAGACTTATTTTAATTTTAATATTTGTGTAGTGCTATTTTCTGTTAATAAAATAAATATGCAATACATATTATGTTGATTTTAGGTACAGAGAAAATTTGAAATTAGCTTCTTTCGATGTAGATGCTAATGTTGCGGAACTGGTTTTACAATGGTTTTTGAAAAACATTCAAGCCAAACTGTCTTCGAACGCTCTTTTAGAAAAATCTCTCAACAGCGTCAAAGAATCATGGGATAATGAAGGTGAAATGTGGTTGAACTGGAAGGATCGAGGATACAAAACCATCATTGATATCCTCTTGGTAAGAATATAGTTTATCATCAGTTGAAAATAGGTCAATATCTGATTTAATCAATAATGATTTAATATATCACTGTTTATTATCGGTTTACTGACATCTCCGAACAAAAATCACCAGCCTGCTAGAATTATGACAATGAATTATGACTGAATGACAAATTATGTCAGTTGATTTAGTTATTCAATAGATTATTATTATTCTAACCGTTTCTGTTTAGCAGGAGGGGTTCTTTCATAAGAGAAAAACGTGTATTGCAGTCCCATATAAACACTCCACAAATAATCAATATTCAATTATCATATTTATACCAATCACTAAATTTATCATCCCTGTGTGTTTGTTACTCATAAAAAATATTTCAAGAAATAGTAATTGATTAAGGACACATAGCGAACATATTCTGCCCCAATACTGTTAATGAGCCTGTCATAGTTTCTATGAATCGAGGTGGTGCAAGTGGTTTCTTGCTCCAAACTTGCTTCGTGAAAGTCGCGTGACTCGAACGTTTCTGTGAAATATTTGTACTGAATTCATATCAACGTGGAGCCGTGCACCTCTCTGACGTTTGATGCGAGCGAATACACACGCGGTGACTATCAGTGACTATATAGCTGCGATAGTATTGGATAGTATGGAAGGCCATTCCATCGTAGCTTCATTGTCATAAAAATCCAAGCCAACAAATTTAATAATCACTTTTGAATTATTCAACACGATTCTTTAAAATTACTCTTCCTGTAGTACAGTGAAATCCCGATTCTACGTTTTTTTTTTCAATGACGATAATATTTAGATGATAAATCGAGGAAATCGGTAAATCGGGGAAAGATTAAGGTGGAATTATTAAATATTGTTGTTACGGGGTCTTGTTGAGTAAAAAATAAACGATCCATGCAAAAAAACGAAAATAGCGATAACAGAAGATCGAGGGTCCAATGAAAAAAATGCGAAACGTGATGCGAGGCAAGACTATGTATGAGAAATATTCAACGAAAACAGTCAATCCACCAAAATATTTAAACGATAGATCGAGGAAAACGGTAAATCGGGGAAAGATTAATGCGGGATTCTTTTACATTTTTCTTAAGGGTGTTTGGCCGGGACTATGAAAAATAAACGAACAATGCGAGAACGGTAGAACAAGGTTTTACTGTAATAATATATACCTACCAACAATCATTGTTCAGTTTTTGATAAATGAATTTTACTTTAAAAATATCAAATTGGATATTGTGGCTTAAAGTTTTTTCGTGCTCAACATAGGTAATCCACTATTTTCAGCAGTGAACCTTGTTCAGTTGTATGATTTACACTTCTCTGGTATTTAATATTTCTATTGTTTAATTTCTACAAAAAAATAAATTTACGTCATTATGTTATAATAGAAATCCATTGAATCAAAAGACCGTTTTGCATTGCAGGGTCTTTCAATAAATACAAATCGAATTAAAACAGATTTTTTTCCCAATTGCAGGTTTAAATATAAAATTTCATAGATGAAATGAATCTTAAAATTAAGCTGTCTTATACAGCACAGAAGATTTTACGGCGACAATGAAGCGTTCGTTGTCCATTCCCCATACTATAGGATTGCTTCTACTTTTAAAGGGTTCAAGTCATTTTTGAGAAATACTAAAAAAAACCATACATAGTAAAAATATTACTCAAGACAGACTAAATACTAGTAGAGAAACAGTAAGTTGATATCGTCAATATCGGCCATTGATGTTTGCGTTGTCGCAACTCGCAGTGTTTCCATAATATAAGAAGCGGAGGATGAATTTTTGATCTTAGTTAATTAGGTAAATCTTTTTTTTTACACTCACTAATATTTTTTTCACCAGCTGCCACTGCTGTTTAGGTTGCAAAGTATGCCAGTGGTGCACTGAAATGCTTTGTCTACAAACTATGTACTTTTATATATATAGTTATTATATTTGTTGGATACATTGAGAAAAATTGTGGAAATCCATACATGGAAACCGAAAACAAAAAATTTAATTCCCATTTTTCATTCAGTTAATTGATACATGACACATTTCAGAAAAAATTCCCAGATCCTACAAAAGCACTGCCGGTTGAAATCATTTTTAACAAAGAAGTCATAAACATGAGATGGAGCACCAACAAAAAGGATTCTTCAATTGTGAACCCTCTAGTGCAAATTTTGTGCAGAGATGGCAGCATGTTTACATGCCGCCACTCGATTGTCACATTCCCACTTGGAGTTTTGAAAGAAAAGTATGTAAAACCATTTACACTGTTGTCTTTTAGCCGGTAAAATGCATGAATAATGCATGAATAGCATGAATAATAATGGTCGACAAAAATAAATAAATTTCTTTAAACCAGTGGTGCACAAACCGCGGCCGCATGCGGCCTGAAATGGCATTTGTTGCGGCCCAAAATAACAAGTACTTCATCACCAAATTTTTCATTGAATATGATAAAAATCTGTGTTTGATATGTGAAAAAATTATGCAGTAGCAAAGGTTTATAGTTTGTATTGTCACTGATAGAAAACTTCATACTATTCATAATTATTTAATATGATTATATTTTCACGGGTATACATTTGCGCCCGTAATTCATCTTTTTACAATGAGTACCGTCTGTGGTGCATGTTAAGTGTTTTTTTAGGTTATTGTTTTCAAAACACGCTTTGTTTGTTGCTTAAAACATTTTCCAACCCCTTCTCAGCATCCATTAACGAGGCAGATTCATCATTACAACTAGAATTGATCGATTTGCAGAACAACGATCAATTTTAATCAAAATATCAGATATTTCCATTGTTTTGAAAATTACAAAAGAAGCGTCACTAAAACGACTGTAACATGCGAACTGACGTCAGATTGTTACGAATTTTTGACACGTATTATTTGAAGGTTGGTACTTTCTAAAAATCATATAGATTTTTCAAGAGTGGCGCAATCTATATGTTATACTACGAACTTATCGTGTGATGTGTTAATACACCCAATCCTTTTTTACGATACATTGGTTCAAGAAAGTGGCGCCTAAAAAACCTCACTTTCATATAATTAAGCAATTTCCAACCTGGGAGGCGTGACTATTGCAAAGGGAGGAGCAAACAGTCCAAAATATTTATTTACCTTTTAAAACGTGTCTTCTATATGAAATAAAGGATGGGGAGGCGCGAAGATATTTTTTCTTCAAAGGGAGGTGCAGTAACATAAAGGTTAGAAACCACTGATATAATTTGATTAATCGGTTCCAAAAATCAAAATATCGCGGAAATAACTGTCAACGTGTATAAAAAACAAAAATTGTTCTTGGAGTAATTCGCTGCTGTCACTGTCGGTTACGAAATGTAATCGTTTGCAATTTTTTGAACTAACGTATTGAATTTTGCTTGAATCTGAATTTTACACGGACTCATTTGATAAATGTTGTTTTTCCTTAGATTCATGATTTGAGTCAATTATTATTACATTGGATATGTTTTGTTGATAGAACGAACAGTTGAAACTGATTTTTTAAAATACGTGTAAAATATTTTATTTTTAAATGCAGGTGTTTATTTGGTACGTGCCTTACACATCACGATATATTATTTATTAATTAAAAAATTATATTTCCATATTCGGTTTGTATTTATTATTTTGTATTTAAAATATTTGGACATCTGGAGTGCATTTAGTTGATAAAGTAACTGTCGGTGGTAAAATTTATGACCGGAAAAGTGCTATTCAAGGAATGTAATAAATGAATTGTATTTAAACAAGTTTTAGAGCAACACTACATCACATGATTGCGCGCAGGGTCATCACTTCTTTAAGTGCAGGGTCACCATTTCTAACTTTTAAAAAAAATTGCGTAACGAGTAAATCGCGTAAAAAATGTAACAGTGCTGTCCAAAAAAAACACGTAAAATCAAAATCGCACAAAAAGAAAATCGCGTTAAAAAAGGATTGGGTGTATATCATTATTTTATAGCACTTTAACCCTCTACAGCTCGCGGAAGATTAGAAAATTGATAAAATGGCCCTTCGTTCAAAAAGCTTGTGCACCACTGCTTTAAACTAAGGGTAAGTATTATACTCAGGTTTCTCAAAATCTTTCTTTTTATTCATTGGATATCCCTGAATAAATTTCAAAAAATGTTTTAAGTTTATTTTGTCCTATCGAAATATTTTCAAGTTTTATTATTTTTTATCCAAATACATTATTAACATTAAGTACATGTGCAGTAACTGATTTTTATAAGAAATTTAAAGATAATGATTTCATTATAAGAATACTTGCCATATTTTAATTTAAAGATATTAAAGCTCATAGGTTTTCATAGCTCATCAGTTACCATGATTTTAGGATGGTTTGACTCTAGCTTTGAGTGGTATTCTCGAGTGTATTATAAATGATATAATTATATCTCGCCTACAAGATTTCACAGTAAAATGAGATATCTTAGATGTAATGAGTACCTATATCATTTTAGCAATATACAGAGGAATTCCAATTTATCATTTTTAATGGACCCTTGAAAATGGAGAAACATGAGATAACACAAAACTTCAAAAAAACTTTAAAGAAAGAATTTTCTCAACCTCATTAAAACAGACTCTTTTTTCTTATTATTTTTACAATAAATTCACAGATCACTTTCTCCTTAGGAAAAATTGAGTTGAGAGTTGTTAGTGTTAGTCGCAGATATTTTGCTATGTCAATATGCTTTTCTTCTGGAATCATATTCGCTCTCTCAGCTAGAGTTGTAACTTTCTTCATGTGAAACATTTTAGTTGCCAGTTAAACTAATTCACAAAACTAGAAATGTAACATATCAGTAGTGTTCTCATCGGGTGATTCTGCTACAGAAATATGCATGCATTATGACAAGGTGGTATTTGCAGTCTCAGTTATGCTGCAAACAGAATAGTCACATTGTAAAAGCTACTGGGAGGAATGACGAATATTCAATAAAAATGACTAATCAAGCTAAAGTAAGAGATACGAGAACAATAAATACAGGATTTGTTAACACTGTAGTTATGCAATTCAAAGATAATAATAAAAAGTAACGGCGCAAGAACGCAGCAGAGATGCTTGCCCTTGATATTAGAGGTGATGTGGTTTGATTTCGTGAGGAACTGGTAGATTAGAGAGCATACAAGACAGTGCCCTGTTATGTCATTGGTCATTGAGAGACTTTGGAATTGCCTCCAAATGCCTCCAGAGAGCCTCACCTTGCTTGCCTCTTCTTCTGATCAGTGGGATTTTGGCATGGATAACTGTCGAGTACTATCCATATCCATTTAGGCTGCCTGTGTGGTTGAGTGGTCAACATCGTTGGCTACCGCTACGGAGGGCACGGGTTCAAATCTCAGTACGGGCAGTTTATAAAATGATTTTTCAATTGATTTATGAATTTCTGTTCAAAGGCATGGATGTATGTGTTGTCTTGAATTCACACCTCCCACCCACCCATCCTATCCTATGAACAGGGCGTATCGAGAGCGATTAGCTAACCACTAGTCCTGTCCTAGCCCTTTCCTTCTGTTCCTACTCTCTTTGGAAAAATAGAGGTTGAGCAACTGAGTAACAAGCAGTTCTCGTAGAAACATTTTTGTTGAGATAAACTCCGTTAGGAGTCCATATGCTCCATATTGGGAGCGGACATGGTAAAAAAAAAAAAAAAAAAAAACTATCCATAGGATGACTCGGCAGAACTGAAGGACACTAGCATGTAATAGGAGGAAGCAAAGCAATTGGTGTCACGGGATCGTGGAGGTGCGTCGTGGCGGCCATATGCTCCAGATAGGGTGCGAATATGGTTAAAAAAGAAGAACATATGGGTGTTTGGCCGGGAATGTCAGGTTCCACTGTATTCATACAATTTTATTTTAATTAACTCATTATTAAATTTATTTCACTAGGTATGAAACACTTTTCACGCCATCCTTACCGGAGGAAAAAATATTGGCAATAGAAGGAGTAGCAGTTTGCACGATGAATAAAATCTACATGCGGTTTCCTAAAAGCTGGTGGCCTGATAAAGGAATGCAATTTCGTTTGCTGTGGAACAATACTCACAAAAATAAATTCTTGGACGAAGACAGTTGGCTTACAGACATCTACGCGTTTACTACGGTAGAGATGCAACCGAATATTCTATGTGGGTGGATCACGGGAACTTCAGCGGAAGACATGGAACTGTACTCTACAGCTGATGTTCAATCCGGAGTGTACCGTGTTCTCAAGAACTTCCTCGGTGACGTGTACGACATAACTGAACCATCAGAAATATTACGGTAAGTGTTATAAAGCTATATTATAGTTTTTACTATAGCAACCATCAACCGGAAGAAAGCTGCATACATCTGTTTTACATTTTTCACAATGAGAAATATGAGGCTATTACATATTTGCAAACCCGGCTCATTCCAAAAGTGTTGAAACATGAACCATGAATGTAATTTAGCAGATAAAAATAAATTTTGAATGTATTTTTAGAAATCAGTCTCAAACATGGCTTGATACCATACACAATGTCATTCCAGTGTTATGTTAAACTAAAAATACTTTTAGAATGTACTTGCATTGTTTTTCAAAATTAAATTCAAGTTTAATTTTTTAACCATTTTGGAATGAACCTTGTTTTCAAATAATCCCCTTATACGATTGTCACAACTCATCATGCCAGGACAATAAAGAGAGCAACCGAGTCGCAACAAAAATGTAACACCTTAGTTTGATATTCGTAGCTGGTGATACATTAAAAAAAGAAAAAGCTTTTTCCAGTGTGCTATGTTGGTCTGTAAAAGTATTAAATTTTAGTTTTCAACCGTGTTCAATTTAATAATGTTATAGAGCCTTTTTATGCTCTATTCATTCAAAAATACACTTAAAAGTATAATGCTCCATGTGGTTATGTTTGTAATAATCAGATGGGCCTGAATTCCAGTTTTCCTAATGTCAACTTTGATTATCTCAATTTGAATTTAAGATCATTGACATTGGTGTTCGTCTTGTTTCTTCTCTCCGAGTTGATCTCAAGTTGCGTATAAAAATTCTCATCAAAATTGTCCAATTTAAAAATGTTTGGCACATCGACATTCACTGTAATGCCAATATATATTTTTTTAAATTTGTAAAAAAAACCGTACAAAAGAGAATGAGGCGTACACGTGTGTATCACGAGAGTTTTTTGTGTGAAGATTAAAAAAATTGAAAATACTAGGAATTTGCATGGAAGTCAATCTAGTAAGTTCCGAAAGAGTCTACTATGATGCATCAAAAATACTACTCGACGAATGATTAATTTCAACGATTCCTCAAAAATTATCAAGAACATTCAGTTTGACATTATCAAGAGTGAGAATTATCCGTGTTCTCATTTTGGCCTTATATAAGTCGAAAGAAATATATGGTCAAGTACATTTTTTTTTGGAATATTGGTGAAATAGCAAGGTGATAATGGTTCATACTTATATAAAGAATGATAAATGAATTTTTTTTATGTATAGTATTGTGATACAAAGTACTTATTTCAGATCTACTTGGTTTACTAATTCCCTAGCCCGAGGTTCATTTTCATACAGAAGTATCGAGACTGAAGGGCTGGACGGGGGAGCCGAGCTATTGAGCAAGCCACTAATGGCAGCCAATCTGGTACCGGTCATTTGTTTCGCCGGAGAAGCGACATCCTTACACCATCATTCTACTGCTCACGGAGCCGTTGAAAGCGGTTTTAGAGAAGCTGATAGATTAATCTCCATCCTCAAATAAGAATACTCTACTCAATGTTCACGATTGAGTTGTAAATTAATAATAACTTATCATAATCAAAATAGTCTGTTTATAATAAAACCAAAAAAATAAAAAGCTTTTATGATCGAAACTGTTTAATCATTTTCTGGATTATATATGTATAACAGTGATGCCTACTATTTATTTAGTGCGCTCTGCTTTTGAAATGTAATTAAGAATTAGAAATGGTAAAAATTTTAATCATACCACTATAGTAATATTTTGTTCTACATAATATTCGTTCACGAAATACTATTGCTTCAGATCAATGGGAATAATAAAGCTTTCATGATTGTTTATCTGATATGTATACTACTGATTTCAGCCCGATAGATTCTTAGATGTTTTATGGCTCTGTTGATAAATAGTCAAGATAAATAATCAAAATATCATTTGGAATACCGTGCATCACTGCATTTTAAACTCTACATTTATTAATGACTAATAATCTAGAGACTAGTTCAGATTTATACATTTGGGTAGGAATACCGCAAATGTCTTGAGGTTCTTAAACACAATGTGTAATTATGTTAATAGTTTTAATTAATTTGAAAATGTCACCAACTGACATGCAAAGTTTACACACTTAGCCTCTCATAATTATATTCTATCAGTATAAATAATACTAATCTTATAATATATACCTATAATACTTTATTTTATAATACAATTGTCATATATGAAGATATCTTAATTAAATATTCTTAAACTGAGCCATCATGTTCAGCATCTGTAAAAAAGAAAATAATAATTAAAGGTTCAGCACAATAATATCATTTCATCAAATTTTGAGAAGAGTATTTTCAAATTAATAGAGCAGTGTTACTATTTTTGTTATATATCGATTATAATAAATAAATTTAGATAATGCTCCAGCTGAATAAACATTGAACGAATCAATAATGCTGTCATCATAGTACAGGTAGTCCCCGACTTATGACGATTCGCACTTACGACCGAAAAAATAGCATTTTTTTGAATTGCATCACGGCGAACCACAGCAGATGCATGCGTAAAGTAAGATGACATAACAAGGATGATGCAATACATATTCCCTCATATATAAAAAATAAACAACACAAAAGTAATGTAAAAATGATTTTTTTTAATACATCGTGCACATCAAATATGATATATGTGACTCTGGGACTGGGTACATTCTGAGATAATCGGTAAAAACTGTTAAAAAAAAACGAAACGAAAAATAGCACTTTTATTTATGTAAAAAATAGGAAAAAACATATTTTATTCAGTATAAGAATGCATGTATTGCAAATATTTAGTATTTTAAACAAGAAAATGGCATTTTACTGCGTTTATTGAACCATTTTTAATACTAGCTGTCAAAATATTCTACTCAAAATAATTCAAATTTGATAACTAGGCAATAGTTTAGTCACTGCTGTCAAATTAATAGAATTTAATAACGAGATTCTATTATCACAACATGTATGTGAATGTTATGGACATAAACAGTGATATCAAATGTGATTTTCACTTCGACAACAGCCAAGACGCGTACAAGGCGGAAACAATTTCGACTACTGTAAGTGAAATCATAGATATTAAATATGAACCATGTGACTATATACGCGGTACTAGCTGTGTATTAAATATGGTGTATGTGCAGTAAGATCACATGGTTTATATTTATATGCAAATTTTTGAATGATGGCACATGGTATATTTTCTATCTCCTTTAATATCTTGTGTTATTACATGGAAGATTGATTATTATTACTTAACATGATTATTATTACTTTAGAAGGCGGAGAAGAAACAGAAAAAAAACTGTATTTTTATCCAATTTTCGTAAAATCGTCACATATACCATATTTGATGTGCAGCGACAAGATATTTTGTATGAATTCGACTTATGACCAATTCGACATACAACCCAAGCTCAGGAACGTATCTCGGTCGTTAGTCGAGGACTACCTGTATGAGCTAGTCGTCCGCTGTGGTCTAATTGGTTAGAGCTTGGCTCTACCGATCTCAGAAGGGTCAATATCAAATTTAGATTTATTCAATTTAAATTTGAGATCTTAGACATGGGTGTTTGTGATGTCAATTCTCCTCTAGTTGATCTTGAGTGAGTTTCTCATCAAGACAAAAATATTCTCATCAATTTTATATATGCTCTTTCAGTTTCAAAATATTTGGCGCATTGGCATTGACTGTAATGCCAAATATTTTTTAAAAATAAAATAATAATTCAATTACAAGTAATATTTTGATGTGCAGTTTATATAAGATGATTTTTATGATAATTTCATTAACCTATCCTAAAGCTTTGCAAATGAGAGTCAACATAATAATGTTATTATTATGGCTAAAGCAGCTCATTAAAACTAGCTAAAAATATTCAATTACCTAAGTATTTGTTGACAACGAAGATCAGCATAAAACCAATTGTAGTTGCTAAAAACTGGATGAGTCCAGCCATTCGAGATGATGATTGGTGCCATTTTGCTCTTTCCCTTGGCAATACTTCACTTACTGCCACATAAACCAATGTGCCAGCTGCCAGAGACTAGAAAAAAATATGCAGACATATTTTTATAATTATATTATGTAGTGTTTTGGATTTTGATGCAATATATCAGTACGTCACTTGTATTTGTGTCGTAAGTGACAGTAAATAAGGCCCTTAAAACATCAACTGAGGGTGCTTGATGAAACTTCAATATAAAATTTGAATATTTCAAACTGACTTTCAATGCAAATTCATTTGTGCGGTAAAAGTTGGCGTGAATATGACAAAAAGGCGAAATGTGATTAAGCTGTGGAAGTGCACAAAATTTGAATTTCCTTAAATTACAGTTGGCGCATTATTCAAAATGTTAATTATTAGATCATTGCCCCCAAAATATAAAATCTTTCTACCTTTTTATGGATATATCGTTAGGGCACCGATGTTAACGCGCCCACGTTAGCCCGCAATACTAATAATTTTTACATTTTAACAAAAAAAATATTTATTTTAAAAACTTTAAACAAATACACCAAAATCAATAATAAATAAAGAAGAGCGGAATATCTTTATCTTGTTATTTTTTCCAATCAATAAAACTTTCTTTGATATGTTTGTAAATGTACCAATAAATTTTAAATAGGATGTAATTTTAGCAGAAAAGTTATCTTAGTTAAGTAAATTACTTTGAATGAGCAGTCCACAATACAAAATTATCTTATATTACCCGCTAAAGAGATTTTTCTCTTTAACCCTTTTATTCTCAGAGGCCATTTATCAGCCCTAGTTTTTCAAACACGTTTAAATGGCTAATATTATTTTAGTTACTTTTGAGAAAATTTTTCAACGATTAGAGCTGTATGTTTGTCACTTCTGACCTCTTCACCACTTATTTTTTTCTGAGTATTCTAGAGAAAATGGTCTGGGATTAAAAGGGTTAAAAAAGATATTTCACCATAGGATTTACACGTTGGATGCTGAAAATGCGCCTAGCGCGTGCACCTTGTTAACGGAGCTATGCGCTAAGTTACATTCACACAGCTCTTATTTATTTTTTTATTTATATTTTCACTCGAGTAAATACAGATGCTTCCAAAGTCTCCTTACGTCTCACCTTTGACAACAAGTGAATGCACTGTGACAAAAAATATGTATTTATGTAGTATGTATGTATACAATGACTTTTTTCCGCAGTGAACGTGTTAACATTATGGAAGGAAAATGAATCTTTCTAGCAAAAACAAAACACCTGTTTTTTAGATATCCCAGTACAGTTCTCAGGCGACGATATATTGTTAACCAGTGTTAGGAAAATATTTATGACTAAAATTTAATTATAAATTTAAAAAGAATCTAGTGAATTAAAAGATTGAATAAAAAATAAATAAATACACAAATAGGCCTTGTAATATCACTCTAACCACTGTCTAATTTGATAAAAAGTTTATATTATATAAATTCTATATAAATTTATATGGTAGGTACATTCATTCAGTGTTATTTGAAAAAAAGCAACATTGTGGTATAGAAAATCATGTACAAATGGTAATAATGAAGATCCAGTAAGTAAATTACACAAAATATTATTTGTAATATGTATTTTAATACTTTACGGGAAGTTTTACGGGGACTGTTTTTGTGTCTGGGAATTATGTTTGAACAAATAATTTGTGTAAAAATATAGTATTTTTTCTATTTGATGGACAGTGTTATTTTAATATCGGATAAAAAAGAGTTAAAAGTATGCATCTTTTACATTTCAAATATAAAAAAAATTACTGGTGTCTTCACCAGTAAATCTTCTTAGATAATAGCTTTATATATAATTATACTAGCTGACCCAACGAACTTCGTTACGCCTAAGAATCAATAAGTGTTATGTTAACTTGATAACTTGAAACATGATGACTACCGAGCCAACCTTTAGTTGTAAATTGCGCGGTGGCAAGCCAGGCAGATCCAATGAGTTTAAAAATTAAGTTGGATAGTTGGTTGCTTCGTCTTCGTTTGTTACACGGTCGATATATTTGAAGGAATGCAGTGGACCAACGATTTGATTTTGAATTGTGAAGTTTAAATGATCCACATATTTGTTCTTTGCCGCAAGAATTGCTCGTTCACTCAACCAATTGTGATTTTTGTGATTAGATGTTTGGGAACATTTTGTTGATGAAGCCATCCTTCGTTGAGACGAAATTACTAAAATTCGGCGGAAACGAAATCAATCCGTTCGATTCGTCAACAGGAACACGGTCGTTACCGACGATAGTCGAAGATCGTTTTCTAGCTTAAAGCATGTTTCTCTTCTCCTTCGGGGCCGAGTTGATAATCCTCAAATTCTCATGACTATTAATTCACATGCTCCCAATTTATTCTTACGTGGGCGAAACTATGAGCAAAAACTTTTATTTCTAAAAACTTATACCTCGCTTAAGAGGTATGAGTCACCAGTTCCAAGCGCTGTTAGATTGATCAACGCATTGCCCAGAGAAGTGGACATTTTTAGTGATAGTATTTGTGAACTATTTGTAAAGTTTTACTATTTTATTTCTTGATTTTTTATGTTGATTTTGATGTATTATGTAGTTTTATTTTATATTTTGTCTTATTATATTTTCAAGTACATGGCGAATTGGCGTCAGCTGTTATGTCATGTACTGTAATTTTAATTTCTTACAATAAATAAATATAAAGTCAGCAATTGCTTGGAGAAATCTTCGGCAAATGGATCGTTTAGCAATGCAACTCGCATATTTGTCGTCAGCTGAAGTTTCTTCACATAGCGCCAGAGTCAATGATTTGAGGCAAGCGTTTATTTCATCGGCAGCGGTCGATCTTGGAATGACTGGTAGTGTTTGCCTTAAATTTGCCTCCAAAAGATCTTGAGTTATTGCACTATTGCAGATCTTTGATAGTTCGATTGAGTGCTTCCAATGCGCATTTGTGCGCCATTGTCCATTCATCCCAGGCGATGATTGTATTTGCCACCAAAAAATTTGCCATTGCTGAGTGTTTCGTAATCTTGCATGTCGGTTTTTCAATGGTTTAAAGATTTAACGGCAATTTTAACGCTGAATAAGCCGTTCGGCATCCTTCTATCTACGTGGCCGCTATTTCAGAAAGAAAAAACTGCTACTGATTTTTTTTATCTCGCACGAACAGTGGCCATAATCAATGACATGAGGAATGTCTTCCCAGCTCCACCGGGCGCATCGAGGAAAAATAAGCCACCATTTCCATCATCAATTACCTTCATTAACGTATCATTCATTTCCTTCTGTTGAGGGTTCAACAGTTGTACATTCGTTCAAACTGATTGGTTCAATGCATCTCGATCATATTCACGTTCACGTTCTGATTCTCGATTGAAATCGTCGTTCATTCTACGATCTGGCGTTGGCATTCCTAACTTGACTAAAAATCTGCCGTACATAAAGTAACACATGTCTTCGATCAAAAGCAAAGCCTGGTTATGTATCTCTTCATTCATCTCGAGATCGGAATTCCCTGAACTGACACGAATTCTATGTAAAATGTATTCGGACATGTCATCCTTGTAATTGTTCCACAATTCACGGGGATTCAATGGGAAGCATGTCAAAATAATGATTGAAAATAATGTGCGTATCTGACTTGGAGATTCAGAAACAATTTCTTCAGCGATTTTCATGTCCCAATGAGTATCATTTTCAAGCAAATTGAGCTGTTGACATGCAAGTAGAAGCATTCGTCATTTTTCAGATGAACTGTGTAAATGCGACCAAGAGCATCAGTAGTCATTCGGATGATCAGGAACCGCATCGCCTTGCTTTCGACGTTAAAATTTCTTCGGTGTAGCTTTCCAAGTGTAATAACGTGGCATTTTAGAGTAGAAAGTTCGTGCAAACAGCGCAATATTTTTGTCAAAAAAATTATCATACCTAATTATAAACATAACCTTATTTCAATATTATCCGATTTTCTTTCGTTTTCATTTCATATCATCGATTTTTTTTGTTCTAATCCATACTCTAAATTTAAAATTATTTAAAAGTCAATCGTATGCAAAAGAACCAGAAAGAAATGAATTTTGGAAACAACTTGCCATCTAGCGGATAAAATCTGCATACGACGGCATTTTCATTATTTCAAGCTGTTCATCATTTGAAAATTGTATGAGAATATGATGTTTTAATGCTTATTCTGCTATTCTAGGCGGATACGAATTTAATAAATCAATGATCATTACAATCCGTACTGCCATTCTCGAGATATACGTGGTGTAACCAACCCCACTTTGTTTTATATATATAGACTAGCTGGCCCGACGAACTTCGTACCGCCTCAGAATCAATACATGTGGTATTAACTTGATAACTTGAAACATGATGACTACCGAGCCAACCTTTAGTTGTAAATTGCGCGGTGGCAAGCCAGGCAGATCCAATGAGTTTAAAAATTAAGTTGGATAGTTGGTTGCTTCGTCTTCGTTTGTTACACGGTCGATATATTTGAAGGAATGCAGTGGACCAACGATTTGATTTTGAATTGTGAAGTTTAAATGATCCACATATTTGTTCTTTGCCGCAAGAATTGCTCGTTCACTCAACCAATTGTGATTTTTGTGATTAGATGTTTGGGAACATTTTGTTGATGAAGCCATCCTTCGTTGAGACGAAATTACTAAAATTCGGCGGAAACGAAATCAATCCGTTCGATTCGTCAACAGGAACACGGTCGTTACCGACGATAGTCGAAGATCGTTTTCTAGCTTAAAGCATGTTTCTCTTCTCCTTCGGGGGCGAGTTAATAATCCTCAAATTCTCATGACTATTAATTTACATGCTCCCAATATATTCTTACGTGGGAAAAACTATGAGCCAAAGCTTTTATTTCTAAAAACTTATACCTCGCTTAAGAGGTATGAGTCGCCATTTCCAAGGGCCGTTAGAGTGATCAACGCATTGCCTAGAAAAGTGGACATTTTTAGTGATTTAGTATTTGTGAACTGTTTGTAAAATTTGACTATTTTATTTCTTGATTTTTTATGTTGATTTTGATGTATTATGTAGTTTTATTTTATATTTTATCTTATTATATTTTTCAAGTACATGGCAAATTGGCGTCAGCTGTTATGTCATGTACTGTAATTTTAATTTTTAACAATAAATAAATAAATTGTCAGCAATTGCTTGGAGAAATCTTCGGCAGATGGATCGTTTAGCAATGCAATTCGCATGTTTGTCGCCAGCTGAAGTTTCTTCACATAGCGCCAGAGTCAATGATTTGAGGCAAACGTTTATTTCATCGGCAGCGGTCGATCTTGGAATGACTGGTAGTGTTTTTGGCGGAAATCGCCAGATAGTAGAATCATTGCGCCTCCAAAAGATCTTGAGTCATTGCACAGATCTTTCATAGTTCGATTGAGTGCTTCCAATGCGCATTTGTGCGCCATTGTCCATTCATCCCAGGTGATGATTGTATTTGCTACCAAAAAATTTGCCATTGCCGAGTGTTTCGCCTTCTATCTACGTGGCCGCTATTCCAGAAGAAGAAACTGCTACAGCAATTTTTTATCTCGCACGAACAGTGGCCATAATCAATGATATGAGGAATGTCTTCCCAGCTCCACTGGGCGCATCGAAGAAAAATAAGCCACCATTTCCATCATCAATTACCTTCATCAACGTATCGTCCATTTCCTTATGTTGAGGGTTCAACAGTGGTACATTCGTTCAAACTGATTGGTTCAATGCATCTCGATCATATTCACGTCCACGTTCACGTCTGATTCTCGATTGAAAGCGTCGTTCATTCCACGATCTGGCGTTGGCATTCCTTACTTGACTACCAAACTGCCGCACATAAGGTAACACATGTCTTCGATCAATGTATCTCTTCATTCATCTCGAGATCGGGATTCCTTGAACTGACACGAATTCAATGTAAAATGTATTCGGACATGTCATCATTGTACTTGTTCCACAGTTCACGGGGATTCCATGGGAAGCATTTCAAAATAATGATAGAAAATAATATGCGAAATAGATTCAGAAACAATTTCTTCAGGAATTGTCATGTCCCAATGAGTATCATTTTCAAGCAAATCAAGCTGTTGACATGCAATTAGAAGCATTCGTCATTTTTCGGATGAACTGTGTAAATTCAACCAAGAGGATCAGTGGTCATTCGGATGATCAGGAATCGCATCGCCTTGCTTTCGACGTTAAAATTTCTTCGATGTAGCTTTCCAAGTGTAATAACGTGACATCTCAGAGTAGAGCAAATAGTTATCATACCTAATTATAAACAAAATTATCATATTTAACCCTCCAGAGACGAGAGCTTTTTTTCGATAAAAAAATATATTTTCTAAGCCATATTGAAGTCACCGATAACTTTTATTCCTATCCAAAATTTTAAAAATAAAAACGCAAAGTCGTTGTATAGAAACCCCGCATCACTATATGGTCATGCTCATCCATTTATTACCGTGTAATATTGAGTACGGACAGTAGTAAGGACAAAAGTGACCGTATGGGCTTGCAAACATTCGGGGTTGAAATATAGCTAAACGTGATTTTTTTAAAAATATTTACAATTTGACCTCTTTAGATCAACATAATTTCAAAACAAATATATTAGCAAAATAACTGTAAATAATTTTATGTTTTTATAAAAAAATATCTAACAGTTTCAAAAATTAAATTAAAAAAAACGGAAATTCAAAAAATCACATGTGCTTTTAGAGACCGTTTCTGTTCCCACGGCTGATGACTAACTGTAGTCCGTACCCTTCTTAACCAAATATGAGCGAAAGCAACGATATTCAGGTAGAAAAAGTATGAATAGTGGGATCAATAGACAACGGTGTTTTGTGTGACCATATGGTGACGCTCGTCCTTGGAGGGTTAATTATAAACATAACCTTATTTCAATATGATCCGATTTTCTTTCGTTTTCATTTCATATCATCGATTTTTTTTATTCTGATCCATACTCTAAATTTAAAATCATTTAAAAGTCAATCGTACGCAAAAGAAGCAGAAACAAATGAATATAGGAAAAATTGCCACCTAGCGGATGAAATCTGCATTCAACGAAATTTTCATTATTTCAAGCTGTTCGCCATTTGAAAACTGTATGAGAATATTAATTTTCTTCATAATTTATTTTCCGTGTTATTTTTCCTATGTTTTAATGCTTATTCTGCTATTCTAGCGGATACGAATTTAATAAATCAAAGATCATTAAAATCAGCCAAGTTATAGCCAAGATATACGTGGTGTAACAAACCCCACTTTCTTTTATATATATATAGATTATACTGAAAAATTTGATTCTGCATTGAGAAATTAGCATAATTAAATTATTTTTTTCAGTATTTTCAATGCTTCGAATTTGCACTCTACGCTGACAATATAACATATAAATTGTTATTTTACTGGTCTCTGCTAAGATTTTATTGATGCCTACCTGCAGGACTCCTAATGTTGTGTTGGTCCAAATTTGATCAGAGACTTCAATTAACATCCCAGCCCCGATACCAATGACAGATCCCAAACTGAATATCAAGATGGCGACAATATGTTTGCATATATAGCCATTGTTTGATGCTGCCAATTCTACTCCGAGGCAAAATCCTACGACAAGCTTATGTGACGCCACTGCTCCGATTAATAATAGAACCTGGAATACAAAAGAGTACAATAATTAAGTAATTAATGTTCCAAACAAAGTTGTGCTTCTATCACCATGCTGGATTTGAATTGCACTAAATGACCAAATATTAAAAACGTACCTTTCAACATAGATTGTATCTTGAAAAGTATTCTTAAGTGACACTATAAATATTTTATTAAAATTATGTTTTACACATTATTGAACACAGTAAAGTGACCAAATATAATTGGAAAACATTGTAAAACAGGAATGCTGGAAGCATGAGATATATTATCATATTGCTATGGTAATAATTTAGGCTGTATGATTAAAACATTATGATTATTTCAGAAAAAATAAATAATTATGAATCAACTATCTCTCTCAGTAGTTAATTATTTTTTTACTTTTTGCAACAAATTATTTGTATCTATTCAATTGCAACTGGTATACTTTGCACAAAAGTAAAAACTTTGTTATGATTTTTTAGATAAGAAGGAAAAATACATAATTATAATTGCATACAGTGGCGAATTTACCACTTGGCAGGCCTTATTATTTTGGACAGCACTAAGGCAATATGATGGCTGATACACCAACTAAGCCAATATAAAGGCTGATAGAGCAACGAGATTGGACGTGTTTTTGGAATGATTCGGTGAGCTCCGAAAACGGGGTTACTCTCGGTTGTATGCGCAAACGGAAATCACTCTGCCGGCAGAGCTCATCTCATGATATGAGAGATGATTCATGTGTTGTGATATATATGACATTTTAAAGCTGATTGAGTTCGACACGATTCGATGCGAGTAGAATGAATCTGTGTCTTTCGACTGTCTCGTTTGACCGCGATGCAATCGTCGATTTTAGGATAGGATGAATATTCGATTTCTGACTAATCATCAGGGCTTAGCTTTAAAAATGTGAAATTCCGAGTTAAATTCAATTTCAAATTCAGGGACCCCGAGCGCGCGCCGCATGTGTTTATGGGGTAATCCGCCACTGCAATCAAATGCTTTTTTCATTTTGCATATTTTTTCTGAATTCACGTTTGAAATACAGTGGAAAGAATAATGATAAATGCAGGAAAACAATGAATGCTAGAAGGAATAGGAATCTTCCAAGTATCAATCGAGTTCAGAGTTGCTGGTGCCAGACATTGAGCTAACTTAACTTAACTTAAGCTAATTTTCTTCTGGATTTTTTTTTTTTTTTAATGATTTTCCGTCTCTTAGCTAGGGTCCTAACTTTCTTAATAAGTTAGAATATTTGCAATGCGACATACGAGCCAAAAATAATCACTGATCTACTCAGCGAGACAACTGAGCAGTCTATTTACAGCTCTTCAGTTCAAGTTATAATAAATAATATTAACGTTAGGATATGTAAACCTAGTATCTCAAAATGTTTCAAGTTTTGTTAGTGTTTTTTTTTTATGATTTAATACAGGGTTTCCCAAACTATTGGGTTGATGGGGTATGATCCTAGGTAATTTTTTTTTTCTTCAGAAATGATGAATAGTATCTTCTTTTAAATGATTCCATTGTATAAAAGATGCTTTCCCTCTTCTTTCTATTTAGTTTTGGCCTGGCCAAAGTACAGTGAAGAACCCTTGTATTTTTTCAAAATGTCGGTCGATAAAGTGCATTTACGTCATTGTTTACTTTATGAATTCCGTAAAGACAATACCGTGAGTGTGGCAAACAAAAACATTTGCGAAGTGTATGGAGCAGATGTCATCAAAGTTCGACAGGTACGAAGATGGTTTGCAAAATTCCGATCTGGGGATTTTTCACTAATTGATTAACCACGTACCGAAAGCCGTTGAAGTCTGATGACGACAAGTTAAAAGTCTTAATTGACACCAATCCACGTCTAACTGCCAGGGAGGTCGCGTCGATGATGGGAGTCAACCAAACAACCGTATTAAGACATTTGAAGCGTATGGGGATGGTTATGTTAGGTATGTGTATATGATATGTTATATGTATGACCACATGTGGCTATGATGACCCAACACAAGCTTAATGAGTTGAATTGGGATGTTATCAAGCATCCGCCGTATTCTCCAGATCTTGCTCCTTTCGATTTTCATTTATTCCGATCACTGCAAAATTTTTTAAATGATAAAAAATTTGATACAATTGAGCAGGTAAAACATCCCTTACTACATTTTTCGCACCAAAATCCACAAAATTTTACACTAATGGTATTAATAAGTTGATAGAAAGATGGGAGAAGGTTATAAGAACGGATGAAAATTATATAATTGATTAAATAAATAATACAAATCTAAAAAAAAATGTTTAATTGTAATATGTAAAAAGCGGTCATTACTTTTGCATCAACCCAATATGTTCTGCCGAACACTGGTGTTCCGTGGGACCTAAATAGGTGTTTCGCCAAAATTTGGGATGGTAATATACGCTGTGACACATTTAAGCACCTTCTATTTCATATTAAAAATTGAGTGACGGAAAATTTTCACTGTTGTTTAAAACGTTAAATATCTAGGTGCAGGTAGAGATTTTGAATCAGTAAAAGTTTTATTTACTCATATTATTATGTAACATGTGTAAAAAATAATAAGTGATTTAATAACATATACTTTTTCAATAATATTTTTACTACACCCGTTTTTACCCGACCTAAAAAATAAGCTGTGTTCCGGAAACATTGCCAGATTTGCGAAATGTTCCATTGCACAATAAGTTTGGGAAAACCTGATTTAATACATCGATACTCAATCAGCAGCCCATTTAGATTTTATGTGTGGTCCAAAACAAGATGCTTTTTCGAACATCTGGTATTGTTTGCAAAATTTGACGTAAACTACTAAATATTTTGGATACATTTGTATTTTTACTTACTTATATGTTACGTTACTATATTATGTATAGTATGTGGTATATTACATATTAATATTAATATGCTGAGGACCACACAAAAAAATAGGTTAAGTATCGCTGATTCTAATACATAATTTAAGAAAACTAAGAGTTAATTTCGTTTGCCTAAACACAGTAAATATTACTGTTTGGTTGTTTATTGTTTGTCATTAAATTTAATACAAACTTTGGAGGTGACATTCTGCAGTCCAATCGCAAGACCTTCAAGAATGGAGTGAAGTAAGAGTGCCAAAAGGAGACCAGCTCGGCCTGCAGCGCTGCTGTTGCACGGCTGTTCATGATTGACATGGCATGCTTCTGTAGTATGTTGTTGCACTTGGTTTGGCAAAATCGGATCCAAAAGGCTAGCTGCTTCTATAGTTCCATAGGAATGGTTATGGTTCTGGGCAACTCTCTGACTGTAAGAACTAGAAGTGTTAACAGCTTCATTTGCGTGACTTCTACCGTAACACGAGTGCACTAGTTCATCCGTTAGGTAAACGAGGAAAAACCCTAAACATAATGCTAATTCAGAGTAATCAGGAAGCGTTTCTCTGGCTTCCGGCAGCATGTGAAGAAAAGCAGTCGCCAACAGAACTCCGCCACCGAAGCAAAGTAACGAAGATAAGAAGAGAGGCCATCTTTGTCGACCTAAGCGGCTGAACCATGCAGGCAGCATGCCCGCGATAAAACTTCCGATGCCGAGTGACACCATGCCAAGGATCTTGGCCTGATCTGGAGTCATTGTTACCTGAAAGAAAAAAAAATCAACATTATTTTTACACCAATGAATGCACTTAGATTTAATCTATTTTATTTTTTGGGATGATGTGATTTTTGCAATCAAGATTTTACAACAAAAATAATGCAAGTATGCCTATATAATTTCCACCTTACCATAGTATTCATCTTCGATCCATTTGAAAAACATTGAAAAATGTACAAAAGTTGCTACATATTGTGTAGCATGAACTAATTTACTAGGAAACTGATATGAACTATTACTCAAATTGACTAATCATTTAAATTTTTTATCAATCATTTTTTTGTTAGTGTCCTACAAATTAGTTTCTAATAAGTCTTTACTGTCACTATATAAGTAATTTAGTATTAAAAATAAATGGTATTATTCAGTCGTAATTGATTTTAAAGTTTGACTTTCATTAGGAAAGCTTTTGTATCTTTGGCCGCTGAAAATGAATGTTGGGCATCATTGTTTTAGATTCTATTTTTGAGTATGTATTTATTTTAGATTGAAACCTTTTTAGGCAAATTTATTTTGAAAGAAATATAATTATTCAATTACATTATACACCCAGTCCTTATTTGTGAGATTTTTTGGACGGTACCTTTACTTTTTATACGCAATTTATTCGTTGTTACGCAATATTTTTTTGATTTTTTTATTACAGAAGAAATCGTGACCTTGCGTTTAAAGAATTAATGATCCTGCGCAAAATCATGTGATATAATTCTGCTTTGAAACTTGTTTAAATACAATACATTTATTAAATTCGTTGAATAGCACGTTTCCCCGTCATAAATTTTACCACCGCGAGTTTACTATTTCAAATAAATGCACTTCAGACATGCAAATATTTTATAAACAAAATAATAAATACGAACCGAAGATAGGAATATTATTTTTAATTAAAAACCATTTATTTGCATTTAAAAATAAAATATTTTACACTTACGTACTTCAAAAAATAAGTTTCAACTGTTCGTCGGATCAACATAATAATAATTGACTCAGATCAAGAATTTCTTTATCAAATGAGTCCGAGCAAAATTATTGAAATTTGGCTTGAATCTGAATTTTCGTTTGTTCAAAAAATCACTAACAATAATATTTTTCTTTGTATTTTTATAATCGATAAAAAAATAAAATTTTATATGAATTTTTTTTTATTCGCGAATTTGAAGAATAAATTTTGTTTTTTCATACATTTTTGAATTTTTTTTTGCGATAATTTGATTTTTGGAACCAATTTATCAAATTATATGAAAGTGAGGTTTTTTTTACTCGATTTTTTTATACGCGCCACTTTCTGTAACCAATGTATGGCGTAAAAGAAGGATTGGGTGGATACATATTTAAAATAAGGCTATTGAACATTAATTTTTTTACATTTGATTTTTTTTTGATTGAATTTTGGTTTTCTGGTGGGCTGATAAAAAATATCTTGCTACGGAACGGAACCGTTAATAATAATGGAACGAAAACCAAGAACCGTTAAAACCGTTATTTTTGCCGGAACGAAAACCGGAACCGAACCGAAAAAAAGTATCGGTTTTTTTTTCGGTTCACGCTAGTATTTTAGGCAAATTACTAGGGTTTTGAGGTTTTCAAATCCCTCGGTGAGCTAAAAAAAAAACACGAGTCACGGAGATATTTTTGGCAAATCGGTAAATTCCTGGGCTTTTGGATTCGAGCTGAACCGAAAACCGAATAGATGTTTTTAAACTTATTTTTTTTTATAATAATGAATTCATTGTTAACTTTTAGTGACAATGGCTTTCAGTTACGTTGGCTTTTAAATGATTTCAGTTATGCTGGCTTCAGTTATGCTGGTATAGAATAGTTAAATTGCTTTATTTGTGCTGCAAGAGTGAACATAATTAAATATTTCACCAGTAGGGTAACATTATCTACTTACGCCGCTAAAAGAAACAACTCCAAAATAATTGTAAGACATCTTTGTATATTATCAAACCGTATATTAACAACACTATTCAACACATCTCGCGAATTTTTATTTTGAAAATAAACCACTGTCAAACAAATCAATTGTCAGTGAAATGTGCATCGGAAAATATTTTAAATTAATTGAGAACAAAGGTTTGATACAGATAGATAGATACATACAGATAAGACTAAAAACTTTACATCGATAAAAATAACACAAATAATAGGTACGATCTATATCAAATATTTTTTTAATATCGAACACGCACTGCTCTGACAGTTTGGGTCGCTTTTTTCTAAATAACTCGTCTATTTCAAAATATATTTGTTGACATGTCAATAAAATTGATTGGCAACCAGAAAGTGTAACAAACCGTTATCAAAGAAAATATTTGATTAATCTTATCACAAATTTTATCAACAAGTAAGTAATCACGATGTTGACACGGAATGGATATTACTTTACGCTTAAAATGTATTCTTGTATGTTTTAGTAAGGTATTTTATAATAATTTGATTAGGTACTTACAGAAATATCTTTACCGACTTAAAACACTGTCTTCATTTGCATTGACATTTTATTATGGGCATCGACTTTTTTTCCATTGACGAGAAAGAATACATTTTTGTCGAAATGATTCACTCACTTAATGACTTAAATCACGTGAGTGGCAAAAGGCATGGCATTTTTTTCGTCGTAATGTCTAATATGTTGATAATAAAATAAGTCCAGGGCCGTGTTCAGTGAATTTGCGCGCGACTATCAAGGACGTCGTATAAAGTAGAGCGCTACAACGGTCATATTATGTTTTATGTAGATATTTCCTTTGAAACACTAAAAAGTGAAGCGCCTGAAAAAAAGACAGTAACCACACAATCTCAGCAGGGCTGTGGATTCGTGTAAAAAAAGACGACTCCGACTCCAGCTTAAAAATTATTAAATACTCCGACTCCGAGGAAATTTTTCAACAATTTCATTTTAACATATATATATACATGTATATGTGTAATACCATCAGATCATCTTTAGTCAGCCAAGCATGCAATGCATCTCAGAGTAGAGCAACGTTCGTGCAAACGGCAAGCTTTGTTTTTGCCAATCAATCGAATAATCTAATCGCGAATCGCTAAGCAATGTAGTTCATTCACGTGCGGTGACGTCATGCCGATCACTTGATGTTTGTCTGGGGAGCAGCAGTTGAACAATTTCTATACATTTAAGATTGCACGTAAAGGTGATGAATAGATCTTGACGACCGTAATGAAGATCATATGTCATTGAATCTTGCGCATATTCATGCATATGACGCGGGTTGCCAATGTAAGTCACCGGTAGAATAGCCAATCGACCAACATTAGCTGCATCTCCTTCGCGCCACATTATAAACCAATCAAAATACACTGTTCCCGCTATTAGCCACGAATCCCGTGTTTGGCCATAATTGGATAAATAAATTTTGAGATCAGAATGATTTATCGGAATTAAAACTTAATGAAAATCGATGAAAACTCAAAATAGCGGCGCATGTATACATAGCTAGCAGTCAACTGTCAAAGTATAATTTAATCAACGCCATCTAGTAGATTTACTGGAAACAGCATACAACGTCATGTGTCCGCGTTCCATTTGAAGTGGTTCAAATATCAAAACAAAATGTATGGGAATATTAATTTTCTTCATAATTTCTTTCTCATGATATTTTTCCGACGTTTTAGTGTTTATTCTGCTATTCGGGACGGAGACGAATCCAATAAATTAAAGATCATAAAAATCCGTGTAGCCATTCTTGAGTTATACGTGGTGTAAATAACCCCACTTTGTTTTATTACAATAAAAGTATTTTAGGTATTTTACATTGAAACACCTGGTGTTTGGCGATACAATAGTTGCGATGATATCACACATTCAATGAATACAAGATTACATGTATCATATATACACAAAGCATTTAATTTATATTTTCGTTGAATAAGTAGGTATGATTTTGTTTTATGTTTTTAAAATATTTGTATTGTTAAGATAAATAAATTTTAGCCCTGTTTCTCCATTGATAAAACAGTTTAAATTGTGCGTTCGCTTATAACCATAGGTTTATAATTACAAACATAAAATTAGAGTACATTTTTTGAGGTAATTACGTTTAATTAACAAAAAGTGTCGAAACTTCCAATATAAACCACGGTTTATCTTACACTTCTACAGTAATGATAAATAAAATACTTAAATCTCTTCATCTGGTATACGCAGAGTTGTCAGATTTCTTGCAAATCAATCCGGAACATCCCCCCCCCGATTTTTTTTGATTTATGTTAAATTATAACATATTTTTTAATATTTATCGATTATAATATAATATAAACTTGACATAAACATTTTTTTTTTTTTTTTTTAATCCATATCCGCTCCCTATACGGAGCATATGGTCACCACGAAGCTCCTCCACAATTCTCTGTCTCCAGCCAGTCTCCTCGCCTCCTCCCAGGTCATCCCGGCGTCCCGTAACTCCGCCGAGTACATCCTGTGGATAGTCATCAGTGGCCTTCCACGACGCCGGGATCCATCCGGCCGGAAGAAGAGACAGGCAGGGTTCAGGCTCTCTTCAGGCATCCTCAACCTATTTAACCAACACCTATTTAAAGAATAAAAAACAATATATTAATATGTGCTGTTTTCTTAAGGCTACACCTATTTTCTTATACTTTTCACTAGATTTGGCTTTTTTCAAGAGTGTTTTTGGTGGAAATATAAATACGCTTGTATTATCTTGTAAACCGAGACTTTTGGGTGTCCCGAAAGGCTTGTTCGGAAAACCGGGACACGACACTCAAAACCGGTGACAGTCCCAATTAATCGGGACGTCTGGCAACTGTACGTAATCGAAGTTTTAAATAAATCATAATACATATAACATTTATGTAAATGAATCGAGCTGTAGCTAACTTACAATACAACTATTACCCAATGTAATTTAAGATTTCGACTGAAGGTGCTTGTTGGAATTTCAATATTAAATTTGAATCGTTCAAATTATGAACATTCACACAGATTTAAGCCCGGGTCGTTAGTGACAAAATCTGTGTGAATGTACATAATTTGAACGAATCAAATTTATTACCTAATGATAACCCTCCAACCAACTTTTTAACATTTATTTAACTTCTAAAATTGTACGATAATTAATTACTATTTTCCACATGAACAGACAAATCAAAATAATGTCAAGCGAATTCGGTCCTGTCAAGGATAATGATAAAACATACACAATACATACACATACAATCATGATATTGGTGCGAAGTTGAGCTCAGAGGTAGACCGCAGCTTGTTGCGTATTTTTTTTAATTTGTCAGCTTGCATCGCAAAATATTATCTCGATTATCTCATCAAATACCAGTGGCGGTTATACGTACTGGACTAGGAGCAGAGATAATAGCTAGGAGGGCTTAGCACGACCTGCATTTTTCACCCAAAATGTATAGAAAAAAAAAACTTGTGTCAAAAGGTACACCTACTTATTAGTTTTAAAAGAGGGAACGTCTACCTATCTATTAGGTATGCATCTTGACATTTAAATGGAGCACTGAATTTATGGCAGTTTTCTCAAGCTTATTGTACAGTTTTCTAGGATGATAATATTATTAATTATTATATGCAGACTGCAGACCCGTATTTTTAGTATTTTGCGATAATACGCTGATTATATACATGCTAAAATAATAAATTGATATCAAATTATTTTATTTTTTAAGGAAAAGTTACTATAATACAATTTATTAATATATGTATAGTGATAAGTTGTATCCAGTAGTGTGCTGCTAAAATTTTATTAACCGGCTCGCACCTTGACCGGCGAATTTCCGAATCCAAAAACCTAGGAATTTACCGATTTTTTGGTGGCCATGATTCGGAATACTTAATATTTTATATATCTACTTTTAAAAAAAACAATGTAAGTACATTCAAAACCAAAATTCGTTGGAACTTCATTTGTTTTCGAAATTTAATTTATGTATGAAGGTACTATCAAACAAAGATGTTTCTGAATGGTATTAATGACTTTATTTCACTTCCTCAAGGATTACAAGAGCTGTTGGAAGACATAACAAGAGAGGTGCAATAATATTATACTATTTGAGTACTAATCAGGCGTCCCATATTGGAAATCATTCTGATTTAAATTATATTATAATAATCTAGTAATTGTATTTATATTCTTTTGTAGGTTCTGCATCTTCAGCCGACTCATTTATTTCAGTTCATCGCAGAATATCTGGAAGCATTATTGAGTACTAGAGAAAATATTAAAATCGCCCACAATATCCTTTGCCAATTGAAAGCTCAACTTAACCATGGTAGATTACATTTTAATTGCGTTAAGTAGCACGCTGTAGGTTATTGGCAGGGGGGATCTTTTCATTTCTAAACGCCACATTCATTTGTCTGATTCAATGTAAGGCCGCAATAAAGAAAACGTTGACACCCCCCCTTTTTTTTCGACTGTCAAACGTAAATCGCATATAATTTTTTGATCAAAGTGAATATGATGATCAAGTCATCGGGCCGCATCAGAGTAGCCAAGAGGCCGCAGGTTCCCCTCCACTGGTTTATAGACTACCCATCGTTGCTTAATATTTTTTGTCTAAAATTAACACAAAGTTTAAATGGCGAACCTTTTTCGCAAGTGGGTCAAATTTGATTTAAAAAATTAAAAAATCACGTCGCGGGTCACAGATTGAGTACCTCGTTGTTCGGCTTGAAAGCTTTAAATAAAAACTATCATTTGTAAAAGTTCAAGCGGGTTAGATAATTTCTCACGCGGGTCACTTGTTCGCCATCCCTGTGTTAGAGCACTATTTATTTCTTAAAATTTAACTAACTTATGTATATGCGAAATAGTCAGCTCTACATGACGATATACCTGATTCATTTTCGAGAAAACATGGAGACTTCCGTCTTTGTTTTTACAGAGACCTCATATAAATAAAAAAAATAGTTTTATTTTTTTCTACATAATTTTATTATGTAATTGAAGCTTCTCCGCATTTATAGTTTTCTTATCAGGGTCCCTTGAAAAACGTAGAATCGAAGGTTCACTGTAGTAGGGATAGGAATAATGGTTGGCAATCACTCTAGCTACACCCTGTTATTTTAGGATTGGAATGGTAGTGGGAGAGGAAGGGGGGGGGGGGAGTTCTTAGACATAACAAACATATGTGCCTTCGAACAGAAATTGATAAATCATTTGAAAAAATGCTGATCGTACTGGGATTCGAGCCCGTGAGGTCTGGCATGGAAGCTAAAGACGTTGACCAATGTGCCATGGATTATTTAATATCTATACAGAAAAAACGACGTTCGGTGAAATGTTTGTTAATCGTGCATTTTATTATCACGTCAACGTTCAGGTACACGATATTTTTTCAGATGAAATGAACGATCTTCTAATCCGAGTTCGAGCCGGCTTGGAAGAATGCAATGATGATAGCTTTAAGATTATAATATCAACAACATCAGATTCTTCGTTACTTTTTAAAATGGTAGGTATATTTAATTAAGTCATCAAGCATATTTTAAAAAGTTCTTCAGCAGTTATGGCCTTAGATTACTATTCTTTTAGATTCTTGGAAGCCTTCCACGTGCGAGGAAACTAAAAGGATTGTCGGCTGCAATCAATACTATGAAATTGTTTAGAAGAAAGTGAATATCAGTACATGTTACTAAAAGTACATTTTTTCGTATTATTAAACCAAAAGAATGTATTTTTTGATAAATAAAATTGAGTATTTAATGACGACTAGCTGTAAGCCCGTTGCCCAGCAACGGGAGATTTTTGCTGCATTGTGTTTGATTTTATTTAGTTTAATTTAATTTAATTTAATTTAAATTTATTTAATTTAATTTTAATTTATTTTATTTTATTTTATTTTATTCAAAAAAGTGGAGACTGGAAGGTTTGAAATGTGGTCGGACAGACATTATCGGCTATTAATATATAGAATAGCTGTAAGCCCGTTGCCCAGCAACGTGAGATTTTTGTTGCATTGTGTTTGATTTTATTTTATTTTATTTTATTTTATTTTATTTTATTTATTTTATTTTATTTCATTTTATTTAATTTAATTTAATTTAATTTTAATTTATTTTATTTTATTTTATTTTATTTTATTTTATTTTATTTTATTTTATTTTATTTTATTTTATTTTAATTTATTTTATTTTATTTTAATTTATTTATTTTATTTTATTTTATTTTATTTTATTTTATTTTATTTTATTTTATTTTATTTTATTTTAATTTATTTCAGCTTATTTTATTTTATTTTATTTCATTTCATTTCATTTCATTTCATTTCATTTCATTTTATTTTATTTTATTTTATTTTATTTTATTTTATTTTATTTTATTTTATTTTATTTTATTTTATTTTAATTTATTTTATTTTATTTTAATTTATTTTATTTTATTTAATTTTATTTCATTTCATTTCATTTTATTTCATTTTATTTTATTTTATTTTATTTTATTTTATTTCATTTCATTTCATTTTATTTCATTTTATTTTAATTTATTTTATTTTATTTTATTTCATTTTATTTCATTTTATTTCATTTTATTTCATTTTATTTCATTTTATTTCATTTTATTTTATTTTATTTTATTTTATTTTATTTTATTTTATTTATTTTTTTTTTATTTTATTTTAATTTATTTTATTTTATTTTATTTTTTTTTATTTTTTTTTATTTTATTTTATTTTATTTTATTTTATTTTAATTTATTTATTTTATTTTATTTTATTTTATTTTATTTTATTTTATTTTATTTTATTTTATTTTATTTTATTTTATTTTATTTTATTTTATTTTATTTTATTTTTATTTATTTATTTTATTTTATTTAATTTAATTTAATTTAATTTAATTTAATTTAATTTTAATTTGATTTATTTTAATTTATTTAATTTAATTTAATTTAATTTAATTTAATTTAATTTAATTTTAATTTATTTCAATTTATTTCAATTTATTTTATTTTATTTTATTTTATTTTATTTTATTTTATTTCGGATTTTAAATTATTTAACAATTATTTCCAATAAAAATCGAAAGATCAAATCCAATTTTTAAATAAAAAATCAGTTGCATTTTGTCCATGTTGCAGTTGCAGTTGCATTTTGTCCAAGTGTATGAAAAAAGCAAAATATTATTCTATGATATATCCATATCATAATTTGAATATTCTTAATGTATTAAAGAATTCTAACAGATTTTCAAGGTCAGACGTGAAAAGATTCATTGGTCTGTACCTTACTGCGGACGTTTTACAAACGGACCTTATCGACTATTAATGTTAAGACTAGCTGTAAGCCCGTTGCCCAGCAACGTGAGATTTTTGTTGCATTGTGTTTTGTTGCATTGTATTTTATTTTATTTTACTTTATTTTATTTTATTTTATTTTATGTTATGTTGTGTTATTTTATTTTATTTTATTTTATTTAATTTAATTTAATTTTATTCTATTTTATTTTATTTTATGTTATTTTATTTTATTTTATTTTATATTATTTTATTTTATGTTATTTTATTTTATTTTATGTTATTTTATTTTATTTTAATTTATTTTATTTTTATAGTAAGCAGAAATTTCGTAAATTATTTAATATTTGGAATAAAGTTTAAGTTTGCTAACAACCATTTTTCGTAGTAGCATAAATTTCGTAAAATAATTAATTTTTGGGATAATTTTTAAGTTTGCTAACAACCATTTTTCGTAGTAGCATAAATTTCGTATAATATTCAATTTTTGGAATAAAGTTAAAGTTTGCTAACAACCATATTTCGTAGTAGCCGAAATTTCGTAAATTATTGACTTTTTGGAATAAAGTTTAAGTTTGCTAACAACCATTTTTCGTAGTAGCATAAATTTCGTAAAATATTCAATTTTTGGAATAAAGTTTAAGTTTGCTAACAACCATTTTTCGTAGTAGCATAAATTTCGTAAATTATTTAATATTTGGAATAATGTTTAAGTTTGCTTACAACCATTTTTCGTAGTAGCATAAATTTCGTAAAAAATTCAACTTTTGGAATAAAGTTTAAGTTTGCTAACAACCATTTTTCGTAGTAGCAGAAATTTCGTAAAATATTTAATTTTTGGAATAATGTTTAAGTTTGCTAACAACCATTTTTCGTAGTAGCATAAATTTCGTAAATTATTTAATATTTGGAATAATGTTTAAGTTTGCTAACAACCATTTTTCGTAGTAGCATAAATTTCGTAAAAAATTCAACTTTTGGAATAAAGTTTGAGTTTGCTAACAACCATTTTTCGTAGTAGCATAAATTTCGTAAATTATTTAATATTTGGAATAATGTTTGAGTTTGCTAACAACCATTTTTCGTAGTAGCAGAAATTTCGTAAATTATTGAATTTTTGGAATAAAGTTCGAGTTTGCTAACATCCATTTTTCGTAGTAGCATAAATTTCGTAAATTATTTAATATTTGGAATAATGTTTAAGTTTGCTAACAACCATTTTTCGTAGTAGCATAAATTTCGTAAATTATTGAACTTTTGGAATAAAGTTTAAGTTTGCTAACAACCATTTTTCGTAGTAGCAGAAATTTCGTAAAATATTTAATTTTTGGAATAATGTTTAAGTTTGCTAACAACCATTTTTCGTAGTAGCATAAATTTCGTAAATTATTTAATATTTGGAATAATGTTTAAGTTTGCTAACAACCATTTTTCGTAGTAGCATAAATTTCGTAAAATATTCAATTTTTGGAATAATGTTCAAGTTTGCTAACAACCATTTTTCGTAGAAGCAGAAATTTTGTAAATTATTGAATTTTTGGAATAATGTTTAAGTTTGCTAACAACCATTTTTCGTAGTAGCATAAATTTCGTCAATTATTTAATATTTGGAATAATGTTTAAGTTTGCTAACAACCATTTTTCGTAGTAGCATAAATTTCGTAAACTATTGAACTTTTGGAATAAAGTTTAAGTTTGCTAACAACCATTTTTCGTAGTAGCAGAAATTTCGTAAATTATTGAATTTTTGGAATAAAGTTCAAGTTTGCTAACAACCATTTTTCGTAGTAGCATAAATTTCGTAAATTATTTAATATTTGGAATAATGTTTAAGTTTGCTAACAACCATTTTTCGTAGTAGCATAAATTTCGTAAAATATTCAATTTTTGGAATAATGTTCAAGTTTGCTAACAACCATTTTTCGTAGAAGCAGAAATTTTGTAAATTATTGAATTTTTGGAATAATGTTTAAGTTTACTAACAACCATTTTTCGTAGTAGCATAAATTTCGTAAATTATTTAATATTTGGAATAATGTTTAAGTTTGCTAACAACCATTTTTCGTAGTAGCATAAATTTCGTAAAAAATTCAACTTTTGGAATAAAGTTTAAGTTTGCTAACAACCATTTTTCGTAGTAGGATAAATTTCGTAAAATATTCAATTTTTGGAATAAAGTTTGAGTTTGCTAACTACCATTTTTCGTAGTAGCATAAATTTCGTAAATTATTTAATATTTGGAATAATGTTTAAGTTTGCTAACAACCATTTTTCGTAGTAGCATAAATTTCGTAAATTATTGAACTTTTGGAATAAAGTTTAAGTTTGCTAACAACCATTTTTCGTAGTAGCAGAAATTTCGTAAATTATTGAATTTTTGGAATAAAGTTCAAGTTTGCTAACAACCATTTTTCGTAGTAGCATAAATTTCGTAAATTATTTAATATTTAGAATAATGTTTAAGTTTGCTAACAACCATTTTTCGTAGTAGCATAAATTTCGTAAATTATTTAATATTTAGAATAATGTTCAAGTTTGCTAACAATCATTTTTCATAGTACCATAAATCGACCACGGCGCATATATCGACAGCCCTGCAGTTTTTAAATTGCAAATTATTGAATTATATTTTATTTCATTTCATTATCTATTAATTTGAAAATGTACGCAAACAAAACTAGCTGTAAGCCCGTTGCCCAGCAACGTGAGATTTTTGTTGCATAGTATTTAATTTAATTTAATTTTATGTTATTTTATTTTATGATATTTAATTTTATTTTATTTTATTTTATGTTATTTTATTTTATTATATTTTATTTTATTTTATTTTATTCCATGTTATTTTATTTTATTTTATTTTATTTTGTTTTATTTTATTTTATTTTATTTTATTTTATTTTAATTTATTTTATTTTTATAGTTAGCAGAAATTTCGTAAATTATTGATTTTTTGGAATAAAGTTTAAGTTTGCTAACAACTATTTTTCGTAGTAGCAGAAATTTCGTAAATTATTGAATTTTTGGAATAATGTTCAAGTTTGCTGACAACCATTTTTCGTAGGAGCAGAAATTTCGTAAATTATGTAATATTTGGAATAATGTTCAAGTTTGCTAACAACCATTTTTCGTAGGAGCAGAAATTTCGTGAATTATTGAATTTTTGGAATAAAAAAAAAGTTTGCTAACAACCATTTTTCGTAGTAGCATAAATTTCGTAAAATATTTAATTTTTGGAATAATTTTTAAGTTTGCTAACAACCATTTTTCGTAGTAGCATAAATTTCGTAAAATATTCAATTTTTGGAATAAAGTTTAAGTTTGCTAACAACCATTTTTCGTAGTAGCCGAAATTTCGTAAATTATTGAATTTTTGGAATAAAGTTTAAGTTTGCTAACAACCATTTTTCGTAGTAGCAGAAATTTCGTAAATTATTTAATATTTAGAATAATGTTCAAGTTTGCTAACAATCATTTTTCATAGTACCATAAATCGACCACGGCGCATATATCGACAGCCCTGCAGTTTTTAAATTGCAAATTATTGAATTATATTTTATTTCATTTCATTATCTATTAATTTGAAAATGTACGCAAACAAAACTAGCTGTAAGCCCGTTGCCCAGCAACGTGAGATTTTTGTTGCATAGTATTTAATTTAATTTAATTTTATGTTATTTTATTTTATGGTATTTAATTTAATTTTATTTTATTTTATGTTATTTTATTTTATTATATTTTATTTTATTTTATTTTATTCCATGTTATTTTATTTTATTTTATTTTATTTTGTTTTATTTTATTTTATTTTATTTTATTTTATTTTATTTTAATTTATTTTATTTTTATAGTTAGCAGAAATTTCGTAAATTATTGATTTTTTGGAATAAAGTTTAAGTTTGCTAACAACTATTTTTCGTAGTAGCAGAAATTTCGTAAATTATTGAATTTTTGGAATAATGTTCAAGTTTGCTGACAACCATTTTTCGTAGGAGCAGAAATTTCGTAAATTATGTAATATTTGGAATAATGTTCAAGTTTGCTAACAACCATTTTTCGTAGGAGCAGAAATTTCGTGAATTATTGAATTTTTGGAATAAAAAAAAAGTTTGCTAACAACCATTTTTCGTAGTAGCATAAATTTCGTAAAATATTTAATTTTTGGAATAATTTTTAAGTTTGCTAACAACCATTTTTCGTAGTAGCATAAATTTCGTAAAATATTCAATTTTTGGAATAAAGTTTAAGTTTGCTAACAACCATTTTTCGTAGTAGCCGAAATTTCGTAAATTATTGAATTTTTGGAATAAAGTTTAAGTTTGCTAACAACCATTTTTCGTAGTAGCCGAAATTTCGTAAATTATTGAATTTTTGGAATAAAGTTTAAGTTTGCTAACAACCATTTTTCGTAGTAGCCGAAATATCGTAAATTATTGAATTTTTGGAATAAAGTTTAAGTTTGCTAACAACCATTTTTCGTAGTAGCAGAAATTTCGTAAAATATTTAATTTTTAGAATAATGTTTAAGTTTGCTAACAACCATTTTTCGTAGTAGCATAAATTTCGTAAATTATTTAATATTTGGAATAATGTTCAAGTTTGCTAACAACCATTTTTCGTAGTAGCAGAAATTTCGTAAATTATTTAATTTTTGGAATAATGTTGAAGTTTGCTAACAACCATTTTTCGTAGTAGCAGAAATTTTGTAAATTATTGAATTTTTGGAATAATGTTCAAGTTTGCTAACAACCATTTTTCGTTGGAGCAGAAATTTCGTAAATTATTTAATATTTGGAATAATGTCCAAGTTTGCTAACAACCAATTTTCGTAGGAGCAGAAATTTCGTAAATTATTTAATATTTGGAATAATGTTCAAGTTTGCTAACAACCATTTTTCGTAGTAGCAGAAATTTCGTAAAATATTTAATTTTTAGAATAATGTTTAAGTTTGCTAACAACCATTTTTCGTAGTAGCATAAATTTCGTAAATTATTTAATATTTGGAATAATGTTTAAGTTTGCTAACAACCATTTTTCGTAATAGCATAAATTTCGTAAAATATTCAATTTTTGGAATAAATTTTAACAACCATTTTTCGTAGTAGCAGAAATTTCGTAAATTATTGAATTTTTGGATTAATGTTGCTAACAACCATTTTTCGTAGGAGCAGAAATTTCGTAAATTATTGAATTTTTGGAATAATGTCCAAGTTTGCTAACAACCATTTTTCGTAGTAGCAGAAATTTCGTAAATTATTTAATTTTTGGAATAATGTTGAAGTTTGCTAACAACCATTTTTCGTAGTAGCAGAAATTTTGTAAATTATTGAATTTTTGGAATAATGTTCAAGTTTGCTAACAACCATTTTTCGTTGGAGCAGAAATTTCGTAAATTATTTAATATTTGGAATAATGTCCAAGTTTGCTAACAACCATTTTTCGTAGGAGCAGAAATTTCGTAAATTATTTAATATTTGGAATAATGTTCAAGTTTGCTAACAACCATTTTTCGTAGTAGCAGAAATTTCGTAAAATATTTAATTTTTAGAATAATGTTTAAGTTTGCTAACAACCATTTTTCGTAGTAGCATAAATTTCGTAAATTATTTAATATTTGGAATAATGTTTAAGTTTGCTAACAACCATTTTTCGTAATAGCATAAATTTCGTAAAATATTCAATTTTTGGAATAAATTTTAACAACCATTTTTCGTAGTAGCAGAAATTTCGTAAATTATTGAATTTTTGGAATAATGTTGAAGTTTGCTAACAACCATTTTTCGTAGTAGCAGAAATTTCGTAAATTATTGAATTTTTGGAATAATGTTCAAGTTTGCTAACAACCATTTTTCGTTGGAGCAGAAATTTCGTAAATTATTTAATATTTGGAATAATGTCCAAGTTTGCTAACAACCATTTTTCGTAGGAGCAGAAATTTCGTAAATTATTTAATTTTGCGCATATATCGACAGCCCTGCAGTTTTTTAATTGTAAATTATTTAATATTTGGAATAATGTTCAAGTTTGCTAACAACCATTTTTCGTTGGAGCAGAAATTTCGTAAATTATTTAATATTTGGAATAATGTCCAAGTTTGCTAACAACCATTTTTCGTAGGAGCAGAAATTTCGTAAATTATTTAATTTTGCGCATATATCGACAGCCCTGCAGTTTTTTAATTGTAAATTATTTAATATTTGGAATAATGTTCAAGTTTGCTAACAACCATTTTTCGTAGTAGCAGAAATTTCGTAAATTATTTAATTTTTGGAATAATGTTGAAGTTTGCTAACAACCATTTTTCGTAGGAGCAGAAATTTCGTAAATTATTTAATATTTGGAATAATGTTCAAGTTTGCTAACAACCATTTTTCGTAGTAGCATAAATTTCGTAAAATATTCAATTTTTGGAATAAAGTTTAAGTTTGCTAACAACCATTTTTCGTAGTAGCCGAAATTTCGTAAATTATTGAATTTTTGGAATAAAGTTTAAGTTTGCTAACAACCATTTTTCGTAGTAGCAGAAATTTCGTAAATTATTGAATTTTTGGAATAATGTTCAAGTTTGCTAACAACCATTTTTCGTAGGAGCAGAAATTTCGTAAATTATTAAATCTTTGGAATAATGTTCAAGTTTGCTAACAACCATTTTTCGTAGGAGCAGAAATTTCGTAAATTATTTAATATTTGGAATAATGTTCAAGTTTGCTAACAACCATTTTTCGTAGTAGCATAAATTTCGTAAATTATTTAATATTTGGAATAATGTTTAAGTTTGCTAACAACCATTTTACGTAATAGCATAAAATTCGTAAAATATTCAATTTTTGGAATAAAGTTTAACAACCATTTTTCGTAGTAGCAGAAATTTTGTAAATTATTGAATTTTTGGAATAATGTTGAAGTTTGCTAACAACCATTTTTCGTAGTAGCAGAAATTTCGTAAATTATTGAATTTTTGGAATAATGTTCAAGTTTGCTAACAACCATTTTTCGTAGGAGCAGAAATTTCGTAAATTATTTAATATTTGGAATAATGTCCAAGTTTGCTAACAACCATTTTTCGTAGGAGCAGAAATTTCGTAAATTATTTAATTTTGCGCATATATCGACAGCCCTGCAGTTTTTTAATTGTAAATTATTTAATATTTGGAATAATGTTCAAGTTTGCTAAGAACCATTTTTCGTAGTAGCAGAAATTTCGTAAATTATTTAATTTTTGGAATAATGTTGAAGTTTGCTAACAACCATTTTTCGTAGTAGCAGAAATTTCGTAAATTATTAAATCTTTGGAATAATGTTCAAGTTTGCTAACAATCATTTTTCATAGTACCATAAATCGACCTCGGCGCATATATCGACAGCCCTGCAGTTTTTAAATTGCAAATTATTGAATTTTTGGAATAATGTTCACGTTTGCTAACAATCATTTTTCGTAGTATATATATTTTATTCAAACATTTTTCAAATACGCTAACAAATAAATTTCGTAAAAGAAGAAAAAGACCCGATGACATCAGTACGCACACATTTGTGAAAAGTGAAAAGTAAAAAGTGATTATTATAGATTTTATTTTATTTAAAAAAGTGGAGACTGGAAGGTCGAGGACGTCCTTACACTCAGACGGACATTATCGGCTATTAATATATAGATTCATTTCGTAGAAGAAGAAGATGTCTCGAGGACATCATCAGTACGCACACATTTGTGAAAAGTGAAAAGCGAGTGATTATTTTATCGACTTTTAATATATAAATTTAGTATGAATAAAAAAGTGGAGAAATGGAAGGTGTGAAATGGACGTCCAAACATACTGACACTCAGACCTTATCGGCTATTAATATATAGATTGTTATTATTTAAAAAATATTTAATATGAGTAATGAAAATTTAGTCATTTTCAAAATAATAGTATGTATGTGTTTTATTTCAACATTTTTTATGATTGTAAATAAAATTAAAAAAAATATATAGTTATACTAATATATACTAGCTGTGAGTCAGTTGCCCTCAACGGGGGGATTTTTGTTGCACTTTTAAATTGTCAGAAAATTTACTGGCGTGAAAAATCAATTGCAAACCTATTTATTGAATAAGCCAGCAAATCTAAACGTAATTAATTATCTAAATATTTTTTTTTAGGAATACGCCCAATTCTCTAAAATAACTAAAATACACCGGCAAATATGCAAACATGAAAAACAAAATACGCAAATAGCGGAAAATTCCGGGCACGTGAAAACAGGATTTCACTGAACTGTAAATAATCAAAATTTACGTCCAAACCAAATTTAATAAGAGAAAACTTTCTGCTCAAAAGGTTAAAAAAGAATTAATAAATAAATTACGGTGTAATTTGTTTTATATAAATAACACTTATATTGCATTCTTTTTTATTTATTTAATTAACATTGCATAAAGTTGACAAATAATAAACTTAAAACTTTTACTATGAAGAAAAAAAAATAGTAAAATTTAATATTAAAAGCAGTAGAAAAGAAAAAATAGCATGGAAGTCAACTGAGTAAGCTCCGACAAACTCTACTCTAATACATAATAAATTATAAAAAAAATATTTTAAAAAATAAGCTTTTATTTAAGTGTACTAAAAAGGTAAAATAATTCCGGTATCTATTCCCTCGTCTGAGCAACATCCTGACCACATGACACTCTTCAGCACAGTAAGTCGGATCGCTGACTCTCCAGAGAATTGGGAAACAAACCATCTCTCACATTCTACTATCGCTAGTAGTCGACGGTAGATAAGAGTTATTAATTTCGGAATAATTGTCTCATATGACTAAAAGTAAAAACGCGCGGCGAAAATATTATATTTGATCTATTACTTCTTCTACGAAATATATTTGTTAGCCAACTTAAATATTTCAATTATTCTAAAAATTATATTATTTCCAATTAAATAGTGCAGGGGTGTCGATATATGTCCCGAGATCTATTTCTTCTTCTACGAAATATGTTTGTTAGCAAACTTAAAGATTTCAAATATTCTACAAATTATATTATTTACAACTTAAAATTTATTTTTCACGCCGCTAAATTTTCTGACTACTTAAAAATGCAACAAAAATCCCCCCCGTTAAGGTCAACGGGCTTACAGCTAGTTCTTTATTATTATTTAACTAAAAATTACGTAATCTATTAACATCGGCTTTACGCGGTGCTTTTCACTTAATTTAGTACAATCTAAACTTCGGATTAGTTACTTCGTACAAAAATCCGTCGAGTGACTTCTGAGGGCGACACAGGCTTGACTAACAGCAAAAAGTTTTAATTATATATATATACGATCGCATGATCAACTGTACTGTCCTGCATCTTATCTAAAGTAGAAAATAAGCTATGAAAAAAAGAATTGAGTATTTGTTTATTAAAAATCGTTTCATTGTGAAATGTTTATGTTTCATTTATATATAATTCAAAGGATAATGTGATCTTGGTCTTTGTTCATTTTTAACTATGTTTTATTTGACATAATATTTGTAGTATTAAGCAGCACAGTCAAATCCAAATTTTTACCAGTAAGCCTGTTTTTATTAACGGATTTATTCTTCTTCGTGAAGAAAAAGCTTGCTTACATTGATTAAATAAATGTTTTACGTGAAAAAAATATGTTTCAGTAAAATATTTAAGGGCCGCCACAAAAATTAAAAAGGGTCGTATGCGGCCCGCGACTTTTGTGTTTTGTGCATCACTGGTTTAAATGTTAGCAAAGATGGTGCAACCTTGTTGTCTCATGTTTTTCGTTCATTCAACTAACGTGAGCTTCCACCATATATGAATTGTGGACACTAATCTATCTGTTTGCTGGAATACTTGATTACCCCTTACCGGTGGTAATTGTATTTAATCGCCAAATAGTAATATGTTGATACCACCAAAAAATTCTTTGCTGTTCTTCAATTGTCTAAATCGGGAGTCGATTGTGCACAGCATTTCATAAGGAAAACCATGGAAATCTCATCGATTAACAAAAACTAAACAGTTTTCCATTATTAGTTTCTGTTCTTAAATACTTACCAATCTGCATCGATATTACATATATACCGTTTATCCTAAAGTCAAATTTGCCCTTGTCTAAAATTCGGTCAAACTATTTCAGTGATTAGAATTTTTCGAATTTTGTAATGTTCCATTGGCAAAACAGGTAACTGTTTTATCGACACATTTCACCGCACTTTTGATGTTCAATCGACAGTTAAAGATTCGATATCCTGCACTTATATTCCATAACACCTTATCGTTTTAAAACATAATCTTATAATAGAAATATATCGCTATAATATTAAATTGTATTGAGACCGATTAATGTTTTCGTAAAGGCGTGAGATCATTTCAAAACTACTGACATTTGCGTTAAATTTTGACATTTCAAAAATCCCGACAGCAGGGTCACGTCTTGGCGACTAACAGAGCAAGTTAAGAAAAAGCTTAAAGAAAATGGTTAATATGTAAAAAAAAATCTTTTTTGCGCGAATTTGAAGAGAATTAAAGTTTTTCATATATTTTTGATACTTTTTACGCGATATTTTGATTTTTCGAACCAATTTATCAAATTACATATATGAATGTAAGGTTATTTAAGCGATTTTTTTATAGGCGTCATTTTCTGGAACCATTGAATCGCGTAAAAAAGGATTGGGTGTATAAAAAACCTAAATACAGTGGCGTAGCAAGGGGGAGGAGGGAGGCAATTTTCTATGGGCGGCATTTTCGAAAATTAGCAGAAAAATTTGAAAGTAATATGAAAATAAAGATTGATATGTATACAGAACCAATGTAAGCAATATCACTTTCACTATATTTTCTTCCGCCGACTGACAATATATACTATTTTGGAGGCGGCATTTTTGAAATTTTCAAAGGTAAAAAACAAATAAAAATTGTTTTGGATCAATGCGAGCTTTATTTCAATATTATGCTTTCTTTCGTCTAATTTGTGACTTACTGATTAAATACATTTTTTGGGGGTCGCGTTTTTACGAATTAGAAAAAAACTTCAGAGGTAATAAACAAAAATTGTTTCGTATAAAGAATCAATGTTTCCAACCCGGGAGGTGCGCCTCCCTGGGTAGGCGTGGGCTATTGCAAAGGGAGGCGCAAATAGTCCAAAATATGTATTTACCCTTTAAAACGTGTCTTTATTAATATATGAAATATAGGATGGGGAGAAGCGAAGATATTTTTTTCTTCAAAGGGAGGCGCAGTATCATAAAGGTTGGAAACCACTGATCTAAGCTACAATTTTAAATGGAAAAGTTAAAGGATACGATGTACTGTTGCCAAGCATCCCAATAATTCCGACAGATAGGCCATTAGAATTAAAATGTTTGCAATTTCCGGTGCGACTCGCATTTGGACAATCGCTGCAAGTGTGTGGACTTAATTTTAAAAATTCATGCTTCATTAAAACACTAAAAACAAGATCATGATGACATTGCTTGGGAAGAATTAACTTTTTTGTTGCTGTTCCTGCTAAGCAAACAGAGATGTGAAGGAAAATTGAAATACTCTTACTTACTCTTACACTTTTGCAATTTCTTAAAAAAATCTCTTTCTTATTTAATTTAAATTTATACCAGATCGACCAGTGGCGACTTTTGACTTAGCAATTTGTACACTCAAAAAAATAAAAAAACATTCGGGGTTGTTAGTTTTTTCCGACTACGGTAACGACTCCAACTCTACAGCCATGTTTTTAATAAAACTTTAACTTTCAGATGAAATAGATGTTGATAACGTTACTTACGACTTTGTGAAGAAAAAACCAGAAAATTAAATTTTAAATATGTTTTTTTTTCGCAAATTTTATGTGTACAGCTTTGCAAGCATATATGAGAAGCAAACATTCAAAAAGTGTTTTGTCTCGTTTAAATCTCGTTTAAAAACGAAAGATCTTCAATAACATCCCATATATCAGGATCGAATGAATCTTTAGGCGCTTTTGATCCTATTAATATAATATAAAATATAAATTATTAAACGTCAGTCGAATTGAATTCTTGCCGGCAATGTTTACCATAGACTAGTATATTTTATGTTTATTATTCACACTACCATAAGCAATTTGTAAATATGGTTATTGTCTATGAAATAAAAAAACTACCATGAGTATCGTCATTACCGCCTCCATCCAAAGCCGCGTACAAATAGCATCACGCAATTTACATTCAGGCCGACTTGAGTCTGTCGTCGACTATCGATTTACATAGAGTTTGTATGGAAACCCAGTGATTGATTCTATGGGTCTTCGCATTTAAAGTACCATTGATACTTGATAAAAAATAAAAATACATAAAAAATGTAGAAATGTAATATATTATACGTCCATATTATAGGTTATAATTTGACATTTGATGTGAAAATCATACATTGAATTCAATCCCTCCAGAGACAAGAGCTTTTTTCCGATAAAAAAAATATTTTCTAAGCCATATAGAAATCACGGATAACTTTTATTCCTATCCAAAATTTAAAAAAAAAAACGCAAAGTCGTTGTATAGAAACTCCGCATGACTATATGGCCATGCTCATCCTTTTATTACCGTGTAATATTGAGTACGAACGGTAGTAAGGACAAAAGTGACCGTATGGGCTCGCAAACATTCGGGATTGAAATATAGCTAAACGTGTTTTTTTTTTAAATATTTTTAATTTGACATCTTTAGATCAACATAATTTCAATACAAATATATTAGCAAAATATCTGTAAATAATTTGATGTTTTTATAAAAAAAATAACTAACAGTTGAAACTGTTAAAGTACTAAAACTGAAAAAGTAAATTTAAAAAAACGGAAATTCAAAATATCACATGTGCTTTTGGAGGCCGTTCCTGTCCCCACAGCTGATGACTTACTGTAGTCCGTACCATTCTTAACCAAATATGAGCAAAAGTAACGATATTCAGGTAGAAAAAGTATGACTAGTGGAATCAATAGACAACGATGTTTTGTGTGACCATATGGTGACGCTCGTCCTTGGAGGGTTAAATGCTATTATTTGTACCTGAATACATGTTTTGACATTGTGAATGTGCTTTGTGAGTCATTTTAATGATATAATTTGCAGTGGCGGTTCTAGGTACTGGGCTAGGTGGGCTAAGCCCGACCTGCATTTTTCACCCAAAACTTTAGATGGCTGAATAAAAATGAACAGCAATTCGGCCGCTGAACAAAATAAATACATTTATAAGCGTCACTAACCTTCCCCAAATGAATATAATATCTTTGTTTAAATTTTCCTCTATCAATGTAAGACAATGTCATGTCTACCTACAATAATATTCTCGATTGTTTTTTATTACAATTTTAAGCTGAGCCGGCATAAAAAAACAATAACCCTATAAATAATTCATAGAGAACCTTCAACGTGACGTCAGTCTGGCAACACCTATGTACATGCTATTGGTCAGGGGCTACCGCTTTCCAGCCCAAAACCATAGACAATATTTCTTTACACTGGAACGCAATCTAGCACGATTCGATTTTGTTTGTATTTGTATGTACGGAAACGTCATCAAACACACAGGACTGTATTTCAAATTTACTGGCTTCTGTCATTCATCGGGGCTAAATTGGAATTAGTCCATGGCCCATACAAACATACCAATATCTTTGTATTTTATGAAAGTGACAGGTATCGAATCTCAGTGACAGTTCTGTATTGCTTATTTTACTTGTTATTTCACTTTGAAAGAGACAAATTTAAGGTCACGTATTATTATTTCTTACTTACATTAGCATTGATTGTATTATATAGTAATTTATGCTTTGCAGTAGTGTCGTAGTATTTGTTAATTTGCTTGTAGATTAATGAATAAGATGAAGTGGAAGCATGCAAAATGTTGTAAATAGTATACAATGCTATGCTTTTCTCTAGCCCACCCAAGATTTCAGGTCAGGAACCGCCACTGATAATTTGCATTACTATAGAGATCATATTAAAATTTCGTTAATATTAAGTTGACAAATAAAGTTAAAATATACTACGGCATTTCAAATTGAAAACAGAGTGTATGTATTTATTTGAACTTATATTGAAAAACAATATTCCATGAATTAGTTGGCATGACATATCACCTGCAATAAGAATTGTTTACCGAAGATAATTAATGTTCCAAAATGTAGAAATGTAATATATTATGTGTCCATATTATAGGTTAGGATTTGCCATTTGATTTGCAAATCATATATTGAATTAAATTTAAATGCTATTATTTGTGACTGAAGACATGTTTTGGCATTGTGAATGTGCTTTGCGAGTCGTATCAATGATATAATTTGCATTAATATAGAGATTATATTAAAGTTTCATTAACATTAAGTTGAAAAATAATGTTGGAATATACTAAGTACTGGCATTCCAAATTGAAAACAGAGTATGTATTCAATTAAACTTATATTGAAAAGCAATATTTACATGAAGTAGTTGACATGCAATAAGAGTTATTTACCGAAGATATAGATATGTAAAATTATTGTCGTTTAACATATAGTTGCTGCATTTCGTGACGACCAATAATAGCTTTTGTATAGAAATTGATTTTTAACCTAATGTAATTTTCTACGTGATGTTTTTAGATGCCTAGACGGTACTGTGCTCCAGGATGCAATTCAAACTTCAGCTCCTCCATGCTAAGTAACAGTGCAGTCTCAACATTTGCTTTTCTTATGGTTGATGTATAAGGAAAAGAAAATGGCTTAGAGCAATTCCACATCAAAGTTCGCCTACTACAGTTAATACAGTAGTATGTATCAAACATTTTCATGACAGTGAGGTAACTAGCACATTTGTACTAAAGTGTATCAGATGACAAGCTAGCAATAATGTCGACGAACTAGCAAGTATTCACAGTTTCATGATAGCGTCTGTTTTTGGGAGCTAAAAGAAATAGTTATATAAATTATAGTTTGTACTATAATGGAGAAGTCTTTAAAACAAACAACTGTTGAAGTTTCATTTAGCATTGTTTTTATAAAATCGATCAACATTGTTGACAAAAAGGAACATTTCGCCATAGTTAAGGGTTACTGTTTGATAAGCAATGATTTTTTTAACGGGTGTATTAAAGAAACATGAGACAACAAACTATATTTCAGTAAATAAATCGTAAGTCGATTTGACATATGTCAAAGGGTAAGTATATATTGTTTATGGTATGATGAGCGGTCTTAATACACTGTTGCCAGGTCGTACAACATGGCTTGATAAGTATAGGGGGCTTTAGGGGGCTATGGTATCGTTCGTTCCGATAAATCTATAATATTAAATATATTGCGTACATAATAATGTATAGAACAATAATGGGTTCAGCAAATATTATTTTTCGTGTGAGCTATTTAATATTATGTCAGCATCTTAACAAAAATAAAATGATGGAATAATCCTTTTTACTCGTAGTCGAGTACTCGATACATTGATAAAACGAAAAATGTATTTTCTACGTATAAAAATAATTTATAATATCAATTCTTTGAATTAAGTGAAACAATCGAATACAAATAAAATTGTACCAAAAAGTATTGGCAAATCACAATTTCTACAACTATTTTTTTTAGAGTATAGGGTCCCGCACACTGGGATGCCGGCGTCCAGGATACGATGACGTATGTCAGAGTGTGCCGGATATCGTGTCATGTAAATTGATATCAAAATTGAGAGGTCGGCGTCCAGTAAGTACTGCACGCCAAAATGGCACGCCGTCGTGTACACGCCGATAAGGGTCTGTACACTGCCTGAAACTGCCGCTCCGTCGTGCAGGTGAGCCATAGATATCGCCTCTCAATCTATGCTCTATTTCGTCGCCTTGGGTATACAAGGTTCCACATGAATAATAAAACCGCAGGAGAAGCAATTTCAGACGATGTAACTTTTTGTAGAATCGATAGTTTAGATTAAAAGTAAATTATAAAAAAAATATTAAAAGCATGCATATAATCAGAATTAGATGTTTACCTAACATATTAATTTTATTTAAATGTCGTTGTTCTATTAGCATATTTAGAATAGACGAAACTGCAGTTCGACGCTTTCAAATGTTCTTAAATGTCTAAAAGAAATCTGCAGGTCAAACCTTGGTGCATTAATACTCAAAAATATAATTTCTCTTAGGTATGCTACATTCGTTCCATGCACCTGGAATACCCGTATGAAACATACTTATGCATCTATAGGCGCGAATGAAAGAATAAACCGTTTCTAATATTTTTTAAATATACATTCAGATAGAACTTTAATGTCCTATAAAATTCGTATGTTTTTCAGATTGTGCATTTTTATTTCCCATGTTTACGCAAAAAAAAGGTTTGTTTTCATATAACCGAATTATTTACCTGTCATTTACAATTAGTAAACATGGATGTCCGCACATGGTCGAAAAATTTCACGGCAGATTTCATTGCAGTGTATAGATCGCATCCATGCTTATGGAAGATTAAAAGCTTAGATTACAGGAATCGAAATCTTCGTGATCAGGCCTATATTCAAATGATACAGTTTTGCAAAGCAAAAGGGATCAGTGATGCCAATAGGGATTTTGTTGCAAAAAAGATACAAAGCCTTCGAGGATCATACAGGAAAGAATTAAAAAGACAAAGTGATAGCCAACGTAGTGGGCGAGGAACTGAAGAGATATACGCACCATCCTTATGGTACTTTGATTTACTCTCATTCACAAAGGATCAAGAGATCCCAACCGACAGCATCTCTAATATAAATGATTTTGGGATGCAGGGTGCCATAGGAGAGAATGAAAATCGTGAAGAGGAGCAGTCGATAACGCCAAGAGTGGAACAAGAATTAGAACATAGCTATGTGAGTATTTTCTTTATTGTTTTTTATTAATTATTACAGATTCAATAATTCTTTCACATTTGTTGAGTACACTTATGCTCTCCCATTTGCTATCATTAAATCTTGCCATTCTACCCTGCCTTCACTTATAAAATAATTTTTGTAGTTTTCTCTGTTTTGTTTTGCTTCACATGTAGCAGATGTGTTACTGCATCGTTGTAAATTAAGCAACTCACTTGAGGTTGTATGCCAATCACCGCTTTGCACTATACCTGAATGTATGTCTTCTGTATCAATAGTAGATGGAGTTATATAAGAATCACTAGATACACGTAAGTAATTATGCAAAGCACATATCGCCATTATCACGTGACAAATATTTTCAGGTTTCTTCATATTTATAGCTGTATGTATTATTCTGAATCTAGATGCGATTATTCCAAACGTATTTTCAACTACATTTCGAGCACGTGACAACCTGTAGTTGAACACTCGTTTAGCCTGATCAAGATCTCTATGCGCATAAGGCTTAAGAAAATTTCCATCTAAACCAAAAGCTTCATCGCCAAGAAATACAAAATTGAAATTCTTAGTAGTTTCTTCATTTTCAGGTAAATTAAGCTGTCTAGATTTTAATTGTCGATGAAAATCTGTGTACTCTAACACACCTCCATCAGATAATCTTCCATTTTTTCCTACGTCGATGTATATAAATTCATAGTTAGGGCCCACTAATGCCATTAAAACGATACTGTAAAAATTCTTATAGTTGTAGTAAGTTGCTCCCGAATGTGGTGGCGGCACAATTCGTATATGCTTGCCATCCAAAGACCCTCCACAGTTGATGAATTGCCATTTGTTTTGAAAACCATTTGCTATTTTTCTCCATTCTTCTTTAGAAGTTGGAAACTGAAAAATAAAAGAAACATATTATACATTTAAAATATAAATACTAACACTTTTATAATATTTCTGTCTTAGGTCAGGACTACACCTAAACCAACACCGAAAAGAAAAAGAAACCCTCAGGCTGAGTTCTTTGATATTTGTTCAGCAACTTTAAAATTAAATAACCAACCACTTACTGATTTTGATGGAGTTGGACTGTATGTATCTAAAAAGCTGGCTAAGATGGAACCACTACAAGTTGTGTATGCTGAATCGTTAATTAATAGTGTTATACCCTCTACAGGCATGTTAAATAATTTGAAGGAAGAAACCGATTTTAACGATTGCAAAGCCACTCCATCTGTGTTAACTTCCTCTTTTTCTTCACCTCGAAATGTTATGCCTGTACACAATGTAAGCTTGGAAGATAGCTCTGACGAATAACATTTGGGATTTGAAATCTAGTTTTCATTTTATATTTTTTCATTCAACGTTTTTTTGTTATATTATAGTATGTAGAATCATCAATAAGTGCGATATTAATTGTTGTCAACAGTTTTTTTTAATAAAAAATATATAGAATTATAACTTATTTTTAATCCGATTTTATTTGGTATTGCAACGTTTTTTGAAACAAGAGTCGTGTAAAAAAAAAAGACGACCCCAGGTTTTTTTTTAATAATTTCATTTTCACTTGTATGTATTTCATCAGATCATCTTTAGTCAGCCAAGCATGCATTGTCAACACTTTGAACTATTTTGTTTGAATACACATCATAAAATAAATTTTTCAAAAAAAATTGAGCCATTTATTTTTCACAACCGACTCCGGCCAAAATACCACGACTCCAACGCCACACTCCTGGTTTTTTTTGTTAGAGAATACATGAATTTATAACTTATTTTAAATTGATTATTAATAAGTTTGATGTTATTTGTTATTTCAACATTTTTTGAATAAAAAATATATATTTGAATCCATGTCCACTCCCAATGTGAAGCATATGGCCTCCTAATGGAGGAATCTCAACAGAAGTTTTTTCTACGAGAACTGTTTGTTACTTAGTCGCTCAACCTCACTTTTTTCAAGGTGAGTATAGGGAAAGAAGGATAAGTCTAGAACAGTACTAACTGTTGGCTAATCGCTATTGCTACACCCAGTTATTAAAGGATCGGAAGGATGGGAAGACAGGAAATTGTGTGAATTGACATCACAAACACCCAGTCTTCGATCACAACTTTGAATTGAATAATTCTCAAATTCACTGTAATCTGACCGGGAATCGAACCCAGACCTGTGTGATCGTTAGAGCAAGCTCTAACCAACTGGGCCACAGCAGGTGACATAAAAATATATAGAAATATAACTTATTTTTAGTTGATTATTTGTTATTGCAACGCTTTTGATAAAAAAACATATATAATTAAAACTGTTTTTAAGTTGATTGTCTATCAATAGATTCTTATTAAATATTAATAATTCAGATTTTTGTTATTTATTTCATTTTTAGTTCTTTTTCTAACATTTTTTAAAACAAAAAATATATGGAATTATGACAAATTTATAAGATGTTAAATTAATTAACAATGGGACTGATGTTTATATGCTTTTAAGTTTACTGAACAAAAAAAATATATAGTTAATTAACAAAATTTTAAGTTGATAAATAATATGTCTGATGTTTATATGCTACAGCAACGTTTTCTGAATAAAGAATTATATAAAATTATAACCAGTGCTTTTTTTTTTAGAGATTTTTCCATCCCTATTTGCTCCCAATGTGGAGCATACGGCTTCCTAATGGAGTTATCTCAAAATAAGTGCTTGTTACTCAACCTCACCCTTTTTGTGAAAGTAATGATAGAAAGATAGGACTAGTACTTAACTAGTCGATTTTGTTTTGCCCCATTAATTCTAGGATTGGAAGGTTGGGAGGACTTTGTTAATATAGCACAAACACCAATGACTTTGAACATATAACGATTGAAGAAAATACTATTCAAATTTGTGAGATCTGTCATGGAAGCCTTGTCTTCCTCTGAGTGACTACTGATCAATGTATTTTGAAGGGTAGAAAAGTTTCAAAGGTGCACTGATGAGTTTGATGAGCAAAAGTGACAAAACCATCGCAGATGGGATCCATGTGATACAAAAAGTACACTAAATCATGCAGTATACACCTGGTTCTGGTCACAGAGTAAGTCTATGAACCCGGTTTAGTTTTGTTTTATGACAATAATTTACGAGTGTTACGACACCACATTCAAAATGTACACACGATAAGGCTAAACAGCCAATATTTTTCGAATATTAATTTGACACATTAAAAAATCCATGAAAAAAAGTGCTGGAACGCTGTTCCACTGCGTTACATGGAAATAAAAGTTGATTGAGCGAGTCAAACGACTAAAGCTAATTTACAAGACTTTAAGTAGATTATTAATAAGTCCGATATTTATTTATTTCATTATATTTTTTTAAAAAAACTTCAAATATATTTATTAACGAATTTTTAATTACTTTCATGTAATCTGTCTTGAGAACTTCATAGATAGCTTTGCAGGTTTCTGGTATCAGAATACTCAATGCCGAAGACGATATTCCTGCACTGAATTTTAGGTCTTCAAACGAACGACCTGTCGCCAAAAATCGTAGAGTTGCTGCTAGTCGTCCTCTGCACTGATACTGTTTCGAAGCACAGTATCCTTCTTGGTGATTCTGTGCCTAACTTTGTCTAGCAAAGTGGCAAAACATACACTGTCCATCCTTAAATATTTTTTGAAATCGTCTGGATAGTTTTCCCTTAATTCTCTTATTAACGGCAGGTGGGAGTAGCGCTGCCTGTAACATTTCACCCAGCAATTTCGTTTTTTTCTTTTTCTTTCTTCACAGAGTAAGCTGAGGCCAACGCAAGATACCGCCAATTTAATATTATTCAATCGGTTATCCATTTTTACTTGAGAGGTTTGACGTACAAGGTTTGACGTTTGACATTTGACATTTCATCTAAGAGCATAGACAGAACGAAAACTCTCAATCCTCTCGATAAAAGTCCGCTACTCGCAAGCGTTCCAAGCAACAGGCCAACACGCCGCGTTTCCCACACGATTATACATTACACTGACATTTCTGCCCGCGCTCCATTTGTCCTTTCTATTTTCGTGGACGCCAACCATTTTGCGTCTTTTAGTGACAACACTTTTAGATGCCGGATAGCCCGAACGGTTTATTCGACAGTCTTTACCACGTTCTTTTGGCGTCCACGCCGAAATCCCAATGTAATGTGCCCTAATGACTGATTTATTTATGATTTTTCGTTTAGTATTTTTTGAATTTATTCTTGGTATTTTAATAGAAAAAACACTTTTCCGTATTTTCTGTAGATATGACCTTTTTTAAACATATTCAATAATAAATTTTATTCTTAGTACCATTTTAAAGCAATAATACTGTTCCACTGTTACTATTTTTTTGTATTGTATTAGTTTTAATAATATTTAGAATGCTAAGGAACCGCTCACTTCAATAGGATGGTTCTTCCACGTATTCACCTCCTTTTATTATTCACATGTATCAATTTTATTTCCTCTACATTTATCAAATTTTTCGTGCTTGATTCTTATTGAAGCTCACGTTAATCTCAGTCAATCAATATCAACAATTGAAGAGACTATCTGTAAGCCTGTTGCCCACAAAGGAACAATTTTTCGCATTACAAAAAAATCAGAAATTTACTGACATGAACAATAAATGTATATTTACTTATCAAATAAATCAGAATGAATTAAATTTTTAAATTAAAAAAAAAATGACTTGACAGCTTACGCCAATGTGTCAAATATTTTGAAGTTGAAAGATCATACGAGATATACTCGATGAGAATTTTCGAAAGTCACATGAGATTAACTTGACTTGATAGAATTGACTTCACAAACATCCATGTCTTAGATCTCAAATTAAAATTGAAACAAATCCAATTTTGACATTGACCTTACCGGGAATCGAACCCAGACCCAGAACCAGACCAGAACCCAGAACCCAGATCGGTAGAGCAAGCTCTAACCAACTAGACCACAGCGGGTGACTTAAATCGACTAAATCTTCAAATGAAGCATGTTTTTAAGGAATTTAAATGATGATTTTTAAATTGATTATACTAATTTAACGTAATATTATTATTATACATACTTAAACTATGTGATTACTTACGCCAATAACTATACCACGTTAAAGCATCGGTTCTCGTCCAATCACAAAAGCTTAGGAGTTAATACAGGTGGCTTAATTTTTTTTTTATTTATAAATAAAATTTCTCGAAAAATATTGTATATATTTTTGAAAATGCCGCCCCAAAAATGTGCCGCCCGGGGGGGTCCGCCCTTACTACACCCCCCTTGCTACGCCACTGGGTGGACAGCTAATATTTTAACAAAAGGCTCGGTAAAGCTCAGCCATAATACCCTAAAAAATATTTTAGTCATCATTAAGCATGACACATGCTTGATTGAAAGTTGGCTTCTTTACTCGTAATTATATTATTCACAATCCTTGAGCCTCGTATTCTTCCTTCAAATCAAATTTTTAAATATTTTTATTATTTTACATGACATTTTTGACGTTTCTATGTTATCCGAAAAACAGGGCCAGAAAATTATGTTGTGCCTGGGGCTTCTCATGTGCTTAATCCGTCACTGCTTAGAGAATAAAGCACAGAAGTTAATTTTTTTAACTTTTGCGGTTAAATATGTAGAAATGTCTATTTTGTTTTTATTAAGATTTCAAAATCGTGAACCTTCAAAAAATATTTTTTCCTCAAAAAAATTATGGCTGAGATTTACCAAGTCCTTTGTTAAAATATAAGCAGCTCACCGCTGAATATAGGTGATTGAAAGATAATGACAGGGAAAGAAAGAATGTGGGGTGACGACTCAAAATATAGTTTTGAGGGAAATCTCATGAGTTTGGCTTTACTTACATTGCTAGATTTAGGTTATACTAATTTTCCTTTTCAATATTTTCAGTTTTCTTTCTAATTAATTGACCAATAGGAATCGGCAGATTTTGTATATTTTCCAAAATGTGGTACGCGTACCCCCTGGGAGACGAATTTGGTGGGGGTACGCACTACACCGAGCTTTGGCTGCGCTTCGTGCAAAATCCTTGGAACCGCATTTAAGATTAAAATAAACAAACAGTGGTCAAATTCATCATTTTCATTGATTATAATGTATTTTATTTTTCGTTTATTTTTATTTTGTTTATGTACAAAGGAAAAAAAAGATTTTTATTGAAGTACTTACATGCAATCATTTTTTTTCGGCGAAGAGTACTCGGTGCTACGAAAATTATAGGAGGGGTACACAGATGTCGAAAGTTTGGGAAACACTGTTCTAGGGTCACTTTCTGAATGTAAAAATATATTTACCAAAGACAATGCAAAATGATTGCTCATAGATTGTCATAGATAGACTTATTTGCGTATGACAAGTAACTCGTATCCTCCCATAATAAGTTCATAATATTTGGCGATCGTTTTTTGTTGATTAATTTTCAACTATTTCAAACATGCTTGCGTAAAACTAGTAAATAAAGTGTCCACGATTTTTGTTTTGCATTGTATTGGTTTGACGCTTTTTACGTGTCTATTATTTGAGTGAAAATGACTGAATACAAATTGGTAGTAGTCGGTGCTGGTGGTGTAGGGAAATCCGCGCTTACTATTCAGTTAATACAGAATCATTTCGTTGATGAGTATGACCCCACGATAGAAGATTCGTACAGAAAACAAGTGGTAATCGACGGTGAGACGTGTTTGCTTGACATCCTCGACACTGCCGGCCAAGAGGAGTATTCTGCTATGCGGGATCAGTACATGCGTACTGGAGAAGGTTTTTTATTAGTATTTGCTGTGAACAGTGCCAAAAGTTTTGAGGACATATCATCCTACAGGGAGCAAATAAAACGTGTTAAAGATGCTGAAGAAGTTCCAATGGTTTTAGTGGGGAATAAATGCGATCTCCAAGCCTGGGCAGTAGACATGGCGCAAGCTCGAGAGGTATATTTTAAAAATATATATTTTTTATCGGTAATTGTGTGTTAAAGCTAGTCATAGATTAGGTAATTGTAGAGGGTAAAAGTAGAGTATAGCTCGTCATGGATTATTACGGCGATAAACTTCACAAACTAAGCTAAAAACAACGCCACGATTTAAAGTTATTTTTTGAGAGCTTTATAATCGCGTTAAAACCACACATTATTACGAAGAACACTGATAAATTATACAAAATACGAAATATTTTTCAGTACATCGCCTCGACAAAACAACGATGTTCCGTTTTTGCTTTTCTTAATGTGGCTCTATTGGCAAAAAGTTTCCCAATCCCAATTTATACTATAAGCTGTTTTGATATAGATACTGTCTGAAATTGATCTACTTTATTATAAGAAGAGTTAAGTTGTGTTATGCAATTGAGTCCAGCGAGTGTGTTCAAAGAAAAAGTTAATGAACTAAGCCAGGCGTGGGGAACCTGCGGCCTTTTGGCTACTCAGGTACCGCCTTCTGGCCAATTCTGTAAATTTTTGTAAATTCGTAAAATCCTGAGATTTCGGATTTAAAAATTCCTGGAAGACCTAAAAAAAAACAGGTGCCACGCTGCTAATTTGGGCAAATCCGTAAATTCTCGGGATTTTGATGTCAAAATCCTTGGAAGACCTAAACAAAAAGGTCCCACGCTGGTAATTTTGGAAAATGCTCAAATTTCTGGGCTTTAAAAATTGTCATGAAATTTTTTTCAGCCGAAAGTTCCCTAGTCAATGTTTACTGCGGCCTTATATCGAATCAGAACCCCTGAACTAAGCATTAGTATGAAAAATCAAATATGAAATGTGTACTATTTCAACACAGAATTTGACTTCTCGAATACCTAAATAAGCATTCTGTAATAACACAGAGTCTATAGATGCCATATCCTCAAATATGTTGAATGATTCCATAAATTATGTAAATTCAATAAATAAATGTTCCACCGAGATATAAAAAAAGTCAATCGTGTCCGTCCGAGAAAGAGATGATCGAGCAACGAATGTAATTTTCATTTTCTATTTCAGATCGCGCGACAATATGCAGTACCCTTTGTGGAAACCTCTGCCAAAACGAGAATGGGAGTCGATGACGCCTTCTACACTCTGGTCAGGGAGATCCGCAAAGATAAAGATTCTCGGGGAGGAAAGAAGATACGCAAATTCAACAAAATAGGATCGCACCGCCGTTTTAGGTGTCAGATCCTTTAAGCGTCAATAAATATATCACATACCTTTATATCTTTGTTGTTTATGCTGCCGCGGGATGGCTTATTTTGGGTCAAAATTAACTCCAAAAAATCCACTCTGAATTGATTCTCGAAAGCAGATATTGATATTTTTTTTGTTATCGTTTGCATAGTTTTGTACTAAGATACTACGGGACATAAAAACCTCTCGTTTAATATTGAAACCTGTCCTTACGGCATGCCTAACCCTTATCGATCTTTCAAAATTTAAAGATGAATTTATATCATTAGTTGTAATGAATTTAATAATGGTTTATTTTCAAAAATGCATTTCCTTTTACATAACATAATTATAACATGTATCTGTGCAAACACAATATTTCCAGTAGTAGCAATGGTGATACAGTGTATGATGATTATTCTGTAGTTGCTTTAAATTAAAAAAAAATATATAACAGTGAAATTGCACACGTTTGCAGTATTTTAACGGCATGTAATTACTCCTTGAAATTAATATGAGGAATTTGACCTGCATCATCTAATTGTTGGCGAGCACCACTGTAAATAAAATCTTTGCAATCCACTTTGATTGACAATTCACAAGAAAGGACTCCGACAACCTTTCGCGATGAAATACTCCAAACTTAGTGACCAGCGTATTGAGACATCACTTATGAAAAATGAATGCAAATGATAAATCCATAGAAAGTACTGTACTTTTTGATAAACCTCGATTGGAAGATTAGTTATTTAGAATCAACCCCGAAATAACAATTGTGGGTTCCTTCACGAAATTGACTATTTCAAAATTTTTAAGCAATCATACCATTTCATTAATTAATTTTTGTTTTGTATTGTTTGCAATATTATTTAACATTAACGTCCGGCCATAAATATAAAATATAATATATCAACTTTCTGACTGCCGCACAGGAACACGGAGCATTGACAACTTGACAACGTCGGTCAGCATTGTTTTACATAAAATGTACATAAAATCTGTTTTCAAAGAGCCAATAGTCATGACATTGATTAACGCCTGACATTGATACGGACAAATATATGTACATATTTAGTAATGTTTTGGAATAGTCAGTTGCCATTCGAGAAAGAACATCTAAAATAATAAATTCTCCCCTGCCCGATTATCAAATGTGATTTTTCCTCTCGCGGACAAAATTTCAAGAATTTATTATAAGATTAATCAGGCAGTGATAAAATTGATGTAGAAAATTACAATGATAAAATTAATATTCTTTTATATGATGAATATTGAGTAATGCTTGCATACACGAGGTGGGTGTCCAAGTTGCAACTTTTGATCCTGTATATATTTGTAATGATCCGCAAACGGGCTTAATTGAAACTACAATAGATCTTTGATGTGACGAACTATTGCGAGATAGCGGTCGTTCTTTATAGCTGAAAGTCTATTGTATAATATAGAAAGGTTTTCCGAATGTATCTTCTCTGATTTAATAATCGTTGTAATACATTTATATTCAAAACCGTTGAAGATTCCATGAATGGATATTTATTTTTACCTTTTATTCTATGCACAGATCCTTAATCGATTTTCACAGTAATACAGTTTAAGCAATATTCATTTTAGTTTTGGTGTAACAAAAAAACATACCTGTATGCGCATTTATATGTAAAAAATTGTCATTATAATTTAAACACAAAACTATTGTACTCGCTAATTTGATTGTTATTGATTTCTCATAACCGATTATTGGATTTAGTTTGAAATTTAAATGACTAAAAACTTAGTTTTTATCTTTGATAAAATAGGATCTAAGCAAAACAGTAATATATATAATCATAAAAATAAATAATAAAACCTTTGCCGACAAACAAATAAATATAATTCTTGAAACTACTCACTACTCAAATCTGTGGGCATTCCCATGAGCTTATCCTTTTCGCCAGCAATGGCTTTAAACTCAATGATACATTTATTTCTTATATAAACACGAAACATTCATTCACTAAGTGTCAGTTCAAGTTCATCCGTGCACTTGAACGCCTGAAGATGACGAAAGGCGAAACCTGGGTCGTTAGTGACAAAATCTGTGAGAATGTACATAGTTTGAACGATTCTAATTTAATATTGAAATTCCACCAAGCACCTTCAGTCTAAATCTTAAACTTTTGTTTCTGTTAAATTACCAACTGATAATTATTTCTTGTCGCTCATTATCTAATATTAATACAATATTTTTTGTCCCCTTATCTGCCAAACACATTTTACCACTTCAATTGCTCTAATGTAATTTTGATATCTGGAATCTTGATTCTGTTTGTAAGCTGCATCAATTTACAAACGCACCGTTGGTAAATGTATATTTCTAACCTCGTCTTATTTTTAAAGTCTCGCTCAACACTACACGAGACCAGCTATCATTGCAATCATTAACTAAAAACGCTTTTTAAATGTAATAATTTTTTGAGGTCAATAAATTAAGAGCAATACTGAAACTGGATTACAGTTCGCGATGTTTATTTATAATGTAATTTTTTTTAATTCTAAGATTTTTTACAGAATGTGAAATCGTTAACTGAACACACTTTAAGATGAAGATGTCTTCCAGAATTAAATAAATTTATTATCAGTAAGTATCAAATTTTAATCTGACAAATGAAATCATCCTAGTTCTGGCAAAAACATAATATCGTCGGTTTGATGCGAGAAGTCGTTAAAATGTATTTCGCAAGAATGGCATAAGCTTGGTAATGATGTCTTTCATTCCGGTATGCGCGTGAAATATAACACAAAAATTTTAAAGGATTGGACAATGTTGGTTGATGTTAAGACACTTTTTTATTCTATGCATAACGAAAAAATAAGCACTTTTGTAACTCAGTGTTGACCAAATTGTCAATTAATGACATCTTACAGCAAACTGACCATATGTCAATAAAGTCACAAATTCACATCTATGTCAAAGTAATATATTTTAACTTAAATATGACTAAATTTACATACATTCATACAAAAATCTCCAACTGAAGAATGTCAATACTTCTGCATTTTGTATCAATCATATTTCGCTTAAGGAAAAAATTGTTTTCGATCTGTGTTGTAGCTCAGTTGACTTGATATTTCCATGATCCAAATTTTACCAAAATTTTGGAATCTAATATCTTTTTCAATTGTTATAATATTGCAAGCAATGATGAGTACCTTAAGATTTGTTTATATGTCGGTAAGTGTAAAATGAACTCTCTTTTCGTGTCTCAAAAATTTTAATTTTGTTTCTATGGTGGTTATATTAGCATAGCCGTTGCTAATTTCTTATTCTGATATGTATAATCCTTACTTGCAATCGATGCGAATAACTGGTATATGCAGTGGAGATTCTGTGTCGTTGAAAATAAGCAGACTTCGCTTCCAGTCTGTTAAATCATTTTGTATTTTAATTAATCAATAAACACTGGCTTAAAAATACGCATGTGCATCAATGGCATGTGGTGCGTTGGTGCACATATGAAAAATCCCGTTCGCTGCAGTGACTTTATTTCGAAATAATGATTCTATCAGTTTTATTCCTGCGAGAATATCCGCAACACTTTCATGGCAAACGTGATAATTTTTTTATTTAATGTAAATACTTGTTTTTTAGTTGGTAGACCTTAAAATGATGTATTAATTATGACTATGTACACTTTTGTTATTTTCGTTGACAGCTTTAGGTAAGTAATTGCCTTGAATTCTGCTCTATTCTTTCAATTTTTTTTATGGTCGGTGAAAGCAGAAGTGAACATATTTGAAATTAATAGGTCATTTTAAGTTTATCAACCAAGAAAAGTACATTACAAAATATTACAAAAAGGAGTACAAAAAAGACTATATTCACTGTGAAGATGTAGCCGGGTTCCTCAGTATTGGGACACTAATAATTCTGAGAATAAGACGCAGGTGTACATGGCAATAGAATCACAATTCATTTCAACATTATTGATTGATAAAATTGGAGCAGGCATATTTTTTCATATCTCCACAGCCCTGCTTCCAATAAAGTAACTATATAAAGGTGTAAAAATAAATTGCTAGAATCGAATTATGTGTATTTTTATGTCTTTCCGCTTCTAAGATTATTGATTTTCATCACAAATTGAAACATCTCAAGAACAGATATAACAATCCAATATTTTGAGTTGATTATTTCTGGTTTGAGATTGATGTAGCCAATGCCGCGCCTAGGAAGTCCGCCGCCAGTGTGAAAAGATTGATTGGCAGCCCCCTATGTTTAACTTCTTAACATATTGAATGAATCAATGATTTTTTTGTTGAAACAACCCACAACTTTTGGATTTATAATTTACACCTGGAGGGTGACTGCCTACTCACTTTCACACTGTGCCGTTCTACCTTTTTTTAAATATCATGAGATGGATTGTGCCGTAGGGCCCGGATGCAGCATCAATCCTGAATATGTGCACGAAGTTTGGTATCCTGAGCTCTTGTAATGTTATAGTGTGAGATATCGTGTCATCTGTTCAAATGTGTTCTCATTGAATTTACTAAGTGCCATCACAGGTGTGTCGCTTTGAGGAATGTATTGTTGTACATCTAAAGATCACCTGAAATAAATCCTTAAAATTTAGAATTAATCATCGTCGATAGGATGCACTATTGAATAAGGTAACTTTATTTTGATGTATATTATACTGCGCGACCAACAATTGCTAAGAATATAATCAAATCCTAAAATGTGAATGTGATTGTGTGGGTGTGTCCCGAATTTTCGAGATACAATTAATCAACCAGTATATGATCTGTACTCATCTAGTGAGAGGCTTTCGAATAACTGCAAGTTCAGAAAATAATACAACATAGAACAGGAGTTACCAACGTGCCCGTGGGCGCCCGCCAACTTGATTTTCAAATTCCTCGGTGAGCAAAAAAAAAAAACGAGTCACGGTGATATTTTGGGCAATCGGTAAATTCCTGCGTTTTGAGATTTTGAAAAAATGTGGTGCTCGCCGCCCTACCAATATTTTAGATTGCGCTGTAGGGTCCGAAAAGGTTGGTAAGCCCTGAGGTAGAACATCGAAGTAGCGTCAAAAACTTTGTTGTTTGTTTTAGTCACCTTTAGGTGTTAACTATCAATCCTTGGTAAAAAGCCATTATATTTATAAAAATAAAATACTTTTTTTTGTACCATTTCCACAATATTAGATTAATTTACTATCGACAAAAATTGTATATGCAGTTTTTTTTTTATTGTTACTCTACATCTACATCCACTCTAAATAATTCATTACGTTTTGAAAAAAAAAAAACTATTCCATAATGCACAATCAATTGTTTAGTCGTTCGATAATTTATCGTTTAGTTTAGGCGAATGATTCTTTCATAAATAATTATAGAACTTCTGCAGTTATAATAAAAGTATTACTTACCTTTTTCTACAAATCCATCATCACATTTTCGAATCGCTCTCCGATTCTATTTGCCAGATTTTTCAAAATGATAATTAACTCTGTTAATTTTTGAATTCATTATCCACTGAATACATAAATTATTTTTTAAGGTGAATAAAATTATATTGTCAGCTAATTTAATATACTTTTTTTTTTATTATGCTCTTATAAGCTTCATTTTATAATTATGTAATATATAAGTTGCATGTTTTTAAGCATTCACTTAAATAATAATAAGTATATTTTGAGTTAAGAAAATATAACCAATTTTACAAATTCTATCAAATTTATTACTAAAAAGAATTCTTTATCACACGCTTATCTTTATTTTTCAATTTACATGTTTCATAATAGTTATCCATCAGTTACATGGGTAATGTTCCATTGACTTTATATTATTCTACGCCAATAGCGATAGGATGATAATTTTTCAATAGCGTTAGAACGATATTAACTTCAATACTTTTAGCTTATTTTTTTGTAATATAATAATTAGTTATTGTCAAAGTGCAGCAAAAACTTCTTCACTGTATTAATATTATGCCAAGAAAATTTGATGAAAAATGATTAAAGCTAGATATACGCACATTTTGTACATAAAATATTTTTGAATACTCATATGTTCATTCTGTTGAATTATTCGTAGTTACATGAATATTGTTGTAAAAATTAGTCTGCAACATTGATTGATTTAAAGAAAAATTCAATGTTATTCTTTGTATATCCAATAACGTTTGTTTTTTTTATTATATTTTGATGCATTGGTTTTATTTTGTTGCAAGGTTTCTGAACTCAAACCTTGAAAACTGTCAAAATAATCAAATATATCCTTGATGTGTTCAAAGGCTGTATATTACAAAGCTGCATTGTCCGTTTTGCTTAAATTGTGTGGTTGTTCTACAAACTAATCATTTTTTTTGTTCTCTCATAAAAGAAGTATATTGATATTAACCTTCAAAAGCCCAGCCGGGACTGGCGATTTTAGAAATTTGATATTCAGCTTCTTTGACAGATTCAGTACAGCTTGCGATCTAAAATATCTTTCTACTGATATTAATAATTTTACCGTAACGGATCATAATGATTTTTGTCAACCATACAAATGTCAATGATACGTATTGCTAATTGAATTGCTGATGAAACCTACATTTCAAACTGTCAATTAAAGAAATATATGGGTTGTTGGAGGGTACATTAAGCCATGAAAGGCAGGCAGCTATTTTTCAAATTTACAACTATTTGGCAAAAGCAGACAAATCCTTTATTTGCATTCGACAAGATAACTCAAAGATTGAAGGTTACATTATGGGTGACAATTCAATGTGAAATGTATTGTTGTAGAGTAAAATTTACTGATATATTCATCAGCTGTCCGAAGGCCCTCTATCTCTATCGCACAGCGTCACTTGCGTAAGAGCGAGTAAAATAAACGAGGAAACGCCGACATGTCAATATGAGAATGATTCAAAATGAAGTCACTTAGGTGTTTACAACTCATTGACATTGCAAGTAAATTTTTCGATACCATTTAGAAATTTTGACAGTTATCAGGTTAATGAAACTAAAGTAATTTTTAAAATTGTTTATTAACAAATTAATAATCTTTTAATAATTGTGATATGTATATTATAAACATTGATGGCAACGATTTTAAAGTTTGCTTATCGTAAGAGTGTCCTCTTTCAATGCTAAAAATGTTTAAAAACAGTTATAGTGAATAGTTATAGTAGCTACAGCATACTTTCATAATGAATGTATATTGGCAATATAACTTTTGCCTAGGGCCAAACATATTGCATTGTGGCAAAATGTTAATTATTGTCAAAAAAATTCTGTATATTGAAATGAAGAAGCAATCGATTAAAAAAATAATGAAAAAATATTATTGTACAGAATGTCAGATGTGATTGATTGTTCAGCAGAGAAACATTTTAATTATTGATGCTTATATTTTATTATATTTAGTTAATAAATAAATTCAACAAAATACTAACTCTGATTTCTGACTCCTTTCCCTTTTGCAGCTTATTGACCATCCGGATGAATGTTGTTATTAGTGTTACTGTATATTTTGAATAACTGGGCATTAATTTGATTAATTTGGCTCGAATACCCTGTTTTTTTAATAACTTGTGTCACTGAATCTTTTTTCTAAATTTTTTACAAAGAGACATTAATTCAATTTTATCTCTCGACACATGATTACTTGTGAATGTCGGCGAAAATAAGCAACTATTTTTCTTTTTTCAATGGATTCAGTGGTAACTTTGCGAAAGTTCATTTTTAATATAAAATTAAAATTCAACCCCCCGAATAACTAAGCTATCAATTTAAATTGAAAATTATTTAATTTAAAAAAATAAACCGCATTTTTTTACTATTTCCACAATATATTGCGATCGGGACCGGTTTCACTTATAGTGGGCATTTTTAACTGGTCATATAAAATTGTAGATGCAGTACGAAGAAGTTGCTGACCCGGAGAAAAATAATTTGGTTATCTTAAAGAACGACGTTGTGAAGCATTTGACGTTTATCGAAGCCTTTGTGTCAGTGCCGCCAACACAGATCTCTGATTACTGTCAGAATAAATGAAAAAAAAAAATTATATTCAATCGTATCTTAACTGAGATGAATAAGTAGTTAAACATAGCTTTCAATATTGGAAGCTATGTGTAACTACTTATACATCTTAGTTAAGATACGATTGAAAAAACATTTTTTTTTTCATTTATTCTGACAGTAATCAGAAATCATAACGTTTCTTAGATTTGTATAATTAATTCAAAAAAATAATTCACAAACGATTTCTGTTTTTTTCATGTTTGCCGAAGCAGGAAACATGCCGCCAACAGGCACCGACACGAAGGCCAATTTTGATAAACGTCAAATGCTTCACGACGTCGTTCTTTAAGATAACCAATAATTTTGCTGTTGAAAAAGGTAGGTTGAGGAGGAGGGGGAGATTGAGCTAAAAAACATTTATTTACCCAATATATTCCCGCTATCGACACAACGATAATATAATTTCAATGAGCTCACAGCTGCTATTGATGATAGGCAATAAAAAAAATTTAAAATTTAAACAAAATCTATTGGTGAAAATATGATTCAAGGGAAATTGCATCATAATTATGTATGTTTATCTGGTGTTGAAAGTGGCTGGCCACTGACTAGAGTCCGGAGAATGATCATTAAAGCCAAGTCTTGGTCAAAATGACTGTTGGCAACCCTACCACCAAACTATTCAATTTACATTTTCAAAATTCTCATTAGCTAGATTTTATCAATTACACAAATGTAACATTTTCAATACAATCATTGAATGAATTTTCCCATTAAGAAATTTAACAGTATCAGGAAATGAAAGTTTACACTTGCCGCTGACTGTTAAGTATCTGGTGACCCACTTATGACGTATGAAACATCCCTAGTAAACAATCTAAGAGCGCTTAACGCTGCTGTTATGTGCTAAGTGAAAAGGCTTATACAAAGGATGTGAAGTCATTACATGTAGATTTAGGTACAAGGTTGAGTACTCTTGGGATGACTGCAAACCCATAGTGCACAATTAATCCTAGAGATGGCAGCAAATAAATAAAAGATAATAATTTGATGTAAGTTGTTTTATTAAACAAATTTGGATATTATAAATGTTATTGAAAATTTGCATGAAAAATTTAAATATTTTATGCAAAGGCAGGAAGAGTCTGATTTTGAAGCTGAAGTTTTGCGATTTGCAAAAGGCTCTTTTTATCCTGGCAGAAGATTTCTTTAAATTACTACCATAAGGGAAATACCCTAAATTGAGGAACTTTGGCCTTAAAATGTGTTCAATGCTTGGAAGTACACACCTTTGCGAAAGTACTCTTTCAACCATGAAATTTACTGAATCAAAATACAGATGTTCTTTGACAGATAAATCTTTCTAATTGACTGCAACAAGCAACCACAGACATTGGAAATGATATAGCTGCAAAGCAAACAAACTGCCGCAAATTCTCATTAAAATTACATATATTAAATTATTGAACCTTGTCAATTATTTTTAATTGAAAAAAAAAACTATGACCTTTTATTTCAAGTATTTGTAAAACCACTCGCTAAATTTGATAGACCTTTCAAGTACATAATTTGATAAATAATCTGTATAATTTTTGGTGTGGCCCGTGGGAAAATATAATTTTAAAATAATAAGAAACCGAAAAAAATATTGGTTCGGTTTCGGTTTCCGGTTTGGGTCTCTGATTTTTTCATTCCTTTGCTTGCAATGTAAGATATTGTCACCATTCTGGCAGAAGTTGGTAAGTTATAAACAAAATAACAATAGCTAAATACACACGAGGTTTTTAATTAAATATCAATTCTTTGTCTGGAATAATTAAGTACGCGCACTTATTATGTATTCAAAAGTTTGAATGCGACAGTTTATCAAAAACATCACTGTTAGATGCAGGTTTAGATTGTCCCTACTGTCCATAAAGTAATCCCCGACTCTATTTGTCTGAGATCAGCATAAATCCATATACCTATTTATTTATATTATAGTTATCTATGTTACATTAGGTATTTAAGCAAGATGCTTTATCTTAACAGATAAAATTATCATTCGCCGTTTACTCAGAACGAAACTATTAATTTGTTACCAGTGGGTACATATTGATGTAATAAATTAACAATTCTCTTCAAAATGGTGGCGATATATGTTATATAAATGTTAAATATTTGTGATTTTTTCATGTTTTCTTATATAAGTTCTGCGTGTTTTCGTAAAAACATTTTTTTCCTCATGTCCGATTTTCTTTATTACTATTTATCGCATTGATTGACGAATTAATAGAAGAAAGGGAAACGATTGCAAAAAATAAAAACCATTTCAAGGGAGAAAAAAACAAATTTCACGGAGTCGGTTGGAGTCGTTTTATTTTCTAACGACTCAACAGCTCCGCTATATAATTTATAATGACTAGCTGTAAGCCCGTTGCCCAGCAACGTGAGATTTTTGTTGCATAGTATTTAATTTAATTTTATTTTATGGTATTTTATTTTATTTTATTTTATTTTATTTTATTTTATTTTATTTTATTTTATTTTATTTTATTTTATTTTATTTTATTTTATTTTATTTTATTTTATTTTATTTTATTTTATTTTATTTTATTTTATTTTATTTTATTTTATTTTATTTTATTTTATTTTATTTTATTTTATTTTATTTTATTTTATTTTATTTTATTTTATTTTATTTTATTTTATTTTATTTTATTTTAATTTATTTTAATTTATTTTATTTTATTTTATTTTATTTTATTTTATTTTATTTTATTTTATTTTATTTTATTTTATTTTATTTTATTATATTATTTTATTTTATTTTATTTAAAAAAGTGGAGACTGGGAGGTCGAGGACACCTTACAGACACTCAGACCTTATCGGCTATTAATATATAGATGTAAGCCCGTTGCCCAGCAACGTGAGATTTATGTTGCATTTTTAAGTAGTCAGAAAATTTACTGGCGTGAAAAATAAATTACAAACCTATTTATTGAATAAGCCAGAAATTCTGATAGTAAAAGAAATATATCTCGGGGCATATATCGACAGCCCTGCCCTGCAGTATTTAAATTGTAAATTATTTATTTTTTGGAATAATGTTTAAGTTTGCTAACAACCATTTTTCGTAGTAGCAGAAATTTCCTAAATTACTTAATTTTTGGAATAATGTTTAAGTTTGCTAACAACCATTTTTCGTAGAAGCAGAAATTTCGTAAATTATTGATTTTTTAGAATAATGTTTAAGTTTGCTAACAACCATTTTTCGTAGTAGCAGAAATTTCGTAAATTATTGAAATTATTGAATTTTTGGAATAATGTTTAAATTTGCTAACAACCATTTTTCGTAGTAGCAGAAATTTCGTAAATTATTGATTTTTTGGAATAATGTTTAAGTTTGCTAACAACCATTTTTCGTAGTAGCAGAAATTACTTAAATTATTTAATTGTTGGAATAATGATTAAGTTTGCTAACAACCATTTTTCGTAGTAGCAGAAATTTCGTAAATTATTTAATTTTTGGAATAATGTTAAAGTTTGCTAACAATCATCTTTCGTAGTAGCAGAAATTTTGTAAATTACTTAATTTTTGGAATAATGTTTAAGTTTGCTAACAATTATTTTTCGGATTTTCAATTATTTAACAATTATTTCCAATAAAAATCAAAAGATCAAATCCAATTTTTCAATAAAAAATCAGTTGCACATTTTATCCAAGTGTATGAAAAAAGCAAAATATTATTCTATGATATATCCATATCATAATTTGAATATTCTTAATGTATTAAAGAATTCTAACAGATTTTCAAGGTCAGACGTGAAAAGATTCATCATTATGATTCAATTGATCAAATCCGCTCAAAAAAATATTAGTCTCACATCGACTCACACGATCAAACGATTCATTTCGATAGCCCTATAATCATAGTTTGCAATAGTCGAATTAAAGTCTTTGATTATTCGAATATTATGATCTATGATGATACTATACTTTAGCTCTACACCAAGAAATATCGAATTTTCAAACGTGGCGATATCAGAACATTCACGTGCTGTTTAAAATAAGCCGCTTCCATTGGATAGAACAAAATTTCAAAAATGTGCTGTCCAAAATAAATCGTCATCATTGGTCTGTACCTTACTGCGGACGTTTTAGAAACCTTATCGGCTATTAATATATAGACTAGCTGTAAGCCCGTTGCCCAGCAACGTGAGATATTTGTTGCATAGTATTTAATTTAATTTAATTTTATGTTATTTTATTTTATGGTATTTTATTTTATTTTATTTCATTTCATTTTATTTTATTTTATTTTATTTTATTTTATTTTAATATATTTTATTTTTATAGTTAGCAGATATTTCGTAAATTATTTAATATTTGGAATAATGTTTAAGTTTGCTAACAACAATTTTTCGTATTAGCAGAAACTTCGTAAATTACTTAATTTTTAGAATAATGTTCAAGTTTGCTGACAACTATTTTTCGTAGTAGCAGAAATTTCGTGAATTATTGAATTTTTGGAAAAAAAAAAGTTTGCTAACAACCATTTTTCGTAGTAGCCGAAATTTCGTAAATGATTTAATATTTGGAATAATGTTCAAGTTTGCTAACAACCATTTTTCGTAGTAGCATAAATTTCGTAAAATATTGATTTTTTGGAATAAAGTTTAAGTTTGCTAACAACCATTTTTCGTAGTAGCAGAAATTTCGTAAATTATTTAATATTTGGAATAATGTTCAAGTTTGCTAACAACCATTTTTCGCAGTAGCATAAATTTCGTAAAATATTTAATTTTTGGAATAAAGTTAAAGTTTGCTAACAACCAATTTTCGTAGTAGCCGAAATTTCGTAAATTATTGAATTTTTGGAATAAAGTTTAAGTTTGCTAACAACCATTTTTCGTAGTAGCAGAAATTTCGTAAATTATTGAATTTTTGGAATAATGTTCAAGTTTGCTAACAGCCATTTTTCGTAGTAGCAGAAATTTCGTAAATTATTTAATATTTGGAATAATGTTTAAGTTTGCTAACAACCATTTTTCGTAGTAGCAGAAATTTCGTAAATTATTTAATATTTGGAATAATGTCCAAGTTTGCTAACAACCATTTTTCGTTGTAGCAGAAATTTCGTAAATTATTTAATATTTGGAATAATGTCCAAGTTTGCTAACAACCATTTTTCGTAGTAGCAGAAATTTCGTAAATTATTGAATTTTTGGAATAATGTTTAAATTTGCTAACAACCATTTTTCGTAGTAGCAGAAATTTCCTAAATTACTTAATTTTTGGAATAATGTTTAAGTTTGCTAACAACCATTTTTCGTAGAAGCAGAAATTTCGTAAATTATTGATTTTTTAGAATAATTTTTAAGTTTGCTAACAACCATTTTTCGTAGTAGCAGAAATTTTGTAAATTATTGAAATTATTGAATTTTTGGAATAATGTTTAAATTTGCTAACAACCATTTTTCGTAGTAGCAGAAATTTCGTAAATTATTGATTTTTTGGAATAATGTTTAAGTTTGCTAACAACCATTTTTCGTAGTAGCAGAAATTTCGTAAATTATTTAATTTTTGGAATAATGTTAAAGTTTGCTAACAATCATCTTTCGTAGTAGCAGAAATTTCGTAAATTATTTAATATTTGGAATAATGTTCAAGTTTGCTAACAACCATTTTTCGCAGTAGCATAAATTTCGTAAAATATTTAATTTTTGGAATAAAGTTAAAGTTTGCTAACAACCAATTTTCGTAGTAGCCGAAATTTCGTAAATTATTGAATTTTTGGAATAAAGTTTAAGTTTGCTAACAACCATTTTTCGTAGTAGCAGAAATTTCGTAAATTATTGAATTTTTGGAATAATGTTCAAGTTTGCTAACAGCCATTTTTCGTAGTAGCAGAAATTTCGTAAATTATTTAATATTTGGAATAATGTTTACGTTTGTTAACAACCATTTTTCGTAGTAGCAGAAATTTCGTAAATTATTTAATATTTGGAATAATGTCCAAGTTTGCTAACAACCATTTTTCGTTGTAGCAGAAATTTCGTAAATTATTTAATATTTGGAATAATGTCCAAGTTTGCTAACAACCATTTTTCGTAGTAGCAGAAATTTCGTAAATTATTGAATTTTTGGAATAATGTTTAAATTTGCTAACAACCATTTTTCGTAGTAGCAGAAATTTCCTAAATTACTTAATTTTTGGAATAATGTTTAAGTTTGCTAACAACCATTTTTCGTAGAAGCAGAAATTTCGTAAATTATTGATTTTTTAGAATAATTTTTAAGTTTGCTAACAACCATTTTTCGTAGTAGCAGAAATTTTGTAAATTATTGAAATTATTGAATTTTTGGAATAATGTTTAAATTTGCTAACAACCATTTTTCGTAGTAGCAGAAATTTCGTAAATTATTGATTTTTTGGAATAATGTTTAAGTTTGCTAACAACCATTTTTCGTAGTAGCAGAAATTTCGTAAATTATTTAATTTTTGGAATAATGTTAAAGTTTGCTAACAATCATCTTTCGTAGTAGCAGAAATTTTGTAAATTACTTAATTTTTGGAATAATGTTTAAGTTTGCCAACAATTATTTTTCGGATTTTAAATTATTTAACAATTATTTCCAATAAAAATCAAAAGATCAAATCCAATTTTTCAATAAAAAATCAGTTGCACATTTTATCCAAGTGTATGAAAAAAGCAAAATATTATTCTATGATATATCCATATCATAATTTGAATATTCTTAATGTATTAAAGAATTCTAATAGATTTTCAAGGTCAGCCGTGAAAAGATTCATCATTATGATTCAATTGATCAAATCCGCTCCAAAAAATATTAGTCTCACATCGACTCACACGATCAAACGATTCATTTCGATAGCCCTATAATCATAGTTTGCAATAGTCGAATTAAAGTCTTTGATTATTCGAATATTATGATGTATGGTGATACTACACTTCAGCTCTACGCCAAGAAATATCAAATTTTCAAACGTGGCGATATCAGAACATTCACGCCCGGTTTAAAATAAGCCGCTCCCATTGGATAGAACAACATTTCAAAAATGTGCTGTTCAAAATAAATCGAAATCATTGGTCTGTACCTTACTGCGGACGTTTTACAAACCTTATCGGCTATTAATATATAGATTTCTAGAGATATAAGCGGGCCATGACAATATGTAAGCTCGTTGTAACCGTCTATGTATAAGTCGAAACATTGTGTCGATGTTACGTAAGTCTTGCGATTTGAAAGAAATGGTAGCCCTGAAAAGGCCTTTTGTTTGTGTGTTGTTATAAGACCGTCTCGATATCGCAAAAGAGTTATGTTAATTATGTTGTCATCTATATATTAAAAGCCGATAAGGTCCGTCCGTATGAGTGAAGGATGTCCGTATTTTATTTATTTTATTTTTATAGTTAGCAGAAATTTCGTAAATTATTGATTTTTTGGAATAAAGTTTAAGTTTGCTAACAACCATTTTTCGTAGTAGCAGAAATTTCGTAAATTATTTAATATTTGGAATAATGTTCAATTTCGCTAACAACCATTTTTCGTAGGAGCAGAAATTTCGTAAATTATTTAATATTTGGAATAATGTTCAAGTTTGCTAACAACTATTTTTCGTAGTAGCAGAAATTTCGTAAATTATTTAATATTTGGAATAATGTTCATGTTTGCTAACAACCATTTTTCGTAGGAGCAGAAATTTCGTAAATTATTTAATATTTGGAATAATGTTCAAGTTTGCTAACAACCATTTATTGTAGTATATATATTTTATTCAACTAATTTTCAAATACGCTAACAAATACATTTCGTAGAAGAGGACATCAGTGAAAAATCACACATTTGTGAAAAGTGAAAAGTAAAAAGTAAAAAGTGAAAAGTGATTATTTTATCGACTATTAATATATAGATAGATATGCTGTGTTTTAAATAAAAAACAAAAGTTTCAAAATTCGAACGCAATACAATATATATAATGTTATTTCATCACGTCCAACAGATCCCCGTTTACCCTAGAGGTAAAGTCTTCAACTCATAATCTAAAGACCGTGTTTCGAATCCCAGCACTTTGTGCTTTTTTTGTATTTGTATGAGAATTCAATTTTTCATCGAATAACAGTGTATTGGAAAAATATGTCTTAAGTATGAATTAAAAAATGGTGACAGTGGGGCTGGGGGGAGGAAGGGGAGAGGCAGGGGGAGGGGAAATCGCGGACAAAATGAATGAATGGTGATAGCGGGCAGGGGTGGGTGGAAGGAGACCGTCTTTCTTGACGTCATCGAAAAGGTGAAATCGCGACCATAGTTCGAATAAACAAATGGAGACAGCGCGGCTTGGCAGGAGGAGGGGGAGGGGCAGGGGGAGGGGAAATCGAGAACATCTTACACTCACTCACTCAGACAAACAAACAAACAAACTAACAAACAAACGGACATTATCGGCTATTAATATATAGATCCTTATTCATTCAAATAGATGGCCGTTGCCCTTTCGGTCAATCCCTTATTTCGTCATATGTATGTATTAGATATTATACTTGCCAATACATATTTATAGAAATATAAATTTCGTCCCCTTTCTAACTTTCCTTTCAGAGTTAAGTTATCCTTGGCAAAAACACATATTTTGTAAATATTACAGTTGTTCCGAAAATTAAAACATTGTTTCTATCGAAGATATATTTCTCGGGCAAAAAATCCATAATTCTTTAAAGCATGTACTTCATTGTGTTTAAAAGAGTAAATACATAACCTAATGATAAAAACATAAATACATTTATATGTTTCGAAAAGGTTACTTCTTCATCAGCTGAATTAAAAAGGCAGTACTAATTATTTTAAAATGTCACTTGTATGACCGTTAGGCAAAATATATCATTAGTGGATAAATAAAGGTCGTGAGAAGTACTCAGTGATGATGAGAGTTACTGGTAAGAAACCAAAATAATTAGGTAATACTCTGAGAAAGAGCCATCCACAAATGCATCGATCATTTACTAACATGGCGGTTATCAATTTTTAGTTTAGTGAAATGGTTTAATCTTCTAATCGTCCTTCGTTTCCAGGAAAAAGCGTACTTATTATACTGCTCAGCAGCGGAAGGAGTGAATTTGTTATCGCTCGAATACAATTATATTCAATATTTAAATACGTAATCGATTATTACTTAATACACTTATAGTGGTAAATATCAGTGGTAAAGTGGTAAATATCAGTGGTGTAGTGGTAAATAAATAGGTACCAGGTCGCTCATGGATTTTTTCCCTATTTTTTTTTATATCCGTCCGAAGTTAAAAAAACCACATGTTTTAACAATTAAATCACTAAAAACGCACAATTAACGAAATAAATTAATTTCTTCATGGTCCATGTGTACATTTTTTTTATTTTTGTAAAATCCGTCGGGTAGATCAATTTTGATATAATGCTTTTAAATTTTATGAACATTATTTTGAATACAGTAATACCCCGCTTTACGCGAGGGATACGTTCCGAAAAAAATCGCGTTAACTGAAATTCGCGTATATCGAGGTTTATGATTAAGCAGTCAAAATTTAATACAAAAAATACAAATCATTTTAATCAATCACTTTAATTCTAAGAACACTTTATGCAATACATACTCTTATTTTTTACGGAAAAATACATCTATTGTCTTTTGGGTAGCGTTTTGTTTACGTTCTTGTAAAATACGTTCATAACACCCAACACTGTTTTTAATTGTTTGACACACGGTCAAGACACGGTCATCATTATTGTCTATACTCTGCAATATGTCCAAACCTGAATAAATCTTTGAAAGTCCATTTTGTATTTCCCCTGAAGATAAAACTTTCTCTTCTACCTGTTCTTCCTCATCGTAGATAGGATTATTCTGTAACTCGATCAAATCTTCATTGCTGATAGGATCGTCGTGCGTTGCTACAAGTTCTACGAGATCTTCTACCGTGACATCTTCAAGTTCAGACCCCTCAATCATTGCAGCAATGTCTTCAAGCACTTGTCTCTGCATCTGGAGAATTCTTCTAGGTGCTCCCACTACATCTGGCCAAAGATTACGCCACACCCTATTCATACAACTCATTTTAACTTTCTTCCAAGCCTCTTCTATGTTGTGAATAGACTTCATAATGTTGTATGACTTCCACCACTCTCGCATAGACTGTCTTCCTTCCCCGTCAGTTTCATGAATTAGTTGGCTAAAAGTGCGGCGATGGTAATAAGCTTTGAAGTTTGCTATTGCTCCCTGGTCCATAGGTTGTAATATTGACGTAGCGTTTGGTGGAAGGAACTTTACGTACACTTTTAAGTCTCTGGGCGTAAGACTGCGAGGCATTTGAGCGCGAAATTTGAAATTCGCGTTATAGTGAAACCGCGCTTAACGGGGTCGCGCTAAGCGGGGTATTACTGTATATGTATCTACTTGAAAATTAAGTTGCAAGTCAAAAAAGTGGCTGGGCGGCGCCCTGGCTCATTTTCAGGTTCCAGGTCACCGACCTGGCCCTACTTGGCCCCACTACACCACTGCTTATAATATGTAACAATATGCAATTTACCGTAAACGTATCAATATAAATGGTTAAAAATGTATTACTGTGTATATTGAAGCTGTCGTAGATAATATATAAGTCAGAACTTGCAGTTGTATACTATTTTGATCTCAGAATATTGTTTTCTCTTAAATTAACAAGGAGCTCGCTGGCCTTAGTAAAATTTAACAAGGGGATCGCGTGAGCCCCTCCGAGCCCCTTCCAGCCCACCCCTGCTGCTCAGTAATAAAATAGCACATTTGAAAAATAGACGCTGATTGAACAAACCTTTGTAAAGGTTTATAAATTAATACTTTAATAATCTAATGGAAGTATAGCATCTGTGACACCGTTTATGAAACGTGGCGAATTTTATCTTTCGGATGTATTATATACATATTTTTTATTTATGTAAGAGTGATAAAAATGTTTCATAGCACTTTAGATATTAACAGAATTAGTAAAGGTAAAATTCGCGCGTCGATACAGACAAATAACATTTATTTTGCGTCAACTAAGCCTAATTGCCAGTCCAGGGCCGAAGCTTTGTAGCTGTGTTGATCAGATTAACTCACGTGGACGTCTGCGCTAATTGCCAGGCCTTGTACATAATCCAATCACGAGAAATGGCCTACATAGATTTAATTTTTCCTGAAGTAAAAAATAAATCGATCTTAATCCTATCTTTCAATGATATTATCTCAAAAACAATATTTATTTTAATATATTTTTTTTGTTGAGTTCTCATATTATTTCTAATTTGTATTAATTGTTTATTTATAATATAAGACTTAATTTAAGAAAAATAAATTCGTGTCTTTGGTTTGACTATAATTTTAACGCGGAATATTTTGAGCTCTACTGTTTCTGACTAATGCATAGGTGTCCAACCGGTAGATCGCGATCGACCGGTCGATACCAAAGCAAAATTTGGTCGATCCCGAAAGCTTCCGTGTATTTCGAAAAATATATTATATAATTGAAATATGAAATATGCAAAAATAATAAAATCGAATTATTTTATAAGTACACACATACCTATCTTATGATATGTATTTCGCATTTAAAATAAACATTTCTATGTTTGAAGAAAGGAAAAAACTCCAAATAAAATTTCTTATAAGAATCATGTTAGAAGCAGGGGCGTATATTCAGGGTGTGCGCCGCACACCCGGAACATACGCCCGCAAAATCTAGAACATAAAGTATTATATTTAAAGTATATTTGTTGCACTGTAGTATACCGTATTTCAGTGGTTTCCAACCTTTATGTCATTGCGCCTCCCTTTGAAGAAAAAAATATCTTCGCGCCTCCCCATCCTTTATTTCATATAGTAATAAGGACGCGTTTCAACGCGGTAAATAAATATTTTTGGCTGTTCGCGCCTCCCTTTGCAATAGTCCACGCCTCCCAGGTTGGAAATCGCTGCCGTATTTGAAAAGGCGAGCGTTGTCCCAAGCGCAAGACCTGCCTTCCCATACGGCTGCATACAAACGCGCAGTCTAGGTACGCGTAGCGTGGAGCGAATATTTTTGTACGCAACTTTAAGGTCCGAAGTCGTCCTCTTTATTGACAGCTCACACGTCATGTATGAGGTTTTTCGTCTCTACTTTTGTATTAGATTATTCTAACAGGTCATTTTTCATTGATATTTTAGCGTGATATAATTTATTACTAATATTTATACTTCTTTATTTTATAGTTACAAATGGTTTTCAAAACGTTTTGATATATATATTTTCAATCCATGTCCACTCCCACTCCCAGTATGGAGTATATGTCCTCCGAATGGAGGTATTTTGGTACAAGTTTTTCGACGAGAACTGCTTGTGGTTCAGTTAGACAACCTTTTTTTCATATACCTAATTGTTTTGTTTAGTTTTTTTTTATTTTCATACACAACACACCCAAAGCTAACACTCACCATACGCCACTGGTTAGAAGTCGATTGCAAGAAAACTTAAGATTGAAAAGTCGATCAGGTGTGGGCTGGAGGGGGCTCGAGGGGCTCGCCCGACTTAAAATTTGAGTAAGGCCGGCGAGCCCCTTGTTAAAGTAAAAAAAACAGTCTCAGATCAACAGTAATTGCTGTAGATTGTTTATATGTAATATGAAACAAAAGACTTAATAATATTTGGAAATTTCTCGTAAAATACATTTGTTACGGGTCCATACTGAAAGATATCATGAGTTTTTTAATTTGTGTAGCAGTATATTTTTACATTATATGTACAAGCATATTAAGTAACATTCGATTGATTTCATAATTATTGTGAATCATCCTATAAGAGTGATAAAGAAATTTAGCACCGCGAATATTTCTCTGGTTAACCGAGCCCCTTGTTAGCATTTTGGCAGCCCAACGCTGCCAATAAGTAATTATTTGATAACTCTTAACGTAGAATATGCGATGCAAGAAGTGCTTAAAGATTTATTTGTATTATATTTTTAAAAGCCATTGCTGTCACAAAGAAACACTACATCTTTTTTGTTACTTCTCACCGCAATGGACAATAAATGACGACTACGACGACGGGTAGACAGCGATCGATGTTTTGAATATTTCTACCATATTTTAGTATATGATATGCTTGTGAACATTACTGTTTGTTTACTCAATAAATCTGAAACAATAAAATTCAAAATATTCACGTGCGAAAGACATTTGAAGAATTTCACTTCTTTCACATGGGAAAATAATAATAAATAAATGTTTATAAAAAAAGAATACGTATGATAATTAATATAATGAATTCCTTAAACCATTTTATTTCGAGCTATATTTTATGTTACTGAAAGTTAGTTGCGTATACGCTTGCTGTGCGGCCTACGCTTTCACACTAAAGTAGCCTTTGTGGTACACCTATATTTTGAGCCGAAGTTATTTCGCTACTCCAACCAGAGCAGTATGCGAGCGTGATTGGGGAAAGTAGGTTCAGAGGAGTCAGTTCCTACGACGCGTTGTGTATGCATCATAAATTGAGATTCAAACTTCCTTGCAATAGTAAATTTGATGTCATAAGTAAAAAATACATACACTGAACAATTTAAAGCTTAAAGTTTTTTCCTTCCATGTCCACTCTCATATCGTCGCCATAGATTTCATAGCAAACATGAGTTACGTTCACCGACGCATTTTAAAACCATCAAAAATGCCGTGGTTAATGGATTTGAATCACAAAAAAACCTTATTTGAGAGCCACGTTTAAGGTGTTCACTGTAATTTTTTTAGTGAGAATGCATTATATTAAAAAAACACTCTTTTGTACTAATTCCGAATTCATTTAACATGATCTGGACATAAGCATTTTAACTAAATTCAAACGAGTATCATTTATTCATATAATATTTTGTATTTTTATCTATAAATTCCTTTCATATTTCTATTTATTAATAGTTTTACTTGGTTTAGTATAAATAAGCTTGTGTTAATACATATTCTTATTAGATGGAAATTATTGTGATGAGCGAAACCGTTCCTGATCATGTTAAATACACGTGGAATTAGTAAAATAGAGTGTTTGTTTTTTGAATACTATTTATGAGTATTTTGTAAATTGTTATTAGACCTAGCATAGATACAATACAACGTTGCGACAACCATGAGCTTAATAACCTCTGCGGCAGTGATGCACAACCTTTACCTTCTAGCGGGCCGCGTAAAACAAATTATCGTGAGTCCGGGCCGCAAAGAAAAAAATGATTTAAAGTACGCTCCATCCTTTTTTATACAGAAAATATGTACGTTCCATGTAAAACAGCCTTAAAACCGTGTAAGTTTTTTTTAAGCGTATCTAGATATATGAGTAATAGTTTCCATTATATTACTTTGACCGTGTTATTTCGAAAATAAATAAGCCATGCAAAAAAAGGATTATGAGTACTTGCTTATTAAAAATCGTTTCACTGTGAAATATTCATGTATCATTTACATGCAATTCATAAGTTAATACATTCTCGGTCTTTTTAACTATTTTTTTTTTTAATTTGACATAATATTTGTGAGCCTGTTTCTATGAGCCGATTTACTCTCCTTCATTGAAGAAAAAGCTTACTTTCATTTATTAAATACATGTTTTACGTGAAAAAAACATGTTTGACAAAGGTCCGTCACAAAATCGAAAAAGAGCCGCATGCGGCCCGCGGGCCACGGTTTGTGCATCACTGCTCTACGGTAAGTTAGATTTGTTAAAACTCAATGCCTACGTCAGGCCTAACATTGGCGGATCCAGAAATTGTCCCAAGAGGGGCCAAAAAAAAAAAAAAGTTTGTTTGAAGGATGTCCGCAGTAAGGTACAGACCAATGATAACGATTTATTTTGGACAGCACATTTTTAAAATGTTGTTCTATCCAATGGAAGCGGCTTATTTTAAACAGCACGTGAATGTTCTGATATTGCCACGTTTGAAAATTCGATATTTCTTGGTGTAGAGCTGAAGTATAGTATCACCATTAGGGATTCTGTGTCGAGACGTCCCGGGACAAAAGTCCCGGGACTTTTAAGATTTTTTGCTGTCTTAAGTCCCGGGACATTTAACAACCAAGTCCCGGGACTTAAGACAGCCAAATTGTACATTTTTAATTTTGAAAAAACCATTCTAACAAATAAAAATTGGATGCAAGCAATCGCTAATGTGACCTAAAAAGTTAATTTTAAAGTTACATTGGTGTCTATCCACGGGATCAGTTTTGAAAAAAATGCATTATATTTAGGCTAAGGATTAAAGGCCGGGGTTTTAACAAAATTAAGTATGCATTTATAACAGGAATCTTATAAAAGAAACAGCTGTTTGGATTTATAATTGTTGAAGTTTCAAATAACATCTATTTATATATTGTAATACAAAACAACCATTTTTAATGGGTAGAAAGAGACATGCAGAAATACAAAAAAAACTTAGACACGTGTTCGCTTACCTATTTTTGCAGCATGGGATAATCGCACAGAATTCTAAGAATTAATGGAACCAATAGTTATTTCTAGAAAATTATGTTATAAATCAAGGCGGCTTATAAACTTTTATTACCAACCGTTCTGCAAAGACTAATTGATTTTCGAAAAGAATACACGAAAGATTTTGACAAATGCTCCAAAACAATATTTTTGAAATACGGAGATAATTTACTACAACGTCTTTTCTCCGTGGAAAAAGATATCGAGGTATCTGAAGAAAATACCGATGACGAGATAAATATTGCAGAACTGTCACTGGATTACAAAAAAACAAAAGATTTCTCCATTAAAAACTAAAGGAATTTAATATTTTAAAATCAACTGAAGAACGGAAACAAAGATTATTTTTTTATATATAACATTAAAGCAACATCGCCTTACAATGAAGATGAGCAACAACGTTTATTACAAAAATAAGAAATCGGCTGTCTGATTCGTCATTAAATTCATTATTATTTTTAAAAGCATATTTTGATAAGCAAGAATAAAATATTAACTTTTGTGTAAATAATACATACTATGTATGCTTTGAGGTTGTGACTTTATTATTGAATTAATTTAATATTTTTATTATTAATAAATAAATGTGTTCAAAAGATGTATTTTTTTAATTAACGCATACTTTCGCCGCTCTTTTAAAGTACGCATGAAAAAAAAATACGTCTAACAGCGTAAAAAAATGCTCAAAAAAAATAGTTTAATTGAAACGAAATATTAAAAACGTTTGGGAGAAAGATATCTTCATTTATGTTATTAGAAATTTGTTTAAATCAATTCATAATCGTATTAAAAATATAACTGTAGCAAAAACAAATTAAAAATATTATAATTAAGTGTTCATACCTGATGTTGTTTTATTTACAAATGTTTTTCACTATTCTACAAAGTTACCAATGTCTCAATAGGACAAAAAAGGTATAAAAGTTGTATTGTGATTTGTGAAGTAACGGTCATAATTTTACCCAATTCATTGTTATTTTTTCAATACATGAACCGTTATCATCCCTTTTTAGTAAATAAGTACTTACAAATATTTAATTTTAATAAATTCATAATTTTATTAAAGGGGAAATAAAAGTCCCAAGTCCCGGGAAGTCCCGGGACTTTGACTTTATCACGTCTCGTGTCCCGGGACTTTGAAAAACCCGAGACTTCAGAATCCCTAATCACCATAGATCATAATATTCGAAAATTTTCGAATAATCAAAGACTTTTATTCGACTATTGCAAACTATGATTATAGGGCTATCGAAATGAATCGTTTGATCGTGTGAGTCGATGTGAGACTAATATTCTTTGGAGCGGATTTGATCAATTGAATCATAATGATTAATCTGTTCACGTCTTACCTTAAAACTCTTTTTGAATTTTTTAATACATTAAGAATATTCGAATTATAATATGGATATATCATAGAATAATATTTTGCTTTTTTGGAAAATATGTGCAACTGATTTTTTATAGAAAAATTGCATTTGATTTGTTGATTTTTATTCGAAATAATTGAAAATAATTTGATAATTTACGAAATTTCTGTTACTACGAAAAATAGTTAGCAAACTTAAACATTATTCCAAAATTTAAATAATTTACGAAATTTCTGCTACTACGAAAAATGGTTGTTAGCAAATTTAAACATTATTCCAAAAATTAAGTTATTTAAGAGGTCTATTTTTGCTACTTCGAAAAATGGTTGTTAGCAAACATAAACATAATTTCAAAAATTAAATAATTTACGAAATTTCTGCTACTACGAAAAATGGTTGTTAGCAAATTTAAACATTATTCCAAAAATTAAGTTATTTAAGAGGTCTATTTTTGCTACTTCGAAAAATGGTTGTTAGCAAACTTAAACATTATTCCAAAAATTCAATAATTTACGAAATTTTTGCTACTACGAAAAATGGTTGTTAGCAAACTTAAACATTATTCCAAAAATTAAGTAATTTAAGAGGTCTATTTTTGCTACTACGAAAAATGGTTGTTAGCAAACTTAAACATTATTCCAAAAATTAAGTAATTTAAGAGGTCTATTTTTGCTACTACGAAAAATGGTTGTTAGCAAACATAAACATAATTCTAAAAATTAAGTAATTTAAGAGGTCTATTTTTGCTACTACGAAAAATGATTGTTAGCAAATTTAAACATTATTCCAAAAATTAAGTTATTTAAGAGGTCTATTTTTGCTACTTCGAAAAATGGTTGTTAGCAAACATAAACATAATTCCAAAAATTAAATAATTTACGAAATTTCTGCTACTACGAAAAATGGTTGTTAGCAAATTTAAACATTATTCCAAAAATTAAGTTATTTAAGAGGTCTATTTTTGCTACTTCGAAAAATGGTTGTTAGCAAACATACAACATAATTCTAAAAATTAAATAATTTACGAGGTCTATTTTTGCTACTTCGAAAAATGGTTGTTAGCAAACATAAACATAATTCCAAAAATTAAATAATTTACGAAATTTCTGCTATTACGAAAAATGGTTGTTAGCAAATTTAAACATTATTCCAAAAATTAAGTTATTTAAGAGGTCTATTTTTGCTACTACGAAAAATGGTTAGCAAACTTAAACATTATTCCAAAAAATAAATATTTTACAATTGAAATACTGCAGGGCAGGGCTGTCGATATATGCCCCGAGACATATTTCTTTTACTATCAGAATTTCTGGCTTATTCAATAAGTAGTTTTGTAATTTATCTTTCACACCAGTAAATTTTCTGACTACTTAAAAATTCAACAAAAATCTCACGTTGCTGGGCAACGGGCTTACAGCTAGTAATACATTAAAAACAGATGATTTAAAAATGCTATATCTATATAAAAATAGTCAATACATAATTAAGTATGTATTCTATAAAATAGTAATCTAAACAATTAATGAGTACATTTCACAATAAAGTTTTAATAAATCAGAAAAATGGAAAAAAAATCTCCTCAGGGAGAGGCCATGGCCTCCATGGCCCCCCACCTTGGTTCCGTCAATGGGCATCCAATCCTGGGCCCTTTTTGTGATACCAGGATTTCAGAATTGACAATTTTTCCAATCCCGGGATTAATCATTCATCATAAATTCACGTGTGTTAAGTCGGGATTGAGAAATTTTTGCTCGGTCATTTAGAAATCCTATAAAACTGTCCGTGCCGGGATTCGAACCCGGGACCTCCGTAACCGAATCCAACGACGTCGACCACACAGGCACTTTTTTTGAATTGTTTATTACACCCTAATAATTTGTTTTGTACAAATATCACTGTAATATTCTATTCTCTTATCCCGATGATAATGCTCGTTACAAGCGAAACCAGTCCTGAACATGTAAAATAAAATTGGAAGTAGTACAAATGAGTGTTTTATTCATTGAATTAAGTACATTTCTTAAAATATGTATAACCATTTATTTAATATTTACTGACCGTTAATGGAACAGACATTGATCAAATAATTAGTTCCCTTAAAAGATTGTTATTGATTAAGTTCTTGATTGTTAAGTTAAGTTATTGATTGTTCCCTTAAAGATTGAAATACGGCTTACCTGTATCGATAATACGGTTATTGAAATCCTTAATTGCATGCACTTTGGAGCACTCTGATTATTACGTCATAGTTGCAAGGGACGGGAGACGGGACACGGGCAGTTTATTATATCGCATGCACTATGTACATTTATGTAAATGTACAGTCGTGGCCATAATTCGGAGGCAACCATTTGAAAGTAGGATATAAAGAAAAGTATTGAAATAATGAAATAAAATACAATTAATTTTGTTTACCTAGTTTGTTGAGAACTCAATTAAAATTTTTGGTGGGTTCTCCTTTCGCTACAATCAGAGTAGCCATCCTTCTGCGTAGACTATCGACATTTTGTTTTGCAATAATCCGTTGGTATTTTTTTACCATATCTCTCTTAACATCCACCGTAGATCATTTTTATATTTAGAAGTATGTTTTCCTACCTACCCTTTTAAATATGTTTAGAGATTTTCAATTGGGCTTAAATCTGGGGACTGGGCAGGCCAGTTTATAACTTTAACCCCTTTTTTGTAACCCACCCCATACTTTATCGTGATGTGTGACGAGAGATTTTTCGACGATTAGAGTATATAAGAGTGCAAAGTATCAATGCATTTATTTCTGGACATATTGTATATATATCGTATGATAAACGACAAATTAAACCCAAAATGTCCTCGTGGTGATAGGTATCAAGATACGGAACATGTTGTGTGGGATTGCTCAATCATTGCCAGCGAAAGAGCTACCTTTTTTTCTCATGCAGAAATAATCGCGATGGTCGTCCAGATCTCTTTTCGTCTGCTGAAAACTTCCATCGCTTGAAAAAAATTGCAATCCATTTTTGAGAAAAGGTTTACTTAACATACCCTTTACAATTTAACTATATGTATGTTGCGAAATTCAGGTTTTCACAACAAAACTTCTGATACATCATTGCCAATACTATGCCTGGCTATATTATAACGAAATGGAAAAATCGCTGATAAAACGTGACAATGGCTTCAAAAATGAATTAGCGACGTGAAATCACATTAACTACCCTTTCAAATAAACGTATATACGAGAGGTCACACTTGATTAAATGACAGTACGTATAACGTGCTCGGAATTCTGTCAGATTTTGTGACAATAATAGGTTTATCAAAAAATAAACGAAACATAAAACAAATTCAATTTTCCCCTATGTCTATTGCCGTTGTCGATAAATATTTTCGTATTTTGTCAGCACAATTATAATAAAATAGAAAATTAAGATTTTTCCATTCACCGTACTATGATTGTTTCTTAAATGAAATCTATTCATTGATTGTATCAAAAATAACGATTTTGTGACCATTAGATAAACAATGCATTATATTATGTAACACGAATCTGTGGGAGAAAGTATAGTAAAATACATATCTTGTTTTTTAAAATATAATAATTTAAATAAATACAATGTTTGTTTCGTCACGAATGAGGAGCATGCGGACTCTAAAGTAAGCATCTCAACAGTAGTTGTTTAATGTGAACCGATTGTTAAGCAGGCAGTCAACATCTATAAACCAAAGAAGAGTGTAGCCTCCCTAAAAATCTACATACGTAAAATCCAGTAAGGCGAAAAAGCCCATAAGCATTCATTGTCTATGGAGCCGAGATTTTTCGATTCACATTTTTACGTTTTCGTGATTGTTTTCGATAGCTCAGATCGCGATCGATCATAAATGGCTTCAAACGCGTTCAGCAGACCGCTTTTGACGTTATAGCCACCCATGGGCCATGCCACAGATACAAATTATTTAATAAAGTTCATTGATATAAAGAAACGGACAAGCAGCCATCTTGAAAACGCTTTTCACATGCTGCTGATGCTTCCAGAGAGCCTCAACTATTCTCGCCTCTTCTTTCAACTCATTCCAACGTCCAGGAAGATCGTCGTAGGATGTAGGAATACTATCATGAGAGGTAACGATGTCATTAGCGGATGACGAGTAATCTTCGTAGTGGCTCCATGCTTCAAAAGATGTACAATTTTTAATTTAAAGAATCTTCTGAAAGTCAGTTAACTGTATATGATTGAGTAACGATGCAGTGGTCTTGTAAAGTTGCTTAATACATCACATATGTATCAACACAATATTGCCTCGCGGAACGTTGCCTTTTTCATTTTGAAAGTTTATCGCTAAAAACAAACGATTCTTTTTACCTTGTTCTTGTTGTCTTGTTAGGTCGATCGTAAAACGTAATAGGGAGCTATTTTATACTGCCGGACTTGGTCGCAGTGTGATTTTCTTCTCAAGCAATAGCAATGATATAAACAAAACTAACGAAATGTATCGCGTATCTTTAATTTTATATTATACACAGCTATAGATACGTGTGAAACAATATGATTTAAATTATTGTGATGGTTTTTTTTTTAATGAAGACGCTCTTAACGAAACTTCTCAACATTATGTTGTTTTCCGACGAGTGATTGGATCCGTCGTTCAACCTCTCTTTTTGGAGGAGGGTAAGGATTACAGAATGAGACTAGAACATGACTAGAAGAGTAACCAGACTAAATAGTATACGATAACACAGAACGAGTAACAAAAAATAATATTTTTATTGTATCTATTTATTAATTAAACACGAAAGAAGTATATTATCATGCATTCACTGCATATTGGCACATTTTAAACACATTTTATATACCCAATTTACTCGATTACAAATGTTCTCATATTTTATTTTTTCAAACGTATGTATCTTTATTTTTATTTATTTATTATACATAATTGTAATTGTAATAATGTAATGTATATAAATAATAAAACAAATATTTTATAAAATAATTAAAACATCATTATTAAATTGTTAACTGCGAGCATTTTTTACAATTGTGAGATTTTTAAAACCTGTGTAAAATATTGGGGGAGAGGATTGGGCTAGTTAATAAAATGAAATGATATATGAATTCCTTTAACTTCAACATCCAGTGATTAAATATATTATTAATTTATGTATATGTCTTTAATATTTAATTAATAAATATATATGATAAAAATATTATTTTTAACCTGTTTTGTTTTTTCAAGTTTGTTTATCATGTTGTGTTTTATCATATTATGGTTAGTCATGTTCTGCTTAATCATATTCTGTTTAGACATGGAACCGACTAGAAGTTAGCATACACGACCGTTGTTAGGATCAGATAGGTGTCGGAGAATTGGGACATTATAGTTACCAACACTTTGAACGCCAATCCATAAATAATCCTCCAGACGACATCGATATTATCGGCCGTTCAAATAATGATGTTGTCAAAACCGTTATGGCTTCATAACAAAAGCCGAATGACATTGGATTGAAAGTCTATATAAAAACAACTAAATATTTTCCAGTCACAAAACCTATACTACGAATGGATGACCTTTTCCTCGATAACCAAATCCTCCCACTCATTACGAAATACAAAAGTTCGGCTCTACAAGACGAGCCCTGACGTATGGGTCAGATACCTGGACGCTCAACTCGAAGAACTCTCAGGAGCTACAAGTTTTTATATTTAAGCGAAATAAATTGTGCAAGATTTTCGGTGCTGTCTGGGAGGATGGTATCTGGCGACGTCGGTACAACCATGAGTGACACTCGGTAAAATATTAATAAACATATATTTTATTCACTCGTACTTCAAAAACAAATTATTTCATGCTTTATTTAACCTAACACATTACATTTGGCAAAATAAATATTATTTCGCTGATAATATAGTCATGTGCTATGTTTTGCATAAAGGAGAGAGTGGCATGGAGATGTTAAAAAAATGTAGTGCCCGCCACCTTACCAATATTTAAGCATGCTCTCTGGGGTCCAAACATGTTGGGGACCCCTGCTTTACACTGTAGAGGTCTACTATCCACTGTTGTGCGCGCACAGAGTTGTGTTTTACTATCATCTGAAATTTCACATAGCCTCACAAATTTCAATATCTTGTTGTCATTCTTGCACTCTTTCTATGCATTATATCTAACCTAACCTAACCTAACCTAACCTAAGCCGTGATATAATTTGTAATTTGAATTGAGCTTCTCTGTATATTTACAACGCTTAATTCGATATGTCATTTCTCTTCTGTGTATAGGTCGTCAGTGAGCTTATACACTTACTAGTTAATTCATAAGTGGCTAATCAAAGTGAATGTGATTTTTGATGATGTAAGCTTTAACTAAAACTGCTAGTTAATTTTAACAATGACGAAATTTCACATTTTTACTGTAAACTAAGCACAAGTGAGAAGATTGATTTTATTTAATATTTTTTTTGTTTGTTTTTGTACAGTTAATAAAGTTATGAGAAATATGTATAACTAACAAAGATATTTATATTATGTAGTGAAGTCGGAAGGTATAGAATCGGACATAGGCTTGGGAAAGAAGCAACCATATAACGATATATATATAATATAAACAATCAATCCATACAGCAAACAATCGAAACACAGTCGAGAATATAGTTTTTCAAATGAAAGAATATTTTATTTAGAACACACCTGCGCAAATATGGAAACCTCGTAAACTAAACCAATTATCCAAAAACACGACACTGATATTACACTTTCAAAAATAAGAATAGAAAAAAATGAAACGTTTCGAATTTGAATTTCAAATTTGGCGAATACGCTATTCCTCCATATTAAATTATGATCGAGTAAATTTACCGTTCAGAAATTGAAGAAATTTACCTCTGTAACTCGGTAGAATAATTTTCCATTGTTTGGAAACGTTTTCATGATAAATGGATTTTTTTTTTTGTACTGCCTATGAAATAAATAAATCAAATCCATTTAGAAGTACATATTATTGTTTAAAAAACATCTTCTAAACACAATCATTGTATGTTGTACTTATAGTTTTTTTTTGCATTCCGATTTTTGGCACTTAAATTCAAAATAAATTTGCAAATTATAGAACAACGATGATAGGTGTCGGCTAGGGTATCCAATCCTGGACCCTTTTTGTGATCCCAGGATCTCAAGATTGAAAATTCAGCATAAAATCATGGATACATTGGGATTCGGGATTGATTTTTGGTCGGCGATTATGAAATCATGATTTTTTGATTTTTCAAACAATTTCATGTCAATTTCGAAAACCCAGAAATTTGCGGATTTTCCAAAATTATCAGCGTGACTTCCACCATTATGCTCTTCCATGTTTCATTTTTTTAATCCCGCGATTTCGGCATCACAGAATTGGACGTGATCCCGGGATTGGATACCCTAATGTCGACATGAAGACAACTAATCGCTCTCGCTACGCCAAGTTAATGAAGGCTCGGAAGGGTGAGAGAGAATATTATATACTATGTATTAATACACACATGTTTATATATATATGATTACTAGCAAGGAATCTTCCAAACTCTAGGTGGAAAGGCATGATAATGTGAAAAGCGAAAAACGGATTTCCTAATAACAAGAAATTCTACAACACAAGACAGTAATAACAAAAAACGCTTTCAATAGATCGTATCACATAAGATTTCTCAGAAATTTTAAAAGATAAAAGCGATTTATCTTCAGTCCCTTACAAAAATCCCCGCATTTAATCAAGAAGCAATGAGTTGTATTATTTTTTCTTATTAACATAACATTATGAATATTGTTTTTATCATTTCTCATTTACTTGATGAGTCATTATTATTTAATTTTTACAAGATTTTCTACACCACAATGTTGTTCTTTTTTCAAGTAACACGGTTTTTTATTCTTTAATTATTCTATGAATTTAATCACTTTTTACATGCTTTTTTATATTGTACATGGTTGTTGTGGAATGTTTCTACCGTTTAAAAAAAAGAGTGGAGTGTAATACACGGAGCAAAGAGATATGGCAACATTTGTAACCTGAACAAGGGATTCTCCGATTAATTGGCTTATCACCGGAAATCGGCCAAATCGGCTATTTCGTCCATTAATCGGCATTGGCTTTTCATTTAATTAGTATTGTAAAGCACAAATGTTTTAGCAGGAAAACCACATATGTTGAAACGTTTTTGATTCAATATGTAAACAAAGTCCACAAGACAAGTGGGCTCCAAAAACTATTTATAATTCTTTATTTAGCTCACGTATAACATAATATACTGGTCATCCATTTAATTAATCAGACATCTCAAAATAATCTGTTTTGAGATAATTGAAAAAGCAATATTCAAATGGTTATGGAATGGAATAAATCAAGTTTTATTCATCTGTAATCGACATTTTTACATTATATTAACAGATGTTTAAAGATCACTTTTAGGGTGTTCACTGTCAATACTTGGTGGAAAGGCATTATATTAATAAAAACAATAATCCTTTGTACTTCATTCCACTTTATTTAATATGTCAGGACCGGTTTCGCTCATTGCGAGCATTGTCAACTGATAAGAAATATAATTTAACAATGCTATTTATACAAAATTGAAAAGTTATACACAACAGTTGACATTGAAAAGAAATTGCCAATTATATTAAAGTGATTCTAAAATAACACAAAATTAAAATGTTCAACACATCTAACATATAATTAAAAAGTCATCCCAGATTCATAAATTCAGAATGCGATTGAAAGTAATTACAAACATAATTAAAATTTGGGAAATTTTTGACAAAGTGATAAAATGCTACATTAATAAAGTGAATATGCTTAATGATATGAATATGCTTAATGATAGTTTTGTTTACCCCGCTTCCAAGTAGTTGGTGTGTTCATTCATCACTTAAACAAAATCGACAGCCAGGAAGATTCTGAAAAACAAATTTTTCAAAGACCATATCAATTCTAACAAAAGAAATCTATATATATTTATTTTTTTTAATTTATATAAAAGAATAGTTAACAAGGGCTAATGCAATGGATAAAGTAACAGGGAACTAGCAAAAATTATTTGATAGCTTAAAAGATCTGAATCAGGTAAAAATTTTAATCTATTGATTTCTAGGATTTCTTGCTTGTCTAGTTTGACAGACTTGTTATTTAAATGTAGAAATTTAAAGTTTCTACCAATATCGAAAGTGTGTTTATTTTGAAACAGATGGTTTCCAAATGAAGACTGTTCACCCCCTTTCTTAGCACAATTCAAATGCTCTTTGATTCTAATATTAAACGATCTACCTGTTTGACCAATATATTTGGCGTTACAGGAGTCGCAATTGAGTAAATAAATACCGCTTTGGTTCAAAAAGTTTAATTTATCTTTAGAATTAACTAAAACACGACTCAAGTTGAGTGTGTTATAAAAGGTTACATTAAATTTATTTCTATCAATTTTCCTAGCGATTTTTTCTGTAACTCTACCCAAGTAATTTAATTTAACCCACTGTTTTATAACAACAGGTTTATCCAACACCAGGCCAGAGCTAACATTTAAGAGTGCAAGTTTTTTAGTTTTTTTAAATTACTTTCAATCGCATTCTGAATTTATGAATCTGGGATGACTTTTTAATTATATGTTAGATGTGTTGAACATTTTAATTTTGTGTTATTTTAGAATCACTTTAATGTAATTGGCAATTTCTTTTCAATAACAACTGTTGTGTATAACTTTTCAATTTTGTATAAATAGCATTGTTAAATTTTATTTCTTATCAGTTTACAATGCTTGCAATGAGCGAAACCGGTCCTGACATATTAAATAAAGTGGAATGAAGTACAAAGGATTATTGTTTTTATTAATAGATGTTTAAAGGTTAAGTACTTAGGGTTGGGTTCTGTAGTACATTAAGAAAAAATTGCGTATCCAGGGAAAGTATTTTTGGTCGATCACGGTCCTTTAAAATGGGATTTTTTTGATCTTTTGTGAATGTGATACAATTACAATCGTTGTCAGACATCAAAATTTTTTATCAGAAAGTCCGATCCAACCTTCTATTGGACCGGCAAACTACCAGGCTTCTAAGGATTTTGCGACTTCATACGGGGAGCGAGTAGGCCTCAACTCATATTTTTTATATAAAAAAAAATATTTATTTGTCCGGAATTGCGATCCCTAGTTATAAGTTGTCTAACAGTAAGACATCTAAATCAATACCAATATAATTATATTGTTAAATAATATAAACTAGCTGTAAGCCCGTTGCCCAGCAACGTGAGATTTTTGTTGCATAGTATTAATTTTAATTTTATTTTATGTTATTTTATGGTATTTAATTTAATTTAATTTAATTAAATTAAATTAAATTAAATTTAATTTAATTTAATTTAATTTAATTTAATTTAATTTAATTTTATTTTATTTTATTTTATTTTATTTTATTTTATTTTACTTTATTTTATTTTATTTTATTTTATTTTATTTTATTTTATTTTATTTTATTTTATTTTATTTTATTTTATTTTATTTTATTTTATTTTATTTTATTTTATTTTATTTTATTTTATTTTATTTTATTTTATTTATTTTATTTTATTTATTTTATTTTATTTTATTTTATTTTATTTAATTTTTATTTATTTTATTTTATTTTTATAGTTAGCAGAAATTTCGTAAATTATTTAATTTTTGGAATAATGTTTATGTTTGCTAACAACCATTTTTCGTAGAAGCAGAAATTTCGTAAATTATTTAATATTTGAAATAATGTCCAAGTTTGCTAACAATCATTTTTCGTAGTAGCAGAAATTTCGTAAATTATTCAATATTTGGAATAATGTTCAAGTTTGCTAACAACCATTTTTCGTAGTAGCCGAAATTTCGTAAATTATTTAATTTTTGGAATAATGTTCAAGTTTGCTAACAACCATTTTTCGTAGGAGCAGAAATTTCGTATATTATTTAAGTTTTGGAATAATGTTTAAGTTTGCTTACAACCATTTTTAGTAGAAGCAGAAATTTCGTAAATTATTTAATATTTGAAATAATGTTTGAGTTTGCTAACAACCATTTTTCGTAGTAGCAGAAATTTCGTAAATTATTTAATATTTGGAATAATGTTCAAGTTTGCTTACAACCATTTTTCGTAGAAGCAGAAATTTCGTAAATTATTTAATATTTGAAATAATGTTTGAGTTTGCTAACAACCATTTTTCCTAGTAGCAGAAATTTCGTAAATTATTTAATATTTGGAATAATGTTTCAGTTTGCTAACAACCATTTTTCGTATTAGCCGAAATTTCGTAAATTATTATATTTTGGAATAACTTTTAAGTTTGCTAACAACCATTTTTCGTAGTAGCAGAAATTTCGTAAATTATTGAATTTTTGGAATAATGTTTAAGTTTGCTAACAACCATTTTTCGTAGTAGCAGAAATAGACGTTGTAAATTTTTTGATTGTGATTATTTTATCGAATATTAATATATAGGTATTTATTTTTTGAAAAACTTATCACGCTTATCAATCGGATTTTATTATTTTCATACGATCAAGATGTACTGTTTAAAAAAAAAAGTTATAAACCCAAAAACAAACGTTTAAGGTTAGACTCGAATCACTGACCATCAGCTTACGAATCTGGCGGTCTGCCTTTTGGGTAGAGCGAAATGAAATCTACGTGCGAAAATTAGAACATATATGTTTTGCTTCAAATAAAAAACAAAAGTTTCAAAATTCGAACTTAATTCAATATATATAATGTTATTTTATCGTATTTAACAGTTGTTTTTTTACCCGAGTGGTAAAGCTCTCAACTCATAATTCAAGGACCGTGCTTCGAATCCAGACCAAGGTGCTTTTTTTGTATGGGAATTCAATTTTTCAGCGATTTGATATGTTCCATCAAATAATAGTATATAATGACGTCATCGAAAAGGTAGGAATAAAAAATGGCGATATCGTGTCTGGTGAGGGGGAGGGGGAGGAGGAGAGGAAATCGAGGAAAATCATAAGTAAACGTGTATATTGGAAAAATATATCTTAAGTATGAATAAAAAGTGACAGCGCGGCTTGGCAGGAGGAGGGGGAGAGGCAGGGGGAGGGGAAATCGAGGACATCTTACAAACACCCACTCAGACATACATACAAACATACAGACATTATTGGCTATTAATATATAGACTAGCTGTAAGCCCGTTGCCCAGCAACGTGAGATTTTTGTTGCATAGTATTTAATTTAATTTAATTTTATGTTATTTTATTTTATTTTATTTTATTCCATGTTATTTTATTTTATTTTATTTTATTTTATTTTATTTTATTTTATTTTATTTTATTTTATTTTATTTTATTTTATTTTATTTTATTTTATTTTATTTTATTTTATTTTAATTTATTTTATTTTTATAGTTAGCAGAAATTTCGTAAATTATTTAATATTTGGAATAATGTTTAAGTTTGCTAACAACAATTTTTCGTAGTAGCAGAAACTTCGGAAATTACTTAATTTTTAGAATAATGTTCAAGTTTGCTGACAACTATTTTTCGTAGTAGCAGAAATTTCGTAAATTATTGATTTTTTGGAATAAAGTTTAAGTTTGCTAACAACCATTTTTCGTAGTAGCAGAAATTTCGTAAATTATTGAATTTTTGGAATAATGTTCAAGTTTGCTAACAACCATTTTTCGTAGGAGCAGAAATTTCGTAAATTATGTAATATTTGGAATAATGTTCAAGTTTGCTAACAACCATTTTTCGTAGTAGCATAAATTTCGTAAAATATTCAATTTTTGGAATAAAGTTTAAGTTTGCTAACAACCATTTTTCGTAGTAGCAGAAATTTCGTAAATTATTGAATTTTTGGAATAATGTTCAAGTTTGCTAACAACCATTTTTCGTAGGAGGAGAAATTTCGTAAATTATGTAATATTTGGAATAATGTTCAAGTTTGCTAACAACCATTTTTCGTAGTAGCATAAATTTCGTAAAATATTTAATATTTGGAATAATGTTTAAGTTTGCTAACAACAATTTTTCGTAGTAGCAGAAACTTCGGAAATTACTTAATTTTTAGAATAATGTTAAAGTTTGCTGACAACTATTTTTCGTAGTAGCAGAAATTTCGTAAATTATTGATTTTTTGGAATAAAGTTTAAGTTTACTAACAACCATTTTTCGTAGTAGCAGAAACTTCGGAAATTACTTAATTTTTAGAATAATGTTCAAGTTTGCTGACAACTATTTTTCGTAGTAGCAGAAATTTCGTAAATTATTGATTTTTTGGAATAAAGTTTAAGTTTGCTAACAACCATTTTTCGTAGTAGCAGAAATTTCGTAAATTATTGAATTTTTGGAATAATGTTCAAGTTTGCTAACAACCATTTTTCGTAGGAGCAGAAATTTCGTAAATTATGTAATATTTGGAATAATGTTCAAGTTTGCTAACAACCATTTTTCGTAGTAGCATAAATTTCGTAAAATATTCAATTTTTGGAATAAAGTTTAAGTTTGCTAACAACCATTTTTCGTAGTAGCCGAAATTTCGTAAATTATTGAATTTTTGGAATAAAGTTTAAGTTTGCTAAAAACCATTTTTCGTAGTAGCAGAAATTTCGTAAATTATTGATTTTTTGGAATAAAGTTTAAGTTTGCTAACAACCATTTTTCGTAGTAGCAGAAATTTCGTAAATTATTGAATTTTTGGAATAATGTTCAAGTTTGCTAACAACCATTTTTCGTAGGAGGAGAAATTTCGTAAATTATGTAATATTTGGAATAATGTTCAAGTTTGCTAACAACCATTTTTCGTAGTAGCATAAATTTCGTAAAATATTTAATATTTGGAATAATGTTTAAGTTTGCTAACAACAATTTTTCGTAGTAGCAGAAACTTCGGAAATTACTTAATTTTTAGAATAATGTTCAAGTTTGCTGACAACTATTTTTCGTAGTAGCAGAAATTTCGTAAATTATTGATTTTTTGGAATAAAGTTTAAGTTTACTAACAACCATTTTTCGTAGTAGCAGAAATTTCGTAAATTATTGAATTTTTGGAATAATGTTCAAGTTTGCTAACAACCATTTTTCGTAGGAGCAGAAATTTCGTAAATTATGTAATATTTGGAATAATGTACAAGTTTGCTAACAACCATTTTTCGTAGTAGCATAAATTTCGTAAAATATTCAATTTTTGGAATAATGTTCAAGTTTGCTAACAACCATTTTTCGTAGGAGCAGAAATTTCGTGAATTATTGAATTTTTGGAATAAAAAAAAAGTTTGCTAACAACCATTTTTCGTAGTAGCATAAATTTCGTAAAATATTTTATTTTTGGAATAATTTTTAAGTTTGCTAACAACCATTTTTCGTAGTAGCATAAATTTCGTAAAATATTCAATTTTTGGAATAAAGTTTAAGTTTGCTAACAACCATTTTTTGTAGTAGCCGAAATTTCGTAAATTATTGAATTTTTGGAATAAAGTTTAAGTTTGCTAACAACCATTTTTCGTAGTAGCAGAAATTTCGTAAATTATTGAATTTTTGGAATAATGTTCAAGTTTGCTAACAACCATTTTTCGTAGGAGCAGAAATTTCGTAAATTATTTAATATTTGGAATAATGTTCAAGTTTGCTAACAACCATTTTTCGTAGTAGCATAAATTTCGTAAAATATTCAATTTTTGGAATAAAGTTTAAGTTTGCTAACAACCATTTTTCGTAGTAGCCGAAATTTCGTAAATTATTGAATTTTTGGAATAAAGTTTAAGTTTGCTAACAAACATTTTTCGTAGTAGCAGAAATTTCGTAAATTATTGAATTTTTGGAATAATGTTCAAGTTTGCTAACAACCATTTTTCGTAGGAGCAGAAATTTCGTAAAATATTTAATTTTTGGAATAATTTTTAAGTTTGCTAACAACCATTTTTCGTAGTAGCATAAATTTCGTAAAATATTCAATTTTTGGTATAAAGTTTAAGTTTGCTAACAACCATTTTTCGTAGTAGCCGAAATTTCGTAAATTATTTAATATTTGGAATAATGTTCAAGTTTGCTAACAACCATTTTTCGTAGTAGCATAAATTTCGTAAAATATTCAATTTTTGGAATAAAGTTTAAGTTTGCTAACAACCATTTTTCGTAGTAGCAGAAATTTCGTAAATTATTGAATTTTTGGAATAATGTTCAAGTTTGCTAACAACCATTTTTCGTAGGAGCAGAAATTTCGTAAATTATTGAATTTTTGGAATAATGTCCAAGTTTGCTAACAACCATTTTTCGTAGTAGCAGAAATTTCGTAAATTATTTAATTTTTGGAATAAAGTTTAAGTTTGCTAACAACCATTTTTTGTAGTAGCCGAAATTTCGTAAATTATTGAATTTTTGGAATAAAGTTTAAGTTTGCTAACAACCATTTTTCGTAGTAGCATAAATTTCGTAAAATATTCAATTTTTGGAATAAAGTTTAAGTTTGCTAACAACCATTTTTCGTAGTAGCCGAAATTTCGTAAATTATTGAATTTTTGGAATAAAGTTTAAGTTTGCTAACAACCATTTTTCGTAGTAGCATAAATTTCGTAAAATATTCAATTTTTGGAATAAAGTTTAAGTTTGCTAACAACCATTTTTCGTAGTAGCAGAAATTTCGTAAATTATTAAATCTTTGGAATAATGTTCAAGTTTGCTAATTTTTCATAGTACCATAAATCGACCTCGGCGCATATATCGACAGCCCTGCAGTTTTTAAATTGCAAATTATTGAATTTTTGGAATAATGTTTACGTTTGCTAACAATCTTTTTTCGTAGTATATATATTTTATTCAAATAATTTTCAAATACGCTAACAAATAAATTTCGTAAAAGAAGAAAAAGACCCGATGACATCAGTACGCACACATTTGTGAAAAGTGAAAAGTAAAAAGTGATTATTATAGATTTTATTTTATTTAAAAAAGTGGAGACTGGTAGGTCAGGACACCTTACAGACAAACGGACCTTATCGGCTATTAATATATAGACTAGCTGTAAGCCCGTTGCCCAGCAACGTGAGATTTTTGTTGCATAGTATTAATTTTATGGTATTTTATTTTATTTTATTTTATTTTATTTTATTTTATTTTATTTTATTTTATTTTATTTTATTTTATTTTATTTTATTTTATTTTATTTTATTTTATTTTATTTTATTTTATTTTATTTTATTTTATTTTATTTTATTTTATTTTATTTTATTTTATTTTATTTTATTTTATTTTATTTTATTTTATTTTATTTTATTTTATTTTATTTTATTTTATTTTATTTTATATTATTTTATTTTATTTTATTTTATTTTATTTTATTTTATTTTATTTTATTTTATTTTATTTTATTTTATTTTATTTTATTTCATTTAATTTTTATTTATTTTATTTTATTTTTATAGTTAGCAGAAATTTCGTAAATTATTTAATTTTTGGAATAATGTTTATGTTTGCTAACAACCATTTTTCGTAAAAGCAGAAATTTCGTAAAATATTTAATTTTTGGAGTAATGTTTAAGTTTGCTAACAACCATTTTTCGTAGAAGCATAAATTTCGTAAAATATTCAATTTTTGGAATAATGTTTAAGTTTGCTAACAACCATTTTTCGTAGTAGCAGAAATTTCGTGAATTATTGAATTTTTGGAATAAAGTTCAAGTTTGCTAACAACCATTTTTCGTAGTAGCCGAAATATCGTAAATTATTAAATTTTTGTAATAAAGTTTAAGTTTGCTAACAACCATTTGTCGTAGTAGCCGAAATATCGTAAATTATTGAATTTTTGGAATAAAGTTCAAGTTTGCTAACAACCATTTTTCGTAGGAGCAGAAATTTAGTAAATTATTTAATATTTGGAATAATGTTCAAGTTTGCTAACAACCATTTTTCGTAGAAGCATAAATTTCGTAAAATATTCAATTTTTGGAATAATGTTTAAGTTTGTTAACAACCATTTTTCGTAGTAGCAGAAATTTCGTGAATTATTGAATTTTTGGAATAAAGTTCAAGTTTGCTAACAACCATTTTTCGTAGTAGCCGAAATATCGTAAATTATTAAATTTTTGGAATAAAGTTTAAGTTTGCTAACAACCATTTGTCGTAGTAGCCGAAATATCGTAAATTATTGAATTTTTGGAATAAAGTTCAAGTTTGCTAACAACCATTTTTCGTAGGAGCAGAATTTAGTAAATTATTTAATATTTGGAATAATGTTTAAGTTTGCTAACAACAATTTTTCGTAGTAGCAGAAACTTCGGAAATTACTTAATTTTTAGAATAATGTTCAAGTTTGCTGACAACCATTTTTCGAAGTAGCAGAAATTTCGTGAATTATTGAATTTTTGGAATAAAGTTTAAGTTTGCTAACAACCATTTTTCGTAGAAGCATAAATTTCGTAAAATATTCAATTTTTGGAATAATGTTTAAGTTTGCTAACAACCATTTTTCGTAGGAGCAGAAATTTAGTAAATTATTTAGTATTTGGAATAATTTTCAAGTTTGCTAACAACCATTTTTCGTAGTAGCAGAAATTTCGTAAATTATTGAATTTTTGGAATAATGTTCAAGTTTGCTAACAACCATTTTTCGTAGAAGCAGAAATTTCGTAAATTATTTAATATTTGGAATAATGTTCAAGTTTGCTAACAACCATTTTTCGTAGGAGTAGAAATTTTGTAAAATATTTAATATTTGAAATAATGTTTAAGTTTGCTAACAACCATTTTTCGTAGTAGCCGAAATTTCGTAAATTATTTAATATTTAGAATAATGTTCATGTTTGCTAACAACCATTTTTCGTAGGAGTAGAAATTTCGTAAAATATTTAATATTTGAAATAATGTTTAAGTTTGCTAACAACCATTTTTCGTAGTAGCCGAAATATCGTAAATTATTGAATTTTTGGAATAAAGTTTAAGTTTGCTAACAACCATTTTTCGTAATAGCCGAAATATCGTAAATTATTGAATTTTCGGAATAAAGTTCAAGTTTGCTATCAACCATTTTGCGTAGGAGCAGAAATTTAGTAAATTATTTAATATTTGGAATAATGTTCAAGTTTGCTAACAACCATTTTTCGTAGTAGCAGAAATTTCGTAAATTATTGAATTTTTGGAATAATGTTCAAGTTTGCTAACAACCATTTTTCGTAGGAGCAGAAATATCGTAAATTATTAAATTTTTGGAATAAAGTTTAAGTTTGCTAACAACCATTTGTCGTAGTAGCCGAAATATCGTAAATTATTGAATTTTTGGAATAAAGTTCAAGTTTGCTAACAACCATTTTTCGTAGGAGCAGAAATTTAGTAAATTATTTAATATTTGGAATAATGTTCAAGTTTGCTAACAACCATTTTTCGTAGGAGCAGAAATTTCGTAAATTATTTAATATTTGGAATAATGTTCAAGTTTGCTAACAACCATTTTTCGTAGAAGCAGAAATTTCGTAAATTATTTAATATTTGAAATAATGTTTGAGTTTGCTAACAACCATTTTTCGTAGTAGCAGAAATTTCGTAAATTATTTAATATTTGGAATAATGTTTAAGTTTGCTAACAACCATTTTTCGTAGGAGCAGAAATTTCGTAAATTATTATATTTTGGAATAACTTTTAAGTTTGCTAACAACCATTTTTCGTAGTAGCCGAAATTTCGTAAATTATTTAATTTTTGGAATAATGTTCAAGTTTGCTAACAACCATTTTTCGTAGGAGCCGAAATTTCGTAAATTATTTAATATTTGGAATAATGTTCAAGTTTGCTAACAACCATTTTTCGTAGTAGCCGAAATTTCGTAAATTATTTAATATTTGAAATAATGTTTGAGTTTGCTCACAACCATTTTTCGTAGGAGCAGAAATTTCGTAAATTATTTAATATTTGAAATAATGTTTGAGTTTGCTAACAACCATTTTTCGTAGTAGCAGAAATTTCGTAAATTATTATATTTTGGAATAACTTTTAAGTTTGCTAACAACCATTTTTCGTAGTAGCAGAAATTTCGTAAATTATTTAATTTTTGGAATAATGTTTAAGTTTGCTAACAACTATTTTTCATAGTAGCAGAAATTTCGTGAATTATCGAATTTTTGCAGTAGTAGCAGAACAGATGTCGTAATTTTTTTAATTTTGGGACATCAGTACGCACACATTTGTGGATTGTGATTTGTGGGTTGTGATTTGTGGTTTGTGAATTTTGATTTGTGATTATTTTATCGACTATTAATATATAGACTAGCTGTAAGCCCGTTGCCCAGCAACGTGAGATTTTTGTTGCAAAGTATTTAATTTTATTTTATTTTATAGTATTTTATTTTATGGTATTTTATTTTATTTTATTTTATTTTATTTTATTTTATTTTATTTTATTTTATTTTATTTTATTTTATTTTATTTTATTTTATTTTATTGTATTGTATTTTATTTTATTTTTATTTTAATTTTTGGAATAATGTTTAAGTTTGCTAACAACCATTTTTTGTTGTAGCCGAAATTTCGTTTATATTTAATTTTTGGAATAATGTCAAGTTTGCTAACAACCATTTTTCGTAGGAGCAGAAATTTCGTAAATTATTTAATATTTGGAATAATGTTCAAGTTTGCTAACAACCATTTTTCGTAGGAGCAGAAATTTCGTAAATTATTTAATATTTAGAATAATGTTCAAGTTTGCTAACAACCATTTTTTGTAGTAGCCGAAATTTTGTTTATATTTAGTTTTTGGAATAATGTTCAAGTTTGCTAACAACCATTTTTCGTAGGAGTAGAAATTTCGTAAAATATTTAATATTTGAAATAATGTTTAATTTTGCTAACAATCATTTTTCGTAGTAGCCGAAATTTCGTAAACTATTTAATTTTTGGAATAATGTTTAAGTTTGCTAACAACCATTTTTCGTAGTAGCAGAAATTTCGTAAAATATTTAATTTTTGGAATAATGTTTAAGTTTGCTAACAACCATTTTTCGTAGTGGCAGAAATTTCGTAAAATATTTTATTTTTGAAATAATGTTTAAGTTTGCTAACAACCATTTTTCTTAGGAGCAGAAATTTCGTAAATTATTTAATATTTGGAATAATGTTCAAGTATATTTCGTAGAAAAAGAAAAATATCTCATAAGTATTTGACATATTCTATTTTCCAATTATTCAAATTCGTTTAGTGCATTGCTTCACAGATGTCATTGTAAGGTCACTAAGAAAACACTTGGTTTGAAATTTTTAAAATAAATAGATGTTCCACCTCACCAATTTTAATCGCTTTGTGGAACAATGGATATTTGTGCAAACGATTAGAATGAAAAAGGGACATGGGTTCAATACTCAGCTGGACAGAATATTTTTGGTCAGTACGAAAATTAATTGTTTTGTCATGACTTCAAATATTCACTAATAGACGCCAGAGAAAAATGAACGGATGGCGATAGCGGGCAGAGGGGTGGGGGGAAGGGGACCGTCTTCAGGGGGAGGGGAAATCAGTGACAATCATGCAATCAAAACGGACATTATCATCGACTATTAATAAATAGAAGATGACACTGAACAAAATCACTGTCAAATCAGCTCCTAGCCCTATAATTATAGCTTCAAAAAATCGAATCAGTACATTTGATTATTTAAAAAACTTCGTAGCCATGCAAACTTTCAAATAAAGTTCTCTCAATATTATTACAATGCTTTAGTTCTAAGCCAGGAAATTTGAATTTTGAATATAAAAAGACGTCCATTCCAATTGGCCGAAAAAGTTTGGTGTTCAAAATAAAGCGCTATCATTGGGCGAAGTGGACATCAGTACGCACACATTTGTGAAAAGTGATTATTTTATCGGCTATTAATGTTAAGATTATTATTCAGATTATATAAAAATAAAAACAATAGCTGTAAATATGGAAATGAAATGTCTTGCAATATGGGAGGGAAGCTTGTAGGATTCTTTTTGTGGATATTATTAAACTTGTTTTGTAGGCATTCCAACCAGTGGCGTATCCAGTAATTGTCTCAGGAGGAGGCCATTCAATTTGAAAATAAACATGATACATAAATAATATATTAAAAAATAGATGATTTTAAATTAATATATCTATATAAAAATATTCAATACATAATTAGTATGTATTCTATAAAAAATAGTAAACTTAACAATTAAAGAGCCCATTTAACAAGTAGGTTTCCAACCACCACCCGTTGTGTATACGCAGCTAACGTTTAATGGCCGCCTTCTACAACGCTCTCGACGTAAAAAAGAAGTCTACCCGCCACATTCATGGTCCGAGCAGAACTGCACGGGACTGATTTTGAACCATGCGCTAATGTGCTTAAAATAATAATAATAAAAGTGTGACTAGCTCAGCTACTTAAATCAAGTTGATATTAAGAAGGTATGTTGTGTATAGTCCGTTGTCACGACTCGGTTTTTTGGGACCCGATTATTCCATAGCATTTTCATAGAATGTCGCTGGCATGACGTTAGTACGAAAGAAACCAGAGAGAGATAGGCATATTATGAGAATACAAATATACAATCATTCGAAAGATATGTTTGCGGTAGCCAACTTGACGCCAGGGCAACATCGCTAACGGCAACCATGCATTTTTTTTTGCGCGCCGAGATCTGGACATTTTGCAGGAAGGGAGGGATAGTAACACAAACAAACAAAGTCTCTTCTCTGTTAGCGCTCGCCAAGTAAAGTTGTTCGAAGGGTTGCTCCCCTGACCTCGCCTGTTAAAATTCACACTTATGGCTGCCGCCATTTTGTTATACTCACTTCGAACTTGAATAATTATACTAGCAGCTTATCAATAACTTTCAAAATTTAACAACTTGCACTTTCGCATTCAAATTAAGAGTTCTCCGCCTGTCGCACCAGCCGTCTCTCGTCTTCAAGTTCCTGTCGACACCTCAAGGTTTGTGGCATTAAATATCGTTGATGAGGTATCGCAGCCTCTCTATTGTTAAACATTGAGCGTTGACAGGCGAGGGGAAGCAAGGGAGCAACCCCGGTAAAGATATTGTATTGAAACCAAAGCCAATTTAAATTGTTATTATAATTTCTACTGTATTATTTCAGGACCTGTATAAATATGTATTTTATTGTGGGTGTTAATATGTCGGTAGCCTCTGTACGTGACGAAAGTCACCGGGAAGCCTAATGTGTGTTAAAAGCAATACGTTTCCGGTTAAGTGTCTATATTCTATAAACGAAATTCTCATTATAATAATGAACCATATTAATTCAGTCGAGTGCGACCACGCTTCGGCGGGACCGATGAAGGTCTTCGAAAGCCTCTTCGTGTGTTATTTTAATCCAGTAAAATCAAGCCTTGTCGAGCACAAACAATTCTCTAATTTATCGCTATCGCATTTACAATACGCCCCGAACGGCGCCCCTAACTAGGTGTCAGAAAATTTAATTCTAGATACACGAGGTTCTATTATATTATTTTCTATCACACGATAATTTTATTACACGCAAATGCTCATAAAGTCACTATCGAATGTGGTCGATATATCGAATCGAAAGTTGTAGGAGGATAATCCTTCGCTGAATGTTAATCTGATAATATACGCGTAATGCAAATTTATCCTAACTGTAGAAATAGAAACCTTTTTCTAGTAACGTTATTTAATTTAACAATGACACAACCAGAAACGTATTGAAATTATGTGTGCGGGAACTGAAATAAATTTTGTTATTGTAAGAGGTGATCTTTAGGCGACGTGACAAATAGCATAACTTGACGATAGAAGGCGTGTAAAAGTTGAGGAGTCGGCTGGAGAAGCCGTGTGTAGTCTGCCGAGACTGTTTGCTTAGGGAGACGATCTGGTCTCCCGACGATAAAGAGCTGTCGTCACGCCGTCTATCGAGTCATGAGGTGCCGGAGCGCCAGGTTAGTAATGAAATCTTGGACAGCCTAGGCGGATTGTGTCGCCGATGCCACCAGGCCTGGCGCTCTGCCCCTAAAATAAGGTAGCTAGGACAGGACTAGGTGGGTGCTCATTGTGCCGGATAACCGGAAAGCGACAGCGACGCCGGTCTCAAGGTGACCGGGTCGTTTTGACATGGGCAGATGCATAAGACCGATACCGCCGTGGGCGATGGTCGTCCAGCAGGCGAACACTGTTGGACGACGTTCATCTCTGCCATAATTGGCAGAGCTATTCTATAGTAAACCAAACCCGTTTCGTTACAACGGGCAGGACATCGGATGATGTTTCTTTTTCACAGGCGGACTACCATGTCGACGGAGAAATTTGAACGGAATTTCATCCCTCACCCACGCTTCCCGGTTATCCAAACAAAAACGAGCTCGATACTTTTAGATACTAGGAAGCCCAACGCATGGAGCGGGGGCAACGTCCGGGAAGAAATCAGTGTCATTCGGCACTGACTCTGAGCACTAGTTGTGAGCTCTAACCACATTGGTTTGTGTTAACTGGACGTTGACACACGGATTGGGAGGCGGAGGGTCTAACAGCCCTCCTCACGCTTAGGCACCGTGCTCGCCGATCCGAGGGTCCCGGGAGACGTCCTCCTGCTATCATGGCTGGGCCGAATAAGAATTTTGTTACTAAAATATGGCACGCATAGGGAACGGACATGATTGTGAATTGAGAACAGCTGATGATGATGATAAAATGGAATTCGCGCTTCGCCGCCGAAATAACTGGTAAAATTAACGTTGTGTCACCGGACCGACACTGTTCTGAATATCAAGCCTTCCGCCCCCTACGTGTAGCAAGTAGACTTATTACTCTTATAAATTGTCGATACTTAGTTAGGATATTAATTAAGGGACTCTAAATAAATACCTATTGTTATAAATTTTACTATTTGATACCGTTATATCCTATAATAACCCCGAAGCGCAAAGAAATTTATGATTACGCAATCGAAGCCCGTTTAAATCGTAGGCTCGATATCAGGCGAATTATTTACTGTATTTTATATGTTTTTTTCTCACCTCTGTGAGTTAGCTTGTGCACTATTTTCAAAATTCCATTAACATATGTTCTTTTATAAATAAACGAGTGGAATCCCACTTTTTAAAACTGCACCCGAGATGTTTAATTTGTTTGAATTGTTTCCCAATATTTTCCTAACTTGTAACACTGATTCGATCCTTCTAAATTCGGAGGTTATGATAATGGAAGGTTTTCTCTTTCTGTTTTTTTATTACCGAAGATCGAGTCGTGTCATCTTGGCCCCCAACTCATAGGCTGATTTAGATTCATGAATTCATCTGATCAAAGCGCAGATCAAGTAACGTAGACTTTGTATTAAAGTTAAATGTAAATTCAATAGAGTCATGCGCCAGCAGACCGGTGGCCCGAGTAATATCGACCACTGGAAAGCGAAATTAGAAAACCGACCGAGCGCGGGACGCTCGAATTTTTAACCGTACGATACGGAGTGAATCGACTGATCACCGAGGAACCGAGTAAAGTAGGATAAATAATAGTCGGAGTAGACTCAGTTAAATTAACTTCAGTAAAAGTATGCGGAGATGAATGATTGAAACAATTAAATCATCACCTGCGACCCTGAGAGGAAAAGTTTCGTGTCTCCGCCGCTGCTAATAGAAAATTAACTCTTTTGGACAAAGGGAAATGTCAAGAGTGGCTCGGGAGCAGTACGTTCTGCATGACGTACCATGTAGTGGCGCCTGGGAATGTAAGGGATCGTATTTAACACGATACCTTCAAGAATATAAAAATGTAAGCGATAAGGGTTGTAGGTAACGTTGTTATATTATAAAAATGCTATGCAATTTTTTTTAAACATGTAATAATCACCAAGTGAAAGCTTGGCATTTGTGATGGTAGAATAGGTGGTTTAAAAAAGAACAGACCGTCTCCAGTGGCCGAACCTCGAGTAGCTAATCGAGGCCGACTGCAAGCTGAAGCCGCGGTGGAGTCGATGGGAGGACGCTCTCACTCGACTCCAAAAAGAAGACTACAGGGTCCGCACCGCCGGAAACTGACGACGTACCGGCGTACGAATATCAATGCCAAGGTGCGGGACTCAACCCCTAACCACATTTCATATCCATTACCGTGAAGTATCACACCTTCCTCCACTTTCACCACCCAAGTCTCCCAATGTCCAAACCTCTAAGAGACGCGCGCTGGAGCGTCGCCTAGACAGGAGGAAACCATCCGGCCACGGCGAAAAGTTGACAAGACGTCAACAATGGGATAGGCGCGAATCACCGCGCTGAGTTAACGAGCCCCCGTGAAACGCACCGCTATTGAAATACTGAACGTTTGGCGAAATGTAGTGTGTGGAAAAAAGTGTGCATAATAATCCTGAAAATTGTTAGTAATGATAAAAGAGCGTAAACAACGGTCAGTAAATTAAGTAGAAAGTATATAAAAAAATATACACCTGTGTCGAAACGAATAGAAAAATCGCCTTTAGAAACGTTTAACTACACCAAAAATAAACGGTGCGGAATTAAAAATAAAAATAAAGATAAAATAAAAGTAAGAAAAAAAATAATTGTTGGAAAGGATCTCTAACAACGGGTCATAAAATTATAAATGTTAAGTGTAATCAAAGTGTGATGAAAGTAAAACTTGTGGGGTCGAATAAATGACTAATTAACAAGAAACAATTTTAACTAACGACTTTCTGTTTACCGAATATAAAATAAAACAAACCGCAATTTAAAATAACATAAATATTGGGATTAGAAAAAATACAAAGAAACTAAGTGTCGGCAAACGAATATTAAGTTAAATCAGCGAAAAGAGACATAGGCGATAACGTATAAAACTATTTAAAAGTAATTAGGGCGGTCAGTTACGGCGCCCATCAACTGTGTTCGACGATTAGTGAAATCAAATAAACTAAGTGAAATTATAAAGGGATAATTAAGTGTCAGCAGTATAATTATCAAAACATAATAATAATAAATAACACGATGCTTAGTGTAAAGAAACCAGGATTGTAATCTCTATGAACGTTATAAAATATTAATATCAACAAACTTTTATTAATTGAACTTGATGAAAATTTTTCTCTTTGTGTGCTGGTTACATAGAATGTCAACAAATAAAGTAGGCAAGTGTCAGGCAAACGCACTAATAACGAAACGTGTCGGAAATAAGTGCGCGATATGTCAACCGGCTGTGATCAACAGAGGACGAGAGATATCGTCTCCAACCGCCGATCATCGAGGATACCGGGCCACCCAAACCTCGATGGACGTGAGCCTCGTGGAAACGAGACTTGCAGAGGGGCCCGGAAGACGTCAACCACAAGTCTGCCAGAAGACGAGCCCGCACCACCAGAAGTGGATGCGGCGGACGTTTCCACCAGCCGGTGGATGACGCGCCAGCTGCAGGAGGTCAGGCCTCACCTCGTGCCTGATGAAGCTCTCCAACGAAGATTACAAGTATAGTACAAACTATGAGTATATTCCTCTTCAAGGAATGATTAACCATTCATAAAAGCAAATTAAAAAAATTGTAAATTGTACTTTTAGTAAATTATAAATTTATTCACTAATTTCAAACCAGCCTTAGTCAATTTTAAAAAAAAAAAAAAATAGCAAATCGAAACAAACATGTCCCGAAGATTCTACTAAGAATATATATTGTTATTCATGACCTCAGACTAAGTATTTATAACTTGTAACTTTGGATTCTGAGTTAAGCAAAACCTGTCGCTCACACCGTTAAGGGTGCGGACAAGGAGAAAGTTTTAATGAGAGGGCCCTGAAGGCAGATTGTATATGAAAAAATAATTTCACCTGATTTAGAGAAAATTTGACACTTGGAAAAAAACTTTTAAAAAAAAAAAAAAATTAAAAAAAAAAATAATTAATCTGTCTAATCTTAAGGTACTAGGTTAAGAGATCGCGTAATATGCAAAAAAAAAAAAAATTATATATATAGTTTTTCGATTGTTAAATAACCATGTGTAACTGTGTTCAGCGCTACTGATAAGTAGTGCATATAATTTTTATGTTTTGCTCCCAAGTGGAAATTCAACCTGAGGCCAGGACTAAGTTGATAAACCCGCGCTGCGCGCACAGGCACCGGAATGTCTGCTGTTAAGCTGCCGTGCCTGGTTTGCTCTTTTGCGGGATTAGCTGAGTGCAATCTCGCCTGACTTTCTCTCTCTTGTACTAAGGCCCGATTTTTTTTTTTCTAGCATGCAATCGACTAAAAATGCTCAAAGGGTAAATCGATTCCTCTGGGGTATTGGGGATTGTCACGACTCGGTTTTTTGGGACCCGATTATTCCATAGCATTTTCATAGAATGTCGCTGGCATGACGTTAGTACGAAAGAAACCAGAGAGAGATAGGCATATTATGAGAATACAAATATACAATCATTCGAAAGATATGTTTGCGGTAGCCAACTTGACGCCAGGGCAACATCGCTAACGGCAACCATGCATTTTTTTTTGCGCGCCGAGATCTGGACATTTTGCAGGAAGGGAGGGATAGTAACACAAACAAACAAAGTCTCTTCTCTGTTAGCGCTCGCCAAGTAAAGTTGTTCGAAGGGTTGCTCCCCTGACCTCGCCTGTTAAAATTCACACTTATGGCTGCCGCCATTTTGTTATACTCACTTCGAACTTGAATAATTATACTAGCAGCTTATCAATAACTTTCAAAATTTAACAACTTGCACTTTCGCATTCAAATTAAGAGTTCTCCGCCTGTCGCACCAGCCGTCTCTCGTCTTCAAGTTCCTGTCGACACCTCAAGGTTTGTGGCATTAAATATCGTTGATGAGGTATCGCAGCCTCTCTATTGTTAAACATTGAGCGTTGACAGGCGAGGGGAAGCAAGGGAGCAACCCCGGTAAAGATATTGTATTGAAACCAAAGCCAATTTAAATTGTTATTATAATTTCTACTGTATTATTTCAGGACCTGTATAAATATGTATTTTATTGTGGGTGTTAATATGTCGGTAGCCTCTGTACGTGACGAAAGTCACCGGGAAGCCTAATGTGTGTTAAAAGCAATACGTTTCCGGTTAAGTGTCTATATTCTATAAACGAAATTCTCATTATAATAATGAACCATATTAATTCAGTCGAGTGCGACCACGCTTCGGCGGGACCGATGAAGGTCTTCGAAAGCCTCTTCGTGTGTTATTTTAATCCAGTAAAATCAAGCCTTGTCGAGCACAAACAATTCTCTAATTTATCGCTATCGCATTTACAATACGCCCCGAACGGCGCCCCTAACTAGGTGTCAGAAAATTTAATTCTAGATACACGAGGTTCTATTATATTATTTTCTATCACACGATAATTTTATTACACGCAAATGCTCATAAAGTCACTATCGAATGTGGTCGATATATCGAATCGAAAGTTGTAGGAGGATAATCCTTCGCTGAATGTTAATCTGATAATATACGCGTAATGCAAATTTATCCTAACTGTAGAAATAGAAACCTTTTTCTAGTAACGTTATTTAATTTAACAATGACACAACCAGAAACGTATTGAAATTATGTGTGCGGGAACTGAAATAAATTTTGTTATTGTAAGAGGTGATCTTTAGGCGACGTGACAAATAGCATAACTTGACGATAGAAGGCGTGTAAAAGTTGAGGAGTCGGCTGGAGAAGCCGTGTGTAGTCTGCCGAGACTGTTTGCTTAGGGAGACGATCTGGTCTCCCGACGATAAAGAGCTGTCGTCACGCCGTCTATCGAGTCATGAGGTGCCGGAGCGCCAGGTTAGTAATGAAATCTTGGACAGCCTAGGCGGATTGTGTCGCCGATGCCACCAGGCCTGGCGCTCTGCCCCTAAAATAAGGTAGCTAGGACAGGACTAGGTGGGTGCTCATTGTGCCGGATAACCGGAAAGCGACAGCGACGCCGGTCTCAAGGTGACCGGGTCGTTTTGACATGGGCAGATGCATAAGACCGATACCGCCGTGGGCGATGGTCGTCCAGCAGGCGAACACTGTTGGACGACGTTCATCTCTGCCATAATTGGCAGAGCTATTCTATAGTAAACCAAACCCGTTTCGTTACAACGGGCAGGACATCGGATGATGTTTCTTTTTCACAGGCGGACTACCATGTCGACGGAGAAATTTGAACGGAATTTCATCCCTCACCCACGCTTCCCGGTTATCCAAACAAAAACGAGCTCGATACTTTTAGATACTAGGAAGCCCAACGCATGGAGCGGGGGCAACGTCCGGGAAGAAATCAGTGTCATTCGGCACTGACTCTGAGCACTAGTTGTGAGCTCTAACCACATTGGTTTGTGTTAACTGGACGTTGACACACGGATTGGGAGGCGGAGGGTCTAACAGCCCTCCTCACGCTTAGGCACCGTGCTCGCCGATCCGAGGGTCCCGGGAGACGTCCTCCTGCTATCATGGCTGGGCCGAATAAGAATTTTGTTACTAAAATATGGCACGCATAGGGAACGGACATGATTGTGAATTGAGAACAGCTGATGATGATGATAAAATGGAATTCGCGCTTCGCCGCCGAAATAACTGGTAAAATTAACGTTGTGTCACCGGACCGACACTGTTCTGAATATCAAGCCTTCCGCCCCCTACGTGTAGCAAGTAGACTTATTACTCTTATAAATTGTCGATACTTAGTTAGGATATTAATTAAGGGACTCTAAATAAATACCTATTGTTATAAATTTTACTATTTGATACCGTTATATCCTATAATAACCCCGAAGCGCAAAGAAATTTATGATTACGCAATCGAAGCCCGTTTAAATCGTAGGCTCGATATCAGGCGAATTATTTACTGTATTTTATATGTTTTTTTCTCACCTCTGTGAGTTAGCTTGTGCACTATTTTCAAAATTCCATTAACATATGTTCTTTTATAAATAAACGAGTGGAATCCCACTTTTTAAAACTGCACCCGAGATGTTTAATTTGTTTGAATTGTTTCCCAATATTTTCCTAACTTGTAACACTGATTCGATCCTTCTAAATTCGGAGGTTATGATAATGGAAGGTTTTCTCTTTCTGTTTTTTTATTACCGAAGATCGAGTCGTGTCACCGTATATTGAGAGCTCGTCGATGTAGACGAGCTTAATGACTCTAGAGAGGAGTCAAGGTTGTGACGATCCCCATATAAATTGGCAAATTTTTCAAATGCCGTGAAGTTAGCTTTGGTTGCAATCATGTCAGCGTGGCCTATTGGGCCCGTGTGAGGACGGACCACACTAAACAATAGAGTTTTAACAAATTAAAATAAATTCTCCCTGGGGGGGGGGGGGGGGGTCATGAACACCATGCCCCCCCGTGGATCCGCCAATGATAACTTACTAATATGAAAGTTGATACTATATTGTGTATAATAGACAAGATTCCAACATAAGTCTTATTAAACAGAAGGATAAGTCATTAGCTTAAATAAACTTTACAACAAAACATTTCTTATCTTCTGAACATTTTTCAAGCTCCTAATGTTGGGCATATAGACTCTTTATGGAGTTTAAATCAATAGGTGTTTTTTTTCTACGAAAACTGATTCTTACTCAGTTTTTTGTGTAGAGATTAAGGATTGAAGGATAGGCCAAAGACATAACTAGTGGTTAGTTAATTCCTTCCATTACGCTCCATTTTTAGTATCAGATAGTTGGTGGAATGGAAATCATAGACATTGGATGGCTTAGAACAGATTTCCATAAGCCGATCGGAAAATCTGTCCGTACTGGGATTCAAGCCCGCGAGCTCCGCAACTAAAGCAAACGACACTGAACACTGGACCAAAGACCCGGCCAATTATTATAGTACAAAATAATAAATAAAAAAAATATTTTTCAAGTTTAACTGATTAATTTATGAACATTGTTTATAAACATTCTCTTTGTTTTCAATGGCTAAGCTTATGCGAAAAATTGATAGTGTTTTTTTTTATTTATTTATTGTTTAAAAATTAAAAGCACAGTACATGACATTACAGCTGACGCCAATTCGCCATGCACTAATATAATGAGAAAAAATAAATTAAAATAATACATCATACTACACAATTAGGGTATCCAATCCCGAAGCCATTTTCCAATCCCGGGATTTCGGGATTGATTAATTTTCAATCCCGGGATTGGGTTTGCTCACCGAGGAATTTGAAATCCTCAATTCGATATAATTTTTCTCCGGATTATCTCCAAACCTCGTTTTTTTAGCTCACCGAAGAATCTGAAATTCTCGATTTGCCAATTTCGTGTAAATTTTCGGGATTTGCTCAAAATTTCTCAACCCCGAAATTCCGGGATCGCAGCCGTATCAATCAGAAAATTGATCCCGGGATTGAATGCCCTATACACAATACATTAAAATCAACTACAAAATCATGAAATAAAAAAGTAAAACTAAAAAAAAACGTTCACAAATACTGACACTATAAATGTCCAGTTCTCTAGGCAATGAGCTAAAAGTTATGTTAAAAGCAAGACGAGAAGAAAAAGCAAGTGGAGTCATCAAAAAAATAACACGACTCTTATTCCGAGTACGACTCTGAATTTGAGTGTTTTTTTCTCTCCCTTGATATGGATTACAGTTTTTCAAGCGTCTCCGTTTCTTCCAGTTACTGTTAAATAATTAAAAAATACTATTTATTACAAAGTTCAATTGAGTCTAATGCTTCAAACTATTACATTCTCACAGATTTTGTCACTAACGACCCGGGTTTCGCCTTTCGGCATCTTCAGGCGTTCAAGTGCACGGATGAACTTGAGTCAGTTCAAGTTCATCCGTGCACTTGAACGCCTGAAGATGCCGAAAGGCGAAACCCGGGTCGTTAGTGAAAAAATCTGTGAGAATGTACATAGATTGAACGATTCAAATTAAATATTGAAATTCCACCAAGCACCTTCAGTCGAAATCTTAAAAAAATGAGTCTAATGCGTTAGGAATTCTAATACTTGTTTAGGCTTAATTGCATGCAGTTGTGCCACTTTTGACTGAGCGATTTGTATACATAAAAAAATAAAAAAGGAGTCGGAGTCGTTAGTTTTCCGACTCCGATGAAAGCATATTGTAATTATTTCCTCCATAAAACTTGTTGACTTAAAGACTGTTATGAAATAAAAATATCCACTGTACCGAAACATCACTATTTTATTTGATTATTACCCGCAGTCAAAAAAGGTTGCCTGAGTTAGGGAGACACTGCAATCAGTTTTATAATATTTTATTTAGTATATTGGCAAACATGTCTTTACATCGTATCCTGTACGATTTGAATAGTTGGAGGCTCACAACTACATAGTCACGGAAAGCGCGGTACAATGAAGGACGCTTAAAAACCTTCGACTTTTCTACTCGCTTTCCAGCCAGGAGCTTTTTAAGCTCGACGATAAAACTTTTTATTGCATTAACGCAGCAAACTTTGAATTTGATATAAAACTTTAATGCAGGCGGCGCGGCGGGGTATGTTATCGTTTTGACTTTATTTTCCTATTCTGTAATATGTCCTTAGGGGTTTAATACAAAAGAATTTACTTTCATTCCACTTTCATGGGTGTAATAATAATTTGAGGGTGATATACAACGAGTGTTAAATATTCATATTATTCATCTATTTTAAGCTTTAGTATAATGTATAAATTTTATAATTCTCAAGAGTCTACTGTAATGTTTTATTTTATCAGTAAAATTAAGCCATAAAAATTAACATGTATCTATTTTTACACGCGTGTAAAAATAGACAAGTATTTTTTTGACGTCAAACTGTTTTACCTGTTTTGAAAACATTGTTGGAATAATTAATACTATTGACTTCGGGTAGAACTACGGTGTCAGCACTGTTACATTTGAAATATTACAATTATGTAGACTTCCACATATTTTGATTCTAACTAGCCAGAATTTGCGATTCAGTCTTTGAAAAAAAGTCCATCAATTTGTATCCTGAGCACGACGTCACGGGTGTTTATTAAAATTAAAATAAGCTTACTACAGCGAAATTTAATATTCTAAAAAAAGATCATTATTTCTGTTTTCAATTTAATACTATAAAGCAAGTCGACTTAATACATTCCAAAGGCAAAATTGCACTTGTGGGTACAGCCATAAATACGCTAATCATCTACTATCAAACTGCCCTTACATTAATGTCGAACGGATAGAGCTGTTTGCTGCGGTCCATCCTCACACGGGCTCAAAAGCCCCCCTGACCTGATCTCAATCAAGGCTGACTTGAGACATTCGATTAATATGTAACATCATACAGAGAACGGAGTATTCTTGATTCATCTTTAGATTTAGCGTGGAATAGATTAAACTCTACCAGTACGGCGGATTTTCAGTATACGTAAACTTAATGGCTGAGTAAGTTTCATTTTCTTTTTTCTTCCTTTCTTAATTTTGTTAATCTCAATAGTGTATCGTTAAAAGATAGTAAATTCGTTTATTTTTCTTGACCGTTATTACGTTATGGAAGGCAGGCGTGACAATCAATAACCAAACTTGTTTTGTCGTATGTAAATAAATACTGGTTAAATTGTCTGAAATGTGATTTAGACTGATTTTAATATTAGACAAATCTCATAATCAGTGCTGCAGTAGACTTATTATACAAAGGTTAACGCCTTGTTCCATGTGCTATAATCATCTGATTGAATCAAAATATTCTACCACCAGAAATAAAGCGTTTTCGGTTAATAATATTGTAAAGGTTTATTTTGGTCGATTGTATTTTATCAGGGCTTCGAATCGGAACTGAACCGAAAACCAACAACCGTTAAAACCATTATTTTTTTCGAAACGAAAACCGGAACGCAACCGAAAAAAATATTGTTTTTTTCGGTTCAGCGCGTGTTTTTACTCCTCAAGTCAGTTGTCGTTCGATTGTCGTAGGCGTGACACTTATTGGGTGTTGTCCTTGGACTCGCTCACCACTAGGGTATCCAATCCCGAAGCCTTTTTCCAATCCCGGGATTAATTTATTTTGAATCCCGGGATTGAGATTTTCTCACCGAGGAATTTGAAATCCTCAATTTGCTATACTTTTTCCCGGAATCTCACGGAAACTCGTTTTTTTTTTTAGCTCACCCAGGAATTTGAAATCTCCGATTTGGTATACTTTTTCCCAGAATCACACAAAAACTCGTTTTTTTTTTTTTTAGCTCACCGAGGAATTTGAAATCTCCGATTTGGTATACTTTTTCCCAGAATCTCACGAAAATTCGTTTTTTTTTTAGCTCACCGAGGAATTTTAATTTTCAATTTGCCAATTTCGTGTAAATTTCGAGAATTTGCTCAAAATTTCTCAATCCCGAAATCCCGGGATCGCGGCCATCTCAATCCCGGAATTTCGGTATTAGATGCCCTACTCACCACTCACCACCATCGATTGCTTCTTATTCGGGCATATAATTATTTAAATCGTATGGGCTAAAAATGCAACAACAAGGGGGCTTTCCCCATAGAGTAAAAAATATTGGGCTCTTCTATCGGGTTCCCAATGTTAGATTACGTCTTGATGACAGGGATTTTACGTGGCATTTATTTTATCTGCTTCATCTTTTTACGCTGTATTGCGACTTTCTTCTGAAACTGTACGCGATGGACTAAAAATGGCGCCGCGCTAACAGATAAGTACCAAAATGAATCACCCGGAGCTGAACCGAAAACCGGAATGACCGTTATTTTTGTCGGAACGAAAACCGGAACTGAACCGATACGTATTTTTTTACTTGAACCGGAACGAAAACCGGAACGAAAAAAGTAGCGATTCGAAGCCCTGTATTTTATATTATCAATAGTACGCTACAGTGCAATACCGGGATAGGTTGTAGTGATTATAGATATTTGTGTAAATATCAGGACTGAAAATCTGTTTTCGTTCTATGGAAAATCGTTTTTTTGAAATGCGCTTTCGAAACAAAATCAGCTTCTTCAATATAAACGTTTCGTCGAGTACATACAGTCACATGACATATTTTTTTGCTCAGCGCATTTGATAAATTAATTTTGAATCACAACATTCTACAGTAAGGTGTATCATACATAAATTAAATTAAGTAGTAATGCTTATTTTTCAGTTTTTTACGTTTTTCTCAAGATTGCTCAGTGGTAGATTGTTGTCTTTGCTTTTGACCATCTCAGTTTTTCATATAGATTTTCAACATTGTGGTCTCACATTTTTTTTCAACAAAATTCAATTAAGCATTTCATAATTGCTCTCAATTAAGCAAAACACCATTGTATATTTTAACAATGATTATAAAAGCTAAGATGTATATTAAACAAATAAATATTCAATTTTATTTGTCATATTAATTAAAGTTGTAATATATTTTATATATAAAGATAATATGTAAATATACTGTATTTAATTATATGTAAATAAAAACGATGGAATTATTATTCAAAAAATGTTATGACATAATATTTGTAAACATTTACAAAAATGTAGGGGTTTTAAATGATAGCTTTTCATTGTTTGCGAATCAAAGGCAATATTAAAGCATTTTCCTTTAAAAGTTATTTAGTTAAAAAGGTTTTAGGGGTAGCCTTTTTTCAGCTCTGTTCTTCTTCTTTGGTTGTCACGAAAAGCATTTAAAGTCACTCATGCCTTTTTAATTTAATTTCATGCTGTTCTATGTTAAAAGACGGCTGCCAAAAACAAAAGTTCTAACATGCCTCCTGCTTTAATTATGTAAATTTTCCATTTAATTTAAATTAAAAATACCCAAACTCATAATAAAATTAACAATTCGTCAAAATATTTCATCGTTTGAGTATTTAAAATTTTATCGCTGTCTAAAATTATTGTGTAAAGACGCAACGAAAAAATTAATAACCAGCCAAGAATATATTTTCGATAGCATTACTAAGGGTATTAAAATAAATATTTTTGAGCTTTGATTGCTTTGTTTATTTATCATATATTTTATGAGACGTAGCAACACGGCACAAATTTTTTTGTAACCATATCAACTCCAAGTGTGGATATAAAATTGACTTTTAGTGTAGTATTTCAACAAAAAGGGTGATGAAATGATTAGATGGCAGAAATTCAACCTACCTAATTCAGAGGGGGAAAAGATTGAAAGATGGGGATGGTTAAGGACTTTTTTAAACTTCATACCCGCTTCTAATGTGGTACCTAATAGAAGTATCTCAAAATAAGTTTTTCTACGAGAACTGTTTGGTACTCAGTCGTTCAAAAAATGTGTAAAGTAGATATTAATAGTACGTTTTTTTAATACAAAATAGATAATTTTAAGGACAAATTAATATAATATGTACTAGAGGTCGGCGATCAAAATTTTACAAAATTACCCGGTCCGAGCCCGAAAGAATCAGGCCCGGGACCGAGTCTTATATCACACTTGTTATCCCAACCCGACCGGAAACCCAGATTTATACTCATCAGCTCGAAAAAAACCCGTTTTTTACAAATTTACAACAATTTCCTATTCTCTATAGAACTGGTGATAATTGAAATCGCCATGGTTGACTTATGACACGAAAACAGTCTAAAATATTCTTCTAAAGAAATAAATTCCTTACTGCTCGGCCCGAGCCCGAATCTCAATTGCGATTACCCGCCCGAACCCAGCCCGCAGGCTGGGCCGGGTAAGGGCTCGAGGACCAGGCCCGGGCCCGTGCAGACCTCTAATATGTACCCACAAATATAAAAAAAATAAAGTTGACAATAAATTTAACGTGACTACATAATAATGAAAAAAAAAAGATTATTATTTCCTAAATATGTATTTAATGCCATGATAAAGTTGAGTACCTATTTTCTAACACGATTTAAAATTTATGACTTTAAAAGTGTTCACTGTCAATACTTTTACTTGGTAAAATATAAGTAGTGATGTACGTATTAATTAACGTGTATTCTCATTAGGGGGTATCCAATCCAAGGATTCCGTCCAATTCTGTGATCCCGAATTCCCAGGATTGTAACAGTACTAATCCCGGAATTTCGGGATTGAGAAAATGAAACATGGAAGAGCTAAAAAAAAGTTGTAACGCTGTTCATTTTAGTAAGCCCGCAAGTTCTTGAGATTTTGGATTCGAAAATTCTTGATAAAGCTAAAAAAAAAAGCTCTCGCGCTCGACATGAAAAAATCCCAGGATTTCAAAATCGCCGACCAAAGTTTTTCTCAGTCCCGACTCCTAATTTATACACGATTTTATCTTGTATGTCCATTCCCAGGGTACCGGGATCACAAAAAAGATCCGGGATTGGATACCCTAATTCTAATCAGTTAAAAATTCTCGTGATGAGCGAAACTGGTCCTGGTCCTATTGAATAAATCGTTGCCAATATTGTAAGAACACGTAGCTTATTTTTTTTGTTGAAAATATTTTTTTTCTTGCGACTATTTTCAAAGCGCAACGCATTAATTAATTATTACTGTACCAAGTGTAAATAAAATTTTATTTTTTATTTTTGCAGTAATATCGTTTTTTATCTCTCCTGTCAAATAAATACCCAAATTCTAGTGCTACCGAAGTTCTTGCAGTATTGGCGACAAAATGTGGATTTTTTTACAATGTTTATTTTTGTGTTTTATTTTTTGATTTGTATTATTTTATCACACATTTTAACGAATGCATTTTTTAATGTTCACACTTCGAGTAGGTAACTGTAGTAATTTTTGACGTTTTTGTTTATTTATGACTAGTGAAAAGTTTTGATATGCAACTATTTTCTCCGCCGCATTAATTAACAGTAATTCACGAAATAAACTGTTGGGGCATCTGATTTTACTGGATGAAATAAAAGGTGACAATAACGCCAATTCATTTCACCCTATCTTTCTTACTAGTAACGTTAATCCTTTGAAAAGGCAGTATTTTTTGCTGATTTGTCGATAAAACTAATGTTCTAAGCGCCCCACCTGTGTGCGATGGTGTTCTAGTTTGTAATTAGCAAAGTGCGAGATTTATTATTACCTTTTGTAAGACCCAGCATCGTATATCCACTTTAAAATCAATGGCGTACACCATTAATATGATATATAACACTCTCAAATTAACAATCGACTCTTTGTTTTTATAGGGTACTCAGCGTAGTATCTGCCAATAGTAGCTAAAGATCAACCGATGAAAGTATCATAAATTACTGTTAAAAATGTTTCGGGAGCAGTTATCAAAGATTATGCCCTTAAATGAGAAAACAATAAATTTTAATATATGTAATAAAAGATATATACTAAGATTGTTTGTGTTCGCTCTCCGTATTGTCTTCTTTTTCATTTTGGATCATATTTACTCCATATTTAGGACAAATGGTAATCGCGTGTCGCTTAAATGATTACTTGTTACCTTTCCATGATATGACAATATCTTTCAGTTCCACCGAGATATGAATAGTAAATGATGTTTGTTCAGGATGCAACCCACCGGTCGAAAGAAGATACACACAGGGTACAAGTTCTTCGAAAGTATCCACAGCATTGCCCAGCATTGCCCAGCAAGTGTATATTTCACAAACAGCGATATAATTGAGTCTTGTTGCAACCAATATATAAATTAAGTAATTTGTTCGTATCTCGTGGTAAACTGCCACATTACCAATATATTTTTATTAGCCTACACTCCATGAGAACTCTTCTACTTGCTATAAATACCATTATCGAAGAATTCAATGAAACATTTCACGCAATTTATGGTGCAACGGTAAACTGTCTCATTTCCAATATTATTTGATAAACTCATGAGTTTCCACACTTCAAAAACTCCTCTATTAAGCCTTTATAACAGGGCTGTGGAGTCGTGTAAAAAAAGACGACTCCGAGGAAATTTTTCAATAATTTTATTTAAACTTATATATATGTATTCCATCAGATTATCGCGTACTATCCATAGGATGTACTCGGCGGATCTGAGGAATGCTGGCATGTTATGGGAGAAAGCAAAGCAATTGGCGGGAGACAGGGAAACATGGAGGTGCCATATGCTCTACATAGGGAGCGAAAATGATCAATGATGAGAAGAATTCCATCAGATCATCTTTAGTCAGCCAAGTATGCAATGTCAGCACTTTGGATTGTTGGCCAACCTATTTTGTTTGAATCATTAAATATATTTTTCGAAAAAAATTCGAGCCGCTCATTTTTTACGACTCCTACTCCACATCTTTGCTTTATAATGCTCTAAATACCACTTGCGTTGTCTTCAATGTTACACTTCACACAATCAATTGCTACCAATAGCGGTACGTCACAGATGTGGTAAACTGTCACATTTTTAATATTCTTTGATTAACTCATGAATACATATTTTTTCAGGCATTGGTTACTCAATATTGACATTGTGAAAGTAAGTGTATCCGTTATCAAAAACTTTTAATAAGATAGCGGAAGGTCTGCGCGGTCTAGTTTATATATAAGTTTTTTTTTCATTACAAAATAAATGAAAAAGACTCGACTATAAAGGCACCTACGAATGTGAAAATTAGGACGCACCACTGCTATCAATGTACGATATAATGGGAAATGTAGACGTCTCAACGAAATTAAGTAGAGCATGGTTTGCTCAGGTTTTCTTACTTTATATGGAGTGACTAGGGTGTTGCTAACAATTAAGAACTTTCCTTTTGAATTTCCTTCGAGCGTCGCGACGTTTTTAGAAAAAATGCACTTGCAATTCAATTCGCTAGTTTTCCACTCGAGTACTGTTTTTTAAGATACTTAAGAATTAACACTTCTCATTGCTTGCAAGCTAAAAAAGTTTTAATTTATAATTAATTAATCTAAATTTTAAGTGCAATGAGCTATCAAACGTTGTTTAAACTGCGTTAGCGACCAAAAATAAACTGTACTGGAGACTATTTTTTATCTTTATGAATGAAACAAATTATTTTTAATTGGTTTTAGAAGTTGCTTAAAAATCGTTAATTAAAACAAATACCCAGTATTTTATAAATGCAAATACGCGCAAAGATCAATTCAACATCGAATTTCTTCTAGAATAATTTTTAGTAAAACTGTCACTAACGCGGTATTACACGCCGAAAGACATGACGAACAAATAAAAAATATGTCATATTTCCGAATATTTTTTTGACATACTGTATATAATATTACAGGAATGCACATCCCGCGGCCCGTTTGATTTTTTTTTGGCATCCCTCGAAAGTTTTTTCTTAGAATAAAAATATAGACGAGTATAGATTTTGAGTATAGCAGTTAAAAATGTTGATTGTTAAGAATTTTATTAACCTCAACTTTACAAACACTAAAATAGCATTACATTATTAGGATTGTGTTAAATACAAGTATCGTACAAATATTTTACACTAAAAACATTTTTTGTGAATGAGTACTATTTTTTTTTTCTTACGGCCTGAATCCATCATATTTTTTTTAGCGGCTTGCTAGTGGGAATAGTTTGTGGATGCTTGCTTTACATGTATATGATCACATCGTGTCTTTACACAAGTAAGAAGATTCTTTTCAATCAAAGCATATACTGAACAATACACTTACATATACAAAGTCGGTAATTTTAGCCTCAGTCATCCTTATTGTATACCATTTTATTTATTAATTCGACCTACGATAATACCAGGAGTCAAAAGAAACAAAACTACATTGTTGCTATGTTAATTAAAGATACCAGTCAAATATAAAACTGTACCATTTTGCTAAAGTTGTTGTCGTAACAGTTGTTTCTATCCAAAAATGATCCATATACCCAAATTTCTTCTAGGCTTCGCTCCTTCGAAAAATACACATAAGTTTGTCAGCCTTGGCAACACTTGTATTTTTTCAACATATTGTTTCTATTTTTTTTCGCTAAATGGTCCGATTTGTAGATCCAGTGCATCTTAATAACACGAACATCGTTTTTATTGTTTTAATTATATTATATTATATTATGCCGCCTGTGTGGTCGAGTGGTCAACGTTGTTAGCATCGGCTACGGAGGGCCCGGGTTCAAATCCCGGTACGGACAGTTTTTATAAATTGATTTTTCAATCGATTTATGAATTTCTGTTCAAAGGCATGGATGTATGTGATGTCTTGAATTCCCCCCTTTTACCCATCCTATCCTATGAACGGGGCGTATCGAAAGTGATTAGCTCACCACTAATCCTGTCCTAGCCCTATCCTTATATCCCTACTCTCTTTGAAAAAAGAGAGGTTGAGCAACTGAGTAACAAGCAGTTCTCGTACAAACACTTCTGTTGAGATAAACTACATTAGGAGTCCATATGCTCCACATTGGGAGCGGACATGGTTTAAAAAAATTAAATATATATTAGAAGTGTTCAAACAGTGAATACTCTTAAGCACACGTTTTCTTAGTCTATTTCATACTAAATAATTGAAATTACGTATTATCATTATAGGTAGTAAGTATTTGCGTCTTAAATGTTTTACTTGTTAAAATTATAATACAGAAAATAAAACACTTATTGTCACATTGGCAAAAAACTCCAGCGCAGCCCTATTTTCCATACGGTAAGTATACAAGCCGGAGGGAGAAAGAGCCTTAATTTAATAATTATCGGATAATCTAATTTTTTAATCACATTAAAACAAGCTTGCAATTTACACAACGCGTGATATAATTTTATATTTATTAACATTGATGTTATTTAATAACGTGGAAAATTTCATTCCCATCGTTATATACTCAGAATTCGTAATTACGCCACGCCGACTTGGTGGATTTTAAGCAAAATCGAATGGTTTTATTAAAAATAACACACATTTCAAGCAATAAAATTGTGCAATTCGTACAAAAAATATTGTTTTGTTCGATAATTTCCTGTTATATGGACACACCATTTAAATTATATATACATATATAAACCAAACATTGCTTATTCATTTGTTTATTTTTATTTATGAGACACACATAATATAAATAATTATAATCTAGTTTTCCGAGACTAGTAGCTCTCTATTGTGCCTCAAATACATCGTTATCTTCTTATATACGTATCATCGCTTTTTTATAATTAAAACACAAAGAAAAGGCATTACATCTAATGCATACGAATTAGGTCAATTTCCTTGGCAGTTATTACTGTTTGAAACCGAGGTATAAATAACTTAACGCTTTTTAGCTGTACAGACTTCTTATTTCTACTGTTACCCAAAGTCGATTAGACGACTTTGTTCAAATTACAAAACTTGACTTTTTTTGTTAATTTATTTTTCTTATTGTCTACGACCTCGTTACATTGATAGTTCGCTTCGTGATTTTCAAAAATTCGGTTACCTCAAAGCAAGATTTTTCAACTTTTTCTTGCAGCATACCGACGATATAAACACATTAAAACGCAGTTTCACTCATTTTTATTTGAAAGCCTCGGATGCCGTTCATGTACACCAGTGTTTCCTAAACTTTAGACATCTGTGTACCCCTTTGAAAATTTTCGTGAGACCGAATACCCCTCGTAATCATGTTTGTAATCGAAAAAAAATAAGCCGCATGTTGCTTCGGCTTACATGCAGTTTCCCCCGCGTACCCCCATCAAACGCTTCGCGTACCTTATTGGGTATGGGTACCAAACTTTGGTAAACACTGATGTACACAATAATTATTATTGCTTAATGCAGGGTTTCTTAACGGGGGGCCACAGAGATTTATTTTTGTTTTGGGGAGCCACAACATTATTTAGGGAGGGCCGCGGGAAAAACTGCTGTGATTTTGGATTGTAAATTCTTAGAAGAGTTTAAAAAAAAAGCTCCACGCTGGTAAATTTGGGAAATCCACAAGTTCCTGGGTTTTTTGAAATTCGTTTTTTTTGGGAAGACAAAACTATGGTCACAGAAAAAACGAAACTCAAATAGGGTCACGGGTCCAAAAAGGTTGAGAAACACTGGCTTTATGCAGTTTTTTTAACTGGGAAGCGCGTCTTCACGAGGGGGCGTGGACCATGGCCAAGGAAGGTGTAAACAAGTTAACAGAAATGTCATTTTCATATTCTATAAAAATGAATTAAAAAATCTCGAGAAGCCTAGAGCAGTAAGTAAATGGCAGACTAAACGATGACTTTTTACGTATGTAATATGGATACATCAAAAATTATACTGAAATTAAAATGTCCTTCAAAAACGTGCCGGTCCACTGTTCAGGTTGCTTCCCGTTTCGTATGACCCAGAGGTAAGGCATTATATTAGAAATAAAACACTCTTTCGTTTTAATTCCACATTTATTTAAAACGATCAGGACCGGCTTCGCTCGTCACGAGCAAATTCAAATTCAACTGATGATAACGTTTTCGATATAATTAAGAACGTTTGAAAAAAGATAAATGACACTACTTTCGGCTGGAAACCTACGCATTGGTAAAAAAGATGTTTTATTTTTATTTTAGGTAAAATATTATAGCGACTCCCTTGAATACTTTATTTTTCTGCATATCGACTGTGGAAAGGAAAAAAGACGTAACCCACATTTATTTCAAAACAGCTTTTTTCGATAATCACAATGTATAAAACTTGATACACGTTTATCAAAAGGTTGTAAGCTGAAAATGCCGAATTAATATTTAAATTTAGCTTTCGATTTTGAAAAATGAAGGGCCTCTAGAAATTTCGATCAGGAGAAAAGTTTTTGTGTCTCCTTTACAATTTGTTATGTGTTGGTTACGTCCTTTTTCCTTTCCGCAGTAGAATTATGATTAATCAAATAGCTTAAAACCAGAACAATTATTAGATATATTGTATAGCCGTCAAAACCGGCCCTTTGGCTGAATGATTAATAATGTTGGCTTCGGTTACGGTGCGCGTGGGCTCGGGTTTCAGTACGGGCAGTTTCATAAGTTAATATTCTAATCGATCTATGAATCTGTGCTCAAAGACATCACATACATGACGTATGGCATTGTTCCGCTAAAGGGAAGTCCGCGAGTTGCTGAATCAAACATATGCACATTTATATGAACTTCAAACCATATCGAAAAAATAGATTACACAATATCTATTTTACTTAGAATTCTTTTATTTAATATTGCAAACGATGTTTTTAATCGAGCACTATTTGTTTACCCGATGAAGAAAAAAAAAATCATGTGCATAAAGTATAGTAAACGTCATTGCCTGATTTATGGCCCAAATGTCAACGTCGTTGGCTTCCATGCCAGACCTCACGGGCTCGAATCCAAGTACATAAGCATTTTTTCAATCGATCAATCGTTATCTGTTCGAAGACACGGATGTTTGCGATGTGTAAAAAGTCCCCCCCCCCCTCCATACATATCCTAAAATAATGGAGTTTAGCGAGAGTGATTAGCCAACCACTGTCCTCGCTTTGAGAAAAAGAGAGGTTAAACGACTGACTTACACACATTTCTTGTAGAAAAACTTCTGGCGAGATACCTCCATTAGGAGGTCATATGCTCTACATTGGAAGCAGAATGGATAAAAAAAAAACTTTTTTTTGTCTTATACATACAGTTAATCCTCTTTTTATGCGATTTTTTTGGGTGATTTCGAAGTTATGTGTTTTTTTACAAATGCAAATTATCAAAAAATGTACTGTATTAACGTACAAAATATTACATTAAGAGCACGTATCGTTTTATTTTGGATATGATAGAGAATGAATGAAAAAAGAAAATCCGAAAAAACTCTAATCACTAATTTCATTACTAGAATGAAAAGAACACAGAACGATAATGTAAGTAACACTAATTCCATGCGTAAAGAACCATCGTCTTTTGAAATTGATGCACATAGTATTGCTTCCGAAAAATTGAGTGATTTCGAATTAGATGCAAAACGCACCTAGTCTAGTCCTAGTCTGTCATACAGTGACAATAGTTTTACTTAAAATGTTACTGAAGTAAAACAATAAGCAACAATTTTATTTTTAATAAAAAATATTTTTAAGTACTTACATAATATGTACGTCGTGTTTTTCCCCTAATTTTCCTTAACTTCCCTCAAAATTTTATGCGATTCTGCGTATATTTTAACTCCCTGTTTCAAAGTTATGCGGATTTAAACAATTATGGAACCTATCCCTACTCTTTCTATGGAAATTAAGTCTTTTTTTGTGCGATTCTGGGTATATTTTAACTCGATGTTTCAAAGTTATGCGAATTATAAAATTCATGGAACGTATCCCCACTCTTTGTATGTAAGTCAAATCTTTTTTTATGAGATGTTTCGTGGGACGCATCTACCGCGTAAAAAGAGGATTGACTGTAAATATATATTTAAAAATTGTTTCGTGAGATTATAGTAAGACACTTGGTAGGTTAACACTAAGTTTTCGGAACACTGAGCAACACTTGAGTAACGGAGTAACTAGCAATTATCGTAGAACTTATATTGAGATACCTTCAATACGAGGCAATATGGTTCACGTTAGAAGGGGAAGAGGATTTAAAAAAGCATAGCTCAAAGATTTGAGAATACTTCTTTTTCTTAATTTAAAAAAGTTTCGCCGGTATAAGTGAAATTTAACAAAAGTCATAATTAAGAACAAAAAAAGCCCTCACTTTAATCTCAAAACAAAATAAGTTCAGCAATGAACAGGTCGTGAAAAAAAATATAATACGTCGCGCTAAGTAGAAAGGGTGTGCAATAACTCTCCGAAAAGCGATGAAAAACGACCATATTGTAACACAGCACCCCCGTGACAAAGCAAATAAAGCAACCAATAAAGCCATTTAGTGTTTTTCTCGATATTGAGGTTACGAAGTGGGTTTGTTACAACAGAATTGTCAGGAAATATTATTGCGAGATTAAAAATATTTATGGTGAATGCCTGAATTCAATATCGACATATTTTTACCACGGCATAGTAAATACTTTCATTATATTTTTACTGATGTGTTTATATGTAGTATGTACATATATATAATATATGTTTGTTCATTTATTTTAACGTCAAACAACAATGGAGAAATGGTGGATTCTTAAATTGCGCAATGAATCGTGACGACTTTTTTTGAATATCTAATTAATGTAGCTTTAAGTCTTTCGAGTCTTTTTTATGCTGTTGTTTTTGTTATTTGCATTCTTTTTTCATCATTGTTTAATCGTTTTAGAGGTGAGTAATCCACAGTGAAGCCAGTTAACGTGGGCATCAAATGTATTTTTATGTAATCTATATATTAATAGCCGATAAAATAAGTTTTCACTTTTCACAAATGTGTGCGTACTGATGTCCTCGAGTCTTTTTCTTCTTCTACGAAATGCATTTGTTTGCGTATTTGAAAATTAGTTAAATAAAATATACATACTACAAAAAATGGTTGTTAGCAAACTTGAACATTATTCCAAAAATTCAATAATTTACGAAATTTCTGCTACTACGAAAAATGGTTGTTAGCAAACTTAAACATTTCAATTATTCTAAAAAATACATTATTTACAATTAAATAGTGCAGGGGTGTCGATATATGTCCTGTGATCTATTTCTTCTTCTACGAAATATATTTGTTAGCCAACTTAAATATTTCAATTATTCTAAAAATTATATTATTTCCAATTAAATAGTGCAGGGGTGTTGATATATGTCCCGAGATCTATTTCTTCTTCTACGAAATATGTTTGTTAGCAAACTTAAACATTTCAATTATTCTAAAAATTACATTATTTACAATTAAAATACTACAGGGGTGTCGATATATGTCCCGCAATCTATTTCTTCTTCTACAAAATATGTTTGTTAGCAAACTTAAACATTTCGATTATTATAAAAAATATATTATTTCCAATTAAATAGTGCAGGGGTGTTGATATATTTCCCGAGATCTATTTTTTCTTCTACGAAATATGTTTGTTAACAAATTTAAACATTTCAATTATTCTAAAAATTATATTATTTCCAATTAAATAGTGCAGGGGTGTCGATATATGTCCCGAGATCTATTTCTTCTTCTACTAAATATATTTGTTAGCCAACTTAAATATTTCAATTATTCTAAAAATTATATAATTTCCAATTAAATAGTGCAGGGGTGTTGATATATGTCCCGTGATCTATTTCTTCTTCTACGAAATATATTTGTTAGCAAACTTAAACATTTCAATTACTCTAAAAAATATATTTTTTACAATTTAAATAGAGCAGGGGTGTCGATATATGTCCCGAGATCTATTTCTTCTTCTACGAAATATGTTAATTAGCAAACTTAAACATTTCGATTATTATAAAAATTATATTATTTCCAATTAAATAGTGCAGGGGTGTTGATATATGTCCCGAGATCTATTTCTTCTACTACGAAATATATTTGTTAGCAAACTTCAACATTTCAATTATTCTAAAAATTATATTATTTCCAATAAAATAGTGCAGGGGTGTTGGTATATGTCCCAAGATCTATTTCTTCTTCTACGAAATATATTTGTTAGCAAACTTAAACATTTCAATTATTATAAAAATTATATTATTTCCAATTAAATAGTGCAGGGGTGTTGATATATGTCCCGAGATCTATTTTTTCTTCTACGAAATATGTTTGTTAGCAAATTTAAACATTTCAATTATTCTAAAAATTACATTATTTACAATTAAAATACTACAGGGGTGTCGATATATGTCCCGTAATCTATTTCTTCTTCTACGAAATATGTTTGTTAGCAAACTTAAACATTTCGATTATTATAAAAAATATATTATTTCCAATTAAATAGAGCAGGGGTGTCGATATATGTCCCGAGATCTATTTCTTCTTCTACGAAATATGTTTGTTAGCAAACTAAAATATTTCAATTATTCTAAAAATTACATTATTTACAATTAAAATACTACAGGGGTGGCGATATATGTCCCGTAATCTATTTCTTCTTCTACGAAATATGTTTGTTAGCAAACTAAAATTTTTCAATTATTCTAAAAATTACATTATTTACAATTAAAATACTGCAGGGGTGTCGATGTATGTCCCGTGATCTATTTCTTCTTCTACGAAATGTATTTGTTTGCGTACTTGAAAATTAATAGTTAATGAAATAAAATAAAATAAAATAAAATAAAATAAAATAAAATAAAATAAAATAAAATAAAATAAAATAAAATAAAATAAAATAAAACAAAACAAAACAAAATAAAATAAAATAAAATTAAATACATTGCAACAAAAATCTCACGTTGCTGGGCAACGGGCTTACAGCTAGCCTTCATATTAATAGCCGATAAAATAAGTTTTCACTTTTGACAAATGTGTCCGCACTGACGTCCACTTCGCCCAATGATAGCGGTTTATATTGAACAGCACATTTTTTGGCGAATGCTAACGTTTTATTTTGAATCGCATATTTCGTTCGTCCAATTGGAATGGACGTCTTTTTTATATTCAAAATTCAAATTTCCTGGCTTAGAACTAAAGCATTGTAATAATATTGAGAGAACTTTATTTGAGAGTTTGCATGGCTACGAAGTTTTTTAAATAATCAAATGTACTGATTCGATTTTTTGAAGCTATAATTATAGGGCTGGGAGCTGATTTGACAGATTTTGTTCAGTGTCATTGATTCGATTATTGGAAGGTATGGTTTTATTTTGCATCCGACCTTGAAAATCTTTTTAATTTCTTACATGCATTAGGAATATTCTAATGACGGTATGGATATTTTATAGAACTATATTTAGAATTTTATTTTAAAATCTTCTACTACGAAAAATGGTTGTTAGCAAACTTAAACATTATTCCAAAAATTAAATAATTTACGAAATTTCGGCTACTACGAAAAATGGTCGTTAGCAAACTTAAACATTATTCCAAAAATTAAATAATTTACGATATTTCGGCTACTACGAAAAATGGTTGTTAGCAAACTTAAACATTATTCCAAAAATTAAATATTTTACGAAATTTCTCCTATTACGAAAAATGGTTGTTAGCAAACTTAAACATTATTCCAAAAATTAAATAATTTACGACACTTCGGCTACTACGAAAAATGGTTGTTATCAAACTGAAACATTATTTTAAATATTAAATAATTTACGAAATTTCTGCTCCTACGAAAAATGGTTGTTAGCAAACTTGAACATTATTCCAAATATTAAATAATTTAAGAAATTTCTATTACTACGAAAAATGGTTGTTAGCAAACTTGAACATTATTCCAAATATTAAATAATTGACGAAATTTCTGCTCCTACGAAAAATGGTTGTTAGCAAACTTAAACATTATTCCAAAAATTAAATAATTTACGAAATTTCTGCTAACTATAAAAATAAAATAAAATAAAATAAAATAAAATAAAATAAAATAAAATAAAATACCATAAAATAAAATTAAATTAAATACTTTGCAACAAAAATCTCACGTTGCTGGGCAACGGGCTTACAGCTAGTATATATTATATATCAATACTATACTCCAGTGGCGGTTCCTGACCTGAAATCTTGGGTGGGCTAGAGAAAAGCATAGCATTGTATACTATTTACGAAATTTTGCATGCTTCCACTTCATCTTATACATTAATCTTCAAGCAAATTAACAAATACTACGACACTACTGCAAAGCATAAATTACTATATAATAAAATCAATGCTAATGTAAGTAAGAAATAATAAAATAATAACCTTAAATTTGTCTTTCAAAGTGAAATAACAAGTACAAAAAGCAATACAGAGCTGTCACAGAGAGCTGTCACTTTTATACAATACATCGATTTGGTATTTGTGTATGGGCCATGGACTAAATCGTTTTTAGCCCCCAATGAATGACAGAAGCTAGTCCTGTGAGTTTGATGACGTTTCCGTACATACAAATACAAACAAAATCGAATCGTGCTAGATTGCGTTCCAGTGTAAAGAAATATTGTCTATGGTTGCGGGCTGGAAAGCGTTAGCCCCTGACCAATAACATGTACATAGGTGTTGCCAGACTGACGTCACGTTGAATGTTCTCTATGAATTATTTATAGGGTTATTGTTTTTTTTATGCCGGCTCAGCTTAAAATTGTAATACCAAACAATCGAGAATATTATTGTAGGTAGACATGGCATTGTCTTATATTGACAGAGGAAAATTTAAACAAAGCTATTATATTCATTTGGGAAAGGTTAGTGACGCTTATAAATGTATTTATTTTGTTCAGCGGCCGAATTGCTGTTCATTTTTATTCAGCCATCTAAAGTTTTGGGTGAAAAATGCAGGTCGGGCTTAGCCCACCTAGCCCAGTACCTAGAACCGCCACTGCTATACTCATATATAATACATAAATAATTAAACCGAAGAGAGGGATTTTCATAATGCCATGAGTCGTGTTTATTAGTATTAATTTTTGACAAAACAGCTCCTGGCCTAAAACGATTCTTAAGTATTGTCGCGTGGTCATTTTAAAGGTAAAAGATCGTTGGGTTATAAAGTTTGCCTATCTTGTTGTGAAACTTTTGAGAGATTTCTCGAACGAACTCGCGAATGGTAGGTAATTTCAAGTATTTACACTGTAAATACTTGTAAATTTTACAGTATCTACAAAGCAGAGAGTTCCGCACGTACCTTTTAGGAATTGTGACGATAGAATTTGAAGAGATTGTGTGTAAAAATGAAGAACATAAAGTACATAACTCTTTTTTATTGAAAATATAATATTTCTCTGTAGAAAGTCTAGGTTCAAGAAACTTCAAAGTGACTATTTTTATTCAAAATTTTAAAGCAGTATGTACACAACCTTTTTAAAAATAAAATGGAAAGCTTTTAAATCAATACTATTGAGCAGACGACAGATAAATATACATTTTTTGAGACTTATTGTGGTATAACGAAAATAATTTTGTGAAAACTTCAAAGTTCTTAAATTTAATTTTATACAACTCTTTAATTTTAATGGAAATTACGATTCATTCAAAAGGTCGAAAGTTTGGCTCAAAAGACCACACGATGCATTAAGGACGCAAATTATCCCCCCGTGGCACTACAAATCTAATGACGTGAAAATTGTTGTGTGCCCTGAATGGTAGTTTTGAGGTATAAAGGAAATTACACATTCCTAATATTTGCTCTAACAATTACGTAATACTTCAATATAATCCTAATTGAGTGAATAATATTGTAAAAGGATGATTATACTGGGTAATTGATCGATATGCTTTAGAATTTTAGCAACCCATTAACGCGCTGAAAATTATTTTTTCATCTGAATATTTAGTTAAAATTGTTAGTTTAATTTTGTTTCATGCAAATTTACTTACAATTTATACTCTATGTATGCTAATTTACGGTTTGTATTTTAACAGAAACTGCAACGCCAAATAATATGCGCTACTGTGCGACCGCTATACTAAAAAAAAGATTGCCAGAATTCGAAAATCTTTATTTCCTAATAATACTCAAAATATACGTTTTAAATATAAATAGTAAATGAGTTTCAATACTCTGGTTTGCCTTGATAATTTATATCTGTTTTTAAAACTATTAAAAGACTTCAAAGCGTCGGTATTTCTTTTCTTCGTAAAAAGATTAAACTTTTTGCCTGATGGCGCACATATCAAAATCGTTTATTATGCTAGTTTTTTTTTCTTATCCTATGTTTTGTGAGTGATTTGATAAGCTTGTCTCCTGTTTTGACCATATTTTTTATATTTTGAATTGTTCTTACACTCACATCTATAAACAAGCAAAAATGGAATAGCATAAAGAGAGCTGTTTTGGAAAGGACCATTAGGATTCTTTCATATTTTAAAATTAGCCATTTATATATTGCTAAAAATATTTCATATACAAAGTGTGTATAAAAAAACAGTTATTTTATTGTTATTTTAAAAAAACAAATAATACTTTGACTTGAAATGAAATCAAAGTTAATAAATTTTCCCATTTTTTTTAAATTGGGGATTTTTTTAGAATTTGGTAATACAGTGATTTCATAGCTGTCATTTTTGCAATTCGTTCATTTGCTTTAAACAGTGGAATTAATTGTGATCTATTTAGCTTTTCTTCTTTACAAAACTTAGTTACATTGGCGATGATATTTTTAGCTTGAGAGCGCAAAGGTTTAGGCATGATTGAAGCGATAATCAGTATGATGACGGCACGAATTTTCAATACAGACTAAACTCGTAGACTAAGTGAAGTAGGAACAATGCGCTTTGCGGAGGGGGGTTGCATATTTAGTTTCAACGGTCATCGCATTTCCGTGCGCAAACTTATAGATGTCAGAGTCTAATGAATAAATTTGCTCAAATAATCGGTTATTGATGATTATCTTATTAGTGTAATTACCAGTCGATATATTAAAGATAATTAAAATATAAAAATAAAGACACGTTTTTAATGGTGAAAAAACACAGTTGTCAGAAAAATGCAAGGTTTTAATGTATACAAATTGTAATAAAAATAATAAAACATTTTTAGTACTTTTTCCACATAAAATTTATTAGATCAGGACCGGTTTCGCTCATGATGAGCATTGTCAACTGATAAGAAAAACAATAAAACAGTGATATTTATACAAAAGTTAAGTGATAAAAACAAGGTATGACAAACAATTGGTATTACAACCTAGCAAAAGAATTGAAGTAAAATACAAGGAAAATAAACTATAAATAAAAAGTTGTCATTTTTGTCATAATAGTTTCATTGCTAAGTGGTCTTCAACTTTTTATTTATAGTTTATTTTCCTTGTATTTTACTTCAATTCTTTTGCTAGGTTGTAATACCAATTGTTTGTCATACCTTGTTTTTATCACTTAACTTTTGTATAAATATCACTGTTTTATTGTTTTTCTTATCAGTTGACAATGCTCATCATGAGCGAAACCGGTCCTGATCTAATAAATTTTATGTGGAAAAAGTACTAAAAATGTTTTATTATTTTTATTATAATGCCATTCCACCAAGTATTGACAGTGAACACCTTAAAAGTATACAAATTGTATATATATTTTCAATAAATTGTTTTTAATACGATGGGCGTGGTTGTTTATGATTAAAAGTTTACCAAATCTTGTGGGCAACGAGGCAAGTAAACGTGGTTGTTTTCATTGTAGCCAGTGCCGAAATGCTCGTTTCACATAAGTATGAAGTTATCAGCGGTAGAAGTACATACTTGCATTGCATTGCACTACAAAATTTTATACTTTCCTCTAAGGCAGCGGTTTCCAACCTGGGAGGCGCGGAGTACCATCAGAGGAGGCGCCAAAACTTGTTAATTAACCCGTAACATGCCATCCTAAAAAATCACGTTTCCTGCCATGGTGGCATCTTAGTTTCAGTTTATTGACAGTATTTAAACTTAAGTTAGAAGCTAAAAAATAATTAAAAAAATGCATATATGCTTGAAAATATATGCATATATAAAGTCCCATTTTCACCCTCATTTTATTTATAAATGCTTAAATAAGCACATAAAACCACCATTAATCAAACACGAGTATTATAAGTGATTCATGTTTGAAACTCATCCTCAAAGTAATGTCTCGACCGTGCTGCATATGTAGAGTCCAACAAAGGTCTGAAGACTAATTCAAAAACTGTACCCTATTGGCCATAAACAATAGCCGGGGTAAATTTGAAATATTCCGATCCATGAGTACATATATCGCTATTTAAGATTTGTATTTTTTTCGTAGACTTGATAGGTATTGAGTTTTGGAACATTAATTTTCTCACTTAATGTAATATTGCGCGTAGAAAACGCACACTTTTTTCATGATTTGATAAAATGTGATTATATCTATTTTTGTCGGCTGCGTAGTCGAGAATCAACGTCGTTGACTTAGTACAGATAGGTCACGTGTTCAAATGCCAATACGGACAGTTTTTATAGATTGATTTTTTTTATCGATTTATGGATTTCTGTCCGAAAGCATGGATGTATGTGATGTTTTGAATTCCCTCCCACTCATCCTATCCTAAAACGGCAGTAGCGAGAGCGATCCTACTATCCCTAATCTCTATGGAATTGAGAGGTTGAGCAACTGAGTAACAATGAGTTCCCATAGAAAAAAATGTTGACATACCTCCATTAGGAGGAGGCCACGGAGGGGACATTGGTTAAAAAAATCACTTTATCTGGGCGCCTCAAATGGACTCTGTATCTAAGCCAACTTTGAGAAAGCGAGATTCATTGATTCATTTACTATTACGCTACGAACTGAAAGCTTATTTATGAATATTATGTAATGGAAATTACATTTCCGTTAGTTTTCTCGCGCCTCCCTTTGCAATAGTCCACGCCTTCCAGTTTTGGGGGCCTATCTGTATTAGGAAGCCTGTCATTCGGCCATATCATTTTATTATTATAACAAGGGATGGCAAGCACGGCATACCCATTACACAATTTTTCTATACTCAACATGTGATTTGAATGATATTAATATATTTTAAAATTTAAAGGAGTTTCTTTTAAAGCTTTCATATATTACATAAATTATTTTTTTCTGTGATTCGTATTGAAAACTTCTCATTGATATTTTCGGCGGTAACTTTGTTGATTTCGAATGTCAAATTAAAATCGATAACTTTGTTATTCGTACACAATCGCTTCATTATACTGATAATATTGTTAATTATTGCATGTATAATCTATTTATAAATGTCTAATAAAGTTCTTCATAAAACATACAACAAAAATTGAAGACATAATATATCGTTGGTATTCGCTCTAAGACAAAAAAAAATATTTTGAGATAATCGACTTCTTCAAATATCAAGAAGTGAACTAAAATTTAGCGAGACAATAAGACATAATACACGATTGAACGATTCAAATTTAATATTGAAATTCCACCAAGCACCTTCAGTCGAAATCTTAAATTAAAAAAAAAAAGACATAATAATTTTTACAACTCAAAAACTTTAAGTCATCTTATCGTCTTTGGGTAGCTGTAGAAATAAGAAATCTGTACAGCTAAAAACATTAAGTTATTTTATAATATATAACTTTTGACTTAACGTTTTCTGGCAGTATACCGACAATATATCGTCATCGTACTGGCAAAGGTGGACATGTAATAAAATGCTCAAAAATTATGCAAGTACAAAATGAGATTATTGGACATCAATTCCTTGTCCGGAATAATTCAGTTGATGCATTTATCGAACCAGTTTTTTTTATCGGTAATTATTTTTAATGCGCATATAAGACAGGCAAGATGTTTCTGATTAATAATTCCTAACTTAATTTGTGTTATGTATACATAAATGAATCTATATTTTGATATTATAATTATCTATTTAGCATAAAATATCAAGCATAAAATATCCTAATAAAAGCTAAAAAAATCATTTGCTGTTTATTCAGAACTATCAAATTGTCAGTACAATGAAAATATATATAATTATATAGGTGACGCTGTATAAATATTTTGTTTTAGACACGGCATAGTAAAAATTAATTCAACGTCTGATCGCGTGGTAGATATTGCATATCAAAGACCGGGGGTATAAAATGAAGTGTTTTACAAATGAGGAGAAGAAAAATAAAATACTCAAAAAGGTGTGTTTTTGTATCACATTCCCGTTCATTAATATTAAAAGACATTATACCGCCGGAGTCATTCAATTTATAGCGCAGTGTCACGGAACTATGCAATTTATTACGATGTAAAAAGTTTGTACATAACTCACCCAATAAAATTCTACCGTAACTCTGAAATTTGACGATTTCGATCTATTGATAGAGTCAAATTTTATCATTTTTCATACTTTTATGGAGTATAATGAAAAAAACATTTTATAGTACATATGAGAGGGCATATGATCAAAAGGGCTTAGCTACAAAATCGCGTGTTTTGAATTAAGCTTGGTTTTGACTATGCTTTAATTCTGTTCATCAGTGACACAAAGCTATATCTTCATACTTATAACACGTATGTACATAATGTACAGTTGGATATATCTACAAAGAAATTTTAATATTGGAAGCACAAAGGTAAATCACCTCTTATACTTAAATGGAATTAAAAGTAAATTTAAATCTTTGCCGAGTAATACTGAATGGAAGTAATAAATTTCTTGCGTGTTTCGTATGTTAATAATGTCAAAAAATATTTAGGTTACATTAAATTGTGTTATATTTAACGGTTGAAATATTTCAAGACATTCAGCAACTTCGAACCGAGAATGCCGCGCCACTAGCGTGTGAAAAATTCTGCCATTAAAAGTTAAAATGCACATTTCGCAATCCGCTGAAACAATTCTCCAACAGTTGAATCGTCACCCTAACAATCCGATTCGAGTGAGAGCGTTTTCCAATGGTTACCTCTGCATAAAGACTTCCAACGTATTGTGCCAAATCAAATTTGAAAAACGATTTTGCGCTTACATTTTGCAGACAAGCGATAGAGACGCGCGTTCTCAAAACTGCGAAGCGAGCTTTCATTTGCATCAAAAGCTTGTATAATTTTACTGCAACGATACTATTGAAAAAAACCAATTAGGTGAAGGTATATTCAAGTTGATTGAAACCGATGTTGTGTTTTAAATATATATATATATATATATATATATAACAGTTTATTACATAGTAAGGATAGAAAAGATAAAGTAAGACAAGACTAGTGGTTAGCTAATAACTCTCGCTACACTCCGATATTTTAGGATTGGAATGATGGGGAGGGAGAGAAATTTTTAGACACAACAAACATTCATGCCTTCTATTCGAAGAATGCTTACTGTTCGTAATCGAAAAATCAATTGAAAAATGCTCATTTTTATAATTATTTTTCAATCCTTTTATACATTTGGATCCAAAAGCGTGAATTTATCGGCGGGAATTTTCCACAACTTGATATCTCAAAAAGTAAAAGTTTTCAGGAAACACATAAATGTACTTTATTCTACCGCTATCGCTATAACTTTCTATCAATATAAAACACCACTGGAATGATTTTGTCTTTAGTATCTGTAATAAGTTAATAAGACAGGAAGCAAAGACGTTTCCATCCATCGCCACCCTATCTTTCATGCTAAATATAGCACATAACTATATTATTTTTTTGCCAACGTATTTATATTAGATTAATTAATGCGTTAAATAAAATCTATTTTGGAATGCGATGGAATATGTGTGTATTAAAATTCTGAATTCATCAACATTGACACAAAATAACTCAAAGCTGTCAAAAATTGAGATACGTGTTAATTAGAAAATTAACCACGGTATGTGATCTATACAGTCTTTTTCACACTCTTCGTATCTGAAACTCAAAAGGGGCGCAGGGAGAATGATTAGTATACTTTCAAAAGTATACTTCTACGCGTGAAACTCTATCTTGAATTGTTCTATAAAAAAGTATGCGCCTTTGAATTACATAAATTCTCGTAAAAATATGTTCCAATATGTCTGTGTATAAGAATTCCACATGTATACTACAAATACAATTTATGTAGAGCTTTCTGACAATAATGATTTTTTAAATGCAAAAAATTTCCCGTGTAACTGTCGTCTATGAATTCTCTGGAAGACTGGAAAGTGTGAATTAGATACAGTTTATTTTGACTGTAAGTTCAAAATTGGCGATCAACACGAGCAGCGTTTTAAATACGTTATTCTGTGTAAGCATTAAAACTTGTTTACATTCACTGCGAAAAGTTATTTTTTTATTCTTCGACGTTCTGTCACAAGATTTTCCCGAAACGATTTTTACGTCGGTACACTGTTGATTGCAATTTCTTTAGTGCCGTAGTCGTACAGGTAAGGAACGAATATTTTATATTTTTCTTCATCAACACCCACTCCTTCTGGTAAAAAAAAGTCGTCGAGAGTCAATTCAGCTCGCATACGAAGCAGAGCCGATAAAAACAAAAATATACTCTTGCTATTTTCATTATAATGTTATGATGGATATTCAGGAGTATATTTTGGAAGAGAATTATTCAAAATATACCTTCTGTTTTGTTGTGCAGACAACATCAATTGAGATTCATAGACATCAAGTCAAAGAATAGGAAAGAAGTGTTGAAATTAGTTAAATTTTCTCAACTGCAATCAAAAAGATTCTTAAGGGATAGAAGGAACTTTAAAACAAGATATTGTAGTGGCACATTATTATAAACTTAAGTGAACAGAATGATTGCCTCTACGACGACGTAGCGCTTTATTACTTTATGAGTCTCATTATAAAAAAGAGAAGAGCAATGAAAATTAGATGAAGCAGGAAAATTTTAAAACTACTAAATTTGAAAGAGCATATAGTTGTTAACATACAAAAAATAAATCTTGGTTTTCTTTGTCTAAGGTGCAATACCAGATATATTTATTTCCAATGATTTACTATAGAATATTGTGTTTGGTACAACGAAAATTTTGTTCCATGAACCGGTCGTATATCGAGAACGTGTTCCTAAAATAAATATAAAATTATTTCAAATAAAAACATATTTTATTGAAGAACATTTTTGTTTGTGAGCACGAAGTAACTTATTACAAAAAGTATTTAACCAATGTCGTGAAGTCGGAGTAGTAAAAGCCAGAGCGACTCTACTTTTATATATTTTTTTCATTAAACATATTTTATGTGTACATTGCATTGAAAAGTAGTGCAAAATGTGAACGATTGCTGTGTCTTATGCGGGTGGGAGACGTTATTTGTTTACGATTAAATTATAATAAGCACATACCTATATAATTCGTTGGCATACTGATAGACGTAAGTCAAAAAACCTTGTTTTGAGAAAGACTTTTAAGAACTTTCGAACTGAAATGTAGCTTGACCGTAGATAATAAGACCAATAAACCAAAATGCGTATTGTTCAAAGCCGTCAAGTCGTTTTTATGTCTTTTGGATAACTTTAGAAACAAGAAATCTGTATAGCTAAAAACCTTCAAGCTATTTATTGGTTTCTGCCAGTAATAAATGCCGACGAATTTTACTAAGTTCGTATAACTTCTTTAAATATTGAAATAAATAAATGTTATACGAGTGCTTGTATTTTTAGAGTTTAAGACCATACAGCGTGTTTAAATATATCGATTGGCATAAACAACTCAAAACATACAATTTTTGACTACCGTAGGGCTTTTATAAAAGCCCGTTTTCGAATGGCAATATTTCCTAAAATACAGTTTAACCTAGTTTTCAAAGTTGCACAAAAAACATAGTTCAATGAAAAAAGCGAAATACGGTTAGTTTGATTTATATATATATATTTTAATCCATTTCCGCTCCCAATGTGGAGCATATGGCCTCCTAATGGAGGTATCTCAACAGAAGTTTTTCTACGAGAACTGTTTGTTGCCAGTCGCTCAACCTCACTTTTTTCAAAGTGAGTAGTAGGGACAGAAGGATAAGGCTAGAACAAGACTACTGGTTGGCTAATCGCTATTGTTACATCCAGTTATTAAAGGATCAGAAGGTTGGGAGGAGAGGAAATGATGCGAATTGACATCAGAAACACCCAGTCTTCGATCACAACATTGAATTGAATAATTCTCAAATTCACTGTGATCTGACCGGGAATCGAACCCAGACCTGCGTGATCGGTAGAGCAAGCTCTAACCAATTGGGCCACAGCAGGCGACAAATACTAACTAAAAAAAATCTCCAAAAACACAAATTGTTCACTGATGTTTTATCTAATATAGGCTTACAGATAAAAAGGTTGACATTTATATTGAATTACATATACACTTCGCAACGATCGCTTATTTTTTAATATTTATAAATTTTACTAGAATATTCGTTTACCTATAGAAGAATCAAAGAGTTGTGTAATTGATCTCAATACCTTTTTATTCATTTATTGTGTTACCTATATGTGACAATTATATTGTTTTTTATATATGTGACACATATCTTTCAAAAGAATTGTCATTCGAAAACATTGCATTAACCATGGGCTTGATTGAATCAGAACTGAATCGAAAACCGCAAAAACCGTTATTTCTGTCGGAACGCAATCCTGAACTGAATTGAAAAAAAACAGTTTTTTTCAAATACATAATACAAAAAAACATTACAAAAATAATTACACATTTTTTCCGGAACGAAAATCGGAGCCGAACCGATGTAATATCGTCACATTTTTGTTAGAATAAGATAAGTAACAAAACTGATAAAAATGAGTTAAATATAAAAATAAATTCTTTGTCTGGAATAACTCAGTTGGTGCGTTTATTAAACTAGTTTGCCAAACATAGCATTTATTTTTAGAGATTATTATTATTAATACTGGTTAAGTATAAGTATAAGTACAAAGCCTGTCTATTAATTTTAAGCTATTTTTTGTGTCAGATCGGAATAAATTCATCTATATTTTGATATTATAATTATCTATGTTACATAAAATATCGAGTTTAGAGGCTTTTTATTAAAATATGTTTTTTTTCATTTGATGTTAGAACTATCAATATGTATCTTACCATCTTATTCTAGAACAGTGACAATATTTTGTTTACTTGAACAGGAAAGAAAATAAAAAAATAACGGCTTGAAACCCTGATATTTACACGTTTCAAGTTGCACTTACAGCATAAATAATTATTCAATTTTCTTAGATCGATATAATAATCCAGTTGTACTTAATTTTTAATAAAAAAATATTTTTTCATGAGTTTTAAGCTGTACTTTAAGTATTAAATCAAATCCCCTGTTTTGAAATTGAGTGTTTTAGCTGTAAAGCTCAGAAGAGAGATTTAAAAGCTTCCTTGTAAGCCAACGAAATGACAATATATAGTGGGTACTTAGTCTAACGTGAGGAAGTTTGCAAACAATAAGTGAGGTTTTAATTAAAATATATTACCATACGATTAGGGCGATGGCATTCAGCCTCCGACAGAAGAGTAAAAAATTATAGAAGGTTATTATTATGCTAGGAACCGTCATAAATATTCTTTGTTCAGTATTATTTTATAAGCCGTATTATGTAACACGGTTATATGTTTCCACGAAAAAGCAATTTAATGTGAATCGGTGTTATACGAGGTCGAAATTTGTATAACACAATGATTGTCGGGCTTTACGGCCAAGTGGTAAGTCTTTTACACTCGCGTCTGGATTCTTTTTCATGTAAGATCAATGTGAAATTTATATATTTTTATTAATGTACCATTTGCTATCTTGGAAATAGTTGTTTGTGATGTCATTCTAGTGAAACTTTTAACATCAAGTTGTTAATGGATACGATGACTGAATGTAATAGTAAATAACGTAACCAATCGTTACATTAATACTACAACAAAGTTACTCCAATTTGACAAATTATTGTATTCAATATTTATGATAAAAACACTATTGTAATGTGTATTTACTGTACTAAGGTTACTTCACTTTTACGATACTTAAAGACGTGTAAAATATTACAACGCATCTAATTTTTTTTTCTAAAATACCACTTGGCTCACTTCTACTCTAATGGGTCCAAATTCAAAAGCTATCTCATAAACAATGAAAACTAATTACGTATTTGCAGTGTTTAGGTGGCGATATTTAAAATACCTATCATTGGTAACAAATATTGTGTGATGAAATGCTTTTTATTTTACAAATAAAATTTTGAATTCAGGGTTTGGGTTTTAGCAATATTTTTAATATGTATAATATTATTGTAGTATTTTATACTGTAATATAGTGGCTGTTAGCACAAACTCAAAATACTCGAATAACTTTTATTATAAAATTTTGTATTGCAAAATGAAAGCTTTTCACATTTCGAAAAGATCAATGCTTTTAACTTAAATCTGACTATTCATTGCATGAACATTTCCATTCAGGGCTTAAAATGCAAGGATGCGTAATCAGGAAAGCTATATTTAACTATGTCTTATAGAAACCGGTTGATTATATCACGGTTGAAAAACCTGTGTAACTCTTGCTAAATGGGGGACGTATGTTAATTTAGCTGACGTGTGAATGATTGTCATTTTTTTAGCTCATCGAGGAATTTGAAAATCTCAAAAACCTATAGTAATTTACCGATTTGCCCGAAATATCTCCGTGACTCCTCTCTTCCAAATCCTATAAATTTTCGGGATTTGCTAAACATTTCTCATTCCCGAATTCCCGGGATCGCGACCTTACCAAAATCCGGGATCGCAAAATTGGACGGGATCCCGAGATTACGGGATTCGGGATTGGATGCCCTAGTTCAGGGATGGCGAACCTATGGCACGCGTACCCGAAGTGGCACGTTTGAGAATTCGGATGGAACGCGAACGATTTCCAAGTTCAAAAAAAATATTTTTTATCGTTAAAATATTAAAATTTTGATTAAATAATCCGTGAATTATTAATTTATTTCGTTTTAATAATTTTCAAGATAAACGACAATCGTTCAAAAAAATATTTTTTTCTATTTTGCTATTTTTTTACTGCTTGGGCACCCCACACAATCGAGAATTAATATTTGAAGATTTTTGGCATGCGGACCCAAAAAGGTTCGCCATCTCTGCCTTAGTTGGTATGTAGGTATAAATTTATAAACCAGAAAAAACTTTATTAAATATTTATTATTTTCATATTTTACATATTTAGATGTAATGTAAGATTTAATGTTTCTTTTCTACGGAATAAATGTTTGAAATGTGTCGATTATTTAAAATTTTAATTTTCCATCTCCACTCACTCTAAGCCTGCTTGTGACCTTGATAACTGAATCTTATACATGTTAACACAGACATATCATGGTAAAATACTTATACTAGATAATTAGTAAGGATATATAATAGATTAGTAAGCCGTTGAAATTGTGATTTTTATATAATCGCTTTTTTTATCAATTTCAGCGTCGGCTTGCGTGCCACTTTTATGTAGCCTGTGGGCCGCATGTTATCCATCGCCGTATTAGAAGATACTTCAAAATTGAATATTCCAGAATGATAAAATGACAAACTGTTAGCTATGGAAACAATTGGATATCAATTTAAGGAATGGTATTAAAATAATTTGAAAATGATCAATAAATCACGCCAAGTAAAAGGGTTAACTTGTGGTATGATAACAAATATTTGTGTGTTTTTGAAATAAATAATGAATTCATTATTTTACTAACTATTTTAACGTGATGGAAAAGTACGAGTCTATATTTGTAAGATCAATACTTTTTAGAATACATTATAATACAAAAAGCTATTACGAATAAAATTCTTGAAATTGATAGGGGTTCAATTTCCTTTTTTTCATTTTTGTTTCTTGCAGAAATGAGATAATGAAAGAATTTTGCGAGCAATATATCAAATGTTATTTATTTCGAGAATTTAATAAAACAGCTACGGAGAAACAATATTTTATATAATAAAAAATAGTGTGGGACAGTATAAAGAATCTTAAAATCGAAAGTAAGTGTGCGTTTTTCAGTTATTTTAGAGATTAAATAAATTAAAAAAAAAAACAAAATATGAACGGAAGCTATCAGTGGGATAGAAATACACAATAAAGCATTACAAAAAAGTTTTTTCATCGTATTTTGTCCTTCGTAGGCTCTCAGTTTCCTGGAAAAAAATAGTACTGTGAGTGAAGCAGACCAAGTATTTGTGACCCTTTACTGCACATATTCTAGCTTAGTTTTTTCGCAACTTTAGGGTGTGTCGAAAAAGAGATAAGTAAACCCTATATTGACCTGACTATTCAATCAATAACTTGAAGTTTGTTTTGTTTGTTGAATCTCCAAATGACCTTCGTGAGTGTCTTCAAGGCAGATCATATATCTGAAATAAGCAGTCTACTGAAACCGAGACGATGACGCAGTGGAGGGCAGCACATAATTGGCAGGTGCAGGTAGGCGAAGCAGGCATGTGTGACGAGCGTCTGCTAAGATTTCTGCGTCGCGCAAGTGATTAAGTTGAGTGAAACAGAATGACCCAAAATAACTCTTTTATTGTATTTTTAGAGTTAGACTACACTGATTCACTCAATTTCTCGGTCATTTTCGCGACGGAATCAAAAGATCCTCACTCTAGAATCTGTGCCGGCACTAAAACGAAGTGCAGCGGTGGGCAGACGCTTGTCTGCATCGCAATTGCTTATGTTGCAGCGTATGGTATGTGATTTTTATGTAATAAAAAATCTGCACTACCCTGCGCTGCCTTGCGTTGCGTTTCAGCATACCCTCAGTCTTACCGTTAGAAAGAAGCATTACTTAAAAACATCAGTTATATATATATATATATACACGGAATATTATCTAATTTAAGGTGGGCATGGAATTATTGGGCATAGAAATATTCGTTCAAAATGCCGCAAGCTTTCCATTCCTTGCATGATCTTTCATTCATACTGATAGGCACGTATCTATTCTTTACCTTCTCTTAAATTATTTTAGGAGGAATTTAATAAGTTCGAAAGTCCAATATAAATATATCGCACCGTGAGTGTTAAACCACGGTAAATGCAAATAACATAGTTTGTACATATTATAGCTTAAATGTTTCAATAAATTTGGTTCTTTGTATTGTATAACCAAAAGCTCTGCCACTGTTAATGAAAATTATCGATTTAGAATTTATTCTATTTAAGGCATTATCAAGGGCATGAATTTTCCAGTTCACATTTAAATCAAAATAATTGCACTTATTATGGTTTTAATTCACAATGCTATTATTATAAATGTATTTTTAGCGACTTTCAACTTAAAAACAAAAATAAAACACACAAAAATCTACTTATTGGCCATGTTATTTCAATATTTCACATTTTTTTAATTAAATCTTTTATAAAATATGGTAACTTTTTCTACAGATGCTTCAGATATGTTGATTATTTATAATTTCAATTTTCTCTTACCCTCCTCCTCAACCGACACCGTGTGAGCTTATAACCTTGATAAATTAATCTTATGAAATTTGCTAAGCGTCAGTTCAAGTTTATCTGTGCACTTGAACGCCTGAAGACGCCGAAAGGCGAAACCCGGGTCGTTAGTGACAAAATCTGTGCAAATGTACATAATTTGAACGATTCAAATTTTATACAAATTTACTTCAACTTATTATGGTGAAATATGCTTAAATTAGGAAGGTATATTTCATCAAACTCAAAATGATTCTTCATAAAATTGTGATTTTGAAAAAAGTTTTCTTATTAATTTAAGTGATACACTTGTGGGTCGCGTATTGTTCATCGCTGCTAAACAGTATAACTTTGATATAATAATTGAATATAAGTTTAAATCATTCTTAACATTTTACAATAAAATAGTTTTATTTATCGAGTAGTTTATTCAATAAATGATACAATGAATTTAAAGAGGATAGCCGTGAAGTTTTCGTATATGAATTAAAAACCTTAGGTTGAGGTTAAGCTTAGAGCTGTTAAGCTGTTGTGATCATATTATTATGCTTACAATAAATCGCAAAACATTGTTTACGTATCAATCTCAAGATTTATTTTGTTAACAATGTTCAATCTATTCTATTATACATGAAGCAGGGCATGTCGGTTATAAAAAAAACCGAGTTTGAAAAATCGATTTTTCGCTAAATTTGCAACATTCAAAAATTGTATTATTCAACTTGGTGACCCGGTTTCAAATATTGGAATTATTAATCAACTTTTTATGCTTTAATTAAAATCGTTAATATTTTGACTTGAAACCACCGTGGTAACAAATAAAACCAAAAAGATAGTGTAATTTAATAGTCAGTATACATCAACGAATGCGTTGAAAATATTTTGATTTGTTTTGAAAACATGTAGTGTATTTTGATTCAGATAAACTTCTCGAGTACGGGGTAGGTATGATAAATTAGTTTCGTTAACCCATACCATGCGACATAACAGAAAATAAATGTGTTCGTAATATCATTATTCTTCCGATGTACGACTATAAATACAACACTTAAAAACAATTTGAATTTTTATTACTGTAGCCAAATAAAAAACGAATGTGCATATCTACATATTTCGTGAAGAGGATTGTTTTTAAATTAATTTTCGTAATAGTATTGTAAATAAACAAAGTTGAAAGATTATTATTTTTGCTATTTTAATTGAATTATTAAAATAGCGAAATATTAAGATTCGGTGAAACCTACTTTTACATATATGTTTGTATATTTTAATTCGAAACCAGGTTTTTTCAAAAGTCGGTTATTGTTTATGCCCTAATTTTAAAATTGTCGGACCGAGGATTTTCAGAGTATCCATTTAAAAACGTTTTGACATGCATACAAAAATGATTTCACCAATAATTTCGATACTTTCTCATTGATTTACGCAAGGCTTTTATTAGAATTGGTGGCGAACCGACCCAGTTGCGTGCGCCAACCAGCCTCGCCAATGGGGCACATTGGCAGAATGAACTATGTGCACCATTCAAGTAACTAAATTAGGTATGCAAAAATCTCCACCATTTCCTGTGTGTACGCCTGGCGACTAAAAATACTTTATGCGATACATGGTAGATATTTCCGATAAGTATGGAGCAAAATATGTTTTTCCTGCCGCGAAGCGTCACATGCCGACAGCGATAGGTGTCGCCGACAAAAACATATTTTCATTTTGATATATTGCTTTGCTATTTTCGTACAATTTTTCTTCGATCCGCTTATCATACACAAAGAAAATAAATGTATTCACACACGTACGAAATGTTGACAGCCTAGAGAGCGAATCTCGTTACTTCCAAAATATCATATTAAAAGTAGAATTTAAAAACGCCCCATACTTGTTTATTTAAAATCAAGAAAATATATTTTCGGATTCTTTTACAAGACATAGGTATTTATTATCAAAACATTTTTTTAAAATACTTTCCCAAAAGAGTTTTAAACCTCAAAATGCACCCTAAAGTATATATATATATATATGTAGCTTATAAATAACTTCAGTCTCATGTTGTACTTATGCCATTTTTTTTATTAATTAAGATCAGGACCAGTTTCGCTCATCATGAGAATTATCAACTGATTAATAAATAATATGGAATTAGAATAGCATTTTAGCTATAATCTCGTAATTTCATTAATAATGTAATAATTTCAAACACATACAAACATTGTATTTGCTTAAGTAAATATTTCTCCGGTTAATTGAACATCATTAAAATCAAATCTTTGGTAAAATTAACCCATGTCGCAAACAATAGCTTTTAACTTAGATACATAAATTTGTTCCTTATATATACACGACTCATTTATTAACCTGGCGTCAGTTCAAGTTCATCCGTGCACTTGAGCGCCTGAAGATGCCGAAAGATAAAACCTGGGTATAAAATGACAAAACTTATGCGAGTGTACAAAATTTGAAGGATTCAAACCTAAAATAGCTATTTTGTATTAAATCTTTTTCTCATTAATAGATGTCACTACAACAAGCTTTTAGCCTTTCAGCTGGCGTAGAAAAACTACCTAGCACGAAGCTATAATAATTTGCAGCTATTAATTAAATTAGTTATTGACGAGTTAACTCGTAACTGGCGTGTTGAGCACGAAAAAAATTACGAGATATCTTGTCTGCGGCAGCCACCGAGTTAAAGCATCCTTGAATATTTTGTGAAATTATAAGATATTTAATGAATTCCGAATTATCTATTAAATGTGCAGTTGATTTATCATCTCTCTTTTGTCAAAAATCGTTGGGTCTAAAAATTAGTAGCGATTTTCAAGTATTTGTACGACAAAAGACATGTTGAAATTTAAGGTGTCACCGAAATATTTAAAAAAAAAACCCACAGGTGTAAAAAAACACATTTTATGAGATGATGAAAAAGCTTTATTTGTGATTTTTTACTATTTAAAATATTCACACAAATTCATTGCTTAGTAGTTATCATTTTTATGATACAAAAATACATTGTGTAGTTCATTAAATATTCAACATTTACTTAAGTCGTAACACTTGTTTGACAGAAAAACGAAGGTTTATTTTACAATATTTGTGATACGAATGATTTTTATATCACTGCAAAAAAATATCACGAGAGAAGAGGTTTAGGTAGATATTTGAGAATCAAAATCTAATAACAGTTTTTGGCGTTACTAGCTTCGGACTCTAAGCATACGATTTATGCCTGTTTTTTTATAAATAATAGACAAACAAAAAATGAATAAACGAAACACTTTCATGATACATAAATTAAATTGTAGAACGAATGAAAAAATAACACAACTTAAAGTAAATATCGCTATTTTTTCACACAATAAATACATACATATCATATGTTATCCATGGATTATCAGCGGTAACTTTGTGGAAGATAATCTTTAATTTAATATTAAATATGATGACCTTGTGCATCAAAATGTGTCACGTGTTTCGTCTCTTGAAGAAGCATTAGAAATAGAAATAGAAAGTCGTAAACTACTTGGCACAATAGGTTTCGGTGTATGCTTTTTTTTTGTTTTATATGTATTACTATTTTTCAGCTAACAATTAAAATGATAAAAATATTTATTTTCTTATTCAGATTTTTTTAAACTCTACCAACTGATACTATTATGAGTTTATGACTCAAACATAATTAAATATTTTATAATTTCTTATATGAATTGAAAAAAATGTTTCGTTTTGTATCATCGAAAATAGATTATAAGTTTTTGTCACCGTAACATATTCGTGGTTGAAAATAATCTAAAGAAAAAAATGTGTTGTAGTTATAATTTCTGATTCTTGAGAGCATTTGTACATAATATTACGCACATACCTTTTTGTATGAATAAAAGAGGAATTTAAGAAAAAACGTTATTCTTACCTAATTGCCTTATTGGTCAAAAAATATATTTACTATCCACTTTTAATTTGGCACTGGAGAGGTAGGTTAAAATAATCAAAAAAGTTAATTTGTTAACAATAAGATATTCTTTAAAAATAAGTCATCCAATTTACGAACCCACTAAAACAAATGTCATAAACCACGACTTTCGTCACAAGCCCAGATTTTTTTCTATTTAGGCTGTATTTAAATTTTAGTTTTCAATTAAAAATTAAAAATAATTGATAATTCCATGCATAAACATTTTTGGGAGAAAAATAATTAAATTTCCCGCGGCGTTTATTTCAACAACAAATTGTGGTTGTTTCTTTTTCTATTCTTTTAAATAAATTTACGTAAAGTAACAAAAAAAACATATTTAAAGCATGTTTATTGTTCAAAAGCTTATTTTGTATCATACACTCAAACAGAAAAGTAAAGCATTGTCTACAAGCACAATTTACGAAATTTTGAAAGATTCCACTTCACAATTGGCAATTAAGATTGGCGACCCTCGAAAGTTTTTTCTTAGAATAAGAATCTATATACTTTTTGAAAATAACTGAATTTAATATCCGTTATAATTGTCAAGCGAATTATAAAAAAATAGCTTTAAATATACAAAGTCAAAGTTCACATTGTCTTTTAGATTACATTAGTATAAAAATGTAGATACAGCATTTTTTGTATGCGAGTACTTCAGATTCCATTTTCCTTTGCGGCCCGAGCCCATCATACTTTTTATGTGGTCCGCTGAGGTAATAGGTGTGCATGCCGACTTTATATATATTATAGTTATGTTTGGTACTCATTATTTTATTTCAATAGAATACCATATGCATGGAGGTATTGCATTCAAATCGTTATTTCTGGATTTTAGAGACAATGATCACTGGAAGGCTAGAAGTCTTGCATGTATCAAAATAAATAAAATAATAACAAACGCTTTTCGGTGAGAGAAAGTCACCTTATTATTTATTAAGTCAACTTAAGATTTTTTTTTAGACATTTTGGCTAAAAAATTTAGGGCGAGCTGAGCCCATCTACCACATTACGTAGAACCGCGACCGCAAAACATATTTTGATGAATGTGAATAGTTTTAATTACAGATTAAAATGCATGAAAACTGGTAATTAAACTAATTTTTTTTTTAAAACCATGTCCGCTCCCGATGTAGAGCATATGGACTCCTAATGGATTTTATCTCAACAGAAGTGTTTCTACGAGAACTGCTTGTTAATCAGTTGCTCAACCTCTCTTTTTCCAAAGAGTAGGGATAGAAGGATAGGGCTAGGACAGGATTAGTGGTAAGCTAATCGGTCTCGATACGCCCCGTTCATAGGATAGGATGGGTGAGAGGGGGGAATTCAAGACATTACATACATCCATGCCTTTAAACAGAAATTCATAAATTGGTTGAAAAATTAATTTATAAAACTGTCCGTACCGGGATTTGAACCCGGGCCCTCCGTAGCCGAAGTCAACACCGTTGACCACTCGACCACCCAGGCGGCAAAAATTTAATAGCAGTAAATAATTACGTAGAAATTTATTGAAGTATGTATTAAAACCATGAAACAAAATATTTTACTTTCCAACATGAAATATAAAAATTGTATGCCTTTCTATATCACGTGTTTTTAGGGGTAGGTTCTTCTTAATTCCTCGTTTTTCTTTGAAAGCGCGTTGCTCTCTCGAATGTTTTCGTAAAAAAACCTGATTAAACCAATCGGGGGAAATTGAAAAGTTTCTCGAACTGGGAAGTGGTTTGATTGTATGTATTGCTTTACAACGCGTCCCTTTGGAATCGGTTGCTCAAATATCCGCTTAAACAAAATTGATATTATCATGTTTTTTCTTAAAAGCATGTAAACAAAAACACGCTACAAAAAAAAAAAATGTTTGCTTTTTTAACATGGTCTGCCAATGAAGGTATATCAACATATTTTTTCTACGATAAATACTTACTCAGTTGCTTAATTAACCTCTATTTTTCGAAGAGAGTAAGGGTATAATAATTATACTAAAACGGGATCAGTGGTTAGCTTAACACTCGAGCTGCGCAATTATTAAAGGAATGGAAGGGTAGGAGAAAATTTTAGACATTACAAAAACCCATGCCTTCTAACAGAAATCGATATATTTATTGAAAAAATGCTGTTCGTACTAGGGTTCAAGCCCGTGGGATCCAACGACGTTGACCGCTGCACCATGAACCTGGCAGTAGTATCAATAATCAACAACAAAACTATAACGTTAAATAAAATTCATAAAAAAATATTTTAGATGATTAAAAATCACAAAAATACTGTAAATATCACTGCTTGAGCCCTTCTTTACTTTTCACAGATTGCAAGAAATGGGAAAATGGTGAAAAAAGCAACGTAAATTTGTTATAGCCCCTCGAAATTCAATTAACACAACACATTTTTTATAAATGCTTTTCTACTTCCTGGGCCCCAGATATAAAAAAATCTTTTATGTTGTAAACGAATTATGTTGAGTAAAAAGGGAAACATAATTATGTTATGCTTTTAAAACGTTAGATAAACAAATATTCATATAAAACAAGAAAAAAATGATGACGCTACAATAATTATTGTTAACACCGACTGAAGACTTATCACTGATGTATCAAATACATTGCTCTATGAGGATCTGAGTTTTTTTTTTAAATTAAAACAATAGTATTACCGAAAAGTTGTTTTGTAAAAAAAGATTAAGTGACTAAATGAACTTATATTATGGTACTCCATAAGAATTTACACCATTTATCTCCTCGATTGAAATTTAGAGGATGGATAGAGTCTAGGGTATCCAACGCCGGAGCCTTTTTCCAATCCCGGAATTTCGAGATTGATTAATTTTCAATCCCGGGATTGGATGCCCTAGGATAGACCTACCTTCGCGTAGCCATTGAAATATCATCAAAAAATACGTAGATAATATTTTTTTTACCCTTTACTGTGAAACAAGATAGTGAACCAGACATTTATACTGTAAGTGAATATGGTTAAGATAAAGATGAGATATATCTTATTAATTCGTAGAAGTTATCGGGATAATTATTAAGGATTATTGAAGGCGATAGTTTGATTTCAATAGCACCTTACACCAGCGGTTTCCAACCTTTATGGTACTGCGCCTCCCTAAAATAAAAATAAAATTGCCGTGCCTCCCCTACTTTTTTTTTTTTTTTTTAATTAATATAGTTATACAGACACGTTTTAAATAATAATAATTTTATTACGAAAAATACTAAAACCATAATTAACAGAACAATAACAAAACATACAATATAAGAACATGCAGAGCTTTTTTTTTTTTTAAATATGCCGAAACTTACTTATTGTTATTTGTTCCTAATATGGAGCATATAGCTTAATAATGGAAGTTTATCAACGGAAGTTGTTTTACGAGAATTGCTTGTTATCCAACCTCTCTTTTTTCGAAGAATAAAAATATGGGGATAGGACAGGACTAGTGATTAACCAATCTCTCTCGCTTTGTCTAGTTTATTTTAGATTTGAAAGAGTAGGAGAAAATGCTTAGATATCACAAACACTCGTGGCTTTAAACAAAAATCGATAAATCGATTGAAGAATATGTTTTGTATTATGACATCATTTTACATTTGAGTGTTGTGATATTCGGTAAATTATGTTACAATCACACGGGATAAACAGCTAGTGGTTTCCAAGATTTTTTTTATTTAAATTGATTTTAAGCATTAAAAAGTTGCCGGAACGCTGTTTCATGGTAAAAAAAGCACTGCGAACATGTATATTTATTTTTATATTAAATTACCAATTAAACTACTTTAACGCATCAAAATTTAATGCGAGGGTTGCTGTTGTTTATTGACACGAAGTGCATCAAATCTTGAGGGCAAGGTGAAGAGTGCAACTCATAACTCTTTTTTGACTATTAACCCGGCTCAATATTTGGTTTTCATTGCAACCAGTGCCGAAAATCACGTTTCGCAAAAATAAGACGTTCTGAAGAGTAGAAGCACAAAAATTTATACTCTTCACAAAACATGTCATTTGATAACGTAGCCCAAGTTCTTAAAAAAATGTTATTAAAATTAAACTGTTTACGGAATGAATTTCAATCCACATATTTTGTATGATCTAGAACTCTTGGATTAGCTAATTTTTTGGTTTGATATTTGGACAAAACACGTTTTTGCATGAAACTGGTGGACAAAACACTATTTGAATGAAAATTAAGAGTTTTTAGTTATATCGTTATTAATATGATTATATTTTATTAATATTATAGAGCACGGGTTTCCAACCTATGGGTCGCCAACTTTTTTCGATTTTGGATTTTAACAACAAAAATAAAACTACAGTCAAACAAAATTACCTTATTGAAAAAAAAGCCTTTTTCAATTGCTTCGGGGCCGCGGGTCACATGGCTTTTATAAAAAGGGGTCTCCACCCAAAAAAGGTTGGGAACGTATGTTATAGAGCATATGTATAATTATATACAGATCATCGATACTTTTTCCCCCATATGATGCGGTGGAACGGCGTTCCGGCACCTTTTTTCTCAATATTTTAAATGATTTAATCAATTTGGATTTTCCTTTGAAAACTTTTTAATTTTTCGGTCGAAAGACGTTTGAAAATATTTCTTTTAATCATAATCTCCCAAAAAACGTAAAAATGGTAAACAAAGAATTATTAGAACTAAGATAAGACCTAAAAGATCGATTTCTGTTCGAAGGTGTTGGTATTTTTGATAACTATACCTCTCACTCTACCAATCCTAGAATTAACAAGGCAAAGCGAGAGCGATTAGTTAACCATTAGTCCGGTTCTAGTCCCATCTTTCTGTCCGCACTCTCTTTATAAGGGGAGGTTGAGCAACTGAATAACAAGCAGTTATCGTAAAAAAATAATCTTGAGATACCTTTATTAGGAAACCATTTAGTCCAAATTGAGAACGGACATGAATTATAAAAAAAAGCTTCACAAGATTTGAGTTCCGGTCGTTTTTTTTTAAGAAGAACACTGCATATTGTTATATAGTTTAAAATTTAGACTCCATCATCACATAGGATATCCTCTTATATACTGTATTTTTTGTACCACGCTACACTCTATTTTCATGTTCCTGCCAATATTCAAACATTATTTTTAGCAATTTACTGGCATATTTTTTGTGATATTAAATGAGATGATAGCAGCTTGATTTGTTGGAAGTTGGAATCATTGCAAATAGGAATACAATATGCCTTTCTTCACTTAGCAACTGTATTTTTCTGAATTATCGGAAATATAATGTTGTGTTATTTCCATTTTCATGATATTCGTTTTACATCACTTAATTATAGTCTTTATATAATTTACAAGAATTATAAGTCTTTATATAATTTATTCAGGGACTTTATCAGGGACGGTATCAATTATTTCCCAATCTTCTTAAACAAATTGCTGGCCAATTTGCTTATAAGCTTCTTGATATTCTTCCGGAACCAAAAAGGGTTGTTTTTTACATAGCATTCTATCTGCCGAGCTAAAAACATGCTCTGCTAGTAAATGGCTATGACAGTATACAGAGAAATACAGTTAGATTTTTTTTAATTATTGTTTCAACCGTGAATATGAAATGCATTATTGTTTGGGCAATAATGCAGAAATAAACCATCCAAGTGTTCAATAAAAATATGTTTGCTTCTACAATATTGGCTATGGCCCAGAAATCTTTTGAAAGTGAAAATATATCTAATTCATTATTTCGTAAACTTGATTTCCATTACTTCAGCATTTGATGAAAGCTTTTACTTTGTCTTTTTGAACAAGTGGATGCATTTGTGATCCCTGCATTGATTTATATTTTCAACCGCTCAATTTTACTAAAATTTCAACCAAATTGGTCGGAAATGCTATGGCACCAATTTTTAAATCTTCCACTCCAGATAACTTTTTTGATAAGAATTAAAAGTACAGAAAGTATATATAGAAATACAAGACAAATAAAAATAAACATTCATACACTGAATTGTTACCGCACGTTACGATATGAAGTTTTATTTATGTGACGAAATTATTGTAAGAAAATTATTTTTATATTTAAAAGATTTGGCGCCTCCCGGGTTGAAAACCGCTGCCCTACACAGCCTACACTATTCGAAGAAAGATATTAGACGATGTTACTGGTAACCAAACTTCTTTTTAATTTACTGAAAACCCCATACATACAAGTGCACTCGTAGCCAACACACCGATAGTGTAATTATGTACTTCGTTTAATTTATTTGTTCGTTGATTTTATTTTTTGTTATCAAAATGAACAAACAATATTTTATCAAAATAATCAAAATCTGAAAAATTTCCTCTCTGGACTAATTTGACTTATAAATGATTAGTATAATTAAAAAAAATATATTCATACCTCTGAAAACAAACGCAGAAAGTTACTGACACCTTTTAATGTACGACTTCAGAGCCGATCGGCATTTCTCGCTAGCGTAGCAAAAAGTAGAACTGATTTTTATACAAAATTATGGGAAAAACAATAACACTGTGTCAAACGTGCCAATTCATGCCTGGAATATTACGCAATATGATCAAGAGATACAACATTACATATATTAATTGTGTACAGAAAAAAACGGTACCTATATCAAAAAAAGTTATTCCACGAAAGCGCATTTTATTTGCATAGTTTATCGGGTGAGTATTTTCGCTTTAAATATTAATGAATTTTTAATATTTGATTCCCAAAATTTCGTTTTGTATTGGTTTTGAATAATTGCTCGGGATACCAAGATTGGAGGCCCTAATGACAATTATTTAAGAATACCATGATTTAAATAATTATGTAAACATATATTTTTATTATTATTTTCAACTATGCTCGCCGCCCAACGTAGATCGTATGACCACAATTGGACCATTGAATTTAAACTAAACTTGGTTTAACGAGAGCTGTGTGTTTGTTATACGCTTAATCTTTGTTTTTGTAGAAACGTAACATGAATGCAATAAGGAAAATGATAATAATTGGTAAGTTTCAGCATTAGTTCAAGCAATATTTTGTATATTGATTTTCGAATAGAATATTATGTCCAAAGATATCAACGTCTGTAATTTTTTTAAGCTTTCCTGAAATCTACAATACAGTTAATTCATTACATCGCTAATTGATAATTACTATAATTAACCTAATTAACCATATGAATAAATAGCGTTTGTTTTAAATTAAAAACAAATAACATGTAAAAAGTTCCCCTACGAATACGTCTTCAAAAGCAATGCTAATTACAAAAATAATGTTATTGATTGAAATCTCGTCATTAATTATAAAACTCTATATTATTTCATAACATGTTCGTTCAAGCTGGATGTCAACCTCATTAAAATAAGGGAATTATATTGTTTTAATGAGAGAGATTACTGCCCTCGTTACATAATATTAAGTGTCAAATGTGAAAATGATTTTCAGCAGCGCATACATAATTTGTGTTATTTCCATGCTCGGCTGGGGAAAAGCGGTTCTCAAAATCGTTATGTCATAAATTTATAAATCCGATCATAAATAGGTTTCTATAAATCGGTATAACTATAACGCAATGTTCATAGTCGGATTAAAATGAAGAAAAAATCTAGACTATACCACTTTTAAGTGATACATCATCTGTTGATTTTGGGCACAGCGTTTAGCGACAGGAATGTGACAAAAACTGTCTCTCGGTAAAGAAAACCGATCGCCCACATTACAAAATGTGCAGTTATGCGTAAAATGTTACAATCCATCATGTTTAGTACTCTAATAACTAAAAAACGTCTCAAAAAAATGTTTTTTTTCAATCCATGCCTGCCTTCCAATGTGGAGCATATGGCCTCCTAATGAAGGTATATACACATAAGTTGTTCTATTAGAACTGTTTGTTACTTATTCACTCAACCTCTCTTTGAAAAAGAGAGTAGTAAGGATAGAAGGATAAGGCTAGAACAGAACTAGTGGTTAACTTGTTAACTAATGTTATTAAAGGATCGGAAAGTGATGTTGATACTGTATGGATAAGAAGTTGATTATTAAGCATGTTCTTATATAATGTTACAATACTTGACACAAATCAATAATACTTAATTTATTGTAACCATTTGAATACTGTATACCAATTATTTTTAAAAAAATATTTGAATATCTCCGCACAATGCATTTGACGTTGGAAATGTCTTGTGATGAGAAGTTAGTAGTGAGCTGAAAATAGTGACATTTAACCGTGTTCTTGTACATTTAACTATATAAATTTGATGAAACTAATGTTATTTATTTAAGGTATTGTGTGCGCTTGGCGGATAAATGTCTTATCTTCTAATAAGAAAGAGAGCGTGGGTGAATTTTACTATTCCAAACCAAAATGTTAGTACGCAAATAGTTTTTGGATCTATCACCAAGACGAGTAGTAAAAGTGATTTATTTAAATGTGTTGTATACATTTTTTCCTTGTTAATTTCTTAAATTAGCATCACAATTAATGTTTTTTTAAACATTATTTAAAAAAAAATGATAGCAAGATAACGCCAAACAAATATTTATTGTTTTCAAACGACTCTGTCGTTTTTAGGATCTTTTATGAGGTATACAAAAATGACAGGATGAGTTAAGAAAAGGGCTATAATAATTAGGACACTTCTTTTTAGTATCTGTTAAAGAGTGGGTATGAAGGAACTAAACATCACAAACATCCATGTATTTGTAAGCGAATTTCATAAATTGAATGACCAATCAATGTACGAATTTGTCAATTCAATTCAAGTGAGTAGAGCGTTAACTTTATGCCCCTGAACAACGTACAATTGGCTAGAAAATCGGATTTTAAATAAAGCAGAGATGTCTCATGTTATGGATACATGAAAAATCAATAATTAAATTTACTTTCATGTAAAGTTCTGTGTATTTTATCGTGGAATTAAAGTAATACACTTGCTGCTAAAATCGAGCAGATCACAGTACATCACCTCGTACAGCTAGCTGTTCATATATTTTTGCTAATCACAGTCATACTCGGGTTTATTGATATCAGTGGCAGCGGTAAACAGTGACATCTGTGATATCATAAACGTAGCTCAAGTCGCTTAGCAACCAAACATATCTATATATATATATATAACAAAGTCGGGTTATTTACACCACGCATATCTCAAGAAGGGCATGGCTGATTTTAATGATCTTTGATTTATCAAATTCGTCTCCACCTAGAATAGCAGAATAAGCATTAAAACATCGGAAAAATATCACGGAGAAGAAATTATGAAGAAAATGAATATTCCCATACAGTTTTCAAATGACGAACAGCTTGAAATAATGAAAATGTCGTTGTATGCCGATTTCATCCACTAGATGGCAAGTTGTTTCCAAAATTAATTTTTTCTGCTTCTTTTGCATACGATGACTTATAAATTATTTTAAATTTATAGTATGGATGAGAATAAAAAAATCGATGATATGAAATGAAAACGAAAGAAAATCGGATAATATTGAAATAAGGTTATGTTTATAACTAGGTATGATAATTTTTTTGGCAACAATATTATGCTGTTTGCACGAACGTTTCTCTACTCTGAGATGCCACGTTATTACACTTGGAACGCTACATTGAATAAATTTTAACGTCAAAAGCAAGGCGATGCGGTTCCTGATGACACTAATGACACATGACAATCGCTGAAAAAATTATTTCTGAATCTCCAAGCCAGATACGCACATTATTTTCTATCATTATTTTGTCATGATTCCCATCGAATCCCCGTGAACTGTGAAACAAGTACAAGGATGACATGTGCGAATAAATTTTACATCGAATTCGTGTCAGTTCAGGGAATCCCGATCTCGAGATGAATGAAGAGATACATAACCAGGCTTTGCTTTTGATCGAAGAAATGTGTTGCCTTATATGCGGCAGTTTGTTAGTCAAGGAATGCCAACGCCAGATCGTGAAATGAACGACGCTTTCAATCGAGAATCGGAACGTGAACGTGAATATGATCGAGATGCATTGAACCAATCAGTTTGAACGAATGTACCACTGTTGAACCCTCAACATAAGGAAATGTACGATACGTTAATGAAGGCAATTGATGATGGAAATGGTGGCTTATTTTTCCTCGATGCGCCCGGTGGAGCTGGGAAGACATTTCTCATGTCATTGATTATGACCACTGTTCGTGCGAGATAAAAAATTGCTGTAGCAGTTTCTTCTTCTGGAATAGCGGTCACGTAGATAGAAGGATTCCGAACGGCTTATTCAGCGTTGAAATTTCCGTTAAACCTACAAACCACTGAAAAACCGACATGCAAGATTTCGAAACACTCAGCAATTGCCAATTTTTTTGGTAGCAAATACAATCATCACCTGGGATGAATGGACAATGGCACACAAATGCGCATTGGAAGCACTCAATCGAACTATGAAAGATCTGTGCAATGACTCAAAATCTTTTGGAGGCGCAATAATTTTACTATCTGTCGATTTCCGCCAAACACTACCAGTCATTCCAAGATCGACCGCTGCCGATGAAATAAACGCTTGCCTCAAATCATCAACTCTGTGGCGCTATGTGAAGAAACTTCAGCTGACGACAAACATGCGAGTTGCATTTCTAAACGATCCATCTGCCGAAGATTTTTCCAAGCAATTGCTGACTATCATCGGTAACGGCCGTGTTCCTGTTGACGAATCGAATGGATTGATTTCGTTTCCGCCGAATTTTAGCAATTTCGTCTAAAAATTTTGTGAAAAAAATACCAACATTTTTATTTTATAAATGGTTGATAGATATTTTGGCTTACGGTCTCATCAGAACTTTCAATTTATTCTAAAATCTTACCTTGTATTAAAAAATATATTATATTAACAAATGTAGTAAATTGAGTGTTTCCCTGTACGATTTATTTAAATTCAATCTTCTCAGAAAGTATCCACTTTTTATTATTGGTAGAATTTTTTTTATGGCAATTCTCTTTATTAGCACATTAAAGGGGCAAGGTTTTGTTTTTGTTAGACTTTATTCACTTAAAATACAACATGCTCATTATAATTTACAATAAAACTGAAGTGCTGAGTAATTATGTTTAATTGATTACATTAGCTTCTTGTAACGGTCGTAGTAACGGCGAAGGATTGATCGTTTTCTGATAATTCTGGTGAGGGCGTAAGCCGAAATAGATATCAATTCTATATGAAATATTTTTTGTAGACGTAAAATACTTAATTAAAATGGAGTTTTACAAATTAAATGCCAATTCATTCGTTATGAAAAATTATTTAATATTATGGTTATCATTTACGGGTGAAATTGCAAAACATTTTTTACCTCAAATCTTTTTTTTAATTAAGGAAAGATATACCTAGTAAATATAGTATCAACCATTCAAATTTAAAACAGGGCTCAAAACGAACCAAGCCTCAACCTGAAATATCAAAACACATGCGTGACGTTACATATTATTTATATAATATATAACATAACATACCCGAAATACTATTGCTAATTTGAATATTGTTTTTCTTCTTATAAAAACTTCTTTTTGCGGAGAATGGTATTTAAACACAAGAAATAATATTCTGAAACGTAATTAGCGAATAGAGGTGCTTGAAAGTTATACACGCGTCGTAAAATATTTAGAATTTCCAGAGTAACAGCGTGTATAAAAATTCCCGGGAAAGGTTTTGTTGCAGGCAATAATGAGCTTTCGCAGTTAGTTTGCGGCAACTTTTAAGGCCGAAAAGGCCTGCGTGATTGTGGCAAAAGTTTTGGGGCTGCCGGTTTTTAGACGACAGGATGATGGATGGTCGTAAGACGGCGGTTATCTGATGACATTTTGTGTGTTTCGGGCGAGAGTGCGCCTAAATACAGTATTTTCAGAAAAAAAATCACGTATAAAAACAGCGACAGATCTATTGGCCCGTCGGACACGCTGATGGTTGAATCTAGAGCCACTTACAACGCACTAAAAAATCAGGGCATCCCACAGAGGGCGAGTAAATCTCAATTTTTACAAAACGTCGTTAGTACGGTTAATTCCATTATCTTCACTCAAAGTATAAATAATATATATATTAATCATTATCGGTCTCAATATGGAGCATATAGACTCTTAATAATCCATGTCAACTCCCAATGTGACAAACTGTTACTCAGTTGCTCAACCCCTCTTTTTCAAAACGAATACGAATAGAATGATATGACTTGCACAGGAATAGTAGTTAACTAATCGTTCTCACTGCGTTCCGATATTTTAAGATTTAAAGGGAAGTGAGAAGGAATTTAGACATCACAAACACTAATTAATGTCTTCGAACAGAGATTGATAAATCGATTTAAAAAATAGTGATCAAACTGTGGCTCGAGCCCGTGGCATCCGTCACGGAAGTCAGCGACGTGTAGCGCTGCGTCACGCACCCGACATAATATAGATATATAATGAAGCAAATAAAGTGTATTTAACGAGAACTGGACGTAACTCGTAAATTTTCGGAGATTGTCTACATATATGGAAGGGTGAAGCCAGATAATGACTAGCAGTTATCATACCGTTACTAGACAACAACTTACTAAAAGTTTTGCATTAACTTAAAGATTATAAAAAATGATTTGTAAGCTTATGAAGTCTTAAGCTGTTCCTCCTGAGACAATCTTAGTTTAAAGAAAAATCGATTTATCTGCAATCCTATCTTTATAAAGAAAATATAGTTTTACTATTCGATATTCGAATAGTTGGAATTCCTAGTTGTAATGATGAACGTAAAGTGGCGCTATCAACTTTTGTCAAAAATTTGATTATATAATATATCCCTTATCTAATATATAAAAATGAATGTTTGTTTGTTCGTACTTTATGCGTTGCCACACCGCTCATTCGATTGCAATAAAACTTTGACAAACTTTTTGCTTGCACTTCCGGTAAGGTTATAGGCATAGTGAAATCAACTTACAGTAGGTGGGGCGTGTGTCGTACCATTGACAATCGGCAGCGAAAATCAAATGTCAAGCGGACAGAAAAAGAAAAAATGCACTTAATATGCAATAAGCACAATTAAAACACTTTCTTTCTTTGGGTGGCATTGCAACGCTTGCCGGGAACCGGCTAGTCTATCTATATATAATATATAAAAATGAATGTTTGTTTGTTTGTTTGTTTGTTTGTTTGTTTGTTTGTTACCTATGCGCTCCTATACCGCTCATCTGATTGCTATAATTTTTTTGGGGAGTTGTTATGCGGACGCCAGAATAGGTTTATGAATCAGCGGTGGGCTCCCAATGCGTTAATTTGTTTGTTAGTCTGGTATGCGTTCCTATACCGTTCATCCAACTGCGATACAATTTTGGTGAGTTGTTGTGCGGACGTCTGCAAATGTATGTAAATCAACAATGGGCTGCCAATACGTTAAGTTGTTTGTTTTTTCCGTATGCAATCCTATACTATTCATCGGATTGCGATAAAACTTTGGCGAGCCGTTGTGCGGACGCCCGCGAATGTATATGAATCAGCGGTGGGCTGCCAATACGTTAACTTGTTAGTTTGTACTTTATGCGTTCCTGTTCCTATACCGTTCATCCGATTGCGAAAACACTTTGGTGAGTTGTTGTGCAAACACCCGCAACGGTATCTGAATAAATACAGCCAGCGGTGGGCTTCCAATATCTTAATTTGTTTGTTTGTTCCGTATGCGTTCCTATACCGTTCATCTGATTGCAATAAAGCTTTGGTGAGTTGTTTTGCGGACACCAGCAAAGGTTTTTGAATCAAAACATACAACGATGGGCTGCCAATACGGTAATTTGGTAGTTTTTCCTTTATGCGTTCCTATTTCTATACCGTTTATCCGATTGTAATAAAACTCTGATGATTTGTTGTGCGGAAGCTCTCAAAGTTTTCTAAATTAGTAAAGCCAGCGGTAGGCTGCCAATGCGCTTACAAGGAGCTCGCTTTATATCAAAGCAATTCTCGGTATTCTGGGAAGCAGTGAGTTTTTTATCACTCTGATGGACTACTTAAATAAGCAATCGATTTTTACTTAATACATTTACAATATGTAACAATATGCAATCTACTGTAAATTCATCAATGTAAATGGCCGAAAATGTACTACTGTGTATACTGATGCTGTCATAGATAATGTATGTAAGTCAGAAATTGCAGTTATGAGAATCTTGTTTACTCTTAAACTAACAAGGGGCTGGCCGACCTTAGCAAAATTTCACAAAGGGCTTGCGCGAGCCCCTCTGAGCTTCTTCCAGCCCACCCCAGAGTGCAGCCATTTTACAATGAGAAATTTTGCCAAATAAAGCGATCTACGTGCCACTGCTATCAGTTTCATGACAAATCATAGGTAACGAAAAGTGAAATTTGGACCCGTTGATTGGCTATTTTTAGGATTCTTTGCGGCGCATTTTCTAAGAATTATCGCCTTTTCTGATGACTTTTCTCAATTTAGCAAATGTGTGTATTTCATATAGTTAAGCGTCAGTTCGCGTGTCTTTGGTGTGAACATTTTTGGATGGTGGTCAAACAGCGCATTCAGCACTGAAATTTCATTTAAATGCAAATCACTGAGACACTAACATGTAATATCAAAAAAAAAATCGGAATGGATGAAGTACTTCAATCATGCCAACTCATAATATGAGACGAATGTACTATGGCGCACAAAAAGGCATTGTAAGCTCTACACTATGCACTAAAAGATTTGAGAGGAAATGAATAGTGGTCTTTGGTAGCGCACTTATTTTATTGTCTGGTGATTATTGACAAACCCTTCCAGATATACCTCGTTCAACAGCTGTTGATAAATTAAATGCATGTATCAAATCATCAGTTTTATGGCGACAAGTGCAGAAATTGGCTTTCAAGGCCAGCATGCGTGTAGAACTACAATATGACACATCCGCCGAACGTTTTGCAAAATAATTGTTGGATATTGGGAATGGAAAATTGGAAATAGGTGAATCCACACAATGTATTACGTTGCCAACAAACTTCTGTAAAATTACAAAAACAATAAGAAAATTGATTCACAAAGTTTTACCAAAAATATCGCAATAAATTCTTCTGAATTCTTAAATTCATTTGATTTGCCAGCCATGCCGCCACACGTTTTAAAATTGAAAATTGGCGTACCTATCATTCTTTTCCGAAATATAAATCCACCACTTTGCAACGGTACCAAACATTCAGAGAAAAAGATAATGCACAATATCATTGTAGCTAAACAAATCAAAAGGAAAATTTAAAGGGGACAATGTACTGTTGCCAAGCATCTCAATGATTCCAACAGATATGCCATTCGAATTTAAATGTTTGCAGTTTCCGGTGCGACTCGCATTTGCAATGACCATCAACAATGCACAGGGACAATCGGTACAAAAGTGTGGACTAAATTTAGAAAATCTATACTTCTCACATGGACAGCTATATGTGGCCTGCTTATCCGTTGGAAAACCTTTAGATCTATTCGTATACGCACCAGACGGAAAAACAAAAGATATCCAAATGCGCCTAAATAAACAGAACTAAAACACAAACACGTTCTTTCTTTGAGTGGCATTGCAACGCATGGCGGGTACTCGCTAATATATTATATATATGGATGGTCTCAGATTAAAAAATATAAATCAATGTTTATAATACATATGTATACTCATAAAAGCAGCGACTTCATACGCATATGTAATTCTCTATATTATATGTATACAAACAAACTTATTATGGCCTAGAGAAAAATAATCCGTTTAGCTATTAGAAGTTCCCTTGTTCCAACTATGGCAAATCAAGTCAGGTTTGTGATTTATTTTATTCTCCTAGAGTGACTTTTTTTTCAAGTGACATGGTCAAATTGCTGTAATATTTTATAAAAATAACTCAATCGTCTTCTTTGAATCAATTATATCAATGGAAAATAAACAAATTAAAATTAAATCCTGCAATTATTTGCACAATTTTTTTCAGAATACACTGTTGTTGGCAGGATTTGTATTACCGTTGTTAAATAGTGGTATAATACGTGTAATTAACAGTAGCCGGAGATATTTGACAAACTTTTTCTTTAGGGAAAGCGCGGAAACATTTTCACAACATAAAAAAGCCTTTATTTAGGGTTGCCATTAGCAGAGGAATGTACTAGATAAACTTTTTTTGCTGTATCAGTGGTAATCTAGTGTAATTGAATAAGTGTTTCGTATAAACTATTTTTTTTCCTATCTATATTAACCATCTGAATTATGTGTAGTATTCACGGCTTTATAATATGTCTAGGGTGGGTATAGGCTGCTTACTGTAGTCTCTTAGACTTTGAATGCGTAGAATGCACCCCTTGCGAATACTCATTTTGGGTGCATAATAAACAAACGAGATAATTCTTATCAAAACTTGTCCGTAATGTAATCTTAAACTGAAGAATAAATACCTTCGATGGATATGACGATAACTTTTTGGATGTTCATTTTTAAAATTTAATTCAATATAGTAAATTGACAGTTTTGTCAGGTTAGGTCAGGGGTCACCAAACTTTTCAAGAAGCGGGCCGGATTTAACTTTTGAAAAACTAAGGGGGCCGGACGGCAAATAAATTCTTATTTGAATCCAATCAGAATATTAATTTATTTTATGTGCTTACATAATAATTATAATTTAAATCAATGTAGTTTATTTATATTACTATTTATAATAGATGAATAGGTTTTTATTTATACGTAGGCCTACTTTATACATAATTAAAAAAGAAGAAAGTCATAATAAAGGCATTCCAACTATTGAATAGGTATATTTATTTGCAAAGTTTTACAGTTTCACATACTGTATGGATTGATGTTTTTCATTTATTGAATAAGAATTAATGCAATTGAAAGAACTACATATATGTAGAAAAATACTTACAATTTAACCATGTAAAATTTTAATTAGTTCGAAATATGCAACTGTTTGGATGAACGTATTTCTTTTAATTTTTAGGTACCAACTTGCAAGTAGTTTTTAATGTGTTAATCAGTTATACGTGGTCGTTTTTGTATATTTTGGTTTTTTTTAATGTTTATTCACATAAATATGGGCTACTGAAAATTAATATTATTTTCCTAGCATTGTTTTTTTAGTTTGAGATAATTGGATTCTTCTAATTTATCGTAAATAAATGATATCGTATTCAACCCATCATTTGCTTGAAGATCCATCAATAAATGATTTTCCTTATTCAGTTACAATTTGACAAGCTCGTAAACTTGCTTAAATCGTGCTTATTTTTTTATTATTGAAAGCAAGCATAATTTTGTTGATTGTTGACCTTTTTCTCTCGTTAATTTTCTGGAAATTAGTCATATTTCGTCCCATGCTTTGTAGTGTAGTGTCGTTTAAAATTTTACTCTTTAAAAAAGATACCGTTGCATTGCAAATCAGACATATGCATTTTTATTTTTTTGGCACAAAAAATATCTCATTGACCACTGCTGATAAAATAGACGACACTCGACATCTAGTTTCATTTTCTTTGACATACTTATATTGGGGTAATAAAAGAAGTGCGACCGAAATTTCAAATACATAATGTGCACGTTATCATATATATTCCACAAATAGAAGAATTACTACTAATACACAAGTAATCACAAAAATCAAGCAATGTGTACTCTGCACACTTAAAAAAACAACTGAATATTTTCTTGGACATTTCTATTCTTTTATTATGCTTGCACTACATTCTGAGAATTTCAATAAATGAGAATATTCGGGATTTTTTTGAGTAAACGAATATCTGGTCGTCTCGCCCCCAATAACACATTTTATATCTGACTTCTTTCACTTTGAGTTCTCTATCAGATAGTCGTACCCCAATTGATTATTTGAAATAAATAATTGTCGTGAATTCACAACTAAATCATGAAAAATCATATTTCTTTTATGAATAATTTCTATGCAAAAATTCAGAACTTTTCGCGGGCCGGATGGAAATCTTTGGCGAGCCGTATTTTAGTGACCGCTGGGCTAGGTGATTGAGAAAGTGATTCAAATTTATCTTTACTATTTAATAAAAGTTTTACTAAGTTGTTAATTGTATAAAAATCGGGCTTTATGTGATCAACTTAGATTGTATCGATATATCGATTTTTAGTTTATTCGTAAACCTTTCGATACTAAGTTCGATGATGCTTCTAGAAGAAGCGAAACACGTGTCACATTTTGTACCAAAGATAGAACAACAAATTTATCATATTTAATGTTACATTTAGAGAATAAGTTTTGATTTGTCTAGTTCATAAATGACTTCCGGGAGTTCATATGAAGAGAAGCGCACATACATATCACCAGAAGGTTGCGTTCACAACCAAACTTGTTATTTTTTAATTAAAAAACACAATTCAAGATATTGACCGAGGGTGCTTGATGAAAGATTTAAATCAAAATTGAATCGTTGAAATTTTGTTCAATTACATAAGTTTTTTCACTAAAGATCCGAAATTACCCTTTCAGCATATTCATACATGCAGGTGCAAGCAGTGGCAGATTACCCCATAAGCGCACTTGGGGCCTCCAATCTTAGGGGGCTCGAAATTTAAATATATTATATAAAACCCATATAACCTTTTTAATTCAGATTTATTTATTCGGAAAACGGGTCCTCCAAATTTAATTGCGCCTGGGGCCTTCCAAGTGCTTAAGCCGTTACTAGGTGCACGGATGAACTTTTGAATGCTGAGAATAAAATGTAAGTGTGAGTTTATACTATCAAATATTGCGAATCATGGCACCTGACGAAGACTCAGAAAAACCGTATACTGAGCTTCGAGAACAGATGCTTGCGTCGGATAATGGGGGTGAGGTGGTTTGATTTTGTGAGGAATTCAGAGATAAGGGAGCGTGCAAGACAGCGTCCCGTCACGTCAGTGGTTATGGAGAGACGTTGGAACTGGCTGGGTCACGTGCTGCGCATGCCTCCGGAAAGCCTCAATCCTGTCTGCCTCTTTTTCGACCGGTGGGATTCCGCCGTTCTGGACGTCCGTCGGGTACTATCCATAGGTTGTACTCGGCGGAACTGAGGGATGCTGGCATGTCATGGGAGGAAGCAAAGCTATTGGCGGGAGACAGAGAAACATGGAAGTGCCGCGTGGCGGCCATATGCTCCACGTAGGGAGCGAACATGGCCAAAGAAGATCAAATATGCCAAAAGACGAAGCCTTAGTCGTAAGTCGAAACTGAACAAAATTAATGTATATTCTTAATTGTAAGAATATATATTATAGCTGTCAGATATCATTTAACATTTTTGGTCAGCATGTTATACTAGTTGAAGCTTCGATCTTATTTTTTAAGCAAACAAAGTATTTACTGTGTTATATGTAAAACTAAAGCAATTTTAAATTAGTAGCTTAATAAATACATATATGTACGTTGTAGCAGTGCTTTTTTCGCACGTAACGCAGTAGAAAAGCGTTCCGGCATCTTTTTTCTTGACATTTTAAATGTTTCAAATCATTATTCTCATTTTTTTTATAATTTTAAAACTTTTGATTTTTTTTGGAAACCATTGGCTGTTTGTCCTTATATAAGGTCCATTTTGAATGTAATCAGTGGCGGATTAACCTATAAGCGCTTGAGGCACTTGCTTGGGGCCTCCGAATTTAGGGGCCTCAAAAATAGCTTATATTATATAGCCCATATACTTTTTTTTCAGAATATAATGCATTTTTATTATTTTATATGGAATTTTCTGACGTTTTTGTGTTATCCGAAAAATAGGAATTTATTAATTTTTAATTTTATGTAACACTTTTAAATTTCAATTAAGAATATCTATTGCAAAAGTCCATTTTTAAATATAGCAATTCAACTAAAAATACGAAGTCACACAAACATAACCAAACACCCTTATTTTTGAAAAGACATAAATAAAACCAAATGCATTCATGCATACAAAATCATAGTTGGCGATGTAGCTTTTATATGTAGGAAACCAATTTGTCATCTGATATGCCGCCTAAAACAACAAATCTGTCGTAAGGCGTGGCCCAAGAAACGAAGTTTAATTATGCGCAAAGTATTGGTTCCCACGTAAAATTTTACTTTGGCGGTTTTATAGAAATGTGTCGTCCCGAGAATTTCATGAGCGTACGTTTTTAGCTAGCCTTTTTTTATAAATGCATATTGTAAATGTAGAATATCATGCATCTGTTTAATAAATGTGCACGATGGTTGAATATTTTTCTGCCCAACATCAAAAGGTCAAAACCTTCGATTTAGTATTACATTACGAGTCAATGTAATCTGTCGTTTTGCACAATTTTGATATTAATATTTTTTATGAGTGATTTTGACGATGATAATGATGATGCGCTCATAACTGGATAGTGATATTTTAGTTATATAGATACTTTATTCACAGGTGAGTCAAAATAAAACAAAATATTAACTTATCAGGTAAACTTGTAAATACATTAGTGTTAATTTTAGTGAAATGCTAAATAAACTAATAAATCATTTTTTTCTTAACCCTTGCAAGTGAGTACATATGTACATACGTATCGCACTTATCTAAAAATTAAAATTTATAAAAAAAATATTTTATTTATAGAATGTAATTACAAAAAGTATGAATAATAAATTTACAAGATTTATAAATAATAAGCTTAGATATCTTGTGAAATTTATTATAAAAATATCTTATTTATAGAATATAATTATAAAATTTATAAACAGATTATTCAGATTAATATTACTTCTAGATAATAAATTTATTAGATTTTTCTAAAATAACTTGAAAACTTTAAAAATCTATAAAAATATTAAAAATAAATTTATCATAATATTTATAAATAATAATTTTATTAAATTTAACCCTATCATAGTATATCCGAATAGTTTTTTAGCAAAAAAACAATAGTTTTTCTGTTTTTTTTTATCTTGGTTAGTATATAACTTTTGTCAAAAGTTATAACAGTTTGATCATGTTTGTTCATCAAACTCGTCGTAGCACCTTTGGCACTTTTTTATACTTTAAAATACGTTGACCGGTGGTTACTCAGAGGAAGACATGTTTCCGTGACAGGTCTCACAGATTCGATTACGATTCGAGGCATAGGTTTCTATAATATCAAAAAAAATTACTCCCACCCTTCCAATTCTAAAATAAATAAAGAAAAGCTGGTTCTGTCATAGCTCTTTCTTTCTATCATTATTTATTTGAGAAAAGAAAGAGGTTGATCACCTGAGTAATAAACAGTTCTCGTAAAAAAACTTCTGTTGAAATACCCCCACAAGGAAACCATAATCTCTACTTTGGAAACGGATATATGTAGATTAGAAAAAAAGCTTGACAAGAAGTGAGTTCTGGCACCTTTTTTTGAACTGCGTTATTAGACAGCGTCGTCTACTCTAATTCACTTGAAAACAGATAGGGTGAAATTGCCCACGGAAATAACAAATAAATAAAAGCAGCGAGTAAATTACTTTACAAGTACTATCTTTACAAAAGGATTGTAAAGGAAATGGTCAGTTTCAAGTTGTTGAGAGGTTTCTATATAAATACGTGATCGATTAAACACTACGATTTGTTCAAACTGTATATTTTATTGAATAAAAATTGGTTTTAAATTGACGTCAAAAATACAAAATCTTTTTAGTATACCATGACGTAGAAATCGTAGTTTGTAGTCTATTCGTAGAGGGTAGCGTGCGTGTTACATTAAGACATTGACGATTTATTCGTTCGGAAGGTTTTTACCTACCCCCTTCTCACAGGGGGGAAGTGAAAGGGAGATTGTCGAGAAATATAAACACCACTTCTGCCACAGCTGTTTGGTACAATTATGTCAAATATATTAAGTAATACATTATGCTGGTTTATTTTTTTATAATTCCGATATTGGTGGAATAGAATATTTGTTCTATATTAAGAATTATTGTAATCATGAAACCCCCGGAATAAAAACTTCCTTGTCACACCCAAACGGTTTTAAGAAATACATATTATTTAGATTTATTATTATTGGAGTAATTATTATTTATTATTATTGCTATAAAGTATAAAAACTAATAATTTGTGTAAAAAGCACAGAAAAAAAGAAAACAATTGAAAATAGATATTAAAACTGGTTGACTCTTGTAAGAAAGGGCGAGCGAGTTGAAAATAAGACGATACATTCGGTTCTCTAAATATAAATCATCCCAATTTTTGTACATTTTATGACGCCAGTGGTCACAACTGGAATGGCTTAGTGCAGTGGTCGGCAACCTACTACTCCCTGGTAATCGAATTACCCACTTCGACATTTTGAGTTACCCGCCAAGATTTTATGATGATATTTTTTTTTATCAATTTACTTATTTAATAAGACCAAGGAAGCCACCAATAATAATATTATATGTGTGTTTAGTATTTACACATGTATATTATGTGTTATATATAAATATATATCTTATTTTCTAAAAATGATTTTTTAAGGAATGAATGGTAAAAAAATATTTTTACTTTTACCCACTAACCAAATTTATTTTTGCAAAAAAAATTTTTTTTACCCAGTCTTTCAAAAGGTTGCTGATCACTGGTTTAGTGTTTAGAACAGATACGAGTATATTTCTTTTTTATTATCCGTGAGATATTTCATTGAATCAGTGGAAGTATTTAGACTAAACAATTAGATAGCACACAAAATATGACGATCGCCGCCCCGCAGTGACACAAATCTATATATATAAAATGTAGGGCTATTTTCACCACTTATAATTGAAGAGCGGCTGAACAGATTTTTATGATCTTTAATTTGTTGAATTCGTCTCCGCCCAGAACAAGCATTAAAACATCGGAAAAATATCACGGGAAAGAAATCTATCTATCTAAATATATAAAAATGAACGTTTGTTTGTTTGTTTGTTACCTATACGCTCCTATACTTTTAATCCGATTGCGATAAAAACTTTAATGAGTTATTTTGAGGATACCCGAAAAGGTTAATAAATCAGTGGTGGGCTGCCAATGCATTCATTTGTTTGTTTGTCTGGTATGCGTTCCTATACCGTTCATCCAATTGCAATACAATTTTGGTGAGTTATTGTGAGGACGCCTGCAAATCTATATAAATCATCGGTGAGCTGCCAATACGTTAATTTGTTTGTTTTTTTTGTATGCGTTCCTATACCATTCATCGGACTGCGATAAAACTTTGGTGAGTTGTTGTGCGGATGGGCGCAAATGTATATGAATCAGCAGTGGGCTGCCAATACGTTAATTGTTGGTTTGTCCCTTATGCGTTCCTGTTTCTATACCGTTCATCTGATTGCGATAAAGCTTTGGTGACCTGTTGTGCGGAAGCCCATAAAATTTTCTTAATTAAAAAAAGATAGCAGTGGGCTGCCAATACGTTAATTTGGTAGTTTTTTCTTTATTCGTTCCTGTGTCTATACCTTTCATCCGATTCTAATAAAACTTTGGTGAGTTGTTGTGTGGACACCCGTTAAGTTTTCTAAAATAATATAGCCAGCGGTAGGCTGCTAATGCGTTTACAAGCAATTCTCGATGTTCTGAGAAACAGTGAGTTTTTTATCACTCTGATGGACTACTTAAATAAGCAATCGATTGTTACTTACTTTAATTTTAAAAATTCATACTTTTTATGTGGACAGCTGAATGTGGCCTGCTCACGCGTTGGCAAACTTACAGATCTATTCGTATACGCGCAAGACAGAAAAACAAAAAATATCAAAAAGCACTTCAATAAACAGAATTAAAACACAAAGACTTTCATTCTTTGAGTGGCCTTGAAACGCATGCCGGGTACTCGCTGGTTATGAATAAAATTCATCTTCATACATTTTGTATTGAATAGCTTTTTCAACTGCCAACTTGCTTGCGTCGGTCGCGTGTACATGGCGTGTACAGTCAATCAAAAATACACATCTATTATATGTATAATCTATCTACATCTCTATATACACTTGGGCCTCGTATAACACGGTTTTATACAACACGGATTTATACAACACGGTTGTATAAATTCTGGCATATTTTTTATACAACACGCTTTATATAACACGGTTTCAAAAAAAATAAAAAAATTGCATGTTTAATTTGTACGTTCATGTAATGTGCATATGACAAATCTTACGAAACGGGATTGTATGGGAAGAAGATGCCGCGACGAACCTACATCTCAAAAAATGAAAAACACGCTAAAGGATTCAAGGTGGCGAAAGAAAGAATATCTTTACTATTATGTTCTAATTCTTCAGGAGATTCCATAATGAAACCATTATTTATTAATCAATCCTTAAACCCCCGAGCACTAAAAGGTTATGAAAAAGAGAATTTACCTATTTATTGGAGAGCCAATAAAAAGGCTTGGACCACAAGTATTCTTTTCAAAGATTGGTTTTACAATTGTTTTATACCTGATGCAAGAGATTATATGAGAAACAAGAATCTTGATTTTAAAATATTATTGATATTGGACAATGCACCAGGACATCCGCTCGATTTAAAATATCCTAATGTGGAAATATTATTTTTACCACCAAATACTACGTCTTTAATCCAGCCCTTAGATCAAGGTATAATTTCAACATTCAAATCCTATTACATTCGTCGAACATTTGAAAAAATATTAAAAGACATTGATCAAGGTGAAAATTTAACACTTCCACAAGCTTGGAAAAAATTTTCTATTCGAAATTGTGTCGATATTGTTTCTGCATCCGCTAAAGAAATAAAATAATCCACTTTAAATTCGTGCTGTAAAAACTATGGCCAGAAGTAGTGTCTGGAGAAAATGTTCTACCACCAATAGAACATGAATACCTAAGGACAATAAACATTTGTTGTGGTATTGATGGGGAAGGTTTTAATGACATCCAAGAAATATTGGAGGATCGTATGTTGAACGAAGAAGAATCAGCTGAAATATTAGATGAACCCACCACAATTAACAACACAGAAAGCAGTTGCAGCGAAGCAGCTACATGTTTCACACTAAAAACTATAGATGACGGTTTGGAATTGGCTATAAAATTAGAAAACTTTTTTATTGAAAAGGATTCTATAATGAAAAGAAGTTCGAAATTTAAGAGGGAATTGTAACAGAATTTGAAACCTTATAAGGAAATACGTGAAGATTTATATGCCAAGAGCAGACAATCACTCATTACCGAATTTTTGAAGGCTAAAACCACAAGAAATCCAGAGTCCTCCGATGATAAAAACGTACAACCGATTTCTAAAAAGAGTAAAACATATAGAATTATAAGTGATAGTGATGATGAATGAATGCCATATTATGTTATTAAAGTTTTTTTCATGAATATGTAAATCTATATTTGTTTATTTAAAAAAATAAATTATATATTTATATAAATTATCTTCGTTATTTTTTTTTTGGAACGCAACCCCTAATTTTGTATGAACTTCAAACCTTGCATAACACGGTTTTGTATTACACAGTGTTTTTGTGGAACCATATAACCGTGTTATACGAGGCCCAGGTGTATATAAAAATCTCGTGTCACGGTGTTTGTTGCCGAACTCCTCCGAAACGGCTTGACCGATTTTTATGATTTTTTAAATGTATATTTGTTGGATAGTCGAATAGGTTGTTAAGTATTTTTCATCCCACTAGGTGAAAAGTATAAGTAAGGTGAAAGCTATCCAGATTTTTTTTCAATATTGTTGACGTCCTTCCTTCGTATATCAAGCAGAACGAAATTATTTATGTTGTTGAATAACAGATGGCGCAAGAAGAGTCGTCGTTTGTATTTCGCCCAATGATAACGGCTTATTTTAAGCGGCACATTTTTCGACCGCTGCTAACGGTTTATTTTGAACCGCATATTTTGTGATTTGTCGTTCGTCTAATTGGAACGGCTTATCTTTTTATCTTCAAAATTCAAATTTCATAGCCAAGAACACAAATATTGTAGTATATGTTAAAATAATATTGAGAAAACTGAATTTTAAAGTTTGTATCGTTTAAGAATTTTTTCAAATAATAAAAGACACAGTTCGATTATTGAAAGATATGATTATATTTCGCGTCCGGCCTCGAAAACTTTTTACATGAAAACATGCATTAAAAATGTTATAATTACGGTATGGATATTTTATAAAATATTTCGACTTTTATTCGAACACGTATAAACACAAGTCCATAGGTCTTCTTCTTCTTCTCCGAAATATATTTGTTTGAAACTATATATTAATTAACAGTCGATAAAATAATCACTTTTTACTCACTTTTCACAAATATGTTCGTAATAATGTCCTCGGGTCTTTTTATTCTACGAAATATATTTTTTAGCGTACTTAGACATTTCAATTATTCTAAAAAATATATTACAAAAATTAAATACTGCAGGGCTGTCGATATATGTCCCAAGGACTTTTTCTTTTTCTACGAAATATATTTGTTAACAAACTTAGACATTTCAATTATTCTAAAAATTATATTATTTACAATTTAAATACTGCAAGACTTTCGATATATATCCCGAGGTCTTTTTCTTTTTCTATGAAATATATTTGTTAGCAAACTTAAACATTTAAATTATTCTAAAAATCTCTATATAGGCTTGACCGATTTTCATGATTTTTTTTATGTATATTTGTTAGATATGAGAATAGGTTGTTAAATATATTTCATACCGCTAGGTGAAAGGTGTCCCTATTCAGTTTTTTTTCAATATTTTTGACATCCGTCGTTCGTGTTTCAGAACGAAATTATTTATGTTGTTGAATAACAGATGTCGCAAGAAGCGTCGCGTCATTTTGCCATTTCATTCGGCATTTGTTTTGTGTATCAACGCAGTGCGTGTAAAATTTTGTACGATTTATTTTAATTTATCTATTTGTGTGCGTGTCCGACTCCGACTTCACAGCCTTGGATATAACAATCGCTGAAGAAATTGTTTCTGAATCTCCAAGTCAGATACGCACATTATTAGCTATCATTATTTTGACATGCTTCCCATCGAATCCATGTGAACTGTGGAACAAATACAAGGATGACATGTCAGAAAATATATTAAATCGAATTCGTGTCAGTTCAGGAAATTTCGATCTCGAGGTGAATGAAGAGATACATAACCAGGCTTTGCTTTGAATCGAAGACATGTGTTACCTCATGTGCGGCAGTTTGTTAGTCAAGTTAGGAATGCCAACGCCAGATCGCGAAATGAACGACGCTTTCAATCGAGAATTGGAACGTGTACGTGAATATGATCGAGATGTATTGAACCAATCAGTTCGAACGAATGTACAACTGTTAAACCCACAACAGAAGGAAGTGTACGATACGTTAATGAAGGAAATTGATGATGGAAATGGTGGCTTATTTTTCCTCGATGCACCCGGTGGAACTGGGAAGATATTCCTCATGTCATTGATTATGGCTACCGTTCATTTGAGATCCAAAAATGCTGTAGCAGCTTCTTCTTCTGGAATAGCGGCTACGTTGAAATTGCCGTTGAACCTCCAAACGACTTAAAAACTGACATGAAAGATTGAGAAACACTCAGCAATGGACAAAGTTTTGGTAGCAAGTAAAATCATCACCTGGGATAAATGCACAATGGCGCACAAACGCGCATTGGAAGCACTCAATAAAACTTTAAAATATCTGTGCAATGACTCAAGATCTTTTGGAGGCGTAATGATTCTACTATTTGGCGATTTCCGCCAAACACTACCAGTCTTTCCAAGATCGACAGAAGCGATCGACGCTTGCCTCAATTCATCGACTCTGTGGCGCTATGTGAAGAAACTTCAGCTGACGACAAACATGCGAGTTGAATTTCTAAGCGATCTATCTGCCGAAGATTTCTCCAAGCAATTGATGACTATCTGTAACGGTCGTGTTCCTGTCGACAAATCGAACGGATTGATTTTGTTTCCTCCAAATGTTTGCAGTTTCGTCCCATCGGAGGACGACCTCATCAGCAAAGTGTTCCCGAAAATCATTGCTAATCACAAAAATCACAATTGGTTGAGTGGAAGAGCAACTCTTGCGGTAAAGAACAAAGATATGGATTATTTAAACTTCACAATTCAAAATCAATCATTGATCCACTGCGTCCCTTCAAATCTATCGACTGTGTAACAAACGAAGACGAAGCATCTAACTATCCAACTAAATTGTTAAGGTCATTGGATCTTCCTGGCTTGCCACTGCACAATTTACAACTGAAAGTTGGCTCGGTAGTCATCATGCTTCAAGTTATCAAATTTACACAAAATTTATTGATTCTGAGGCGGTACGAAGTTGGTTGTAAGGTATATTTCATCCCGCTAGTTGAAGGGTGTCCTTATCCGGTTTTTTTTCAATATTCCTGACATCCGTCGTTCATATTTCAAGCAGAACGAAATTATTTAAGTTGTTGAATGGCAGATGGCGCTAAGTGCGCAGCATCCAAAATAAGCAAGTTGTTTATGACTCCTTAGTTACGTTCGTTTGATACGTGCCATGGTTACGTCAACAATCAAGGGGTATTTATTGTGAAAAATTATCAAGTGAATTTGTAATAGTCTTCACAAAGCATTTCTTTCGCTGTCAACAATTATGCCACCTAAAAGACTAGCTATTAGTTAATCTAGACCTCAAGCAAAAAAGAAAACGGCATCACGAGCTTCAGAAACAGACGAGCAAGTTTAGAAACCGTTTGAGCTCGCACTGTTCAAGCCCGGTCGTCTGATACAATGATCTGCAAACAACCTTTCTGACCGTGATTTGCAACGAGAAACACAATTTAATGTCGACAAATTCGTTCAAACAAATCTTCCGAAATTGGTCCCAGAACAACGCATAGCGTGTGATAGAATTTATGCATGCAATCAATCACAAGCCAAAACTTTGATCACAAAACAATATTGCATTGGAAATCGCTTCATCTGCAATTGCAGCAACTCTTTTGAATGGTGGTCAAACAGCGCATTCAGCAAAGAAATTGCCTTTGAACACCAACATGCAATATCAAAAAAAAATCATGATTGATGAAGTACTTTAATCATATCAACTCATTAAATGGGACGAATTTACTATGGCGCACAAAACGGCATTGGAAAATCTTCACTATATGTACACTAAAGGATTTGAGAGGAAATGAACAGGTCTTTGGTGGCGCACCTTTTTTATTGTCTGGTGATTTTCGACAAACTCTACCAGTTATACCATGAACCAAGTGCATGTCTAATGATGAATCAAGTGCATGTCTCAAATCATCAGTTTTATGGTGACATGTGCAGAAATTGACTTTGAAAGCTAATATCCGTGTAGAATTACAATATGACGCATCCCCTTAAACGTTTCAAAAAACAATTGTCGGAAATTAGGAATGGAAAAATGGAAATCGATGAATCCACACAATGTATGACATTGTCACCAAGCTTCTGTAAGATTAAAGGAACCACCAGCGAATTGATGCACAAAGTTTTCCAAAATATCGCACAGAATAACAAAAATCATCAGTGGCTCAGTGAACGTGTAATATTAGCAGTCAAAAACAACGATGATAATACCATCAACTTCAGGATTCAAAACGAAATACCAGGAAAAGAAACAACGTATAAGTCTATCGATACTATAAATTGATCAAGACGAAGTTGTCAATTATCCAACTGAATTCTTAAGCTCACTTGATTTGCCAGGCATGGCTACCGCACGTTATAACACTGAAAATTGGCGTACCTATCATTCTTCTCCGAAATATAAATCCACCACGACTTTGCAACGGTACCAAGCTTTCAGTGAAAAGGTAATGAACGATATCATCTAAGCCTTAGAGCGATTTCCAACCTGGGAGGCGCGAACAGTCCAAAATATTTATTTACTCTTTAAAACGTGTCTTTATTACTATTTGAAATAAAGGATAGGGAGGCGCGAAGATATTTTTTCCTCCAAAGGGAGGCGCAGTGACATAAAGGTTGGAAACCACTGATCTAAGCTACAATTTTAAATGGAAAAGTTAAAGGATACGATGTACTGTTGCCAAGCATTCCAATAATTCCGACAGATAGGCCATTAGAATTAAAATGTTTGCAATTTCCGGTGCGACTCGCATTTGGACAATCGCTGCAAGTGTGTGGACTTAATTTAAAAAATTCATGCTTCTCACATGGACAGCTGTATCTGGCCTGTTCACGCGTTGAAAAACCTTCAGATCTTTTCATATACGCACCAGACAAAAAAATATATATATCCAAAAGCACTATAAACAGAATTAAAACACAAACACTTTCTTTCTTTGAGTGGTATTGCAACGCATGGCGGGTCAGCTAGTATACATATAAATTAATGTTTGTTTGTTTTTTTGTCCTTTATGTGCTCCTATACCACTCATCAGATTGCGATGAAATTTTGATGAGTTGTTGTGCGGACGCCAGAAAAGGTTTATAAATCAACGGTGGGCTATCAATGCATTAGTTTGTTTGTTTTTCTGGTATGCGTTCCTATACCGTTCATGCAATTTTGGCGAGTTGTTGTGCGGCCGCCCACAAATGTAAATAAATCAGCAGTGAGTTGCCAATACGTAAATTTGTTAGTTTGTTTCTTCTGCGTTCCTGTTCCTATACCGTTTATCCGTTTATCCGATTGGTTGTACGGAATCTCGCAAAGTTTTTTGAGTTAGTACAGCCAGCAGTGTGCTACCAATGCTGGCAAGGGGCTAACTTTATATTAAAGCAATTCTCGGTGTTCTGGGAAGCAGTGAGTTTTTATCATACTGATAAAATTCGCGAAATGTGAAATTCGGACTGTGCGTGGAATGTGCGACTCGCATTTGCAATGACCATCAAAAAAGCACAGGGAAAATCGCTAAAAGTATGTGGATCAAATGTTGAAAATCAATGCTTATCATATGAACAGCTGTATGTGGTCTGCTCACGCGTTGGAAAACCTTCAGATCTATTCGTATACGCACAAGACAGAAAAAAAGTATATATCCAAAAGCACTTCAATAAGTAGAATTAAAACACAAACACTTTCATTCTTTGAGTGCCATTGCAACGCTTGCCGGGAACCGGCTAGTAATTTTATCATGAGGATTTGTTTTCTTAGTGATTTTATGTTAAATATTATTTACAACCCCTGCTCCCATTGCAATACCGAACTATGTAGTTGAATTTTAATTGTTGTACATTTTCTTACCGTTTTATTTATCTTCAAGTGCACGTTATCATTAAGCATTTTTATGTTACGACCTTCGAATTGATTTTTAACAAAAATCGATTCAAACGACCTTATTTAATTTAAAAAAAACACAGAGATTGTTATGGTTTATGTGATTAGTTTCCTAATGAAGATTGAAATGTTCGAAAATTAAAAAGTCGAGACCAACTTAGGCTCGACTATATGCTTTCTTTGATCCTGCCTATTTGAATAATTTTATATTAGGTATATTTTTAAGATGTTAGCTGCCAACTCTTGTGGAAAGGCAAGACAATAATTATCAACTGATCGATTGAAATTATCTCTTCGAAATGATTGCGGCGAGTGCAAGTCTAGGGCTGTGAAGTCGGACTGTCTTAACTGGAGCCGTGCTAGAAAAAAACTTAAAACATCGAGTCCTTTTTTAAACAAATGTGTATTCAAATTGTAAGGGTCATAAGTGGCGCCACTGCATGCTACTAAGCTTAAAAAAATAAGATCGTTTAACAATGGTCGGAGTCGTCTTATTTCTTAACGATTCCATAGCCTTAGGCACAACCGCTGTCCTTATTACACGAAATAGTGGAATTATAACATTTTGTTTTATATCTTATATCTTATCTTATATATATACATAAATGATTTTTTGTATGTATGTTTTTGAATCTTTGGCGTCTATGGATTCAAAAGCCACAAGTCCGATTGCGATAAAACTTCGACAATAATTTAGCTTGCTCTTCCGGCAAGGTTATAGGCGTATTAAAATTAACAATCAGTGTCGAAAAACTAAAATATTCGTAGATTTCAATGTTTTTTACCAGTCAAACTCCCGAGTATTCCAAAGGAAAAATGGCCGCCGTTCGAATTTGAATTTTGTTTGAACGGCGGCCATTTTGTTTTGGTTTGACAATTCAAATTTGATGTTCGATTGTTTCGATTTCAGATCTGTCAAATCGTATGGTCTAAATTTTGACATTACATTTAAATGTATTTCGTGCATTAAGTGTGATTGTTTGTTTGTTATTTTTGCGATGTTCTTAGATTAGTTTTATTTGGAATTAAAAACTGTACTCTTTTCACTTCAATTAATACTATACTATTTATATATAGAACGTCAAAAAAATATTTCGTGATATTTGACAGCAAAAGTACATTGTGAATTATATTACATAGCGTTAGAAGGCCATTATTTTATGATTAATTTTAAATGCATGTGAATAAAGATATTATGCGAAAAACTGCTACGTACATAATTCCTGTGTCCACTGTCAATACTTCATGGAAAAGCATTCTATATTTATATTAAACGGTTTTTCTCTTATTAAATGTTCTTATATAATCTCGAATGCGAAATTATTAACAAAGAGAGTTTTAAGTGATTATTTTCATGATGTTCAACGAATATTGTACAATTTAAGATTTCGACTGAAGGTACTTGGTGGAATTTCTTCCGGCGTTCAAGTGCACGGATGAACTTGAACTGACGCTTAGTAAACGAATTTTTCGTGTTTATATAATGTACAATCTCTTTTTTATGTTTTGTCAACTATTATATGTAAATGCTAACAGAATTTTGATGATTATGCATGCATTGATTATACGTTTTAGGTTTGAAAGTCTTTTTGAACGAGGTTATCATCTATTAGGTGTGTCAAGTCATATAAGTGTAGATGAATAAATATATATCTTATATTCTGGAATTCCTATTTTTAAGGTTCCCATATACTACAGATTATTAACAGTAAGAACACAATAACATTAATTTATGTGTTTTACAATTTATATTTGTTTTAGGCAGTTTTTTAGTGAGGCACATCTTTTTAGAAACGGTAATCATAGATTAATAATTTCGAATACGAAAAAAGACTGAACGTATGAAATAAAAGTCACACAATCATGATCAGAGTGAAATGAATGTTTGTTTGTTCGTACGTTATGCGTTGCCGCACCGCTCGCCCGATTGCAATAAAACTTTTACAACCTTTTTGCTTGCACTTCCGGGAAGGCTATAAATCTTATATATAAAAATCAATGTTTGTATGTCCGCCATACAGTTCATTTTGACAACGTATGCTTTCACTTGCGCGAAGGTTATAATACAATTAAATTACTGTAGGTGGCGCGTGTGCTGTACCATAGACAATCAGCAGCAAACGTCAAACAGACAGAAAAAGAAAGCATGCACTTCAATATACACAATTAAAACACAAACACTTTCTTTCTTCGAGTGGCATTGCAACGCTTTCCGAGTACCGGCTAGTTATCATATAAAAAGATTTTTGAGTACATTAAATACTAAATTAAATTTGATAATTTTGCTATTCTAGACTGATAGTGAGATATTATTTTTAAAAAATCCACAAATCTACCACCGAATCCGCAGAAAATATTTTAATACGTCTTCTGTTATCACAAGTAACGTAACATTTTACCCGACGGTTTCGCGTAAAACCTGAACAATAAAAATAAAAAAAATTGATCGTATAAAATAAGCTTTCAAAATAACCTCCTTTAAACTGAAGACTGAAGACAATCGTATTTTTCTTTAAAACGTTTTTTATAGAAACCTTATTTCTAACCATGTCATATAGTATTATGACAACTAAACAAAGCATCTAAGCTCTTAGGGTGTCCTTTAGGATGTGACATTACAAAGCGAAGACGTACATCGAAAAAGAACCTCATCGTCATGTGATATACTTCCTTATTTTCTACCTTTTCTTCCAGGAACTTAAAAAAGATAAACTATATCTCCTTCAATCACTGAGTGGTATGTTATAATATCATCATATACTATTCATGCTAAGTTTGTCATTTTTCACAAAAACCAAAATCACATCAAAAACATTTTAATTTCATCACAACACAAAATCACAACAAAATTTTAATTATAATTGTAATAACCATCAGTCACCACTTAAGGGGGTATTCTAGTCTAGAGGCACGAATTTCGGGTGTTTTTTTGAGCTCTGTAAAAAATAAACAAAGGAAATTTTTAGCATCCATTTTTTTACCATTCGTTTATTTATATTTTAAAAATACATAAAAAATTAAAAAATATAAATAAATACAAAACTAGAAAAGTTATCGACTGGTAAAGGGGGGATCCAAAAAAGGTGGTGTCGTGGCGTACATGATTCCAACCTTTCTGGTAATTTGAAAAAATTGACGTGAATTAACTAATAAAAATGTCGCTATCGCCTCTAAAAGTCAAAATAAAAATTGATCACAAAATGGCAGCCGTTTGAAAAAAAAAGTTCAATTTTCACGTTTTTTTAACATTTACAATTTTTTTAAAAATAGTTAAAATTAAAATTTTGACTTAAATCTGCTGCGGGCTATAGAAAAATGTATAGAAAAAGTTCACACAACAATTTCAAAATAAATCGACATGATAGAATTTGAGATATTATGCATGCCAGCTTGAAAAAAGTAGTTTCGAGAAAAACGCGTTTAATGTTTTGAGTTTCGATTTGTTCCGGTCGGACCAGCTTAGTTGCTGCATCACCAAAATCGCTGTAACTCGGTAAATAATCAAAATTTTGAGAAGTCCTTTTGAGTACATAGTCTAAGATGTCTAAACTTTAGAAAAATATACAAAAGAAAGTATCGATTTTTTCAAATTTCTAGACTAGAATACCCCCTTAAAACTTAATCATATTTGGTGTTTTTTTAATCATATGTTAGAGGTGTTAAGCATTTTAATTTAGTGTAATTAAAGAATTACTTTTACTGTTATTTGTAAATTCTTTTCAATGTCAATTGTTGTTTACACCTTTTCATTTCAATTAATTTTTGTACAAATGGCACTGTTTATATATTTCTAATCATTTGACAATGCTCGCAATGAGCGAAACCGGTTCTGACCTTTTAAATAAAGTGGAATAAAGTACAAAGGAAAATTGTGTTTCTATTAATATAATGCTTTTCCACCAAGTATTGACAGTTAACACCCTAATAGTGATCAAAAACATTAATAGTGAAAAAAAAAGTTCGCTTACTCTTCATTCATGCTGAATAAACTTTTTTTATCCATGTCCGCTCCCAATGTGGAACATATGGCCTCCTAATGGGGATATCTTAGCAGATTTTTTTCTACGAAAACTGTTTGTTACTCAGTCGCTCAACCTCTCTTTTCCAAAGAGAGCAGTAGGCATATGAGGATAAGGCTAGGACAAGACTAATGGTTAACTAATCGCTCTCACTACACCCAGTTATTGAAGAACCGGAAGGGTAGGAGTGAATTTTTAGTCATTTCAAACACCCATGCTATCGAACAGAAATCTATAAATCGATCGAAAAAATGCTGTTCGTACTGGGACTCGAATCCGTGAGATCACTCAGAAGCCAACACTGAATAAACTTAATAATAAAATATTTAGGCAATAAAGAACTTTATTATAGACAAGGTCCAGTTTTACTCATCGCGGCTTTTATGAACTGATATAATATCAAACGTTATTTATACAAAATTAAATTATTATTCTGAGGACTGTATAGTATCATTTATTGCTGTAACACTTGTAACACGATTAGTGAAATAACAAGCTTATCAAATTGCATTAAAAATAAAAATAAACCCTACAAAGTTGCTGCTGAATCTACCAAAATGAATAAAATCATCAGAATACGTATTTTAATATGAAAAAAAAATGTTTATTAAGATGAAGGAAAACATTAATCAAAATTCAAAAAAAAATGTAATTCTTGTTAATACAAAATTGAGATTGAAGTTTTTGCATATATGCGAACTCATTTTAACCAGTTAGATTAATATGTATTTGAAATTTTAAGACTAAATTGCTAAGAATCTGGTCAGTAAAATAGTACAAATATTCTTCATAAAAAGTTTAAACTTACTACAATACTTTGTTTGATACAGACTTAATTGAAGTTGGACTATCCGGACACTTTCAAAAAAATGTGAGTATAATTTCAAAACGCTGAAATAATAAAATTTTAAACGGCCGTTCTCTTATCTTATTTGGCATTTAAAAGAGCATTTTTGTTAGCATTACTTTTAAATACCCACGAAGCCTCAATGCAGGGGTCGATCACCGAAATCTTACAAAAGAATAGCAAGTAAGAATATCTCTGGCTCAAAGTTGTAAAAGAATATCAGTTAAAAAATACTTGAGCTATTTGTATTGTGTTGTGAATTCTAAGAATACGGGTAGAAATCTGGTTTTAAATCGAATGGAAATTAATATTGCCATCATAAATAAACTCACAAAAATCTTCTGTATTTTTATAAGCGATCAAGTATCAATAAAAGAATACTTTCAAATAAAACAAAAGAAAGCTTCTATCATTCGAAAATTGACATTTTGTGAAATTACTTAGAACAAGCACTGCAAAAGTGAATTGTTGTTAATAATATGTCTGACACAATTAGTCGGTAGCCTGATTTAAAACGCACAGTTAATATTTATTCAGTGAAAACCAGTTATAATAATTCTATAAAAACTTGGACTCCAGTGAGACATTTTGATTGGTATGTCTTTATTTGAATATTAGCTGTACAAGCATTATTTTATAAATGAGTTAAGCTGTTCGAGGTTTTGTAATGAATTTAATAAATTTTTTCGTTCTATAGTAGTATTATACTATAAGAATCTAGATAACTAACTCTTTTCTTGGCCATTCTGAAAAAAAATCGATAGAAATCCAACAAATCACAAAACAAATACAACATTATGCACCAAATTTGTTTGTTTACTTGTTTTGTTGTTGTTTTTGATTTACCTAATTTTAAATTTTCGCTGTAAATCTTCTTAGTATCGAGATATAAAAACTAAGCAAAATTTTATTATTTTGAAAAGAAAGAAAGATAGTTTAAAAACACTCATACTACATATCCCATAATTAAAAAAATAACGCAAAAATTCATAAGCAATAAATCTATTTATGTTTCAAATGAAGAACTGGGAAAAAAAGGAGAAGGAATAAAGACATTGGATACATTCACAACTGTGGTAGCGGTGTCGAGGACCGAGGTGAATGACTACAGCCAAAGTTTGACTTGAGCTGTGAATGAGGAAAGGTTTGTATGTAAGTATTCAGACTCTAAAGTTTCATAAAAAAACTCTTCACGGTGAGTAAAACGGTCTACAGCGACATCTATAATTAAGAAAAATTTTCAAGTGACTTATTTACAATTATTCGTTTAATTGATAAAACCAAGCTGAATAGAATTTAAAAAACACCCAAGTTGAATAAAGCATTACTTATTTTCCTTTCATACTAACAGTTTGCTGTAAAAAATGAACACGGAGGCAGTGTCGTACCAACATAAAAATATTTTTTTTACTAAATAAATTGATCCCAACCAAAACACACTATTCATTTTTTTTCAAATATAGGAAGCACTGAGGATAAGGAGTGGTTAAATATAGTCACTTCTTTTTTTTCATTTAACAATCCTCAATTTGACAGTTATTATTTAAAGATTTAATTATCTATAAATGTTTTATGAAAGCTGAAAATGCAAAGCAGTGGTGATATTTGAGATGAATAAGTTTAATGTTATAAAATAAGAGGTTGTTGTTTAAAGCAGCGTTTCTCAACCGGGGGCCATGTGGCTCCCTTGGGGGACACAGCATGCTCCAAGGAGGCCACAGAAGAAAATATCAGTTTTGGGAGGCCACAGCAGACTTTAGGGAGGCCACGGCCACTCAAAATATAATGAACTAAAATTTATATTAAAATCAAATATAATACAATAGGACGACAATACATTGCAGCAGAAAGAATGTATTTATTATACATACTCTTTACTATTTTTTCAATGATATTTAAGAATACCATAATAACTGCATCCTAAAGTAAGCGTCAACAATATTTTATTGACTATCTTGTCCACGGATTTCTTTCATCACCCCATGATATTATGAAACTCGTGTGCGTTAAATATGTTTTGCTTCACTAATGCTACTATTTATTTTTAAAAAAGCACATGAAAGAAAAGCCATTTTAATAATTCAAAAAGCTTTAAGAAGTTTCCGCAGCAAAAAAATAGGATTTATAGTATTTGGTGAAAAATTAGACACTAGTTTAATTAATAGTTTCTTACAAAATTTCAAAATTAATTGCAAAAGCTAGAAAAACGCATTATATTTCCAAATCTTTGATTTTGCAATTTCAAGAGTTATGAATCAGAGTGAATGCAAACTAGTTTTCAGAAATTTATGGAAAACAAATAACACGAATAACGCTGCAGAATACGCCCCCGTAAGAATAGTGTGAACCATAGTGGGCTGTGATGGGTACAACATTGGGTACCCTAGGGATTAAAAAAAATGTGATATTAGCTCTCTTCTTCTGCGTACTTCTGATGGTTTGCAAACCGTCATCAAACCGTCAAAAGTACGCAGAAGAACAGAGCTAATAGCTAAACATATTTTTTTTAACAAACAATTTTGTTGTATTGTATTTTTTTAAAATAAATTTACCTACAATTATTTTTATTTTTTCCGAGCGCCGAGAATTTAATTACTAGGGGTAGGGTGGCCACGGAGAAATATGAGACTCAAAAGGGAGCCACGGGCTTAAAAAGGTTGAGAAACTATGGTTTAAAGCATGCCACTGGCTCTTTGGCCATTATAAACGGTCAAATTTTAGTGGAATATTATAATTAGAAATGCCTCTATTAACTGGGATGTTGTTTAAATTCTATTTAACTAGATATTATCCATTACACGATTTTTTATAAATAAGTCACTTAACAACATTCTAATTTATAGATGTTACTGTAGACCGTTTTGTTCACTTACTTTTCAACAATACATTCGTGGTAAGTTTATACACTTTTCCATTCGATTAACAAATTTTCATTGAATGGAAAGTATATATGAAAAGAGTACTGTACTGAGAGTGGATATAATATGCGAGTATTTTTATTCATTAGAAATAAATATTGAACAGTTTAACGAAGTACCTAAAAAATATATTAACTATTTCACATTACAATTAATTCGTCTAATATTGAAAAAAATCATGTATGATCAATTCGAGGGCAAGAGACATGACAAAAACCTTAGTTTAATGTCTAGAATAAGAATAGAAAATGGTATTGATCAATGGTATTGATCAATGACCATTTAGGAACTTGTACCCAGATCAACATGATGGATAGGGCGCTGCCTTAAAATATTAGGTCAAAGCATCGGTTCGACCAAAAGCCAGACCGGTCGTCTACTTGACTGGAACTTACGACTTGTAAACGGGTTAAATTATCAGAATATATTTTACTTTATATCATTTATATGAAGAGCAAGTAAATCTAAGTTCTATTGAGATAACATTTATTGGTTTTTTTTCCGCACACTAGTGTAAAGCAACCAAGGTAAAAATAACTACTTCTAAGACCCTTCTAACTCAATGCAGATGCTTACGAGATACGTACTGTAAGATATTGTGGATACAACGTCATGCAACCTATCTTGTCAGCTGACTTACTTCTCATCTATTCAATTTTGTAATCATATTCATGAATATATATTTATAATCCTTTTTCATTAAACCTTGTTCTTGAAACACTCATCAATTGGGCTTTACATTTATTATTAAATTAAAATAAAATGTTTCTCAACTCCTGTCCCCGGGAGAAAATACGAAAATAAATTTTTTGAGGTGGTGCAGTACCTCATTCATAATGTGACAGTACTTGATATTAAGAAGTTTGTGAATGTCTTGGTTTCAGTTTGTTCGCAGAAGAAAAAAAGAGCTACGAAGGTAGGTAGAGGATGAGAAAATACTTTTTTTCATACAGATTTAAAGAAATGTCATTATGAAGCGTTCACCGGATTAAAAGCGAGAACTTTATCACGTTTTAAGCTTTAAATGAGTGTTATTTAAAGAAATGTGTAGAGATAAATGGCTTTAATATCTCTTGAATTAATTTTTTAACTTCACTTAATATTAGCATCATTCTAATGTATAGTTTATTTAATAAATCCTGTTGAGCAACGAGCAGTTATTTTGAAGAAAAAGTAAAAAACAAACGTGTTTCTTAAATACTTTGGTTGCGTAGAATTACAACTGGTGACTGTTTGATTTCGCTTGTGTGTCAAATGTGGTTTCAGATCGCCGAATCGATTAAGTCTTTCTGGAGAGATCGTCATGTTTTAAGAGAAATTCTTCTTCACTAATTAAATACACAGATTTCGACTAAATGTGCGTGGTGGAATTCCAGTATTAAATTTGAAACGTTTAAATTTTCTACATTCACACAAATTTTGTCACTAGCGACCCGGGTTTCGCCTTTCAGCATTTTGAGGATTTCAAGTTCACGGAATCTGAGTCATTTCAAGTTCATCCGTGCACTTGGATGCCTCAGCCGAAGCCCGGGTCGTTAGTGACAAACTTTGTGTGAATGTGCGAAATTTGAACTTATTATAAGTAATATACACGCTCCAAATAAAATCGAAATAACTTAGCAATTCTCCATTATATTATGAGAAGAAAGGTAGTTTAAAACTCTCAGCCTCTTACAGCCATTGTGCTAAAATTAAAAACACTACGTTTTTACTGAACAGGGCAAAATTCCACAGTAGGCCAGAGACTAGTGCAGTATTTAGCTCAAACCATTTTGTATAACTCTACTATTTTACGGGAACTATAGTCACTGTAGTCGGTGAAGCGGGTTTATATAGTTTCCTGACTAAATTTAATGCTAAGGGTAGAGACTAAGGTTTCGTATTACTTTTCCGCGTGTGAGCAGGCTGAGTACTGTTTTACTAAAATATTCAGTGAGCTGAAGGTTTTGAGGGTAAAACACTTCCTTCAACACAATCTTACGAACGTAAGAATCGTTGTTATTATTGAGGTAACTTAATATACAGATTTAAAAGTGAATTATTGAAAAACAGCTACAAACAATTAATCCTTTAAAATTGAACATTTGTCATTTTTGAGTGGTAGTATTTGATGTTAGTATGGTCCGATCAAAATAGGACCAAAAAATCTTAAAACATTATCGTTTTATTATTTTAATTCTACATTGAAAAATAATAGCTCGAGAATAAAGTGTTGATTATCTTGATATAGGTACATAAATGAACAATATATGGGAATTTTCCGATTGGTAAATACATATCGATCGTCCAGTTATTACCAAGACAGGTCAATATAATGAAGATAATGGGCAATATAAGCAATACTCAGATTGGTCACTATAAATTGAGAATTATTCAATTTTACACTAAATTTATACATTTTATTAACAGGCGCTTACATCTAAGGTACTTAAGTAGGGTTAATAAGTTAACAAAATTTTGTTTAATTCTTTAGAATTTTAGATGGTTATTGGCATAAGCATTTTGATGTATCATTTTACTATATAATTACTGGATCCTATAGATCGCAAACTTTTACACATCACTGTATATTATGTAACCAAAACTTTAATGTTTCAGAATATATCACTAGGTAAAACAATCTTAATTTGTAATTTCTTGATATAAAGGTTCAAAATAAATTCATTGTTGTTCTTTTTATATCATGATAATTTAAGTGAAAGTGTTCTATATGAGATGTATTGTTTTATTATTTTGATTTAACATACTATGAACGCAAGATAGCTTTGGCCTAGCTCTGAAGGTTTTTTGTATTTTTATAAATCACCGTTACTATTATGTGCGGTATTATTGGATAAAAATGAGTAATAAGTGTTTTCAAATTCAGTTCACAAAACGTTTTTGGAAATATTTCTATGCTCGACATATAAATATAGATAAAGCAGGGTGGGACAAAAATTGAATCGCATATCGGGTAACTTTGGCCCTTGCCACAAATATTCACAATAATTACTATAATCTCGAGAGTTTTAAGGTATTTGCAACTTTTCTCCGCGACTTCGTGTATTTTTTATGCCAAAAACATAGAACCCGTTTTTTATAGAGTAGGAATGCTACAAAATACCATCGCTTTGCTAAGAAACATACTGCTGGCAATAGTATGACCATAACATTATGACGGCGATATTTTAAACCTTTTTCCTTGTAGTGGACCAATGTTAGACCAATGTACAAAGTTACCCGTTATACTTTTTTATAGACGTTTCCGTATCTCATAAAATTTTGTATATAAATCCGATGATATTTTAGCCTTATATTATTTTAATGAAACTGTGTATATGGAGCATATTTTAATAAACAATTCATTAAAGATGTCTTCATCAAATTTGTATTTGAAAATATGACAATCATTAGCGACAACGAATTGTGATAGAGAGAGAAAATCAACCAAGCGGTACGAGATAATCTGAGCTTCTAATATAATTCAAAGACTTACTTATTCACGCGGAATATATGTATTTATTTATACAGAAAGCTTCTAAACAAATCATACACAAACAGTATGGACGGGGAGCTACTCTGTTGGTTCCTCTGCTACTCTGAGTTAGTTGTTGGGAGAGAACAACTGATGAATGATTATATTATACATATTGTAAGGCGTAAAAAAACCTCAAAATAAAATTTAAAAACTCATATACGGCCCAAAAAAGGAAATGATTGCAACTGAACTGTGTATACCAGCGATTTCCAGCCTGGGGAGGCGTGCACTGTTCCAAAAGGAGGCGCGAACAGTCCTAAAAAATATTTACTCTTTAAAACGTGTCTTTATTACTATATGAAATCAAGGATGGGGAGGTGCGAAGATATTTATTTCTCCAAAGGGAGGCGCAGTAACGTGAAGGTTGGAAACCACTGATGGATACAATTATTAAAAAAACTGTGCCTGCCTACGATTGTTACCAAATGTGAGAGGGAGTAGAACTACAATTTGTTTATTTTGTTAGTATGTAGTTATTATACAAACATATGTATTAACAAACTGAGATACACTGTTGCAAATTGTTTTATTATTAAAATATATGGTAGTAAATAAGGAAGAGTTAGGGTCAGTGCCGGCGCGAGGTTATTTGGCGCCCTAGGCAACGATTATCGGTGCGCCCCCTTTTTAACAAATCATCCAATTTTTTTCGAAATAATAAAAAAAATAAATAGGGATCATAGAAATATTTTTATATATATCCATGTCCGCTCCCAATATGAAGCATATGGTCTCTTAATGAAGGTATCTCATCAGAAGTTTTTCTACGTGAACCGTTCGTTACTAAGTCGCTCAACCTTTCTTTTTCGAATTATATATTATAGAATACGATACATAATTACAACGAACAAATACAAACTTCAAAATAAAGTAAACCTTTTTATACGAGTACATAAAAATAATTTAAATACTCCATTTACGTGCCCCCTAATGGTTTGCGCCCTAGGCGGGCGCCTATTTCGCCTGTATGGTGGCGCCGGCCCTGGTTAGGGTTTGAAATTTGATTTTTTACACTTATGGTGAATCCCGAAATTCGGTACTCTCTATTACGACGATACAGGGAGTACGGGATCCCGGGATTATTAGATGCTCTAGTTAAAGCAATCAATATATATAGTACAAAGCTGAAATAAGAGTAAAAAATAGTTTTTCATATATAAATTTAAGATGTTTTTGTTTTATTTTTAATATTATGGACCTATATCAACAACAAGGTATATCAACTACGTATAAAATAATATTTATAGAACTAAAATACTTCTACAAATATTATTATTATTATTTTACTTTATTACAATGAAGCTCTAAAAATTAAAAGCCAATTCAATCAATCACATTTATAGCATAATAAATCATTATAACCATTACGTTGATTGCTTTTCTTATACATTTATTTTATCAACATTTGTTATTTGAAGGTTTTTGAAAAAATGGTTTTAGTTTGAGATTAAATTGTAGTATCGATATACATATGTACATCCAGGAAGTCGCAAACTAGATGTAGGTGCATATGGTTTTGAAGATCTGGATACTAAAAGCAAATGATTTAAAATTGAACGCTTTCAGAACATTAACAATTATTAAATGGACTTTTTTATTCATGATGAAATCAATCTTATGATGCCTGATCGAGGTGTATTATAATTATTTATTGATATTAAAAAAACAATCGAGAATTTCTGAAAACACTAAGACGATCAAGATTGAAATACTCGCGATACTACATATATATGTAGTTACTTCTGATATTAGAATGTATTACAAATTCATTGTCCAATTGTATTTGATACAGATATTCAACAATTGATTTACTGCAACGATACGACGCGTAGGATAGATAGTTTTATTTATGTAAAACAAAGTTTAGTTGAATGAACAACACTAATCCGAAGACTCAATACTCCAACTTGGGTTTCCAACCACTACTCCAACATTGCAAAGTAAGCAATAAATTTAAATGTACAAGCTGATCGAGTGGCCAAACTTTCAAGGGTCGTAAAAAATTCTCGCTACCCGCTTTACCGAAATCAAAATTAACTTCCACGAAAGTTTCCGCTTACTTACTGATCAACTACTTCTGTACTAGCCCCCTCACTGAGAAAGGCCATGAATAAATAATAAGTAATGAAAACTCATCCAAATAAATAAATTTACCGGCTTAAAAAGGAATGATAATAAAACGCCTTTAAATTACATTTATGTGAATTTGTTGTTAAGGTGGGCTATGTCCTTATTTTATTTCCAGAACATATTCTAGCTTAGTAATGTCTAAATAAAATATTCGCTGAGCTGAAAGCTTTGCGCAACAGAAAAGCTTCTACGGATACTATCTGTAAGTTCCATAAACAACAGTTTTAAATTGACAGTTGATCAGGAATTGGTGTCCAATAATTGTTGATTTTTAGCATGCACAGTTTACTTTAACTTGCCTCATTCATAACTGACCTCTTTCACATTTACTTTAGTGTTTGACGATCACTATTTCCTATGAAATACGCAAAATATGAAATTATGAGACAAACAATCTAAAGTCTCATTTATATTTGGTTAATGAAAGCACATTTAAAACGTTTATTCGTTTGCTTTTGTGGCAGCTTAGATCAATTGTTATCGATTTCAATCAAAAATATTGATTGGTGCGGTAGAAACCTGTGGATTTATTTAAAGTGCAAATAAAATATATTTATCAAATAATTCAAAATACATTTTTTTATGATGAATTTTTATAGCTTTAATCACTGAAAACCCATGAGAAATACTTAAGCACACTTGGTGCTCTTTTCAAGGTGGAAGAGACATTTATACACAATCAAGTAAAAATAGCAAATTGGAGATTTCATTGCTTTAAATAACTGAATTTTACAATTTTTGTTGTTGATATTTTTCAAAGAAACTTAACGAATACGAATACGAACAAAGGAATAATAAACAATGTTGCAGTCTTGCTATAAATGAATGCGATGATATTATTGTGTTTGGAGCCGTACTAATGTTATGTCATGGAAGATGTCACAAGTGTAAAAAAACCCGTTTTTATTATTAGTCCATAACCGTGTTAAAAATCAGTGCAAACAACTATGCTTCACTTTTAAGATGTTCACTATCAATTCAGTATAATACATCATATTGTTTTAAAAAATAAAACACTTTTTTTAAAATAATTCTACTTTGTATATTTAAGATCAGTAAATAGTAGGGCTTGTCGGTTGTTTTGCTAAATTTGCGACATTCTAAAACCGGTATTTTCAACTTCGTAACCGGTTTAAATAAAAAAGTTAATATGTATGTTGGCTTTTTGACTGGATCTTTTACTTGATGCATAAAATACCATATGCCCCTATCACTACCCAGCGAAAGGGTGTTTCCGAAATCAGGACATTTTGTTATAAAAATAAGATCATCACTAAGTGATCGATCAGTGGACGCTTTGTGTTTTCTTAAACCATATTTTCTGAAGAGCAACACTAAATAATATATTATGTTTTATTATTAGGGAATCCAAGCCCGGGATCCCGTACAGTTTTCGATACGTTTTAATCCCGGGGTTAGAAGACATGATCTCGAAACTTTCGGGATTGGTTTAAAAACAGAAATGTGTTGGTTTTTTAAGTCGACAGTTCACGCATATGCAATAAACGATGTACATTTTTGTTGTTGCGATAAGAGCTATCGCAGACGAAACGGTGATCGGATGCCAAGCATATTAAATTTCTTCAACACATTGTCGTGACCTATAATTGAATGCATTTGCCGAGAATGATAACGTTATTTTTAAACTACATACTTTAGTATTGTTTTATTTATTTTTCGCTTTGTTTTCTACATCTTAATGAATGTTACTAGATATCAATGGCAGTGATTGTTTTGCCTGATTTATTGTTCATAGATATTAATTGTGTAGCTTTTTGGTGACGCATTGGCAGCCCACAGCTGGTTATATAATATAGAATAAATTGTCAAATTTATTTTTGGAATAAATCATCAAGTTTTATTTCTTAAAAAAACTTATTTTGATCAATCTGATTTCGGGACAAGTCCCGGGATCCCGGGATCAAAAAATTCTAATCTCGAAGTCCCGGGATCACAATTTTGGCTTGGGATTGGATTCCCTAATTATTATGTATGTACATATGTATATAAATAAACAAAATAAAAAAGAATTTTAAACTTTTTTTCGCTATTTTAATTGAATTATGCATTTTTTGTAAAACGTTGAAAACCGGATAAAACCGGTTTTAGAACAACACTGACATTCGAAAACCGGTTTTTGTATAAGCCTTAGTACATAGTATTGCTTCGACACAGTTGATAAGGCTCGCGATGGTTGTGATCTAAATATGTTTCTTCTTTAATAATGAAAACGTAATTTTATTTTTATCAGTAAAAGGAAAGAAAGGTCGGTAAGGCTCCTCCAGTCAGCGACTGGCGTAAAAAGACGTGGCGTATCGAGTAGAGTAGATTAGATTGACTGGGACCTCGACTGTAGCTTCAAGAAGAAGAAGAACTTGTAAGCCTACATTTATTATTTTTTTCTTTTCATTTGGTTTTAATTACTCTAATAGACATTTAAAAGTAAGAAGCGCAAAATCCTATTTCGAAAGTAGAGACTGAGTCTATGGCACAGTGGTCAACGTCGTTGGTTTATATTCCGGACCTCACGACTTTGAATCTTGACAGTACGATCAACATTTTGTTAATCTATTAATCGTTTCCTGTTCGAAGGCATGGATTTTTTTTTATATCCAAAAATTACCTCTCCCCTCACCATTCAAATTCTGAAATAACGGTGTAAAGCGAGAGTGATTCGACAACCACTAGTCCTGTCCTGCTCTACCCTTTCTATTCCTACTTACTCTCTTCGAAAAACGAGAGTTTGAGCAACTGAGTAAGAAACAGTTCTCGTTTTGTGAGATATCTTCATTATGAGTCCTTATGATCCACATTAGGAAAGGACATGGTAAAAAAAATGATATCGTAATTTCTTCTATAAGTAAATGTTCTGAAGATGGTAGGAGCTACAAGTGTTAGGCGAAATTCTTTACTGTATAGTAATATCGCGTTCATGAAATCGGCCTGTCGATACGTGAACGTTTTTTTCCCTCTTATTTATATAAAATATACGCAAAACTTTATTGCGGAATCTCGGAAGGATGGATATATTTCATCGGCTTACCGCGTTGGCGCTCTACAAATCCTGGGCAATTTTTCACACAGCCGCCTTTCGTTTTCCGTCCCCACCGAAATCAAGGCACCGTGTTTTTTTCTTTGGATTTAAAATAAAAATTCAACGGGTGGCAGCGAAAATATTCCAATGAATATTTAAGCCAACTTATTTTTAAAGTTTTCTTCAACATTATCTTCTGTCAAAGAGTGCAGACATGTCGCTATATTCTGTGCCATTCGTATGAGATCAACTTACGAGGTTGCACAATCAAATACATATTTTTTCTCTTATGCTCTTATTGAATTATGAGTTGATGTAATTCGTAATCCCTTCTTTACCCGAAATTTTCAACGCCGTAGAGAATTGTAGCCCATTGACGCTTTTCTCTTCGACTCCGTGGTAGACAAATCGTCTGTTGATATTACCTCCATTAAGAATACATATAGTCTAAATTGGGAAATCGTTAAAAAAAAGATGTGAATGTAAAATTTGTTTTTCAATAATAATCATATGAAATTGAGCTTAAGCACGCCGCTAATCGCTTGTTCATTTCTTTTTACATATAACTTTCAGTGGAATAGATTAATAAGGAATGCCTTAACTCGGCTGAGATATTTTAAAAATGATAATTTACCAAATGTTTAGAAATAAGTCATAATTTTTCTTTATTATAGATGTCGCTATTGACTGTTTCATTCACCCTTATGTCCGGCATTCGAAATAACAACTTAATATGATTGATTTCTGATGTTATGAAAACACGTTATTAAAAAAATCTGTTTTTCATTGAAAAATACCCAAGAGTGATGTGTGCTTTTTACAATCAATCATTTAGGAAAATGAGAATTTTTTACATATTATTATTACAGCGAAGCTTTTTTTTCGTGTTGAGACGAGGCGTGGTTTGAAAGTTTTTGAGTAGGCACTCATATGTCAAAATAAATCAACACTTTTTAAGCGCGAAAGATGGATTAGGTGGTATTTTGGAAGTTTATAACGACGCGTGTAAATCATAAATTTATTCCATGACTTTTTATTATTATTAAGTGTACAATTCACAAAGGCCGCAAATTAACGATGCTTCTATAAACCAAAAATGAAAGCAAAAATATATTATTTTTAATATACGAATCTACACGTCGTAATCTTTCTTAGCAATGAAGGAAAATCACTCGTCCGTTTTTATGGAAATATAAAAATATGTATGAATCACTTATTTTCCCATTTTCTAATTACTTTATTGATTGGGTTTTAGCAAAATTCGCAACATTTTAAAGCCGATCCGTTCTTATTGATAACCCGATTTTTAGTATATATATATATTAATTTATTTATTAGGAAACATTAATTTTTGATTTGAAACAGCCATAGTTAAAAATACATCACAATGAATACGTTGAAAACATTATATTTACGTTTATTATAAAAATATATTTGTTTGGTACCTGAGTCGAATACAGTTTACGAGTACATCAAACTCAAAAATGCATTAAAATATATGACTTACTTCATTACCCGTCGAACGAGTATTTTCTATTTCAGGTAATTTCGTTATCAAAATTAGATTACTGAGTAATATCAGTGGACGCTTTGCGTTTTCATCGAATAAAAATGTAGTATTTTTAATCATTTTTTACAATGTTAATTGAATTATTTATCTTTAGTGAAACTTCGCATGCCAGGTTTGAGGAAATATTGTAATTTGAAAAAGAGATTTTTTTATATAACCCCTAATTATTAATATATATCGTAAGAATTTCATTAGATTCCAATAACGAATGACCCGATTTGTTTGAGTAATTTGGAATTTCTTTATCAATAGCAGGTAGATGAGAAAACTAATCGCACCCCTAGCTTAAGTAATAAAATGCATTCTGAGATAATTTGGTTTTAAAGATTTATTTAATTTTTTATTCATGTCCGCTCTCAATGTGGAGCATATTTATTCAATCATTTATCAATGGAGCTGGTATTTCAGTATTGAAAATCAGCCAACGTCGAGTTTTGAATGTATAGAAATATCACATATTAAAAAAAAAACAATGTCCTCGGTGAATTAAACTGTTATGAATCGGATAAGAGTTGTATCCAATAGAGAGTTTTCAGAGTCTTTCAATGATGTACAACTATTTCAGGAACCTGAAATTAGCCATAAACGGGTAAGATATATTTTTTAATGACAGTATTTTATACGAAATGTTGAATGGCAAAATTTTTGATTTACTCGTCCGGTATTGCGATCCCAGTTGGCCGTATTTTTTTTTTGCTTTTTTGTAAACTTTTTTGAAAAACCGATATTTTTTTTTATTTTTTTATTCGATAAACTTGTTTTTTTCCTTTCTGCATCACACCGAAGATGATATCTCCTCAATGATACAGTTAAGATACATTTTATTTAGATACAATTTGATAAGCAACAATAAATAATAATTACAAATATATAGATATTAATAAAGGTTAATTAAATACAAAGAATTGGTATAAAAACAAGTAAAAAAAACAATTAAATAATAATAAGCAAGAATGATAGCTAATGGCACTAATAAAATAACTTTTAATTTTGGAACAGATGTGATTAAGGATTGAATGGTGAGGGGCAGGGAAGGTAAACTTTTTCTCCAAAAGAAGTAGCAAATTTTTTGAAGTGACAGAAATTTTTTGGAGACGAAACTAGATCTGAATGCCCGATAGAACCATCATGGTTATCCCTACATAATGAAAACAATATACCTCTTCATACGGACAATATACGATATTTTTATTTGCAAAAACCGGTATTTAATATGAAATACCGAGAAAAAAGTTTTACCATTTTGCTAGTTGGCTCAATTCACCTCTAGAGGGCCCACGCTAAAAATGATTTTTAAAATTATAGTCAAAATATAAATTCATCGAATGAAATGAGTTAGTTTCTATAGAATCCATCAAAAATCGAAAAATAATTTTACACATATTTTTGAAAAACACACTTGTTAGAACTGGTGAAAACGGCAATTTAAACATATAATTTAATGAAGCTATTACAGCAAATACGATTTGACCACGAGCAATAAACGCAAAAAGGGTAGAGAACGATTGCTTTTGGTTCAGCAAATCTGATCTCAATATAGCTTGTTAAATGGGCTAGAAAATTTAAATGGTTTTACATCGGCGTATTAAAATATAGTGCCGGGAAATGTGTCATACATTGGCATACAGAGCACGGATTGGAATAGGGTTGTATATATCAATGGCGCCTACATTAAACACGACTGTTTTAATTACTGATTAATCCGATAAAACATGAGAGAAGGTTCTTAACACGACCCTAGCGTCTAACAGTCGTGCGTTCGAAAATTCATCGAGTTATTTCAAAACGGCCGCATTATAAAAGTGATTAATTACACGAGCCAAAAAAAGAAGATTTGTTGTAATATTCTACACGTATCCTAAAAATGAAGTGACGTCAGTTAATACACACTGAAATAGTGTTACATCCGTAATATAAAAATATGCAATCCACCAAAACACCAAATAAAGACGTGATTGTACTTAAAATTCCAAGAGAAATGTTTTTAAATATAAATATACCTGCCACTTTTTAGGGGTCCACTGTCAATACGGAAGAAAGGAATTATGACCAAAAATAAACACTCTTTCGTAGTACTTTCACATTTATTTAATAGGATCAGGACCTGAATCACTCATCTCGACCATTTTCAGCGGATAAAAATATAAATTAATACATGACTATTTATAGTAAGCCAAATAAAACGAAAAAAATGTTTTAACAAACGATTGGTAATATAAAGGAATTTATAGATAAAGATACAAAATATCAATAAGTGAATCTAAAAACTGAATATAATTTAAATGTTTAAATCCTCCAAAAAGCCCTTTCACATTTATATTATCAATTGTTCGCTTAACCACCATTAGATGTATTAGGTGTACCCAAAAGTAATGTCATTTTAATAATGAAAATTTCTAATATTCTTATTTAATTTGTTTTACAAGTTTTTTTACAATATATATTTTCCTTTATTCTCTTTGATATTCTTTCATCTTTCTGGTAAGGTTTTAATGCCTTTTTCGAAAAGTGTTATGGGCTTCGAAATATTTATTTATTCAGTTTTTCACATCATCTTAGAAAGCGTAATTTTTTCCTTTTAAGAAATGTTGCATTGAACGAAACAGGTGGTAGTCAGAAGGAGCAATGTTCGGAGAGTATAGTAGATGTCTAACACTTTTCCATCTTAGACTATTTAAAAAAATGCTATTTTCGCCGTATTCTCTTCTATTCACTTGGGTTTTATCAATATACTATATTATGTTATCAGTTGATAATAACCTGATCCTAATAAATAATGTGGAATAAGAACAAATGAGTGTTTTGTTATTTAAATTAAATAATGCCTTTTCACCAAGTGACAGTGAAGTTCTTAGAAGAGAAGGATATATTCTGTTGTGATTAGCTTTATTAAAAGTCCATAATTATGCTTAATTATCTTAAAAACTGCCATGAATCAACAACACAAATCAGTATTGTTTAAATATTGAAAAAAACGCCCTGGTTACCCTTCAGTATTCAAGAAACGTGTGTTTTTCCTATTTTAAAATGAATTGGTGTTAAGTTTCTTAACAGTTTGTCGAAGAGGAAGTAAAATATAATTCAAATTGAAGTTAAGAAACTTCGTGAAACTATATTGTTGACAGATGAATGACTAATTAAATAAAATTCAACTTTAGAGCTTTTAGCAAGTTTTAAGCAAACGGCTGTCGTTAAGTTTTGTCTATATACTTTATTTAAAGGTGTTCATATAAAAACTCAATTGACTGAGTTGTAATAATGAGCACTGAAAAAGGCAATGCCACAGAAATATTAGACCAAACAAAACTAGACTTTCGAAACACATGGCCGCTTTAAGAATAGAAAAAGATACGTCGACTTTCGCCAATCACGTGATTTTAGAGAACGACGTGTTCAATACGAACGAAGTTATTAAAATGCTACACCCAAACACAAATTTGCATAAATTGTTTTTCCAGGAAATTTTATAAATAAATACAGCACAGTCAAATAGTTTATTAATTTTGAATGAGCTAATCTGCCAAATTCCTCACTTTTGTAATTATTTCCAGCGAACAGGGTAAATTTTCGTAAAGGTTCTTGAAATTACTCACCATTCAAATCTGTAGGCATTCTCATGAGTCAATCCATTGCGCCAGCAATGGCCTTAATCTTAGTGATACATTTATTTCTTATAAATATAAGCACGATACATTTTTTCACTATACTGTTCAAGTTCATCCGTGCACTTGAACGCTTGAAGATGCCGAAAGGCGAAATCCGGGTCGTTAGTGAAAAAACTTGTGTGAAATCCATTGATTCAAATTTAACAACTACATTTTTATCATTTCTACATAAGGTAGGGCTGAGACAAGACGATTGCCAAGCTTATTGCAGTAGATATGCCTCGTTTTTAAGGTAAGAAAAATAGGAAATTCAAACGTTGAAGACAAACATACATTCAAACACAAATTCAATAGTTGACGACGTGTACCAATCGGCTTCTATTCTAATTAATCGAAGATTACTAAGTAAAATAACAAAAATAAAATATTTTAGGTAATACTAACATACAAGGTTTTGGCAATGGTATAATTCCACGTCAGTGGTAAAAGTTTCGCTTTGCAAAAGAAGTAGTGTACGAAATGTATTCTCCGCTTTATTTGAGCGCATTTCATCGGCTAATAAAAATGGCGGATATAAGAAGAAAAGCCACAGGTATCTGTCTCGCTTTAATGGGACAAGCCAGCGGCGGAATACTCAATTTGAATGCATACGAAAAGAAAACAAAGAAATTCAACGATTTTCTTAAAAAATGTTTAGGACAGCATCAAATGAATTCACGAAGTAAATTAATATGTAGACAATTGTACTTCATGCTTTTGAGTAAGATTTTGAATAAAATAAAAACTGTCGTTCTATATACGTTGCAACGTAGTTTTTTTTTAAATCCAGTTCCGCTCCCAATGTGGAGAATATGGCCCCTTAAAGGAGGTATCACAACATACGTTTTTCTATGAGAATGGATGCTTACTCAGTCGGTCAACCTCTCTTTTTCAAAGAGAGTAGTAGGGACAGAAGAATACGGCTAAGACAACTAGTAGTCGCTCTCACTACGTCTAGTTATTTAATTGTGGAAAGGAGTTTTTAGACATCACAAACACTCATGCTTTCGAACAGAAATCGATCGAAAAATGCTGTTCGTACTGGGACCCGAACCCGTGAGATTCGTCACGGAAGCCAAAAACGCTAATCGTTGCGCCATAGACCCGACAAATTTCTCTGAAAATTTACGTTTATTTAATTTGAGTATAAATATAAAATGTCGGTTCCCGGTAAATTGCTCGAATAACAAGATAATCAATTTGTTTCCGTTTGTTCTGTCTTAGCCCAAGTCTGCTTTGTTTTCTGGAAATATAGAGAAACAGTTTGAGTAACTAATTAATAAGCAGTTCTCGTAGAAACACTTTTGTTGAGATAAACTCCATTAAAAGATCATATGTTCCGCATTTGGAGCGAGCACGGTTAAAATATTTTATATTTCACTCACTAAACAAGTGTCGCACAAGATAAAAATGAAATTCGTAGAAAAAGTCGTGAAAAATCGTTTAAATAACCAAGCAATTCGAATAATTTGTAATTCGATCAATTTACCGGCTTCCTAAAATGTCACACACTGTAGTCAAATTGGCAGGAGCTTGGCGCTACCGATCAGACAGGTGTAGCTTTGATTCCCGATAAGGTTTATGTTAAATTCAGATTTTTTTCATTTCAAATTTGAGATCTAACACGTAGGTGTTTTCAACTCTCCTTAAAATGATCTCAAGCAATCTTTCAACTTCAAATTGATTGGCACTTTTGCATTAGCTGCAATGTCAAATATTTAAAAAAAAATCAATGTGCTACAGAAGTTGAATAAATGAATATGTTACGTAGTACGGCACATTGCTATCAATTGCCTTATTTTACACAACATCAACGATATTGTGAGCATGTTATACAAATATATTGAAGAAAATATTATTATAATAATAATTAAAATAATTAAATCCTTTTACACTTTCTCGAATTTTATCTAGACAATTTGAATATTCAGAAAGAAATATAGATTTGTTGAACCAAATTGGATTTAGGAAGTTGATTGGTGTAAACTATACGCCATTCGGTTGGGCAGTTTACTCCCTTTTGAATTCCATACAGAAATATTCATAACATATTGTTAAATATGTTTGAAAAGATGGATATATAAATTTATTCCCTTTCATCCCATTTTTAATCCTGGCGCAGCGAGAGTCATTGGCTAACCACTAGTCTTGTTCTTGTCGAAGAGTCTGTATCGTTACTTATAATAGTAATAAATATTAACTAGCTGTAAACCCGTAAACTGTAAACTCGGCTTTATTACAAGTCTATTTTCCTTGGTATTGCGTGTCATGCTGCAAGTTGTTGGGCGTATAGGTGTACCCAACGACAGGAAATATGTCAAATACTTCTTCGGGGACAACGGTTTCCCCTTCTGGCTATTTCCAAAGCTTACCGAACTTGCTCAACAGAATGTCTTCCTGTAATGTTAGGACTGCTTTATCCAATATCGACAGCCCTGCAGTCGAAAAAAAGTATAAAAGTCCATACCGTAATTAGAATATTTTTAATGCATGTTTTCATGCAAGAAGTTTTCAAGGCTGGACGCGAAATATAATCATATCTTTCAATAATCGAACCGTGTCTTTGATTATTTGAAAAATTTCGTAAACGATACAAACTTTCAAATTTGTTTTCTCAATATTATTATATACAATTATATATATATTACAATCTTTTTGTTCTAAGCTAGGAAATTTGAATTTTGAATATACAAAGATAAGCCATTCCAATTGGACGAACGACAACTCCCAATATTTGCGGTTCAAAATAAACCGTTAGCATTGGTCGAAAAATGTGCGGTTTAAAGTAAACCGTTATCATTGGGCGAAATACAAACGAAGACTTACATACAGCCGGACGGACCTTATCGACTATCAATATGAAGATTTTAAAAAAGTTCTGCTGAGAAGAAGTTGATATCGACTTTGGAAAGGAGACATGACGTAACCTATAGTTTTGTCAAAACAGCTTTTATTTGATAATCAAAATGTATACGACTTAATACACAATCTTTCAAAAGGATGTAAGCTGACAATGCCAAATTAATATCCAAATGTAACTTTTATGTTGTTTAAAAAAAAGTCCTGTAGAAATTGCGATCGGATTTTTTTTTTTTTTTTAAATATTGGATTAATAACAGATTAAGTCAATTGAAAACCAGTTTATCAGTCTCTTCGTGGTTGTGTATAGTAAGTTCATAATTTGCCTTTGGCCTAAAACTTAAAAAAAACGTTTTTTGTATTTCCTTTAAAATTTGTTATGTGTGAGTTACGTCCTTTTTCCAGTTCTCGGTCGATGTGCTACATATTCGGATCTAACATCCTTAAAAATATATTTAAAAAAAAAACATTCATGTTTTGTGGACTAAAAATGACAAGGCGTTTTAAAATTTAATATTATATGAGTAGCGAATTTAATTAAAATCAGTATTTAAAATTATAAAACAATGTACGCCATTAAATGAAGGTTGACAACATGCAGACAATGGAATGTCTGTAAATGGGCAACACGCCAATATTGGTATTTGACAATAGAAAGGATGTCATTGTTACAAAATCAGTTCACATTTTCATTCCGAGAACCTTATAATAAAATACAATATTAACGCTTGAATGCCTTTGTTTCAATCATATTATAGGAATGCAAATATTTCATAGAGTGATTTTTGAATAATCATATTAAATCATATTATGAATAATCGTATTTGAATGATCATATTGCTTACATGGAATTCCAAGCTCTCATGTTTGGTTACATTAAATAAATTCATAGTAGGTGACGCATCGATCGAATAGAACAGTATTCATTCGAATTTCATAGTCGATTTTTATTTGTTTTTATTTTTATTATTATTATGAATTTGTGACAAGAAGAATCAGTATTCAAAACAGTGGAAAAAATGTCTACTACTAGTCTAAAGTCTAATACTGGTAACCTTAAGTTATATGTTAAGTGTAGCCTAAAAATAACATATCCATCGACGGGTACTGTGACACAGTTGTCCATGGAAGTAACTTAAAATGGATCGAAAAATGAAGATAAAAGATTTTTAAAAAAAGTGGACAGAAAGTTGTGTCGGTGATTGTAATTGTTAATTTGAACCGTCTAGTCGGGTCCGTCTAGTGAAGTGGTCAACGTCGTTGTCTCACGGATTTGAAAGCCCAGTACGAGTAGCATGTTTTCAATCGAATAACCGGATTTTTGTTTAAGCATGGATATATAAAATTTGAAGCGTTCAAATTATGTTATTAATTAACATAATTTGAACGATTCAAATTTAATATTGAAATTCCACAAAGCACCTTCAGTCGAAATCTTAAATTCAAAAAAACCTGGATATATGTAATGTCTAAAATTCTCTCCCACTCTATTAAAATGGCTTAACCACTGGTCCTATCCTAGCCCAATATTTTGTATCTGAACTCATTTATAAAAAAAGAGTGGTTAAAAAACTGACTAACAAGCAGTTCTCGTACAAAATACGTTAGTTGAGTTAGCTTAGGAGACCACATTTTCCGCATTGGTTTTTAAAAAATGTTACAAAAATTGATGTCAATATTTCAATACTTGCCGCAAACAATGGTAAGCAATCTATGAAAACAATGGCAAACAGATTTTTTTTAAAAGTTGAAATTAAACAAAAATAAGCGAAATAAGTTTTGGAACATATTTGTTTTGCACGTAAAATACTCAAGTATTTTTTAAATTTTCCATTTTAATTTGAATGTAACTAGAAGTCTCATTTGTGTATTGATTTTTCATTAATTTATAAAGTTTTAGTCATATCTTGAAGACAAAGGTAAAGAAAGAGAGTGATTAGATAACAACACATTTAGTCATTTTCTAGAAAAGAGTAAGGTTTAACGACTTACGAATTTAAAGTTTTCCTTAAACGCTTAAACGAAGCTTTGCGAGAACCAATTCCATATCCGTCACTTTGTGACCGAGCTTATTTAGTAAAATATCTTTAAATTCAAACAATAAATTTTGTATATTATATTCCAGTCGACAACATGTACTCAATCCAAATCATAAAATATCAAAGTTTAACAAACATAATTATCGATATGCCAAATTGTCTAACGTCGTTCGAGTTGAAATTAAAATTTCCAGCGTCAATATTCCTACAAAAGTCGTTTCGAAATTGAATGTATAAATCAGTGATCTTAAACCAGGTCTCAGCGGCACACTGCTTTTCCGTAAACTTTTGTCACGGGTGTTTCGCCAAATTACAAAGAAACGAAATTAGTGCCGTATAGTTTATTTTACATTACGATTTCGAAATTCTAAAACTTCATTCTATTTTTTCGATTTTTTTTAAATGGTATCTATAAATAAAAAAGGTACACTAAGCTAGTAGCTAATCTTCTTCGAATATTTAAAATACAAATAAATCCGATATTATAAATTAAAAAAATATTTTGGGCGAAAACCTAAAAAAAAACCGACGTTAAATATTTATTAGTAACAAATCAATACCACTTAAACATTGTATTGTCGAAATTTCTTATGCATAATCTAGTAATAATATTCAGTTTCTTAAAGTTTTTTCTTACACACTTTTTACAGCAATATCTTAAAAACTGTTTCATATAGTTTTTATTTATAAATTTTGATATAAGTATATGCTTTTAAAGATACAACTATTGTCAGAAAATACAATTAAAAAAGCTTACATTTTGTTACAGTAATTTGAAATACGACTTTCTAGGCATTGAAATATTTGCCCGAATCGAAAATTACTTGCACACATTTTTTAAATATTAAAGTATGCATTTACAAAAATATGTTAATTTAATTTTAATTGAGTACGATCGTAATTTCGCCTGTTTCGCTGCTTCAAAATGGTTAAGTATCACAGTCGTGTACAAATACTCACTTAAGAAGATGCTCTGCGATGGCTAGCTTTTCATCTCGAAAGCACAACAGTGCGGTGTACTCGCCCCTAAAGGAAGGCGATACGATCCCCGATAAATTGCTTCACTAGAGCACCCCATTACGGAACAGCCGGCGTACAGTGGTGTCATTACGTATGTTATGTGTTCACCCCACGGTTCGCCTAACACAGTGCTGTTTTATGTTCATGATATAATATTAAGGGCGCGTAAATTGTCGGAAGGTGTTTTGAAATGCTAACTTAAAAAAAAATGAACAGCAACAACACTGCAAACGCATGTGTACTTTTTTTTATTATACGTATATGCATGCTAGAGTATCAGGGTATCCGTAGCCGAGTAGTGGCTTTAATACTTATATCGATAATTTCCTTTTATCTAGAGGCAATTTTTAAATTTTAGTATTCAAAAGAGAAATAAGATTTAGGAAACTGTAAATTTTAAATTGCGTCCAAAAGTGACAAAAGAGATATGACCAGTCCAGTCTTCAAATGAATTCTAACCTATCCTTACGTATTTTAAGATTTATAAATGAGATTCAAGAGGCCGGAAAATATCAATTGCGTCAGAAATTACATTTTAAGATTTCGACTGAAGGTGCTTAGTGAAATTTCAATATTGAATTTGAACGATTTTAACAACAACATTAATGACTTAATTAAGTTAAAATATATTTTTAAAAGAAAGATTTCCAGATAAAAAGAGATTACCGCTTTATCTTACTCGGTCACGTGGTCAAATATACTAATTTCCAAATGGACATATTCATCAATTAAATTTTCAATTAATTTACCTATTTATACAGAAATATCAAATGATTAAGAATGATATTTCTACACTGATAAAAATGATTAAATTTCTATTATATACTACTTAGAAAAAAAAATTTGCTAGATATATCTCCACTATCATATATACCCAGAGATATTTTTAAAACCGTGGCGAGATGAACGACAAAATGTATAGTAATGTACAGTAAAAAAACCAATAGAACAGCATCAAATAACTTAATGGATATTATTGTTTTTTTAAGGTTTTAGCGATTCGTTTTAGCTAATGCATATTTTTATAATGGGTATTTTTCTTACTTAATTCTTTTTTTCACAGCCGTGTCCAAAATTACCGTTTTTGTTAGACTAGTAAGTACAAATAATTATTATATTATCTTTCTACGATATATAAGGTTTTTTTCGTGCAATTTCGATAATCTTTTTTTAAAACAATGCATGCAGTGAAACCAAACTCGCTAAATAAGTATTTTTTTAATAACATTCGATTCTTCAGGAGTCACCGTCGTGCACTTCTTCTGTTGAATAAGCAATAAATTATTTAAATTTTACTTAGTGTTTGACAAAAAAATTGTATTTTGTAACCGGTAAGCTTATGTCAGAGGAAAATTATTCTATAATAAATTGTCGAGTATTTTGTTGAAGTTTTTACTAATTTTGCAATCCTCCTCTTTTTTTTGTTAATTAAAGTGTTGAAAAGACAAACACCAAAAAGTTTTTGGTATGCCGAATATCTTAAAATATATTATTTCTAAATTGGTTAGAATATTCAAATATATGGCATGAATTTTTTTTTTTATAGATAGATTACATTGAAGCTTACAAAATTACATATAAATGTTAAATAATTCATATTGAAAAATAACGTTTTACAACCAGGGTAGTATGACTAAAGCTAGTTATCATTTTCTGTGTTTTTACAGTACCGCTAAATAAGAGTTTGTAGCCGGTAACGAAGTTTTCCGAGCAAGAAGTAATTATCATATACGTCTTAGCACCGTTGAAACTGAGCCCCTTGTTAGCTCATAGAAAAGTACGAGGGTCTTTTATTCTATGAGTTAAATAAAACTACAATATGCCTTTTTCTTGTTATGCTTTTGTGTTAATTATAATTACATATTTAATAAACATGTTGTATTGTTTTTTCAATAAGTATTATTAAGATTAATTTTAATCAATTAGCAACTCCGATATATTCATAAAAATCGTATAGCTGTCCCATGAAAACAATATAATGATTCGCAGTAAATTTGAAATTTTAATCTTCATTTTCTAATTTTGAAACAGCAGTGTTACACTAAAAATGTAAGTGATTTCTGATTAAATTCAAATTGTTTTCCCTTCATGTCATTTTTTATCTCACTCCACCAGCTATTGAGAATACAGTGTAAGAGTGAAAACGAACATGAGTCGCGAAGATTCTTATATTGTCTTCGAAGCAAACGAGTGACTGTGGTTCACTTGAAAGATTAGGTCGTCTGGATATGTTAGTTTGTGAACGACCCATGTCATATATATTTATAGCACATACTCTTATATTTTCGATAACTATACAAGAAAACGTGCTTACCAACTTCAAGTAAATTGTTGTGAATATTTGGATCTTAAGCAAAAGAGTATTTTTCAAATATAATAAACAGTTTCAGAATATTAAATTTCAAAAGATTCATCGTAATATTTTTTCCATTCCTGGGAATCTTTTGACATATTTTGTAATACTTAAGAGAGTTTAGTTTGTGTGCGTTGCATATTTTGTAAGATAAAAAAACGCTATTCACTAAAGGTACGGGGTTTTAAAATGTTTGTACTAATTATACATTATTTAGTTAAAGCATATCAAACTGATTTCATCAGCCGTATAATTTTATGTTGTAATTTATTTTCACCGAAAATCGAGAGTGAAGACTTTAAAGTAATTTATTTTTGTTTTGTAATACGTAAGAGATAGTATGCCGATGCTGAATATACCAAAACAACTATCAATCATCGCAATTGATTTAATTGCTATGTAACCATATACTTCGCTATATTTTACTTAAAGATATTTGAGTTATATTAGTAATCAAATTACTTAACAAAATGAGAATTTTAATGATTTAAAAGGTCTTCTAAAAAAAATCTGAAGGAATAAAAATTATTTCATTGTATATTTTTGTTTGTACCTATTTTATATATACTACTTATTCACATGATTAGATTATCGTATTGATGTATTATGTTATTTTTAGCGTATTTTACTTAATCATACGTAGTCTTCCATCGCATGCTTTTAATTTCCCCATCGAAACACGATCTCATCACGCACCCCCAATTGTATCAATAACCTTCTCGATCAGTATCAAAGTTAATGCTCTATTCGCTTAGCAGAAGAAGACATAAGTGGAATTGGTATGTCTGGAAAGATACACCTTAATGTCCGTCATAAATCAACACAACAGTTATTGAACGCCCGCGTTATTATCAAAGTTGCCAGGGCTCAAATCGATTGCTCCACCCATAACGAAGTCCTGTGTTGGTTTGTAAGAAAAGTTCTCCCGATATATCCAATAAAAGATTCTTAATGTTGACAGTGGTAGATTTGCTGTTATCACGACTGTTTTTTTTACAATTAGGTTGTATTTTATAAGTTTTTTATTTGTAATTTATAGGTAAACTACATGTTTAATTTGTTCTTTGAAATAAATAAAAAAAATAGATATTATTAATACATAATACTTTCGTTTCCGTTTTATGAATTGAGTATTTTTTCTTTAGTATTTGTGTTCACGGTATGAAAATATTGAATAAAATTAGATCAAAATATCTCGAATCCAAATGAATAAAATATAAAAACCATATTTATAACTCAAATATGTCAATTTCAGACTTACGTCAGATATTTTACCGATATATGCTGTGGATACCAGAGGAATTCGAATTTTACCTGTGTCTTCTTTCAATCACATGGATTCCGCCACCACAGAAGTCCACCTACTGGTACTGGACGTTGCTACAGGACGCTACGGGAAGCAAGTGGAAGACCGGCGAGGAACAGAGAATATTGGAGGCACCGTCTGGTGGTCATCTACATCAGATGTGGAGTGTCAGTGACAAAATACAAAGAAAGCAACTCCAAATAAGAGCAGCATGGCTAATATAGTATCACTTTTTTTATTTTCTCTATTTTAGGTGATCAAGTAACTTGAATATAAATTGGTATGCGGTTACTTATAACGACGTTGAAGAAAAATACTCGCGAAAGCCTTGTAGGTATCATGTTTTTTATTAATTTGAAAAATATATCATGACAAAAATTAGTTTACTAAAATGACACCGCGCTGTAATGAGCTCTTTATCACAATAGTATCTAAGTGGATAGGCACAATTAATTATATTGTATCTAAGAGTTACAAAAATATAAGGTTTAATTTATATGTATAATTTAAAATTTATAGGATTTCGGCCGTCTCTCAAAGTTCCTTACGAGACACCCTACTTTATTATATGTATGTAAAAGAAGAATATATTTTTTTGTTTGACAAAAACAAATTATCAACTGACTCACACATTACAAATGAAAAATAATTCAATCGGTAACAGTATGTACTTGTAACATAAAAAATAGACTTCCCTCGTGTCACCTTAACTCTTTTTCAATTTACAGATAATATATTTTTTTATATATTCAATGATGTATCCAATTATATGACTATTTATTATGTTTTAAATTTATTCACACACATTTACCGCCACCGTACTGGCAGAAGTTTTTAAGTGACAAAAAAAAAATCAACAATGAGTTACGCGGACATGAGGTTCCTGGATACATTTTATTTGAGTAGAATAATTTTGCAGGTATATTAATTACTAGTTAATATAAACAGTTACTAATTACTGGTAAATAATAAGCAACTGCTTAGCAAAAAATGAAATCTATTTTATCATTAATTATTATTGATGCAGATCTATACACTGGCGATTGTCTCTTCTCCACATATTAATTTATAATTTATTATTACGTTTTTTCTTGAACATTTTTTGAGATCGGCATTATATATTAGTTTTCTGTGCAATATAAAATATCGAGGCTAGAAGCTTCATCTATAAGCTCAAATTGTTTTTTTCTATTTATTTAGAGGTATCATTTTTTTTACATGTTAGCTTCTCGCGTTGTGGTGACGATATAATCATGAAAAAATAGGGCATATGAGTCATCTGGTATCAAAAGCAGAACTGTTTCATACATGATGTATGGAACAGTTCTGCTTTTCATACCAGACGAATCATATAGACAGTAATTATTTGCCCACTATCAAATGACTCTAACCGTTTTTTTCAATATTATTATTACCATCAATGAAGACATAGTTTGGTCGAGATTCAAGAATTAATTTAATATAAATTCTAAGTAATATTGTGAATGTACAAAGACGTAATTAATAGTGCACCCGTAGTTATTAAATTATCTGAGTTTAATTAAAATTTCGCTTCTGCTGAAATCATCACGATGTAAATATAGAAATTACAGTATTAAAACTTTAGTGCTGAGAGAGAATTTTCCATCTGCAATACTCTACTCGAGTGTGACAACTGACAATGATGTATTATTATATTTAACAAATATTTTACTCTACTTAAAAGACGTTGCATTCGAGTTTTGTTGTGTGCCATATCGATGGGCGGAAATTGAATATTTTTTTATACAGATTCGTGTTAAAGTTGACAATACTATTGGCCACCATTTTCACTACTACAAGGTTACAATAAAACTGAATAAAATGAAAAGTATTGAAAACAATGCGAATCCTAAAAAAAATTGTTGAAATAATGATTTATTTTTATTAATATTTATTAGAGCATATACTCTACGATATGCATAGTAACGATTTTTCAACTTTAGCTGTTTCTGGATTACGAGTAGTCGACTGACAACCATCGATATACACTTAAATCTTAAACAATTTTAATCAATATTTAATGTACATATATATGCAGAATCTGAATATGATGAATCTTTGAGATCACGTCCGCTCCCAATGTGTGTATATAAACTTGTAATGGAGATTTTTATTAGAAGAAAGCATATTATTTTAGTCACTTAACATCTTTTGAGAGAACTAGGTAAGAAAAACGAAAAAAGAGAAGGATTTGTTCGCTTATATTCTCTTTACATCTGATCCTAAAAAAGAGGCAAAGCAAGATAACCTTACAACTGGTTATTTTGTAGCTTCATCATTTTATTATAAAATTTAATTAGATAACTTTGGCTTTCCACCAATTGTATTCCAATGTTATTATATTAAATTTTGTATTAAAAATTAATTTAAAACAGAGTTATCTTCGCTCGTTTTAAAAAAATAAAATAAAAGTTACGTTGGTCGACTGTACCAATTCAGAATAAGGGTACAAAATATGAATAAGAGTAGTTGAGTTTAAGTGGAGACTAACCGGTCCTGACTACTGATCTTATTAAATAAAAGAGAGAATTAGTAAAAATGTGTTTTTTTTAAACCAAGTATTGACAGTGAACACCCTAAAAGTGGAGAATATTTAACATTACTATTCGGACGTTTAGTCTTTTAAAAAGTAAATGTTTCGATTGATTTTCTAACGTTTAATGATTATGAAAACTGCCGCCTTTGTTTCCCAAACCATCAACTGCATTGATCTATTTTTCCTGAATTCAGCTTTAACGACTATATTTGTAAAATATATTATACATATATTTTTTGAAAATTATTTACAACGTGATTAAAAAAATATCTTTAAAAACTATAAAAGTATTTGACTTAATTATGTAATTATTTATTTAAGCGATTACAGCTTTTCAAGCTTGAACCTTTTCGGAAGTAGGAAAGCGAGATGATAAATTGTAGGTGTTTTGTTCTCTTACGTAGCGAGTTGCGACAAATCTTGGAGACGTATTTAATCCTTGGAAAGCATTTTATTTGCTTCTGTCTTCTATTTCTGTGTTGGCGAATTAAAAATATTAGCGGCAGAATCTTGTTTGCCTCGTTTATGATTTGGAAATATACACAGACGAGCTTTAATCAACATCGTTAGTTGAAGTGAAAATGTAGACTATTCGGTAATAGAATTATTCGACGGAAGTATCGAATTTTAACAGTATTGAGGGCTTGCGTAACGGATTTATCGGTAACAACGTTTGAAATTGTAAAAAAGTGTAAAACCGAATGTCTGTTATGTTTTTACACATTAGATATTCGCATAAGTCTAAAGCATACCGCATGTTGATTACATTTACGAATTTACAATACTGTATCTGGTAGTATGAATGATTGTAGTTTTGGTCGTAATAAGTCCGTTGATGAAGAATTTTACAACAGTTTTAGCACGTTTGTCCTTCAGAACCACATCGATTCTGTAACCTGTAATGCTCTGTGGCAACACTGGTCTTACAGTAAACGACATTATGGAAAATATTTTAACTGAAAGAATTTAGATATATAATATAATAAGATTTCTTTAGGATTTCTTCTATTTCTTCAGCATTCACTGTGATTTTAAAAAAAATAACATTGAAGTTACTACATAACTGTCATGCTGGTGGTGATAACAGCTGTTGACTTATAGTTCACTCGATTGCGAATCACGGAATGGAGAATCACGATTGACGATTGATTATTGTTATTTGTATTCAATTACATGACGCGGGTTGTGTTTTTGTAACTCCTTTCCAACCTTATATCCAATCCTGAAAATCCTAAGTGACCATCGATCAACGTATTTTAAAGGATATACGTGTCAAAGGTGCTCCAACGAGTTTAATGAACAAAAGTGAAAAATTGTATTATGGCATTAGTTTCTTTAATGCTATGTATGATACCTAAGATAGAGACAAACAGCCAATGCTTTCGAAGAAAGCAATCAAAAATTTTCAAAGCAAAATCAAAATAAAATTTTGCAAATATTGATTTAAAACATTAAGTACATCAAAAAGGTGTCGGAACGCCGTTCCACCGCGTTACATTGAAAAAAAGCACAGTGTAAATATTTATATTAAAACGACCATCTTTCGTAGTTTTATCCGTAGCTTTGGCACTTGGCTCAAGCGCAGATAAAATAAATAAATGCTTGAACATATTCTCACAACGATATTTCATATGCAACGAAAATCGTTTTTTCATCTTTTAAAGTGCAACACAGTATTCTTTTAGTGTTTCTTCAGTAAGCAGCGCAATGTTGCAGTTCTTGTTTTGTATCGTCACGCCATATCGTGCAAATGCCAGTCTGACTTTAAGTTAACAATTTTGAATTGACATTTATATTTATTTATGAGTAAAACTCTTTCATGCGAAGGTAATTAATAGATACGTAGGAATGCAAGTTCTCCAAAACCTGTTAAATATTTTTTGAAAATAAATATCAATTTTGTGTTGATCTCACTTTTTTTTATTCAAATCAGGATAGCGAGTATTATCGACTAGTACATTAAAAAAGATTTGCCAAATATTGCTGGTGGCTATTTCGATATCTACGCTTGAACAATATTTATAGATATTTTTTTGCCTACATTTACTAAAGAAATATAAGTGAAAAACACATATATTTCGATTTTTTAGTTTATACTTAATGTAGGTGTATTTTCGTATATATTATTATATACCAGATTTGTTTGAAAATAAATTGTTGTGTTTTTTCTGCTTATTCTCTCAATTCTGAAAGTATAAGAAAAAAAGGATGATATAACGAAAAAGCAAGTTTTCAGTTAATCAAATTTTCTGTGTTCCGTTTTCAGAATAAGGTTGAAAGATACGCAAGGAAAAAATATATTAAAGAGGCCATGCATTTGATTCTTGCCATATAAAGCAAACACAACATGAATCGATTGAGAAATGCATAGGATTTGAAGCTTTGACGACAAAATATATGATCGTTGATAAAAAATCGTAAAGGTAGTATTAGTCCAGCGTGCGAAATCAAGCAATTTGCTTCGAGTTCGTGGCGAGTGCTATTCTTATCGAGGTACACAAAATAGAAACTTGATTATTAAAAAAAGATTCGTGAGACAAGAATATTGTATACATACGACGGACACCTGCCATTGATCACTCGGGACTTCCCCGATATTGTGTGTGGAACATTGGTGGCCCATCGTATCATCAACTGTCCGGTTTTATCACGATACATACATCAACATGATTTCGTTTCGGCGTGCCGTCGAAAACTTTTCGCGCATAAAGTTTGGCACACGTGTCGCGTATTTGAAATCCCATGACATAGGCCAGGGATGGCGAACCTTTTTGAGTGCGCGTGCCAAAAATCCTCAAATACTATTTCTCGATCGTGTGGCGTCCTCAAGCAGTAAAAAAAAACAAAATAGAAAAAATAAAAAAATTGAAACATTTGAAAATCAGTAAAACGGAATGAATTAATAATTCACGGATTATTTAATCAAAATTTAATTTTTTTAAACTTAAAAAATATTTTTATTTTAAAAATAAATTTTAAAAGTTGTATATCCTAGCTATTAAACCGTGCCCGCTCATAGTGTGAAGCATATGAAATTTAAATGAAACACTTTTTACGAGAGCTGATTTTATATTCAGTTGCATAACATGTCTTTTTTTAAAACTATAATTAGAATAAATGGATTGTAAAAAGTAAGCTCAGCAATTGGGAGCTTTTTCATATAACATTACTTTTCTTCTAAATAGTTTTATCTAGAACTACTTCATTGGATTATTTATAATCATTTAAAGATATGTACTATATTTTTTGTGGAAAATCATTATGATTACATCAAAAAAACACAATATTGTTGCAATTACTTCAGCCGATTGTTATATAAAATTGAGGAATTGGTACAAAAAAAATGTGTTTTGTACATCACATGTTAAGGTAAGCTGAATAGTATATCAAATTTTACTATGCTAGTCTAAAATTCATCGATATTTTGACAGTAAAAGAATCAGATTTAATCTTTCTATTAGATGGTTCAAGGTTCCGGCAAGATTGGTATAATAAAAATCCGATTCAATATTTGAGATCTTGGCCGTGGGTGTTTATGGTGGTTTTTCTTCTCAAGCTCAACTTCAGTGAATAAATAAATGTTTGTTCTGTTGAGGACTCAGGAAACACGGGCGGTATATTTCATAATTCTAAAATGATGTCAAATCAATTAAAACGTTATTTTTTCCCGTAGATAAAACATCTGAGAAAACTATTGTTTTGTGAAATCCATTAAATTACTGTCATGTTTGCTATAAAGACTATGTAAAATACTGACGTTTTTATTTACGTACACATTTGAACTTGAAAAAAATAAATAACTTCCTACTATATTCTGAATTGCCAGCTCTATAAATCTCGCAAATAGTTGTTTTTTGCAATAATGAACAATGAGTGTAAATTTTAATTAACTCTGACGATGGCGAGAATGGTTACTTCTATTGTAGACGATGGCATTTAATAATTATCTCAGAAGTACATAACACGTTGTACTTTTAATTGTCTTATATGAAACTCAATGCACTACTTATTATAATTTGAGCTCTTGTGAATAAAACTAAGAGTTAATAACGTCTCGCCTCTTGTAGTCAAATACATTTTGAAACTAACTTTGCTTAAGTTGTAAAGTTGATGCAAATAATTAGTCATCTGCAAATGTGTGCGAGTGAAATTAAAAAACTATTTTTTGATAATTAATACGATTCATGCATTACAAGATTTTATAATTTAGTCAAAAAAATATATTTTGAAATTAATCCTAAATATTTATCACTTGATGAAATGTAAGCTTACTTGACTTCGTATTTGGTAGATATTAATTTTATACAAAATTAACAACAAAATTATTTTAAGTAATTTAATTAGCATAATATAAGTAGGTTTTTGAGGAAAAGCATTATTTGATGAAAATAAATTTCAATATTAGTTGCTTAAAGCACTGCTCTCCCGAACCGTTGAATATTCTTTCAATGATGGATTGATTTCCTAAAGAAAACAAACCGAGCCACGCTCTGTTACTTGTTTTGGATTTTTTTTTAAATGGCTTTGTCACGTTTTACAGGTAGGTGCTTTTGGAGAGCTTCAATCCTGTGGAAGAGATGGAATCCTGGAAGCACCGCGAGCAGCGGCGTAGCCATCTCAATGCACGAAAGCCCAGTGAAACGGGGAGCCAAGCATTGACATACTCAATACAGAAAATTGTTTGCACGAAGGCCTCAAATTTATAGCTACATCACTGTCCAAGAAGAGGCCATATGTTCCGTAATAGGTAGCGAGCATGGTCAAAAAAGTAGACAAGCATTGTAAGTCACCGTAAGCATAAGGAATGGTAATTATTATTGAAGTACATACTTACGTTTTTTTTGTTATAGAATTATTTGAATAAACTTTTTTGTTACTCAATCCGTAAGTGTATAGTATTTTAAAACTTTATGTAACACAGATTTACTGATTTCCCCGTTTTTTAGCACATTATGACCGTTTTATACGAGGAGCGAGTGTACTTATAGAGAAACAGGAAGACGATATTTTTTGAGCATTGTCAATGTGCTCATGTAAATGATTTTTTTCTTCTTAATCGATTTCTATTGTATACACTATTTTTGACTAACGTTACGTTACACACGTAATATGTGTAAAAACTTGATGTCATTAATGTGTTTAACACATCAAAATGTTGATTGTAATCCACCTTAAATATTACCCATCAATTCGAGAAGACGCTTTTTAAATTCATTGTATCATGTCCAACGCAATTATGTATTCAATTGAGTTTATCAGTAGACAGTGAATAATTGCACGCTTGCAGATTTATGAGGAATTTTAATTAATTTATTCACTCGATAAATACTTAAAACAATTCTTCATGTAAATAATTTTGCCGTTAATTTTCCTTGTATTAATAAACTTTTTGAATTCTTCTTCAAATATTTTAAAATTGAAGCTACGCTCAAAACATTATCTCCCCTTATAAAAATTCGTAGATATTGGATTTAACAAACAAGAATTTATCGGAAAACTTTTGAGATTTTGTAGGAATTTGGTTTTAATTAAGACAAGACTTGCATTAATTTAGTTATAAATTAACTCTGTCTGGTACTTAAAACAAGATATTTTAAATAACTTATTTTCTTTGCGGATTAATTAATAATACTTTAACAAACAACATTGGTTTAGTAAAAAAATAATACATTAAAAATATAAACACAGCGTCATTTTTTTAAACATTAAGTATACGATGGCCTTAAATATATTATTCAGAATTCGCAACAAGCATAATTTTTATAATCTACTTAATTAATAGGGATACTAGTATTACTGAAACCGGATTTTCGAATTAATGTTACTTGTTTCAATACCGGTTATTAAAAATTTGAAAATACCGTTATTTTGGTACTGAAAAATAACCGAAATCGAATTTCAAATATAAATAAACATCACATATTTTTTTTATGAAATTTGAGATAAATTCTAATATTTTAAATCTGCCAAGGGTTGTATCAATCTTGACAAGTCCCAGAATTAACCGTAAGATATTTATGATATATTTTTCAATGACGGTTTTTTATTTGAAACTAGCTGACCCAACGAACTTCGTTACGCCTAAGAATCAATAAGTGTAATGTTAACTTGATAACTTGAAACATGATGACTACCGAGCCAACCTTTAGTTATTAATTGTGCGGTGGAAAGCCAGGCAGATCCAATGAGTTTAAAAATTCAGTTGGATAGTTGGTTGCTTCGACTTCGTTTGTTACACGGTCGATAGATTTGAAGGAATGTAGTGGACCAACGATTTGATTTTGAATTGTGAAGTTTAAATGATCCACATCTTTGATCTTCGCCGCGAGAATTGCTCGTTCACTCAACCAATTGTGATTTTTGTGATTAGATGTTTGGGAACATTTTGTTGATGAAGCCGTCCTAAAATTCGGCGGAAACGAAATCAATACGTTCGATTCGTCAACAGAAACACGGTCGTTACCGACGATAGTCAAAGATCGTTTTCAAACTTAAAGCATTTTTCTCTTCTCCTTCGGGGCCGAGTTAATAATCCTCAAATTCTCATGACTATTAATTTACATGCTCCCAATTTATTCTTACGTGGGCGAAGCTATGAGCAAAAACTTTTATTTCTAAAAACTTATACCTCGCTTAAGAGGTATGAGTCACCAGTTCCAAGGGCCGTTAGATTGATCAACGCATTGCCTAGAGAAGTGGACATTTTTAGTGATAGTATTTGTGAACTGTTTGTAAAGTTTTACTATTTTATTTCTTGATTTTTTATGTTGATTTTGATGTATTATGTAGTTTTATTTTATATTTTGTCTTATTATATTTTCAAGTACATGGCGAATTGGCGTCAGCTGTTATGTCATGTACTGTAATTTTAATTTCTTACAATACATAAATAAATATATAGTTAGCAATTGCTTGGAGAAATCTTCGGCAAATGGATCGTTTTGCAATGCAACTTGCATATTTGTCGTCAGCTGAAGTTTCTTCACATAGCGCCAGAGTCAATAATTTGAGGCAAGCGTTTAATTCATCGGCAGCAGTTGATCTTGGAATGACTGATAGTGTTTGGCGGAAATTGCCAGATAGTAGAATCATTGTGCCTCCAAAAGATCTTGAGTCATTGCACAGATCTTTCATAGTTCGATTGAGTGCTTCCAATGCGCATTTGTGCGCCGTTGTCCATTCATCCCAGGTGATGATTGTATTTGCCACCAAAAAATTTGCCATTGCTGAGTGCATTGTTTCGCAATCTTGCATGTCGGTTTTTCAATGGTTTGAAGATTTAACGGCAATTCCAACGCTGAATAAGCCGTTCGGCATCTTTCTATCTACGTGGCCGCTATTCCAGAAGAAGAAATTGCTACAATTTTTTTTTATCTCGCACGAACAGTGGCCATAATCAATGACATGAAAAATGTCTTCCCAGCTCCACCGGGCGCATCGAGGAAAAATAAGCCACCATTTCCATCATCAAATACCTTCATTAACGTATCGTACATTTCCTTCTGTTGAGGGTTCAACAGTGGTACATTCGTTCAAACTGATTGGTTCAATGCATCCCGATCATATTCACGTTCACGTTCCGATTCTCGATTGAAAGCGTCGTTCATTCCACGATCTGGCGTTGGCATTCCTAACTTGACTAACAATCTGCCGTACATAAGGTAACACATGTCTTCGATCAAAAGCAATCATTTTCAAGCAAATTGAGCTGTTGACATGCAAGTAGAAGCATTTGTTATTTTTCGGATGAACAGTGTAAATGCGACCAAGAGCATCAGTAGTCATTTGGATGATCAGGAACCGCGTCGCCTTGCTTTCGACGTTAAAATTTATTCGATGTAGCTTTCCAAGTGTAATAACGTGGCATCTTAGAGTAGAACAACGTTCGTGCAAACAGCGTAATATTTTTGTCAAAAAAATTATCATACCTAATTATAAACATAACCTTATTTAAATATTATCCGATTTTTTTTCGTTTTCATTTCATGTCATCGATTTTTTTGTTCTAATCCATACTCTAAATTTAAAATTATTTTAAAGTCAATCGTATGCAAAAAAAGCAGAATAAAATGAATTTTGGAAACAACTTGCCATCTAGCGAATAAAATCTGCATACGATGACATTTTCATTATTTCAAGCTGTTCGTCATTTGAAAACTGTATGAGAATATTAATTTTCTTCATAATTTCTTTGCCGTCTTATTTTTCCGATGTTTTAATGCTTATTCTGCTATTCTAGGATACGAATTTAAAAAATAAAGATCATTACAATCCGTACTGCCATTCTCGAGATATACGTGGTGTAACCAACCCCACTTTGTTTTTATATATATAGATATTGAAAGATGATGATTTATTTACTCACTCGGTATTGGAAAACCATGAGAACGTATTATTGTTTATGAAAACTTTTTGTAATACCGGTATTTTACATGAAATACCGATGATGATATGTTTGTACGCTGTTGCAATTTCTTCCTATTTCTATTTACCCGGTAATAGCTCCCTATGGGATCACGTGGCACCACCTCCAACATCAGCCCATATGTGTTTGTTGAAGACAATCCAACTGGGAAATGTTACCCTGGTCTCCAAGATCACTGTCAAATGACGGGAGGTCTCTCTATAAGTTATGAAGGAAACCACGAAAAGCATAATTTTATTACACGAAGCCGTTTTCAAGTAACTTAATGTGACATCTGTGATTTCATTATTGCAACGAAACCTAAAATAAAATTATACTGACTTACAACATAATTACTTAGGCGACGTTACTGCGAACACGATTGGAACGCGGCTTAAAGCGAATCGAAATATCAAATAAACTGTTTGCGGCGTGATTTTTGTTGCGTAGAACACTATAGCGGCAGAGACCGTTCGATATTTTCGTGCCGCACCAAGTCGCTTTTATTTTGTCCACGTAAGACATACAGTTAGCAACCAAAAATATTAAGTTTTGTGATAAAATATATTTGCTAAAATCGTTAGTTTCGTTGCCATTTGTTCATCAAATATATGTGTTTCTCGGTTCAAAAGATAGAACCAAAAATAGGCAATCACGTAAAAATAAAAACAGTCAAAACTTCACAGATTAAATAGCAAAAAATCTGCATGTTATCGTACATTTTTTTTGAAATATTTCAAACTCAAATGAAAATTGTGGTTGTAAAATATTTCAATACTATCTGTTTTCTTTTAAAATGTACGTTTAATTTTATCTAAAAATTTATCTTGACAACGTATTTTGCTTTAAAAAGAATCTTATACTTTTATCTCGACATCTGATCTTAGCGATGAATATACGTCACGTTGCGTTGGTGTTGCTACATAGATCTGTATAGAGTAACCTTATTTTAAGTGGTAGAAAATAATAAATTAAAAAATCAGTAAAATATATCATTAAAAAGATACAATATTATTTTGTAAGTATGTTTTCAGAAATAATTTGAAATTTAAATGACCATAATAATTATATACAGAAAAATAACCGTAATTCTGTAATAATAAATCATTATTCTTCTCGGTTGATTGGTATTGTCTCCGTTTCCCACTAAAGGTTGAATATCAAATCATCTCTCAGTCTTCTTGACCTTAGGCTAGTCGTATTAAATCACCATAATATTTAGTATAAAATCACAAAGAAGATATTCCATGAACTGTATGTCAAATCTTAAATATCAAATTCATTATACTAAATTCAATATCAAACTGTGTGTGTTTTTTTTAGTTGAACAAGTTTTTTATCGCATATTTCAGATATTTTTTTCTTGTTAACTATAACATAATTTGTGCATTATATCATTCACTCGATTCGCTTGATGTATACAATGCGCAGACATAGAGCGAAGGATTTTACTATGTATATGTATTGTGATGTGCGTTATAGATAAATGATTTCAGTAATAATTGAGTCGTCTGGTATCAAAAGCAGAAGACTCAATTATAAAATAGTTAATAAAAAAATGAGAACAATTTTGAAAAATATTCAAGAAGTTAAAAGAAAAAAAATACATTTTAAATTTAACATGCCCTTGATCCAAAAACGAAATATAGTTGAAGGAAAATCAATTTGGGCGAACGCAAAACTTCTGTTCGAATATTGAAAGGGGTATTACTTAATTTTCTAATACGTACGACTCGATGGAAATGTGTTGTAAATATTGAGTAATTTGCGGAGATAAATATCCCCGAATGTTGGAACGTGTGGATGCTTTGGTGAAGCCTAAAGTGTTTACTCAGCGCCCGACCATTATGGTGAAATCCATTACCAAATATTCAATAGTGAGTAAAATTTATCCCATCATCGACGTTAGATTCTGCTTTCGCGGACAATGTGGAAGATGATAGGTAAGCTCTCTTATTCACAGCGCCCTTTATTGGATACAAACAAGTATTCGCTTATTTATTCTAAATAAAACAGAAGTGATAAAGAAGTATTCTCGACCTATAATAGATATATAATGTGGCAAATTTTTATTAATTCACATTGAAAACAAATAATGTTGCTTCTTCAAATTCGATAAATAAACGGTTGTCAGACTAGTTTAAAAAACCTAAATGATAGTTAATTCAAAGAAATGTTTTAACATATCGTTACTATACAACAAAAAGTGACATTGATGTTATTTTTTCACGAATGATGACTGGAAAACTATAAGATCGACGTCTTGCAAATTTAATAGTTGCATGCTTAAAAAAATCTTTTTTTAGATTTAACCACAAATGTCAAAAAACATTTTCAGAAACGTGTAACAGGTTTTTTTAGATTCATGACAAATGTTCAAACACACATTTTCTACAATTTACACTTGATCAATTTATCCTTTATGGTTAATATTTTTTTTTGTTCATGAAAATTTTAAGCATATTTGGATTGTATTATGTAGGTATGTCTTTTTTTGCGCGTCATGGCCCCAAGTGTGTTTTTTATTTGGCTTCTCAATCCATTTCATAAAATTATGATTCACGGTTGAAATAGATTGTGAGCGTGCATTTTGGAAATTTGATACAGAATAAATAATTTTTATTTATTCCCATAGAATTTTATAACATGATTTTCACAAAAAAATTGATGTTTTTTTTTTTTAATATTTATTATTCTCACGTGTACAACCAATCACACGTGTGTTATTTTTAATGCATCTTTAGCAATAAATATTAAATATATATTGCAAGCACTTTCTTGTAAATGAAATTTTAATTGTTGCAATTTATATAATCTCCACCAAATTTAATCCAACCTATGTTTCTGCCAGCAAATTCTTGGCAGAACATTTGATCTTAGAAAATACTTTTTCTATAGGATTTATTATTATTATTTAACAATACATGCATAAAACATAACAAAACATATAATTAATAAAAACACTATATGCCTTTGTACTTTATTTCCATTTTATTTTAAAAGGTCAGGACCGGTTTCGCTCATGGCGAGCATTGTCAACTGATAATAAAAATAATTAAATGCTATTTATACAAAAACTAATTTTAATATCATTTTTTTTCACATTGCTTCAGCTATTTCTATTTAATTACATAATACTTTGTTATACAATAAAAGTGTAAGAAAATTATACAAATAAAAGTATTCAATATAACCATTAAAAAAATATGTAAAATTCCTAAGAGCTGTAAACATAATTTATATTGATGACTGACAACATTGAAAATCTCCTTAACGGCAAAATCTTCATTAATTATTTACGTTATATTTGCGAGCCAAGACAAAAAAATTGTGACTGATATTTATTTTGTCGTGTCAGGCACGTGTTACAATGAGTGGAATGAAATAGCACACATCCCACACGAATAATTTCCCGAAAATGTAACACAATTAAAAATGAGAATTACATACTTGACCCGTAAAATAGAAGGTAAATTTGATTCTAAATCGATCTGTTTTTCAATCATATAATATATTATTGAAATTTAAAAAATGATCTATCCCTCACCGATTGTTTTATTATATTCAAAAATCAATAATTTAGAGATAAATTAAATGTTATACATAGAGAAAAAAGTACTTTTTTTGCAAAAAATGGTTGATTCGCATACAATTTTAAGCGATTGTTTTTGGTACATTCGTAACTAAATAATTTGATTAAATAATTTAATTATTTGACGAAAAATGATATGGTGTTGCTGTTTGGACTTTAAATGAATTATTTTATGATAGCCCGTTCAGTAGTCGAGTGATCAACGCTTATACTATTTGGTTGCGGAGTCCACTAGATCGAATCTTCATTTTTTTCCGTATATTGACTTTTCAAAGAATTTACAGATTCTTGTTTAGCGACATGCATTGTAGCTTTCGTACTTATATATTTGTTTATTTTACGGACAGTTAATATCATTTTTTTTTCGCAAATTCTTATCCTTACTCTAAAAAAAAGCGACTAATTTACTTGCAGTTATCGTTACAAAACATGTAAGGTAAAAGTACCAATAGTTGACCTCGTAAGAGCAAAAAATCAACATAAATAACGATTGCCGTTTAGCATTAGGCCGAATGATGGCAAAGTAAGTGTATTCATAATGGCTCGAATATCTTGATTAGTATAATAAGACAAAAATTAAGAAAGGTTATGTTTCAAAAGAATTGTGTTCAATTTTTAAGAACCATGTTTCAGTGTCAGTAGTTGACCATCTGAAAAATTGAATGTTCCAGTAGTTGACCATGTTACTTCATCAAAGTCAAAATAGAAAAATATTTTAGCAGCTTAGTACATACATAGTATATTATAGGCTCAGTAACTTCCACCACATATAAGACAAGTGATTTTTCTCACACAAAAATCTTTAGATATTCCAAATAAAGTCCAATTCCGGAACTGAAAAAACCTTGTGAGTTTTGCTTACTTGCGTCGGGTCATTTATATGGGAAACTACCTCCATCCATTCATAGCTAAGCACATCAGGTCGCTCTGTCCATTTCCATAGGCTCCCAAGCTTTTGCATCAATGAAATAGTAGCTGCTGCTTTAGAAATATGAACGATTTTTCCGGAAAGTATTTTCCTTCATTTAAGAATACTACATGTTCATTAATGGCTTTAATAACAAGCAGCCAACGAGTTTAAGGCGCAATGCTTTCATCGATAGACTCGTGCTATTCACTTTCCGTTGAGTCTGAAATGTCAACACTGAAGTAAGAAGACTCTGAAGAAAACGCATTTCTTCTGTACTGCTTTCAATTTCCCCTTTGCTCGCCCATTCAATTCTTTTTTGTTTGCCTCTATGCAGCAAGTTCTTTTTTCAAACGTTCCATTTCTTCTTTTTTCTTCTTTTCGTGTAGAAAATACTCCCGGCACAGTTTTCCGAAAACAATGGTGAGTTTTTTTTTCCTTTTCGCCCTTTTATTGGATTTTTTCCTCCATTACCGGGCATGAAATATCTAGAATAGACTAGCCACGGCTTCACTAGTAATTGGAGATGACACATTAGTCATAAGGCCAGCCACAAGTGCACTGGCGATTGGAGACGAAATATTTTCTCAAATCGTTGGACCAACCACAGGTGTACTGGTGATTGGAGATGAAGCAGCATTACAGTTCGTAGTATTCCAAGCGGCCGAAGACATCATATCATCGGTTACCTCTTCTTGCAATGCCTCATCGACGGATCTATCCAGCTCAGGAAAAGTGATTCTTTCCAACTCATTTTTTACTTTTCGTCACAGTGCAAACAATGACTTGTCATCTTGATTAGGTTCATTTTTTTGTGAAATGAATCAAGTTTTTCCTGATCAATGTTTTCATTTAGGAACTGCAGTCTTCTCTCTAAATACCGCTTGCGTTCCTCTGATGTAACCGTTGGAGGCATATTTTCAGATTCTCCTGGTACCGCGACTGCTTGAGGGTTCCATGGACAAAGTCGACATTTTCGGAAACCATTTACCAGAACAGATTCTGTCACAACTTCGTAAATCACATCTTTAAGGAGTTAATACACAAAGAAACCAGCAGTTGACCATATGGTGTTCCAGTAGTTGAGCCTATGTCATCTATTGGATAGAACAGTCCTGCACACTTCTAATTCATACATAATCATCATTCCACACTTATTAATGACAAAATTGTTAAACAATTGGTGGTATATATTTTTATTAACTTATCCAGTAGTTGACACCTCCGGTCAACTACTGAAAAAGCATGAAAAAATGTTTGAGTAGGTGACCCCCCCCCCCACCCCAAACTCGCTTTCCTGTAAATATAACCTAAAAATTAAAAATGATCTCAATACTTCAATATTATGGCTGCCCGTAATGCATTAACTTAGTATTATAAAGTCAAAAACATTGAATTGCCATATGATTATATGCACTCATGTCCTTAACAATTTCCTTAAGAAATGTAAAATAAAACACTTACCTCACTAGGTGTTGTTTTCAAATGGCTGCCATTACACTAAAATGACATATATGGTGATGGGTTAGTTTCTCAATCTGACCACAAATAGCTTTACTTGTCTGAACTTTACAATTTTGAGCAATCCCGCGTCTGCATTTCTTATTTTAGGCAATTTTATTGCCAAAAGGTCAACTACTGGTACATGGTCAGCCACTGGTACATTTACCTTAATGTTGAGATAATCAATCAGTAATAAATATTCCCACCATGTTAGCAGAAATCTTAAATTAATGTTTATTAAAGTACATAATGATATTCTTGGGTATCAATTCTTTGTCTTTACAGTTTTTTGATCAGCAATTCTTGTTATTTATTGGTGATTTAAATGCAAAAAAATGTTCTTGTCTATTATTTTTTTACTTTATTTGCGTTAGATTGGGATAAATACACCATTCTTTGTTTGTTTATTACAACTATAAATATAATATAACATATTGAAGCTAAAAAAATTTCCTCAAAACATTATTTTTTTTTATTTGCTGTTTACTCAGAACTATCAATCTATATATATAAAAGAAAGTGGGGTTTGTTACACCACGTATATCTCGAGAATTGCAGCTCGGATTTTAATGATCTTTGTCTTATTAAATTCGTATCCGCCTAGAATAGCAGAATAAGCATAAAAACATCGGAAAAATATCACGGGAAAGAAATTATTAAGAAAATAAATGTCCTCATACAATTTGTTTTTTTGAAAAATACAAATGGAACGTGGACATTGTATGACACGTTGTATGCTGTTTTCCAGTAAATCCACCAGATGGCGTTAATTACATTATACTTTGACAGTTGACTACTAGCTATGTATACATGCGCCGCGATTTTGAGTTTTCATCGATTTTCATTATGTTTTAATTCCCATAAATCATTCTGTGACGTCACCGCACGTGTTTTTAAACAAAAAATCCGGTGCTGATGAACTACATTTGGGAATACTCGATGCTGGATGTATTCGATTGATTGGCAAAAATGGAGCTTGCCGTTTGCACGAACGTTGTTGAGATGCAAGGTTGTGGAATCAGAGTCGAAGAGTCGCGGTATTTTGGCCTGAGTCGGAGTCGTGAAAAATGAGCGGCTCGATTTTTTTTGAAAAATGTATTTAGTTATGTGTATTCAAACAAAATAGTCCAAAGTGTTGACATTGCATGCTTGGCTGACATAATGATCTGATGGTATTACATATATATTGACTATGGAAAGGAAAAAGGACGTAACCCACACATGTTTTAATTATTTTGGGCCATATGCAAATTATGAATTGTACACAACCTTGAAGCGCACGGAGTCTTCTAAACTGTTGTTTAAATAACAAAGCCTAATATGAATTAAAGAAATTGTCTAGGAAACACCTTTATTTCATTATTTTTTCTTGGTTTTAATTTTTTACAAGGTCATCTTTTTCAAACTTAAAAGCTAAATTTAGATATTAATTTAGCATTTGCAGCTTGCATCTTTTTGATAGAACGTGTATCAAATTTGATAGATTGTGATAATCGAAAAAAACCTGTTTTGAAAAAACTGTGGGTTACGTCCTTTTTCCTTTCCAAAATCGATATATATATATATATGTTAAAATGAAATTGTTGGAAAATTTCCTCGGAGTCGGAGTCAGAGTCGTTAATTATTTTTAAGCTGGAGTCGGAGTATTTTTTTTACACGACTCCACAGCCCTGCTGAGATTGCACGTTATTATACTTGGAACGCTTCATCGAAAAAAATTCAACGTCGAAAGCAAAGCAATGCGGTTCCTGATCATCCGGATGTGCGTTCTACTGATGCTCTTGGTCGCATTAACACAGTTCATCTGAAGAATGACGAATGCTTCTACTTGCGGTTGTTGCTGGTGAATGTTTGTGGGCCGACATCATTTGAATCACTTCGAACTGTCAATGGCGTAGTGTGCCCAACATTTCGTGCTGCATGTCAATATCTCATTTTGCTTGAAAACGCTACTCATTGGGACATGACAATCGCTGAAGCAATTGTTTCTGAATCTCCAAGTCAGATACACACATTATTTGCTATAATTATTTCGACATGCTTCCCATCAAATTCATGTGTTACCTTATGTGCGGCAGTTTGTTAGTCAAAGTAGAAATACCGACGCCAGATCGTGGAATGAACGTCACTTTCAATCGAGAATTGGAACTTGAACGTGAATATGATCGAGATGCATTGATCAGTTTGAACGAATGTACCACTGTTGAACCCTCGACAGAAGGAAATGTACGATACGTTAATGAAGGCAATTGATGACGGAAATGGTGGCTTATTTTTCCTCGATGCGCCCGGTAGAGCTGGGAAGACATTCCTCATGTCATTGATTATGGCCACTGGTCGTGGGAGATATAAAATTTCTGTAGCAGTTTCTTCTTCTGGAATAGCGGCCACGTAGATAGAAGGATGCCGAATGGCTTATTCACCGTTGAAATTGCCGTTAAACCTTCAAACCACTGAAAAACCGACATGCAAGATTGCGAAACACTCAGCAATGGCAATTTTTTGGTAGCAAATACAATCATCACCTGGCATGAATGGACAATGGCGCACAAATGCGCATTGGAAGCACTCAACCGAACTGTGAGAGATCTGTGCAATGACTCAAGATCTTTTGGAGGCGCAATGATTGTACTATCTGGCGATTTCCGCCAAACACTACCAGTCATTCCAAGATCGACCGCTGCCGATGAAATAAACGCTTGCCTTAAATCATTGACTCTGGCGCTATGTGAAGAAACTTCAGCTATCGACAAACATGCGAGTTGCATTGCTAAACGATCCATCTGCCGAAGATTTCTCCAAGCAATTGCTGACTATTTATTTATTTATTGTTAAAAATTTAAGTTACAGTACATGACATAACAGCTGACGCCAATTCGCCGTGTACTTGAAAAATATAATAAGATAAAATATAAAATAAAACTACATAATACATTAAAATCAAGAAATAAAATAGTAAAATTTTACAAACAGTTCACAAATACTATCACTAAAAATGTCCACTTCTCTAGGCAATGCGTTGATCAATCTAACGGCCCTTGGAACTGGTGACTCATACCTCTTAAGCGAGGTATAAGTTTTTAGAAATAAAAGTTTTTGCTCATAGTTTTGCCCACGATAAATTGGGAGCATGTTAATTAATAGTCATGAGAATTTGAGGATTATTAACTCGGCCCCGAGTGAGAAGAGAAAAATGCTTTAAGCTATAAAACGATCATCGACTATCGTCAGTAACGACCGTGTTCCTGTTGATGAATCGAACGGATTGATTTCGTTTCCGCCGAACTTCAGTAATTTCGTCTCAACGAAGGACGGCTACATCAACAAAATGTTCCCAAACATCTAATCACAAAAATCACAATTGGTTAAGTGAACGAGCAATTCTTGCAGCGAAGAACAAAGATGTGGATCATTTAAACTTCACAATTCAAAATCAAATCGTTGTTCCACTACATTCCTTCAAATCTATCGACCGTGTAACAAACGAAGACCAACTGAATTTTTAAACTCATTGGATCTGCCTGGCTTGCCACCGCACAATGTACAACTAAAGGTTTGCTCGGTAGTCATCATGTTTCAAGTTATCAAGTTAACACAACACTTATTGATTCTGAGGCGGCACGAAGTTCGTCGGGCCAGCTAGTTTATAATATAATAACTTTTGCTGGTATGGTGACGATATACTCAATTTTGGAATTGAATCTATTTTATTTAGAAACAGACATATCTAACATAAAGTACTACAAACGTTGAATATAATGTTTTATTACAGATAAATAAGCACATTTTAAGCGAATATTGTGTAAGTAATTTTTGAAAATGAAAAAAAATATATGCGAAGGCTTGGGCCAATTAAAAAAATGGTATGTTTAAACGGTGTGTTCGATCGTAAAAGCCGGCTTCGCCTCATAATACAAGGTTGTGTAATGACAGGCATTGAGTAGCAGCCTGTCATTCTACGGCGTAGCTCCAGCAGGTCTACGAGCTTGGTTGTGAGAGGGTGTGCTACATTAAAATTACTCCATTACGATTAGCAAATTGTGCGTGAAGTGAAATAATTAGTGTATTAGCTGGGTTCACCCTTCGAGAACTTGACGTGGCACATTATTTGTCTACGTAAAACCGTTGCGACAGGAAGATTACTGGAATAGTCCTACTGACGTTAAATAAACAATACAAAATTAATACTCAATGCATAAAAGCAAAAATAGCAAAATCATACCATAGTTGATGCCTAGTTTGCATTACATAATTTTCTTAGCATAAAATAATTCAAATGGAACATTATTTAACTTTTCACCTAAATGCTATGCATCTCAACTGTAGAAATGAAAAATGACTTAACTCACGTCGAAAAAAATAATTACAGGAGGCACAGAAACGTTTTTTGATTATTCTGCGCAGTCAACGCTACCCAATCTTGAAGTGATCGAAGAAAAACAAACCAGTGTCTTATTTTCTTAATAAAATATTCATTTAAAAAGTTGTTTTAAAAAAACCTTTGTGTAAGTTCTTTTTCCTGGATGTTATTTTCACATGCCCTCTTTTTTAAAAGTTTTGAACTAAAATCCTTTTGATAAAACGTGTTTTATGTTGTAAACATTCTTATCATCGATAATATGATATTTGAAAAAACTGTGGGTTACATTCAATTGCCATTCTAAAATGGATGTAATTTATAGCAATAACACAATGTTTTAACCAAATAAAACAGATGAATTCTATATATATTTTTTAATAAACACATTCTGAAAAACCTTTTGCCAATCAAAGAATGCCGTTGTTTTATGAATTTATACATTTTGAACAATTACAATGATGCTATGTCGGAAAAAAAAACATATTCTTGCCTTATATTTAAATTTCTCGACCATATATATTTATATATTATATATATATGGTCGAGTTTTCGTTTTGAATAACTAAAATGCAGTTGTGGAGCTAATCTCCTGGACGAGCTTCCATGGATTCAACTTACTACCACAAAGTTACTGAAAATAGTCCTGTACAAGGTGTAGCTACACGACGCGTTAGTGAGGTCTAAAAGACTGTACACAAGTTGTGTGCGGCAAGTTTCAAACCACAGAGCTAATTTTTGAATCATCAAATAAACCATTCCTAGGGTAAATTTAAGCTTTCAGTGAGCTAAACCAAAATCTCTCTGAGAGATTGAGACTCGCTCGGTAGCTTTTGAACTCTTTATTTGCTACTATATGTCTATGTATGTATTAAAGCGACAGTTTTATCCACCAGTAGTAACCAGCTAGACATTTATAGATCAATTCTCCCTAAAATAAAGGAAGAATTACCAAAATATACTCTATATATACGCTACCTCTTTTGACCATCTTACTATACATGGTTAACATTATCATTTTAATCAAATTGTTCTTCAAATAAACAATTTAAAATAAATTAATTTTGATAAATTTTATATCGTCGGTATTTCAAAAAGTACAAGTTTTCACGAGACACATAAATGTACTTTATTCTATGGTTATCGCTATTCCTTTCCCTATCCCTATAAAAAAACCACTTGAGTGGTTCATTCCTCGATATCTTTGAGGAAGTTAATAAGGAAGGAAGTCCATTCCACTCTCTCCTTCATGATAAATATGGCACATGACCATTTTATTTCCCAAAGTTTTTGTATTAGGTTAAATTATTTTTTTATTTATCTATATAAACTAGCTGACCCAACGAACTTCGTACCGCCTCAGAATCAATAAGTGTTGTGTTAACTTGATAACTTGAAACATGATGACTACCGAGCCAACCTTTAGTTGTAAATTGTGCGGTGGCAAGCCAGGCAGATCCAATAAGTTTAAAAATTCAGTTGGATAGTTGGTTGCTTCGTCTTCGTTTGTTACACGGTCGATAGATTTGAAGGAATGTAGTGGACCAACGATTCAATTTTGAATTGTGAAGTTTAAATGATCCAAATCTTTGTTCTTCGCCGCAAGAATCGTTCACTCAACCAATTGTGATTTTTGTAATTAGATGTTCGGAAACATTTTGTCGATGAAGCCGTTCTTTGTTGAGACGAAATTGAAAAAAATTCGGCGGAAACGAAATCAATCCGTTCGATTCGTCAACATGAACACGGTCGTTACCGACGGTAGTCAGCAATTGCTTGGAGAAATCTTCGGCAGATGGATCGTTTACCAATGCAACTCGCATGTTTGTCGTCAGCTAAAGTTTCTTCACAAAGCGCCAAAGTCAATGATTTGAGGCAAGCGTTTATTTCATCGGGAGCTGTCGATCTTGGAATGACTGTTTGCGTTTGGCGGAAATCGCCAGATAGTAGATTCATTGCGCCTCCAAAAGATCTTGAGTCATTGCACAGATCTCTCACAGTTCGGTTGAGTGCTTCCAATGCGCATTTGTGCGCCATTGTCCATTCATGCCAGATGATGATTGTATTTGCTACCAAAAAAAATGCCATTGCTGAGTGTTTCGCCATCTTGCATGTCGGTTTTTCAGTAGTTTGAAAGTTTAACGGCAATTTCAACGCTGAATAAGCCGTTCGAAATCCTTCTATCTACGTGGCCGCTATTCCAGAAGAAGAAACTGCTACAGCAATTTTTTATCTCGCACGAACAGTGGCCATAATCAATGACATGAAGAATGTCTTCCCAGCTCCACCGGGCGCATCGAGGAAAAATAAGCCACCATTTCCAATTACCTTCATTAACGTATTGTACATTTCCTTCTGTTGGGGGTTCAACAGTGGTTCATTCGTTCAAACTGATTGGTTCAATGCATCCAGATCATATTCACGTTCACGTTCCGATTCTCGATTGAAAGCGTCGTTCATTCCACGATCTGGCGTAAGCATTCCTAACTTGAGTAACAATCTGCCGTACATAAGGTAACACATGTCTTCGATCAAAAGCAAAACCTGGTTATGTATCTCTTCATTCATCTCGAGATCGGGATTCCCTGAACTGACACGAATTCGATGTAAAATGTATTCGGATATGTCATCCTTGTACTTGTTCCACAGTTCACGGGGATTCGATGGGAAGCATGTCAAACTAATGATAGAAAATAATGTGCGTATGGCTTGGAGATTCAGAAACAATTTCTTCAGCGATTGTCATGTCCCAATGAGTATCATTTTCAAGCAAATTGAGCTGTTGACATGCAAGTAGATGCACTCATCATTTTTCGGATGAACTGTGTAAATGCGACCAAGAGCATCAGTAGTCATTCGGATGATCAGGAACCGCATCGCCTTGCTTTCGACGTTAAAATTTCTTCGATGTAGCTTTCCAAGTGTAATAACGTGGCATTTCAAAGTAGAGCAACTTTCGTGCAAACAGCGTAATATTTTTGTCTAAAAAATTATCATACCTAATTATAAACACAACCTTATTTCAATATTATCCGATTTTCTTTCTTTTTTATTTCATATCATCGATTTTTTGTTCTAATCCATACTCTAAATTTAAAATTATTTTAAAGTCAATCGTATGCAAAAGAAGCAGAAAGAAATGAATTTTGGAAAAAAACTTGCCATCTAGTGGATGGAATCGGCATACAACGACATTTTCATTATTTCAAGCTGTTCGTCATTTGAAAACTGTACGAGAATATTAATTTTCTTCGTAATTTCTTCTCCGTGATATTTTTCCGATGTTTTAATGCTTATTCTGCTATTCTAGGCGGATACGAATTTAATAAATCAAAGATCATTAAAATCAGCCAAGCCCTTCTTGAGATATACGTGGTGTAAATAACCCGACTTTGTTTTTATGTATAAAGATTAGAATACGAGTTAAAGGAATATGTGCGTATTATAATTTCGTGCTTATTACATAAAAAAGTTGAGATACGTGTTTATAAAAAAATAAATACGGTATGACTTTCTAATACGGACACAATATGAGTAATTTTGTTTATAAAGCATTACTTTATTATGACATATTGGAATTCTCCTAAGCAAACATGAAATCATTTAGTAAAAAAAAGCCCATTTAAAAACTCACCTTTCATACTTGATATAATATTATTATTAATTAGCTTTGACTGTATTTGCTTAATGTCACATTATAACTAACTTCATCTAAAACAACCATTGGTAGGCAGCAAACTTGCTATATTTTAGAAATCTTTTAAGATATATTTTTTCGAAAGTTCTGAACGCCTGCATTAGGGGTCGTGGAGAAGAAGGCTTTTAAGGGTTATATTGTGACACATTAACCGGATACATATACACCGCCGCTATTAAATATACCCTTTCCTGTTCCAGGCTATGCTTGAGTAGCTAACGTATGGGTTTACAAATATGTTTAAAAGGATATGGTAATACAAGATAGAAAAAATTATCAATAATAAATTCTGCCAAGTAAATGTCAAATAGTTAAATAACGAGTAAAATATGTACTTAAATAATTCTGTTCACTTTTAAGGTGTTCACTGTCAATACTTGTCGGAATGGCATTATAATAAAAATAATAAAACATTTTTAGTACTTTTTCCACATTAAATTTATTAGATCAGGACCGGTTTCGCTCATGATGAGCATTGTCAACTGATAAGAAAAACACCTGTTGGTTTTTACTTTGGTAATGATAATTCATACCTAATTGTTTTTTGTCATAATAGTTTCATTGCTAAGTGGTCTTCAACTTTTTATTTATAGTTTATTTTCCTTGTATTTTACTTCAATTATTTTGCTAGGTTGTAATACCAATTGTTTGTCATACCTTGTTTTTATCACTTAACTTTTGTATAAATATCACTGTTTTTTTATCAGTTGACAATGCTCATCATGAGCGAAACCGGTCCTGATCTAATAAATTTTAAGTGGAAAAAGTACTAAAAATGTTTTATTATTTTTATTTTAAATTAATTCTGTAATGCACATTTTTGGTAGGTTGAAAAGTGAAATTTCTTAAAAATTAAGACAGTCAACAAATTTATAACTTCAATGGTGAAAATCAAAAATTTCATTCTTGTTTGCAATATGCTACATTCATAAAACTAAATATTGTATTGTTTTTAGAAATTGTTACATAATATCATTATGTAATGAGGATTGGATTTGTATTTAGAGAGTGAGCCTTTTAAATAATAATAAAATCCAATTGACACTCGAATAAAACAGTATTAAACAATGTCAAAACTGCAAACAAAGACTCTTAAACTTTGTTGAAATATATATATCACCGTCACAGAAGTTTAAATTATTCCATGAGTAAAGTTTAAATTATATCAAAATTTCCAATGGTCTTAAGCGTTGTACGATTCTATAAAATTTGGAACAATATCTAATTTCTGGGAGGTTTTATAATTTTTATTTCAATATTGATTTGAGAAAATAGTTGTCGTCACATTTTGAGCCATGACACATAATAGTTTGATGCTATAACGGTATAAAAAAAACATCACGAACACCGATTATGTGATTCGAATGTATGTACACCATTCGATCAATGTGAGTATATTTGAGGAAGCAAATAGACAACAGATTGACAGTAATTCATTTTCCCAAAGCGAGTGAAACCATGCAACTATTAAGGAGTTGTTCTGTTTTGTATTATAATTGCTCAACTTTTCTCTTTTAAAAGGGTGCGAATATAAGGATATGGTAACAATGCTCGCTCTCATTACTTTATATTTTTAAGGATTGAATGACCGGGAGAGATTTTAAACACCAGATATACGAACGCAACGTATATCTATTGAACGCCAAAATTTTTCGTACTAGGATTCGAACTGATTTACTCTATAAACCTATTTGGCGTAAACAACTCACAAAAAATGCTGTGTTTTGACTAAGAATCCTAGACCCTTTTTGTGATCCCGAGATTGACAATTTTTCAAAGAATTTCATGTCGATTTCAAAAAGCCAGGAATTTGCGGATTTCCCAAAATTAGCGGCACAGCGTGAGAGCTTTTTTTTAGCTTTTCCAGTATGTATTTGCATGTAATAAAACATATTATTTTTTTTGACCTCGGTCAACATTCTATAGTTTTCTCAATCCCGGGATTGGAGACCTTAGTTTTGACATGTATTTATAATAGTAAAAGTTTGACGATGTTATTCAAATAATTTGATTTCCTATAAAGCTTATTTTGAAGGTTTAGTTATAAATAATTTTTATCGTGCTTATTCAACACTAAAAAACATTAAAAAATATTTATTTTTATATACTTAGAATGAGAAAATAACAGAATATGCAAATTTGATACATTTTAAACGCATAAGGAATTAATTTTATGAGGCTATATCGTCGTTTTGTGATAAGTTTAGTCATTAATTGACATTTTGGTAAAAACTGAGTTATATTAACTAAGGTGCTTATTTTTTCATTTCGTGTAATTAAAAAAAGCCACATAGTGTCTTAAAATCAACCAATATTGTCCAAATGACATACTTTAAAAAATATTATGTTTTATTTCATGCACGTGCGGAATAAAAGATATCATTAACAAACTTATGTCGTTTTTGGTAAATATATTTTGATGGCTGCTTGCATCAAACCGACAAATTTAAAATAGTGAAAAAAATATATATAATATACAATACTGTGCTTTTTAGCGTCTTAATATAGCTCCAATTAAACGCCGGGAAATAGTAGGTCAGTAATAGAATTAAATAAAAAACTTGACAACGACTAGTTTCAAAAATTATTTGTCCAGAATGTCATCTGCTTATTCTTCCATTCATTGGTTACGAATGTGCTGCTATTAAAAATCGATTGTAGACATACGTGCCTGAAGGGTTAAAACCGTAAATAAATAAAACAAGCACCCAAGATAGTTGATTCATCTGGACTTCCGGTCTTTATTTATTATGTTTAATGAATAGTATAAAAATAAGTAAAATATGCCATATTCATACTCCTTTTGACGTATCTCGTTTTTATGAAAGCATATTTTGTGAACATGTATCTGGTGAATGACTAATGAGAGGTTATATGAAAGCGTACTAACATATTTTGTGGTAAAATACGCAGATCGTATTTCTTCCGGTATAAAGATATTTTCTACCTGTATTTATATTATAATACGGTCTTAAGCATATTTCATACGCTACTAAGTCTTTTTGTGTTTGCTTTATTATTTTTTCATATTGAAGAAGTCTAAATTATATCTTTTAAAAACATCAACAAAACGTTTTTTTTAATACAAAATAATTTTGAAAACTTTGTTAATAATTTTAACTATTTCTTTCATGAGAACGCCAAAACTTAATAACGTTACTATTTGAATTCCTGTGAATTCGTTGTAATATTAACTCTCATTCTACGATTAAACTATATCAATCAGTGTTCTTCAACCTATGGTCCACGAAGCAGCACTAGCCGCATAAAATTTTCCACTCGAATATCTCTTTTGTACTAAAAAATGAGAAAATTTAATTAAAAAAAAACAGCATTAAATGTTAGATCAAAAAATTATTTTTATTTGCTTTCATGAATAAAATTATTAGTAACATTGACTTGTCATTTCAATAGTTTCTTTTAAAATATATTACCGGTCCGCGGATGGAAAACGGTTAAAGAACACTTGTATAAACTATTAGCTATACCACCCGGACTGGCGTGGAATTTAAACACTTATTTTCGAATTACTGAAATCTCGGTATTTTAGTTGTTTTTTTCGCTATGGAGATATTGGTTCTGACAATAAAAGTATTGGTATTTTTTCATTGAAAATTGGTTTTGAGCTGCCAGACGGCCACATTCTACCCGATGCGTTCTTGAAGGCACTAAACGATAATGATGTATCGTAAAATTCTCCTTGCAAAGGTTGAACCTAAGACATCCAGTTCCGTACCCTTTTTGAAATCCCGGGATTTCGGTAAAACATTTTTTCAATCCCGGGGTTGCACATTCATCATTAAATCGTGGAAGAATTGGGATTTAAAAAAAATTTGGTCTGGGAATACGGATTTACTGAAATGAATCACAAATTAAATTTTGTCTGTATGGCGATTTCAAAACTCAGGAATTTGCGAATTTCCCAAAATGACCAAAATTGTGACCTTTTTTTAGATTTCATGCGAATTGCTACAATTTTGTCTGGTTGCCTGTTTTCATTTATGTTGCAACATTTCGAGAATTTTGAACTTCTTATCCCCAGTCTCGAAATCCCGGGATCAGTACCATCATAATCCCGTAATTCCGGAATCACATAATTTCGGGATCTGGGATTGGACGCCCTAGATGAACACACTGCTTCATTGATTAAATATTTTTGTTGCTAATTAAATTCTTAAATTCGGCTTGTGGCGCTCATACTATATTACACAATATTAAATTTTGATTAGTATTGTTATTTTTCATTACTTCGTTAGCTTATTATATTTTGGTAATCCCGGCATGATGTTCGTAAAATCGGCATTCAATGTGAACTATCGAAATATCGATATAATATATGTATATACATATTCCTAGGGATAATTCGATTCATTTATTCCTTGAAAGCTTTTTTCATTTTACGACAACGGTTGGAACGACGCGTAATTGAACGAAATGCACGTCAAATTGAACTGAATCGCTAAAACAATTTTATATGCGCTTAGACTAGTGGTTCTCATGTGCGACCACCAACAGCTTTATAATAAATATTGATATTTTAAAAAAATCCGAGACAAAAGTTTAAACTGACAGATTTGTTGATTCTATTTTCTCTTAGTGATTTCCGAGATCACTTACCAGACACAACTTCGAAATCAAAATTAAAGTATAACATAATACAGTGTCTTCAAACTTTAATTCTGGCACTTGATAAGAGGTTCGAAAACCAGATTTCTTTAAACTGTTTTTTTTTGTATATTCCCCTTTTCAGATGATGAAAAATGAAAATTTCTTTGCACTTCAAAAAAGGTTTCAGTACAGTATCACTTTTAGCACAGTCAATACGGTAACTTCGGCCATTGGTCTAACATTGGTCCACCTCAAGAAAAAAGGTTTTAAATGATGCTATTATAATGTTATAGTCATACCATTGCCCCCTGTATGTTTCTTAGGAAAGCCATGGTATTGCGTAGCCATTTGGAGGTAAAATATGAATTATAATGCATCATATTTGCTACATTCTGAAATTTGACAGTTGTCAGTTGGATATCTATCATATTTAAAAAACGGCAATATTTTCAATTTGTACTCTATACTCTATTTGTACTCTATAAAAAAGATGTTTTATGTTTTTAGCCTACAGTTATATACAAATAAGTCGTGGAGAAAAGTTGCAAAGACCTGAAAATTTCTTAGATTATTGTAAATGTTGTGAATATTTGTGGCATGACCAAAGTTACCCGACATGGGGTGCAAACTTTGGCCCACACTGTTTTATCTGTATTTATATATCGAGCATAGAAATATTTCCAAAAACTTTGTGTGAACTGAATCTGAAAACGCTGATACTCATCTTTATCAAATAATATCACGTAATGGCGATTTATAAAAAATCAGTAAACCTTGAGAGCTGGGCCAAAATTTCCCGCGTTGATAGTATTAAAATCAATCAGTTGGGCTAACGCGAAGTATACATTATTGGAAATTAGTCATAATCAAGTACTTAAATACCGTTTGAACAATAATACTATTACTATTTTTTGTTGTAAACACAACTGCTATTTTTATCACATCTCAAAGCGAAAATCTGGTGCGGCCGCAGTAAAACTTTACGTAAGAACCACTGGTGTAGACGCTTACTCGATCAATATTGTTGTTTGGCCAAATAATTGACCTCGTACTAGGTTGGTGTAAAAGAGACTTTAGTATTTACACATAGAGTGTTTTGTGTATCTTAGTTAGGGTAATCATTTTTAGTTATTTTGAAGAGAACAAAATTAAATGTTATTTTCTAAAAAAATGATTTTCTAAAGGACTTCTATTAATTTCTCAGAATCCTACAAAAAAAATTAAACACTATATTTTTCTCTTCTGCGAAATGATCAAAAATGAGTGTTTACATACATTATATAACTAAGATTTCACTTCTTTGTGCAACTTAGTTTGGTATTTGTTTTATGTGACACATATTCAGACAAAATATATCTCTACAGTAGATATCGATTATATTTCCTTAATAATTATTGAACACACTGTAAACTTAGCGAGGCGGATGGTGTTTGAGGGGAACGTGGGAGGAAAGAGGAAGACAAACTACTTTAGTATAAGGACGTCTTATTTAGGAGGAATGGCCAATTGTCTTACTTAAACCCGTATTTACCAAGAATTTAATATTACCAAGGCCTCTACTGATTTCTGAGAATTATGGGTTATTAGTTTTCCAAACAGTATCATAAATACGATGGCGTATTTAGAAAGGCCTACAGCCCAGTGGTTTTACGTTGTTATCGTCGGTTGCGGTGTTTACAGGTTCATAATGTAGTACGAATGGTTTCATACATTTTTTTAATTCGATTTATGAATATTATGATTATAATAAGGCGTGGATAGTTATATTTTCTAAGATTTTTTCTTTACTCGGTATTAAAAAGAGTTACATAGAGATTGGATAGCGTCAGCATAAGATCACAACTCTAGTTTTTACTAGTTTAGGCGATTGAATTACTGTTTTTTTAAAAGTGGTTTAAAAGTGATTGTTGTTACTGTTTTACTTGCAATGACATGCATGGTCTCCTTTGAAGGAAAGGAATATTGAAATTAATCGTTTTGGGATTTATTTTTTTTGTATTGTAAAGAATTTCTGTTTTTATTTCAATACGTCCACACCTGTGATTCCTCATTGACGGACTATTCTGTGGATAGTCATTTTCACCGGTGAACGGATTCTACCGAACACGAACTCTCCGAACAACAATACTCCGAACACCGATTCATTCGGATACAGAATCTTCCGCACACAGAACCTTCCGGATATAGAATACTTCGCACACCGAATACTCCGAACATTTAAATATTTTTAATAGAAAAATCATTGTTTTATTGTAATGTGGAATGTTTTATGGCAATTATGCCAAATATTTTTCAGAATGAAAACAAGAAACGTATTTATTTCCATGTATGTATATAAGCAGTTTATAATTTGATTTGTATTTTGGCTTAAGTTTTTCTTGAATAATGTTAAATGAAAATATTTTCATACTTTCGATGGTTTCGGCGGTAACTTTGTGGAAGTTCATTTTAATAGAAAATTTATTCTTAATAGCACAGGTGGTTCCCCGTTACTCAAATTGTTTCCAATTAATAGAGTAATCACAAACCTAGCTGATTAATTGTAGCTCATTAGTTTAATAGTTTGTAATGATTAACGTCATTAGTAGTATGATTAAATTTGTTTGCACTGTTTCGCTTTTATAATCCCCTCTTTGCTTCCCTTAAAAAGGAAAAATCCCAATCTGATTGATTACAACTCATTAGTATAATTAGTATCATTATCTGTTTGTTTTATTTCGATTCTACACCCCCCTCCTTACTCCTCTTAAAAGGAAAAAAACTCAAACCTCCATTTTGTAATTTTATAATTTTAAAATGTTAGAATCAATCTTGCTTCATTACTTAAGCAAACTTTGCGATAGTAAGTCTGAAGATGCCTCTGAAAGAGGTGAAACACGTGTCACAGTTAGTAACACAATACGTGGAATAATCAAAGTTAATTTAAATTTTCAATGAAAATATTTTCACCATATTACAGATTTGATTCCTGGTTTATAAAAAGCCTATTCATATTGTGTTGGCGTTGTTCGCTTCTGTGCCGGATCTCACGGGTTCGAGTATTGGTACAAACAAAGCATTTTTTCGATTTCTATTCGAAGGCATGGGTGTTTGTGATGTTTAAATATTCCCTCTCTCGCCTTTCCCTCATTGATCCTTCAATATCTAGGCGTAGCGAGAGCGATTTGTTGAGCACCTTCATTAGGAGGCCATATGCTCCACATTGGGAGCGGATATGGATAAAAAATCATATCTGAATAGTGCGTGTTAATGCCAAACCTTTCCATCTTCAGATGATGTTGATATATTAACAATTTTGAAGGGAGAATGCTCAAGACGGAACAATCTGTCTTATTCGACCTCGTTGGAAGTGTAAATTGTGTTATACCCAATATAGATTACAAAACATCTAAAAACTTCAAAATATTCTGTGAAGAATCCTCGCTAGCGGATTTCAAAAAATTTTCGCTGAGTAATTTTCGAAAGCTGGGAATTTACGGATTTGCCAAAATGTAAAAGTGTGGGACTTTTTTGTTTTAGCTCACTGGTACTTTTTAAAAAATTTGGGTCGCTGGCAGATTTCAAACAACTGGGAATTTACGGATTTCCCGATAATGAAAAATGTGGGAACTTTTTTTCTAGCCCATTTACTTAGGGTGCCCAAGGTGCCCCCCAAAACTCATATTTTCATATCAATGTGTGTGGACTACTGTTGAGAAAATGTGATTTAGACCAGTGTTTCTCAAAAATTTTGGGCCCCTTTTGAGTGTCTTTATTTTTCCATAAAAAATGATTTTGAAAAACTCAAAATGTGGGAGCTTTTTTGCAGCTCTTCCAAGAATGTCCGATTCCAAAATCCCAAGAATTTTCAGATTTGCTGAAATAAACAGCGTGGGACCTTTTTTTTTATCTCTTCCAAGAATATTGAATCCAAAATCACAGAAAACTTGCTCGTGTCCCCCTAAACTGTACTACGGCTCCCATAAACAAAAAATAATCTCTGTGGCCTCCTTGGAACACGCTGTGGCCCCTTGAGAAGCCCTTATTTAGACGATTGAAATCTTTATTTTGCGGCTTGTTATAAAGTACGCTTTCTACCTCTAATAAAAGAAATCGACGTAATTTTACACGACCAACCTATGTAACAGACTACCAAGTTATTACCTGTGATAAATCTAATTCAATTTCATCTGACAGTTCAAATCGTTTGGAAAAACGTCGAAGATTAATGGTTATTCACCCTCCAAACGCAATGTGCACACGCTATGACGTGTCACAAAAATGGCCTGCGATTCAGACGCATTAAGTTCATTGTATAAAGATTGTTATTAAAATAGGCTGACGTATATTTTCAAATAAAATGCGATTGAGGCATCACGTAACAGGGAGGGGCCTTACTACACGGGTAAGTTCTTCATCGCTGTTATTAAAAAATATTTAATTAATAAACGGGGATTTATGACATAAATTATAAACATACAACATTTAATTTTATCAGTATTTAAATCAGGCGTGCGCAACCTATCTTCAAATTATGATGGCTTCGAACCGCGAAAGGACGTTCGATTCTCGTTTTACACGAGGGATACGTCCCACGACTTGTCTGAAACTTTAAGCTAATTCCTTAGAATTATATATTTAATATTTGAAGTGTTAAGCTCTAAAATCGAGTCAGAAAGCTTATTTCTTTGAACCGATTTAATAAATTCAGTGATTTACTTATTCTAATTATTGGATGAAATATTCAAAAGCTAAAAAGGGGGTCATTGATTTGAGAATTATTTTGGAATCTCTCAATTCGTTACTTTTTTGCCAGTGATTAATCTCGGATCCAGAAATAATCAAAATTGGTCCGCGGTTGGATGTCTTAATAAATAGTGACCATTTAATTGGAATTAAATACTGAATATCTTATTTATTAAATACTGCACAAAAGTATGTTTAAATACTGACCAAATAAAAACAAGCCCAAAATAGATTGTTTATTATGACTGTTGATATCGCGGCAAATGATAAACGCTAGCTTCCAATCAATCATAAATTTACTAAGAGCTTCTTGTATATGAAGTTACCATTCTTTTTCTTCTCAAAAAACATAGCCTAAAGAAAACTCTAGATCTTATCCTTTTCACATTGTTATCAACAAATAACAGAAGTAAAGTGACGATTTTAAAACAACTTTAATTGTCAGCGGAGGTAGTCATGGTTAGCAAAAAAATGTCATTTTTGTCTAACGGTCAGGTGTGTATTTGGACACATAAACGTTCAAATATTACCATTTACATAAAACGGTGTTATGTAACGGCGCCGATGAAATGACGCTGTGAAAATACGTCATGTTCTATTTTCAGGTATAAGCATTCGAAAAAAGAAATGCAAAGCTTCTCAACAAAACCACACAGGAAAACTGAAACGTTTTATAAAAGCGCACGAAATATATTTAATTATCTGCGGAGGGTTACAACCTACGCCCCCCGAATAATAATGTCACGTATCCGTGGGGCAAACCAGTAGCGTTACATGATATTGGTTGAATAATGTAGAGCCCGAGGCAATAATGTGTTCAATAGAATTTTCTAAAAAATATCTAGTTAAGTTTTGTAGCTTTAATCGAATGGTTGTATTTTAAATGTCATATTACTAAAAATAGATTGATGCATCGTATTAATATTAACACTAATGTGCTAACGAAATTGATATTGTGGTATAATGTTCGTACTTATATTATATATTCCTAGAAATACATATCTATATCATTGGAAAAAATGTTTATTTCAATTCATTTATGAAAAAGATCAAATGGTCGTGTGTATGTTTTTTTACATTGTTAAGAACACCATAATTAAATTATTTGTATTCACAGGACTGCTACATAGAGCGTCTGCGTCTCTAGTTGTTTTTTAGTATTACAGCGTCCGGACTTCGAGACGTAATGTCAAAAATGGCCAAATTTACCAAAGAAACGGGTGAATTACCAATTTAATCAGCTTATTTAAACGAAAATAATGGTCAAAATAATAAAAAAACTGATCCTCTGCTAGTCTCAAATACTCTTGAAACTTCATTGTATAACCGTATAAATGTTTTTTTTTTGATTTCAGAAAACAACCATCAATCCGTCAAGTCATAAGTAATGATGCGTCACATTTAAGAATGACCATGACAAAAACACGCTGCTTAGCGACGGCAGCTGTACTTAGCGCCAGGTAATGATGTATGCCAGTGCTTCTCAAGGTTTTTCATGCCATGGACCCCTAAATCTGAAAACAATTACCTGCGGACCCCCGAACTTTTTTATTTCACATGTTCATATTTTATCACAAATAATGTTGAAAGAAAGAAAAAAACGCAAAAAACCTGCGGACCCCAGGTTGGGAAGCACTCGGTATTCAACTGACGACGTTAATTGTAGACCGAGGCCCAAGACATCCATCGACTTGTAATCCAGCATAGTCTAATCTTGCCCTTTACCGTATTGCTGGACATAACTTCTTTGGATGGATCGTGATAATGTGTCGTAAAACAAAAAGAACTCAATTCACGGATAAAAACTTACTCTAATAAAGATGGTTGAACACGTTCTTAAATGGGGATCATAAAATAAAAAAAAGAGATAATGTGAATTTTTGGAACACATTCCGGCATTGCATGATAATATAATATTATCTCCAAAGACCAAGCACATTCTTCCGAAAAACTTTAGCACTTACTGTGTAACCAAGTTTTACACGTGTTTCAATTTATTGAGAAAGATCCACACAATAGTTTTTTTTTTTTTTAATATCATAAGCTTAAGTTTTAAGAATAGAAGAGAAGCCGAGAATTTTAATTACTAACCATGGATATAATTTAAGATTTCGACTAAAGGAACTTGGTGAAATTTCAATATGAAGTTTGAAACGTTCAAATTTTGGGAATCCAAATGATTAGTTTCTAACGAATCGGGTTTCGCCTTTGGGCATCTTCATGCGTTCAAGTACACGGATGAACTTGAATGAATTTTCGGTCTGATGGGAAAACGGCCATTTTTCTTTTGTATATATGTGTACTGTATAAACTTTCTACAGTCGTTAATGTGACGTGTTTAACCTTACTGTGTAAATTATATAGATAGTAAAAACAATTGTTAATACAAAAATAATAGCAAAATTATTTCGCACGCTTCTGAAGCAATATGATGAAAAAGTGTCATGTACTTACAGAGAGAGATGCAAATATTTACAAGCAATGATTTGAAAGAAGACAGGAATAGTGTCAGATAGTAAAAGATTCTCATTGAAGTGAAATAGAAGTAAAAAAAATGCGGTCTTAGTTGACTGGTCGGGTAAGTGCCATCGTTGGAAGTGCAAAACGTTCGCGACACACTCCATTACGTTTTATCTAGGGAAAATAAATTTCTCATTCAATATTCACCGACCCTTTTATTATATTTTATAGGTCCTGTCACTATGTTCATATCGTTTTAAGCTATCGCCATTCATTTTAACGGCACCAATAATGATCTTTTCTTTTTAACTATCATATATGGCGATTGTTTCGTTGTTAAAGTTATTGTTTCGTATCTTTAAATTAAAACCACCAACCGTGTTTGCTTTACCAATATTAAACGTATATGTGTATCGTTCAGTATCGAACACGTCCAAGTCGTGTTTTATAACCTATATACACTTTTATTATTATTGATTCTGGTAGAAAATATCAATATAATGTTTCAGTTTCAAAATCGTACACAAGTGTATGAAAATTAACTTTAAATAATGATTTTACTATCAAAAGCGACCAATTCAAATAAATCTTGTTATCAAACACGTTTTTTACAATGCACTCTTTTTCAGTAATTCTGGTCAGGAATACGTACAATTTCATATATATTTTAGATTAAAAAAATGTACTAAAAGTGTATGAAAATCAACATAAAATAATGATTTAACTATCAAAAGCGACCAAGTCAAAGGAATTTGGGTGTCAAACAAGTTATGTTTTTGCTGATGTACATTCACCGTTTATATTATTTTCGGTAAGGAATTTTAATGCTTACAATTCAATATATGTTTCAATAAACGCTTAACGTTTAATAAATTTAAGATTGGTGTCTATTTTTTTCGTAGTTATTAGGGTTGCTGCTTACAGATAAAAGGTGATAGTGGGACAGTCAACTTATTATTAAAGTAAATTCGCATTATTTTTTTTGTTAAACAAGTAATCAAAAATCTCCCGAAAAATAAAATGAAACTGCCTTAGCCACGGTTGATACTAGACGCCTCAAATGTATTTCGGAAAAAAACTGTCTCAGTCCATTATATAAACCTACCTCTTGAATCGCAAAAAAAAATCACTCCGCCAAAAATTAAATGTCAATAAGGTTCCAATTATGTATATTTTATGATTCTTATTTAACTGAATTTAATTGTATAAAGATGCCTTCCATCTTTCCAATCCTAAAATAACAGGACGAAATCTAAAATAAGTAACCGCAAGTCCTGTTCTAGCCTTATCCGTACTATTCAGACTCTCTTCGGAAAAAAGATAGGCTGATCAACTAAGAAATAAACAGTTCTTGTAGAAAAATTCTGCTGAAAATGGATTTTAGTAAAAATTTAATACCTGAATTATTAAAAAACAAGTTTGAATACAAATCCATAAGTCGATGTATGAATGTTCACATTCAGGGATTCGAACTCTTGGCAGATAACTAAGTCCAAAAACACTCGGCTTAGGAGCCGTTTCATTTGTCCATATAATATACTCTTAATCGTTCCTTTATTTGTTGCTCCACACAAATTAAGGTTTTTTTTTGGAATAGTATATAAAACCTTAAAGGGACTACTGTTCGTAAAAAGTAAAAATAAAAACCACCACTTAAATAATATGAATTTTATGCTCGTAGAAGTCAAGTCTCTGAGACAAAATTAAATTATAAAAAAATCGCTCGGAGATATATATTAAAGAAAGGTTTCACGCGTACGTACATTATGAAAAGCAAAAAAAACTTCGTTATGAGCCGAAATCTTCGTGGCTGTTGTTTGTATGTATGTTTTTCTCTTATAAATGTATGTAGTTTCAATTTATTTCGATCCGGAAACGTAAATAGTATTTTCTTTGCAAATTCAAAACTCAGATCAAAGTGTATCATATTTTTTCTGTTATATTGAGAGATTAATAGTTATTTCTAATATTGTATTTAGCAAAAAAACTTTTTTTCTTTGAAAAACATTATGTCTAAAATTGAACAAAGAGTAAACTTCAATATTTACAGTTAACTGATACATTCAATTATAAGGACTATTAGCTTTGAAATATTATGTTTTTGATTTTTCAAATATTTATTCAGGTTTTCATTTTGTCGTGTCATAGACTGCAAGACTTATCTGAAGCATTAATAATTCATTTGAATTTTACTTTATTATCAAACGCAAATAAAGCAAGTTATGTGAATTTAGTAAAATATTCCGTAAACCTTCGGAAGTGTGCAAACGAACTTTCGATGAGCATAAATAAATGTTAATTAACAATTGTTTTAGAGTTTACAATTTTGTCGAAATAAAAACCGGAACCAAAATGAAATAAAATATCGGTTCTGTACGTTTTCAAACACGAGCGTTAATATGACCCATCTCCACAACTCAGTTTCCCTTCAATTTCAAACGCGAAACACATCTTACGTCTTTGGTTTTGCCGCGTGAACTCTTAGACTCTTTGGTCGTTCACTACCACCCAGTATAACCACTGGCTTCAGACCACGGCGCCAAGCTATTATGCAAATATTATATAACATTGCTCTAAATTATGCTACAAATTAATCTCATGTAGCTGAACCAAACCGATATATTATGATTTTTACTTGAAGACTGAAATGAAAAAAAATAACGACTCGAAGCCCTGTTTGCTACGTGTTGCTGGGAAAAGTAACCAATACATCTCGTTAAAGGCTCGATGCAGCAATATTAGCTCTATATCCATCAGGTGTGCCGCTGCCAAATGCCGCTGGCTTTTGAATCGAGAACTTTCTTTTCAACATCGTTATCCTAATGGCACCGTGGACATGTCCTAATATATAGCTAGATTATGTCCGAATATACGACATTTGTGAACACATCTACATTTGAGCTTATGTGCTTAATGAAAGAGAAAGGTAAGATTCATTTGTCTGTTAAGCCTAGGACCTTTATAGCATGTATCTAAGGCAAAGTTATGAATTTTTTTGAATACAAACTGTTTGCAGCACGTTAAAAACGGCAATTAAAAAGATAGCAACATAAAAATAAACGATTTTTTAAATGCACTGTTTCGATACAAATAAAAAAAATCGTCAGATGAGGAAATTCAAATTCTTTATGCGCGGCGGTGCTGCAGACATCGGAAAATTCCTCATTAAAGAACCGGTTGATGCTCGACATTTAATATCAAGAGACTTCACTAGAAGAGGTTGTTCACTATAAAACTTTACAAAGCTTCCGTAGAAAACTACGTTCAATTTTAATTACTTGGAAACAAAGAGCTTTGTGTACCGTCTTCTGTATCATATCATTGTAAACGTTATTATTTGATGGGATGCTACAAAATATCGATAAAAATATAATAAAGTGTTCATCGAAAAAATTGTATGCTTACTGTTTTTCAAATTAGCAACCATGAAGCATTTTTATTAGTGTTTTGATTACAAAATAATGTACTTTTGTATTAGTTTCATATTATTTCACTTTAAGGGTCTTCACTGCCAATACTTGGTGGAAATGCATTATATTTAGAAAAACACAATATTCCTATGTACTTATTTCCACTTTTATTTATCAAGATCAGAACCAGGTTTTGCTCATGGCGAGCATGAGCGAAACCAGTGTAATAATAATAGTGAAAATAAGTATGAAAGAATATTGTGTTTTTTTAATCCACATTATTTATTTGTAATAACTACCGGTCGGGTTTATGGCGAGCATAATCAACTAATGATATATAAAAAGATACAGTGTTATTTATAAAACATTAAGTCACACTGTTGATAAAATTAAATTCACTCGCTATAGTCCAGTTCAGTATTTCTCAACCTTTTTGGGAGTGAGGCCCCTTTTGAGTGTCTTTGTTTTTCTGTGGCCCCCATACCATTGTTTTGTCTTCCCATAAAAAAAATAATTTTAGAAACCCACCTTTTTTTTCAGCTCTTCCGAGGTTTTCGAATCTAGAATGCCAGTGATTTATTTTATTTACCGATTTACAAAAAATAGCTGCGCGACGTCAGCTCTTCATGCTCTTCATGCTCGACGTCATGCTCTTCCCTGTATCGTTTTATCAATACCCGTGGCCCCCCTTAACTTTGCTGTGGCTCCCCAAAACAAAAATAAATCTCTGTGGCCCCCTGGGGGGGGGGCACATGACTCACCGTTGAGAAACCCTGGTCTAGTTCAGTGATGAGAAACCTGCGACCTCTTGGCTACTCTGATGCAGCCTTTTGACTTGATCAAAATATTCACTTTGATCAAAAAAATATACGCAAGCGTTTGGAAAAAGATCTTAATCAAACCATTATATTATGTTCGACTGTCGAAAAAAAAGGGGAGGGAGTGTCAACGTTTTCTTTACTGCGGCCTTATGTTTAATCTGATAAATGAATGCAGCCTTTAGAAATGAAAAGGTTCCCCACCATTGGGGTTGGTTATAGCTTTTTCTACCAATCAGGCGGGTCTGGGTTGAATTCTCAGTAAAGTTAATGTAAAATTAAGATTTCTTAAATATAAATCTGAAACCTAAGTCGTGGGTGTTTGTGATGTCAATTCTCTTCGAGTTGATCTCGAGTGACTTGAGTATTAGTATGATCTATTAACTTTAAAATAGTTGAGTAAATATTTATTAAACTGCGATTCCTGTAACGCCAAATATATTGGTCAAACAGGTAGATCGTTTAATATTAGAATCGAAGAACACTCTGCTAAGAAAGGGGATGAACTTTCGTCATTTGGAAACCATCTGCTTCAAAACAACCACACTTTCGATTTTGGATTTTTTTTGGTTTCAAAAAATCTAGTGAGACCGCCAGTTTTGTCTTTCAAAAAAAAAAGGCGAAAGGGTAAAATTAGCTTCACGTAGAACCTCTCTGTAACACTCGCATAGTATGTTTTATTCCCCTGACTGAAGATAAACGTTTTCACACCGAAAATTTGAGGTTTTATTGGTAATGTAAAACGAGACCCCTCACTGGTATGGCAGTTGTTTTTGACAGATACAAAAACGAACGTTAATGGCCTACACTTATATAAATTAATAGCTTGACCCGAACCGTATTGCATATGTATGGCCACAAATGTATGGGAATGGCGTAGAATTCACCGATTAATCAATAATAAATGGGTACCAGCACGTTACGGAGAGAAAAAGCTTTTTATATGCATTTTAATAGTAGCTAAATGTGCCATTTTTATATGACAGCTTTTGATATAAACGTCGACCCCGAAAATGTTCTGTGATAAATAATCTTTTACACATCACAAAAAATATTTGAAATCGATTACTTGATAGACAACGTGATTGTTGAACGTGAACGTGTTGTTTTAATCACTTTTAATCGCAAAAAGTATAATGAACATAATAATTTGCTTAATTAATTTTTAATCTAGCTTTATTTCTGATTGCATGTTAATACAGCGAAACCCCGATTCTACGTTTTTCAAGGGACAGTAAAATAACGAAAAATGCGAGAAAGCTTAAAAAATACAAAAAAAATGTTTGTTTTTAAACTCTTTTTGAATTATTTCACTTACTTTTATTATAAAATATAAAATAAGTATGTTTTTAAGTTTATAAAAAGTGTCCAGTCGGTAAAAGTCGGGTCCTATGACGCAGCGGTTAGCGTTGCTGGCTTCCGTACCGGATCTCACGAGTGCGAGTCCCAGTACGGACAGCATTTTGTCGAAGGCATGGGTGTTTTTGATGTCTTCATTTCCCTCCCACTCTTCAAATCTTTCAATTACTGGGTGTAGTCAGAGCGAATAGTTGACCACTAGTCTTGTCCTAGCATCTTTCTATCCCTACTTTTCTCTTTGGAAAAGAGAGGTTGAGCGCCTGACTAACAAATAGTTATCGTATAAAAACCTGTGGAATTCCTCCATTAGGATTCCATATGCTCCACATTGCGAGTGGGCATGAAAAATAAAAAAAGTGTTATATTTGCAGTTGCTTCAATATTAACAAAGACCCATCAATAGCAAAATACGTGGAATTATCAGTTATTTTATATTAAAATGTACTTCCACAAATTTACATCCGAATTCATCGAAAGTATGAACGATCAAATTTAATATTGAAATTCCACCAAGCACATTCAGTCGAAATCTTAAACTATAGCATACATTTCTTCTACAACTCTTTTTGCCAAGTCGACCCGTTTTTCTCCTGGGTTTTTTCAATTTCTTAAATTATTTTCTATTTATTAGCTAGAGTTCTAGTTTTTTTCGTGTGATGCATTTTTGTTTCGAAAATTCGCAAAACGAGGATTGAGGCAAGACCGACAAACGAAATGAGAAATATTTAAATAAAAACAATCAACGAATTATATTTGTCATGGGAAAATAATATTCAGACGAAAGATCGGCGAAATCGGTAAATCGGGGAACGTTTAATGCGGGATTATTGAACATAATATTACTATTTATTACTAAGCAATATAACATAAGTGTATCCACTGTAACTGTATTAACTTACAGAAATAATAATCCTTAACTAAGGTTAGCTAACTAACTAACCCAAGAAGTTCGCCATTATCAAAACTCGAAAAAATTAAATAACAGCGTAAAATTTAATATTTTTCTTTTCCTAGCAATAATTTGATGTCAAAACCTTACGATGACCCCATACTCCCTTCCGATACTTTGCTGATCAAGGCACAGCTGTTGGCAACTCAAATTTATTATCGTATGGATGTGAACTGTTGGTATATATTTACCATAATATATAAACCCTTGTCACCAGTGGGTTAACTATCCCAATTTATCGGCCGCAACCATCGTTTTCACGTGAGAGATGACGTGGTCGTGCTTTCGACTGAATCGGAAGGATTTCCCCCTGTTCCTGTTATCAGCACACCAGAGGGGATTTTGTTTATTTGTTTGCTAATTTGATTAGAGAGGCGAGAAAAAAAGAAGCTATGTTTCACTTTTTGAAATATGAAAGGTAATATTCAAGTTATTTTATTTTATATAAAGGTTGTGGAGTCGGGGAAAAAACGACTTCGACTCCGACTCCAAAGATTTTTTTCAATCATTCCACTGTAACTGTAACTTATGTATATATAATATGTACAACATCAGATGATATTTAGTCAGCATAGCGTGCAGTGGCAACACTATGGACTATGTGTGGTTTGAATACACATCATTATTTTATTTTTTTAATATGGGTCCGAGTCGTAAGATTTTTCAGACTACAATTTAGAATTTGGCTGCACAGTCCTAATTTATTTACATATATTTAAATCAATATTGAATACCGTCATCTAAAATGATTTAATCTAAGCAAAAACAAAAACGCTCTATTATACTTAATTAATACCGGTTCCGCTCATCACGAGCATTTTCAATTAATTCAGGTCATCCAGACATATTGTAGTATTTTTTAAAAAATATTTGGCATTAAATATAACCAATGCGCCAAATATTTTGAAGTTGAAAAATCATACGAGAAATCAACTCGAGGTAAATTTACATCACAAACACCCGCGTCTAATGTATCAATTTTAAATTTAAATTTGACCTTACCGGGAACTCTAACCAACTAGACCAGTGCTTCCCAACCTTTTTCATGTTACGGAGCCCTAAATCTCAAAACAATAATCTGCGGACTACCGATTTTTTTTTATTTCACATGTTCATATATTAACACAAAGAATGTTGAAAGAATGAAAATTTTCGCGAAAAAAAACCTGTGGACCCCAGGTTGGGAAGAACTGAGCTAGACCACAGTGGGTGACATATATATTAAATAACGTTTGTGATAGTATATAATGAATGACGAATTAAGTTAAATTTATTTATTTATTGCTTCTGTTAAATACTTAAAATGTATAATTTAACTAAATTGATAGTTTTTATGCTGTTTATCAATTTTCCTTTTAAAATATAAACGTGATTCACAAAATATTTACTAGCTGCAAGGAAAAAATTATTGCCCGAATACCAATCCAACAAAATATTTTGCTTTTTATCTATTTTTTAAGTTTATTAAGATTCATTTTGTTCACATTCAACTGTCACTAAGCCCACTCAACTAGCCAACCTGAAGTAGATAGACTAAATGGCGAGACAAGAGCTTCATAGTGGATTGATTCAATATTTACTTAGTAGAACTATCAATAAATATTTTGTTTGTAGATTGCTTCCTTTGTTGACATTTGTCAAATGTGTTTTAAATAAATAAAATATTTTTTTAAAAATAGTCAACATAGTAATGTAACTAATTGTGATTCGTGTTTCGGTACTATAAGCGAATTCAGATAAACTTTCCAAAGGTTATTTTACGAACATACATAAACTTCTTTTATATAATTACAAAACAGAGGTTAGGGTTTTCCTTTCTACTGGATAGGTGGGAGTAAGATAAAAAAAACTTATTACTTATATGAAATCAGGACTGGTTCACCAAAAAAAAAAAAAAAAACAATACCAACCTGTCTTGCATGTTTAAACTATTATTTTCTGATATTCCATTTTTGTTAATAATTTAATCAATTTCCAAGAACTTTAAGCGGTTAATTCTAACCCTTTATTATTTTCTAGGAGCATTTCGAAATTTTTATTTTGTATTCAAATTCTGTTGATTTTCTATTATATGATTCGATCTAAATCCTGTAGAATAACAAAGTGATAAAATCTAATTTTTTACTTTTTTTTTAAAAAAGGGGGCTTTTGCTTAACATCGTTTTTTAAATATTTTGAAATTTTATTAAATCTACATAATATGTGCAAATGGCAGTTCTATATCATTTTTTAAAAAGTAGGGTATTATTGCGTGGAATATTACAAAATAACATATTGTCATATCAGATAAGTATTTTATTAAATATTATAATATAACAAACTATTATAAAAATATATTAATTTAATTGACTGCAGCGAAGCTACATGGAATATTAATTGTCATACCAGACAAAATTATTACCAATTTTTGATTCACATAAATAAAAGTATGCAGTTTTGGCGAGTGTATTAAAATATATACCTCTGGATACCTCTGGTCCAAAGTGTAAAAACTCAAAAAGCATTGTTTTGAGATAATTAAGAAACACGGTTGTGGGCAGGTTTAATGTTTTACTGTACATCTTATTTAACATTAAATGTACACGTATGTATGGAATATAAAAATATTTACTACGTTAATAATAAAATAATTAACATAATTTTATGTTATGGACAAAGAATATCAGAATGTATTTCAATTCTACAATAATGATTTTTTATAAAGTGATCGATAATCATTATGATTTAGGGTGTTCACTGTCAATACTTATATACAATACTAGTGGAAAGGCATTATATTTTTAAAAATATACCATATTCATTTGTTAATAAAAACACAATAATCCTTTGTACTTCATTCCACTTTATTTAATATGTCAGGACCGGTTTCGCTCATTGCGAGCATTGTCAACTGATGCTCGCAATGAGCGAAACCGGTCCTGACATATTAAATAAAGTGGAATGAAGTACAAAGGATTATGGTGTTTTTATTAATATAATGCCTTTCCACCAAGTATTGACAGTGAACACCCTAAAAGTAACCATATTCATTTGTACTACTTCCACTTTTATTGAAAAATATCAGGTCCTGAATATTGTATTCTTTTGAATCATCATGTTGCTTAAAATTGTTTTGGCAAACATTGAATGTATATGTATATACTTTGACTTTATTAATTAAAAAGGATTCCTTCCAAGAAAATGTCAATTCAATCGATAATTTAGTGTTTTACTTTATATTCATTATATGAGTTTTCAGTGGATTTTTGTAGTTGTTACAGTAAGGACCTAAAAAGAATTTAATAACCGATGCCATTCTAATATATCTACAGATTACCTTACACTTATATATATACATTGAAATATAACTATCAGTATTCTAAACATCGCCGAATTTTTATTTTAATCCTTAGCAGCTCCTAACGCGGAGCATTTGCTCTCCGAATGAAGGTATCTCAAACAGTTTTTTTTCTACAAAAACAGTTTGTTATTCTATTTTAATAAGAGAATAGTAATAGAGAAAGATACGGCTAGGGTACTACTAGTGATTAACTAATCGCTCCCGCTACACCCGGTCGTTTAAGAATTGGAAGACTAGGAGCGAATATTTAAATATCGCAAACACCTATGCTTTCGAACAGAAATCGATAAATCGATTGAAAATATGTTATTCGTACTGGTACTCGAACCCGCGAGATCTATCGCAGAAGTCAACGACGTTGACCGTTGCGCCACGCTTCATATTGAACTAAAAGCATTTTTTTTGACTTGTTACACTTTGGAATTTAGATATCGATATGTATATTTTTAATAAATACAATAATTTTTATTGTTAATATATTTGACCCCATTAATTATCCTTTGCATTTGAAACTCCGAGTTACTTAAACAATTCCGTTTTAATGCCTTCTCACGTTTTGAACATTTATAAAGTTTTATCTGAAAAGTTTTCGAAACTTCAGGTGTCTTTTATGATAGCAGCTATTTCTTGAGACCCGTATGCAGCTACCTGCATTATATTATAATAATTATCAGATTTAACCGTTTAATGTCTTTCTAAGTGTTCATAATTCATGATGGAGATTAAAAATTATGACAAAACTATAAATTAACGAGAAATATCGCTGCAAGAAATAAAAAATAAAACGGCATATAACATTGACGATAAAATTCATTATCTATGGCTGTGATTATTTTTTTGATTTAGATTCATGACACCTTCCAAAAACACCGAGCGCATCGAAAACATCCAATCCATGAATCCCGTCTAATTCTCTGATCCCAAAATCCCGGGATTGCGATCGCACCAATCCCGAGATTTCGGGATTGAGAAAATGAAGCACGGAATATTATTTTTTTGGTAAATCCGTAAATTCTTGAAAAAAAATCTAAATCTCAAAATGTCGAATATCTGTCAGATTCAAAGATTGAATTAAAAATTCGTATGTCACAAGTCACAACCATGGTTGTTCACAACATTAGTTATGGAGGATTTCAAATTTAAATTTTCTATTTTTTTATTCTGTTTTTTTCTGCTCTAAAAATTATTCTCAAACAGACTAATAGATCTTAATAGTAAAATAATGATAGGTATTTATTTCGTAATTATGCTGTTTAAGGAAATGAAATATATTGGGTTGATGCAAAAGTTATGACCGTTTTTTATGATCCTAGGTAAAAAAAAATCTTCAGAAATGACGAATAGTATCTTCTTTTAAATGATTCCATTGTATAAAGGATGCTTTCCCTCTACTTTCTATTCAGTTTTGGCCTGGCCAGAGTACAGTTCTTCAGAGCCCATTTTTTCAAAATGTCAGTCGATAAAGTGCATTTACGTCATTGTTTATTTTATGAATTCCGTAAAGACAATACCGCGAGTGTGGCAATCAAAAACATTTGCGAAGTGTACGGAGCAGACGTCATCAAAGTTCGACAGGTACAAAGATGGTTTACAAAATTCCGATCTGGGGATTTTTCACTAATTGAAAAACCACGTACCGGGCGGTCATTGAAGTCTGATGACGACAAGTTAAAAGTCATAATTGACACCAATCCACGTCTAACTACCAGGGAGATCGGGTCGATGATGGGAGTCAACCAAACAACCGTATTAAGACATTTGAAGCGTATGGGGATGGTTATGTTAGGTATGTGATATATGATATGTTATATGTACGACCACATGTGGCTATGATGACCCAACACAAGCTAAATGAGTTGAATTGGGATATTATCAAGCATCCACCGTATTCTCCAGATCTTGCTCCTTCCGATTTTCATGTATTCATTTTTATTTATTTATTATATAATTGAATTAATACACAATATAAATCTAAAAAAAAAGTTTAATTGTATTTGTAAAAAACGGTCATAACTTTTGCATCAACCCTACATTTCTCATTTTTCTACGTACATTGTACTGATTTTTTTTTCATTGGTTCCTGGAACATCTCCCTTAAGCAATGGTTGTCAACATTCTAGTGTTCCCTAATCTTTTTACACCTGCGGACATGAAATAAAAATGGTTTGTATGTAATATTTTTAAAATCTTATATTGTTACAAATGAACATAACTATGCAACTGTTTCTTGTTGACAATGCTCGCAATGAGCGAAACCGGCCATGAATTTTAAAATAAAGTGTAATAAAGTACAAAGGAATATAGTGTTTCTATTAATGTAATGCCATTCCACTGAGTATTCACAGTGAAAACCCTAAAAGTGAAAACAATTATGTATTATGAAATTATTGGTTTATTTAGGTAGGGTTTTGCATCTGGGCTCAGTATCGAAGAGCAAATATTTATGACTATTGATTCTGTAAAAACCAGCAACAATCGTGTCGCTCACAGAAAAAATAATACAACAGAATAAGTATCTGCAATAAACTAAACTTTACAAATTTGATGGCGGATTTTAGAAATGTGAGTATGTAATATGTAACCGCACAAAAATGGCCAAGAAACAAAATACGGAGCCGCATTATTGATGTCTTTTTATTTAACAATAACTAAAAATACAAGAAAACGTGCAGGTGATAAAAAATCCAGTATACAATATTTTGGCACGGCGAATTTCTTGAAATTTGGCATTCTGTTTGCGGCCCAGCACTGGGCCGCGGACCACTGGTTGGGGAGCACTGTTCTAGACTATAATGTCTACAAAATTTATAATTTATATGCTCATAAATAAAATTCGAATTAACTTGCAATAGTGGAAAATCATATGTTGTTAAAATTCTCCTTACATTTATATATCAGATGTTGAATATGATTTAAGAAATAGAAATAATCTCGTGAGTGATCATTTTTTAAATATTTCCAGCACGAAGCAGAGTTTTTACAAGAAAACTTGCCTCGTAAAAGCTTGATTAGAGTGACATTAAAACTGGTTGTAACCGAAGGAAACAAAGAAAAATCTGAAGAATAAAAACCGTACAGTTTAGCGAAAGAAGGCTTTGAAGATTGCGCGTCGAATACAAGGCTCACACATGAGTTTCGTATTAAGCAACTTGATAGTATGTGTCTATCTAGAAAGCTCTAGGGTGGTTTTGAAATTGTGATTTGGCTCTAGCGAAAAGCTCAATGCGTTTTTTGATTGCCACTATCTTTTTTGTTTTTATGAAAACATTTACAGTTCTTTTCCGGGCTGTGTATTATTCCACGGTCGTTAAAAATAACGTATTTTTACTTTGCAAAGCACCGTAAAGTTCGTTTTTCCTAGAAATGCATGGAACGATAGGAACGTTTTATTTTTATAAATTCAATTAATATTAACAACATATTAATTGTTGAGACGAAAAAAGGAGCATCTTGAGTTTTAAAAGAAACTTATTATAAGTTGGTCGATCAATTACTATTTTCAGATATTGTAGGAGTAGAAAGTAAGGTTTACAAATGAAAAATACATAACTAATCGCTTTTCCTATACTATTTAAAAAAAAAAAAACATTTATATTGATTATAAAACCATACACTGATTAAAAGCTGTTATTCGTTATTGGATTTCAACGCTTGATCACGTAATCAAATATGGGAAAAGTGCGTTGACCAAATAAATACGTGACATGGGAATTCAATGTCGGACCATTTTTGTGATCCCGCGATTAATCATTTACCATAACTTAATTTTTTCATTTTTGTATATATCACTAATTTTAATAAAAAAAATAACTGAAACTACAGCTAACGGCCAAAGCGACTGACTTTTGTATACAATTATGAAGAAAAAAACTATCTGTTCCTGCCTAATAGAGAACTGAAAATATGAGAGGTCGTAAGACCACAATTCATTTAATTTGTATTTAGGTATTAAGGAAAATATGTTTTTAAACAAACTGATGTAAAATGTCGTAAATAGTTTTATTATTAAAATATATAATAGTAAATCGGGGAGAATTGATTTTTTTAAGCATGATTTTTTCATGTCAATGTGAAGACGATTTCGGGAGTATATGATCGAGAAATTGGTCTGATGTGTATTTCCTGCAGACATATCAATTTTTTACACCCTAACTTCTGCCAGTATGGTCAAGATATATTATATATATTAATTAACATTGATTCCATTCATATCTTGAGTATGTTTTATAGTGGACCACTACGTCGCATCCATAGCGTAGTGGTCAAATTTGTTGGCTTCCGTGACGGATCTCACGTGTTTGTATCCCAGTACAAACAGTATTTTTTTCAATCTTGTTGTGTTCGAAGGCATGGATGTTTTTGAATTCTTAATACTTCCTCCCAACTTTTAAATTCTTAAATACGGGGCGTAACGAAAGCGATTAGGTGAAAACTAGTACTGTCTTAACCATATACTTTCTATCCCTACTCTCATTGAACAAAAAAGAGGTAAAACAACTGAGTAACAAGCAGTTATTTTAGAAAAACTTTTGTTGAAATACCTCCATTTGGATGCCATATGATTCACATTGGGATCGGACATGAATTTTTAAAAAAATTACTAAAATTTGAACATATTAACGCACGTTAATTGACAGCGGTTCAACAAATTAAAGAAACATTTAAATTTTTCTGTAATATCACATTTTGTTCTACTACTGGGATATAATAACACAAAACAAAAAAAAGACTGCCTTCATTAGTTGTAACAGAAAATTTCTTAACACTTTCTAATATAAATGATTATTTGATTATATATATTTTTAAATAAAAAAAAATGTGTTTAGTTCAGTTTATATATTACTTATAAATTACCATGCCATCATCTTTGAGTCGTTTATAAAAACGATCTCCAATTTTCGCTAGAGATAATTCAATGCCCGTAAAAATCATATTAAATCAGATTCGAGTGGGATATAACTTGGAGCCATACATCGTTATATGGAATGAGTCGGGAAGAGTTAAGCGGAAAAGTTATCGCCAAAGATGGAAATGTTTGGCAATAAAGCATCTGAAAATAAATAAAAAGTAAAACGGCAATTTATTTGATCGTAAAGTCACAGCCTATCGGGAAATAATAAAGGCGAGTTATCAAACTTTAACGAGCATAAAACAGCAAATGTGAAATCCGTTACTACGGGAAAGGTTAAAGTTGTTTCTATAAACAGTATAAATATACCTACATACTAGTAAAAATTCAGTTTTTGTAAAATCATATTCTAGGACAGAAATGACCAACTCTACTCATTAGCTACTTACTACAAATTCATGAATAGTGAAGAACGAATAAGACAGTATTCACTTTTAAGGTGTTCACTGTCAATACTTGGTGGAATGGCATTATAATAAAAATAATAAAACATTTTTAGTACTTTTTCCACATAAAATTTATTAGATCAGGACCGGTTTCGCTCATGATGAGCATTGTCAACTGATAAGAAAAACAATAAAACAGTGATATTTATACAAAAGTTAAGTGATAAAAACAAGGTATGACAAACAATTGGTATTACAACCTAGCAAAATAATTGAAGTAAAATACAAGGAAAATAAACTATAAATAAAAAGTTGAAGACCACTTAGCCAGTAGAGTTTAAGCTCTACTGGATTTTCCAAACTCAATTTGGTTGACAGACATTAATATTTATTTATTATATACACTAATTGTTGGTTTTTACTTTGGTAATGATAATTCATACCTAATTGGTTTTTGTCATAATAGTTTCATTGCTAAGTGGTCTTCAATGCTCATCATGAGCGAAACCGGTCCTGATCTAATAAATTTTATGTGGAAAAAGTACTAAAAATGTTTTATTATTTTTAAGACAGTATTCAGTAGCGAATAAAGCAAATGCGAGGCGCAATTAATTTTGAAGGCCCTGATTTTCAGAAAACTTAAGAACGTCAGAAAATTGTATGTATAATTATAAAAATCTGATCAAAAAGTATATGAATTATATAATATAAGCAATTTTTAAGGGTCTTAAGATTCGAAGGCCCCAAGCGTGAGCCACGTTCGCTTATAGGTTAATATTCCACTGACAGTCATCGTGTATGAATTAGATGTTATAAAAAAAAAACTACCGTACGGTCAATTGATAAACAAAACTATATCATCAACGAAGAGATAAACACAAAAAATCAATAAAAGCTATCTGTATTGGTTAAAATAATTTGAAGCTCAACGTGAATCAAATAAATCAATATTCAAACTACGACTCAATTCTATTTTGTATATTTCTACAGGTTTTGTTACTTCGTGACCTGAGTACTACAAGGTTCTATGTGAATTTTTTTGATGAAACGGAAGTAAAAATGCGGCAGTCTTCCAAGCACTATAATTGGTATACATTACTATTTTTGTTTCGTCAAAATGTTTTCATATAGAACCTTGTAGTACTCGGGTCGTGACTTATGACCTGGGTTTGTTAATTCTGATACTTATGTATGCAAATGTACAAATTGTTCATAGTTCAAATTTAATATAAAACAAATGACACCAAGCGCCTTCAGTCGAAATATTAAATAACGCCAATTAATAAAAAAGTTTATTTTTACTGTTAGAGAAAAATTAACGATACTGACAAAATATACAATCTTGCATATTCTTTCCCTTTCTTTTATACCAGCAATATTAATAGTAATACGTAAACATACTTCATTCATACTACACATAATAAAGTATTATAAAAAATCATTATCAGACTATCGCATTTACAAATGACGTTGCGATAGTCAGGTGATGCTTCTCAAAGAGGCAATACACGTGTCACAAGTTGTAACACTAGTAGAATAACAAAGTTTTAAATCAATGACTTCCAAAGGCAAACAAAATATAGTTGTTTGACCAAACCCATTTTTTTATAAACGCTAAACAATTCAATATGTAACTGTAATAAGCCGACGAATTATTTATGAACGTGTTTCAGAATAAACAATTTAAAACAGGAACAAAATATAGCTTTCCGGAAAATTATTTGTCCCGAACGGTGAAGTATTTAAAACCAACTTTGGTATTTTCGTGCGCTGTGTTTCTTCTCGCACTGTGCTTTATTTGTTTTCCGTATTTATTTTCGTTCAAATCCCATTCAATTTGAAGGCCATTAACATTGATTAAAGTTTACGTTTCATTGGGTTCTGCTTTCTCGCTGAACTTTTGAAGAATCCAACCGTCACGTAGCTAGTAAAAAAAACTCTTAAATTCAAAGTTACGTTTTTGCTGCTTCTGTAAAAATCACTCCGAGGGTGTTAAACTACTCAGTCGTGCATGCATTCATTGTTTTCTTGTCGCTGTTTACAACGAATAATGTGTTGTTTTCAACATTAGAAACAGTAAACGAGTTTCATACATTATTTGTTATGCAGTTGGTCGCCGTACCCGAGATTGCTGTTACACTAAAACAATAAGCGTGTACTATACAACTAACATTATAACATTATCTGAAGATGCTTCTTTGATTTTTATATCTGCAGATATACATAATATATGTGGACATACTTTAGAGACAATCACTCACTGGTTATTGGTTCGAATCCCAGTACGGACAGTTTTATAAATTGGTTTTTCAATCAATTTATGAATTTCTGTTTGAAGGCATGGATACACGTGATATCGTGAACTCCCTCCGCTTACCCATCCTATCCTAAAAACGGGGCGTAGCGAGAGCAATTAGCTAACAACTAGTTCTGTCCTACTCTCTTACTCGTCCTACAATAAAATTCCATATGCTCCGCATAGGGAGCGGGCATGATGAAGTATACAGGTATGTGGAGTTGGAGTCGAGAGTCGTGGAGTCGGGGGTTATGTTCGGAGTCGGAATTGGAAAAATCTTAATTTAAAAATAAAGATTTAATGATGTGTATTCAAACTACAATAGTTCACAGTATTGCCACTGCATGAAAGGCTGACTAAAGATGACCTGATGGTATACAAATATATAAGATAACATGAAATGATTGAAAAAAAAGTCGGATTCGTTTTATATTTTAATGCTTGATTCGGAGTCGTCTTTTTTTGGCCGACTCTACACCTCTGAAAATATATGTATATATATATATTAAGAGATAAATTTTGAACCGTCAAAGTGTTTATAGAAAAAATATATTGGACGGATTCGGCGGTATCTTTGTGGGAGTTCATTTTTAAAATAAAATAAAATTTGATAACTTCGTTACTCCACCTGTTGTGATACAAATTATGACACGTGTTTCTCCTCTTTAATAAGCATCTTCAGACAAAGCATCCTAAGGTATACGATGAAACCAAAAAAAAATCTTATTATTGAGTAATAAATTACATAAATTACATTATTATTAGAGGTTATTTCTTTTCTACTGAGCGCGGGTGGGGGTAAGATATAAGCATTGATAATACTATGCTTGATAACTAGTTTACTAAATTCTTTTATCTTTCTATAAGTTGCTACACAAGAAAACTTTGAACCATGTCCGCTCCCAATGTGGAGCATATGGACTCCTAATGGAGTTTATCTCAACAGAAGTGTTTCTACGAGAACTGTTTGTTACTCAGTTGCTCAACCTCTCTTTTTCCAAAGAGAGTAGGGACAGAAGGATAGGGCTAGGACAGGATTAGTGGTAAGCTAGTCGCTCTCGATACGCCCCGTTCATAGGATAGGATGAGTGAAAGGGGGGAATTCAAGACATCACATACACCCATGCCTTTGAACAGAAATTCATAAATCGATTGAAAAATCAATTTATAAAAACTGTCCGTACCGGGATTTGAACCGGGGCCCTCCGTAGCCGAAGCCAACAACGTTGACCACTCGAACACACAGGCGGCACACAAGAAAACTACTGATGATAAAATTACCTAAAACTGTATCTATTTTTAATCAACAGCAAAAAACTACCACTTCGTTATTGGTTATATTTTTCATCAGTTGTTGGTGAAGTTTGTTTATTTGAAGGTATGTATGCGGAAAGCTGTTTGAATGTTCTGTAGTAATGACTTGTATCTTCTAAACAAAGACAGGTGTCGAACGGCTCAAGTATTTTGAATTCTGAGAAACATGGTTTTAGCCAAGTACAGTAAAGTTTTGTCATTCAGGCAACGTGCTTTCTTTACATTGGATGCATAATTTATAGTGAAAAAATCAATAAATGATAAACCCTAACCCTTAAACACGGATTTTTTCTTAATTGCTTAATATCCACTTTTTAATAAAACGTATATTTAGAACAAAATATCACTTTAAAAAAATGACAGATCGCTAGTCGCTACCGTATTAGACAGATTGATAGTGGGATTAATTGAAAATACTTGTTTCGAGATAATTGAACAATAAGAATTGTGTTGTAGTTTTTAAATAGTTAACAATGGTTTTGTTTAGTTAATTTTACGGTTTATGATAAAAGATAATAGTAGATTTTTTTGTTTACTATTATCTGTATCTTGTTATTTTACTAATTTCGCTCATGCTTTGAAGTTACAGGGCAATATCAATAAATAATAATATTTTTTTTTCTTTTAAGTGGGGCATTTGTTTTCATTAAAATATTTCAGTGTTTTCTTATGAAGGTCAACCTTTCAGCAATCGATTGGCATACTTATCTGAAAATCGATTTTTTCACCTTATGGTAGCGGTATGCCCAGATTAGGGATTACAACTATTCGACTATCGGATAGTAAAACTGAAACTATCCGGATGTATTCGGATAGTTTTTAGTATGTACATACGTTATATGTTTATACTAAAATATTAAATTAAATAGTACCTACATTAAAAACGAGCTCATTTTTAATAAAAGTCATTTATTCAAATTAAAAAAAAATCATATTTTAAAAATAACGTTTCATATTTTAAATTTGTTTTTTATTAGTTGTTCCTGCCGTTGAAAATACTCGTTTAGTAGCAATTGTTGTTGGCTTTATTGTAAGAAGTGTTTAGTGAAGTCTAACTTTTCTGTTATTTTTTTTAATTGATCCAAATATATCATATACAAAATATTTTTAAGACTATGTATGATTTAAAAAAACATATTTTAATAAACAAGGAATAACCGGCTGTTTTGCTTGTAGACAATGTTCTCGATTTTTGAGTTTTTACTAAATATGTAATCGTATAACTCGCACGCAAAAAGAAATATTGCACTATCAAAGTTTCTTTGTTCACTGATATATATTTTCACATTTCTGTATTAGATAAAGAAAAAACATATACATTAATACATATTTCAATATCGTTCCATTGTATTACAATATTTAAAATTTGCAGCTGCATCGGATTACTCCAGCGGTATTTCTTTAACGAATCAAATTACGGCATTGAAGGTTTTTTATAGCCCCGAATTCGAGCCAATTCGTTAAACTGAAGTATTATCGTAAGATATTAATAACACCCGAGTTGGGTGAAGGCGAAAACACCACTACCTGTGGAGTTCATAATTATTCTTTAAATGTGGAGAAATTGTGATGTGATCTTTCGTACATTTTGTAACATATTTCATTAAAAATGATTACGAATACTATTCGGATATTTCCCCAAATATCCGAATCTCGAATAGTTGAAAAGGGCCAAATATATCCGGATATCGAATATTCGAATATCCGGATTGGAATCCCTAGCCCAGATTCCCTCCTAAAACCTTTCAGTTTCTCTAAGTATCGCTCCTCTGAAAAACGCATAATTATTTATGATTGTCGCCCTTGTCAACGCGTTAGTTGGAGAGTTTATTGTATGTTTTCCAATAATTTATTTTAGATTTTTTTTACACGGTCTGAAAAGTATATTTTTCCGTATCGTAATTATTGTTTTAATTTTATTACAAGTTTCTTACAAAGAGTGAATACTTTTCAATTTACGTTTTAATGTTTTCTTTTATCAAAAACTAAAACATACCTAAATTTTTATCGAAGAAAACCTCAATTTGCTTTCAATATTCAGTCTGTTCCTTAGCTTTGATTTGAATATACGTTAAAAATTCACTCTCGCAGAGGCAAATGGAAACAAACCTCGAGAGGCGAGCAATCGCAGCGACATCTGGCGAATGCAGAGTTATTCAAACATACAACTGTGCCTGTCTATTCAATGTGCTTCAAGCACCAGCTAGCTGCAATAAGTGAACCATTCATCTCGATTCAATCATCGATATGTAGCAGCATTATCAATGCTGTTAATAGTTGGATATAAAATAAAACGGTTATGACAGAAGATAGTATACTTTTATCAATATAAAACTGAAATATAATAAACTTTGTTCCAATGTTTGTGACACTTTTTTCACCTTTTCACAAGCATTTTCAGACCAACTATCATGAGATTTATAAATACAATTGTTGACGAATTCATTCAAATATTTAACGTATATTAGAAATGAAAAATTTATTTTTAAATTTAAGGCAAGAAAAGGGAAACTTAAAAACAATAACATTTAAATGTTTTTGGTGGAAAACGAAGATGGCGTAATTTAGACCCATTTTCAACATATAATTGAACACGATGTTCCTGAAATTTTTTAATTACAATATTATTTACGCGTCTTTGGAGAGAAGATTTTATTGAAAATAGTATTAATATTGGGGATTCATCTGACTTTTTATGATTATCAAAACTCTCCTTTCCAACATATTTTACTATAAAAAAATGCAATGTATTTTTTGCCAACGTTCTGCTGTCTCAATCTTATCTGATCCCATAAGTAAGGCACGGCACATTAACAATTCAATTTTAATTGGTTCACTTAGAGCAGGCGTCGGCAACCAGAGGCCCGCGGGCCTTTTAAAACTAAAATATTTGTCTACACATGTCATAACAGTGTAATGACATGTGACCCAAGTGCGGCCCGCACTAATCCCGACGTAAAATATTTGGCACTCTTACGACAAAAGGTTGCCGACCCTTGAGATAGAGAATTAAATTTCGTATTCATTTATTCGAGTGCTGCCCAGATAATAGGTCTCTAGTAATAGATAATTGGGAAGTTTTTATCGATTAATATTGTCATGAAGTGATTTCCTGCAGAAACCCTTAAGCTGAGGAAACCCAATTGCTCATTCAAAAAATTCATAACTATTTATGATTGTCACCCTTGGTAACGCATTGATTGGAGAGTATTTTGATATTTTGTTCTTGTGATTCCATTAAGATTTTTCGATACTAAGTACGACAGATAATTTTTCATCGCATCTTGTAAAAAAGCGCATCGTGTTTATTGTTTAAATTTAAATATAATATATGTTCGATGTAAACAGGGAATACTCTTCAATTTAATATTATTAATAGTTTTTCTTTCAATAAAACGATTTGACAAATAAAAGTTTTCATAAATAAATATTTTCGTGAGAACTTTTTTGTTGTTTTTCATAAAAATGCAATGAAAGAGAAAAATAATAAACGAAAAAAAAGTAATTTGCGCCTTTATAAAACAATGTAATCATAACATTTTCCAGAATATCCTTAGTTAAAATTAATTGTGCCTTTTTATCGACATTGATTATAATAAAAACGACTTTTTATGGTAAGAAAGATGTCGCGCTGATCACCAAAAAATGCTGCAAAAAGTATAAAACATTGATAAATTTTAGCATTTATTATTGAAATTGAACATCAAAAAGGTAACGTTTAATTTCCTACCGTAGCGGGAGGTTTGTTGTGCGCGTTCATTATTAAACTGAAAGTATTTTTTTATTAATTATATTATATAATATAACAGTTCGATTTTAAATTCAGCTGGAACCGAAAAAATAACGAAATTCAAAACTAGACAGTACAATTTGTCCACAGTAAAGTTTACTTCGAGGGAGGTGTGCAACCGTTGTTAAAGCGTGGCGTGTTAAGGGTGGGAATGGGGCCGTCTCCATCTTACCTGCTCAGCAAGCGTGGAAAACAAACCGACGGGTCTGGTTTACCCTGCTACTTTTGCAAAACAAAATGTCTGACGTATTTTCCGTAGGGATACAATACCACGAGTAACAAATTCAACAAATTGTTTGATACTCAATCTTAAAAAAAATTGTTGAATGGCTGTGAAGATTTATTTTTAAATATGATTTTTCCATTACCACTATCACAGTTTTATTTATTTATTTATTGTTTAAAAATTAAAAGTACAGTTCATGACATTACAGCTGACGCCAATTTGCCATGCACTTGACAAATATAATTTAAATAAAAAAAACAGTAAAGAATAATCAAAATCAACATACAAAATTAAGAAATAAAAAAGTAAAACCTAACAAACAGTTCACAAATACTGTCACTAAAAATGTCTACTTCTTTGGCAATGAGGTGATTAGTCGAACAGCCCTCGGGACTGGCGACTCTTTGGTTACAGTTTCGCCCACGTAATAATAAATTGAGAGCATGTAAGTTAATAGTCATGAGAATTTTAGGCTCAAACTCGGCGCCGAAGAAGAAGAGAAAAATGCTTTAAACTTGAAAACGATCTTCGAGCTTCAAGAGTTCAATGATAACACTCCTAAAAGAAATCTCAAAACTGGATATCGAAAAAAACAATCGCCCAATTACCGCTCGAGACTTCCGACTAGTTAAAGTTCTCAATCTTTAGTCTTACTCTTTGTGATTTCCATGGGCTCAAATCCCCGAACGTCAATAGCGAATAATAAAAGTCAATATAATATCAGGATAGGCATTGACCATATATTATTATTTACTAACTGGATTTAAAGAATTATTTTATCGAACTTGGTACGAGAGTAATTTGAAAAAACCTTCTCCTGTAAAATTTATAAATTGTCTGCTACATTTTTCTACCTATTACGGGTCGATATGTTAAAAAACGAGACGATAAATCACTACTAGATCAACTTAAATAACTAAGAAAAGAGTTTTTTATGAGTTGAGAATACTCGTAATGTGCGAAACCTGGCGTGGTCATTCAATAAAACGTTGAAACACAATTAAAAATTGTATAAAACACGGTCTACCATATAACCTTAATTAAAAATTGGCAAGGTTGTTAATAAAAAATATATTTTATTTCTGGCAGTTGTCTTTAGAGAATCTGAAGTTGCAATCTTCCTGGAATAACAGAAACACATTTAGTGACAAGTACAACTGGCTTCTAAGGAAGGAAATCCGTCGAGAGCGTGAAAGGTTAACAGGGGGGGTCTCCGGCGTTTTCTCGTGTTTCGTTTTGTTTTGGAAACTTACCAACTGGCGGCGGTTGAGCCTGGTAACTTCTCGAAAGACGAATTGTCGCTGCGAAGTTTTCACGATTTCACCCATGCCATTGGCAACGCCGTCTCAATGACAGAATGACATGCTCGGTTCTCCAGTATCTTTTCCTATATTTAATGATCCACTAAGAAGCGCCTAAAGTTTCAACGAATGAGCTGTCGAGTTGTCGATACATACTAAGTAATTAATGTAAACGCGTATTTTTAGCATTTTGAGATGCTAAAATTCACAACACCTTGGTATTCCACACAACACAATTTTTACGGGAGACAAAAACTCACATTTTTTTAAATATTTCTGTATTTTTTTTATTTCTTCATTTAAAAATTGTTTATCATTACCGAACACAATTCTGAAACAGTAATTACATTCACTTTGTTTATGTGACATAAGAAATTTTTCATATATAAAAGTAACAAAAAGGAAATAAAATGTATTGCTTTAACACTTTCAGATCCGCACCCGCGTTACGGTTCGGTGACCTCAACTTGGCGTCTTTAATGGCTATTTTCAGTGCAAAAAAATCAATAAATCAATGATAAGTGTTTGGTTAGAATATGTGTTTATTTTTAATAGACACTCTTGAGAGTTTGTGTTTAGTCTTTATTATTCAACATACCGCCGTCGCACTTTCAAAATTCATTATGTGCACATTTTCACGAAATCAGATTGTTACATTCAAATATTTGTAATAATTCACCGCACCCGCAAAGAAAAAAAAGATTATGATATAAGGCGTTCTAGAATTGCTTTACAAGATTGTCGATTTTGTCGAGGGCAGACATTGTAATTCGTACTGTATTTTAACATTTTTTGAGACGCCAGCAATGTTTGAAAAAATAGACATATCATATTTTGAAAGCACAACGACGGTGTATGATGATCAGTACGATTTTTTTTACATGTTCTACGGCTATGTGAAACCTTTCATATTTGAATATTTTATTACATTTTTCAATAAACTTACTATATTGTGAGATTGATTTATTTCAATAAACTGTTTCATTTACATTAAATACATCAAATTGAACAAACATTATAAAATAATATGTAATAAATAATTTATGATTATTACAAATTATATACATTACCTGTATTTAACGTATACCAACGATTGATAAGTGATAAATAAATCTCATAAATTGATGCACTAATATATGTAATTTAAAGTATTTTCTGAAAATTTGATTTGAATACACCATGTCCTATACTTACGCGGGTAATGCATTCCGAAGGATTCAGTGTACGTAGTGTACGTAAGTGAAAAACTATGTAAGTCGAGGAATACTAATTAATTTTAGACATAAATTTATTGTATAATGGTATTTACAGTTACATATCATGGGATATATCATCATTTTAAAGTAAATAAGAATGATTATAATATAATGTCGCCTTTAAAGATGTATATTTTATTCATTAGGTTTTCAAAGAACACATTTTCATACATAATTCTTTTTTGTAAGGTACAAATAATATAAACATTACGAAGCCAACAGTGAAGTGACTATTTCTAAAGGTCTTAAGAAATTCAGTAAAGTCAGCTGAGCGTCACTTGATTATACTATGTATTATTATCTATATAATCTTTCCATGTTTATATCACCAATTTTTGGTTACACCATTATTAGTTTCACTTGGTTTAGTATAAATACCCTGTTAATATATATTGTTATCGGTTGCAAAGTCTCGTGATGAGCGAAACTGGTCCTGTACTAATAATTAAATGTAAAATTAATATAAAGGAGTGTTTTGTTTCTTAATGTAATACTTTTTCTTGAAGAACTGACAATGAACACATTTAAAGTGAATGAAAATATTTAATAACGGATTTGAGCTGCGGTTATTTTCTTCAGCGCTATTTATTATTCTGTTAAATCCGTTGAACGAACGTAACGTGTCACCCAAACCAGTTTTTTTCATGAGTTTGGTTGTGCTGTTCAATCAATTTGATGTCCGGCTTATAGTGTTGTTGCTGAATTTTTTATATATTAGGTAGTTCGGAAAGAAATTACCATTTTTTTGGTGTCACTTTGACGTCGATTTGTCACCGGTCGCCGTTGAGTTAGCACGTCGTGGTTGGTATCATTTTAAAGCTCTATTAATACTCTTTCTATATTGCTATTTTTGTTCCCGCTGTAGAAAAAATCAGAAGCCTGAAATTGAAGAAACACATTTGCGCCATATCATGCTGTTTTTGTTTGATAAAGGATTGAAATCTAAAGAAGTCATGCAGACTATTTGCGATGTTCATGGGGACATCGTGAAGCTTCGAAAGTAATCTAGATGGCTTAATATATTTAAAAGTGGTGATAGGAAGTTGATGGACAAACCAAAAAGTGGAAGACGTCAAAAAATCGATGATGATACCCTGAACTCGTTGGTCGAATCTGATCCGCGCAAAACAATTGAGGAATTGTCACATGAACTTAGTTGCCTGAAGACAACAGTATAGATCATTTGAAAAGGCTTGGAGAAAAAACTGGAAAGAAATTTGGGTGCCGTACGAGCTCTCTCCAACGGCCTTGGATCAGCGAGTAACCATTTGTGTATCTCTATTGTCCAGACACGAAACGGATCCATTTTTCAAAAGAATCATTACGGAGGATGAGAAGTGGGTCATATACAGTAATTCGAGAAGAAAAAACAATGGTTATCGGCAAATCAGGTATATTTGCCTACTGCTCAGCCAACATTGACGCTAAAAAAGGTTCTCTTTTGTATTTGGTGGAATGTTAAAGAAATAATTCATTATGAATTATTAAAACCTGGTGCAACCGTTACTGCAGAGATTTATTGTGCCCAATTAGAACGTTTAAAGGCGAAATTGCTCAAAAAACTATCAGTTCTAGTCAATAATCAGAGGCGAATTCTTCACCACGACAATGCAAGACCACACGCAGCAAAAATTACCCAGGAAAAAATCAGAGAGCTGGATTTCGAAATTTTGCCACACCCACCATATTTAACTGATATAGCACCATCAGATAACCATCTTTTTAGATCCCTAGAATATTCACTTCGTGATAAAAAGTTTATTAATGTAGAGCACGTGAAAAATCACCTGGATTCGTTTTTTTACGGTAAATCACCAGCTTTTTTCGACAAAGGTATCAAAAAACTGCCTATTTTGTGGGAAAAGATTGTAGAAAACGACAGAAATTATATAATAGAATAATAGTTTATATGCAAATAAATTTGTTTCAATAAATAAAAAAATGGTCATTTCTTTCCGAACTACCTAATATTATATATCAGTTGTTAGAAATGTTTCTGTCTGTGTATTTCCCATGTCGTTCTGTTATTTTTGCATTGCATTGATACATATTATACATTTTACATTTCGAAATATGACATTGGAATTCAATACCGAATTATACTTGTATTTTGAAGTTAATTCTTCTTAATGTGAGAAATATTTTACCATATTGTATATTATATTATATATTAAATATCAAAATTCTCAAATTTTATTGAAATTAAAAAGCGAACCGCCTTGGAAGACCGCATTATCTCCTCGTCAAATTTACTCACTTTGTATTGTTTGTTATTCTTAAGAAGAAATGCGATACCAAATTAATGTATTGAAAAAAAGAGAGTGGCAAAGTAAAAGATAAGGTAACTGTTTTCATTTGTGGCGTAAATAAAATTTTCCATTACGGTAATATCAACAATGCTTTCATAAAATAATATTTTTTTCTGGATATTTCTATGAGGTCAAAAATAGAAGTTCGTTTTCACAGATATATTTCAACGTAGGTATAGATTATTTTATTTAAGATTACTGTAACGCGCTTAATAAATCTATTGAATAGTTTAATATCATAAAATTTAACGTTTCAATATTAAAATATAAGATTTTAATGAACTGTGGATAAATTAGTTATTCGATGTGATTTACGTCTTCAACAAAGATTTACTAATAATATCTATCTATAGTCCCGACTAGTCGATTTTTTCCATATCGTTGTCTTTTCGCGCTGTATACATATAATATGACCCTTTGTCTTATGCAGAGTTCAAGAAAGTCAAACGTCAATTTAAAATCTTAAGTAACGTGATTATGGAAGCAGTTAAATAAAATGGGTTGTAACCAATAAAAGTGTCTTTATTGTCCCATTTTCACTGCAGCGAGCTTATGAATTTTCTTGAGACGATTGTAAATAGGAAGTTTAAGAAAATAAAATACTGAGCAAGTTTGCACATTAGGTCAAAATCTATTCAAATATTGAAGAGTGATTATAAAGAAGCATTCAACCGAAAGTATTTAAAGAAAACTGACTGTAAGCTAGTTTTTAAGCTCTGTACTTTATAGCTGAGCATTGATTGAAGCAAAAAAGGGTAACGCAAATCTTTTGATTTTTTCACTTTAGAGCAGTGTGCTGCAAGAAGTCTCAGGTGTGCCGCGGTGGAAGAAGCCCTAAAAATGTTAATTTTAAATAATGCCTATTATTTTTTTAAAATTTTAAATAAATTCAACATCTACACATTCAAACAAATATTTGTCACGTTCATACATAGTGGTCAATGCGACACATTTTCCAAATTTTCTTTTTTAAAGGTACATTTCCATTTTTATTTGGTGTGCCTCGGTAGAGGTCCAATTCGCTAGTGTGCCGTGAAGTAAAAAAGTTTGCAGACACTGCTTTAGAGCATAGTTTCTCAACCTTTTTAAGCCCGTGGCCCCCTTTTGAGTATCAAAATTTTCCGTGGCCCCCCTATCCATAGTAATAAAATTCTCGGGGCTCGGGAAAAATGAAAAAATATACATTTATTTTTAAAAAAATACAACACAAAATTTTGTACTCAAATTATTATTTAAAAATTTAAGATTTCGACTGAAGGTGCTTTGGTGGAATTTCAATAAATTTGAATCGTTCAAATTATGTACATTCTCACAGATTTTGTCACTAACGACCCGGGTTTCGCCTTTTGGCATCTTCAGGCGTTCATGTACACGGATGAACTTAAACTGACGCTTAGTAAATGAATGTTTCGTGTTTATATAAGAAATGCCTGGATACTATATGTCCTATTTTCTTTGATGTGGAAATTTCTTAAAGCTTTTTAAATTATTCAAATGGTTTTTCTTTCATTCCCATGTGTTTTGTATAAAATGGATATTAATATTAGCGAAGCAAAACATATTAAGCACATGAGTTTCATATTGTCACGGGGTGATGAAAGAAATCCGTGGACAAGATAGTCAATACAATATTGTCGACACTTACTTTTAGATGCAGTTATTATGGTATCCCTAAATACCATTGGAAAATAATAGAAAAAGTATGTATAATACATACATTATTTCTGCTGCAATGTATAATTGTCCTACTGTATTCTATTTCATTTTAATATAAATTTTAGTTCATTATATTTTAGGTGGCCGTGGCCCCCCTTAAGTCTGCTGTGGCTCCCCAAAACTGAAATTTTCTTCTGTGGCCCCCTCGGGACATGCTGTGGCCCCCCAGGGGGCCACATGGCTCCCGGTTGAGAAACGCTGCTTTAGAGTGTTCACTGTCAATACTTGGTGAAAAAGAATTACATAAAAAAAAACACAACATTGCTTTGTACTCTACTATTCCACTTTTATTTACCAATATCAAGTACCAGTTTCGCTCATCGCGAGCATTATTAACTGATAAAAAATATAATTTAACAGTGTTTTTTATGCAAAACAAATTGAATTTACAAATAACATTACATATTATGAATGAGTGACAAGTTTAAATATTTAACACCTCGAACATGTAATTAATTATAAAGATGCTAGAGGTGTTTAATGACTTATCAATGAGAATTTTTAAAAATATATTTTTTTACAAAAATTCATTTTATTAATAAAATCCAATTCAATAGAATTTTAAAAACATCCCAGTTGATAAAGGCATTCCTTATTACATGTTTATTCAACTAGATTGTATCGATTACTATATTTTTCATTGATAGATGTCGCTGCAAAGCTTTTTACTCACCCTAAATGGAGGGATTATCGAGACGAGTAAGAATAGAAGAATTGTACTGAGAATATGACAGACTTGGAAGTTAGTCAATATATCTTAGTACCCCTTGATTGAAGGATCCAATGGGTATCAGAGTAATCAGACATAATTTTATTCAGTGAACATCACAGCCAAAAAGCATGACATGAAACACTCGAATAGAGCCTCTAAATTTGTTTTTCTTAGAAGTTGTGAAAACATTCTGCTGTTTTACGTTTATTTTTTTTTGCACTAACAAATACTAATTTAATTAAGTTAAAAGAAATAACGAATGTTTGTTTAATTATAATTCAACCTGATTTTAATTAAACAGCTTCTAATAAAGGTAATTTATTTTAAATGTTAAAATATATTAATTAAATTTCTTAGCTACAGTGAAAAATATGTTTGAAGAAAATGAGTTGTTGAGCCAGCTTTTATTTTAAAAATACATATATATATACTATCGAGAAATATGTTTATATGTATATATATATACAAGCTTTGATCTAGCCTTATTTAAGCTTGAAGGGTAAACAAAGGTGGGTATGGCGTTTAATATTTTTCAATAAAGTTACCGTTGGCATTGTCCTTAAACATAAAATGAAATTTTGAATACAGTTCAATCGAATTTATTTTCTTCCAAAATAGCTTAAATTTAAATTTAAGAACACCATGATATTTTATATATGCAATATTATAGAGCTTAAATTTTCAGTTAAGATGCACATATTCCAAGTATATATATTTTTTAATCTATTTGTTAACTTCATATTGCCTTATTAATTAAGTAATATATTATATAGTAGTTTAACTTGGATGGATGACATAGTAGAAAAACACTGTTAAAATTACAAAATCTATAATTTTTATTTAAACAGCGTTTTATTTCTCCTTAGCGGGGAGGAGAGTACATTTATCCAAAGATAATTCTGAGCTTTAGCGTTAATTAACTAGCTAATTTAATTTATAATGGTAAAAAACACTACAATAATCAACAAAAAAAACTAGATCTATCGGTCGCCACTTCTTTTCGACCGCTAAATGATATGTCAAAAACATAATGACAATATTTTTTTTAAAAAATCATAAAAGTGGAACGTTAAATTATTGATATCCATGTGATATGATAAAATAAAAGTATATTTAAATACAGCAGTTAGTCCAAAACTAGCCCGCTTGTAGCCGACTGGTCAATTTTTAAACACACATTTAAATAGAATCGTTATTCATCTGGTTGCGTCAGAACTAGCAACGCGCCCAGTGGAATAACAAAGTTATTGATTATAATATATTGTCAATTCGGTAAATTTATTTTTTTATTTCCTTTTACAACCATTCGATTAGAAAAATGATGATTGGATAATAATTAATCTTGCCCATGCTCCATCTTTTTATCTTCACCTCTAAGAAAAGTAAAAAGATTATTCTATATTCACTATTTATGTGGAGTGTATACCCACCATGTGGCACCCCTATGATTTCCTGTTTCCCGCTTATAGTTTTGCTTCAATGACATGCTAGCATTCCTCAGTCATGTCGACTACATCCTAGAGATACCACCAAATGGTCGTCCAGGTCGAAAGAAGTTCATCAGTCGGAAGAAAAGAAAAACAAGATTTAGGTTATCCGAAGGCATCTGCAGCACGTGACCAAGTGAGTTTCAATGTCTCCCATGACTACTGACGTAACAGGGCGTAGTCTTGTACGTTCCCTTATCTTTTAGACCTTCTCAGACCCAAACCACCTTACTGCTAATATCTGACGCAAGCATCTATTCTCGAAGCTCGATATTGGTTTTTCTAAGTTTTTGATAGGTGCCATGATTGGATACCGTAAAATAGCACTGGTAGAATGCGAACGTTGAAAGAATTGCATTTAGTGTTAATTGTGAACGGTAGTGTATCATTTAACTCAATGTGGACTGTCTGGAACACACTGGAAAAAATGAGTGACGGAAAAAGCAAGCAGTACTTGTTGAACAAAATTTGATAAGAAGCTTCACTAAAAATCATTGGCTGTTTAATGTTTAAAACACTGTTGAAAACGAAAAAGATTTTTACAGTTCAATACAGAGCTTCGCACTGGTAATTTTAAATATATACAGAAATAATAATGTTTAATAAGTAGAAGGAATTATTATTAAATGAGCACGATATTTAACTTTATATGAGTGCAGCTGTCACTCACTAAAAAACTGTTGAACAATGTGCCGTGGTGTCACAAAATGCACACAGTTTTAGCAATTTAACGAGTGGCAGGCTAATACGGATGAGAATTACTATTTTCATTTCAATACTTCCCAACTCAAGTTATGAATTAAGAAACGGTCAGAATATGATTTCCGGGAAACTGTGAAGACATTTTCATGGTTTCATTAATAATAATATACATCAAACTGAAACATATACAACATTTTACACACAAACTATGTTCATATGTGCCTCACACTTTTATAAATGATACTTTATTCAGAAGGTAGTTATTTTTAGGAGAAGGACAATTCCTAATATTTATTAATTTTTATCATCATTTACCAAGTTCAGTTTTAACCCAATGTTCTACATATATTCTCTCATTTACTCAGTTACCTCTGTTTTCTGCGAAAACCATGGAATTTATACTAGGGTCTCCGATTCCGGGATCCCGTTCAATTTTGTGATCCTAAAATCCCGGGGTAGTGATAGTTATAGTCTCAGGATTTTGGGATTGAAGATAACAAGTGAAAATTCATTAATTCCCGTAAAAAATAATTTTGCGCTGGTCATTGGCAACCGTAACGTTTTGAAAGCACAAAACAAAAAGCTCTCACATTATCTGTAAATCCGTAAATTTCCGGGTTCTTTTAATCGGCTAGCGGGTAGGGATTCTAATACGGATATTCGAATATTCGATATCCGGATATATTTGGCCCTTTTTCAACTACATATTCGATATTCGGATATTTGGGGAAATATCCGAATACTATTCATAATAATTTTTAATGAAATATGAAAGATCACATCACAATTTCGCCACATTTAAATAATAATTATGAATTTCCCAGGTGTTTTCGCCGTCACCTAACTCGGGTGTTATAAATATTTTATCATAATACATGAGTTTGACGAATAAGCTCGAATTCTGGGCTATAAAAAACCTTCAATGCCGTAATTTGATTCATTAAAGAAATACCGCTGGAGTAATCCGATGCAGCTGCAAATTATAAATATAATAATACAATGAAACAATATTGAAATTTGTTTTTTTTTTAAATTGAAATTTATATGTTTTGTCTTTATCTAATACAGAAATGTGAAAATATTCAGTCTTAAATTATTGTAAAATGCATATCAGTGAACAAAGAAACTTTGATCGTGCAACATCTCTTTTTGCATGCGAGTTTTTCGATTATTTAGTAAAAACTCAGAAATCGAGACCACTGTCTACTAGAAAAAACAGCCGGTTATTCCTTGTTTATTAAAATATGTTTTTTTTTAATCATAGTTTTTATACAAAATATTTTGTATATGATATATTTGGATCAATTTAAAAAAAGAATAGAAAAGTTAGACGTGTTGTTTAAAACACTTCTAACAATAACGCCAACGCCAACTGCTACTAAATGACTATTTTCAACGGCAGGAACAATTAAAAACTAAGTTAAAAACAAATTTAAAATATTAAACATTATTTTTGAAATATGCATTTTTGAAATTTGAATAAATGACTTTTATTACAAATGAGCTCTGTTTCATGTGGGTACTATTTAATGTATTATTTTAGTATAAACATATAATGCTGGCATATACCACAAACTATCCGGATATCCGAATACATCCGGATAGTTTCAATTTTACTATTCGATATTCGAATACTAGCGATTAAAAATAATAAAATCCACCAGCGAGCTAAAAAAATAAAAATGGTTTCACATTGCTTAATTTTGGGTTTAGGTCCGTAAATTCCCAGGTTTTTAAAATCGGCGGTGAGCAATATTTTTTAAAATCCGCCAGCGATCTAAAAAAAATAAGTTGAAGTTTTCCCAGTGATCAATCCCGTTATCCCAAAAACCCACATCCTAAATAATTTCGAATTCCGAAAATCTCCAAGAATCTCAAACAGTTGTGACATGATTTATAGCAAATGATCAATCCTGTGATCCTGGGATCTGAAAAATTGTGAATCCCGAAATACGAGATCACAAAAAGAGTTCGGAATTGGATTCCCAATTTTATACTAACATTATTTTTTCCTTCTTATCTGTGAGTATTTTCAACTTTAATTTGACTAAGTTCTTTAAAATAACTTTTTCCCAACCATAAAATGAAAAAAACAAGACAAAACTTGAACCTAATTATTTGTTCAAAAAATATTGACTTCGCTAGAACGATAATGAGCATAGTTGAGAATATATCTATCGATATTAAAACTGCATGAAAGAGTTTAAAAAATCTGCCTCTTCTCTGCAACACTGAAGATAGCTCTGACAAAGCGAGCATCTTGTTCACATATTGTCAGCCCACCACTGTATAGATTGATTGAAAGTTAGTATAAAATTTATTTAATTTGGAATTTCAGTGGAAAAATAAATTATTAAGTAAATTTTCAATTATATGATTCAAATTACTTAAAAGATTAGATATATTTTATAAATACAAAATAAATTAAATAGTCAAAATAATCCAAAATTTTTGGCCAAACGATTAAGTTTTTTTGTTTTTGTTTTTATCTTACTGTTTTAATAATATTCAAATTATTTTGCGAAGTCAACTTAAAAGCTGCCGTATTTTCTTCACGGGACCATGTAACCGCCACTTTTGTTACTAACTCGGTTTTAATTTTTTTAAATGTACATTTAATAGCTATATTTTTTAAAATAACTTACTACTACATATGCAATATGAGGAATTGCCACCTCTTTACGATAGCATATCTACTGGCATTGTTTCCAGAACCCACAGAAAGTAAAATATTTTAATACAATCATCGTGTAAAGATCTGGTAGTGAAAGTGTCTGGTGGTGGCTGATTAATTATGCCGAAAACCAATCATCGACTAAAATTCACAGTTGAAGACTCTTCCTTTTGAATATATTACTTGCTTCATTGGAAATGAGATGAAGAGATAGATCGCACTTCAAACTTTACTGAATATTTTTTAATCATTACGGAAGATTAATGAAAAATATTAATTTATAAATGAATTCTTTTGATTTTATTTTTAGATTAGAACCTTGATTACAGAAGCTCCACTCAGCAATGAAATGTTTTCAATCGATTTTAACACCACCAACAATCCATAGAGAGAGGTATATTGTTCTCATTATGTAGAAATAGCCATGATGGTCCTATCGGGCATCCAGATCTAATTTCGTCTCCAGAAAATTTCTGTCACTTCAAAAAATTTGCTTCTTCTTTTGGAGAAAAAGTTTATCTTCCCTGCCCTTCACCATTTAATCCCTAATCACATCAGTTTCGTAATCAAAAGTTGTTTCATTACTGCCATGAATTGTCATTTTTGCTTATTATTACCTAATTACTTTATGACTTATAGGAATACCAATTCTGTTTAATAAACCTTTATAATATCTATTTATTTTTAATTATTATTTATTGTTGCCTATCAAATTGATATAAAAATGTATATTAACTATATCAAAGAGATATCATCTTCGGTGTGATGCAGAAAGGGAAAAAAAGTTTATCGAATAAAAAGTAAAAAAATGTATCTAAGAAATAAACAAACTAAATCCAATAAATCTATGGCTTTGTTAACCACTATTCTTATCCTAGCTACATATATTTTTATATCCTTACTCTCTTCGAAAATGAGTGGTTAAGCAACTGGGCTACAAATAGTTCTCGTAGAAAAAACATACAAACAGCTGAAGGTTTCTTAAAATCATATAGTAATTCGTCATTGAAAGACTCGTCACTTCTGGATAACTCATGGAAAATTTTAATTATTTCAAATAATCTCAAACAATTTTAAAAAAATGTTATGGTTTCATTTTATTCAAAATTTGATTATGGCTAATTTTTAATACCGAAATATCGGTATTTTTGCTTTTTCAAAACCTATATTTCGGTATTAAAAATCACCACACATACTGGGATCCTGGTGTAGGTAATACCAGTCCATAAGTGGAATATCCTGCGACTTTTGGTATCTTTCACTCTTTAGTATGACTCTTAGAGGGATACACTAACGACGAGTCCTCGTTCCTCCGTCTAAATCTTTTCGTAATGCCTAACAAGTGATAAATTATTATATACACCAAATAAGTATTTTTTGCATATTGCTAAAAAGCTGACAATGTGATGGATTGGCAGCTGGTCCTCTTATGATCTAAAAATTTTACATTCAACCATTGTTAAAAATTCTACTAAATAACTCCTTGAATATTATAATCTTAGAAAAGTCTTCTGAAGGATAGGCTAACAAGAAGTCTTCTTGGCTCCGTCAAAATCTATTTATGAGGTTGAACAAGGTCTACACACTCTTAAAAAACCAACCATGTGATAGACAAACAACAAGTCTTCGTTGTTTTGTCAAAGGCTTTTTACTGTGTCGAACAAGTAATACGATATAATTTAAGATTTCGACTGAAGATGCTTGGTGGAATTTCAATCTTAAATTTGAATCGTTCAAACTATGTACATTCTCACAGATTTTGTCACTAACGACCCGGGTTTCGCCTTTCGGCATCTTCAGGCATTCAAGTGCACGGATGAATAACGGTGCACGGTTGAACTGTCAAATTCATCCGTGCACTTGAATGCCTGAAGATGCCGAAAGGCGAAACCCGGGTCGTTAGTGACAAAATCTGTGAGAATGTACATAGTTTGAATGATTCAAATTTAAGTAATACGATATCTTGCATAGTCTTAAAAAGCTAACCATGTGATTGACAGGTAGTACTTTTTTTATTATTCAACAATTTTAAACGTTTGTATTCAACTTCAACGTCTCATTTATAGTATTTCTTAGAAAAGCATTGAAAGGGAAGGAGTAACAAGTCCTTGTTGCTTTGTGAAAGTTTTTTTTGTATGCCAAAAAAGTGACATATATGATATATGAACCAAATAACAATATCTTGCATACTCTTAAAAACCCAAACATGACTTTGACTGACAGGAAATTCTCTAATAATCTTATTTTGAAAACCTTATTGAACATTTTGACTGCTACTTTTTCAGGATATCACCAAAACAAAAACACCATCCTACCTGTTAACAGTCTGGATGAAGAATAATCGAATTACGTTGGCGAGGGGGGTTTTATACTAAAAAATTTTGCCAGGTAAGTTATATGAAAGTGTTTAAAAGTGTTATAAATCATCAATACAGTGGTTGGCAAACTTATTAAATTACAAACTATCCGTTATGCTTACTTAAGTGAATTAAGTATGTATACAATTTTAACAAAACAAAATTAACATAACACTTTCACGCTCAATGATATTGAAACCTTAATAAGATACAATCGTGTTATTTAATATGCTCAAGACACTTTCGTTCATTTAAATTCAGTGGTATGTGCAAAATGTGGAAATACCAAATTGAATGAATTTAGATAATTAACTCGTTCAAGTTTGGGTATAAAAGTTTAACTAACCTGAGCCGGAAACTTTTCATCGAGTGGATCGACTCTTCAGCGGCGTGCTTATGATATTTTGAAGAAATCTCTTATTGGAAAAGTTATATTTTGTGTTTATCAGAAGAATCAATTTTCAACTCAATAATCACAGTCTTGGGTAATATATACCGTAGCACAAAAAAATATTTATAAAATTTAATAATAATATTATTATTCAATGAAAAAACGTCAAAACTTTTGCATCAATCTAATATATTATACACAACTATAGGCCACTCACCCAAAACGAATCTGCTCAGCTTACGTAGAGCTGGTAATACGACGAAGACACTAGTGACTAGACCATCCAATATAGCTTTCGACGGAGGGTAGGGCCTTACAGAAAGATAAGATTGCGTGCTGATCGAACCTCAATGGATGAAATAAAATGAGCGACGGAAAACTTTGTACAGACTCGTTTATAAAGCAAGTCTACTGGAGAGAGTAATACATTTTTCAACCCCCAGCGCCACATAGTAGAGAATTCCAAGGATGTGTTCGGATATAGAGGAAAACTTTCACAACACCAGCTCTTAAAATCGAAAAAAACGCAATAATTAGATATATATCATGGTAGTTTATTTGAACTCTTCTGCCAAATTAGTGTTTGTAAAACACGATAAATTTTCTTATTACTAACTAATATACGTAACACATTATATGCTGTCGGTCAACAATTCAATTAAACCTACATCGTGAGAATTCTCAAATGATTAGTTCAACATGATGATGATGATGAGCAAAACTGGGCATGCTTATGACAGAGTTACTTTAATATTAAAGTGTACAAATTTTTTCTGAAGTGTGATGCTTACCTCCTTATACTTTCTTTTTTCCTGTCTTTTTCGTGGTGTTTTATCATTTTTGAGGTTTTTATTGTAAAATGCAAGAGTGAAATAAAAAGGGGTCGCCTTATATTAGAAGCAACATTTTCCACCTAATTTTTCATAATGTTATAATGGTGGTTGAAATGTTTTTTCTCTAAAAATCTGATTTAAAAATAGGGTCGTGCTATAGTCGGGCTAATACGTTATATTGTAGTATATATTCAATACATATTTATTGTATAGTAAATACATTTCTTCTTCTTCTTCTTTGATCACATTCGCTCCCCGTGCTGAGCATATGCCACCAAGCGGTAATTCCATGTTTTCATGTCTCCCGCCAATTGCTTTGCATCCTCCCATGACATTCCACAACCTTCAGATCCGCTAAGTGCATTCAATGGATGACGATACCCGACGGTCGTCCAGGACACCGATCGGAAGATAATTCGGTCAGGATTTGGGCTAAATTTAATAAATTTAAATTGCTTTAAATAACAACTTTTAAATTTTGTCTATATTTATGAATGACGACACTGCATACATTTCAAGGTGAAATTCTACCTAAAAATAATCATTAAATCGTTCATTGTTTTCATCCATAATTACTATCCTTAATATTTATTTTTGACTATTTTTTTATTATATCGTATAATTTTACATAATTTAATTATGTACTATTGCCGTTTCTTTATCAATGGTCGCCGTTTTCACTGCTGTTGCTTAAACTTTTATTGTGATGTTCTTTCTTTTTTATTTAAATCGTTGTATCAGTTTGTGCGTAAAATCAATATCAAATCAAAAATCCACCGCACGGAAGAATGTTATATTTAATCCTAATCGATTATCTTGTTAATGCCGCCTCACACCCTCTTCGCCAGTTACGATGTCACATTTTGGCACTCCCCTTATATCCTATTTTTATCAAAATCGAACACAGACTGGTAAATCTTTCAAAGAGTATTAGCATGTTGTAAATTTGGGAAACATTGGGTTATGGGTATGACCAATAAATAAAAAACACAATTCTAGTAGTTTTCATTTATTTCAATAATGATTAATTGTAAACATATTACTAATAATTATTAACTATTCAGCATATAAATGCAGCAAGTTTTTTATTATTATACATCAAGTAAACATAACACATTTCTTTTATGAATTCAATTTGATAAGTAAAATAAATAAATGCCAACCTTTTAAATATACATAGTTATATATGGAGGGAAAAAAACTTTTTAATGCCAAATGTTAAAATTGATATCTTATACATAATTGAATATACGTAAACATTTCATTTTTTAATAGTTAAATCAAATCAAAGTATGTCTAGATTATATATATATATATATATATATATATATATATATACATACTTTATATTTTTTTATAATTTCTATTTGGCACCGTAATTATAGATAATAATTCAATTTAAAATGCTTATAAAATAATGTTATATTTACACCTTATTTAACAAATATTCGACATGAATTAAATATCGTCAAAAAAATCTTTTAACGATTTTAGTGAAGGGATTTTTCTATTAACTTATATATTATCCATGTAACATTCAATTATATATGTATTTATCTAGGTTTTAATACAGGAAACCATTATTGATATATTTTATGTATAATTTTAACTAACACAAATATTTCCTGTAAATACATTTAATTTAAATACGTTTGCATCGTTATATATAAATTGAAATTGATAAAATTAAATTGTGGAAATATAAGGAAGAAAAGATTATCACACCTTTTAGATGACCCGATTATAAATCAAGACAAAATTAAAATTGTATTATTTATTAACCAAGTTAGTATAACATTAATTGTAATACAAATGGTAGCTATTTTGGCATCACACTATCATCAGGTCTATAAGGGTTTTGTAACTACTTATTCAACTATTTTTATGGTATTCGTGGAACTGAACTAATATTGTAAAATTAAAAATAAACGAGTAAAAAAAGATTTTTTACGTGACAATTAGCATAAAACATATAATGTATATGACATGAAACATTTTTAATGTGTATTTTACATTTTAAATGACATTTGAGTAAACGAATTATTGTTTTTTTTATTATATTAAAAATATAAACATCGGAGAAAGAAAGCGTAGGCTTTGGAAAAACTTTTTTTCATTTGGTGATTGGAAATTTGATAGCATAACAAGCAGCAAAGAAATTTAACATAAAAATACTGGTTAGACATTAACGAGATTATATTTGGTTTTTGATTGAAAAATTCCGATTCCAAAAATATACGACTCGACTCTTTATTAATTGATGTTGCTTAGTATTTGCCTACTGTGGACCAGTTGGTTAGAGCTTGCTCTATCGATCACGCAGGTCTGGGTTTGATTCCCGGTAATATCACAGTGAATTTGAGAATTATTCAATTCAAAGTTGGGATGGAAGACTGGGTGTTTGTGATATCAATTTACATCATTTTCTCTCATCCCATCCTTCTTATCCTTTAATAACTGGGTTTAGTAGCAACAGCGATTAATCAACCACTTGTCCTGTTTTAGCCTTATCCTTCTTTCCCTACTACTCGGTTTGAAAAAAAATTGAGGATGAGCGACTGAGTAACAAACAGTTCTCGTGGAAAAAGTTTATGTTGAGATACCTCCATTACGAGGCCATATGCTCCACATTGAGAGCGGACATTCATTCATTAAAAACTATTAATATTTCATAAGATTGATTTTTCCGTTCCAGTAATTTTTTTCACTGATTTTATTTTATTTTACAAAAATTGTAATTTTAAACAGCGGAACGAAAAAGTTTTGAAAATACTCTCAAATAAATGTTCATTGTAGTGATTCGAATTAAAAATTGTACATAAAATAAGTTTTTGAAAACAAAATTTTAAGAGAACTATTAAACTGGTAACGCGAAATTTAAAAAAATTAACAAAATTGTATTCTGTTGTATATTTTCTCAATTATTTGTCTACTATGACGTTTTCAACATACAAATTAATAACTTTGTTATTCCACTTGTTATGTTGTGTTGTGTTACACTTTCTAACACAACTTAAGAGATAACAAATTTATGTAGTTAAAATTTGATGTTTGGGATAGATTGATAAACCACAACTGATTAAATACAACGGAATCTTATTGTTGGGGAGAGTTTTTGGAATTATTTATTTAATCCGTTGATTCATTTCTAGAATGAATCGCATCTCTATTAAAAAGTTATTGATTTTTTACAAGGTGGGTTTATTACTTGCAGCACTCTTGTATCTAACAAGTGTGTTAAATAATACATATTATATATATATATATAAATAAATATAAGTCTGAACATCATTTAAAAATAAAAAAATGCACGGAATACCATGTAGTATATTATCTTGATTTGTTTTCCGGACAGCATAGTAATACAACAGTAACCTCGCGGCTATAAATTTACCACTTCGGAAGTGCACAAAGGATTTTATCTTACTGTCCAGTTTTGACAGTTAACCGAGATAATACAGAAGTAACGTACAGAGATTAATTGATAAGTTTCATTGTGGAAACAATGTTACAAGTAAGTTGATTTTGCTTGACTGTGCCATCAATCAATTTGAACGAACGACATAAAAATATGACTTAGAATAGCAGTAGGTATACTACGCCTAAAATTTCTTTTCCCTCGGTGCAGAAGCTGAGAATAGATTTATTTTTATATAAATTCTCACTGCCTTAAAAATTTTCATTGAATATATTATATTATATTTTCTTATGCTTAACCACACAAGAGTTTTTTTTAACTTAATGAAATAGATAAAAGTCTTTTTACAACCAATTTGTTTCATATTAAAATCATGCTAGCCGGTGAATATAACCATCAATAATTATATTATAGTCTGTCAGTCTCGTCGGACATGTTGGTTAGATACAATTTAGTAAATAATTCATGATTCTTCATGTTCACTATAATGGTGAACAAAGATATTCTCAAACATAAACATTTGGATTGTGGAGCTTAGAATTTCATTTTTAGATAAAAGATCTTCCTCTTATTCACAAGTAATCCTGCAAACTAAAAAAGCAAATTTTAAGAGAAAAATCTAACTCGGTGGTTTTTAACATGGGGTACGCGCACCATATATAAAAAAATGTGTAATAAATGTACAAATAAACATTTAAAATGTCACAATAAAAAGTATGACATGAAAGCAAAATTTTGATTGAATCACGTTTAACTGGTCAAAAACGAGTGCGTAAGTAATAACTAGGCAAGCTGATTTAACTTAATTATATAAGTTTGACGGTATTTTGTCAATCAACAGTGTCAAAATGTTATTTTGACACGTGATCTCCTAGGATTACCAGTGAATCGTACGCTGATCGATTAATATTACCCCAATTATAAGTCCCATGAGAAATTAACAGCCAAATTTCGTCAAAATACACAGTATTTCAAAATCCACGATTATTGACGACTTGACATAATAAAAAATATTTTTTTTAGTGTACAGTGATCGATTGACTATTAACATTTAATTTATCAGGTCATGCAATAAACGATGTTTCAATATTTTTAGATATGAAAATTTAATGAAACCACTTTGAAATTTAGAGCATATGACCTTCCTTATGGAGGTGTATCCTAATAAAAGTTTTTCTATGAGAATTCTCGGTTTCTCAGTTGCTCAATCACTCTTTTTAAGTTTTGAGTAGTAAGGGTAGAAGCATACGGCTATGACAGGGCTAGCAGTGGCTTGCTATAAATTTTGTGTACTCGTGCCAAACCCCGCCCTCACGTAAATATATATAATTGGGCCCATTTGAGGTGAAGTGAACCAAGTGGTATTTTATAAAAAATATTTTAGATGCGTTGTAATATTCTACACGTCTTAAAGTATCGTAAAAGTGAAGTAAGTTTATACACATTGCAACAATGCTATCTTACTAAAATAAAAATATGTAATCCACCAAAACACGAAGCAAAGACGTGATTGTACTTATAAGTTCAAGAAAAATGTTTTACCGTTTTACTAGTTGGCTCACTTTACCCCTAGAGGGTTGATATTGAGTATGTTAAAATTCGCAATTTGTTTATGAAAAAATCGTTTTTCGCCAAGCTCTCAAGCAGTGGCGGTCGGTCAATGTGGCATTTGATCAATTTACCCCTAGTATATGCAGGGGCGGTTATATTTCATGAAATAATATTCAAACATAACATTTACACCATTCACTCATTTTAAATTCTTCATATATTTATTGTGTTTTTAAAGATATCAAAAAATAATAGTCTAATTTAAATTAACTTTGATTATTCCACGTATTGTGTAACTAACTGTGACACGTGTTTCGCCTCTTTCAGAGGCATCTTCAGACTTACTATCGCAAAGTTTGCTTAAGTAATGAAGCAAGATTGATTCTAACATTTTAAAATTATAAAATTACAAAATGGATTGGGTTTTTTTCCTTTTAAGAGGAGCAAGGAGGGGGGTGTAGAATCGAAATAAAGCAAACAGATAATGATACTAATTTTACTAATGAGTTGTAAACAATCAGAATGGGATTTTTCCTTTTTAAGGGAAGCAAAGAGGGGATTATAAAATCGAAACAGTGCAAACAAATTTAATCATACTACTAATGACGTTAAACATTACAAACTATTAAACTAATGAGCTGCAGTCAATCAGCTAGGTTTGTGATTACTCTATTAATTGGAAACAATTTGAGTAACGGGGAACCGCCTGTGCAAACAGATAATGAATTTTTAGAAATTAATAAAACTCTTAACAAAAAAGAAATATTATTAAATAATATTCTTAATAGCACAGGCGGTTCCCCGTTACTCAAATTGTTTCCAATTAATAGAGTAATCACAAACCTAGCTGATTGACTGCAGCTCATTAGTTTAATAGTTTGTAATGTTTAACGTCATTAGTAGTATGATTAAATTTGTTTGCACTGTTTCGATTTTATAATCCCCTCTTTGCTTCCCTTAAAAAGGAAAAATCCCATTCTGATTGTTTACAACTCATTAGTAAAATTAGTATCATTATCTGTTTGCTTTATTTCGATTCTACACCCCCCTCCTTGCTCCTCTTAAAAGGAAAAAAACCCAATCCATTTTGTAATTTTATAATTTTAAAATGTTAGAATCAATCTTGCTTCATTACTTAAGCAAACTTTGCGATAGTAAGTCTGAAGATGCCTCTGAAAGAGGCGAAACACGTGTCACAGTTAGTTACACAATACGTGGAATAATCAAAGTTAATTTAAATTTTCTATTAAAATGAACTTCCACAAAGTTACCGCCGAAACCATCGAAAGTATTAAATAATAGTCTATTCGTTATATTGATTTGTGAAATTTGCTTGAATTTTTCTAGTAACTGGAATGATCTGATGGTAAACAGATATGTTAGTTAAATTGAAATGTTTGAAAAAAACTATTTGGAGTCGGAGTCGTCCTTTTTACCCGACTCTACAGCCCTGGTCCAGTGGTCGGTGAGGTTCTAATGTTTGCAGAAAGCTTTTCTACCGGCTTAAAGCAGTTATAGTCTCAGTGAAAATTTATTCAAATGTGCAGTGTCACGTTTAAGGTTTTTAAAATCAGAACAGTATTTAGTTCCACCATATAGTTGATAGCTATTTCAGAATCATGGAGTTGTCAAAACTCTTTATTATACATGTTCAAATCATGTTTAATGGAAGTCAAAGACACAAAAAAAACTATTTTCAGACATTTTAAAATGTTTGCGTAATGATAGATAAAAAGTTTACATTTTTGGCGCCATGCGTTTATACCAGGGCTGTGGAGTCGTGTAAAAAAAAGACGACTCCGACTCCAGCTTTTAAATAATTAACGACTCCGACTTTTTTCAATTATTTCATTTTAACTTATAAAAATGTATACCATCAGATCATCTTTAGTCAGCCAAACATGAAATGTCACCACTTTGGACTATTTTTTTTAATACACATCATCAAATATATTTTTCCAAAAGAAATTGCGTCGCTCATTTTTCACGACTCCTACTCCGACTCCACAGCCCTGGTTTATACACACCGCTGATTTGCTGACGAAAATAGATGACCCAAAATAATTTCGTGAAAAATTTCCGATTGAAGGTAACGTCATTAACCATTGTTGTGGCAATAAATGAATAAAACAGTCTCATTCATCCAATGATAACTGTTGTAAGAATATGTTTATGTTACGTATCAGTTATCAAAGAGGGCGAAACTCTCGCGTGATTGGAATTTCGTTAATAATTATGACAAAGGTTTATAATTAATTACCTGTGATATTAAATTCGATCGTACATAGACGGTTATTATTCGTGCATCATTTCAATCTGGATTAATTAATTGCGTCAGACCTCAGCATCACGAGGTTCGTTCATTTCAGCGAGCAATGGGAATTGTTCAGTGACTAGATGATAGTTTGTCATCGAGGAATTTGATTATGTCACTGATCGCTTAGTGCAAGTATAATAATTACCTCATGCATTTATAACACAATAGACGCCATCAACAATTGAAACTAAGCTTCCCACATTTCCATCGCTAATAATTAAACGAGTGAATTACACCATTTTCGATTTACACGATACTTGATGCATCTGATTCGCATTTACCATTGTTAAGTAGAGTTGTCTAGGGATTGCAATACAATGTGTTCGCGATAGTCATGGTGTTTTTTCAATACTGAAATACCGGTTAAGAAAATAGAAATATACCAGTTGAAAATTAGCCAAAACCGAATTTCTGCGTAGAGTCCATCAAATATTTTAATAAAACTGCTCGCGATACATTGAAATATTTTAAATCTCCTAAGAGTTATATATATTTTGACAGATTCTGAGTATTATTAAAAACACCGTTATTTATGAAAATAACCATTTAATGACACAGTCTTATATGAAACATCATTTTTATTTACTCAGTCGGTATTGAGATCCCAATTGGTCGTATTTATTTTATTTTATTTGAACTTTTTTGATTACCGGTATTGATATTTGCAATTACGGTAGATAATATGAAATACCGGAATTAATACATATATATTTAAATATATATATTTGGGAGTATAGCTGATGCCGATGCGTCAAATATTTTGAGAAGAAAGACATACGAGATCGACTTGAGAAGAATTGACATCACAAACAACCACGTCTCGGTCTCAAATTTAAATTGAAAAAATCTAAATTGTATATAAACCTTCGGATCACGCACGTATAGGGATAGAATATATACCTACCTGCCTGTTCGGTAGAGCAATATTTGATCAATTATACCAGTGTTTCCTAAACATTCGACATCTGTGTACTCCTTCTATAATTTTCGTAAGATCGATTAACCCTTGTCAGAAGAAAATGCATGTATGTACTTTAATAACAATCAAAATACATTTATTTTTTCCTTTTTTAGCCAAAACCTCCTTCACCACATACCCCCACCAGAATCTTCCCGTACCCCGAGGGGTACGCGTACCACAACTTGGAAAACACTGAATTAGACCAAAGAGGGGGTTGACATATTTTTCCGCTATTGCAGTCTCTATTTACGTCGGTATTTTTTTACAAAAGCTTTTTTTTTTTGCAATGACATTTTAGGTATTTTAAAAGTAATCAATATTGTAGAAGACGTAACTTGTATGGTCAGTTTTACTTATTAAGAATCAAAGATATAAAACAAAAAAACAGCGTTATATCAGTTATACATTGACATTTATATTGTTGTTAGTTTTTTTATATATAATAATTCCTAGAAAATGAAAAATAAAACATCTTCCATTTCACTCGCAGGTTTTTTGGTTTACATGGTTTTAATTTGAACGGAATTTTAGAAACTTTATCAATTTTTCCCGTGGAATCGAAGGACATATGAGACATATATTAACAAATGTAACTAACTCTTATACATTTCAATACTTAAATTACTCTGTAGGTGTTGTCTGTGAAACACGAATCAAACGATTTGGCATTATCGCTATAATAATTATTACAAATCGCTAGAAAATACGCTTTTTAAATCATGTAAATTTCATAACACTCTGCACTAGTTGAACTATATTTTGTGATTTCTCAAAAACACCAGTATAAAGATTACTGCATTTGTTTTTGTATGCCTCACATAGTTAACAGTTGGCTCAAGAAGATATTTTTTTATTCATTAAAAAGTGTACATTACAACAGTAAACAGTTTTCATTTTTAAAAAAAAGTTATGTTAAACAATAACAATTATTTATAATATAGTGGACTTCAGTTACAATTCAAATAAAATATTTATGTCATTTAACAAATAAGATTGTTATTGGATTTAAAATCCATTCTGAATATGACTTTAAACGTTGCATTTTATCGAAGTTTATTGAAAATACTTAGGCGGGACTGATACATTATCTTGTTTTGGAAATATGGAATAATCTTTTTTTATTATTTTAGTTAGCTAGAAGATTCGTTAACCTTAAACATCAATTTCTATGACAATAATAGTTATAACATCAATATATATGAATACAGTAGAATATGTGATTATTTATGTTTATAATAAATGTACAGTTTTAATGAATTTATAGATTGTAATTAAACAGAAACTATTTCATCTTTATCCAGAGAATATTAAGTATTATTGTGATGTTTAATTAGTATAATATCTCTTATCTTCTTTATGCTTTGATAAACAGGTTCAAATTTATTTGTATATACTTTAACGAATACGATAATGGTAAGAAGGTTTTTTTATTACAGAAAATTCTGAAATAATAATAAAGCGTTATAACTGAATTTAAATTATTTAAAAAATATTCGATCCGAGTAAAACTGTTTTCAAACAATTCTTAATTTATTTCATTCCTCACAGTCTTAAAAATTAAAAAAAAATATATTTATCTTTACTATTCTGGTAATACTTATGATGAATGATATGATAATGCTTTATCGATCTAAGTCACGGTTTGAATTTCTTAACTCAAAAAGAACTCGGCTATTTTGAATTTTTAGACCTTAGCAAATTTTTCGCATAGCTATCATGTTATATTATCGATTTATTAATCTTTCATCAAAAATATTATCTGTCAAACAGGATAAACACGTGACACCTTTTCGTTGTACAACATTGACCGTAGACAATTTATTGTACGAGCAAATAAATGAGACGGATTAAAAATGGCTTGATTGTAAGCTTGAAGTACAAAGTGCGTGTCAAAAATCGTGTAGTTAAAAGCGAGGCCGCATTAAAGTAAATAAACATGTGTGTTGCACCGAAATCAATTAAAAATCCAATATGTTCGTAATATAGATTGTCTGCGATCATTTGGCTTACAATAATTATCTTCGAATATTTTACGTTTTCTAAGTAAAATATTTGCAACGCAAAAGCTGAACGGATAGAAGGAATGAAATATATAGGTAAAGCGAAAAGTAAAACGTTTTTATTTTTGAGATGACTTTTTTACCGGAAAGCAGACAAGTATTACTCTGTTTCCTTCAATAATTCTCCACGGATTGACCATGTTTTCGATTCATCTCCTGTGGAATTTACCTGAAGTACTTGTTATGACTAAGTGAATGTTCTGTGATAATCCGAAGAGTAAATAGTTTATGAATAAGGAGGACGTTTTCCCAGTGTGATTATTGCAGTTTCTGATCTTGCTCGTGCTGCTTTTCGTGCGGTAACAAGTTCCTTGCCCTTTTTTACCGTTTTTTTTTTCAAATGGTATTTTACTGTTGACAAGTGTCAGTCGAGGTCTTGTCGCAATTCTTTAATGGTTTTGCGAGGACCCGGCTACACAAATTGATTTAAAGTGGCATAGATGTCTGCTTGGTCTTGGTATATCCTCCAACTCGCTATTATCACTTTAAAATATCTTTAAACTATTTTTGGCATTCTCGAGGATTCAAGACGTCTTTATAAGTTTGGCAGATTTTCTCGATCACTTATTTTGCTTTCAATCATTCGTCGAATAAAACAGCATTAAATATCGTTAATGTATATCTTTAATTTCTGACCATGAAATTTTTATGTTAGGTAAAAAAAATGTTTTATTCAAAAACAGTAGGATTATATATAGAGCTTCAAAATGATACCAAATTTTACATTTTTACTTGACGGCATGTCAAAATGTCATTTCTTTTCGCTGTACCTATTATTTAAGTATTTTTTTCAATGATCATATTTTAAAATTTATAAATAACACAATTATATTATTCAGTCGTATATTTTGAATGCAAATATCACAATCGTCATCACTGACAATTTTTCAAATGATGATGATGCTGTCGCCCCCACAGTCCGGTCGGTGGTCGTTATGATGTCTCTAGCAGCTTCTGCAAGACCTTAGAAGATTGAAACGAAGTTCACATTACAAGTAAAATAATAAAAAAGCCAATTATGTTCCACCAAAGTCTGACAAAAATGCAGAACGAACAAAATAATGATTAATTTTGAAAAAGAATACTAAAAACTTAATATGTACAAATTTTGAAAGATTTTTTTTTGTTTTGGATATCAACACGATGCAGCTGCAAGCGCTAGAGCGCGTTAAAGTTCCTTTATTTGCATTTATTTTCTATCGTTGCCGACAGAAGGTCGCGATCGCTGCAGAAGTGAGCAACCCATAGTGAAACCAGCTCACTTGGACGCCATATGCATTTATATATGTATTTTATATCTGATATTCACATATAATATACATACGTATACATAGTATATACAGAAACGTTAATAGAATACATATATAGCAATTTGAAATGTGCAGTGTAAAAACGAGAAATCAATAATTTGTTTACCTATTTAGAGAAAAAACACATTCCACATTATATTTTACCAATAGCAGTTTCTAATAGCTAGTGAAAATTTAATATTTTTAATGAAAGTATTATCAAAATGTCCACAAGCTATCTAAAACGGGTTATGTTTTTTGTTTAATATTTTGTCAGGTTAGGTTATGAATACGTGTTTTGTGTTTGTATATAATTTAGGGAGCATGATCTTTATTTATTTTTTGACCAAAGGCAAGGAGTTGGTAAATGATCTACATATTTTTATGATTATATTCACGTTTATATAAATATTTACAAAAATATCTCAATATAACCATTAAATAGCACTGTAGGTCAAAACTCAAGCTCCCGCTGTAACCTTAATGTTTTTTGGGAGAGCCGAAAAAACTGTGAGATACCTAAACTTAAATTATAATTTACATGAAAAAGGTAACACAACTTAGGCTGCCTCAAAAAATAAAAATGAAACCAAATGTGCAATTCAAAGTTTAAAAATACTTAATAACGAAATAAATAATATGGAAAGATACGCGGTGTGACAATTTAATTCACAGAATGCAAATCCGTTAAAATTTAAAACTGTGCACTTGTGAATTTTATTGTCTCTCGACTTTTTATAATTGTTGCTTTTCACATATTCAAATTAATAGTATTACGCAGCTCTTAAATAAGGGCACATACAGATTTACATATTATACATATATTTTCGCTCGAAGGTTTCGTTTATTAACAACTGATTTAAGTAATTTTCGTTTCAATTCATATTATTTTGATGTATCGTAACCTCACTATCAAGCCCTTTTAAGTCTGCTTGAGAAGAATGTTCAAGTAAAAAACAGGCAATCCAAATCTATAAAATCCTCCATGATAAATGAACAACCGACATGCTAGATTTTAATTACATGCTTGAAACCTACGATCTATTTAAATTTATTTTCAATAAATAGACAACATAATAGTCCATATAGACTCTAGAATAATGAGGTTTTGACATAATTTACAATGATATTTTGTTTACATTTTGTATCAAAAACTTCACATTTACTAAAAATTTAACTTACGACGTCTTAAATAGTAAGGTAACGATATATAATTTAAATAATTAACGGACGACACCGCGCGATAATTTCGAAAGTAAAATTGTCACACCCGTATTTTAAATAATAATTATTCTCTGGAGAATTCAAAAGACAGCCTAAGTTTAGTATTTCCCATAAAAATACTAAACTCACCTCCCGAATCGTCGACCTGATTTTCGTTCGACCCGTGAGCAAGGTTCGGGTGTACCTTTATTTCTGCAAAGAGAATAAATAATAAAGATTTCTAATATTTTTATTTTATTTTTTTACCAATTATTTTCTCTTCTTTTGGCACAGTTTGGACTAAAAAAGTAACTTAACAATTTGCGTGCCATTTTTTTTTAACGATTTGGAAAATATAAAAGGTTTCAAGATATACATCTTTATTACCGATGACTCTTTCTCAGAGGTCGAAAAAAATGTTCAGTTATAAAAGAAGGAGCGTTTTTATAGATCCTTAAGTTTTTCAATACATTTTTCAACATTGCTTCTTTTATGAATTTTTATTATCAAGTATAGATGTGTAGTTCCTGTCTTCCTACGTAATTTTTTAATGTAAGAAACGATATTTATTTAGACTTAACTTTTCAATAACAATATTTTTAGCAAATCACACGACATTTTATATTTGCTTAAAATATATAATGATTAAAATCAAATTTGAAACAAATAAATAGATAAAGTAATAGAAATCTTCATATGAGTCTTTGAGAAGGCAGGAAAACATGAGTTAGATGCTTTATAGCATTATCCAAAAAATGATATTAGTTTAGTGAATACACGTGACAATAGTTTTTTCTCCCAAAAATAAAAATATGCAATCCACAAAAACACTAAATAAAGACACGATCTTTCTTAAAAGTCCAATAGTAAAGTTTTAACGTCTATTTGACTCAATACATTTTTCAAGAGCTCAAAATAATGTGTGAATATTTTTCTGTATAATAGATTAATTTTCTCTTAGAATCTGAATCTGAACCCAACGTTAATCTTTAAAATCTTTTTGTAAATGGAGTACATAATTATAGTAAAAAGATATTGTAAATATGTCGACTTTACATATTTTGAGAACAAGTACATTTTAAAGTAGTAAATAAAAATAACTGATCGACGTACTTACATTGACACCTAGTAACTGACATTATTGTCTTTTTTCGACAACGGCTCGTTAAAACACGAAAACAAAAACTAAAAAGTAAAATTGAAAAAAAAAACAGAAATATCTATTTCATCTTAAAAATGATTGTATGGTCGCAAAGAATAAAAAAATGGCAACTCAAGTTGTCAATGTTAGGCCATCGTAATATAAACTCGATAAGCAAGACGAACTGAGTTTACGCAAACACATAATAAGCACTGCTAGATTTTTTTTTATTTAAAATCAAAATATTTACAGGTATGTACATAGAAAGATTACATATGTTATTATTATGATCGTTAATGATACTATTGAATCGTTGGCAAATGTATATATACTATGTGTGTTAGTGGTATACTTTATATTTCACCTGTTTATAAGTTCAATTCTTTGTTTTTTTAAATGATTTCTAATATTTCCAAGTATTGATGTTTATTTTTGATATTTGCCCTCAGGCCAATTCAAAGCTAGAAATGAAGACTTGATCGCTTAGGTCTTCTGGCTTGGGTAATAAAGCAGTATGCCAGGTTTTATAGCTGGCTACAATGTGTTCTGATAAAATCCTTCGGGAACGTCCGGAAATGGACAATGTATGAAAAGAATCACGCATATCTGTTCGACACAAGAACGAGTTACATTGCTATAAATATTTCTGCAGATGTAAAGTGATTCAGAAGTTAATAATTCATAAAATATTTACATCAGACAGTGCAGCGTTACCTTAAGCTATTGTTTGTAACCCATTTTTAAACGCCTATACTGGTCATAAAACATTATATTAACTAAAGTAGAGTAAATCATAACTCTCATAACATTCACACAGCTATAAATATATTTCATGACAAAAGTCATTTCCAATTCCCTGTTTCCTGTAAGACACAATTTCCTGATTGCAAATAGTCTCTCGTTGTAGTTTCCACCTTTACTTCCACTTTAAATGCAATTCCACTACCATTGCATACTGTATTGCAATAAGTCTTTACTTTTTGAGTTAGTATATTACGGTTTAGTATAATAAACTGCTTTTAAAGTAAAAGAACGCAAGGAAGACTTGAAATTTTGATTTCATGACCTGTTACACTGCTTTAGTGCATAACATCCGAGTTTTGAGTAATTTTTCGTGCGGGTGCATAAGAATTGAGACACTTATTCTGGACGGACTGTGATACGCAATACCATTACGGCGAGCGTAATGATTTTTGTATAAGCTTTTTAAGGTTGGCATTACACATTTGCATTTATTGCGGCTATGTTCAATATTGCTCATCGAGTTATATACTTGGATTTTTTGTTCAATTTGTCAAACACATACGATGTCGTAGTCTACATACGGCGTTGGATTGGATAAACAGAATATATTAAAGCAGTGAATGATCATTTGTCCCGACATTGTCTCCGTTTAACCGACCGACTTCAATTACTATTAGAATTATATTCTATGGTGAAAAAAATATTTTTTTTACATATTAAATATGACAACAGTGAACTAAGTCAATCTTGTTTTACTAAAGCTAATACGAAAAATCATATCGTCAGTCGTAGGGTAACCAATCCCGGACCTTTTTTGCTATCCCGGGATCTCGGGATTGATCATTTACCATAAAATTGCCACACAATTGTTTTAGATTCTTGAAAAAATTCGGGATTCATACTTATTTAAGGATGCTGGCTTTCGTGATCCCGAGATTGATCAGCGGGAAAAAATCATAAATGAGGAGATTTTCAAGTAATCTCGAAAATAAGGTCGATGACTTCTAAGACCTGGGAATTTACAGATTCTACGGATATGCTTAAACGTGAGAGCTTTATTTTTTTATCTCTCTTCCAAAAGGTTACGACTGACAGTGACTCCAGCATAAAATATGTTTTTTACAGATTTGACGGATTTTTCACTTGTTATCCAGTACTCCAAGCTCCCGGGATTATGGGATCGCAAAATTGGAGGGAATCCTGGGATTGCATGTCCTAGATAGTCGTTTAGGTGTCGCGTATTTCAGACTGTTCAAAATAAGTGCCTTGATCCTTACGATAATAGCCCCTCTCGAGACCCCCCTGGCAATCATTTTAAAATGTTTTACTGCTGTTGTGTTGACATATACTAGTTACATAAATTTTCTGGTATGACGGGTTATTTTAATCCATGGTATTAAAAGCCAGGTACAGCGTTGAGTTGACCAGTAAGACGGAGCTGTGCTGATGGGAATATTCGTATTTTTGGAAGTCTAAATGGGATAGTTGATTCTATTGGACGAGCGTGACTAATACAAGGCACATGCCGGATATCCAATTATGCAAATACGATCGTGTATATTACCCGGATTGTGGTTTAATCACCATTGTATTTCTGTCTTCTAATAGTTCCCGACGTCCCATTCGCAATACTTACTGTAAAATGTATTCTTCACATCAATACTACAACTAAGTAACACTGATTTGAACAATGTTGAGAAAATGCATTTAAAACTTTATTTGATTAAAATAAATCTTAGCTATAATCATTGTTTAAAATACAAATATTTTTTTTGGAAACAATTAAAGAATGCAACAGAATATCTTCATTAATTGTCTGAACAATATTGAAAATCAAGTTACCTAGGTGAAGTATTAAAGTTACGATAACTACATAATATTACATTGGAATATATCGATCGTCCAGTTCTTTACCGTACCTTTAAATTATTTGTTTTGAGATAACGATAAGAGCAATATTAAAATGATCACCCATGATGGTGCCCTAGACGATACCAAATTTTTTTTTGGTTGCTTAAAAGTTTATCGGCATCAGCATTCGTTGTTTAGTGACTTTTTTTAAAATTTACTGATGACTCAACCCGAAAGAGTGCACAATTTTACACATAACTGCGTACATCCAGTTCTCTTTTTACGCGATTATTTTTACATGAATAACGGTGATCCTTCGTTTGACCTCGCGCAAAATTATTTGATGCGGTGACTCTGCTTTGAATCTTGTTATTATAAATTTATTGAATTCGTTAAATAGCTCGTGTACTTAACTCCAATTTCAATTCTTCAATTCTAATGAACTGGATGATCGATATCGGCAAATATTGTTTTATAAAATGTCATATTCTATTGAATAAATCAAATTTATATTTATATGCGTATTTAACTTCAAATGTTACTTTATTAAAAAAGACTACTAAGATTAGGAAATGAGCTTTTCTTTCACAAAATTTAAAAAAACATACGCTTTATTTATTTAGGTGGTCTCAGTATATATATATATATATATATATATATATATATATATATATATATATATTTTTAATTTATGATCATAGAAAGATTTCTGATATAGTTAAAGGTATATAAAAATATTTAACAATTTTCAGTGTGCAAGCAAAAAAAATGTTACTTATATCATATAAGCATCATGTAACAGTTGTGGATTTTCTTTATCTTGAAAAAAGTAAGCTCTTTATTATTTGAATAAATGTAGAAAATCCTTCTTTAAAAAAATCTGTAAATCGCTCACGTGCCAGAAAAAAAAAATCGAACGTGCTAACATGGGCACGCGCGCCCTAAGTTTGCCATCTCTGGTTTTAAAAATTATTGCATATGAGACATTTTATATTATTTTAGTTATATATGGATATCACATGAAAACACATCCATTCTAGACAATTTATCATTAATTTATTAATATTGACTGTTGTATGAAAATGAAAGAAAACACATAACAACAATGCAACAGTTACACCATGAATCGTTCAACTTTTTTACATTTTCACGAGTTTTGTCAGTTCTGTCATTTCAAGTTCATCCATGCACTTGAACGACTGGAGATGCTAAAAGGCGAAACCCGTGCCGTTAGTGACAACACTTGTGCGAATGTAGAAATTTTGAGAGATTAAAAATAGTATTAATATTCCACCAAGCACCTTCAGTTAAATAATATCAAATAAAAAAAATCAATATTCTAATCAAGTAAAATGTACATACATATGTGGTGTATACATTTGACCATGTCATATCATGTAATGAAATAAAATAAACATGTGTCGCAAATCAGTATTAGTTGACGCTCCGTCCCCGAACGAACGTAAGTGGCAATTTATTATGTATGGAGACCTACCGTATAAGCGAAGTGTTCCTTCAGATTTCCCAAGCGAGTTGGTAGATACGCAGTTGTACGTTCCGATGTCTGCCTTTGAGAATTTTTTAATCATGAGCCACATGAAGACTTTGTACGAAGATTTCTCTTCTTTGATGGCATATTTGGGTCTGCAACGAAACAATCAATTAGCGATATAATATTTTATTATACATTATGGTACACCGAATATATAAAACTGCTTAATAGTCATTTACATTACATTTACATTAACAGTTCAGTCATTTTTACAGAATCCGTTAATTGGAAGTGTATGGAAGTGAGTGAAGCAAAAGTTTATTTTTTTAGCATTTTCACATGATAAGTAATTTCACGGATTCGGTGTAAGGTGTAAGATTATATGAACCTTTGAAAAATGAAGGGAGCCACGAAAATTATGACTTATTTGTAACGTATATTCTAATTTGTTATTAATTACAATATGCGTAATTAAGGGTGAGATTTTGTAAGCGGGGCGGGGGATAGAGTCAAATAATTGGTACCGTTATTTGTGTTATTGATTTCTCACGTCTTCAAACTACCAGTGAGGAGATTTTACGACGAAAAGAAACGCCAAGAGACATTATAGCAAACACCGAACGAAGAAAAACTGCATACTTTTGACTTGAAAAATAGAGGGTAGCATAGAAGACGATCTAAAATAACTATCTGAGGATACAGACGCAAGAGTTAAATAATTGAAATATGAGAACAAGAGAAATCATTTCTCAAATTGTGGTTTGAACTTATTATAATTGAAAACGTATACGAAGAATATTGAAAACGAGCAAAAGCCTCTGCGTGGATGAAATATCTTTTAATCTTTTGTGTTTGAAAAATAAAGCAAACTTATAATTTTTACAATCAGTATTTATGAAACAAAAAAACAAAGCCATTATAAAAATACACACATACAAAAAAACGCAAAGGTAGCATTACTCGGCAAAAAGTTAAAGATATTTATTATAATTTCATTTCCCGCCCAAAAGTTTTCCTATTAAGCGCCTTCAGAAGTTGAAAGAAATTTTATATTTTTTTTTCAAATTATTACACAAATTCTTTTCACCGTTGGGCGATTTTAATTTTCATTCAATTTTAAAGTGGCTAAGAACGTAGAAAGAGATGAAGTAATAACACCCTTGAAAAAAGGGTCGATTCTGAGAGGGAGTGTTATAACACTCGGAGATTTCATATTTAATAAAAAAGTAAGGAGCTAGCCATGTTTCACGAATAAATAAATCAAATGAACACTTTGGAATGACTGTAGAAATAAAAACTATGAAACGGGAAAAAAAATAACTTTCTTTCGTTATCAATACACAAATGGAGCTGGGGTACAATGAACAAGTGTGTATTTTAATATATTCTTCATTTTAGGGACGTGTATTAATACTTGTCCCTTTCATCTCAAAGATGTGTCGTTTTCTGTAGACTGTTTGTTGTCCACTCACGTTTGATGTTTAATGTATTTGTTAAGAAAGATTCGTCGAATTCTGGTTCGAGAAACACTGAAGGACTTTGTTTTATCCGTCTGCAAATTGGCGGCGATAGCTGTGGTTTTTATTTGTTTATTCTGTTCTCATTTTTAATGTCTTCGTCTGGAAGCTAATAATAATATTTAAACTTATGGAGGTTTGACGAGCACACTTCTTAGTTCTCTAACAGTTCCTGTGTAATTGTATATGTTTCGAATGAATTCTGCTTTTAGAGTAAGATACCGCGGAGAAAGGGGCTTCTTTTTCCTTTTTCGTCATGGCGTCGTTCTCGTCTGTCTACTGGAAGTGGGATAGTCTTTTACTCTTTCAGTTTTCAGGCGACAGGCAAGCTTTATACTGCTGAAGCACAAACCTACTTTTTTTAAACTTAAAATGGCAAATAGAGATAACCAATGTCTTGACTTCAAATCACTGGACGAGCCAATTCATTACTAACCACTGTGCTTTTGCTGTCTAGTTATATAAGCTTGGCGAGTTAGTGAATAGGCCAGCGTGTGAATGTGGCTCTATAAATTAGGATGCTGAACACATTCTATGGGATTGTTTTTAATGCACGAGGAGAAGAAGTTTGTGTCATACGAAGAGCGAGAAGACCTCAACTCATTAAAGCTTTTTGTTCATCGTGATGGTTTGATTTTATACAAACTTAAGTGTACGCTATCAAGTCTTGCGCAGTTGCTCCTAAGATACTTCCAGTCAAAGAAAATACTGCAGATACGCTGAACGTTTGTTACCCTACTGGATACTGCCGTATAAAATGAACAGATGGGAAAGTGTGGTGGGCGGAGAAAAACAAGTAAATCTTCAGGTGGGAGGGACGAATAGTATGTGAATTTAAAATTAAGTATATGTGTTATGCATTAATAGGACCGAATGATAGAAACGGTCAAATGAGAACAAAAGTCGCTACAGAGCACTCATGCAAAGTTCAAATTTTGCTACAATATGTAGCGTTAAGGATTTTTTTTAAATGTATACATAATACAATTGTGTAGTATCAGTTTATTTAATTCACCGATAAAGAACACATTGACTCGAAAAATATTTTTTTCTATAGTGGCGACTTACATTGTATTTAATTATTAAAAAAAAATACAAATACTGTTAAAATACTGATCATAAAAAGTTAATATTTTCAAAACTAAAAATAGCGATGTTTGTTGGCTTCAATTAGGACCACCAAAATTTTCTTACGGACCATGGGCTAGAGACCACTGTACAAGAGCACGCAGAGCATAAATATAGTCTAAAATCTATATTATTATTAGTTTTTGTATTCTAAGTAAAATGTATTTTTTTAAAAACAAGTTTTAAGTAAATGTTATAAATTTTCTTTTATTTTTACTTTGTAATTAATATTTATAGCAATTTAGTGTGCTTTAATATTTTCACTGCTTTTTTAGTGAGTAAAATTTTGCAAGCTTTATTAACTTCTAATTAAACGAAAAAAATATCAAAACGATTTTTAAATTTACTTTTATATTACTATAGTTAGTATTTTTAAATATCATATTTCAGTCTATAACAGAAATTATCAGTCATGCATAATTAACGTTAGTTAGTCTCGTTTTTTTCGTGACCTTGTTTTTTTCTCTTTTGTACAAGCACCGCTGTTCATACTTAGCCTAATTATAATTCCCGCAGTGGAAATTTTATTAACTTATCATTTGCTTTATCACTGTAGCTCTTGTGCACCTTTATTTGTGAGGCCGTTATTGTATAATATTCCCTCAGCGGAGCGGGGAGTTAGTTTAAACATTCAAGGGGGTATTATTCAACACCGCTTGAAAACGCGATATCTTTGTGGAGAATCTCTCTAGTAAATGAGCGATTAGAGGTGGGCTTTTTGCAATATCAAATCGACACTGTAATAAAATAAACAAACTCTTCGATTTTCCATTATTCACAGTGAATCAACAAAAGCTGATGGTGGTACTCATTTAGTTTAAAACAAAACTTTCAGCTTGTAATTAATATAATACGGTAAAAAAATAACACTACTTTAGTCGAACATTTTTTTTTATCAATTTAATAACTTTAACGGTTTTACGCTCTCGTCAGAACTAAAAACTCGGTATTTCCAACGAAGGCGTTAAGTCAAAATAGCTATTAACTCTATGAAAATTTAGTAGAACTAAACACATTTTTATTTTTATGAAGTTCTACTGAGTAAATAACAATCAAGAGTTATTTGTCCTTTCCCAAATCTGTCTTTTATTATTACTCCATCTGAAAAAAAAGGTTAACCGAATAACTTCTATCACGTTCATGTTCGATACATTAAAAGTACTACACTAGCTGGACGGCTGCCACAGACGAGATATCTCATCAAATTGTTAACAATAAATAATTAATTCAGTATTATCAAATTATAGCCGGCGTGTACGCGTACAGGCGTCCTTTTTTATACGGCAGCCAAAAGGTTAAGATTCATATCGGGAGTTTTTGTGACTTAATGAGATATTCTAGAATTATAAAAATAGTTTTCTTTAAAATTCTAGATAGAGATGGAAAACTTCTTCTCTATCTAGAATTTCTTGTATGTGGCCTTATATGTTTTCAAATAAACTCATGCGGTTTTTCACCATAAAATAATTGTTTTCTTGATTAGTGGTCACCAAACTTGTTGATTAAAAACGCAAGTGAGTTTTTTTTTAATTCATTTAGGGGCCGGACAAAAAATGTCCGATTAGATTTTTTATAAAATTAATATCTTCATGTTAAAATCAGGGTCTGTCGTTTGGTGACCGCTGTTCTAGATCATTATCGTTCTACGTAGCAATCGTTATTGTAGGACTGTAAAAACTCAGTTGTATCGTATAGTGTTCTAGGCGAATTCAAATTTTTGAATTCACAGACACTTACAGTTGTTTTTCTTAAATAATAATGATCTGTTGTAATTAATAATTAATGTTACATTTAATATATTTCAATAAGCTTACAATATCTCCATTAAATTAAACAAAATATTAAAACTAAAAACTATTTGCCGAGTATTATTAAATGGTTTATTCATTTTCATTGTATTGCGATATAATAAAAGCGACCGCAATCTTTTTAGAGTTTTTTCTTTGTTATGCTGACGGCTGTTACGTAGTTCATTTTTATGAAACTTGACTTTTGCGTTCCTTTTTTGTGTAAAACCTCTTAATGCTTTTATTTAGTAAGCTGAAAAGGCTTAATTAGGCAAAAAATGTGTGTTTTATTTCATGGGACTTTTAATGTGGTATTTAAATGATAGTGATAATGCGGTTTTTGTTAAGAATTTATGCCAAAAAAGAAGATAAAAAACATAACCATCATTAAAAAGTGTAACGGACTGACTAAAAATACACTTTTAGTCCAGAGATGTATCAGAAGATTTTTTCCAATTTAGAATCTTATTTGTATCACTAATTAAAAAATATTTTAAAAAAAATAAACTGAAAAATGATAAAATTTATTGATAGTAAATTATTCGAAAAAAGCTTGCTCCTCGTTTTCACAGTCATAGTTGGTCACTTTGAGAACCTCTGCCATCTGTTGCAGAATAAGTTGAATGTCAATGCTTTTTATTATTCTTTATATTGGTTTCCATCACTTGTATTATCTTCAATGATTCCGCAAGATTAAAAGAATCTATTACAAAGAAATGTATTTTTAGAATCTCTTTAATTTTTACCAAGATTAAAAAAACATATCTGCTTAGTCCATACGCTTGAGTTTTCCTTATTTTTTTATGATGTATAAACATGGATATTTGGAAAAAAGAAATAAGCGACCATTGAAACATTTGGAATTTGGTGCTGAAGGTAAATGCTGATTAATGCATAAGTGGAGTACAGTGGTAACGGTTTCCATTTTGGTGACGTTGAACAACTTTCTAGTATGTCATATTATGTTATGCTTATGTTTAACTGTTTGTCGTCGGCCAGGAAAGTTTGAGTAACTAATCATTCTACGTAATGTGCCACTTGAAAGATACAGAGAATATTTGTGAATATGTTCAATTGACCAGTTGAAGTATTTCACTTGAACAGGCGTTTGTTCGCCAGAAGCCTGTTAGACGCTTCAGAACAAGTCCAGAGTTTTCAAGTGTGCCAGATATTGTTACTAAAGCCTTCTCTTATCATATGTATTCATCCTCCAATTTAAGCAGTTTTACTTTGACGTGGCCATCAAAATTGATCTAAATATGGGTAGTGCTCTCAAATTCCAGCAAAATGTTTGAGCACAGTATGAACAAATAAATATACAAAGCATTTTCGAAAAATAAAAATATATCAATAATCACTGAGTATGTGAAAACAAGAACTACTCAAGTTAAAACGGGCATTTCCGCTAAATGTAAGATTAAGCTGACCAGTTCTTTAAATGTCGATAAAAGATATTTTATATCAACTATGTTATGGTTCAAATGCTTAAAGACGGCAGCGAATGTGAATTGTGAATAAATTTTATTCTTGTTCTAAGTTTTATTGTTTTATAAAAAATGTCATTTCAAAAAATCCTCATTACGTGTTATATGCATTTACCTAATAAAATTTGGAAAATATTAATTTGCACAAGTATATATTTTCGGTATTATGTTCTTCGGACCTTTTTTTATGTGGGTTTAAGGCAAGGATCTTCAAATTTAATATGAAATTAATGTTTTAACTAACGCATTTTTTATACAATGGAACTTATCTCATGAAGGGTTTGTGACGCAGTGGTAAATGTCGTTGGATTCCGCGACGGATCTCACGGGTTCGAATCTCAATACGAACAGCATTTTTCAATCGATGTGTCGATTGCTATTCGAAGACATGAATGTTTTTTATGTCTACGAATTCTCTCCCACTTTTCCGATCCTAAAATAAAGGACTGTAGCGAGAGCGATTAGCCAACTACAAGTCCTGTCCTCATCATATAATATCTAACCCTGCTCTCTTCAAAAAAGGAGCGACTGAGCAACTGAGTAACAAACAGCTCTCGAATAAAAACTTCTGTTAAGATACTTCCACTAGAAGGCGATATGCTCTACTTGGACCTGACATGGAATATCAAAAAACTTTTGAAATGAGTTATTTGCCTTATTTTACGTTGGTTTATGAAAAACGTGTACACAGCAAAAATAGAGGATGGGTGTTGTTAATTATTTTATTATTAACAAATTTTACAAAACATTTTCAATAACTATAACGAAATTTCAAATTGAACCTTTTCTTCTTAGAGCAGATGTAAAAGTTTTCGTCTACATTTTTTTCTTTCAATTACCAACAGTAATTGAATTCAGGTAGGTAGAGTGAATATATTATTTTTAGTGTTGGAAAAAGTTTTTCAATTTAAGAAATAACTACAATCCACAAGCAAAACGTAAAGATATGTGCGTTGTGTTAAAATTGGCCACTTTATTTATTATTTAAATTTTCATCTTTGAACGGGTTTTCCTATAACCGTAGCCGTGGGAAACGAACGCTCCAGGGTTTCTGTCCTAATACGCTTTGTGATAACGGGTATGAGTTCCCGAATTGACAATTTCATATATGTTTTAAATATAATATATGGTAAATAATATATATTTAATTAAAATATGTGTCACCAGAGCAAATAATAAAATAAATATTGCATCAGACATAAATTATCTTAGGTAATTAATGGTGTAAAAATACATCCCAAAAACCCATTTCCAAAAACTCAAAAATTAAAATAACTTTTCCTTGTTTTGAAATTTAAACTATGATCGATACGTGGTGTTCTCGCCGTATAACTATAACAAAAGTCGACATACGTTATTATTTTATATATACACGTAATTTTGTGTGTGATTTTTTCATGACTTTCTTACTAGGTATGACAGAAACCGGGAAATTAAAGCGATTTTTAATACCAAAATACAGGTTACGAAAAAACAAAAATAACGTCAGTTTTGTATTGAAAATAAATCAAAATTAATTTTTGAATAGTGAAATAAAATTTTTCGCAATGAATTCCAATATCTTAAAATTCCCAAGGACTACTTCAAGGTTGATAGGTTCCATCCAGAATTGATGAGACTTTCAATGGTTATTATTTTATGAAACCGTGAGTTATTTATGAAAATTCCTCGTTTATAATTTTATGTATTTTTAATGGATAGAAAAAATATTAATTAATACAGAATGTGACATTGGATACATTGGGAAAACAACTTTATCTACGTTAAGTCAACTGGGAATTAAATCATTCATTTACAACAAAAAAAAACATATTATTTTTACGAATTCATATCAAATAAAAAGACGGTCTTCATCAATTGCTATAATTTTAAGCAATAAAATGATTTTTATTATCAACAAACCAATTTTATTCAAAAGATTTGCAAGAGGTGTTTGTACTTTTCTTGTACTCCTTAAAAAATATGGTAAGACGTAAAGAAATTTTCATCTTAATATTACAGTAAATAAATATCTCATAGTAATCTTTCATAAAACTTGCATCACTTTCACTAGTTTAATTTTGAACCTTTAAACATTATTAAACTCACCCATCAAGCAGCATTTCTCCCCTGTTTTTAACCCAGTAGTTGATTGTGTTCGGGAAAGCTTCTATGTAGCACTCCAGCTGGACGTCTGTGTCCAAAGGAGCACCGAGAAGTTGATTTGGCACTTTCACTGTTGGAGCAACTGGGTAAAAATAATACAATTTGTCAGCTGTAACTTTTTAGAAGCTTATTTTTATTATTAAATTTGTTATTTAGTATATATAGTAAGTGTATCACTATGCAGATATAATCTTCGGTGTGATGCAACTGAAAATTTTATCAAATAAAAAAAATAAAAATGCATTATTTCACAGGTTGTATAACGTTTCTCCTATCTGAGAATCATTTTCAGTCAAACTATCTTAATGGTAATTTAGGACAAAACAAAAATAAATATTCTTATTCTTAACCTAAATAACATAAAAGCTGTTTATAGAATACAATTGTTTTACTAGTGGAGTTTGGATTATCATTTTATCCGAAATACTTTAAATGAAAATATAAAAAAAATAACCATCCATATGTCATCAATGATGCTCTCATGATACGTTTTAAAAGAGACTTGGTCTAAAGTGATTTCACTTCTCGGAGTTGTCTGATTTAATGATCGATATAATCTTCGAATGGTCAAATCATTTTACTCACAGTTGACATTGAGGGTAATCCTCTTGCTGACAGCTGGTGGTACATCGTTAGATGCTATGCACAGGAATGATCCCATCTGCTTTCTATCCAGACGCCAAAAATGCAGTTGACTTCCATTGTAAGTGTCCTCTGTTGACAAAAATAATATTTTTACAAAAAATCCATTGATTTAGCATTAATTATTTTAATATAAAATAAAATAACTTAGATTATTCCACGTATTGTGCTACAAACTGTGAAACGTGTTTCGCTTCTTTCAGAGGCATCTTTGGACAGACTACTTTCGCAAACGCTTGCTTAAGTACGAATGATTTTAATTTTAATATTCTGATAATAAAAATACAAATAAAAATGGGAGGCAAGGAGGGGAAGATACAAAAACAAACAAACGATAATGGTAATACAAATGACATTTACATTAAGAAATGATTAACTAATGACCTACATCAATTAGGACGGGTTAAACCGTTAGAAAATATATTTAACAGAGGGACAATATTTAACGTACTTAAGCAAACATTTGCGAAAGAAGTCTGTCCGAAGATGCCTATGAAAGAGGCGAAACACGTGTCACAGTTTGTAGCACAATATGTGGAATAATTTAAGTTATTTTATTTTATATTAAAATGGACTTCCACAAAGTAACCGCCGAATCCATCTAAATTATTTATTATTTTCTTAGTCGATAGCACTCCAATTATTATTAGTCGAAAATAGTGATCATTATTCGTATTGATTATGATAGCTTATTTGAACTATCAATAAGGACGTGAAGTCGGAGTCGATAGTGGAAAAAAATAACATCTCCGAACCACCTTAGAAAAATATTTGGTCAAACCAAAATCTGTGCAAAAGATTGAAAAAATCAATTCGCATTCGATGTAATTTTCTTTTTACCCGACTCCACAGCCTTGCTATCAATTGCGAAAAAAAACAGTTACTTCAAAAATAGTAACAGTGGCATTACATATATATTTAAATTTAAAAATCAATCGGCACATAATATCATCACGTTTACTTTTAAGGTGTTCACTGTCAATACTTGGTGGAATGGCATTATAATAAAAATAATAAAACATTTTTAGTACTTTTTCCACATAAAATTTATTAGATCAGGACCGGTTTCGCTCATGATGAGCATTGTCAACAATGACAGTCAACAACAATGTTGACAATGCTCATCATGAGCGAAACCGGTCCTGATCTAATAAATTTTATGTGGAAAAAGTACTAAAAATGTTTTATTATTTTTATTATCATCACGTTTAGTTTGATTCTTGTGATAAATGAATGCTACAAATTAATTAATAAAAACATTATAAATTTGGATGTGTCTTTTTGGAATGCTAGACATCACAAACACCAATCGGTTAAAAAAATTCTGTTCGCACTGGGACTCGAACCTGTGATATCCGTCACGGATGCCAACGATGTTGACCACTATGCCATGGACCCGGTTAAATGATCAGCATAATGTAATAAAAAGATAGATGATAAAAAAACTGTGAACTCTCAAATTGAAATTGTGAAACGATAAAATTTATCCAAGAAAAAAACGATTATCACATGTTTTCAAGTAGTAGAATGCAGAAGTAGTATAATTGTTCCAGAAGCAATAAAGCTGATAGCATTTTACTATTTCTTTGACTGTATCACAGTCTTTTAACATCTGATCGGAGTTAAGCTTCTTTTATATTTCTTTTGACATAGCTACGCAAGCAAACAAAAGTCAAACTACCGTTTCCTGGAGAGTATATTGATATCACAGAGAATAATAATACAGTAAGCTGTTCACTTAAGCGTGAGTAAAATCTGTTGAAAACATTTCATGTTCAATAAAATGATTGCAAAATCTATGAACTTGTTGTTGAGTATTGTTTTTTTATAAAATATTTTTATTTAAAAAATATTGTATTGCTATCTTACACTGTAGAAGTCTCTTTTTCAACATAACAAACAGAGAGCATTAGTTATCGTGTGCTATGTTCACTTTTCCAATAATACTGGGAAGATGCTTTTTATGAAAAAGAGGTGCTGGAATTCACTTCTTGCCAAGATTTTTACGAAAGTATTTTTTTCCTATCCATGTACATTCCTAATGCCATGGCATATGGCTTCCTGATGGAGGTTTCTCAAAAGATTTTTTCGAGAACAAACAATATACCGAGCGTTACACTCTTGGTTCTGGTTACAGAGTAAGTCTATATCGTTTTGTATTATGACAATAACTTATGACTGTTACGGTACCCATCACATAACAATCAAAAGAAAACATAACAGCCAATGGTTTTCAAGAAAAAAAGTGTTTTTAAAAATGCGAAAATTGATTAAAAATGCTGAGAAAAAAGTGCATAAACGCCGTTCCACCGAGTTAGATGGGGAAAAAACCCAGATAGTGTGCATGTTGCGAGTTCGCTAACCTTTTCAATCTACACTATTTAATAAAATCATAAATTAATATTAATTACGAAACGTGATGCATTTAAAAACTGTATTAAAATAAGACATGGTAAAAAATATACATTTTATAAAAAATATTTTTTTTAACAATTACATTTAAAATTGTTATTTTTTTTCGGATTTGAAAGTTAAATAGTAATCCACATATCTTGCATAAATGTTTCAATTTTTCTTACCTCTTTTAGAGCGCCATATTAGATGCTTTCAGCATAAATTATTTGTATACTATGTAATTCAAAGTCGAACACATCCAACTTACATACCTTTATTTTTTGCGTGACACAAATGAAGTTGCAAAAAAAATGAAAGTATCTAAACCAATTCATTTTTTTTAACCGCATTTTTTACAGATTAACTAGTTTGTGGGTAAGAACAATATAAAAATAAATAAATAATAAAGCGATTTTTTGCCTTGGTTGTCTTCAGCAAATTTTAATATCTCTATTGATGTATTGTAGAATTCATTCAAAAGTTGAATGTTGAATTTGGTGGTTTCTGCGTTACACGATCCAATTTAAATACGCCACCGGTCACACGACAAAATTTATATTTTTTACCATAAAATAATTAAACATAAAACAATTGCTTAACAACACTTTCAGTTTATTCAACAAGTCAAACAGAGAGGTAATAACCGTGTGCGTTATTCCACAAGCCGTGTAAGCGGTAAACTCGTATAAGGTCGGATTACTACCTTCGGCCAACACGAAAGAGCACTTTTCAGTTGACATAATTTTGCTCACATTTGTCCTTATAGTAATAAGGTCTGTCATATTTGGCTACATTCTATATGATATTTGATATGAGGTATGCTTCAATTATTCAATTATCTACGAATAGTAAAACATCAACGTTTGAAAATTGAAATTCGGTTTTGGGAAGAATTTCCACTTTTAGATTTAATCTTATTTTATCCAAGAACCGGTTTTTAGAATATTTCAATCCAATACGCAACAAATAAAATAAAGTCAGTACATATAATATTTGTCGGGTCCGTGGCGCTACGCCACGGACGTCGTTGGTTTGCGCGGCGGATCTCACGGGCTCTAGTTTAAGTAAGAACAGAATATTTTTAATCGACGTAATGATTTCTATTCGAAAGTATGGGTGCCTGTGATGTCTAAAAAATCCTCTTCACTATTTCAACCCTTAAATAACGAGGCGTATCGAAAGCGATTAGTTAACCACTAGTCCTATCCTAGCCCTAAACTCTAAACTATTTACTCTCTTCAAAAAATTTAAGTTAGCACAAGCACGAATGACAAGCAGTTCTAATAGAAGTTTTTTTGTTGTTGAGCAGAACATTAGTAGGCATTATGCTCCACATTTGGATCAAACATGGATTGATACATAATATTCATATTATGTTTAAGATATCTGTGAACGACAAACAAAGTGTACAAAATAAATTGAACGTATTATTTATTCGATGGATATACCTACATAGCACCAGTGATATTATTCAACTGCTATTAAGTCAAATTTCTTAGCCCCTGTCTTCAATAAAATAGGAGATGCTGTGTTGTTGGATAACATCTAGTACAGGGATGGCGAACAAGGGACCCGCCCGAGAAATTATCTAACCCGCTTGAACTTTTACAAAATGATCGTTTTTATTTAAAGCCTTAATTAGTCACGTAGATTGAATATCTATGTGACCCGCGAAATGATTTTTTTTAAATTTTTAAATCAAATTTGACCCACTCGCGAAAAAGGTTCGCCATCCCTGATCTAGTACAACTAAGAAATATTTTGTTGCAATGCTTCCTCTGAATGCACTGAGTGGAGTTGGAGTGAAAAAAAATGTAGCCATATTTTACACGATTGTGTTTTACACATAATGCAAAGCAACACTTACGCTTGACCATATCACGGCTTCCGGGCTGTTTCAACAGCATTTTCTCTCCATCCTCGCGACGCCAGACAATACGAGGGTGAGGATGTCCTGTCGCGGTGCAAGTGAGCGTCGCATTCTCATTCTCCTGAACAGCCATGTCCGCGGAAGTGTCGTCGTTCAATATATCTGGAGGAACTGAAATCAACACAGATGCTGCGTAAAAAACAATTGACTCTTCTTTTCGTAATTAATACATATGTTTGTACTATCACCACATTTTTCAAAGAGCTGTATATATGCTTCTTTATCCAGAATAACAAATTGAGAAAATAACTTTTTGACAGTCCACTGTCAACTTTGGTGGAAAGGCATTATAATAACAATAAAACTGCACTTCTTCTACATTTGAATACAGGAAACCATTACCGTTTAAGGGGAAGTACCATTTTTTTTAATGAAAAAAAACAGTATGCAGAAATATTCTGTGTCACATTAAACATTTCTGCATACTCACTTTTTTTATTCCCTGCATTCATTTATTAATGAAGATCGGGACCGGTTTTGCTCGTCACAATCATTTTCATCGAATGCAGGGCTATTTATACAAAACTCAGTGTGACTGTTAAAGGTGTAACAAACGATTGGTTATAGGAATATGAAAAGAGTTTATCGATACATGTTTATTTTTTATATATCAAATAAATGGACCTTTACGTCTTAGGGTGTGTTAACGTTAAAGTTATTTGAGTCTCTTTCATTGGTCGATGATACATCATATGAATAAGTGACACTAATTTATCAATAATATAAATGTTTAAGACCTCTTACAAATTATTAGTTATTGAATTTACTATCAAAAGTAACAATCAATAAACTCAAATGTATTATTTGTAAATCTCGCCGGGTCGGTGACGCAGCGGTTAATATCGTTGGCTTACGAGTCGGATCTGATGGGGCTGAGTCCCAAAATGAATCGATTTAATCGATTTTTCCAACTTCTGTTCGAAGGCATGGTTATTTGAGATGATTAAAAAATTCCTTCTTGCCCTTCTAATTTAAAAATAACGGGGCGTAGCGAGACCCACCAGTTAACTATTAGTCATATCCTACCGTATATTTCTATCCCTATTACTTAAAAAAAAAGAGGTCGAGCGAAAGAGTAACAAATAGTTTTGTTGAGACACCTCTATTACGAGATCATATGCCACAATAGGGAGCGGACATGGATTATTAAAAATAAATAAATTATGTTCTCATTCTTAGATTGTTTATTTTTTTAAGATTTTAAAATATATTAATTATTAACAGCTGTTCAATAAAGTGACGAAATATATTTTTTTGTAATCTCACATTTCGTTTACCTATTTTTTATATCTCTAAGCCAATGGAATGTAGTAACACAACATTTATTGATTGATTTGGCATTTACTTGGTAGAACTCCATTATAACAGATTTAAAATATCAAAGTATTTTATTTCTAAAGTTTTTAATAATTGTATGCGTTGATAGATATTTCGGCTTGCGCCATCGTCAGAACTATGTTTAAACTAATATTTTGCTCAGCTATATATAATGGCTTTGGAGAGATACACAATGCATCAAGTTATTCACTCTAACATCCTAATTATAATTAAAATATTATACTTATCAAATGTGATTCTAGTGTTTCAAAGAACGATTAACAATCTGGGTTTATTTCTGAAAACATTATTTAGGATAAAATTAAATTGATATTAATAATTACATTACATCAAATTTATTAACTGTGGCTTTCATTGAAGAAAAAGCTTGCTTACATTGATTAAATAAATGTTTTACGTGAAAAAAAATGTTTCAGAAAAATATTTAAGGGCCGCCACAAAATTAAAAAAGGCCCGCGAGCCTTGTTTTTTGCATTACTGGTTTAAATTTTAGCAAAGATGGGGCAACCTTGTTGTCTCATGTTTTTCGTTCATTCAACTAACGTGAGCTTCCACCATATATGAATTGCGAACACTAATCTATCTGTTTGCTGGAATACTTGATTACCCCTTACCGGCGGTAATTGCATTTAATCGCCAAATAGTAATATGTTGATACCACTAAAAAATTCTTCGTTGTTCTTCAATTGTCTAAATCGGGAGTCGATTATGCACATCATTTCATAAGGAACCAACCATGGAAATCTCATCGATGAACAAAAACTAAACAGTTTTCCATTATTGGTTTCTTTTCTTAAATACTTACCAATCTGCATCGATATTACATGTATACCGTTTATCCTAAAGTCGAATTTGCCCTCGTCTAAAATTCGGTCAAACTATTTCAGTGATTAGAATTTTTTGAATTTTGTAATGTTCCATTGGCAAAACAGATAACTGTTTTATCGACACATGTCACCGAATTTTTGATGTTCAATCGACAGTTAAAGATTCGATATCCTGCACTTATATTCCATAACACCTTATCGTTTTAAAGCATAATCTTATAATAGAAATATAGCGCTATAATATTAAATTGTGTTGAGACCGATTAATGCTTTCGTAAAGGCGTGAGATCATTTCAAAACTACTGACGTTTGCGTTAAATTTTGACATTTCAATAATCCCGAGAGCAGGGTCACGCCTTGGTGACTAACAGAGCAAGTTTTGAAAAAGCTTATAAAAAATATGAGTATATTTGAATTGAACAAATGTGTGATAGATTGACAGCTGAATTAAATGGTGTTTGTGTATCTTTGTTTGTTTGTCACCAAATAATGTCTCATTATAAGTCATATTTACTCTAATATAAGTGAACACAGGCAGCTAGAAACGATTCAAGCATTCATTTGACGTTTATAAATTTAACCAATTCTAGGAATAATAGTATAATCATTGTATTTTGCAAACAATGTGGTATTTAAATACATTACATCTGCCTATACTGATTAGAAGAGTAAGTTAGATTTGTAGATTTTGGACCAAATTAAAGTCTTTTAATATTAATACCTATTGCATTTTATATTGTAAGCAAATACATAAAACTTAAAATCAACATCCTGAAAAATATTATTTTTAATTTAACTTTACAGCAATTATATATATATATTTACACAATATGTACATATATACAAATAAAAAAAATATATTTTCGGTTAATTATTAGAAATATGTAAACAAGTAAAATATCTTAAAAAAAGTTGTATGCTTAAAAAATAAATAATAACTCTCAAAAATCAGAAATAATGATTTTTACGTGAAGAACAACAGGCCAACCCTAAAAGTCATAAATCAGACAAAGTGTTATGAATGACTTTTATGCGATAAATTTCACCCCATATATATTTCATCTCTCTGACAAATTTGGCAAAGATTACACTAATTGAAAATTGATTAGGAATTGCAACGAAAAATGCTTAAAAATATATAAAATATGAACACAAACCTAAGACCTCGCAAAATGGTAATCAAAGCTAGCTTAATTTATTTAATAGAGTAAAAAATTGTATACGGCTACACCCAACATGACGATTGCAAATTATTGTAATGGTTATAATATCGATATTCCAGTTCATTATTCAGAGAGCTCCAAATAACTTTTTCTTAGATAAAATGAAAAGCAATATTCAAATGACCACCAGAAATTACGTAATATTTATTCATCTGAATCAGAAATTCATAAATTTAGAAAAGAAAAAGAAAAACGATGTTACCAACACATAATTTTTTTTACAGGAGTCACAAAAAACGTTTTTGGATGATTTTGGGTCAAAAGAAAAATATGAAATACAAACAACCTAGAAGTGCACGGAGACATGTAAACTGGTTTTTAATTGACTTAATCAAATATTAAGAAAAATCTATTTTCAACTTCTTTTACCTGGTGAAAATATTCACAGACCCTTCTTTTCTCAAACTTAAAAGCTAAATTTAGATACTAATTCGAAATTGTCAGCTTATATTCTTTGTTAAAATGTGTAACAAGTTGCATACATTGTAATTATCGAAAAACGCTATTTTGAAAAAACTGTGGATTACGTCTTTTTACCTTTCCACAGTTGATATTATCTGCCTACGTTTTTGTATTAGGTTAAATAAAGCATCTTTTTTTTTGGATACGAGCTTAGTGAACATGTGTGTTTGAATCGTTCAAATTATGTACATTCACACAGATTTTGTCACTAACGACCCGGGTTTTGCCTTTTGGCATCTTAAGGCGTTAAAGTGCACGGATGAACTTGAACTGACTTGACTTAAAAATGTGTGTATTGAAATTCTGAATTTATTACATTAAAATCTCAAAACTGTAAAAATTTGAGATACGTGCCAGTAAAAAAAATTCAAAAATATTTTGCCGTCTGTGCCGCCTGTGTGGTCGAATGGTCAACGTTGTTGGCTTCGGCTACGGAGGGCCCGGTTTCAAATCCCGGTACCGACAGTTTTATAAATTGATGTTTCAATCGATTTATGAATTTCTGTTCAAAGGCATGGATGTATGTGATGTCTTGAATTCCCCCCTCTCACCCATCCTATCCTATGAACGGGGCGCATCGAGAGCGATTAGCTTACCACTAATCCTGTCTTAGCCCTATCCTTCTATCCCTACTCTCTTTGGAAAAAGAGAGGTTGAGCAACTGAGTAACAAGCAGTTCTCGTAGAAACACTTCTGTTGAGATAAACTCCATTAGGAGTCCATATGCTCCACATTGGGAGCGGACATGGTTTAAAAAAAAAATTAACAAAAATATTTTGTTTTCAATTTTTCGGAGTTTTTCGAGTATTGAAATGGACGATCGATGTACACATATAAATAATATTAGATCTTGATACATTAAGATTCTAACTTCCATTTGAGTATTTGCAAACTGGAAACATTTATGGTAAATATTTAAAACTGGTGTGCAAATATTTAATGATTTTTCGTCTAACAAGCGTTTTTCATTTTGAGAAGTCTTTTTCTACAGCCCGGTTTATTTACACGGAATTCCAATCACAATACTCATGAATTTGCCTTTTTAAGTACAAATTTCAATTCAAAGAAACAATTAATTTGAGGTATTCAATAAAAATAACCTGCACTTTTATGATGTAGATATTGATTTTTTCATTCGGTTTTGCTACCCTTAATGATTTTATTTTTATCAATACCAATACCAATATTTAATATAAAATGTATGATGTAAGTGATGTATTCATTGAGTTTGGCTTCCTTTGTGTAGTGTACTATAATTTCAATATTAAAGGAATGCTTTCATATCCTATTTAATCTTGTTTATTATTAGAAAATAAGTTTAAGATGAATATAAAAAGCTCGTGTTCAGAAATATACTAAATTATTTTTCAAATATTATCATTTACATTATTTTAAGAATGCTTTGTATATACTATATATAATTTATTTGTGTGTATTGACGTATTTGAACGACTGGGGAAATGGAAGTATGTACTTCATAAGGGAGTCGACGCTTCTGTAAACTCCGCTTGTAAAAATCAGTGAGATTACACAGGCAAATTGCTTTTTCCGCTCGATTCGCTAAAAAAACGAGCAATGAAAATTCTAATGCACACATTTACAAAACAACATCTGTCAAACTGTGTGATCTAAATTTGAGAATTTTAAAAAAAATACTTAGCAATCCATTTGAATATTTGCTTCAACGTCTTGTTTATATTACCCAATGCCTAAGCGTGAGTAAATTGTCTGAAATTTTGGTAAATACGGATTAGAATCATTGTTTATTTTTACATTCCTGACTCTACGGTTTTTATTCCTCTATTGTTATACCTTGAATATCTCCATACAATATTAAATTAGCAATCCCTTTCACAGTTGCAGCCCCTTCGATTAAGCAAGATATTCACCACACGGAAAACATCTACACAGCAAGCTGATCAACGATTTCGTCTTATAAGGTGAACAATAGCACAATACTTTATATCTCATTGATTATATTATATGTACTTTGTTATAATACATTTTATAATAATGTATTTATTTTACTAAGTTCGTGCCTATAAAAAATAACTCAAGATACGGTAAACATTTGTGTATTTTTAGCAGCAAGATATTTATTATATCGTGTGAAAGTTTCGCTTTATTTAAGCTCAAAGATTGCTTTCGACTTTAAAGCATTTACTTCTACGAGACTAAGATAGCGTTCTAAAGAGTGCAAACTTACGTACTCTTATTTTTTGTTTTTGTCGTCGAAGCCAGTAACATTTTTCAAGACTGCCTGTTCAATGCATTGCCAGTAGAGGTGGATATATTCAGGAACGTGCTTTGTTCATTTTTTTTGTTTTTTATTTTAGTTTTTTTTTCTAGTATAAATTCTTGTATTTTGATATATTTTTATTAATCATTTATCTCTCGCGAAGAGCGGATTTTATGGAGATCCGTTGGCTTTTTTGCTGACCTTTCACAGCCTTATTTTCTTATTCCTACTCTCTCCAATAGTCATTAAGCTACTGAATGACAAACAGTTCTTGTTTAACACCGTGTGTTGAGATTATTTTGTAGGATTCCATATGCATCACATTTACATCTTTTATATTATTTTTATACTGATGTTTTAAATAATTGTTACACACAACCCAAGCTTCGATTTTTGCGAAATTCTCGTTGAAAATTAAAAGCATAGGGTGAATGCTATAGCACTGGGGCACTTAAGGAAGTAATACCATAAACAGAGTATAACTCTAAAAATATACCCATCCAGATGTATGTAGAGATGTGAAATTTAATGAGATAATAAAAATAAAGAAAAAATAAAGTTTTTTTTAGATAGTCGCATTTGACTGTAAAATATTTAAAGTCAAAATAACTGGACAGTATTTTACAGCAATTAGATACACGTTTAACATTTATTTGACACATCGTTTTGATCAAACTCTAGCCTTATTATTTAAAAAAAACTCTATTCTGTCCGCTATATAATGTCCAAAATACTAAAACTGCAGGTCTCCTTCACATCTACAGGAATGTTATGAAACTCTATTTTTGAAGTGTCCAATAACTGTAATTGTCCCGGTCACTATAGCTTAAGCTTAGATTGTTATTATACATATACATTGTATGTAAAAAAGAAAACTTTTTTTTAACGGTGTTAAAGTTAAGCCACGCAAACCGAGGATTAGGTATATTTTAGCAATATTATATAATACATGACTCACTAAAGTCAGAAAATAATGTCACGTATTGTTTTGTTTTTTTTTATAAAATAAAATGAGCCTCTAAGAGGTGAAGTAAGCTGAGTAGTATTGCAAGAAAAAATATTTAGCTGAGAAGTTATTATATTCTGCATGTCTTAAAGTATCGTAAAAGTGAAGTGAACTCAGTGAATACAAACTGCAATAGTGTTATCTCCCTAAAAATATATGAAATCGATAAAAATACTAAGTAAAGACGGGATTGTACTTAAAAGTGAAATGCAAAAGATTTACCATATGACTTCTAAGCTCACTTCACCTCTAGAGGGTTCAATTAATGATGGTTGCATTATTGTACTTAGATTGAGAAGTATAGTAACAGTAGTGAAACTATTTCTTGGTGTATAAGAAAAGATCAGTCAAAAAATTAAAATGCTCTCTTGAGAGTTTGTTTGCTCAAAATTGACAGTGAACTTGGTTTTTTTTTTAAATGTTACTGAAATCGAAGCTAACGTTAGAAGTGCATTTTTTTGTAAAACGATTTTATTATTTAATGTTTCGAAAAATCTGTTTGTGTAAACACAACGAATGCTGTGTAGATAAAAGTGTAGGGAAATGTCAGATTGCGAACACCGATAAATCATCGCACGATGTGCCCCTAATTGAAAACGTAGCGGCAGCCCGGACGAGTGAGCCGTCAGATAGCGACACGATATACTGAGTGGCTCGCATATTATTTTCGTACTTTTTTGAATACGTGTGTCAAAGGATAGCCATAAAAATGGTAGTGAAGAAAAAAGTATCGGACAAAGTGCATTGATCGAAATGGTTAAGCTTTTTTATGATTTGAACGTCATAACTGAATTGTTCAAATATTGTATATTTTAATCCGGCTTATCACCAACTAACGGCGTTTTGCTTTTTTCCATCTTCAATGATACACGTGCACGGATAAACTTGAACTCGCCGTTAGTAAATATTTATTTTATCATGAAGTCAATAATCATAAACTCAAGTTAATACTGTCCTTGCTGTGATTTTATAACAGACCCGTCTGATCGCTAAAGCAAATCGCTTACCGCTAGACCACAGACGCTCATGGTGTAGACCAGTGGTTCCCAAACTTATTATGCTCATGGACCCCTTTCAATGCAAAAACCGGACCATGGACCCCCCCCAAGTGAAACAATAAATTTAGTTTTATGGCTTGAACGGTGATTTTTTTTATTCATGTCCGTTTCCAATGTGGAGCATATGGTCCGTAATTGGGGTATGTCAACAAAAGTTTTTCCTCGAGAACTGTTTCTCATTCAGTTGCTCCACTATTTTTTGTCAAAGAGAGTTAGGATAGAAGAATAATGCTAGGACATGACTGGTGGTTTACAAACATTAACTCTTATGGCGACCTGTTAACCTCACGCTTATTTGATCATTTTTTTGCAAATATGTATTTTTTGATTTTTGCCGTGGTTTGATATTACCTAAAACGGATTGATTTACTGTATTGGATATCTGGTGAAGAGAATAAGTATAGACATGGCTTCTCAAGCTATGTTACGCGGAACATCGGTACTACCAGGCAAGACGGAAAAAAACTTGTGTGAACGGCCGGCTCGTAGCGTGTGCAAAGTGTGCGGCGCAAACAAGTGCACGGGCGACGCACGCATCAACTAATTTAGTTCTAGTCTTAAGAGGCGCCTAATGCATTTATGAAAAATCAGACGGACATATGCTTCATATTGTGAGCGAACATTCACAAAAAGTTTATAAACTTATTTTTTAATATTTATAGGAAATAAGCAGATTAAATTCAGTAAATCTATGCTGTGTTAACCACTATTCCTATTCTCGCTCTTTCCTTATATCCCTACTCTCTTCGAAAATAAGAGGTCAAGCAACTGGACTTCAAATAGTTCTCGGAGAAAAAACATACGGTAGTACCAGTTCATAGTGGAGCGTCCTGTGACTTTCAGTATCTTTCCCTCTTTAGTAAGGCTCTTAGAGGGAAACACTTACTACGAGTCCCCGTCGCTCCGTCTAAATCTGTTAAAAATGTTTGACAAGTAACAAATTATATATACCAAATAATTATATCTTGCATATTGTTAAAAAGCTGACAATGTTTTTACATTTAACTATGAATTTTACATTCAACTATTGTAAACAATTCTAGTTAACAACTCCTTGAAGAGTACAACCTTAGTAAAGCCTTTACAGGGATAGAAATCTATTTATGAGGTTGAACAAGTGATAAGATATTACTTTAACCAAATAAGTCTATCCTGCATACTCTTAAAAAGCCAACCATGTGATAGACTAACAACAAGTCTTCGTTGTTTTGTGAAAACCTTTTTTGTGTAGAGCAAGTGTCACGATGTCTTGCATATTCATAAAAACCAACAATGTGATTGACTGACAGGTAGTCCTTATAAAACCATTTTTTTATTCAACAATCTTACACGATTGTACTCAACAACTTCTCATTTATAGTATATCATAGAAAAGTCTGAAAGGGATAGACTAACAACAAGTCCTCGTTGCTCTGTGAAAGTCTGTTAACTATACCAAAAGTGTATATTACAAAAAAGTTATATATAAACCAAATAATCACATCTTGCATTCTCTTCAAAAGCCAACCATGATATTGACTGACAGCTAGTCCTCAATAAATCATTTTTTTATTAAAAAAAAGTAAACAACTGTACCAATGCATACTTTTATTTCATAAAAGCCTTCGGAGGCATATACTAACAACAAGTTCTCGTTACTCTGTCAAAATCATTGTATTTTGACAAATAAGTTATACGATATAGAAAGCAAACAGTTACTTAAATCTCTAAAAGTCAACCATGTGATAAACTTACAACAAGTCCTCATTGCTCCATCATAATATTTTTATGAGGTCGAACAAGTAATAAGCTGTAATATTTATAAAATGTTATATCTTGCTTACTCCTACAAAAGTGAACCATGTGATTGACTGACTGACTCTTTAAATCATTTTTTTATTCAACAATTTTAAACGATTACACTCAACAAGTTTTCATTTATAGTATATTTTAGAAAATTCTGAGAAGGATAGACTAACAACAAGTCCTCGTTGCTCTGTGAAAGTCTCTTTACTATACCAAAAAAGTGATAAAATATATAAACCAAATAATGACACCTTGCATTCTCTTAAAAAGCCAACCATGATATTGACTGACAGCTAGTTCTCAATAAATCTTTTTTTTATTAAAAAAAAGTAAACAACTGTACCAATGCATACTTTTATCTCATAAAAGCCTTCAGAGGCATAGACTAACAACAAGTTCTCGTTACTCTGTCAAAATCATTGAAAAAAAATCACATCATCCTACCTGTTAGCAGTGTGGATGAAAAATAACCTAATTTCGTTGACGAGGGGGGTTTATACTCAAATTTATAACACACTGCGCATGCGCGAAATTGTTGATCTGTAGAATCGAAATAAAGCAAACAAATAATGATACTAATGAGTTACAGTCAATCAGATTGGGATTTTTTTGGGTAACACAATACGTGAAATAATCAAAGTTAATTTAAATTTTCTATTGTAAAACCCATTTTAGTTTTTTCCTGTAATGCTTTTCATTCAAAACCTGTCGTTGGCTTTCTTACAGTGTCCAAGACATCTTATTACGACTTGTTGTTAGTTACAAGTTAGTAAGATGACAACAATTACGACTACAATATACAAGACTTATGCTTTTCTTCAGATTTTAATTTATTTTTTATTATTTAACGTGGAATTTCCTGACGTTTTTCTGGAATTTTCTGACAGGGCCTCCAAATTGTATTGCGCCTGAGACCTGCTACGTGATTAATCCGCCACTGGCCGTAACACTCACAAGCAGTCAATGTTTGGTGAACTTTTGGGTGATGGAATCAGTCTTTAAAAAGTATGCCGGCCAAAACGACACAGTCAATAGAGAGCGCTACAGATGATTACTAGGCTTTTCTATCCTGTTATTCCATCCAATTTTGTGATCCCGGGATTGATATTTTTTTAGCAATACCGACGCAAGGATTTTGGATTTGAAAATTGCTGGGTTTTGAGACTTTGATTTCTCGGAAGAGCTAAAAAAACGAGTATTTTTTTACATTTTGGGCTAATCGGCAAATTCCTGGGTTTTTGAACAGTTTGAAAAATTCCATGACACCAAAAGTTTTCTCAATTTATACACGATTTCATGTTAAGTGCCCAATCCCGGGATTTTGGAATTGAAAATCGGTCAATCCCAAAATCCCGAGATCACAAAAAGGCTCCGGGATTGGATACCCTAATGATATACATATATGGACCTGTGAATTGACTTATTTAAAATGATATATTTTTTACAAGAAACATTTATTGAATGCACTTCACATGACGTAAAAAACAGAACTTAATTGCAATTATGGCCTCTATCAGCTTGATTGCACGGTGGGTGATTGACATTTTTTTTTTTATTATTTACTAATTATATTTTAAAAATAAAAAATTTTACCATTTTGGTTTCAAGGTGTCAGGAATATTTGTTATATGTATTCTTCCGCGGACCCCCTGACGTTGTCCACGCACCCTCAAATGACTTATAATTTGTCACAGACCCCTTCAGTGGTTTCGCACCACTTTGGGAACCACTAGTGTAGACAAAACGATACAGATACAAATTTCAATTTAAGGCTTTAAAGTAATTATAATTATTTTTAGGCGTACAAAATGTGATCATAACATTTCGTCTGTACCGTTATGTTTACTCCATTTTGTTCGTACTATTATTTCTATCTCATTTTTCTGTATTTTTCTTCCTAGCACATGTTAAAAAATAATCATTATTTTCCTGGTATTATGTTGTTGTTGATCTAAGCCGTATACGTTAAATCTCTGATAAAAGCCTGACAATCGTTGAATTTCGCTCATTGTTAAAAAAGGCTTTCTAGAAGAGTCTTTTCAACAAAAACGATTCTATTGGGAGCTTAAAGCACTTCTCTCTGTTTATTATTTTTCAAATATGACGCAACATTCTTGGTGACACTGATTGAATAATGCTAATACCCAAGTATCAATCGTGGATGATGTGGAATATTATTTAAAATGATTATAAATTTTAATGAAGTGAAAAAATATCAACGTATTTCATATATTATTGTTGATAGCTATTTTGGCTTATGCCCTAAAGCTCTGATGAGCTATCAACCATGTATATTATAAAATTATATCTGTAGAACTAAAATACTTTAATAATTTTTCATCTCATTACAATGGAGTTCTACCTAGTAAATGTCAAATCAATCAATTATGAATTTTACATAACAAATAAAAAATATGAATTCTTCATCGCTCAATTTGTAGTATATATATACAATTCCTGTACTCTTATTATGAAACATACACCTTATTCACGATATTTTTACACGAGGGACACGCTCTAGGGATCATCGTATAAAAAATAAACATCCGTGTTAAAAAGACGTAATAAACAAATCAGGATGAGATAGGTTACGTGACAGTAAACAACTTACAATATATATAGCTTAGCTATTGTTTATGCATAGTAATATTTTCAGAATGACATCAATTTACAGGGTTTTCAATTTTTAAGGAAAGTTAAATAAATACTTGTTAATTTATATATAATAATATATATATATATATATATTTTAATATGATTACGATAATACTAACCTCAACTTTCTAAATCTCTTGTATTCATTTTTTTTCTGTAGTCCTATAGTCCCATAGGCATAGTCCCATAGGCCGAATAGATATCATAAATAATACAGTGTATTCTCTACTTACACAGTTTATGTGTTCCGAAGGCTTCAGCATAAAACGAAGAATTCTTAAATTTCTATATACAATTGATATGTGAGCGAATTGTATTCACACTAGAGGTCTGCACGGGCTCGGGCCTGGCCCGCGAGCCGGGTTCGGGTGGGTAAGCGCAATTGAGATTCGGGCTCGGGTAAGAAATTTATTCTTCAGAAAAATAAGAAAGACTATGTTCGTGTCGTAAGTCAGCCATGATGGTTTTAATTATAACCAGTTCTATAGGGAATCGTAAATTTGTAAAAAACGGGATTTTTTCGGTCTGGTGAGTATAAATCCGGGCTTCGGGTCGGGTTCGGGTAACAATTGCGGAAATAGACTCGGGCCCGGGCCGGGTCTGGTCTGAGTCTTTCGGGCTCGGACCGGGTAATTTTGTAAAATTTTGGCCCGTGAAGACCTGTAATACACACAATTGTATCATGGAACGTTGAAGTAAATAACATACGACATTGAGTGATCAAACCTATAAAAAGTGTATTTTTAATGACCTCTCAATTTAATATAGGTACATAGTTTTTTTAATCCTTATTTTTTATTTATCTGAATACCATATATGTACTATGTATATTAAAAATAGTACATTCAACACCAAACAATAATAATCTGTTTTTTGAAATGCTTTATTATTTTGATAGTCAAGTCATTCGTGTCTGAAATATGGAAAATACGCTTGAACTAAGTTCAAAATGGAACTAAAAATAATAGGTTGCATTATAAAAAATAAAAAAACACTAACCATATGATATGACACTTTTTTTCAAACAAAAATTGTATGTAATAATTACAAGTATTCAAATTGTTAAATGTGTGTTTTCTCAAAACTATCCAATTGTAAATCAGTACAAAAGAAAAGTAACCTTTATCAGTGTCATATTATTCAAAACTGATTGGCCTGTAAGTAAAAAACCTCAGGTTCATTCACATAAATGTATATCGTCGTTAATTTTCTACAAGCACGTATCTCAAAATTTTCCAGTTTTGAGTTTTTTTGTGTTATGAATTCAGAATTTCAATACACACATATTAATTTAAAGTATCTCCAAAAAGAAAAATTCTTTATTTGACTTAAAACCTCAGTTTCTAACCGGCCATGGCAAGTTCAATGCAAAACTATTCGCGCTGGGCAAGTTGGTTTTAAGGCCGGACTGCTCTTGTGGGTATGCCGAGCAGGACGTTAATCACGTTTTGTGGGATTGCCCTGAGATGGAGTCCAAACGAGCAGAATTTTTTGCTGTGGTCCGTTCTCACACGGGTCCAATAGGCCACGCTGACTTGATTGCAACCAAAGCTTAGTTCACGGCATTTGAAAAGTTTGACAATTTATATGGGGATCGTCACAACCTTGACTCCTCTCTAGAGTCATTAAACTCGTCTTCATCAACGAGCTCTCAGTATACGGACTATACATAAGATACTTAATATCAAATTGATTTAAGTGGCTGAGCTTGTCACACTTTAATTGTTATTATTATTTTAAGCACATTAGTGCATGGTTCAAAACCAGTCCCGTGCAGTTCTGCTCGGGCTATGAATGTGAGGAGTAAACTCCTTTTTTCTGTCGATAGCGTTGTGAGAGGCGGCCATTAAACGTTGGCTGCATATACACAACGGGTGGTGGTGGGAAACCAACTTGAAGTTTTACTTTTTTGCTGAAATCCAAAATCGAAAAAAGTTGGCGACCCCCAGAAAACCCGTCGTGACCCATAGGTTGGGAACCCGTGTACTAGATTGTAGAAAATTACCTACGATATGTATTTTGATTCCAATGGATTTGTTTATGCAATTCGTCACAATAGAATCTTTTTGAATATAATACTTTTCCACCAAGTATTGACAGCGAACTCCTTAAAAATGATTATGAAAAATATTTATTTACTGCAAAGAAATAAAAATATTCATCTTTAACCTATAATAGCAAATTGTAATTATAATTAATTAAAATAACTGAAAAGTGAGTTTATGAGTATTCACTGTAATAAGAGCAATTGTTATTAAATTAAAACAATACATACGTGTCTAGTATTATTATGATGCAGTGTAGAACTACCAATCAGTCTAGCTACTAGCTAGCAATCTACCAAAATCTAGGACACTGGAAAATAATAAAACACTCTCCAATCAACGCGTTGTCAAGGGCAACCACCATAAATAATTAACCGATTTTCGGAGGAGCGATTCATAGAGAAGCTTGAAGAAAGGTGTCTAGAAAATATCTGGGTAGATTAATATTTTTTGAATAGTAACAATATGTTATCAGTTAATAGTACGAGTATATAAAACGTAGAACTGAGTATAGGGTTATTGAAAAACAAATTACATATTGAAGTTTATATATGCTAGACATTATTTTCTTTGAAAATCAGGACGGTATGTAGCAATGTCTCCAACAGTTCGTTTTCAATATAAGCAAGTTGATTGGAAAATATTGATTAGAAATGTATGGGAAAAATAATAAAACTCTCCATTGTACCTATTTCACAATTAAACTGACAATAAATAATATATTTATTTTTTGTTATGTTACAAAATACTGTTTATTTGTTAATGAGTTTGATTGTTATAAATGTGTTAAGATCTCTAATATTTTCTTAGGCTTAGTAGCATGCAGAGGCGCTACTTTTAACTACAGGAGTTGGAGTCGTTAGTTTTTTCCGACTTCAACTCCACAGCTCTGCTTTCCACCAAGTATTTATTGACAGTGAACACATTAAACGTAATTAAAATGTATATGATATTGCTGATACTGACCATGGACATCAAGACATCCAGACTGTTTCTTCATTACGTTAGTATTGATTTGGCACATGTAGCAACCACGGTCGGTCTCCTTCAGCTGGCGAATGCGCAACTGCCAGGTGTGGGAACTGTCATGGCTTACGCTTATACGGTTGTTGTGAGTCACTACCCTGTTGTCGAGACTCAGGATGGTCTGGTCTTCGACCCTCAGCCATCCGACCTGAAAATAAATTAAAATGAAACAACGCACTGGCGGTAATTTTGTAAATTTTCGTACCAACTATCTATGGATAAATACAAAATAAATATTTTAAAATTTTAACCAATTATTTAGCGGAATACTTTATACACTATAAGTTTTATAGTATAAACGGTTTTTTTAATATCAAAAAAAGTTTCGATTAGGTTAGTACGTAATATTCCGTGACAGTGATATGTCTTGGTGATATTTTCTTACAAAATCCATATTTTCACTTAAGTACGGAAACGTCGAAAATAGGACGGGGTACAAAGTGACCCCAAATAAATTTACTGAATATTCAAATTGCATTTATTGAGTTATCATTGAAGATTTGAATAAATATTAGCCAGATATTATTGGTATTTAGTGAATAAACCTCATAGAAACTCGAAGGTTGTAAACGAAATTCAATGGAACATAATTTTCATTTATTTTTCTTGGCGCTACAGTCCAGGGTGCACCTTGAAGATCCACCTCCACTTTACTCAATCCTTTGTCCTCCTAAGTCAGTCGCTGACCTTCTGTACTCTCATGTCCTATGACACCTCACGCATACAGCGAAGTTGCGGTCTTTCAACACTTCGTCATCCCACAGGAGTAGCAAATGTGCAACATTATATTGGTTTACTTTCATCCATGCGTGATATACATCTGGCCCAACGTAGGCATTCATTTTTGACAAATCTGATAATGTCTGGCTCACCGTAGAGATTATTAAGCTGGTGGTTGTGCCGGTGTCGAAGACAGTACAGAAAATCTTTCGCAGGATTTTTCGCTCAATCACTTGTAGCTTCCGAGAGTTTTCTATACCAACCGTCAAAATATTATAAAAAATCATTACGTTCGCTGTGATGGTGTTGTGTATTTCAAACAGTCCAAAATAGGTGCTTAGCTAGATCTTTATGTACTTGAGAATAGTTCCACTGGAGCATGAAGTTGAAACGCTTGTTAATATGCCTAGTTCTGTCACAAAGTTACATTATGAAATCTTCACAAAATGTACAGTAAAGTATTTTTTGGCATTAAATTTATTATAATAATATCAATCATCCAGTTCATTAGTCAGACTACAAGAAACTGAAATTACAGGTAATCATGCAGTTATATGTAAATATTGCCGACAGGTTCGAATCCCAGTACGGAAAGTATTTATAAGTTGATTTCTCAATCGATTTATGAATTTCTGTTTGAAGGCATGGTTGTATGTGGAGTATTAAATGCCCCCCTCCGATCCAAAGTATCTTTAAAAACGAAGCGTAGGGAGAGCGATCATCTAACCACTGGTCCTGTCGTAGCTCTATCCTTATATGCCTACATTCTTTCAATAAAAGAAAGGTTGAGCAACTGAGTAACAAGCACTTTTCATAGAAACAATGTTGCGGAAATAAACTCCAATGGAATTCCATATGGTATACATTGTGAGTGGTTATGACTAGGGAATCCAATCCCGAGCCAAAATGTTGATCCCGGGATTTCGGGATTAGAATTTTTCGATCCCGGTATCCCGGGACTGGTCCCGGGATCACCGTGAAAATACCGTGATACCGTGAAAAATATTTGGTGAAAAATAAATTACAAAAATTATCCTATATTATATAACCAGCTGTATGCTGCCAATACGCTCTCTTAATCTCAGCTATTCGCGATGTAGAGGTGAATGAGTGGATTTTTTAATTACTCGAAAAAAAATGCGAAATAATTATTAAACTAACTTAATATGCATACATTATGTAAAAATACGAAATATAACTTAAAATGATTAATGTCGATAGCTAAAAAAAAATTAACTACTTCAGACTGCAAGAATGAAGATTTCTTAAATTGTCGTCTACATACATACATTCTTAATAATTTTATTGGAGTAAATATAAGTAATTTAAATATTCCCAGAGTACCAGTAACAGTTTCGCCATTTAGTCTAAGATTTCGGATTACGGTACAAAATTTATGTTTATGAACAATAAATTACGAAAAAAAACACTGCCGTTGACGTAACACTAACATTCATTGATGTAGAGAACAAAGCGAAAAATAAATTTAAAAAATATTGAAATTTGAAGTTCAATAATAACAAACAATGAATATTGTCGACAAATGCATTCAAATACAGTACACGTGCGTATAATGTGTTGAAGAATATTAAATATGATTGGCATCAAGTTACCTTTTCGGCTGCGACTCTTTCTTATCGCAAAGATAAAGTCTTAATAATAAAATTGGGTATCGTTTAGTGCATATGCGTGAACTGCCGACGAAACCAACACGTTTCGGTTTTAAAACCAATCCCGAATGTTTCGGGATCATTTCTTCTAATCCCGGGATTGAAATGTATCGAAAACTGAACGGGATCCCGGATCCCGTGATTGGATTCCCTAGTTATGAATAAGCAATATGTAAAATTTTGGGCTCTATTATAGAATTAAACAAAATGTTATATCATAATACATTCAATTATTAATACATGATTAATAATTAATACATGACTTGTGAGTTTGTGACCATTTAAAGATATTTTTTCCCAATATTTAAAAATAGGTTATTTGAAGATGTCTTACTAACGAACTGGAAGATCGATATACGTCTCTAAAGTAATGAATTGATGTGTCAGTATCCGTATGACTCTGATCCTACGAAGCCCGTGAGCAATAGTAAAATAAATAATTCTGTAATTTTAAGGTTGTGCATCACTGTTTTATGTTCACCGACTATTGCGCCCTTCTGTTCATATGATAAAATTGACAATTTTTGACATGCTATAATAATGAATATCGTTTTAAACTAAGACGTTTTCGTTTAAATTCTAGCTGGTTGCTTATCAATTACACGAATATTTAAAAAAAAATCATTTCCCATTTTTATTCCATTGAAAGATGTCACCGAACCTCAGGCACGCCCTTAATAAATGTGACAGCCAGCTTCCGCCATGATATCTCTGCACAGATGTGCTTCGTTGTTTTATTTCAACAATTTATTATTTTATAAATACTTTGGAAAAATTTTATCGCCCGTACTTCAAAAACTTTTCAAAGCATCCGCAAAGCTGCGGAAAAATACTTTAAGATGTTTACGCGAAATTCTTAATGAAAATGTTTTACCAAAACATTGCCTCACTAATTTCGCCTTTGTTTAAGCAAACCACAAACATGGTGAAATATGGTATGATAAATACCGAAAATAAGAAATATGAACCGTGTTTTCCAATAGCTTCATCTCATTATTACCGATATTTCTATTGTAAATTTTCTTTACTATACGATTAAACAGTCCAGTTATGAAAACAATTGTTTTTAACGCAAACAAAAAAATATAAATTATATATGTATATTTAAATAGAAGTATCTCATGTAAAATGTCTATTTGGTAAACTCTACGTACCATTTTAGTAAATGTTTGTGAATCTAAATTAACTTTATTTTGTAAAATATCTTTTCAGTCGAGGATAACTAATCTTTTTGCATCAGAGTATACATTGAAATTACTTCGTGTACATCCTGGAGAGCTGTATGTTTCTCAACAAACTCAACAAATTACCCATTTTAATTTTGTGAAATTCAGGATATTTACTGTATTGGACTCATATTGTTCGAGAGCATATGCGATACCTTTGGCTTTTTTTAACTGCTCTTGTTTCCTACTGAAAATGTTGTTTTTAAATAAGTCAGCTGCGTATTTTGAAACGTATTTGGTTTTCCAATAACATATAAAATATACGTATTTTTAAATATTATCATATTTTTTTATGTTTAGGTTTTTCGTTGAATTTTATTCAGCTGTTTTTTTTATTTGAAACGGAAGGCAAAATGTATACGTCGATAATTATTAAACAAAAAACAAAATAATAATTTTGATGAATAAGAACAATTCAATAATCATAAAATTGTACATATTTGTCTGTTTTTTTGTGAATTCAACATTTTCGATGTTTGGACATTCAATATTAATTTCATGGTATGGTTTTATGGGTCAGCGTAACTGTGAATTGCTCACGTCTGAAGCGATCACGCTCTTCTGTCGTCAACAATAGAAAAGGAATGCAAATCTCCAATAACATCAGCGATTAAGTAGGCTCAAATAAATTCGACGCTGACGCGCCATATGAATTAAAACTACATTGATTTGATATCCAAAAAAAAATGATAACGTGAAATTGTATGAAATTGAAGCTTCATGTTATCGGTATGACAATCTTATTTATTAAAATATTTTTCTCTCAAAACTCGGAGAGTTAAAATATTTTCCGAAAAAATTGCCAAACTAATTTGGCCTTCTTTTATATTGCTATGTATTCATAAATCGTGACGGGCAAAAGAAACGGGCGGCTTTTTGTCGGCGAGGCAAATAAAATTATAAATTTCCAACATGACAGCTGTTCAAACATTGAGATAAATATTTTTATGAGAATAAAGCGGGAGGACGAAATGATGAAAGGAATCTTGTAATCACTTTCGCGGCGAACTTTGTCAACGAGGCGGGAAAACGGCGGCCATTTTGCAAACGAACAGCCATCTTGGGGGATATTAAAAAATTGAACGAAACAAGCAATAGCTAACAATAAATTCAGCAATGTTTTGTTCTAGCGAAATATCTCAGTGATTCGATTCAATTTTTCTGTCGTATTTATTTTGCAAAGCCAACTAAAATGAATGGCATTAAGCCAAAATTACAAAATTTAGAGTATTTTTTATTAGTTACCCTTTCAAATTTAAGTCCTCGGGGACGGTGTAACAAAAAAGTTGCCCTGTTTATTGATAAAAACAGACTTGATCTAATATTGAGAAATAATTATACTGAACGAGCAAGTAAATAAGGCCTTTTGTTAAATTTAATGACATTATTAAAGAATAGATAATTATTACATAAAGACCTGTTGATATAAAATATTTTTTTTACCTATTAAAAAATATATGCGAATTAGATAAGTAAATATAAAGCTTATTTACAACAACAACAAAAGGTATTGATTACATTTTTAATGATAAACTCATATTTAATTACCTATAAAATAGTTCAATATTTGATTTCACTAGACAAAACGAAATTGATTACTATGTATATTCATAATAATACCAATATCATTCAAACGAAAATATTATGTTCTTTTGTAATATTTATAAGATCTTGCGATATACCGAAATACTAATAAACTGCAAAATATAATTCTTATGGAAATTAATACTTTGCTATTTGTTTGTTATTGTGATAGAGACACCAAATCAATGATTAAATAATCACTGTTAAATAGAATACTTGGTCCTTGGTCGAGTGATAAATGTCACTGGCTTCGGCTTTAGAGCTCACGGGAATATCATAAATTATTTTTTTGATTATGGATTTCTGTTCGAAAGCTTGAATCTCTGTGATGTCACAACTTAACGGCAGTTAATGATAGCGATTAGTAAACCATTAGTCTTGCCTTAAAACTGTTTTTATTTTTTTTTACCATTTCCGCTCTCAGTGTGGATCATATGAAATCTGAATTGAGTCTATCTCAATAGAAGAATTTCTAGGAGAACTGCTTGTTACTCAGTTGCTCAACCTTTCTTAGAGATAAGGAATTGAAGGATTGGGCTAGGACAGAACTGGTGTTTAGCTAATCGCTACACCCTGATTTTTAACGATAGAATGGGTGGCAGAAAGGAATTTATAACATCACATACATCCATACAGAAATGCATATATTGATTTAAAAATAAATTTATAAAAATAGCCTTTATGTCTGTCTGTCTAGTCTGGGATTCGAACCTGTGACCGCAAAGCCAACTACGCTAAAAATTGACCATACAGGCAGCAATATTACTATCTTCAAAAAAGAGAAATTAAGCAGTTGAGCAACAAGCATTTCTCGTAAAAACACTTATTTTGAGATAAACTCCATTAACAGTCCATATGCTTAACATTGACAGTAGGGATTACAATATATTAACAATCTGGACGAATATTACAAAAAAAAAGCATAACAATTTGGATGGAAATAAAAGCATAGCAGCATGGAAATTAAGCATAACAATTTGGTCAATCAGAATAGTGATACCGCACGAATAAGTCGAAATCGATCTTTAATTATTATATGTTTATATAATTTAAATTATATTTAGTGCACGGACATGGTTAAACATATTTCTTCGGAACTATGACGATGGCGTGTTAGAAAAATAAATATCTCCTATTTTTTATACTAATTATATACAATGGAGCTCTCCTAAGTACATGTCAATTCATTTAATGATATATGTAATATATTTAAGTTTAAATATATTTCGGAAAATTTCCCGTGGAAGAAGTCGAAATATGGTCGGCGGCCATGATTTATTCTCTATATTATTTTTCCATTGTACCATTTCGTATATTTTATCTCACGGCATTTTCGGATTTATTCGAATTAATAAGATGTCCCATCGCGGCAAAACAGGTTTGCCTCCTGGGGAAATAAATCATTCTCATTTGAATAGGACCATAAATTAAAAGCGATCATTACACAAAGAGCTATACTTTACGTTATCAAAACGCCTACCAATTTACCATAAAATCGGATTCGACTAGAGTGACGGGCAGTGGACATTGGTAATAGAATTCTTAAAGAAGCGAGACAAAGTAACGGATCGATATTGCAATATAGTGAAATATTGTGCAATATATTTCGTGCAATGACGATAAACTTTACTCATTGTATATTAATAGGAACCATGCTTTGACGATTTGTATGTGACTACTTGCTAGTGAAACTGACTTATTACTTTGTTATAGTGCCATATTTGTTTGATAGACTGAGTCTATGGGACAGTCGCAACGTAGTTGGTTTCCATGCTGGACCTTACTAGGTTGAATCCCAGTCCGAGCAGCATTTTTTAAAAATCGATTTATCGACTTCTATTCGAATGCATGGATGTTTGTGATGTCTAAAAAATACTCTCCAACTCTTTCAATCCTAAAATAATGGGGCATAGCTGGACCATTAACTTACCACTAGTCCTGTCCTAACCCTATACTTTCTATCTATACTCTCTTCAGAAAAAATAAATGAGGTTGAGCAACTGGTAACAAGCAGTTCTCGTAAAAAAATCTGTTGAGACACCTCCATTGGGAGGTTATATGTCCCACATTACGAGTGAACATGGAAAAAATCTTTTGATAGCTTTACATTTTTATGTTCTTACTTTATTATATTCTTTATAAAACTGAAATTGTACCATATACTCTTCGTTACGGCTTCACGCTCTTCTGGCAGTGTGTACAGTACAATTCAATAATGCTACGTCTTACGTGAGTGAAGTCCTTATGAACGTAGTTTGAAGAGATGAGAAGCGATACGGAGCAGCAACGCTGGTCTACTTGGCCATATCAAACAAACTGACCGCATCGCTTCGTGTTCCTTTCGACTACATCCTCGTAAGACACAGTGTATTATAAAAAAAGACTTTATGGAAAAGTTTTTATAAATTGAGCTATTTTCGCTTTCTGCAAAATGCGATGAATTCCTTGAATGTATTATTCCTGATAGATCCGAATGATGGTCATATATCCGGTATAAAGTAATGTTTCCGTTCTAATCGCTTTACATCTTCTTACGACATGTCAGCATCATTTAGTTTTGCCGATTATACTTCGTGCAGGACGGTAGATTTCCCTCGGATCGGCAAGTCGAGACTCTACGTAGACACCCGCAGCATTTTTCTTAGCTTATGTCTTTTAAAAACCACTGACGTAAACGGGAGCTGTAGTTTCTCTTCCTTAATCGCTGATTTTCTCACGAACTAAAACCAACTTATCCCAATACACAACGCAAGCAACTTTATCGAAGCACAGTTTGCGGTTTTTAAGTCTTCGTCGCGATTTGTTACCGTAAAGTAGTCTTGATAGAATCATAAAGTGCAAAACGTTGTTACTTAAACGTATACGGCCGTGTGGTTAATTTAATAAACCTTTCAGCAAAAATTGTTATCTGGAAACATATTATCTGTATTATCTTCAAAACAATTTGTTTTGGTTGTAAGTTCAGGCTATATTTTAGTTTAACTCGATTTGTAAATATACTCAATTTACTTATTTTTGTTGAAGGCAAAAACATTTCAAATTATGTCTCGTAGTAAATGGGCAGTAAGTTTTTTTAATACAAGTCTGCTTCCAGCTTGGAGCATATGAAGTATTTTTACGAGACATTTTTGTTACTCAGTCGCTAAGCCTTTATTTTTTAAAGAGAGTAGTAGGTATAGAGCTAGACAGGAAGTGTATAACTAATTTATCTCGATACGCACCGTTATTTAACTCAATGGCTGCCACAGACGAGGATATCTCGTAAAAAATTTCGTGCTCATCTCGCCAGTTACAAGTAAACTCGTCAATAACTAATTAAATTTATAATTGAAAATTATAGCCAGCGTTCTAGGTAATTACGTACTTTTTCTACGGCAGCTAAAAGGCTTAAGGATTGGAATGGTGAGAGTGAATTTTCAGTCATCAGAAACACTCATGATAAATCGATCGTACCGGGACTCAAATCTGTGAAATCCGTCATGGAAGCCAACGACTTCGACTACTGCGCCATGTACACGACAAGTATTATGTATTCCAGTGAGTCTTACGTAATTCCAAATGAAGATGATTGCAAATGTTTAAGAACGAAACAATGTTACCTAATTATCATACTATGGAGATAGCTTGATCTGATTTTGTTTTAGACATTCAAAATATAACCATAGTATCATTAGTTTTGTTCACTAAATAAACATAACAAATAGTATCGAAGTTGTATTTTTAAGAAAAAATATTCCATACAACATATTAGCTTTATTCTCGAACAACACGATTTTATTTGAAACAAACCTACAATTGCAATTGAAAGATATGTTTACATACTTCAAAGCACCACTGTGAAAAGTAATCAATAGAGTTATCGGTCATAGAGACAGTAAAGACCGTAAATTAAATAATGACCGATAATTACTAGTATCGACAAAAAGAGCTTTAAAGCCTGTCCGATCGAGTCTTTAATTATACAATAATTATTAAAATATTATTGTATTTAGACCTACGTATTCTGTTTTCAAAATAACTTCACTTTACATTATAGCCTAACATTATAATCGATAAACCATAGTATTCTTGGTAACAACGTATTTTTAGATGGTTTCTGGCCCAAATTTTAGCAAAAATCTAAATCTAATGTTGACCATTTCAGTAAAACATATTGCACCACTAGTTTTACAATATTATAATTTAAATATATCATTTTGGGACAAAATAAGAATACACTAGCTGTAAGTCCGTTGACCTCAACAGGGGGGTTTTTGTTACATTTTTAAGTAGTCAAAAAATTTACTGGCGTGAAAAATAAATTACAAACCTATTTATTGAATAAGCCAGAAATTCTAAAAGTAAAGGAAATATATCTCGGGGCATATATGGAAAGCCTTGCCCTGCAGTATTTAAATTTTATATAATATATTTTTTAGAATAATTGAAATGTTTAAGTTTGCTAACAAATATATTTTGTAGAAGAAGAAACATACCTCGGGACATATATCGACAGCCCTGCAGTATTTCAATTGTAAATTATTTAATTTTTGGAATAATGTTTAAGTTTGCTAACAATTATTTTTCGTAGTAGCAGAAATAGACCTCGTAAATTATTTAATTTTTGGAATAATGTTTAAGTTTGCTAACAATCATTTTTCGTAGTAGCAGAAATAGACCTCGTAAATTATTTAATTTTTGGAATAATGTTTAAGTTTGCTAACTATTTTTCGTAGTAGCAGTAATAGACCTCGTTAATTATTTAATTTTTGGAATAATGTTTAAGTTTGCTTACAATCATTTTTCGTAGTAGCAGAAACAGACCTCGTAAATTATTTATTTTTTAGAATAATGTTTAAGTTTGCTAACAATCATTTTTCGTAGTAGCAGAAATAGACCTCGTAAGATACTTAATTTTTCGAGGGTGAGGGTGAGGTTGGGGAGGTGAGGCTGGGAGGGTGAGAGGTAGAGGGAGGGAAAATTGAGGACAATCATACAGACGGACATTATCTTTATATTAATAGCCGATAATGTCTGTTTGTTTGTTTGTCTGAGTGAGTGAGTGTAAGATGTCCTCGATTTCTCCTCCCCCTGCCCCTCCCCCTCCTCCTGCCAAGCCGCGCTGTCTCCATTTGTTTATTCGAACTATGGTCGCGATTTCACCTTTTCGATGACGTCAAGAAAGACGGTCTCCTTCCCCCCACCCCTGCCTGCTATCGCCATTCATTCATTTTGTCCGCGATTTCCCCTCACCCTGCCTCTCCCCTTCCTCCACCCCAGCCTCACTGTCACCATTTTTTAATTCATACTAAAGACATATTTTTCCAATACACTGTTATTCGATGAAAAATTGAATTCTCATACAAATACAAAAAACCACAAAGTGCTGGGATTCGAAACACGGTCTTTAGATTATGAGTTGAAGACTTTACCTCTAGGGTAAACGGGGATCTGTTGGACGTGATGAAATAACATTATATATATTGTATTGCGTTCAAATTTTGAAACTTTTGTTTTTTATTTGAAACACAGCATATCTATCTATATATTAATAGTCGATAAAATAATCACTTTTCACTTTTCACTTTTCACTCACTTTTCACAAATGTGTGCGTACTGATGTCCTCTTCTGGGATTTTTCCTTTTTAAGGGAAGCAAAGAGGGGATTATAAAATCGAAACAGCGCAAACAAATTTAATCATACTACTAATGACGTTGAACATTACAAACTATTAAACTAATGAGCTGCAGTCAATCAGCTAGGTTTGTGATTACTCCCTTAAAAAGGAAAAATCCCATTCTGATTGTTTACAACTCATTAGTATAATTAGTATAATTATCTGTTTGCTTTATTTCGATTCTACACCCCCCTCCAAACCTCCATTTTGTAATTTTATAATTTTAAAATGTTAGAATCAATCTTGCTTCATTACTTAAGCAAACTTTGCGATAGTAAGTCTGAAGATGCCTCTGAAAGAGGCGAAACACGTGTCACAGTTAGTAACACAATACGTGGAATAATCAAAGTTAATTTAAATTTTCTATTAAAATGAATTTCCACAAAGTTACCGCCGAAACCATCGAAAGTATCAAATATTTCATTTCGAAAAACATACTTTTTCTTAAATTTAATGCTGTGAGATAAATTTCTACCCAATTGAAATGTATATTTATTTTACAGCCTGTGGCACAGAACACTATTATATTTTAAATATATATATTTATAAATTTATATTTTTACAAAATATTTTATACGTATTGTGAATTAATTTTACTAATACTGTTGAACTTTTTTATACAATATATCGAAAAATCGGTAAGAAACTGTTAGAAAATAGCTGGCGCATTACGAATAACCTTAGAAAAGTGGCACTTGGCTTAAAAAAGCGGTGCGCCTACTGGGCTAGATAGAGCTAATACAGACGAGGTTATTAAGCAAACGTGTCTAAGTAAAAAAAGCTTTTTGGATAAGCAAACAAAACCATTTCCAATTACTCTGTCTTGTCAATTATGAATTATTTAATATTATTTACTCGATTAAACACAAACAACTTCCTTTAAAGTGTGAAAAGCCAACATGAAATTTGACGCTACAGTGTTTGCGTAACCGTTACAGAACTCGATAAGATCTAAATTGCCTTTCAATTTGCTGGAGCGTTGGGCGTTAAATTCTCTGCAAAATTTATTTCATCAAAATTCCAAAACAAATCCTATTCAAGCCAAAACAAAATATTTACATCGATGTTTCTAATAAGACGGAGTTCTTGTTTCAGATAAAACAAAAAAAAATGCAAATGAATTTAAAATGTTCTTTCTTTCTTCATCCATATTTTTTTACGTTTCCTGTTTTGTTTTATCCCAGGTCTGACCAACAAGTTCGCAGCCTCAAGGCGAATGCACCCTATATATCCTATTTAACAACGTTATGTATAGGGTTTGGATTGTTTTTGATAAAAAGAAAAGTAGTAATGACTTAATCCATAATGATGACATAGCAATACACGTAATTCAAAACATTTTAAGTTTATGATATACTCTCAAGTTCACGTTCAATTCTTAAGATACTGTTATATTATATCTGTTTAGTAATTTTGTTTTGATACTGTAAAATTGTATTTTTTTCTAATTTAAGATTACGACCGAAGGTGCTTGGTGGAATTTCAATATTAAATTTGAATCGTTAAAATTATGTATTTTTTTCATTAGTATAGTTAAAAAATAGTTAAGTTTATGAACATATTTGTTATTTATTCAACTTCTTTTTCCTTCTTATATATGTATATTTATACTGGAAATATGGAGTGTAAAAATTGTTGAAATGAAATCTGACTATCCTGATACTATAAATTAAAATCACTTTTAATTTGTTCACTTCAATACTTGGCGACAAGGCATTATATTAAAAAAAAAAATACTGATTTGTACTGATTCCACTATTATTTGAAATGGTCAGAAACATGAACAAATGAATGTTTTATTATTTTAATGGAATATTTTATGATACTAAAACTGTGGAAAAAATCGTAGATATAATTAAGAATGATTTTTTAAGACATTATAATGATATTGTTTATAATTAATCTAACCGCCAAGAAAACCAAATTTCATATAGTCATAATTTAAATTAACCACACTCAACGTGGCATGTTTGTGAATAATTCTCATATCTCATTATTCACCTGAGACTTATTTAAAGGATTGAAGTTTCAATATAGAATACCTTTTTTATCAAAAGTATTCACATACAGTAACGTTTACAATCTAAGCCTCTGATAAGTGAAGAAAGCCAAATGGTATTTTAGGAAAACATGAGTTAGATGCGTTATAGTATTATATAATATATGTCTTAAAGTACCGTAAAAGTGAAATTAGTTCAGTGAACACAAACTGTAATAGTACTTTCTCCATATAATAAAAATACGTAATTCTTCATACTTAAATACCAACTAAAGACGTGATTGTACTTACAAGACCAATATAAAAGTTGTATCATTTTACTACGTGGCTTGATTCACTTCTCGAGAACTCATCTAATATTACATAATCCACGTATACGTTTGTTTCATTTACCGATAAATAACCTGTGATGACAGGAATTGTTTACCGTTTTCCAGTTACTAAAATTTTTCGATAAATTGATAACCCTCCTATAGACTAAGTCCTTGTGCTTCTTTTACATATATGTATATATGTACATATTAGGGATTCCAACTATTCGTCATTATCAACTATCCGAATATCGAATAGTAAAACTGAAACTATCCGGATGTATTCGGATATCCGGATAGTTTTTAGTGTATACATACATTATATGTTTTTACTAAAATATTACATTAAATATGTCATATGTACATTAAAAACGAGCTCATTTGTAATAAAAGTCATTTATTTAAATTTCAAAAATGCATATTTTAAAAATAATGTTTCATATTTTAAATTTGTTTTTAATCTTTCCTGCCGTTGAAAATACTCGTTTAGTGGCAGTTGACGTTGGCTTTATTGTTAGAAGTGTTCTAAACCAGTGTCCTTCAACCTATGGTCCGAGGACCGGCACCGGTCCGCGAGAGTTTATTACCGGTCCGCGAAGACTTTTATGTTTTGTACAAATTTCGAATCGATTATCTCCTCGATGTTGATGCAAAATGGTGAATGAACCGCTTTCTTATCTTTAAGGTGTCAGCTATCTCACGCAACTCACGATCGGTCAAAAATATTTTGTGGACTTTTTTTTATGTTTCTGAAACAATTGCCGAATTTGAGCGACCAGAATGTTCAGTTCAGAAATTAGTAAACCACTTCTTTACGACTTGTCTCGATGGAACAGATTCCGAATAACACTTGTCAAGCCATTGCCTTGCTTGAACGATATTTTTTCCCATCAAAAAGCAATGCTTTTATTTAAAGGTTGGTACTTTCTAAAACTCAATTTTGTCAATAGTGGCACGATCTATATGTCATCCTACAAACTTATTGAGTGATGTTGGTTGACGCCGGTCCGCAGATGTAAAAAGGTTGAAGAACACTGTTTTAAGCAACACGTCTAGCTTTTCTGTTATTCTTTTAATTGATCCAAATATATCATATACAAAATATTTTTAAAACTATGATTTAAAAAAACATATTTTAATAAACAAGGTATAACAGGCTGTTTTTGCTAGTAGACAGTGGTCTCGAATTCTGAGTTTTTACTATTTTTTTTTTAATTTTTACTATAAGTTTTTAAATAATCGTATAACTCGCACCCAAAAAGAGATGTTGCACGATCATATTCTCTTTGTTCACTGATATACATTTTATATTTAATAATTTAAGACTAAATATTTTCACATTTCTGTATTAGATAATGACAAAACATATAAAATACATATTTCAATATCGTTCCATTGTATTACAATATTTAAAATTTGCAGCTGCATCGGATTACTCGAGCGGTATTTCTTAAATGAATCAAATTACGGCATTGAAGGTTTTTTATAGCTCCAAATCCGATTCGATTTGTCAAACTCAAGTATTATTATAAGATATTGATAACACCCGAAATGGGTGAAGGCGAAAACACGACTACCTGGGGAATTCATAATTATTCTTTATTAAATGTGGAGGAATTGTGTTGTGATCTTTCGCAGATTTTGTAACATATTTCATTTAAAATGATTACGAATACCATTCGTATATTTCCCCAAACATCCGAATATCGAATAGTTGAAAAAGGGCCGAATATATCCGGATATCGAATATTCGATTATCCGGATCGGAATCCCTAGTACATATACATACTGAATTAATCAGTTAAAGGTATTAAATGTGGGAAATTGTTTTGATGGGTGACGTTAACTTTGTTATTGCATTTTTTATGTCAGTACATAAATCAAAACAACTTTACTTCATTCTCAGCTTCGCAAAGTATTCTTACAGATCTTTGAATTATTATAATTCCCTGAGAAGAATTTTCGTGGCTCTCATTGGAATTTTCCTATTAACCCATTTTCTAATTCACATTCTCTTTTATTTTCTTTTCTTGATTTCTTTCTACTCTTTCATCTGATATAGCCGTTACAAGTTAAGGTACTAACGTATTTATTTATACTCTTTTACGTTGTCTTAACACGTGACACACTAATGTACTGTGCTCAGACATTTTTCTGTTGCTAAAACATTGAGTGGCAAGTAAATCGCTTGATGCTCAAATGAACTTTAGGCTTAAGTTTTTTTTTTATCTATTATACATCAAATGAAAAGTGATTAATATAATGATCATTTGGGCCTTGTGCGCTAAATTTCTTTGAGTCTTTTTCATCACTTATTATATTGCTTGTTTGCATTCTTTTTCAATCGTTGTCGACAGAGTAGCGTGATCGCTTCATAGCTAACTAATCCACATTGAAGCCATTTCACTTGGACACCGTTTGCGCTATGCCTAAACACACATACCATCAGAACCAGTTCGTGGCGTGTGCGAAGTTTGCTGCGCGCACAGGGGCATAAGCGTCGCACAAAGATTTTAGCACTATCCACATGTTTAGTTCTAGTGTTAAGGCACACAGGCGCAGATATCTTCGAGCCGGCCTTGCATACCATATAGGATATAAAGAAGCAAACTAAAGAGAGTCATTTACGCGATGCTAGAGGTGGCGTTTGCAGTTGGATTCATTTTGAAAATCAAAAAATATATATAGAGAGTCGTCGAGCAGAGATGCTCTCAGCCTAAAACTATTCTTAATTATGTTCATGCCATAATTATGAGTGTAAGAGATCGTTGGGTTATGAGTTTGCCTACTTTTTGTGAAACTTTTGAGAGATTTCAAGAACAAACTCGTGAATGGTAGGTATTTTCAAGCCTCTATGAAGCAGCAAGTTGCGCACATACCACGGAGCGTTATCATGATAACCATCTGGAGTGTTTTCATATGCTTGTGATGAGCATAAGCCTGTACTGGAGTAGCGTACACTATGATTGGTCGAAAAAATTGCCGTAAGAGAAGCAGTTTTCTTTTGAAAGTAAGTTTGCTCCTGGCATATATAGAGTACACTATTGCTTTTGTTGCACAAGCTTAAAGTTTACTGCGAAAGTAACTCGCTCATCGAATTTCTGTCAGAAGTTTTTGTACACAATAGACTCTTTACTTTCTCTTTTGGTGTATCTTTGACAAAGATATGCTTATCGATATTGAATACAGTCTACTGTGCTATGGAAAACATACCGAGTACTACGAACAAATATTTTTGCCATAACAAACACAATACAGGTAGTCCACGACATACGACCGAGATACGTTCCTGATTTTGTCGTATATCGAATTTCATACAAAGTATTATGTCGTCGCTGCACACCAAATATGGTTTATGTGACGCAGTGGCGGATCCAGAAATTGTCCTATGGGGGGGGGTCATTCAATTTTAAAATTAACATGATAAACAAATAATACATTCAAAAATAGATGATTTAAAAATAACTAGCTGTAAGCCCGTTGCCCAGCAACTTTTTTTTTGCATTTTTGTTGCATTGTTTAATTTTATTTAGTTTAATTTTATTTTATTTTATTTTATTTTATTTCAATTTATTTTATTTTATTTTATTTTATTTTATTTTATTTTATTTTATTTTATTTTATTTTATTTTATTTTATTTTATTTTATTTTATTTTATTTTATTTTATTTTATTTTATTTTATTTTATTTTATTTTATTTTATTTTATTTTATTTTATTTTATTTTATTTTATTTTATTTTATTTTATTTTATTTTATTTTATTTTATTTTATTTCATTTTATTTTATTTTATTTTATTTTATTTTATTTCATTTTATTTTATTTTAATTTATTTCATTTTATTTTATTTTATTTTATTTTATTTTATTTTATTTTATTTTAATTTATTTCAGTTTATTTTATTCTATTTTATTTTATTTTATTTTATTTTATTTTATTTTATTTTATTTTATTTTATTTCATTTCATTATCTATTAATTTGAAAATGTACGCAAACAAAATACATTTCGTAGAAGAAGAAGATGTCTCGAGGACATCATCAGTACGCACACATTTGTGAAAAGTGAAAAGCGAGTGATTATTTTATCGACTTTTAATATATAAATTTAGTATGAATAAAAAAGTGGAGACTGGAAGGTGTGAAATGGACGCTCACTCAAACAGACACTCACCCACTCAGACCTTATCGGCTATTAATATATAGAAAATATATCTACCCAATCCTTTCTTACGCTATTTTTTTTTACAGAAGCTTTTTTTACATAAGAGTTTTACCCTGCGAAAAAGCATGTCATGTAATAAAATGCATTTATTATATTCGTTAAATAGTTTCCCAGTCATCAATTTTAGAGAGCTTCTCTGTCAAATAAATGCACTTCAAACGTGTCAAATATTTTGATTACAAGTAATAAATACGAACCGAAATTGGAAATATTATTTTTTGATTAAAAAACCATTTATATGGTGATGTTTTAGGCAGGTACAAAATAAACAACTGCATTTAAAAATGAAATCTTTTACACTTCCGTACGTATTTCAAAAAAATCAGTTTCAATGTCGAGTCAACAAAACAAATCCAACGGAAAAATAATTGACTCAGATCAAGAATCTAAGAAAAAGGCATTTTAACAAACGAGTCCGAGCAAAATTCAGATTCAAGCAACATTCAATACGTTCGTTCGTTCAAAAAATCGCGAACGATTATATTTCGTAACCAACAGTGACAACAGCGAATAACTCCTATACGTGAATACAATTATCTACGTGTACATAATATGTATCTGTTTCTCATTGTATTTTTATAATCAAAAGAAATTTAATTTTATATGTAAAAAAAATATTTTTTGCGCGAATTTGGAGAACAATTTTTTTTTCATACATTTTTCATACTTACGCGATATTTTGATTTTTGGAACCGATTTATCAAATTATATGAAAGTGAGGTTTTAATAAATTAGAAAAATGGTAAATAAATGATGAAAATTGGATCCGCCAATGATGTGACGATTTTACGAAAATTAGCTAAATATACAGTTTTTTCTATTTATTTCTCAGCATTCTCAAGTATGAACTATGTAACAATACAACATTATAAATGAAATAGAAAACAAACTATATTCCATCATTTAAAAAAAAAATACATATGAAGCATGTGATCTTACTGCACATCTGCATAAGTAGTGGGTATATTGTTCATATTTTACAGCTGTGATTTCACTTAAAGTAGTCGAAATGTGCAAAAATGTTTTTAAGTCGAACCTCACACGAGAAAAACTCGATGAGAATTTTATTGTAAGTCACTCGAGATAAACTCGAGGTAAATTGACATCACAAATAGGGTATCCAATCCCGAAGCCTTTTTCCAATCCCGGGATTTCGGGATTGAATTATTTTGAATCCCGGGATCCCGGGATTGAGATTTTCTCACCGAGGAATTTGAAATCCTCAATTTGCTATACTTTTTCCCAGAATCTCACAGAAACTCGTTTTTTTTTTTTTTAGCTCACCGAGGAATTTGAAATCTCCGATTTGGTATACTTTTTCCCAGAATCTCACAGAAACTCGTTTTTTTTTTTTTTTTAGCTCACCGAGGAATTTGAAATCCCCGATTTGCCAATTTCGTATAAATTTCGAGAATTTGCTAGAAATTTCTCAATCCCGAAATCCCGGGATCGCGGCCATCTCAATCCCGGAATTTCGGGATCAGAAAATTGAACGGGATCCCGGGATTGGATGCCCTAATCACAAACACCCACGTCAAGCAAAGTCTATGGGAATAAGATTTTCATACAAATTAAAAGTGATGCATACAAATTCTTCATGTAGTCAGAAAATAACAAAAGAGAATCTCCTGCACATCTTTCACAGTTTTTGGAAGACAAAAACTTGGTCGGAGAAAACATCATATTTCCTGGGCTTTGTACCAACGTCTGCCATCAAACATTATCTCCGGGAAAGTACGGCAATCTTGAAGAAGAATCAAGGACATGATTTATATTTTTTTAGTAAGTCAGCTGCGTGCAATGGTGCCCCGTTATCCAATTCAAAAAATTTAAAATTGCTAATTTTTTTTCGGTCGTAAGTGCGGATCGTCGTATGTCGAACCGTCGTAAGTCAGGGACTACCTGTATGTAATATATATTCAATCGATACTATGACGAAAGCTTTATTTTCAGTCTAAAAAAATATTTAAGGAAATTATTTAGCTCAGCCAATCGAATAAGTCAAATGATACTTCACTGCTGTGGATTCGGGTAAAAAATACGACTATGACTCAGAATTGATTTTTTTAAAACCATTTCCGTTTAGCCAACATAGATATGTATACTATCAGATCATTATAATTGCTTGAGTAATTTTAGTATATTTCAGCGATCAATATGATAAACATAATTATTAATTTTAAAATATTTTTCTACACAACCCTGCTCAAAACCAATAAGATATTGTAAAATGAATTGACTGTTAAATTTACAGCACGTCATTTTAAGTGGGCTTTACCCATTGATTTTTTTTTTGTTACTAACACCGATTTCGAAATTTATTTTCCTACTGGATTGCAATGCTTGAAATTTTTATCTTTATCTATTTTTATTTTTATCTACAAAAGTTTGACATTTATAACTCATTTTTGTCAAGGAGTGTAAAAAGCTCACTTTGGAAAACCTTTTATTGTTTTTTTTGTTAAACGAAGACGATAATAGCTTACCAATGGCATTTCTCATAAGAAATAAAACATTGAAATTCCGCAAGTAAAACACAAGATCAGCTAACATAAAAAGAATGCTTCAGTGATCACAATTCCAAATGTTTGTTACCATGTTACAAAAAAGGGTCGTGCTTAACGCTGCCTTTTCTTCGGATTATCACTAAACGTCGTTGATTGTAACTTCGCAGGTATGCTTTTTCAACCATATTACATTGCACAATCTTCCGTGTAGTGGAAATCAAACCTTCTTAAGTTTCACTTCATAGATTTACATTCGTTTGTGCGACAACGTTATGGCATAAAGTTTCAAATGTCAAAGTCTATAATCAGTTTTTTGACGTAATGATCGAATAGATCTATATCAACTCACACAATTCAGCTAGCAAGACGTATGTGTCTTTTAAAATAAATATAATTGCCATTATGATTTTTTCTTATTATTTTTTTATTATACAGATACAGATACATATTATTTGCTTGAATCAGGGCGTTAGAGTCGTGATTCCAGCTCCGATTAAAAGCCATGTAAAATTGAATATATGCTTTTACGTAATTATTTAGTATCTACATTTTTTTTGTATTTTATTAAATTTAGAAAAGGAAGTCGGAATCACTCGTTTTTATACGAAACTGAATCCACTCAAGACACCACAACTCCGACTCCAACTTTACAACCCTCACTTAAACTCCATTTGCTTCAATTTATCTTCATGTTTTAAGTAAGTGTTGGTTCTTGGTGGCTGACTATTGATGCTCCCAGACATTTTTATTACATGGTAATACGACGCGGTTTGAACCTTTAATCATTAAATGGATTAATTAATTTAACTCTATTAAAAGGTTAATTGATATTAAAGGCTCAACTTTCATACTTTTCTTTTAACGCACGTTTTTAGGGCAGTTTATATACTAATATACAAATAGTGCCACCTATAATGGCAATTTACATTGCCAATATTGAGTGCTCTCTCCTTTTATCACCAAGTTATTCTGAAACGTATGTTTTTACTACTATTGTTTAATAAAAGCAAAAATAATCTATTATACGTTTATATTGACATATAAACGTAAATCAAACGCACTATTAACACGTTCGACAGTAAAAAAAACAATAATAGAATTGTTCCCGTTATCTGTCATATCAGCGACATTGAGATTTTTTTTTAAATGGTTTGTCGTCGTGAGCAAAAGTCATTTCACACACGTCACAGTGGGTTTTATCCTAATTGACACACTTCAAACTAGATGTCAAAACAACAAATAACGTGAACATATCGAAGAAGTATACAAACCGTCAAATCTGCTTAAATTGCTGAAATATTTGGTTTACAAATAATCAAATTTAATTAGTTTTAGTGGCAGAGGGTAACCTAAGATCAAGATGTTGTTACGTAACAAATGGTTGATCTAGCAGATGAGTGAGAAAGACTGCTGGCAAAGCTTTATGACGCCTAAATTAATTTAAACAATGCATTCAATATGCTAGAGAACTTTTCAATATCGTTCAAAAGACGTCGTTAGCTTTCTGTTTCCCGTTTGACCGTTCATTACACACCCCTTCCGATATTTTACTCATCTTTAAAGACTTCAGTAACAAGTAGTTTGAGTAGAAATTTGTGGCCGTATTCTGCAGGTAGTACATTCAGAAAAGCTGGTAAGGCCTTTGAAGAAAACCCATTTCCTTTCGTCGCCCATTCTTACAAAGAAAGCAATAAAGAGAGATCTCTACCGACATCCCTTTCAATGTGTATTGCGTCAACTCACCAAATTAGTTTGAAAATATTTTCATTCAGTTTTGTCCTGGTATTAAGTAGTCGATATGCATACATTTTTCAATAATTTAAAAGGTGTATAAGTTTCACTTTTAGGGTGTTCACTGTCAATACTTGATGAAAAGGCATTATATAAAAAAAATACCCATTTGTACTAAATCCATTTTTGTTTTAATTTATCAGTACCGGTTTTTCTCATGATGATTATTATCAACTTATACGTGAATACAATATTACAGTGCTGTTTAGACAATAAGTTTTATGGCGCAGCGGTCAGCGTTATTAACTTCTGTGCCGGACCTCACGGGTTCGAGTCCCAGTAGGAACAGCATTTTTCAATCGATTTATGTTCGTAGGCATGGATATTTGTGATATCTAAAGATTCCCTGTCACCTTTTAGATCCTTCAATAACAGGGCGTAGCGAGAACGATTAATAAATCACTAGTCCTGTCATATTCTTCTATCCCTTCTACTCTTTTTGGAAAAAAGAGGTTGATCGACTGAGTAGCAAACAGTTCTCGTAGAAAAACTTATGTTAAAATACCTGCATTAGGAGGCCATATACTTCAAATTCCGAGCGAACATGGATAAAAATAAAATTATTAGGGTTTAACAGTAATTTATCGATAAATATACAAAATATGAATAAGTAGTACTAAATTAAATACAAACAAAAAATGTTAATACTTCTTAAAAATAATTTTAAAAATCGCCGAAAAACAATTAAGTAATGTGGTGACTGGTGAGTAACAATAAATTCGAATGAACTAGTAATCTGGGATTTTTTTAAAAATAGTCCATAACTTTACACTTATAAAATTAACAATTAAACGATGATTAATTTAATTACGGATAACACAGAATCCTGATCATGTATAGTAAAATTGTAATTAGTACAGAAGAGTAATTTATTTTTTGAATATATAGGTATTTTCAAGTAATAGTATAGTGAGATGTCGCTAAAAAACTATTCAAATTCCAAAGTGTATTGTGTTGAAGATTTTACCTCATTACCGCAACATACACCTTGTCTACACTAATTATTTTTCCTTAAAAATTATTAACTTTTCCGTTTCTAAGCTCAAGAAATGCGACCCCAATACCAACATTTTCTTAAATATCTATTTTAATATGGGTGATACAATGTTTATAATTAAGGTATTCTTATATCATAGTTTTTTGGACCTTTTGTAGTGTATATAAATACGCGATAACGCTTATCAGGTGATTAGCGCCCGCGATAACGATTGTTCGTAAGATAACTTAGAACGCTGAGAACACTCGTCAGTAGTCAATTCATATGTGTGCTGGGATGACGTCTTTTTTACGCGCAACTTAAAATATGATTATTTATTAAAAAACCACAGATTTTTATAAAAAAATGTATGAGGAATGATGCAAAGAGATATATTTAAGCCCTTGGACTATTTTTTTTTTTGAAATTCATAAGAATAAGGCCAATAATGAGGAAACCACTGGGGTCAAAAAAGAACCCCGTCGGCTGACAAGTATTTTTCTCCGAGCCGCAAGAGTTAATAAACGTCAAAAAATGAATGTGTAAATTGATTGCGAAGTTTATGTTTGACCAAAGATATAAAATTGTATAATATTTTATTTAACGATATTTGAATAAAAATTTAGAATGTTTCTTAAGAGATCATCTATGATATTTAAAGTGTATTTTAAGTGAACCTACAGTTTCACTAGTGTAAATATTTTTCACTAACTCCGGCAGTCTAAATGTATAATATTATACAATAGATTTACAATTTCACTGTTGAGTATCAGTGAAACTATATTTTACAGGTAAATGTACACAGAAACAAACCTAATTCTACAATAAAAGCCTAAGCATGAACACGTGGAATGAATAACTAGTATTGAATATTTATTTCATCAGATGTATGATTTTACTGGTCATTGCAGAACTGTTAGGTATGGTTTCAATGAATGTTTATACTGTCATATTAAATGTCAGGGAAAACATGTTTTTGATAGAAGAAGCACATATCTTTCGGTTATTATATGCTTGGATATATTTTAACTAAAACGTACACTCTTAAAATACACATTTGCTGTCGCATGTATTTTAAATCTAAAATCTACGTTAACATGTATGTTAAATATTATAGAATCATCAAAATATAACAAAATTCTTTTCGAAATGGCGTCTTATTATTTTTGAAATTTACTCGCTTCTTATGTGAATAATATGGTCATCACACGGCACCCCTACAATTCCCTGTCACTTACCAATTGATTTGCTTCTTCATCTTCTAGCATCCTTCGGGATTGCCAAATACATTCCATTGATAATATTCGGTGATCGTTCAGGACCTAGGAATTTCACCGGTGAGATGAAGAGCCAAGCATGGTTGAGATACTCCTAATTACTTTGCTATGAATCTTTGAGCACTGTGAACTTAGCACAAATGACTATGGCGGCCTAATAATGATTCAAATTAAAACGTTTTTGGAAATAGCGATCACTTTGACATTTCCATCTACAAATCCTTAAAATGCATATTATATAGTGAATCAAAATAACAATTTAAATTGTATCTACATCATATTGGGAAAAGACAACCGGTTTTCGACATATCATATAATATCAAAGATAAACTGTTTTAAACATAAAAAGTAACGATAGAATTTAAAATTTATAACTTTGTACTCGGAATTCTAGTCAAAAATGAGTGAAATATTATGGTTTGGTTGGCGGGCATTGACAATCTATCAGCGGCAGCAAATAATCAATGTCAAAATTTGTATATTTGTTTACAAAATTTCGTCAATTTACTTTTTTTGTTTTTAACTGAAATTTTAATTAAAAAAAAATTATTAAAGATTTCAAAATAAATCATAAAATACCGACGAGAAGTACATAGTATGTATATAAGAAAAAAAATGATTGAGATGTCAATTTTAAAAGTCATTTAATTAGTTGAAATTCTTGATGGAAAAATGACATTTTGCATAAAATGGACTATGTTGTACAGTGTTCTTCAACCTATGGTTGGCGGACCGGCACTGGTTCACGAGAGTTTTATCACCGGTCCACGAAAACTTTCACGTTGCGAACATTTTTTGTTTGGGATTTCTTCTCCCAAAATTAGAAATGTGATTAACATTGACTTGACGTTTCAATTGACACAGCAATCATGTACATTTATCTGTACAGTTAATTTTCGACATGCATCGGGTTCCGAACTGCCACCTTGGACGTGAGTCGTAATTCGAGAGATGACTGTATTTAAATATGTGTTTCTAGTTGACGTCGGTCCCATTATGTACCGGTCCACAGATATAAAAAGGTTGGAAAACACTGATTTAGTAGATAAAAAAATCATCCACACACATATCGGCTTTAGAAGGCATGAGCGTTTTTTTGCAATAGATTTTTTTCGATAATCACAAGTCACAACGTATACGACTTAATAGTGAACGTTCTGTCTAATGGATCTAAGCTGTAAATGCTGAATTAGTATCTAAATTTAGCTTTTTAGTTTGAAAAAGTAAAGGTTTGCGAAAATAGCAACAAGGAAAAGGGATTTATTCAAACGAGTTTATTCAGCAACTTAAAATTGATATTATTTATCTTATATCTTATCTTATCGTAAACATATATATATACATATATATATATATATATATATATCGACTGTGGAAAAAAAAGGACGTAACCCACAGTTTTTTCAAAACAGGTTTTTTTCGATAATCAAAATGTATCAAAATTGATATACGTTCTATCAAAAGGATGCAAACTGCAAATGCCGAATTAGTATCTAAATTTAGCTTTTAAGTTTGAAAACGATGACCTTGTAAAAAGTTAAAACCAAGAAAAAAGACTGAAATGAAGGTTTTTCCTAGACAAATTCTTTAATTAATATTACATTATGTCAATTCAACACCAGTTTAGAAGTCTCCGTGCTCTTCAAGGTTGTGTATAATTAATAATTTGCATATGTCACAAAATCATCAAAATACGTTTTTATGTGTGGGTTACGTCCTTTTTTCTTTCCACAGTCGATATATAAATGAATGTTTGTTTGTTTGCTTAATTTTTGGTCTCTATAGACTTGAAAACTGCTGATCCGATTGCAATAAAATTTCGACAACCTTTTAGCTTGCACTTCCGGGAAGGTTATATTAAAATTAACTTACAGTGTCGAAAAACTAAAATATTCGTAGACTTCAATGTTTGTTACCGTTTAAACTGCCGAGTATATCAAAACAAAATTGACCGCCGTTCGAATTTTGACACCGAATTGAACGGCTGCCATTTTTTTTTTGATATATTGACAATACATTTATCGCAAGCGCATTTTTTTGTTTAGGCATATCAAAATTAACTTACATTAGGTCTTATATATAAAAATCAATGTTTGTATGTCTGTCATACTATTCATACAACTCAACCGTCGACTGGCGATCAAACAGCATTCAGACAATTCAAATTTGACGTTCGATTGTTTGTATTAACTCGTTGATTACGGCTGGGCGATTTTAAAAAATAGTACCTACCGCGGGGAAAATTAGAACGCATTTTGGATTGATGAGTCATCCTTAATTTGTCAGTAAACTTCAATCTGTGGGGCGCGTATTAATAAACAAATGAATATCATAATATATAATGATAAACTATATTTGCAAATGACGTATTATTAGTACAGGGCTGTCCAACCTCAGCTAATGCGAGGGCCGCATTTAAAAAATAAATATTTATGCACGGGCCACACCACAATTAATAGAGTGAAAATTACGTATATTATTATATGTTAGTACAGGGCTGTCCAACCTCGGGTAATCCGAGGGCCGCTAGTAGAAGGTAGAAGGTGCAGTTATTGTCGAATCTTTCGTGCTTGATAAGGACGATGTGGCTGGTTCAGAAGAACTATCTTCAACCAGGTCTCTGCAACTTGCAGCAAGAAGTCGTGAAAACGAAGTTTATTTGAATAATTGTATTTTTTTTAATTTGAAAAGCATTGAAAAGTTCACAGTTTATAAGACACGAGAAGGCTTTTTTTGTTTTTTTTTTTTGTCCACTTTAATGATTTTCTATAGATTGGGTTGTATGATAAATATTGATCTGTAAGATCAACGCCATTGATAAAATTATCATAGTCCAAAATCCATTTGGATTTTTTGATGGACAGCTCTGTTTTTCAATCGATTATCCACGTCCGTGTCCGTGTCCACGATATCCGCTTGATGTATCGTTGAAATTATTCTTACGTCTCTCTTCTTATTTGTTTCCCACACTTGAACGAGCACATCTCATTTTCGTCGAAATGTGGTTTCTTTGACATTTAGAATAATGTTTTTCAGTATTGGCGGTATGCCACAATTTTTCTTATTGTACCGCAGATTACAGTTTTTAGCCCCATTAAATAATTAGCCTAGCGCACGCTATTGAAATACATTATGTCATTTATTTAAATAAGGTGACAACAACTCGGTGATTGTGGTTTCTAATGGAGCACTTATACCTGAATACAATTTAAAATTTCAGATATAGTTACTTTTAGATTCACAAATCATTCTATTTAAAATTCAGTATTTAATGATTTTTAGGGGATTGTACATACGACATTTCAGGCGGCTTCTCCACGGGATCATCCGTTCTTCTAGAGATAGGTTTTGATTTGGCTTGTACACTTCTTGAAACTCTTTTGTGAAGTAGTCGATTAAAGTTTGGATTTTGATGAGTCGATGTGTGCTTGTGGCTGGAATGTCGTCATTATTGGAAAAAATGTAGATATCTTGTTGAAGTCGGTCACGGCTCATTGTATTTCTAAAATAAAGGATCTCTATTCGAGGCTTTGTGAACGAATAATCGCCAACGGTATTTATTCGAACCATCGCCATTATAAGAACTAAGCCAAACCATTTTTTCAATTCTCTGATAGTGACATCTTTCCATTTACGTGCGTGAGATGACCTCGGATAGTCGTGATGATTTCTTTCCCGATATACATTTGTCATCTTGGCTATTGTCATATCCATCTAATCATCTCCTATGAACAGCAATGTAGCACCCCCTACACTTTCAGGATGTACGGGAAAAACTTTTAGACCCAGAATACCTTCAAAACCAGGTAGATTTCTAGGATTAATTAATCGATTAATTAATTAGAGGACAAAGGTAGATGACAATAAAATAAGAAGGATATTATTCCAATCAAGTAAATCACCATCTATCGTCACTTTTTTAGATTAATTTTAAATACTTCCTTGAAAAGAATTTTATAGATGGTATCCATGAAATGAATAAAAATTTTACCATGTTTACATCTGATTAGCCCTTAAAAGAGTATGGACTTTTATTGCGTCTTACCATATTTTTAAATGATTTGAAGTGTCTGTATTGTGTTTTTTGTGCTGAAATTTGTGTTTTTACGGGATTGTTTTTTTTATTTTGATATCGTGCTATGCTTCCTAAAGAGACGTTGATGAAATTCTCTTGAAATTGAAAAATGAAGAGGAAACATCGATGCAGTATTGTAGCAAAGGAACTGTGGCAAGGGCGGATAGCTCCGTGCAGCTCCTTTTTTGGGGGCGTCACTTTAAAAAATATATACAATATTTTTCGAGATTTTTTATTTATAAATAAAAAAAAAATTCACCCGTTGTAAAAACTCCTAGTTCATAGATAAAAAAATAGAAGTGATTTGAAAACTAAATTTGAGAAAACTTTGAGGGTGGCAGGAGCACTTCCTACACCACTGCATCGATAACATAAATGATATGACGTCCTAAAAAGCAATGAAGAAATTCACGCAGAACCTATTTAAATTGACCATTTTAACCATTTTAAATGTTTAAAAGGGGTTGTGGGAGCTCGAGCTTATAAAATATCGTCAAATTTCAACACGCTTTCATGTTCACCATTATTTTGTTGAGCTTGCTTGAAAACAACTGAATAAAAAATACTGGATTGTCTAAAGGGCTAAAATTATTTTTAGCCCATTATTTTTTTTTAGGTTAAGAACTGCCCCTGGGTTTATACAATATAGTTTATTTTTATATTTTCATTTTTCAATAAATAGTTAGTATTTTTAAATTAATATATAAACGTATTTGTGAATAGCCGCCTGTGTGGTCGAGTGGTCAACGTCATTGGCTTTGATTACGGAGGTCACGGTTTTGAATCCCAGTACGGACAGTTTAATAAATTGATTTTTCAATAAATTTATGAATTTCTGTTCGAAGGCATGGATGTATGTGATGTCTTGAATTTCCCCCTCTCACCTATCCTATCCTATGAACGGGGCGTATCGAAAGTGATTAGCTTACCACTAGTCCTGTCCTAGCCACATTCTTCTATTCCTACTCTCTTTGAAAAAAGAGGTTGAGCAACTCAGTAACAAGCAGTTCTCGTAGAAACACTTACGATGAGATAAATCCATTAGGAGTCCATATGCTCTACATTGGGGGTGGACATGGTAAAAAAAATGTAAATATGTAAGGTTTGTGACCCTTGGGTTCAGCAAACAGTTTTTCTAGGATAAAACTTATAAATTTTAACTTATATTTTTTTTAAATATTTTTACATCATTTTAGTAATCAGAACACATATATTCATTGGGAAAAAATCAGACAATTGTCAATTTAAAAAAACTCACTCCTCACAGTAAGTTCAGTACAGATCTGATCACTCCTCTATAGGTTATGAATCGATAACAATTTCTGGCTTTTAGTGACATCTTCTTTCTACATGACAAAGCTATGACGACAGAAGAAAAAATAAGTTTCGGATGTTTTTTTAAACATTTAGTTAAACATAGTCGAAACGCATGAATTTATGCGCCCCGCTGCAACGAGAAGTTTTTGAAACGAACAAATATGTGCGTCCCGTAAATGACGTGTTAACACCGCTCATCCTATTGCAATAAAACTTTGACAAACTTTTTTCTTACACTTCCGAGAAGGTTATATGTCTTATAGATAAATGTATGTTGTATGTCTGCCATACAGTTCATTTTGACAACGTATGCTTGCGCGACGGTTATAGTACAATTAAATTACATTAGGTGGCGCGTGTGTCGTACCATAGACAATCGGCAGCAAACGTCAAACAGACAGAAAAAGAAAGCATGCACGGGTACCGGCTAGTAGTAAATAAAACGCAAGTTTGTTGTTATTCTAAGTGTTTTCGTATACTTCAGGTTGTGTATATTGAACATTTTAAGTTTGTCCCAAAATCGGTTCTAATCCTAGTTAATGCATGTGAAATTAGTACATAAGAGTATTTTATTTCCATAATATAATGCCTTTCTACCAAGTGTCGATAGTGAACACCTTAAAAGTGTCAAACAGTGTAAATTTTAAATTGACCTTCCCGATACAAATATTCTTTTAAATAACTCTCTTATTACTGAGAATATTGACGTTAAATTACCGAAATTCCTTAATTGTCTTTTTTATCCTACGCACTGGAAACCAAGTGGTCAACAAATACTGTTTAATATTCGTCCTATTGAATTGTGCGGCCAAGAGCGGTAATCCTTAAATGGAAAGTTTAGTTCATAAATATTGAAATGGGTTTATGACTTGGATGTACAAACTTGTCTCATTAATTCACAACTTTCCAAATAATTTTAAAAACAGGATGTTGACAAAGTAATTAGCCAATCACTAATCGTGTATTGATTTAATTGCCATTTATTTCGTAGTACTTCAATATTAAAAAATATTTTGGTTCTACAAATATTATTCAATATAAGGTTGACAGCTATTTCAGATTATGCCCTCATCAGAGCAATTTTAAATTTGTATTCACTTAGCTTATATATATTTACTGCAATAGAAGAGATACACAATACATCATCTAATCCAACTGTAGATGAACTGTCATCGAGAGAATTTCAGTGGTCCGCAGAGAAATATGAAACCATATTTTTTTTTCTATTTTTACAATTTTTGTATTATCAATTGAGCTTTTATAGTTTGGTATTAATTAATGGTTTTATTTTATGATGTAGTTGCATTTTAATAACTCAATTTAAAGTGTTCTTTAATAACGTTTTTTCCATAATATACACTTAAAAAAATTTAAAGGTGGTCCGTGGGATATAAAAATATGTATTTAGGGATCCGTGCAGTTTTAACTCTTAAGTACACGATCTCCTGCTTTAAAATAAAAAAAATCGATAGTTTGTTTTATTTATTTTTATCAAAAAACACTTAAAAATCACCTAAGCATTAAAGGCATAAAACAGGATTTTCACTGCATGTAGAATATACTATCAATTATAGAAGACACATTAATAATCGATAATGTAACGTGAGTGTAGGAAGAAAGGTAGGTCTGTCTGTCTGTCGGTATCCAATTTCGCCTTTTCGATGACGACAAGAAAGATGTCCCCTCCCCCTACCCCGCCATCGCCATTTTTTTTATTCATACTAGACATATTTTTTCATTACATTACATTTGAAGAAGCAAATTTTGTGTCGTATAATGTCGCTGAAAATTTGAATTTTCATACAAAAAAACCGCCGCTGCCAAGTATCGAAACAAGGAACATTGGAATATATCAGCCAAAAGTCTTACCGCTGAGGTAGCCGTCAGATTGACAGATACGATAAAATTAGACCATATGTATTAAACATACATTTGAATTATTTTAAAAATTACATACATAAAAAATTGAATTTATCTAAAAATTCCAAAACTTTTAACACTGCATATATTTTTCGTGCAGTGTATCTTTTGAGAAGAAAGAATTTTTTAAGTGTTTATGATCCAAAAAAACTGCATGTAAATACAAGCTTAAGTTTATTGTCATAATAAAATATAAATACTGTAGGGCTGTCGATATATGCCCCGAGGTCTTTTTCTTTTTCTACGAAATATATTTGTTGGCAAACTTAAACATTTCAATTATTTAAAAAAATATATTATTTACAATTTAAATACAGCATGGCTGTCGATATATGTCCCGAGGTCTTTTTCTTCTTCTACGAAATATATTTGTTAGCAAACTTAAACATTTCAATTATTTTAAAAATTATATAATATACAATTTAAATACTGCAGGGCTGTCGATATATGTCCCGAGGTCTTTTTCTTCTTCTACGAAATATAGTTTTTAGTAAACTTAAACATTTCAATTATTCTAAAAATTATATAATATAAAATTTAAATACTGCAGGGCTGTCGATATATGTCCCGAGGTCTTTTTCTACTTCTACGAAATGTAGTTGTTAGCAAAATTAAACATTTCAATTATTCTAAAAATTATATTATTTACAATTTAAATACTGCAGGGCTGTCGATATATGTCCCGAGGTCTATTTCTTTTTTTACTAAATATATTTGTTAGCAAACTTAAACATTTCAATTATTCTAAAAAATATATAATATACAATTTAAATACTGCAAGGCTGTCGATATATGTCCCGAGGTCTATTTCTTCTTCTACGAAATATATTTGTTAGCATACTCAACCATTTGAATTATTCTAAAAATGATAAAATAACTGCAGGGCTGTCGATATTGGATATAGCAGCTCAGCAGGGCAGCTCAATTATGACTTTAATGAATATATTTTATTATATCTGCTATTTGCATATTTTGTTTTGCATTCCTGGTGTATTTTAGTTCTTTGTATTGGAATTGGGTGTATTCCATTTAGAGAATTAATTACGTTTAGATTTTCTGGTTTATTCAATAAATAGGTTTGTAATTTATTTTTCACGCCAGTATGTTTTCTGACTATTTAAAAATGCAACAAAAATCCTTCCCGTTGAGGTCAACAGGCTTACAGCTAGTCTTCATATTAATAGCCGATAAAATAATCACAAATAATCGTAATAAATTCGTACGTTTTCATAATGTCCTACCAATGATAACCGTTTATTTCGAACCATAAAAAATATATTTTGTGATATGTATTTTTGGACATTTTGAGGAGAGTTTTCAATTTATATCAAACATGATTTTTATAGTAAAACTATTAAGGACGACACCCCCCCCCCCCCCCCCATTGTCTTGATGTTTTTGTCATCTTATATGTGACACGGTTTCTCAACATTGAAAAAATCGTCACCCCACCCTCTGCTTTGATGATTTTTGTCATCCTATATGTGACACCTCAAAATTTTAAGAGTCAACACCCCTGTCATGACGTTTTTGTCATCTTATGTTACACGGTTTCTCAACACTTTAAGAGTTGATACCCCTATTGTCTATATGGTTTATGTAACTTTCGCGACATGGTTTCCCAAAATTTCGAGACTTGGCACCCCCGCTATCTCAAGAGTTTATTGTCACATTATTTTCATATTTTTACTAAAACTACAAATAAAATAATATATTTTTTTAACTATGAAATGAATTCTTTTTTGACCTTTAGAGCAGAAAATTTTCTCTAATTAAATTTGGTTTGGACGTAAATTTTGATTATTTACAGTTCATCGAAATCCTGTTTTCACGTGCCCGGAATTTTCCGCTATTTGAGTATTTTGTTTTGCAATCCCGGTGTATCTTCGTTCTTTTAGAGAACTGGGTGTATTCTTAAAAAATGCATTTAAAGAATTAATTACGTTACGTAAATTTTCTAATTATCTATCAATGCAAAAAAAAACCCGTTGAAGGCAACGGGCTTACAGCTAAATACTTCTTAATGCTATTATGATGAACCATATTTTTTTTATTGTGAAAATTGTATTAAAAAACGGTCGAAAATCAATGACTGCCAAAACTCCAACTTGTTCTGTTCAAAACAAAAGATTGTACTTTCGTAGTCATATTATATATGTTTTAAGGCTTAAATTTTGCCAACCGCTGGTCTAGTCAACTTTAAAATCTTTGATATTGTTTCCATTTTCGGTTTAAATAAAAGTAGTACATATGCTATATATTAAGATCAGATGGTAAATTAAAACATAGCGCTAAATAAAAAATGTAGAAAACAATTTTCTATTGGATGAAATAAATGTTTTTAAATGAATACAATCCTACCATCCCTCCCGACGCCCTTTTTTCACATGGCTGGCTTTATGAATGATGGCCTTCTTTTGTAAATAGCTTGATAAATCCCGAAAATATTTATTATTAAGCGAAAAATAAAACAACACAACATAAATATTCAACCCTTTTAAATGCCGGAGGGTTGAAAAGGATGAACGATCAAAGGAAAACTTTCTAAGCTTTCAAATTATATATAATCTTAATCACGCTTAAACACGCCTAATTATACAGATAAATATCTATAAAATTAAATATTTTACGCGGTCTCAATTTCATTTTATTCGTACCACATATTATTCTGCTTTGCTTGGTGCCGTTTTCTATCATAGTTTGGCGTTTAAATTTGCAGTACATTTCGGTATATCTGCAGATAAGTTTTGACAATGAAATGTAAATGACTGTGGCTTCACATCACTTTCTATCACTATAGTACTGCAGACAGGTGTATTAATGGCAGAGCTTTAGTCGAAAACTTTGCAGATATACCAACACGCTTTTAGTACGACATCGAATACCTTATATTTACACTCGCCTCGTATTGTTATAAAGCGCAGCGTGGATTTTAAAAAGGATAACAGTATTTTATGCGTTGCCACACCGTTCATCCGATTACAAACATTGACAAAATTTTTGCTTTCACTTGCGCGAAGGTTATAGGCATAGTAAATTAACTTACAGTAGGTTTGGTATACCATTTATTTTCTCAACGTATTGCTTGCACTTGCGCGAAGTTATAGTACAATTAACTTACAGTAGGTGGCGCGTGTGTAATACCATAGACAATTGGCAAAAAAACAAACAGCAAACGTCAAACGGCACATGTCATTCGCAATTTTATCGTACATTATTATCATCAGTGCCGATCAATGTGGGTGAGATTTTATTTTATTCATCGCAAGCGCTAATTTTTTATTGCAACATGCAACAAGAATCGAAAGAGAACGTTCACGTGCTACTCGATCTCGACGAACAGTACATGTTGATTTGAATATTGCTGTATTGCAATATGATGTTAACTAAATTTTGAAAATCCATGCTTCTCACTTGAACAGCTGTATGTGACCTGCTCGCTCACGCGTTGGAAAACCTTCTGATTTATTCGCATACGCACCAAACAGAAAAAGAAATCATATTGTGTATTCAAAAGCACTTCAATAAACACAATTAAAACACAAACACTTTCTTTCTTTGAGTGTCATTGCAACTTATGAGATTTAAATTAACCTATAATGTTCTTTGAAAACAGAGCATCTGATGCTTACGGAAAAACATGGGTGTACCCTGGTTTGACTTAGTCAGGAATTCGAGGGTAAGAGAGCGGCCCAATCAGCACCCTATTACGTTCATAATAATAAAAAAAACACGGCGAAGAACCTAATTTAGATAAGTGCAGTAGATGCTCAAGAGGATTCTTAGCTTTGCCTGCCATTTCTTTCAACTGGACAATTTATGTCGCTCTGGAAAAGCGCTGATCCACGAAGAGCCTGGTGGGAAACAGAAAATGGCATCATGTGATGGTCATATGCTCTTTACATTGAGCGGATATGGGTTTTGTGACAATTCCAGTTTTCTTGCCAGTTTGTATTAGTTAGTTAAACCGAGGATAATCTTTAGTAAAAAGGTGGAATTAGTTGATTTTTTAAAAATTATTATCCATATAATGAAAGTATAACTATAGAAAAGAGGAGGTGAATATTGATTTTGTAAGACAAAGCCACTTTTATTGGCTTAATATCCAAACCATTTGGTCAATGCATATTTTATTACTTCATTAACAATTCCATAATTAGTAATATCAGGTAGTATCTACAATATTATTATAGAACATATTCTCATGTAAGTGCCCTTTTCTCAGAGATACAATTTTACTAATGATTCTCCGAATATAAATTCATATTGAGGTCTGTTTTAGGCACGCTTATTCACATTACCTCTAATTATTTTCGTTTGATATACATATATGTGTATACATATGTTTTATATTTTGCCGCGAACGTTATCTGTTAGCAATCTGACTGCAAATCCACGATATAGATAAGTTTATTTATTATTATATTATTATGATACGAAAACTTATATTAACAATTTTTTTAAAACAGCTTTAGACACACTCCAAATTCTCTTCATGATAATTGGCTATATTCTTTCCCACTTGGAAGTTTCTTCGCTTCGTCCCATAACAAGCCAGTATTCTTCAGTTACATTCAGTACATCTTATGGATAATATTGGATAGTTTTCCAAGACCTCAAATTTTTACTGGCCGGAAGAAGTGGCAAGCAGGGTTGAGGTTCTTTCGCATCTTTTCTTGCACGTTACTCAATCTCCAACCAATCTAAAATGTACTCTAAATTCAGTGATAAAAACAACCGTTTTATAATCGTAGAAAAGGGAAAATAATTTTTACTTGCACATAAGCGTTTGCTTTACTCTTCCACTCGAATATCAGTTTACTTATAATATTATAATAATTTTTAATAAACCAGTACGAAATATTTCGTACATTTTATCATTTATTTTATGTGCATAGTGTTCTGAAGAGAGTTTTATTTATTTGCTGTATTCTAGTATTTTTGTTTACCAAAATAAATATAATAATTTGAATTGTGCTTGAAATTATTCAATAAGCAAACAAAGATAAACTACGAAACAAAACTAAAGGGAACCAATATATCTTGATAATAGAAACACGTATTGGAGGAAATAATTCATTTTTGTGCGGCGGAACTTTCCCGGCAGGGCTTTCCGTATTCTCGTATAATTACACACCCTTCGTTCAATACAATATTTTGTTTGACCAGCTGTTATCCATAGCCATAGTTAGGGATTGCAATACCCGGCTAATATATCAATACCTATATTTAATATGAGATATCGGTATTGAATATCACAAAAAGATTTGAAATCAAACAAGATTTGCGATACCGAACGTGTAAACAGAATCAAAATAGTAATAATCTTTTAATATTTTAAATAAAACAGTCATTAAAAAATTTAATACGATCGGATGATTTTTATCATAGTTACGATTTCTTAAAATATTAAGAAATCATTGAATCGCCCATCAATTATGAAAATTGTCTTAGTACAACTCTAAGTAGATGGAAACTATTTTAATTCATCGCAACAATTTTGATAAAATATACGATGGTTCATATACATTCAAAATTCAATTTTAGCTCATTTTCAATACCGAAATACCGGTATTTCTCATTAGCGAATCTCGAAGAACTTAGACTATAATCCGCTCTATGACTTATTTTTCATAATTAATTTGGATTTCTAACCGCGTTGACAGTTGGATTAATTTTATTTTCTATTTATCATACTATAAACATAATATATGCAAGCATAAATCAAATATCATAAATCAAAAGAACTTTGGCCGCCTCAATTACGCCTGACCTCCAGCACTTCCAAGTTTTTTGACACCCCATATATCCAAACAAATATATGTATCGTCAGTGGCGGTTCCTGAACTAAAATCTTGGGTGGGCTAGACGAAAGTTTAGCATTGTATGCTATTTACGAAATTGTGTATGTTTCCACTTCACCTTATACATTAATCTACAAGCAAATAAACAAATGCTACGACACTACTGCAAAGCATAAATTACTATATAATAAAATCAATGCTAATGTACGTAAGAAATAATAAAATAATAACTTTAAATTCGTCTCTTTCAAAGTGAAATAACAAGTACAAAAAGCAATACAGAGCTATCACTGAGAGTCAATACCTGTCACTTTCATACAATACAACGATATTGGTTTTTGTGTTTGAATGTATGGGAGGGCATGGGCAGATTCGATTTAGCCCCTAACGAATGAAAGAAGCTTGATCATTTGAAGCACAGTCGTGTGAGCTTAGATGACGTTTCCGTACATACAAATAGAAAAAAAATCTAATTATGCTTGATTGCGCCCCAGTGTAAAGAAAGAACCTACATTATCTCTGGAAAAAACTCGGGCTTGAAAGATCTAGCCCCTGAGTCGTTAATACGTAGGTGTTGCCAGACTGACGTCACGTTGCCTGTTCTCTATGAAGTATTTATAGGGTTATTGTTTTTTTTATGCCGGCTCGGCTTAAAATTGTAATACAAAACACAATAGAGAATATTATTGAAGCTAGACATAGCATTGTCTCATATTGACAGAGGAAAATCAAAACAAATATATTGTATTAATTTGAAAAAGGTTAGTTACCCTTATAAATGTATTTATTTTGTTCAGCAACCGAATTTCTTCTCATTTTTAGTCAGCCATCTAAAGTTTTGGGTGAAAAATGCAGGTCGGGCTTAGCCCACCTAGCCCAGTACCTAGAACCGCCACTGTGTATAGTATATGTTATTTATATGTGAAAGATAAAATATATCAATTAAAGTTTTCTCAAAAATAATACATTATATAATAGTTCATTTTCTTTTTAAAACAAAAATTATTGAACATTAGTAAGAGAAATAATTTTTATAAATTTACAAAAATGATGAAATGAGAGAAAAAACATATAATTCAAAGAAAAGTTAGTCACGTTATAATTATTTTATACTTTTATAGAAAAGAATCTCCTAAGGATGTTTCAGTATTTATTTTCTTTTAAAACGTAAACATTTTAAGCGGGTCCATTACTTGCTAATGTAGAGCTTTCAATGTTACAAGCAACCAAACAAAGAGACCCAGAAATTTTCTTTTGAAAAATTCTCAAGCAGAAAAGGTGTGCTCTAAGGCATTCAATTCAATGTTTTATCTCTAAAATATTTATTTTAAAAATGTTCGCAAAAAGACCTCATTGATTTTATTATTGTGTAAATTATACACAAGCGGAATAATAAATTTTAAAAATTACAATTTCGCAGAATTTTCATATAATAGACTAATGCAGGTGAGTGGGTTTCTGTAAAAGCAGGAAAATCGTTAATAAAAGCAGATTTTCAGAATAAATTTTTATTTTCTTCATATAAGACGGCACTGTTATTCTATTCAAGTACGAAAAGTATGACTCTAGTATTAGTTCATCCAATCCCGGACCCTTTTTATGATCCCGGGACCAGGGTTGATCATTCACCAAAAAATTCACAATTGTTTGAGATTCTTGGATAATTTGGGGTTTCACAATTATTTAGGATGTGGGTTTTCGGGATCCCGGGATTGATCACTGTGATAAAAGTCAGAAATTGAGAGATTTAAAAAAAACTGCAAAAAGGGATGAAACACCTTTTTTAGGTTGCTGGCGGATTTTATTTATTTTTTGCTCGCAGGCCGACATCCCGGGATTTCGGGATCACAGAATTCTCGGTGGGCAGGATCTCGAGATTCAAGACCCAAGTCAGTATCATGTTAAGAGCATTGTTAATAAGCGGTGCCAATTAGATATAAAAATGTAGGTAAAACATTAATTTTCTTGCAATTTTCACAATTGATCACATATTTTGTCGGTTATCTATCTAATGTTTATATATATGAAAATCTCGTGTCATGGTGTTTGTCGCCAAACTCCTCCGAAACAGCTTGACCGATTTTTATGGATTTTTTTATGTATATTTGTTAGATATGAGAATAGAATGTAAAGTGTATTTCATCCCGCTAGGTGAAGGGTGTCCCTATCCAGATTGTTTTTTTCAATATTCCTGACATTTGTCGTTCGAATTTTAAACAATTGAAATGGACGTCTTTTAATGTTCAAAATGCAAATTTTCTGGCTTAGAACTGAAGCATCGTAATAATATTGAGAGAACTTTATTTGAAAGTTTGCATCGCTACGAAGTTTTTTAAATAATTAAATATACTGATTCGATTTTTTGACGCTATAATTATAGGACTGGGAGCTGATTTGACAGATTTTAATCAGTGTCATTGATTCTATAATTGGAAGGTAAGGTTATATTTTGCATCCGGCCTTGAAAATTATTTTATTTACAATTTAAATACTGCAGGACTGTCGATATATATCCCGAGATCTTTTTCTTTTTCTACAAAATATATTTGTTAGCAAACTTAAACATTTCAATTATTCTAAAAATTATGTTATTTACAATTTAAATACTGCAGGACTGTCGATATATATCCCGAGATTTTTTTCTTTTTCTACGAAATATATTTGTTGGCAAACTTAAACATTTCAATTATTCTAAAAAATATCTCTAAATAGGCTTAACCGATTTTTATGATGTTTTAAAATGTATATTTGTTAGATAGTAGAATAGGTTTTTAAGTATATTTCATCCCGCTATTCAGATTTTTTTTTCAATATTTTTGACGTCCGTCGTTCGTACTTCAAACAGAATAAGCAAGTTGTTTATGACTCCTTAGTTACGTTTGATACGTGCCATGGTTACGTCAAACAATCAAAGGGTATTGTAAACAATTATCAAGTGAATTTGTAATAGTCGTCACAAAGCATTTCTTTCGCTGTCAAACAATTATGCCACCTAAAAGACTAGCTATTAGTTGATCTAGACCTCAAGCACGAAAGAAAATGGCATCACGAGCTTCAGAAACAGACGAGCAGGTTTGGAAACCGCTCGTGCTCGCACTGCTCAAGCCCGATCGTCTGATGCAATGATAGGCAAACAACCTTTTTGATCGTGATTTGCAACGAGAAACACAATTTGATGTCGAAAAATTGTGTACATTCGTTCAAACAAATCTTCCGAAATTGGTCATAGAACAACGCATAGCGTATGACAGAATTATGCATGCAATCAATCACAAGCCAAAACTTTGGATCACGAAACAATATTGCATTGGCAATTGCTTCATCTGTCAATTGCAGCAAATCTTTTTTATGGTGGTCAAACAGCCCGTTCAGCAAAGAAATTTCCTTTGAACACCAACATGCAATATCAAAAAAATGTCCTGAATGGATGAAGTACTTTAATCATATCAACTCATTAAATGGGACGAATTTACTATAGTGCACAAAAATGCATTGAAAAATCTTTACTATATGTACGCTAAAAGATTTGAGAGGATATGAACAGGTCTTTGGTGGCGAACCTTTTTTATTGTCTGGTGATTTTCGACAAACTCTACCAGTTATACCATGAACCAAGTGCATGTCCAATGATGAATCAAGTGCATGTCTCAAATCATCAGTTTTATGGTGATATGTGCAGAAATTGACTTTGAAAGCTAATATGCGTGTAGAATTACAATATGACGCATCCGCTTAACGTTTCAAAAAACAATTGTCGGAAATTGGGAATGGAAAAATGGAAATCAATGAATCCACACAATGTATGACATTGCCACCAAGCTTCTGTAAAATTACAGGAACCATAAGCGAATTGATGCACAAAGTTTTCCAAAATATCGCACAGAATTACAAAAATCATCAGTGGCTCAGTGAACGTGTAATATTAGCAGTCAAAAACAACGATGATAATGCCATCAACTTCAGGATTCAAAACGAAATACCAGGCAAAGAAACAACGTATAAGTCCATCGATACTATAAATTGATCAAGACGAAGTTGTCAATTATCCAACTGAATTTTTAAACTTACTTAATTTGCCAGGCATGCTACCGCACGTTTTAACACTGAAAATTGGCGTACCTATCATTTTTCTCCGAAATATAAATCCACCACGACTTTGCAACGGTACCAGGCTTTCAGTGAAAGATTAATGAATAATATCATCTAATTTACAATTTTAAATGGAAAATTTAAAGGATACGATGTACTGTTGCCAAGCATCCCAATAATTCCGACAGATAGGCCATTAGAATTCAAACGTTTGCAGTTTGACTAAATTTTAAAAACCCATGCTTCGCACATGGACAGCTGTATCTGGCCTCTTACGCGTTGAAAAACTTTAAGATCTATTCATATACGCACCAGACAAAAAAACAAAATATATCCAAAAGCACTTCAATAAACATAATTAAAACACAAACATTTTATTTCTTTGAGTGGTATTGCAACGAATGCCGGGTCAGCTAGTATTATATAAGTTATACAATACAAAAAATCATTTTTAAAAAATGTACGGTAGGCTGGGCAAGGCCATTAATTAGCGTGGTATGGTTGTAGCCTAAGAAAATTAGAGTGAATTGGATTAATTAAGGCGGACAGAGTCTACAGCAGACTAGCACCAGGAATCGGAGGAATGTATCTCTTATTTCTTTCCCATTCATTTTGATAAACTACATGACTACTACCAATGTGGAACATATGGCTTCTTATCAGAGATATATAAACATAAGTTTTTTTGGAAAACTGATTGTTATTCAGTTGCTCAACCTTTTTGATTCTACGTGTGAGGATAGAAGGGATAGCACAGAACTAGTAGTTAACTAACCGCTCCCACTAAGTCCCGTTATTTTAGTATCGGAATGGTGGGAGGGTATTATTGGGCATCAGACACCCATATCATAAATCAGAAATCTATCCTAATCTACCCGTGAAGCCAACTTCGTTGACCAGTGCACCACGGACCCGGCAAAACATAGTTATTTTTTAATAATTAGTTTTATATTGATTTCTGCAAGAATAATTTATATAAAATCTTTGATATTTAATTTTTACTGATGATAACACGATATATGAAATAACCATAAACTTTATTTATTATTTTTTACTAAACTTGAATGGAAACTAAATATTTTGTAAATTAAAACCATTTTCAATGAGAATCTTACAAGTTCTAATTCTATCAATAATTTATGATTTATTTTACATACTCCAAATCTCTTAAGAGAAATTTTGTATGATGAGGTGAATTATAAAAGGTCACGGTCGGTTAATTAATGTTAGATTGAATAGATTTTTTCATGAAATAATTCTTAGAAGCAAAACTAGCGAGCTTATTTTTATACTAGACTTATAAAAAATAGATTACATTCAATAAATATATATTGTACGGCCATAATCTCTGTGAAAAATGATAAACTATCAAAGACTGTCGTCGGTAGTATTGGGGATTTGAGCGATATAGGCGTATATTATTTTTCCGCATCGCCTGCTACGAACGGGGCTCTACGCCGCAGCTTACGGCAGTTGCCTACGATCGATACGCCGTAGGCCTAATAAACCTCTTCCATAATACGACTAGCCTATAACTCAAAATGTATCGATGATCGGCAATCGGCAGGGTGATAGATTGCACATATTACTAGATGCCAGAGAAACCCACGGGGGAATTCAAGCGAAGTTTACTTGACCCGATTATTCCCGAAATATTTCAGCCTGTATAAATATTTAAACAATCTCGCTGCGTCGACTTTTCGTTAGATTTATTTTTTTAAATTTCATGCTGGATTAAATCAGTTGTTTTAGGAGTAAAAAATCGATAACACTGTTACGGAAAGGGTTGTAATCCACCTCATTTGTGATTTCCATCACATATGAAAACTTCATTGCAATGTATTTAATAAGAAAATCAGTGTCTAAAACTTATGTTGAAATTTTAAACCTAGACCTCGTTTGCATGTGTTCGTGAAGTTTTATAATATATGTTTTTAAATTTGGCAACTTTTTATCTCGACTTAAAAAAATAATAATCAGTGTTGAGCCTCTTTGAGAAGCATCACCAGACAGAATATCGTAAATCGTATGGTCTAAGAATGAACTAAATTACCAACTTTAATTGTTTAGTTATAAGTTAGAAAACTATATTCCAAGGTTTTTCTTTTATATCAGACACAGAGAAGGATAATAGAATACTACAAACATGTAAAGTACTAATTACGTAAATTAGAGACTATGTTCAACGATGGTGAACCGCCTGTCTGATTTACAAAGTGCTTCATATCTAAAATATACATATTCAAAATCTAAGCTGTTCACTTTTAGCTCTTTAGTATCTACTTGACAATTTATTATATTGATTAGAAATTTCAAATAAGTAACATATTGAAAAAGCAGTTCATTTAAAATTCATGTAAGATTGTAAACACTTATTATTTACGAAAGAAATCTTTTATAACTTCCAAGAAAAACTTTAAGCTCCTTTTGTTTTTCTCATAGTGATTTATTCAAAATATTTCAAGTTCTCTCGGTAATTATTGAAAATATTTTAAGTCTAATTCTTTGTCGTTATTTTTGAGTCAATAGCAATTCCACGTGGTGCGGTGTTATTTATAATAACTTCAACCAAGAATTTATGTAATTTCTAATTCTTTTATTACTATCGCTTAGATAATAATTAATTTTCTATTAAATAGCAGAATTCGCATTGTTGCTTTAGATCTCCTTGCATCACACAAATTGGCACATTTGTCATCGGGAAGTCAATTACGAAAAATAAAACAATCAAAGAAAGACGCATGTACCGGGAGAAATAATGGAGCGGAGTTTGTTTAAAGACAATGAAAAATTTTGATGAACATTTTACAATAAAAAATATTTATCATACCAGACTCGTACAAGGCCACACCTCAAACTTTTATATGAAACGAGCAACAATTTAAGACATGGCATCTAATAAATTCATCTTGTCACGCAATCTGCCGATGACGTAAAAAGGAATTATTTACCAACGCTTACGATTGAAAATCCGATTTAATATAACACTTTACATATTTTTATAAAAAATAATATTATTATTTAGATTTTGAAAGTTGAATGACAACAGGAAAAAGATTTTACGCAGAGAGTTTTAATATTGTTGTGAAAAAACAACAGACACTATCGGTTCCAAAACAAATGATAAGCCATGATTTTTAAACACGGTGTCTTCAAACTGTTTTTAATTACCTGTGATTAGAGCTTACACTAAAACCGATTTTTGAAAAAACTAGTTTTTTAATTACAATTTCTATTAAAACTTGGTTTTCAAAGTTTCTCAGAAATGATAACGTGCAAAGAAAATTCCAATATTTTTTAAAACTTTGATTTATGTTGTATAAACACTGTTCCGAATACTTAAATTGTTTTCGTTGTTCCTATTCAGCGGTGGAATAATTATGCCACCCTCCTACGAGTATAATCGTTAAGTAGAGATAAGTGTATCTGAGTCAAAAAGCACAAAAAAATATTTTAAGCGCATGCACTGGTACACTGACTATTAAAATACATATTTCTTCTTGTTTTCACTGTTACCAAGGCGGTCACAAGACTACGTAAATATAAAATCTAATATGGTAAAACCTACTATTATTGGCCATCTTCAATTATTGGCCACTTGCACATAAAATCTAGATTTATAAGATATTCAACTAACATCACCACTCGTATACTTAATAGTGAAGTTCATTAAGTATTCCTTCGTTGGCATACCAGATAACTTTCATTTAAAGCAGTGTCAAATAACCTAAAATCTGATTTTAAACTTACTGTTGGAGCGTTGCCGTGAAACAAGTGAGATTTGTTGTAAAAATCACAAAGGTTTGACTTCCGTGTAGAGGTACGTTACACATTTATATGTTCATTGAATGAATTGAAAGTTAATTCGAGTAGTTTGTCTTTAGTGTATTTATAAATCATTCACTGATTGAATTGAATATATTTTTCTAAAAAGATATAAAGGTGATGGCCAATAACTAATTCCAATTTTTAGAAGAATTTCTATTATTGGCCTGGCTGGCCAATAATACAATATGTGACTTATAAGCATAATAGTCAATTTTATTTCGAAAATAGTATTTTGATAATATTAATAATCACCCGTGTATTTATCAGATTTTTCCGACAATCCTATATAAATGTTGGCCACCTGGCCCATAATTGTGGTTTTGATGGCCAATAATTAAAACTTTTTTCACGCAATAGAATAAATATCATCAAAAATAAAACATTATCATTAAATACAGCAAAAAAATATTAGTAATGACGAAACAATTTTTTTGAATGATCGAGAGAACATTGATTATAAAATTTCTAAGCCCTTTGACATCAGTTATTCAGACTTAGCATTAAATGATTTGATTAAACACGTCAAAGATAATAACGAACTTGGATAAATTATTTTTGATAACATAGACTGTGTGGTCGAGTGGTCAACGTCGTTTGCTTCGGTTACGGAGGTCACGGGTTCGAATCCCATTACGGACAGTTTTATAAATTGATTTTTCAATGGATTTATGAATTTCTGTCCGAAGGCATGGATGTATGTGATGTCTTGAATTCCCTCCTTCCACCTATCCTATCCTATGAACGGGGCGTATCGAGAGCGATTAGCTAACCACTAGTCCTGTCTTGCCCTATCCTTTTATTCCTTCTCTCTTTGGAAAAAGAGAGGTTGAGCAACTGAGTAACATGCAGTTCTCGTAGAAATACTTATGTTGAGATAAACTCTATTAGGAGTCCATATGCTCCACATTGGGAGCGGACTTGGTAATTGTTTTTTGTTTTTAAAAATCCTTATAGGATTTCCGATTTTGAAATTTATGTCCATTCAGCTCGATTAAATGAGAAAATATGATTCTTACATGAAAATGATATTAAATTGCATTAATCACTTAATTTTACACTTTATATTGATGTGGGTACATTACATTACATCATTAATTATTATTTTATTTTTAATTATTTTTTTACTGCAATTTTTGCTATGGCCAATAATTGTATCTATTGGTGGCCGATAATTGAAAAAAGAGGCCAATAATTGTAGATTTCTGCCTTTTTTTTTGATTATTTTTTTTCAAGTGCAAAATATTTTTTTTTACATGTTTCGATAACTGATTATCATAAATAAATAGGCAATTTAACATGTAATATTTTTTTATTTCACCTTTCTTATGAAGTGGCTAATAATTGTATGTTTTGCCTTATGTAAAAATGAATGTTTGTTAGTTCGTACTCTATGGGCTGCCGAACCGCTGATCCGATTGCAATAAAACTTCGACAAACTTTTTCTTGCACTTCCGGAAAGGTTATAGGCATATTAAAATTATAATTATAATTAAAATATATAAAAATCAATGCAATGCAATCAATCAATGCAATCAGTCGCAAATTTTTCTTTAAACTGACAAGCCTTACCTGTCATGCAATATACAAACAAATGATTGGGAAAATTACAATATTTACAATTAAAATGAAAAACCGATTGATTATCAAACATTTGTTCAAATATGATTGTAATAAAGTGTTTAAAAAAAATCGGTTCAGAGTATCTCAAAATCGGGCAGTGTTTGTGATGTTTAAATTTTTAAAATGTCTCCAAACGCATCAAACATTCGTCTTGTTATTTTCATAAAAATAAATAAATTATGCTTCACATTTTTTAAAGATAGATGATCACGTTTCGCATATATTTTTTCATAGGAAAATAATGCTGTGTAAATAAAAATAAACAAGATAAAACTGTATCATGACACTACAATATATGATATTGCCCAATTTCATGTCAGTTGGTTATTAACATTACAAATTAGGACATTCGCGAAATCTTCTTTACAAAATAATTTACCTTTCGACGGGAAAAACACGACAAATTGAAATAATCACTTAAATATTTACCACAAAAGTCAAATTGGTAACATTGTATATACCACTCATAGTATTGATATACGTTACATAATATAAGACATCAATACTAGGGTCTCCATACCATAGTCCCGGATTCCGAAATCCTGGAATCCCATCCAATTTTGTGATCCAGAAATTCCGGGTTCGTGATTGAGGATAAGAATTGAAATCCGAGAGTGAGCCAAAAAGAAGATGCTCTTACATTTAGAGAATTGGATAAATCCGTAAATTTCTGCCTTTTTTAAATCGGCCATCAAGCGGAATGTCCGTGAAAGCTATAAAAAAAGGTCCCACATTTTTTCATTTTAAGAAATCCGTAAATTCCCAGGATTTGGAAATCAGTCAAATTTGAATTTTTTCACTTTCTTTTGTAAATTATTTGAAAATCCCGAATCTCTTCACGATTATATGGTGAATGATCAATTGGTGGTGATTGGAAAAAAATCCCGAAATACCGGGATCACGAAAAGGGTTCGGGACTAGATACCCTAATCAATACGATTTAGATCTTTATACAAAGTATATTTTATATTTAGTTTAACATATTAAATCCTACACCCGGTTGCTTCATATAGTTATGTAAATAGGTGTCTCATGTGTATAATGAAAATTGTGTTTAGTTAAAGTTTTTATTTCAGCTAAAAATGCTACCGAGAATTTTCAATCTCCATAGCTCAGCAAAAAGAACCATATTTGTGCATGTGGAATATATTACGCGAAACATAGTTTCTTCATTGTATCTCTAAAAGGACATAATGTATAAATAATGTCGTGTTTCTACGGAGAGAGTGAATTCTTTCATTTTCCTCCGAGTTAAGTAAAAACATCCAGTTCAAACGATTCTAGAGTGAAAGATATGGTCTCTAGTCATAATAACTCGTTTATTTGACAATAACATATAAGAGTCGCTGTGAATTAAAAAAAAAACATCTGGAAATAAAATAAGTAATCGACATTCTTTGCTTTAAGAGTTGTACTAAGGTGCAAAGCAAAGTTGGGTAACTCAAAGTCAAAAAAAATGATTTCTTAAGTATTATTATTTTTGATCCATATCCGCTCCCAATGTGGAGCATATGGTCTTTTAATGGACGTATCTCAACGTAACTTTTTCTACGGCAAATGCTTGTTACTCTGTTGATAAACCTCTCTTTTTCGAAGAAAGTAAATATAAAAAAAATGAAAAGCTTAGAATGGAACGAATAGTCAGCTAATCGCTCTCTCTACGCCTCATTTCTTTAGAATTGGAAGGCTTTGAGAGCGATTGTTTAGACATCACAAAAATAAATGCTTTCGAGTAGAAATCGATAAATCTATTGAAAAATTCTGTTCGGACTGGGGTTTCAAACCTAGAGATCCGTCTTGAAAACTAACAACGTTTACCACTACACTACAGACCTGGCACATATTTAAAGGCCTTGAAAACAAAGACAACAGTCAGTTGAAATAAGCTAGATTTGTTATCGTGTACACCTGGCGACTCTGCATATAACATAGAAGTAAGTTATTAAAAAAAGGCTCTAACATGCAGATTTTTGATAAATTAAAGGCGAGTTTGCATCAAAAGCAACACTTCAGATAGTCTAGGAAATATATTATGTGCTGTTTTTGTTTTTTGAGCCTTTATTTTTACTGTTCAAAATTTATCTCATAAAAATGTTTGTTCAAATAAAAAATAGAGATTTTATTCAGCTAGTACCATGTAGAATATACCTATGCGTTTGTATAACATAGCAACTACTATTCACAAGTTTAGGAAAGGAAAACTTGTTAGCGTCGGAAAAAGGTTGATCGATTATCTCCCGCTTTGGAAAGTTTCATTGTCAGATACTCTGATACTCTACCACGCAGAGTGTACTTAAAGAAACCGATACTCAGTGATTTATTAACGACATATTTAGTTATTCTTATCGCTCTGAATAGTCGATTGACTCAATCTTAACTTAAAATAATTAAAAATGTACTCGTATAGTTTCTTTGAGAAGTATCTGTAATATCGTCGATATTAGGACATCCAATCCGGACCCTTTTTGTAATCCCGGGGTTTTTGGATTCACAATTTGGGATCACAATCGAGATTGATCATTCACAATAATATCATACCACAATTGCTTGAGAATCACAATTATTTCGGGATACGGGCTTTCTGGAGTCCGGGATTGATCACTGAGAAAAAGTCATAAATTAAGAGATTAGAAAATAATTTTCAACTGGAACAACTTTTTTTTTTTTGGTGAGTTGCAAAAGGTGGGAATTGATTGATTCTACAATAATTGAAAAATGTAAGAGCTTTTTTTAGCTGCATCGTTTCAAAGAATTATGACTCCCAATGAACCCAGCGCTAAGCTTGGCAACTGCATTTTTTTTATTGCTAAAATGGTTTCTTCACATGTTGTAGTGAATTCCAAAAGGTGGGAATTGATTGATTCTACTATAATTGAAAAATGTGAGAGCTTTTTGAGCTGCATCGTTTCAAAGAATTATGACTCCCAATGAACCCAGCGCTAAGCTTGGCAACTGCATTTTTTTTATTGCTAAAATGGTTTCTTCACATGTTGTAGTGAATTCCAAAAGGTGGGAATTGATTGATTCTACAATAATTGAAAAATGTAAGCTTTTTGAGCTGCATCGTTTCAAAGAATTATGACTCCCAATGAACCCAGCGCTAAGCTTGGCAACTGCATTTTTTTTATTGCTAAAATGGTTTCTTCACATGTTGTAGTGAATTCCAAAAGGTGGGAATTGATTGATTCTACTATAATTGAAAAATGTGAGAGCTTTTTGAGCTGCATCGTTTCAAAGAATTATGACTCCCAATGAACCCAGCGCTAAGCTTGGCAACTGCATTTTTTTTATTGCTAAAATGGTTTCTTCACATGTTGTAGTGAATTCCAAAAGGTGGGAATTGATTGATTCTACTATAATTGAAAAATGTGAGAGCTTTTTTTAGCTGCATCGTTTCAAAGAATGATGACTCCCAATGAACCCAGCGCTAAGCTTGGCAGCTGCATTTTTTTTATTGCTAAAATGGTTTCTTTACATGTTGTAGTGAATTCCAAATTCCCGGGATTAGTACTAAGACAATCTTGGAATTACGGAATCAAAAAATGCGTAGCATGGCCGTAGACAATTAGACAAATAAAAAAAACAATAATTGACCAAAATTCGTCTAATCGTCTCTGTGTAGCTGTAGAAATGAGAAATCTGTACAGATGAAAGCGTGAAGTTATTTATAGCTTTCTAACATTAATAAATGCAATTGTGGAATTGATTGAGTTTTTATTACTTATCTGCTTTCATAAGTTAAAACAGCCAAATTTGAGTTGAATTTATTTGATTATATATTATAATGAAAATAGGTGTTAATCCTGGTAATTTATAGGTTTTCAAGTACGAACATCAGACTGAATTAAATATTTTTATTTCAAATATTGAATAATTTACAAACCCAAAGTATTATAATATTGTACAGTTGTGACATCACCCAGATGTAGATAAGATTTATCGTAACAACTACAATATAAAACGTTTTCCGGTAAATTTTATTATATTTATATATACTTCATAATGTGTGACACTGTTTTTTAACTGAATGAACGAAAAAAAAATGATTCAATCAAAAAGCCACATTTGAAAACTTATAAGGTCGCAAATTATTTACTTCTGTTCTGAAACAATGAAATTACTTTTATGATTTATTTAAATTAACTTTAAAGTTTCAGTGGTAGTGTATGTCCCTAATTCTAGTAAAGTATATAAAGTATATAAGCAAAGGCTTATATTATATAACAAAAACAGAAAAAAGTAGCACGTGAGCTGAAAAGCAGAATGACAACTGACGATAATTATTGATTTATATTTTAGACCTAAAAACTATACGTATGTATAATAATGTGAAATTAAAGATTGCGTTAGATTACTGGATTTAAGTTAAATTTTTAACAATTAAAACCAAATTTCGCTATTTTTTCGATACCGTGTACATTCCCTGTATCCGGGCATATAGTTTAATTCCTGGCAGAGCTCCCATCGGAGAGTGCTGAGGGTTAGTTATTCACTTAAGAAAGAGTATGGCTATATGAATATGGTTGTGAATGTGTAAGCAGCAAGTCTTTTTCTACGCCCCGTTTCAAAAGAGGATAAGGTATGGGAGGGACGGACTGGAAAGATAACAGGAATCCTTGCATTTTTTTTTTCTTGATAAAATATATTTGGAAACTCCTAGTTCTCTAGCTAAAGGTGGATAGAGACTGATTTTTTATTTCTCTTTCCCGCGTGTAAGCTAGTTAGGTATTGAGAATCGCTAGTAATGTTGGCGTTCACTTGAAGAATTTTTAATATTTATATTAGACATGCCCAGTCTCTTACTTAATACAAAGACATACGGCTCATGAAACAAAGGCGGCAGTTTTTATGATCCTAAAATGTCGGCAAGTCATCTTTTTTTAAATTTTATATATAAAACATATGAAAAAAATAATTTTAAGAGTTATGTTAACTAATAATGTTAATAATTACTATAATCTGAATAATAAACTGAATAATGTTAATAATTACTATAATCTTGATATTGTTTTGTGAAATCTGTTCAAAAACTGCCGTATTTGCAATACAGAACTATGTAAAAAACCGCTTTTTTAAAAATTCGATTGTCATTGTTCGAAAATGTATATTTAAAAACCTTATCTTTTTTTTAGTTTTGCTTGAATTTGACATATCTAACTCAATAACTCAAAAATATCAATAATGATTATTTATTAGGTAGATTAAATAATGACCAACATAACTGTAAAGTTTTTCTTCTTCCACCTCAATCATAGAATATGGTACTGTAAGTCAGAGAGAGGAGAACCATAAGGATTGGAGAGGTTCTTAAAAACCATGAGTTGAGTAGACACTTGACCACAAAGCTAACGCGGTGGAGAGTTCTTGTATTTTTAGATAAATCTTTAAGTCCTTAAGTTTTATTTTTTTTGGATTTAAATCCAACATCAAAACTTTGTATTATGCGTAGACGGATCATAAAAATTGTTCTTATATACCTCGCTATACAAAAGCGATTGATTGACAAAAGACTTTTCGAGCCGCACAGAGCATCACAATTGATGAATGACCCGATCAGTGCCTCAATTGATACCTTTCAAGCCGTCTTCACGAGTATATAATATATTGGTTATACAAAACAATGTGAGCCCATTTTAAATAATTAAAATGCCGTACTAAAATCACACTTAGTATTTACGATTAGGCAGAAGCGATACAAATAAATCTAAACGCAAAATTTTTAACACTTTATTATTTCTTTATGAACAGAAAAACTTCATAGAAATAAATATATAATATCATCACAATTTTCATTATTCATATTAGATTCCAATGCATCGTTTAGGTATTCTTTGGGCTTACAAAAAGCTTCGACCAGATTGGTAATAGTCAGTAGTATACAATTATATAGTACTGACTTCACTTCAGGAGTTAAAAGCTCAACACTGTAGTGGAAGAATTAAATACTTTAGAGATAAAATTTTCTACGAGTTTTATATTAAAGTGAACAGTAGCATAAATTTAACATACAACAAAACCTTTTCTTTCAGTTTATACGAAGACAAAGTAAGAAATCATTTCCTTTTTAAATAAACATAATTTTTTCAAGTATGTATGTATAATTAATTGAAAAAATGATTTTTTGCTGTAAATAATTCAACAGTTTATATTTCATTGCGACTTTATGCAAGCGCGTCATTAAATATTTGTGAAGTCGTCCAACCGCTTTTACGAACTGATTCTCTCATAAAATAAACACGGTGTAGCGTTGATTTGGATCGCTACCATCAGAGATCGAGGGACAGCAGGAAATAGGCTGTTTCTCATCATCCGTAACTTTTATTTATGTCACGAGAATCACCCTTGGAGACAAGTATATTACCTTTACAAATTGGGATAGGGTTCTGTAATTTTGATCGTAATAATATTATAGTATTAAAATAAATATTTCGTTTATTTACCTTCTGAAACTATTTTCTGGTTATTCATTGAGAATCCAGTGACTTATTATTTTAAGAGAGTCTTTACGAGTCGAGATGTACTCGCTTTACGTATGACATTGCATTTTTAAAAACATAACTAAATAAATAGTGAGTTAAAATCTACTCGCTCTAGTAAGACGCCACAATTATTTTTTTTTGAAGGCTTGATATATTTTTCTGTCCACCAATTCAGTGCACACTACTCCTGGAAATTTTTTGAAAGCGTTTAACGCTATACTTGAGGGCTGTAGATCTGTAGCGGGAGTGGCTGGTAAAACGTTTATTATAAATAGAGATATCACTCTGAATTCGCGTTCACTCAAAATACCGTTAATGACTGGCTGAACAGCTATGGATTCATTACAAATTTTTCATTTGAGAAATAATGTTATACTCCCATTGATTGAACATCATTTAGGCCAAAACATACAATTATTGGCCAATTAAGGATTTTTCAACTATGTTCTTGATTTGTGGACACGTATCATTAGAAAGGTGAAATAAAAAAATATTATACTTTAAATTGCTTATTTATTGATAATAATCAATTATCGAAACATGTAAAAAAGTATATTTTGCATTTGCAAAAAAATAAACCAAAAAAAGGCAGAAATCTATAATTATTGGCCATACCAAAAATTGCAGTAAAAAATTATTAAAAAATAAAATAATATGATGTAATGTTATGTCCCCACATCAATATAAAGCGTAAAATTAAGTGATTAATGCAACTTTAATGTCATTTTTAATGTAAAAATCATTTTTTCATTAAAATCATGTTTTCACTAAATCGATGGACATAAATTTAAAAATCGGAAATACCTATGTTAAAAAATCTATGTTATCAAAATTTAATAATGCAAGTTCGTCTAAAAAGTAACAATTTTTCTGAGTTTGCCAATCATTTAATAGAAAATAATCATAATTTTAATCAGATTTGTAATTTAGAAATACTCCATCGAGTAAATAAAAAGGGTTTAAAGATGAATAGCTTAGAATTTTTAGAAATTAATAAAACTCTTAACAAAAAAGAAATATTATTAAATAATATTCTTAATAGCACAGGCGGTTCCCCGTTACTCAAATTGTTTCCAATTAATAGAGTAATCACAAACCTAGATGATTGACTGTAGCTCATTAGTTTTAATAGTTTGTAATGTTTAACGTCATTAGTAGTATGATTAAATTTGTTTGCACTGTTTCGATTTTATAATCCCCTCTTTGCTTCCATTATAAAGGAAAAATCCCATTCTGATTGTTTACAACTCATTAGTAAAATTAGTATCATTATCTGTTTGCTTTATTTCGATTCTACACCCCCCTCCTTGCTCCTCTTAAAAGGAAAAAAAACCCAATCCATTTTGTAATTTTATAATTTTAAAATGTTAGAATCAATCTTGCTTCATTACTTAAGCAAACTTTGCGATAGTAAGTCTGAATGCCTCTGAAAGAGGCGAAACACGTGTCACAGTTAGTTACACAATACGTGGAATAATCAAAGTTAATTTAAATTTTCTATTATTCGTCATTATCATTGAAGTGCTTAATTTATTCATCTAATGATGAGTCTGAATAACTAATGTCATATGGTTTAGAAATTTTATAATCAATGTTCTCTCAATTATTCAAAAAAAAAATGTTTCGTCACTACTAATATTTTTTTCTGTATTTAATGATGATGCAGATATATTGGTTTTCTTGTCAACTTCTTACAATTACTTTTTGCTTTTTCGCTTAAATTTGTTTCATCTTTGATTCAGTCTTTATTTAATCAATAATCACTTGATTATTAAAAGATTTTGTTTTTCCATTTCTAATTTTTGATATTCAAACACAATAAGTGGATCAAAAACTGTTCCACTGGGCTGAAAAAGTAAACATAACTGTAATTTTTCCTTTTGATGATGTTAACTCCATTGCGTGAAAAAAGTTTTGATTGTTGGCCATCAAAACCACAATTATTGGCCAAGTGGCCAACATTTATATAGAATTGTCGAAAAAATCTGATAAATACATAGATGATTAATATTACTCTCAAAATACAATTTTCGAAATAAAATTGAACATTTTACTTATAAGTCACATATTATATTATTGGCCAGCCAGGCCAATAATAGAAATTCTCCAAAAAAATGGAACTTATTATTGGCCACCACCATTATATCTTTTTACAAAAAATTATCCAATTCAGTCAGTGAATGATTTATAAATACACTAAAGATCTCTCAGAGACTACAATCAATATCAGAGACTACTCAAATCCACTTTCAATTTATTTAATGAAAATATAAACGTTAAATTTACCTTTACGTGGAAGTCAAATCCTTGTGATTTTTACAACAAATCTCACTTGTTTCACGGCAACGCTTCAACCGTAAGTTTAAAATCAGATTTTAGGTTATTTGACAATGCTTTAAATGACAGTTATCTGCTATACCAACGGAGGAATAGTTCATGAACTTCCTTATTAGTTCAACGAGTGGAAATATTAGTTTCATACCTTATAAAACTAGATTTTATCTGCAAGTGGCCAATAATTGAAGCTGGTCAATAATAGTAGGTTTCACCCTATTTAGTATCATTCCATTATTTAATAATTTAAAATAATACTGTATGTAGTTCCAAATTTTACTTTTTAGTTGATAGCTATTCCAGCAACACACCTTCGGCAGAACAATTTTTAAGCTTTATTTAGCTAAATTTTATATATTGACATAAAAAGATATCCAATACATCTCTCTAGATGAGAGCATGTATTGTATACTTCTACAAAGTCAATAAAAACATGTTGCGCTGCCAATTTTTAACTGCGTTACCAAAACCAAAAAGAAATCATTTTTTCATAAAATTTGTTTATTCGTAGGAGTCACCACTTTCAAATGATTTTCGGTTTATCATATCTTTATTTTTTAAGCACGACAGTGCATGGTTAAAAGATTAGTCCCGTGCCGCATACGGATATTGGGTCAAGAATATGAGGAGTAAATTCGTTTTTTTTCTTTCTTGATCGTATTGTGTTGTGGAAGGCATTGCTTTGAGAAGTGGACATTTTCAGTAAAATCTTTGTAAACTATTTAAGCTAAGTCTTAAATAAATTTGTCATGTGCACGGTGAATTATCGTGAACTATGATGCAGTGTATTTTCTATTATATTTGCAACAATAAGCAAATATTTTATTTTTCAATATGAGTAGAGATGTAAGAGTAGATGAGAATATTTGTTATGTATCTCTTCTAAATTAGTATGTATAGCCAAGTTTAATTATGTTTAAACATAGCTCTGTCGAAGACGTAAGCCGAAATAGCTATCAACTATATATAACATAATATTTGTAGAACTAAAATACTTTGATATTGTTTCAGCTTTAAACTTTTTTTCATTTAAAATTGTATAATCTACTCATAGATAAATTACTCAAAAATATGAAAGTAGTTATATATATATAAGGCAAAACGGCTTGTTAATCATATTAAAATCAATTAGCTGAATACAAAAAATGTTAAACTTAATACAGTGCGATTTTGAAATTACTGCTTTAATATTTTACGTCGAAATTGTAAAAATACTTAACCTAGCCACGATCGATTTCACTTCCTTTGGTTCGGTATTTATAATACAATTTCTTTACATTATTCTTGCACTACAGACAGCCATAGTTGGTCCTGTTATCACAATAGACAGGCTGGCGTCGATATAGAAATTTCTCCCTGAATGAAATTCCTTGCCAGTATATTTTCCAATAAAATTTTATGATATTTATCTAAGGAATTTTGTTATTATTGTGTATTATGAATGTTAAATGGTTTATGGAATAGTTACATTAACCGCAAATATTTGTATTATTCTTGAATATCCTTGCCAAAGAGGTAGGAATAAAAATATTTAATAAGTTCTCAGTAAAATATCAGTGTTCAGTATTGATTCTTGTTAATTTAATATATATATATGTACATGGGTACACTTCTGGTCCCTAGTTCAGCGGTCAACGTCGTTAGCTACTGTGACGGATCTCACGGGCTCGAATTCCAGTGCGAACAGCATTTTTTTCAATTAATTTATCGACTTCTGTTCGAAGGCATGGATATTTGTTATGTCTGATAATTCCTTTCCGCCTTTCCAATTCTAAAATAAATAACCACAGCGAGAGCGATTAGCTAACCACCAGTCCTTTCCTAGCTTTTTCCTGTTAATCCTTTACTCCCTTCAAAAAAAAGCTGTGGAGATACTTCCATTAGGAGGTCATACACCTACCTATTTAATAAAAATACCAATAGCATGCTTATTCGGGAAGATAAATAATGTTAACGATGACCTCATCAAATGGCTTACATTTAATTAAGCAAACTAAAATAATTTGTTCGCACTAAAAATATATTTTATATCATTTCCGCTACAAAATAATGCTAATACGTTTTTTTCATACTCTGTCTTGCGTATTCGTTCAAAAAAGATTTATATACGAAGTAGTATATTGGTGAATCATTTTAGTATTTGGGATAGTTTGAGTGGGACATAGTTTTAATTTAGAAGTGAAAATTTTAAAATCAATTTTTTTTTTGGTAATCGTTCTCAAAATGAAAATCTTTTACGGTTTTTTTGTATATAATTTAATGCTTTGAACATTATGCTATAATATAATGGAGTATTTTTGTTTAAATATATATAATTTAGGATTCTTTCAAAACATCTGAAAGTAATATCAAAGCTTTGCCCGTTTAAACAATCTGGAATGCGGCATTACCGTCAAACGATATTACAGACGTCCACTTAAAAAAATGTATATAAATAAAAGGATAAATATTCTATATAATGTTTAACAGCTCAAAAAACAAAACAAACGAAATAATGTTTTTTTCTAAAGCAATATTCCATCCATAGGAGTAGGGTTTTTAATGAAAGTACTTTTTTTCAAAACAAATATAAATCGCTCTGTCAAACAGTGTAATATAAATTATGTATTACTAACGCACCATTTAGTTAACTATATCCTCTTTTTACACGAAAAATATTATTTTCCAAAACCAGCCCACGCATTAAATATAGGTAAATGAAAGTTTACCGCCTGTGTGGTCGAGTGGTCAACGTTGTTGGCTTCGGCTACGGAGGGTCCGGGTTCAAATCCCGGTACGGACAGTTTTATAAATTGATTTTTCAATCTATTTATGAATTTCTGAAAGGCATGGATGTATGTGATGTCTTGAATTCCCCCCTCTCACCCATCCTATCCTATGAACGGAGCGTATCGAGAGCGATTAGCTTACCACTAATCCTGTCTTAGCCCTATCCTTCTATCCCTACTCTCTTCAGAAAAAGAGAGGTTGAGCAACTGAGTAACAAGCAGTTCTCGTAGAAACACTTCTGTTGAGATAGACTCCATTAGGAGTCCATATGCTCCACATTGGGAGCGGACATGGTTTAAAAAATAAAAATATATGAAAGTTACGTTATATTATATTAAACAGTGCAATTTAGAAGCATTGTAAAAATAATTGAATGAAAAAAAAGTATTCAATTTACTATTCTGTAATGATATGACAGGTGAAAATTGTTGATAAGGAAAAAATTATGTACATTTAAAAAAAATGTTGGTAAATATCTTGGTATTGTAATAGAAGCGACTCAATTACGTATGAGATAAAATTGCTTAATGCGTTAAGAATTTGAGTAAGTTCAAATTCATTATTCAGATAAAATTGATTACTTTTTATTCTACACGTTGTGTCAATTTATATGACATAAAATGTGGAGTAACGGAGTTTAATTTAGCAAAAAAAAACTGTACATGAAATCATGTATACGATAATCCAGTATAGATTTCAATACCAGAATTACCAAAAATGGGATACCGGTTTCTTAACTGTTTTTCAATATTGAAATATCTTAAACTTAAAAAAAATCAATGCCGTTTCGTCATACAAGCGTTGAATCTGATGTCTCATTTAGACCAACCAAGTACGCGACCGAGAAAGTGAAATCGACCCAATACAAAACAATCTGAACGCAACGCACGGGATTTGGCCGAGCGATCCGACGAATGATTCGAGTGAGCGAGTGAATAGAAACCGCTTCTATCTATTATTAATAGCCGATAAAATAAGTTTTCACTTTTCACTTTTTACTTTTCACAAATGTGTGCGTACTGATGTCCACTTCGCCCAATGATAGCGATTTATTTTGAACATATTTTGAACATCACATTTTTCGGCCAATTGGAATGGACGTCTTTTTATATTCAAAATTCAAATTTCCTGGCTTAGAACTAAAGCATCGTAATTAATATTGAGAGAACTTTATTTCAAAATTTGCATGGCTACGAAGTTTTTTAAATAATCAAATGAACTGATTCGATTTTTTAAAGCTATAATTATAGGGCTAGGAACTGATTTGACAGATTTTGTTCAGTGTCATCCATCTTCTATATGATTGTCACCGATTTCCCCTCCCCCTCCTCATCCCCAAGCCCGACTGTCGACATTTTTTTTATTCATACTAGAAGTATTTTTTCATTACGCTGAAGAAGCACATAGTTTTAAATGTGAAAAAACGCTAAACTTTATTTCACATTTTATTTCTGCCGCGGGTCGGATTCGAAACGTAGAACTTTGCAATATGAACGGAACGTCTTACCGCTGAGGTAAAGGGCAAACTTTCAGGTGCGACAAAATTAGATTATATATATTAAGCATTCGAAAAAAGAACTATTTCAAACTTGACTTTGATTGATGGTTTGTATTGAGAATTCAAAAATAGAATATGTCAAATACTTAGTGTGGCCAATTCAAAAAAAATGATTCCAAGATATTTTTCTTTTTCTACGAAATATATTTGTTTGCACACTTGAAACCTTTGCAGGGCTGTCGATATATGCGCCGAGGTCGATTTATGGTACTACGAAAAATGATTGTTAGCAAACTTGAACATTATTCCAAAGATTTAATAATTTACGAAAAATGGTTGTTAGCAAACTTAAACATTATTCCAAGATATAATAATTTACGAAATTTCTGCTACCACGAAAAATGGTTGTTAGCAATCTTCAACATTATTCCAAAGATTTAATAATTTACGAAATTTCTGCTACTACGAAAAATGGTTGTTAGCAAACTTAAACATTATTCCAAAATATAATAATTTACGATATTTCTGCTACTACGAAAAATGATTGTTAGCAAACTTGAACATTATTCCAAATATTAAATAATTTACGAAATTTCTGCTACTACGAAAAATGATTGTTAGCAAACTTGGACATTATTCCAAATATTAAATAATTTACGAAATTTCTGCTCCTACGAAAAATGGTTGTTAGCAAACTTGAACATTATTTCAAAAATTAAATAATTTACGAAATTTCTGCTCCTACGAAAAATGGTTGTTAGCAAACTTGAACATTATTCCAAATATTAAATCATTTACGAAATTTCTGCTCCTACGAAAAATGGTTGTTAGCAAACTTGAACACTATTCCAAATATTAAATAATTTACGAAATTTCTGCTCCTACGAAAAATGGTTGTTAGCAAACTTGAACATTATTCCAAATATTAAATAATTTACGAAATTTCTGCTCCTACGAAAAATGGTTGTTAGCAAACTTAAACATTATTTCAAAAATTAAATAATTTACGAAATTTCTGCTACTACGAAAAATGGTTGTTAGCAAACTAGAACATTATTTCAAAAATTAAATAATTTAAGACATTTCGGCTACTACGAAAAATGGTTGTTAGCAAACTTAAACATTATTTCAAAAATTAAATAATTTACGAAATTTCTGCTACTACGAAAAATGGTTGTTAGCAAACTTGAACATTATTCTAAATATTAAATAATTTATGAAATTTCTGCTCCTACGAAAAATGGTTGTTAGCAAACTTGAACATTATTCCAAAAATTAAATATAAACGAAATTTCGGCTACTACGAAAAATGGTTGTTAGCAAACTTAAACATTATTCCAAAAATTAAATAATTTACGAAATTTCTAATAAAAATAAAATAAATAAAAATAAAATACAATAAAATAAAATAAAATAAATTAAAATTAAATTAAATAAATAAAATAAAATTAAATAAAATAAAATAAAATAAAATAAAATAAAATAAAATAAAATAAAATAAAATAAAATAAAATAAAATAAAATAAAATAAAATAAAATAAAATAAAATAAAATAAAATAAAATAAAATAAAATAAAATAAAATAAAATAAAATAAAATAAAATAAAATAAAATAAAATAAAATAAAATAAAATAACATAAAATAATATAAAATTAAATTAAATTAAATACTTTGCAACAAAAATCTCACGTTGCTGGGCAACGGGCTTACAGCTAGTCTTAACATTAATAGCCGATAAAATAATCACTTTTCACAAATGTGTGCGTACTGATGTCCACTTCGCCCAATGATAGCGCTTTATTTTGAACACCAAACTTTTTCGGCCAATTGGAATGGACGTCTTTTTATATTCAAAATTCAAATTTCCTGGCTTAGAACTAAAGCATTGTAATAATATTGAGAGAACTTTATTTGAAAGTTTGCATGGCTACGAAGTTTTTTAAATAATCAAATGTACTGATTCGATTTTTTGAAGCTATAATTATAGGGCTAGGAGCTGATTTGACAGTGATTTTGTTCAGTGTCATCTTCTATTTATTAATAGTCGATAATGTCCGTTTTGATTGCATGATTGTCACTGATTTCCCCTCCCCCTGAAGACGGTCCCCTTCCCCCCACCCCTCTTGCCCGCTATCGCCATCCGTTCATTTTTCTCTGGCGTCTATTAGTGAATATTTGAAGTCATGACAAAACAATTAATTTTCGTACTGAACAAAAATATTCTGTCCAGCTGAGGATCGAACCCATGTCCCTTTTTCATTCTAATCGTTTTGCACAAATATCCATTGTTCCACAAAGCGATTAAAATTGGTGAGGTGGAACATCTATTTATTTTAAAAATTTCAAACCAAGTGTTTTCTTAGTGACCTTACAATGACATCTGTGAAGCAATGCACTAAACGAATTTGAATAATTGGAAAATAGAATATGTCAAATACTTATGAGATATTTTTCTTTTTCTACGAAATATACTTGAACATTATTCCAAATATTAAATAATTTACGCAATTTCTGCTCCTACGAAAAATGGTTGTTAGCAAACTTGAACATTATTCCAAAAATTAAATAATTTACGCAATTTCGGCTACTACAAAAAATGGTTGTTAGCAAACATAAACATTATTTCAAAAATAAAATATTTTACGAAATTTCTGCTACTACGAAAAATGGTTGTCAGCAAACTTAAACATTATTTCAAAAATAAAATATTTCACGAAATTTCTGCTACTACGAAAAATGGTTGTTAGCAAACTTGAACATTATACCAAAAAATAAATATAAACGAAATTTCGGCTACTACAAAAAATGGTTGTTAGCAAACTTGAACATTATTCTAAATATTAAATAATTTACGAAATTTCTGCTCCTACGAAAAATGGTTGTAAGCAAACTTGAACATTATTCCAAAAATTAAATAATTTACGCAATTTCGGCTACTACAAAAAATGGTTGTTAGCAAACTTGAACATTATTCTAAATATTAAATAATTTACGAAATTTCTGCTCCTACGAAAAATGGTTGTAAGCAAACTTGAACATTATTCCAAATATTAAATAATTTACGAAATTTCTGCTCCTAAGAAAAATGGTTGTTAGCAAACTTAAACATTATTTCAAAAATAAAATATTTTACGAAATTTCTGCTACTACAAAAAATGGATGTTAGCAAACTTAAACATTATTTCAAAAATAAAATATTTTACGAAATTTCTGCCACTACGAAAAATGGTTGTTAGCAATCTTGAACATTATTCCAAAAATTAAATAATTTACGCAATTTCGGCTACTACAAAAAATGGTTGTTAGCAAACATAAACATTATTTCAAAAATAAAATATTTTACGAAATTTCTGCTACTACGAAAAATGGTTGTCAGCAAACTTAAACATTATACCAAAAAATAAATATAAACGAAATTTCGGCTACTACAAAAAATGGTTGTTAGCAAACTTGAACATTATTCTAAATATTAAATAATTTACGAAATTTCTGCTCCTACGAAAAATGGTTGTAAGCAAACTTGAACATTATTCCAAATATTAAATAATTTACGAAATTTCTGCTCCTAAGAAAAATGTTTGTTAGCAAACTTAAACATTATTTCAAAAATAAAATATTTTACGAAATTTCTGCTACTACAAAAAATGGTTGTTAGCAAACTTAAACATTATTTCAAAAATAAAATATTTTACGAAATTTCTGCCACTACGAAAAATGGTTGTTAGCAAACTTAAACATTATTCCAAAAATTAAATATTTTACGAAATTTCTGCTACTACGAAAAATGGTTGTTAGCAAACTTAAACATTATTCCAAAAATTAAATAGTTTACGAAATTTTGGCTACTACGAAAAATGATTGTTAGCAAAATTAAACATTATTTCAAATATTAAATATTTTACGAAATTTCTACTCCTACGAAAAATGGTTGTTAGCAAACTTGAACATTATTCCAAAAATTAAATATAAACAAAAATTCGGCTACTACAAAAAATGGTTGTTAGCAAACTTGAACATTATTCTAAATATTAAATAATTTACGAAATTTCTGCTCCTACGAAAAATGGTTGTTAGCAAACTTGAACATTATTCCAAATATTAAATAATTTACGAAATTTCTGCTCCTACGAAAAATGGTTGTTAGCAAACTTGACATTATTCCAAAAATTAAATATAAACGAAATTTCGGCTACTACAAAAAATGGTTGTTAGCAAACTTAAACATTATTCCAAAAATTAAATAATTTACGAAATTTCTGCTAACTATAAAAATAAAATAAATAAAAATAAAATAAAATACAATACAATAAAATAAAATAAAATAAAATAAAATAAAATAAAATAAAATAAAATAAAATAAAATAAAATAAAATAAAATAAAATAAAATAAAATAAATAAAAATAAAATAAAATACAATACAATAAAATAAAATAAAATAAAATAAAATAAAATAAAATAAAATAAAATAAAATAAAATAAAATAAAATAAAATAAAATAAAATAAAATAAAATAAAATAAAATAAAATAAAATAAAATAAAATAAAATAAAATAAAATAAAATACCATAAAAAAAAAAAAAAATACTTTGCAACAAAAATCTCACGTTGCTGGGCAACGGGCTTACAGCTAGTTACCCCTTAATATCTGTAGCATGCCCTCGCTAACGTTTGAGCCGGTGCTAGACGGCCATTGTTGAAACGAACGAATGCATGTTTATGCCACTCGATTCGTATAAATGAGGATTGAGTGTTTTTTTTGTAGTTGTACTTGTTTACACGAAGTACTGATCAAAATAGACCGATGCCAGTATTAATGAACTAGCTTTAATTTCATATTTAAGTTTAATAAAAATAAATTGAACGTTTTTAAGAAAATAAACTTTTTATGGATGGGATATAAATGATTGCATAAAAAAGTTTTTAGCAAATGAAGTAACGAATTACCGATATTGATTTATAAAGTAATAAAAGTAAGCTTTTTTCCGGTATTTTTGGTGAACCGCTATTGGAATTTGTAATGCCGATATATATTATACAATTCCGAAATGCGGGTATTTATTTCTTCTTACAGTATTACAAACTCTATATTCAGGTGTATGATGTTACATATGGGAAAACTGATAATTCCTTCAATGTGCGTATAATTTACCAGGGTTGTGGAGTCGGCCTGTTTTAACAGGAGTCGTGATCGAAAAAAACTAAAAACGTCGAATCCTTCTAAAAAATTGCTAAGGTCAATTGTGGCGCCACTGCATGCTACTAATCCTAAACATATAATTATAGTCCTGTTTTACGCTATGGTTGGAGTCGGAGTCTTCGTTTCTTCACAACTCTTTATTAAATACAATTTATTAAATAATTATAAATTATATATATACATGTTGTATTCGAGATACTGATAAAAGGCAATTTAGCAATAGTCGGGTCCGTGATGTAGTGGTCAACGTCGGCGGCTACCGTCACGGATCTCACGGGCTCAAGTTCCAGTACGAACAGCATTTTCTTTGATTTCTGTTCGAAAGCATGGGTGTTTGCATAGCAGTCCAAGTTCCAAGCAGTGTCATAGAAAAAACAGCAAAAAAGACCGGGCCGTTAAATCTCAGCCGCTCCTAACAATTTTTATGGCGGTTATACGTAGATCAAGTCTAAATTCCAATTTATGAGCTTATTTTTCGTTGAATATAACATGTATGTTTGAAAGATTTCTTGTATGGATATTCTGTAATTCTTTGGTGTTATTAATTTACAATTTACGATACATCGGAAGGGTCATATATGCAAATTAAGTAATGATTGTAAGAAATATAGCGAATGGCAAGAAATGCGATGTGTGGTAAAACAAATAAAATTTAACTTCCCACTATTAAATATCACAGTTATATAAAATATTGATTATAAATAACATAAAACAACAGTAACAAGCGGAATCCATATTATATTATATACGATTTTGACGCCTATTGTGATATTATGAAATAAATGCTGCGTCTTATCATATAATAATGGCAATATACCAAGTAAATGATGATTTAACCAATATTAATATTTAAAAAATAATGAAGTGAAATGTGCTACCCTAGTTTGACTTACTGATTTTTGATTACTGATATGACTTGAGAAATCCTATGGAAAGATTGGGTAACGAGCCAGTGTGCACAAATAAATTTTGAGATTAATTATTAATTGATTAAAATCCCAATAATGACGTTGATTTTTTTTAATGAACTATCCAACCTCATATTCTGTATTGAAATATTGTAAAAAAAATAATTTTAATAAAATGATTTGCCTTCATTGTTTGCTTTTGTTCTCCGAGATTTTTCTTCAAAAACCTTAGAAAATGTGATTTTTTCTTTTTTTGAAAAATATGTAATTGAAAAGATATATAATTACGATATAAATATGTATTTCCTACAATATATCAGAAACAAATGGCTTAATAATGATGTGATATTACTTTGAAAATTATGACGCCGGCCCGCTTATCTGAAAAAAGTACCTGTTTTCAGCTCCATAGCATGGCTTTCAATATTGGTGGCTTTGGTGTTTGTCATTTCTAAAATTCCTTCCAACCCTTCCAATCCTAAAATAACGGGGCTAGTGAAACCGGTAAGCTAACCACTAAACATATATGTTTTTATCTCTACTCTTTTTTGAAAAACGGGAGGTCAATCAACTAAGTAACAAGCAGGTAAGATAGCTCTAACAGAAGGCCGTATCTGAAAATATATCTGTCTACATATATTGAAACCTGATGTTTTTAAGATTATTCGAAATGGTTTAAATTATGCCACGTATTTGTTTGTACGGTCTGCTTAGTCTTTCAACCATCTCATTTTAGAATATACTAACAAAAATAATAATTAAGGTTATGACTGTGTACAATAGTTAGTTACCATTTAACACGAAAACAGTTCTTCACTTTGATGCCGTCAATTAGTTATTACGATAATTAGAATTTTAAATTTTGTTGTTTTGAGTGAAATTTATAAGCAGAATTATAGACAACCGTTTCATTTGGCTCGCAGGCCGCATTTTGGATGTTCCTATACCATCAAATCTACATGCGATCATAGTGAAGGGCGGCATTTGTCAAGTGAGATCGGCGTCCCGACAGCAATTTTCCTCGCCCGGTTGGCGTCGTCAGTCAAATGGGTTCTTTCTTTGGCATCTCATTTCCTTCGGCAAATATCATTGAGACTTTTGAACTCACCATTGCTAGCAATCCCACGGAAAGCTGGGGCATAACTCGTAAGATTTTGCACTGCCAACTGACTAGGAAATGAGCATCTTTACTTTAGATAAAGTGATTTCCAAATGTTGGTTTTTCAATACCAATTTCAATAGTAAACTATTGTATATAATAGAAACATTAATAATTTCTTAACTATAATATATGTATCTAGTGATACAAGTTCGCTGTTGATTGTTCCACCGTGAACCGTTATATGTACATATGCAGCTGCATTGTATAAAACAATAACGATCAAGATCAAAATCAAAATCGAATTTACTATTCATATACTTGGCCCGTAACAAATCGATTAAGCATGCATCAACGTACTTAAAAAAAGGTAAAGAAAGAGTGAAAAAATAAATATGAGTGGTTCAGCCGTTTATTTAAAGTGATATAAGTATCTTGTGTATTTGTACACTGAAAGTTGTTTAATCTTCTCCGCGTTGATTATAAGGAGGAATAAGGAATTTCCGTCTCCCTATATGATGTCACAAATATATTGAATGCTTCAATGTTGGCTTTGGTTTAGATGAGGTCAGCGTGGCTTAGTGGTCTCGTATGAGAAAGAACTGCAGCAACAGGTCTTTTTGTTGGCATTCCGCTTCTATTTTACTATTTTATTACTCAAGTTCACTCCCAATTTGAAGTCTACGGTTTCCTAATCTCAACAGATTTTTTCATCGAGATCTTCTTGTTACTTAGTGAAGAGAGAAGATGTAGAAGGATATGGCTATGACAGAGCTAGTGGTTAGCTAATGTTCTTGTAGCGCCACGTTTTTAGGATCAGAGAGTGGTGAGGAATCTTATACATCGCAGAAAACCAACTATGCCTTTGAAAAAAAATCCATAACAAATTGAAAAACAAATTTGAAATTGTCCGTACTGGAACTCGGACCTATTCACGTCGCAAACTTAACCAACGAATTTGACTCGGTCAATTTACACTTATAAAATATAATTACCAATTCATTTAATCGCCAAAGTTTCTTAATATTTTTCCAAAAATTATTTTCTTATTTTATTCATGTCCACTCTCAGTGTGAAACATATGGCTTCCAAAAATAGAAATTATACAGATGACTGATAGAGGAATAGGTAAAGGGCCGGACTAGTAGTAAACTAACACTCGCTACATCCCGTTATTTAAGGATTGGAAGGGTGAGAGCGAATTATCTGACATCATAAACAGCCATGTCTTCGAACAGAAATTGATAAACAGAATACTTGAGATCAGTCAAGGAAGCCAACGACGTTGACCGCTGCACCACGAACATCTAAGCTTAAACAAATTATGAAAAATATTGAAAATGTGAAAAAGGTTTCACTTAACTTTAACATATTTTCAGCCTGAATTATTATTACCACGATATAAACTTTCGCTTTGGTTATGTTTTGAGCCGCGGAAACATTTTCCAACAATAAAAAAAAATACGAAGAACCGCTGGACTAGATTTAGTTACCAGACCATTGCGGTATACATCATCGGATATAAAGCGCGCTAGGTTATGTTAGGTTACGGTTATCTTTTTTTTCTTTTGATAACATCCCTTATCGGAAGTCGGTCACCGTCAGGGGTTTTTGCAGTCCGAAACAGTTTAGCAAAGCTGTTGTGCTCCTAACAAAGACGGATTTTTTTTGCACATAAAAATTGACGTCATTTTCTTTGAGCCACTGATTTTCTTCATAAGTGATATTGCATAATATATACCACGTTAAACTTATTGTTTCTTCGTTTCAAGCATATTGATAGAGCCTTACATTGTTCGTGCAATTAAATCAAATAATTTTCATCTGTATATACAAGTACTTTTTACAATATTAATATTTCTCTACGTATACTTTTTTTATCAAATCTCAATTTTTTCAAAAATATTTTCTTACGATATATTGTAAATAAAGAAATATTAAGACGAGTATAGTAATAAGGCTACAATTTTCAAACCTGGCTCGTTCCAAAATTGTTGAATCAAGAGCCATGAATGTAAAAAATAAAAACAAATTTTATTAAACAAAGTATTTTTAAAAAGTAGAATCAAACCTGATTTGATAACATACAAAATATCATTTCAAAGTAATGTAAAACTAAAAATATTTTTTAAATACATATTGTTTTACAAAATTAAATTCAAGTTTAATTATGTAATCATTTTGGAATGAGCCGTGTTTGCAAATAATAGTCTCAGTTAACACAGTTAAACGTCAATACTTTAAATAAAAACAGATTGAATTGTCACGACAGTCAAGTTGTTTTTATTTCTCCAAAAAGTACTGCAATTTGATTGAATCGGTGAAAGTGTTTTGCAGATGACACAAAACATTATCCGATAGAAACATCATGATTATTTCTGCGGACACCTTTTCAGTAGGCATAATTTAACTAGTCCCAATAATACTTTCACAATCTTTATATTTATCAACAATAGAAAAAATATTTTGAGTCTTCTTTAATTTTCAAAACATGCAAGTGCAAACAAAGTGATGAATTGAGAGGTTTCATAATTAGAACCGAACCAGGTTTCATTAACACGAAACAGAATATCAAAAAGAATTCGATCATAAAAGAAGCAGATTTTTTAAATTGGTTGTAATTATCTTTTGAGTAGGCATTGACGACACTGTTAAGCTTTGAAAACAGATTATGAGAACAGTTTTTTTCACTTATGCTACTTATACTAAGAATGTCAATTGAAGTTTCTTCGGTCCACCTTTGAGTAAAGAAAAATCATTCAACAACTCTACGCCTCTGGCTTACTTATACAAGCTTTTTCTAATTAAACGAATAAAATTGGCAAAAGAACATGAATATTTTCTGCTTGCGTTAGGTTTTGAACATTGCAAGTTTCACAAAGCACGGCATTATTATTTCTTAATAAGATTTTTAGAATATTTTCCTAATTAATTTTACTTGTGACAGTGATTTCAGCTTTGAAAAGAACACAAGGAATCACGTCAGTGCTTACCATTAATTTCAATAAACTTGCAATAAGCGAGATCAACTACATATTACATTTAACTCTTACTAGCTGTAAGCCCGTTGACCTCAACGGGGGAATTTTTGTTGCATTTATAAGTAGTTAGAAAATTTACTGGCGTGAAAAATAAATTACAAACCTATTTATTGAACAAGCCAGAAATTCTAAAAGTAAAAGAAATATATCTCGAGGCATATATCGACAGCCCTGCCCTGCAGTATTTTAATTGTAAATTATATAATTTTTGGAATAATGTTTAGGTTTGCAAACAATCATTTTTCGTAGTAGCATAAATCAACCTCGGGGCTTATATCGACAGCCCTGATGTATTTTTATTGTAAATTATTTAATTTTTGGAATAATGTTTATGTTTGCTTACAATTATTTTTCGTAGTAGCAGAAATTTCGTAAATTATTTCATTTTTGGAAAAAATTTTAATTTTGCTTAAAATTATTTTTCGTAGTAGCAGAAATTTCGTAAATTATTTAATTTTTGGAATAATGTTCAAGTTTGCTAACAATCATTTTTCGTAGTAGCAGAAATTTCGTAAATTATTTTATTTTTGGAATAATGTTTAAGTTTGCTAACAACCATTTGTCGTAGTAGCAGAAATTTCGTAAATTATTTTATTTTTGGAATAATGTTTAAGTTTGCTAACAACCATTTGTCGTAGTAGCAGAAATTTCGTAAATTATTGAATTTTCGGAATAATGTTTAAGTTTGCTAACAACCATTTTTCGTAGAAGCAGAAATTTCGTAAATCATTTAATATTTGAAATAATGTTCAAGTTTGCTAACAATCATTTTTCGTAGTAGCAGAAATTTCGTAAATTATTTTATTTTTGGAATAATGTTTAAGTTTGCTAACAACCATTTGTCGTAGTAGCAGAAATTTCGTAAATTATTTTATTTTTGGAATAATGTTTAAGTTTGCTAACAACCATTTGTCGTAGTAGCAGAAATTTCGTAAATTATTGAATTTTCGGAATAATGTTTAAGTTTGCTAACAACCATTTTTCGTAGTAGCAGAAATAGACGTTGTAAATTTTTTAATTGTGATTATTTTATCGAATATTAATACATAGGTATTTATTTTTTGAAAAACATATCACGCTTATCAATCGGATTTTATTATTTTCATACGATCAAGATGTACTGTGTTTAAAAAAAAAGTTATAAACCCAAAAAAAAACGTTTAAGGTGAGACTCGAACCACTGACCATCAGCTTACGAATCTGGCGCTCTGCCTTTTGGGTAGAGCGGAACTAACCCTACGTGCGAAAATTAGAACATAGATGCTTTGCTTCAAATAAAAAACAAAAGTTTCAAAATTCGAACACAATTCAATATATATAATGTAATTTTATCGCATCTGGCAGTTGTACGTTACCCTAGAGGTAAAGAATTCAACTCATAATCCGGAGACCGTGTTTCGAATCCCGGCCCTTGGTTCTTTTTTTGTATGAGAATTCAATTTTTCAGCGATTTGATATGTTTCATCAAATAACAGTGTATGGAAAAATTGTTTTTAGTATGAATAAAAAAATGGAGACAGCGCGGCTGGGGAGGAGGAGGGGCAGGGGGAGGGGAAATCGGGGACATCCTTCATACACTCACTCAAACAAACGGACGGACCTTATCGACTACTAATATATAGATAACCAAAATAAGAACAAAATTTGACTTTTATTTTAAATGTATATTTTTTGCCCCATTGTGAAATATATGGGCTTTGACATAAGATTTTCTACCAGAACTAGTTGCAACCCAGCTCAGTCGCTTGTAGAGAGTAGAATAGAAAGATGGCTTGAAAAGTATTAGATTGTACTTATACTCTCTACGACATAGTTCCTGAACTGTTTTGGGCCCGTGACCCTTTTTAAGTCTCATATTTTTCAGAGGCCTCCATACCCGTTTTTTAATATAAGTTTTTCGAGGCTCTGTAATACAATTATTCGGGATTGATATCTGGGGAAAAAATTGAGAAAATGAAAGATTCCAAAATATTATTTAACGGATTCCCCAAAATGAAAACACGCAAGACCATTTTTTTTAGCTCTTTTAATTTCAAAAAGCCGTAATTGCCGAAAATTTGGGACCTTTTACCTTTTTTTCGCTGCATGATTTTAAAAACCTGGTAGCTTATGGATTTGCCCGTGGCCCCCCAAAATTGTGCTGTGGCTCCCCTTAAATTACTTTTTCTCTTTGGCCCCCTTGGAACATGCCGTGGCCCCCGATCAAGAAACCTTGCTCTACGCAATATTGTAAAGATTTCAAAGATTTTTTTGTAAAATATATTTTTTTATTTGTGATTATATTAAGTTTGATAACTTTGTTATTCCACTGATCGGATTTCACAAATCTGTGAAATAATACTCATTTCGATTCCAAGCTCTTCCAGCTTGACATGTTAGTAAATAGTCCCAAATAGAAATGCGGCAATATTATTCAGAATGCTAATGGCATCATTTCGGATGAACAACGAACATGAACAACGGACATGAACAACGAACGGGAGAAATTCTCAAGCTCAAGACGATACAGGTCTGTATAACTCCGATCGTCATACCGACTTAGCTTAATATAGGGCAGCGATACTCAACTTATTTTTCGTCTGGGACTATGGATGAATGGATAATTTTATTTTTTCAAGATTGCTAATTATGATATACAAAATATAATATCATTCGATAGATAGATATACTGACGGTGATATATTAATTAATATTTTTTGGTTTTTTGTGTGTACATCGATGGTTATAACATACATGAGTGACAGCAGCACGGGCAGTGTTTTATTTCACGAAAAAGTTTCCGGTTGTACTCTCTGAATAGCAGATATTTTTTCAGGAAAGGCATACTGGGCATACTGGGCACAATACTAAAGTTTTGCGATGAGCTTTTGAATATAATGCATATACGCACCATGAGCTTTCATGAATTCACCTCTAGTATGTATAACCGTAATGGATTACAATGAGAAAAACAACAATCTTTCGTAAAAACAGGAAACCGGGTTTTTTTCATGTCACAGTGGTACGCGATCTACAGAAATGGCGGTCAGTGTCTTCATTGTAAACTAGATTTTTTTTTCTTGCTTAAATAGGATTAAACTAAGAATTATTACTAAGTCTCGGCATTTTTTCCATTCATTACTTCCTGGGACACGAGACATAAAATTGTCACGTCTCGGAAATTATTGCGTCCAGAGACCGCAATACTGGAGAATTTTTATGAAAAAAAAATTAAACGATAATGCACAAACACTGTAGGTAACTCAAAACTTTTGCAAAAACTCAAATATTGAAAAATTACAATATTTTATTGTTAGTATTACTATTAATTTTTATTTCACGTAATTCGATGGATTCGTTTGATTTTGCTGATGAAAACGTTCTTTCGAAAAATATAATAATACGTTGGGTAGGTAATTTCATGGTTATTGCAAAAAAATATCCGTCACACGTACTTAGAGTGGTAATATTTTATTTTATTGAAAAATGATAGGTTTTGAAATTTTCTTACCTTTTTTAAATACATTTCGAAATGAACTCAAGGTACTAAGATTTTCAAACAATATACACATATATAATGAATTGATAAAATCTGTTTCATACACACTTTAATTTAAAAAATAGCATGTCTTATGTCTCGAGTTAATTCATTCAAATGTCCCGGGAACCGAGAGCGGCAAAAGGATTCGATTCCCCGAAAAATTATTCTCGGGTTGTGTCGATGAATAATTATTTAATTTTAAAAAGATTTTTTCCCTTTTAAAAAATATTTTTTTTGTTGTTATTATTATGTAAGGAATGTTTTACGGAAAAGCGGTCACAAGTTACCCTTTAAGGTTATAAAAATCGAAAAAAATGTAAATCCGTGCACGATGATGTATGTCACATTAATTATTTATACTTAAATTTTCTTGACAATAACATTTATACCATAAAACAAATAGAAAGAGTTCTCTTACAAAAGTAACTTATTGAATTTATTATTTACTAAGTTTTCTGAGAGGTTTGTTCATTTCATTTGAATGGAATTGAATTCAATTTCTTGTTCAAGATCTTTCTATCGCTTTGTTGAAACTTTACAGTTATATAGCCGTTTCAAGGAGTGCTTCAAAGAATGATTGTAAATATAATATATATATTGCCGTCTCTTATACAATATCGAAAGATGAAGGTAGAAACATTTCCTAGGTAGATTTTTCGATAAGTTATACTAGGTATATTATACTCTTCTTGCAATAATTTTCGCATAAAATATTTATAAAATGACAAAATGTAACATACTTTAAATACAAAAATAGTTAAAATACAGAAAAAGTTTACAAAAAAGTACTAAAAATACAACGTGAGGCTTTCATAAATTAAAAATACGAAATGGTTTGTCTTGAGAAGAGTTTCCGTTAATTAAAAAGAATGCAACACATTAAAAGAAACACTATTTTGTACTAATGTCACATTAACGTAATTTTATACATGAGCCCTCAAGAGGCGAAGTGATCCAACTATTATAGTAAAATGGTAAAACTTTTTTCTTTTCTTACACGTCTTTACTGGGTGTTTTTTTGGATTGATTTTTTTTTATTTTACGGAGATAACAATATTCCAATGTGAATTAACTGAGGTTGCTTCAATTTTACGATACTTTAAGATGGGTAGAGTATTACAACGCATCTAACTTTTTGAAATACTATTTGGCTCATTTCACTACTTATGGGCTCATATGTGTCGGGAACGGTTTTGATCACCACGAGAACTTTTATTTGATTTTTCACTTTAAAAAGTAGTGCTTCTTTTTTAATATAATGGCTGTCCACCAAAAGGGATAGAATTCATTAATTATTTGGCATCGTTCAATATTGATATAAGTTGTTTTCCTATTGGACCGTTTTTCTAATTAGCAACACCAATTTGATAATTGGCAACTGATTTGTGCACAGTTTGATTTTCCATTTCAAGAATTGAAACCCCTTGCCCATCGTGTGCGTCGTGGATAGGCCGAAAACAAGATTGCTATTGATCCTTATTTTCAGCACAAAGTTTTGTTCAGCAATAAGGCACAATTTTGGTTGAATGGCTTCGTCAATAACCCAAATTTCTCATGAGACGCCGTTACATCTATAAGACAATCACTATTTGGTGTGCTTTATGGGCTGGTGGAATCATTGGTCCATATTTATATGTTACAGTCAATAGAGAGTGTCATAGATCCAAGATAATTGACATATTCGTTCCTGAATTAATTGCATTCATGTGTAAGTGCGCTTTTTGTATTTCTAGTATTTAAAAATAGCCACAGCTAGCACAAAAAATACAGAATGTGAAAGTTTAATTTTTAACAACATTTTGGAGCAACTGGGGACGTTTGTCTGCAAAGACGCGGTGAATATTGGTTTCTATGCAGTCTTTCGTCTCTAGTTTTTCGGCGTAGTTTAGCGAATTCACACATCCCCACATAAAATAATCCAGATGTGTTTAATCACACGATCTTGTAGATCACAGGTCCATGTCACTCGCTGTGGTCTACTTAGTTAGAGCTTGCTCCACCGATCAGGTGGGTCTGGGTTTGATTCCCGGTAAGGTCAATGTCAAATTGGATTTTTTCATGGACATGGGTGTTTGTGACGTCAATTCTCTTTGAGTAAATCTCATGTGACAATTTCTCATCGAGTATATCTCGTATGATCTTTCAACTCAAAAACTTTCAAATATTTGACGCATTGGCGTAAGCTGTAATGTCAAATATTTTTTTTAATCAAAAAATTAAAATAATATATATTACACGAAATTACCCACTCATCGATTTTTTCCTTCAAAAAATGTTTTTGCGCCGTCTTGTTGAATCCACAGGCCATAAAACGTCGCGCTTTCAGCAAATTCGTTAGACGCTGCAAACTTTCATACAAAGTTTGTATGAAAGTGCGCTTAACGAAATTGCTTAGAGTAAGATTTCTCAGCCGGGATCCACAGCATATTCTAAGGGGGGCACAGAAAATATTATGTTAGGGTAGCCACAGCACAGATTTGGGGGGATAAGTCCAGATGATGCCTAAAAATTTTCTTTAAATCTTAAAATAACGGGTCGTAGCGAAAGTGATTATCTAACTACTTGTCCCGTCTTATCCATATTTCTATATCCGCAGTTCTAGAAGAATAAGGCATTTTTCAATACTAGAGTTTGAATCCTCACAATGCTCAGCAGTCAAATAGCTTAATGTGGTTTTTTATGCTCATATAATGTAATATGGTTCAAAATAATCTTCTTTCGTTGAAAAAGTAGTAAAAACAAAACATTACATGTTGTGGGTTAACCGATTTTTCAACAACGCCCCTCATATTTCAAAATTTACTTACAAATTTTCTTTCAAGAGGGTAGCGAATTGAAAACGCTAACATTCTTATGTTCTAGCATAATATTAAATACCTACATATATAATTATAAATGAGTTTTAATTTCTTATAATATCATTCCTTCGAAGGTTGATTTTACGTTATATCAATATCAATGAAACTTAGTAAATACTGAGCTCTGCCGAGACTGATCTGGACATTCTAGGTAGAAAAATATATAATATACTCAGAAAATTGATTGTAGAAGTAGTTTATATTCAATTGAAATTCTTCGATGTATTTGCAGTGGATATTTGATCGTACGTTATATTAATTAAATGTACGTAGTGTAAAACGTAATGCTGAAATATTGTATGTTGAGTATAAAATAATATTAATTAATAAACTTTACAATATAATTTAAAGATACGTACACTTAGATAAAGGGTCTATGTAACACACATGATGATGGTTTAACATTGTTTTGGATATGGACATGAGCTACTTTTAAGATGTTAACTGTAAATTGTTAACGGTAAAAAGCATTATATTCAATAAATAAAACATTTTGTGTACGTTTTCGCTCATCGCGATCATTATTTACCAATCATTCTCCGTGGCTAATCATTTGATAACGTTCGCAATAAGCAAAACTAGCTTTGATAATATTGATAAATATGTGGAGTTAGTCCAAATGTTTGTTTTAAGCCACAATCATTTCATATGTTATCGGTGTCGTGGTAGCTTGATAATGGAACATATCACCAGTTGTAATTTAGAGTAATTTTTCTTGTACATGAATTCTCCGCACAAGAAAACTCCGTACCCCAATTTTTCCTATTTATTTTCAACAATAATAAACAAATATAATAAAACATATCGTTTTTTGAAGTTATACTTCTTTAGGCGCGTTATGCAAAAATGATGAGAGTGAAATTTTAAGATGCGCGCGCATCACCGTCACACACAAAATTCACAGGTTAAAGTGTCATGTTGGCACGCTCGTTCAGTAGTGATTGAAATTGAATATTTTGATTAATATTATTTACTATTCGTAGTGATTAATATTATTTACTACCTACTAGTGAAAAAAAATAATTGTGCTTATATACTTTTTAAATTGCGTCAATATAATTGAGGGTAACTATCCGTATGTATTATTTATTGATATAATACTATTGTTTATTGATGCAATACTAGCGGGCGGGCGGTATTGAGCGTTCTTGATATTTTTTTATAACCTACAAACGTCAAACGTTCTGTATTAGACCTTATAACACCCCTTTTTAACATTAGATATCTCTGTTTGTTTATGTATCTATCTGTCTGTCTATCTGTGTATGTCTATTTATGTATTTATGTGTCACGTGCGTAATTGTGCAATAGAGTGGCTTTGCGAACGCCGTCGAACACGTGTCAATTTCGTTCCTTGTTCCCAGAGTCGCGATTCCGAACGAAATTGGCCGTGTTTTTTTTATTAATTTCTAATATCTTATTCTCTACAATAAATCTTAATCATCAATCTAAGATTCTTTTAGTTTAGATTTGATGACTATTAATAGTACTATTTAATTTCTATTCCAGTTTTCAAGATGGGTAAAACAAATCCAGAAATGTGTTAAGACTATTACAATCGAAAGAAAGCTGCCAAGGATGCTGAAAAAATTCGGCAAGGCTTGTCAGTACAAAAACCAATTTAAAAAAAAACAGATGCAGAACGTTCTGCTTATAGGCTGCGCAAAAAAATCATAAACCACTGATAACTGAAGTTCCGATTCAATCATTACCGGAAGATGCTATGGCAGTAAACATAATTTAAAAATAACTTTCGCATAATGAGAGAATTTATGTTACACTTAATGTAAGAAAATATATATTTATTTATTTAATTTTTCAAATTTTAACTGACCTTTATTGACTGTGTTAACTATCCTTCTCCAGTCCTTTTATATTTTATTGTAATAAATTATTTGCATGCAATTAAAAATTGTTTTTTAATGATGCCAAAGAAGTATAACTTCTGACGCGCGTACATAAAGTACACGCACCCTTTTAACTGATATTTGTATCAGATCGGTGTTATCGCATCTTTATTTTTTTGAGATAAAGTATAGATGCTAGAAGCTTAATCATAAAAGATTAAATTTTTCATTTGCTGTATGTATACTCAGAACTATCAATTTATTACAACAAACTTTTGCAAAAACAGTGACGGTATGTACAGTTCAAGCAAGAATATTTTCAAATTTGTTTTTTTTGTTCTATTGAATTTAACGTTTTTTTTACATTTTTTACTTGAAATTAATTGAAATATGCAACATGAACAATTCTCTAACAGTAAAAGATTGTTAAATTTGTCCCTTTAAAAAATCAAACAGGTTATAGAGTGTCTAGGAATTGTGGAACGTTTTGATAAAAAAATGTGCTAATAGTTCAACTTATCAAACGAATCGGTTACGAATTATCGTCGACGTCGACGATTTTGTATCAAATATATTATGTGATGCCTAGTGATTTGAAATGGAAAAATGGAGAAATATTAAACGACTGATAATTGTGTGTTCGTTAACATTCATTTAAAGAGTACAACATGTATTATTTACACAAATTAGAAGTTAATATAATTTTTATGATAAGTTATTATTAGTCTATGAGCTAAGCTAACCGACACATTATATGAACGGAAACGTTCCTGTTTTTATGTATGAAATGACATGAGGTGAAACGCACATATAATGTGAATGTGCGATTTTTTTTTTAAAAAGACAGCAAATATCACTTACTTATGAATCGTTTTTAGACCGAGAGCATTTCTGCTCGACCACCCACCGTAAATTTTATGTTCCGTCTAAAACTAATAAAACGTGTAAAAACGACCCTCAGTATCATGAAAATGACCCCCCTTCTGTATTATATGTGTATATGTATGCGCATGTGTGTGTACACGTGTGTATATAGTATGTAGGAATGTATATATAATGTGAATGTATATATAATGTTGCGAATGAATGCATATGGTGCTCCCGTGAACTGGCTAAGGAACTAAGGATATTTCACCTCTGTAGTAATGAAGCCCTGCAGTCGGCAACGATGGCAACAAACTACCAAAACATTAGCGATGAAGGAGACTCGACAAACTTAGAATTTTGCGATTTTCTTAATTTCAAAGTAATCAAGTTATTTACATCATTAGTTATGACCTAATTTAAAAAAAAATCTGGTTCGCCATACAATTATTTTAGGCACTTATTTGGGCACCAGACCTAAATACACACTATTGTGATGTATGCATTTTTTTTTTTTAAATATATGTACATGGTTTTCATTTATTTATTTTTGCAAAGGAAATCAGGGTTGAGCACATGCACAATATTTTCAAAAAATATCAAATTTGTACATTTTGCATAAATAGAACGACTGCATTTGAAATGACGTAATCTAAAATAATTTTCGTCAGATGGATTGAAATTCGTGTTTCGGTAGGTGATGGGGAAATTTGAAAAATGTGTCACGCCAACGTCGTGAAAATAAAATTGTTGGAAACTTGTTCCACTTGTCATTTTTCGTATTTATATTTCTTTCATTTTTTTTCTTCAAAAAATCAATTGTGAAAATAAATACAGCTTTACATTGTAATTTTCAAGCAAACGAATATTATTTTCTATGCGATGAAATTTTTATTACTTTAATGAAAAGGCTTATATGTATTGCCTTTAAATAAAATAATGCTATTTTCAGTTATTTGAAACTGTTGTAATAAAGTCACTACTTTTACAATGTCTACCATGTAGTCCTGAGAAGGGCATTCAATCCCAGAATCCCATCCGATTTCGTGATCCCGAAATCCCGGGATCGTGATTCCCAGGATTTCAAAATTGTCGGGAAAAATTTCTCAATCCCGAATTTCTATACGATTTTATGGTGAATGTTCAATCTCGGGATTACAAGAAGTGTCCGGGATTGGATGCCTTAGTCCTGAGGTAAAAAGGGTTGGGCTTTCGTTCACAAGATCAGTGTTTCTCAACTTTTTTGGGCCCAAGCCCCCTTTTGAGTGTCTTTATTTGTCAGTGGTCCCCTTACCATTGCTTTGTCTTCTTTGAAAGTATTTTTTGTGAATTTATGAATTTTGCTCTTCGCAGGAATTTGCGGATTTTCCAAAATAACCAGCACGGGACATTTTTATTTTTTAGCTCTTCCGATGGTTTCAATTTCTAAGTCCGAGGAATTTAGAATTTTACCAGAAAACCAGTGTGGGACGTTTTTTTTAAAACTCTTCCTAGGATTTCGAATCCTAGGAATTTGCCCGTGGCCTTTCTAAGCTGTGCTGTGGCTCCCCAAATCTAAAAAACTCTGTGCACCCCTGAGGGGCCACAGGGCTCCTGGTTGAGAAACCTTGTACTAGATAACTGGTTCATTGAAATTAAAACATCTTATCTGGATAATGGGAGGGTACAAAGAGCGACTGGCGTACTGCTTCCCAATTCCATCCTTCTTTCTTTTCGTTACCGCACATAAATTTCGAACGACTGACTTATCTGAAGATCACTTCTCGTATAATTAAGATATCTTGAGACGCTTCTATAAAAAAGCGTATTATCTACATTTAGAGTGGATATAATTATAAATAGTGCTATATTAATTCTGTTGGGTCCATGGTGCAGTATTCAACGCCGTCTTCCGTGACGGATATGACGAGTTCAGGTTCAGATATAAATAGATTTTTCATCAAATAACCACAGCGAGAGCGACAAGGAAACCACTAGTTCTGTCCTAGAATTTATATACCATTAGTATATAAAAACAGAAATATACTTTTATTAGGAGTTACTAACTCCACATTTGGAGTGGACATGTATAATATAATGTTAATTTTGACGTCAGTCACTGATGACAGTAGATGTCAAATTTTTAAAAGAATATCTAACGATTAACTTACGAAATTGTGTATAATATTGTATATTTTCATATAACTTAAATAATAGCATATTATGATAATAATGTGTTAAGGAACTTTTATTTTGTGGAATGATGAAAGTTGACTCCCCGCGGCATTCAAAACAAACGGAACGTGCAACGCGGTCCGGAAGGATATGTGCGCCAAATGTGTTGAAAATGATATAATGTACGAATATTTCAAAATCTACCCTTGACGGGGGTGTGTTCGCAGGGTGGAATATAGTATGTAGGTGGTCAAAGAGTGGCACTAGAAAAATATGCTCATATCGCAAAGAGAGAAACATAGGATGTTAAATAAGGATTTCGAATTTGGTATTTTTATATTTCCGCACAAAGTCTGTCAAAGCAATCGCCTCATTTCTTAAATGCGGGTTTCTTGAATTTCATATATTCCATGATAAATGCTGGAAGTTTTGCGAAGAACTTGAAAATGTTTTCGCGTTTATTGTTTGAAATATTGTAGGTGCGGTTTCTAGATCCAGAATCAAGATACAAACGGTATTTTTAAATATTTTTTGTAAATACACACATAGTTATTTAAAAAAACATGTGACACTAAAACAGTTTTGTAGATTCGGCCACGTTTTAGGGCGAACGTAATCTTCCGTACACAAATTCTCTGCATACCATTACGAACATATGAAATATATTTTAATCCATGTCCGCTTCCAATGTGGAGCATATAACCTTCTAACGGAAGTATCTCAACAGATTTTTTCTACAAAAACTTGCGTGTTATCCAGTTGCTCATTTTATCTTTTTTCAAAGAGAGTCGGTATAGGTATATATATCAATAAATTAATTGAAAAAATGCTATTCGTACTGGGATTCAAACCCGTGATGTCCGACATGGAAATCAAGAAAGTTGACCACTGCGCCATAAACCCGACGATAGAATATATGTATAGCATTCTCAAAAATATTATTTATTGGTAAAATAAAAAAGGGTGCGTGTACTTATGTACGCGCGTCAAAAGTTATACTTCTTTGGCATCATTAAAAAACAATTTTTAATTGCATGCAAATAATTAATTACAATAAAATATAAAAGGACTGGAGAACGATAGTCAACACAGTCAATAAAGGTCAGTTTAACTTTGAAAAATTAAATAAATAAATATATATTTTCTTACATTAAGTGTAACTTAAATTCTCTCATTATGCAAAAGTTATTTTTAAATTATGTTTACTGCCATAACATCTTCCGGTAATGATTGAATCGGAACTTCAGTTATCAGTGGTTTATGATTTTTTTTCGCAGCCTATAAGCAGAACGTTCTGCATCTGTTTTTTTTTTAATTGGTTTTTGTACTGACAAGCCTTGCCGAATTTTTTCAGCATCCTTGGCAGCTTTCTTTCGATTGTAATAGTCTTAACACATTTCTGGATTTGTTTTACCCATCTTGAAAACTGGAATAGAAATTAAATAGTACAATTAATAGTCATCAAATCTAAACTAAAAGAATCTTAGATTGATGATTAAGATTTATTGTAGAGAATAAGATATTATAAATAAATAAAAAGAAAACACGGCCAATTCCGTTCGGAATCGCGACTCTGAGAACAAGGAACGAAATTGACACGTGTTCGACGGCGTTCGCAAAGCCACTCTATTGCACAATTACGCACGTGTCACATAAATACATAAATAGACATACACAGATAGACAGACAGATAGATACATAAACAAACAGAGATATCTAATGTTAAAAAGGGGTGTTATAAGGTCTAATACAGAACCTTTGACGTTTGTAGGTTATAAAAAAATATCAAGAACGCTCGATATCGCCCGCCCGATAGTATTGCATCAATAAACAATAGTATTATATCAATAAATAATACATACGGATAGTTACCCTCAATTATATTGATGCACTTTAAAAAGTATATAAGCACAATTATTTTTTTTCACTAGTAGGTAGTAAATAATATTAATCACTACGAATAGTAAATAATATTAATCAAAATATTCAATTTCAATCACTACTGAACGAGCGTGCCAACATGCGTGGCTATCTTTAATCTGTGAATTTTGTGTGTGACGGTGATGCGCGCGCATCTTAAAATTTCACTCTCATCATTTTTTCATAACGCGCCTTATGAAGTATAACTTCGAAAACTTAAAGACAGTGAGAATTGTCATTATTATTTTTGTATAAAAATAAATGCTTTTTTTGGCAAACTAGTATATTATACGTATGTCACCAATTGAGTTGTTTCAGACAAATAATTTATTTGTATACTTTAGTATATTTTTTCATTTTTGTTAGTTACCAATTTCTGCCAGAAGGTAGGTATGGCACGTATTTTATTTAAATACATATATATCGACTGTGGAAAGGATAAAGGATGTAACCCACACATATCAAATTTTACAGGAGGCACAAAAAACGTGTTTTGACGATTTTCGGCCATATGCAAATTATGAAGTAAACACAACCTTGAAATGCACGGAGACTTCTAAACTGGTGTTTAATTGACATAATCTAATATTAATTTAATAAATTATCTAGAAAAACTCTCTTTTTTCAGTCTTTTTTCTTGGTTTCAATTTTCACAAGACCATCTTTTTTCAAACATAAAAGCTAAATTTAGATACTAATTCAGCATTTACAGCTTACATCCTTTTATAAAACATGTATCAAGTTGAAAACTTTGTGATTATCGAAAAAAAGCTGTTTTGAAAAAAACTGTGAGTTACGTCCTTTTTCTTTTCCACATTCGACATGTTGTGTAAAATTCGATTTACCACCAATTCAACTTACGAACAAAGTATCACGAACGCATCTCGGTAGTTATTTGAGAAAATCCTGTACATTTAAACTCCTGCGAAAACTGTGTGTGAAATACATATGTTTATATTTACTTCAATATTTTTTAAAAATGTTATTGACGTAAGACTTTATTTTACGTCCTGGTGAATTTGTATCCACACAGTTACTAATATTACGGCGTTAAAATAGCACAGTCGTGCATTTTTTACTATATATTTAGTTTGCTTTTCAGCGAATTTTAACAAAATAAGAAAATGAATTATTCTTCTACCATTAACTTAAAACAGCGAAGAACTTGTACTTTGAAAGATCTACTGATAAATAATACATTTATCCGCGACGTATAAGTAACTTAGGAAAATACAATTCATTACGGTACAGAAAAACCAAAGCATTTTACTTCAACGTATAAACATTCCAATTTACATCTGATGTTTAAATAAATCAATAATTGTACATCTAGGTATCTGGGATTTCTCTAAATTATTATATTTTGTCTTGTGACTAAGTTCAAAGCGGTTTTGGCAGATCTGTGTTTTTGTATTAACTTTGATATTATAATGTATTTTTTTTTAATTGTACTTATAATGTGTTCCAAATAAGAAAATTTGGAACATAGTATAAGCTGCAGATAAAGTATTTTATCTCTCGAAAAAAGTTCATTGACGAGGACCGATTATAAGACAGTGTTACAGGCGTAGCTCAAAGGGAAATATAAAGAAAGATTTGTCTAAGAAATAATCTCTACTTATATAATCAATTTCTCTACACCAGCCATACTCACCAACGGCTCATTCAGCTTTTATGTGCGGCCCAAAATATTTATTATCAAGAAATGCTTTTTTTAATATGACATATATAGGTAAATAAATATTTTGAATACATTTATATTTTTGTATACTTTCATTTATATTTTTTTTTTATGTTTTCCCACAGTTTTGGTATAAACAATGTGAAGCTGCACATGCGTGAATATAATATACATTATACGTATACAGGTAGTCCTCAACATACGACCGAGATACGTTCCTGAGCTTTGGTCGTATGTCGAATTTCATACAAAATATTTCGTCGCTGCACACTAAATATGGTCTCTATGTGACGATTTTACGAAAATTAGCTAAATATACAGTTTTTTCTATTTTTTTCTCAGCCTTCTAAAGTATGAACCATGTAACAATACAACATAGTAAATGAGATAGAAAAGAAACTATGTACCATCATTTAAAAACATTCTTTTAAATATGAACCATGTGATCTTACTGCACATGTCCCGGGTATAATATGGTTCATATTTTACAGCTATGATTTCACTTATTTTAGTTTGAAAAAATCGATTCTTGCTTTTTTATATTTTTCTAAAGCTTAAACATTTTAAAGTATGTCTTTAAAAGGATTTCTCAAAATTTTAATTATTCACTGAGTTACAGCGATTTTAGTGACGCAACAACTAAGCTGGTCCGACCGGAACAAATCGAAACTCAAAATTTTAAACGCGTTTTTCTCGACTTACTTTTTTCAAGCTGGCGTGCATAATATCTCAAGTTTGAAATTTGAAATTTTTCATGAATCTTTTTTATACATTTTTCTATAGCACATAGCAGATTTATGTAAAAAAAATATTTTTTAAATAAGGAATTTTTACTATTTTTAAATAATTTGAAACTGTTAAAAAAACTTGAATTTTATTTTTTCAAACGGCTGCCATTCTGTGTTTTTTTTTATTTCTCCGAGGTACGGGCGATAGCGGCATTTTCATTTATTAAGAATCTGTTAGATTTTTTTTTTCAAATGACCAGAAGCGTTGGAATCATGTACGTTTTTCTCGAAACTACTTTTTTCAAGCTGGCGTGCATAATATCTCAAGTTTGAAATTTGAAAATTTGCATGAATCTTTTTTATACATTTTTCTATAGCACATAGCAGATTTATGTAAAAAAAATATTTTTTAAATAAGGAATTTTTACTATTTTTAAATAATTTGAAACTGTTAAAAAAACTTGAATTTTCTTTTTTCAAACGGCAGCCATTCTGTGTTTTTTTTTATTTCTCCGAGGTACGGGCGATAGCGGCATTTTCATTTATTAAGAATCTGTTAGATTTTTTTTTTCAAATGACCAGAAGCGTTGGAATCATCTACGCCAAAACACCACCTTTTTTTGAGCCCTCCCTTTACCAGCTGATAAGCAGCTGATACCAGCTTTTCGAGATTTTAATTTATTTATTTTTTATGTATTTTAATAATATAAATGAACGGATGGTAAATAAATGGACGGTAAAAATTTTCTTCGTTTATTTTTTACAGAGCTCGAAAAAACACCCGAAATTCGTGGCTCTAGACTAGAATATCCCCTTAAAGTAGTCGAAATTGCTTCCGCCTTGTATATGTCTTTTTCATATTTTAAAAATTTAGTGTTACAGCTTATGCCAATGCGCCAAATTTTTTAAAGTTGAAAGATCATACAAGAAAAACTCGATGATAATTTTATTGTAAGTCATTCGAGATAAACTCGAGGTAAATTGACATCACAAACAGCCACGTCAAGCAAAGTCTATGGAAATAAGATCTTCACACAAATTAAAAGTGATGCGTACAATTTTTTTATGTAGTTAGAAAATAACAAAAGAGAATTTCCTGCACATATTTCACAGTTGTTGGAAGGCGAAAACTCGGTCGGAGAAAACACCATATTTCCTGGGTTTTGTAGCAACGTCTGCCATAAAACATTATCTCCAAGAAAGCACGGCAATCTTTAAGAAGAATCAAGGACATGATATACATATTTTTTACTAAGTCAGCTGTGAGAAATAGTGCCCTGTGATCCAATTCAAAATTTTAAAAACTGTTAATTTTTCGGTCGTAAGTGCGGATCGTCGTAAGTCGGGGACTACCTGTATATGAAATTTAACACATAAAAGTATTATTTTAATATCATTATATTAAGTTTAATCAACGTCCGCTTCCAATATAGAGCATATAGCCTCCTAGTGGAGGTATCTCAACAGATAATAAACGATCACAATTTTGGTAGCAATACAAATTTTGAAATACGCCATCTAGTCAATAACAAAAGGCTAAAAATAAAATGCTTAGAGTTTTTGGAAATTAATAAAGTCATTAATATATTAGAAAGGAAACATTAGTAAATAACTTTTTAAATAAGATAGATCACCATTGTTAAATTTATTTCCCTTTGACCAAATATAAGTTATCAATTTTTGTATCGTACCCCCTCCTTGCGTCCAGTAGAAAAGGACAAAATCCCGACATTTATTTTGTAATTTGTCATTTAAAAATTAGAATCAACTTTTAATGTATTCGCAAAACCTTGCGATTTTATGTCTGATGAATCTTTTCAAATAGGCGAAACACGTGTCACATTTTGAAACAAAAGCGGAATATTTTTTTTAATTTTATATTAAAAATGAGCTTCCACAAAGCTACCGCCGAATCTATCGAAAATGGTGAATATAATTTCAAACCTTTTATTTCAAAAAGAAATCAAAAATTGATTCATTAATATCCCCAAAACGTGCTTTCTGTCTAGACTCTAGACATTCGTACTATGTTAACACTGCAATTACAATTTCATTTCCTTTTATTGCTCGGCCTTTATTCATCGCTATATATATTCCACCCTATAATTGCCTAGTCTGAAGTATTAAGGGGTTGGTCATTTGAAAGCGAATGAATGAGTCAGTTGATCCGATCTATTAATTGTATTAGGTAATGACGTCAGTGAAAAAAACTTATTCGTCGCTAAATCCGAACTGATAATTATTTGTGTGAAATATGTGACGATGGGTTTATCTACGGGAAATGATTTACTACTAGTATTTTATTTTCAACAATTTACGCTCCCATCTGTTGCGAAAAGTTATTTAGTTGTTCAACTTAAAGCAAATAAAATAGAAAATTTATGCATATTCCCTTTTTCATTTCTTGTATTCAGTATTTGTAAAAACTTATTGGTTCGTTCAGAATTTCAGGCACATCGAAAACGCAACCGTTTAGGGCAAGCTTGCAAAGGCGTTGACCACTTTGGTACATTACAGGATATTCAAGTAGACGTGTATAATTTAAGTTATATAATATTTTATAGAATAATAAACTAATGTTTATAAAATTAAATATAGAATGTTGTTCATTAAATGCACTACAAATTGAAAGTACCGCCTTAACCCTTTAAATAGTTTGTTATTTGCCACTTTTAAGGTGTTTACTGTAAATACTTAGAACAAAGACATTATATGAAAAACATAAAACACTCTTTTGTGTTAATTCCACATTCATTTAATATTGTCAGGTCCTGTTTTGCTCACCACAAGCATGTTTACCTGATAAGAATATAGATTATTGCATTATTTATCTAAAGTACTTTTATATTTATAGTAAAATTGTAAATATATTAGTTCAATATTCTTTTTCAGGACATATTAATTTGCTAGAAAGAACCAAATTTCGTTCATCTGTGGACGGGTTTCTACTGACATTTTTTTCAGGAAAATAATCAGACTGAAACAGAATATCGAATTATATGGCTGCTGGTTTATTTATTTCAAACGGAATTGATTTTTTTTAATAAATAATAATATTATGACTGCCAAAAATCACTGATACATATGTCGTTAGTATAGATAAGTATTTAAATCTGAATAAATAATATTAATTCAATAAAAAATATGAGAATAGTAATTAATAAACGATAACAAAATACTTTTACGTAAATTTACGCCCATACTAATCAAAGATACTCGACGATGGACGGACAACATGGAGAACAATGCCAGATTGGTAAATGAGTAATGAAAAATAAGAGCGATTGCGCCAGTCGGTAAGAACATAAATGGTTTTAACCGCCAAAGTTTATTAAATTTTCTTATGGATATGGCCTCTTAGTGGAGGTATGTCAACTGAAGTTTTTCTACAAGAACTGCTTATCGCTCAGTTTATCAACCTCTCTTTATCGAAAACGTAGGGATAAAAGGATAGGTCTAGGACAGGTCTAATGAATCTAGCTACGTTCCGTTATTTTAAGATCCAAAGGGTGGAAAGGAAGTTTAAGACATCACTAGCATCGATAAGAAATCCATAAATCAACTGAAAAAATGCTGTTCTTAATGAGATTCGAGCCCGTGAGATTCGTCACAGAACTCAACGACGTCGACCACTGCACTTAAATGCACCCGAAAAAAAAATCTGTAACGTAAAATTTAGTATTGATCATAAAAAAATATTTCTACAAATCTGTTCCACGCTAAAAGTTAAATTTATTGTGTGCTCTTTGCGAATTAGTTACGTAACTACTTCATTATTTTAAAAAATATTGCTTTTATTTATTTAATATGTTCTTATAAATGAGAATATTTTTTTAATAAAAAAGTTATAAAAATTGCCGAAAAACTTTCCAAAAAATATTGAAAAGAAATTTCGTCAAATATTTGCGTTTCGCTTATAAAACTTGGTAAAACTCATTGTTTGTATCAAAACAACTAAAGACAGAACTGGATGAAGGAGTTATGTAATAAAATCAAAGTTGAGCACAATTTAACCAAAGATATTACAAACTAAGATTTTTCTGTAAAAAAGTACTGATGTAATATTTATAAATATTTAAAAAAAAAAAACATACCACTGTGATGATTATTATGATTTGGGGAGGTGTATAAATTATATTGGATACATATTGTCTCCACGTGGATTGGCTGCACTGTAGATTGCTCACCTTTGAAGCTAAAAACAAATCGATTAAGGAGATTTGAAGAACTTTGACGTAAATGTGACTCAGAGTTTTATTAGGATAAAATTTTCAAAAAAAAACGAATAAAGAATTTGACGTATCATATATATATAGATCAAATTCATTTTCAAATAAAAAATATGTTTACACAGCCCCGTCGTATATTGCTACAATTTCTGTATCCATGTCTGCTGCAATGTGGAGCATACAGTCTCGTAATGGAGGTATCTCAACAGAATTTTTCTATGAGAACTTTTTGCTATTCAGTCTCTCAACCTCTATTTTACAAAGAAAGTAGTAGGGATGGAATGATAAGTCCAGAACAGGACTAGCTTATCGCTTTAGCTACGCCCAGTTATTGAAGGATTCCAATAGAAAAATTATGTTCATACTGGGACTCAAACCCGTGAGATTCGCCACGGAAGTCAACAACGTTAACCGGTCCACCATAAGACTTGACAGTGGCATACCATTAAATTAAAGAAGTCTTATATGTCCTTTAACAGGAAAATAGGTACATAATACATTCATCCATGAAAAATTATGTTTGTTTTTAATTACAAATGTGTAATATTTAATTTAATTAATTTAAAACCAAACATTATTTAATATTAAACAGTATGCTGTATTTATTTATCTTAGCAAAAGTCGTACGAGGTCGGCCAGTTTTTCTTTGGCCCGTTGTCTTCCTGAATATCCGTATCTTCGCGATGCGTGACTCATCCAAAACTGTGTACATAACGCATGGTAATAAACTATTATGGTGGTATGGGTTCTAGCCATAAAAGCATAGACAAAAGACGAAAAAAAGTACCATGGTATAAAATGACGGACACGCGATTGTCATGTCTGGCATTTGTTTCGTGAAGTAATTTTGGCAGACATTATGACTAGCATTTCGGTAGTAACTTTTGAAATTATCAAACTTTTAAACGTGAAAACGTTTTTGTGCAAATTAATATGGTGTTTATTATTAAATAATGTATTTTATACGCAAATGCGCTAAAATCGTATATTTAATATCCACGAGTAGGTGACCAATCAATAACCTGACGATCACATGCATTAGACGCAATCACTTGTAAAGTCAAACATAAAATATTGATTGTATCAATTTAAAATTTCCCTTAGATTATTAAGCCAATTGTGGCATATATTTTAGATGCTTGGATGGTTAGGTACAAAGACTCTCCAATTATGGACTATGTCTCCAAGAGCGGTATTTGAAGACTTCGGCAATTTCAGAAGCCTTATAACTTCTACAGTGAGACGTTGAGACCAGACATTCTACAGTGAGACCAGACATTCTCAGAATTGTAACTGAACCTTTACGCGGCACCGGATATAAAAAAATATCACACATAAGTAAGTTGAAGTCTACAAAATGCTTCAAAGTATAGATTTCAGATATAATAGATGTCACAACTCACAAGACATTTAAGGATCAGTGATTGGCGATGGAAATCAGAAGATTGAGCGGAGTTGAAGACAATAATAAGGGATCTCAAAGTTTACCAGACTGTTTCGTAAGAAAAGAAATGGATGCCACGAGTACTTGTTGTGTTTAATCATGACATTTATCGCAGTGGCAACATTCTGTCGTCCAAATATTTTTATTTTACTCAAGGGCCACGAAACGTCGCGCACTAAATAAATTCGTTAGACGCTACAAACTTCTATACAAAGTGAGTATAGATTTTCGCAGCGCTTAACGAAATTACTTAGTGACCTTCGGGCTACTGCCTGGTTAATAATAATGGTACTACAAATTACAATGCTCAGAACAGAACGAACTTCTTTCACTAATAGTATAATAAGTTACAATATAGTATAGACTTCTTTCTAATATTATATTATTATTACCAAAATCAATTCATATAAGCCCGACAATGCTGTATTTTTTATAAATACAGAATGTCTGTTACACGGTAAATATACAGCATAACGTAAATAATTTAATTTCATTAATTATTATATAATAGAAAGCCTTATTTATTCATGTTTGCTATAGAATAATGCTTTTTTATCGTTAATATTACTTTTTAAATGATAACAACGTTATTAAGCAGTCCATGTATGGAAAATTAATAAAAGATTTTCTTTGAAAACTTCAGTTTTTCATCACTACATCTCACGCCAAAAGAATTGTAAAATGTGTATCATGTTTCTTCACCCTTAACGCTCTTAACTGATCTACCAACACCACACTGTACTCAAATATACTCGACATTCTTTCCGAAAGTAACTTGAAATGAAATTACTCTATCAATATCCTAGATAGATTTCGTGAAACGTCGGTGTCTATCATGTGACAGTTACTTAACATGAAACATACCTCTATCCGCTCTCTTGCTGGCCCCCTTTTTCTACATCTCTGTCAAACGTACTCGGTACATATCCCGCCACCCCTATCACCGACTTGGAGTTCGGCATCCGCTCCGTTAGCCACATTAATGGCTAGATTGTACAAAGGATCCACTAGAAGTATTTTTTCAAACATGGCTATTTCCCCCGGCTGACATATAAACTTCAACTGTGAGTCGCAATCAAACTAGAATTCGAAGATTTGAGTTTACACGTAAAAATATTGTGTGGTAAAAATATGCATCCAGTAATCGCCATATTAATATTTATTTTTTTGGAATATAAATAACATTATGAAAAAGAAATGGCTTCGAGAAATTCGACAGAAAAATCGTTAAACAAAACAGTTCTCACAACAAATTTCGACGATAAGTATAAGATCTAATTATGTAAGTAGACATTTCCGTTTAAATTTCTGCCAAACAGTAGAAGATGAGAAAATTTAATTTAATATACACTCAAATCTTTTTTTTTCATTGTGAACGCGTCCTACAAAAAATGGTGTAGTAAAAATGATAGAAATAGTAGAAAAATTGAAAATTCGTTCCCTGAATCTTGGAGGAAAATCTTTTAATGAACTATCCAATCTAATGTATTTGTTTTATTTTTTCTGTTTCAGATTTTCATTCAGAGAAAAGTCACTTATTTTTATTTTACATAAAAAACCAACTTAAACGATATATATAAAAAATCGGTTTAAGAATTTCTTACAAAATAACAGATATAAATTATTGTTTCGTATGATTTTAAACTTTAAGACTTCGGATCTTTCATCAGCAAAAATATCGTGTTTTCGACTGTACAGCATTGCTTGCTTATTTTCGGGGGAATTTGGTTGTGTAAAATTTTTCAACAAAGCGTACACGGGTAAAAACCGTATCATTATTTTTTATGCCCCATTAATATAATATAATACAAATTAGACGTGTTTTGACCCATTTTGTATATTTTTTGTTGACTCTGACAGGACTTTTTTTAAATTTTATCGCATGTTGTTTCATATTATTATTTTCTGTTTTATTAAAGAGCGTTTTATTGAAAACCATCCCTTCTAACATCACCCTCACTCACTCATCACTTAAAAGTCTATCTCAAAAACAAATTTCTGTATTGAATTTTAGAAAAATAATGTTTTCAGAACCAAGAAATAACAAAAACATTTCGCTTCTGTCCGCAGTTAACTTCAACTCGCCAATAAAACACGACAAAATATCTCCGCTCTGCATCTCAGATGTTAAATTTAAAATGAAAAACATTTGTTATCATCGTTAAAAAATTAAATCGCTAAGTTGACCTTTTTTTAGAGCACATACGGGCTATCGCTATGTATCGTAATTTTCTGAATAATCGAAATCATTATAATGAAATTGCTTGTTGACAAAAATATATTAAAAAGTAAGTTTCCCGTTCTATTCCATGCGCATAGAATTTTTTGTATGATCTAACATGAGGCAGCAATATAAAAACTTTTATAGACGTTTTGTAAATTTGTCATAATTGAATTCCTAGGAGTCGGCACGAAAACACTATTTTGAATCATCAACCATCTTTCCACATTAGGGTATCCGATCCCAGACCTTTTTTGTTATTCCGGGATTTCGAGATTGACAATTTTTCAATCCCGGGATTGAACACTCAACATTAAATCGTGTATTAATTGGGATTTGGGATTGACAAAACTTTTGGTCAGTGATTAAAAAATCAATCTTCCGAGAATTTTCGAATCCAAAATCCCAAGAATTCGCGGATTTACAATAAAAAAAATATTCCGTGTTTAATTTTCTCAAACACGAAATCCCAGGAATGATACGATCGCGATCCTTGGATTTCGTGATCACTCATTAGATGGGATCCCGGAATTGGAAACCCTATTCTACATGTATGCACAGGATGAAAAAAACTGACTTACATAATGAGTATTGTAATTATTAACATCAAATATTTACCATTTTTCTTACAATATATCAAAAAATATTATATTCTATAACTAAAACCGCCTTAGACCGCACGGATTTGGTGCCAATTTAATGTGTGGCTGCTGTTTTTTTTATCGCCACACAGATAAATAAGGACTTTAAGTGACCGGGCATAATCAATATTCTGCGAATGAAAGACGAGAATGGTAGTGAAGTAGCGAGGTAAAGAAACATGTGTTATTAGTGAGTAAATCGCATTACAAAGATCTTATTTATCTGATAAAGTAGCACAAATTTACTGCTTTAACTAAGGTAATGAATCTAAGATATCTGCAATTTAATATAAAAAACTTTAAAATTTTAAACGAAGCTATTTGATAAATTTACTGTTCGGGAAAATTCTCAAAACTTACTTATTTTATTATGAACTCTTGACTTGCTTTAGTCAACATCCACTCGCTCTCACTTTTCGTTAAATCGAGTTTAAGGTGTATATTTAGTGTGAAACATAAATAACATACATATGACTCCATGTAAATATCAATTAAAAATATGAAAAAAAATTAGCAGTATTGTATATTGTTTTTTTATATCTTTATTATAGCTCATCGCTGAATATTTCGAATTCTCTATGCAATGCATTGATCAACTAGACAGCTCTTGTAACCGGCATCTCTCATGAACGACAAAAAGAGGATTTTTCACGACAACAAACGGTTTTGAATAATGTTTGGACACGACCACGTAGATGGAAATCGGTATAATAACAGTTTACAGCTTGTATATTAAATATAAAACACATTTTTTATTTATTCAATATTATGAACATAATATTTCCTCCAATAACTGGCAGTGAACACTTTAAGAGAGAGAGTAACAGTGTACTGTTTTGGATTACGTAAAAGTTGAGAAAATGATTTAAATTTGCTATAGATCTACGTACTTAACGTGAGTGAAACGATTTGATTTCCAGAATGAATTCAGTTTTGTTGCTATATTTTTTGTATACGTTAGCTTTGAGAGTCATAGCGAATATCTAAGCAAACGAACCAACTCTTCAGAAATAAAGGATACAAAATAGGCCTTCAACATTCCTCTCGTGAAACTCTTTCTCATTAATATAAATACGAAACAATAAATATCAAACTTCCTCTCCTCTGTACAACTACTACTTTTTATATGCTCTCCCCTCATGCAGGAATGGAACAAATTACACGTCCAAGTGTTCTTCGCTACGAACGGAAGCCCGGGAAACTTTCCAACTAAACGAATACTTTCCATGGAACCAGATAATAAAAAGAATCTCATCCTTAAATTTTCTACTGGTGTTCAGTTATGGCTTAGTTTTATTTCGCATTAAATAATTTAAAATAATATACACGAATCGACACCTCAATGCTACAACTACATATTCTGATTTGATCAGTGTTGCAAAAATGAAAATCAAGCTGTGTTTAATTAACATATGTCTTAGCTATTATTTAATCATTGTTTAAAATAAGAATATATAATGGTATTATCTGAATGTTGTCGTTAACGATAAGATGAATGGAAGAGTACAACATTCAGATTATTCAAATTTCAAATTCAAATTCCATCAAACACCTTTAGAAAATTCTAAAATATAGAATAGTGTTTTGTATATATGTACATACTTGGCAATCAAATCTTATTTAATTAAATATTTTAAAAGAATAACCAACCATACAGATATTTACCTCGATACTATAACAACTGAACTCTGATTTGATTATTGTTGCTAAAATGAAATTCAACCTTTTTTGTTTAACATATATCTAAGCTATAATATTGTTTAAAATAAAAATAAACAATAATTGTGTTTTGTATAACTGAGACGTGAGTGTATATTAAACACGTCCACGTCTCGTTTTTGCCAATATACATTTTTCTAATATCATTCTCTTTGGTGAACCTACAATTTTATATAATATGTTTCAGTTTCAAAATCGTACTAAATGTATGAAAACCAATTGAATAATGATTTTACTGCCGAAAGTGGACAAATCATTGATAACCTATTAGATACCAGGGTTTAAATCAGCCAACTAAATGTCGCTTAGTATTTTGTATGGAATGAAAACGCTTAAAGTTGACGTTAGTGTTTGGGATTTTCTTAGTTAAAAGAGTTAACTCGCATTAAAATTTTGTTAGACAGTAATCGAACAAACTTTTGGCTATCGTGAAAAATAAAGTTAAATTAACTTGGCCGTATTTGATACTGGACGCTTCATACTCTAATCCAATGGTCGTCAACCTGGTCCGTACCGCAAATAGTAGGCGGTGGAAGTTTCCATAGTGAACAGTTATTGATTTTGGTGTTTGATTGTATCAAAACTATCTCTATATTATATCTAAGGATAGAAAATGTCTAAAAATCACTTAGAGGAGGTTTCCTTGTTTGTTTTTAATGAAAATTGCACCTATGTATATTTCAATTTTTATTGTTAATTTTATGCGCGATTTTGATGTAAAGGAGGTTTTCGGGGAATTATTTGCAATATAGTTTTAAAGATTTTCTACAATAATTTTACGGAATTTCCCGAAAATTATTCAACGATGCTTCTTAGATATTCCAAGAGTTTTCCGATCGGATTTAGAAATTTTAAATTTTAATCATTTCGCAAAAAAAAAAAAAGTTGGTGCCTTATTTGACATGCGTTGTTTTTACACATTATTCTGGCTGCTTTTATAGATCAAATATCATATTTTCAAGTATTTATTGATGACCAAACATTATTATTAATTGATGGATTATATTTTGAGGGTGTTACATAAGTTAAGGTTCTCGGTAACATCCTCAATTTTCAACATAAGCAAGAACCTAAATAAGGTAAATGTAAATATTGACAACACTTATTAAATTTGATAGTTGGTGCTTTGACGTTTATCTAATAAAAAATGTCGATCGGTTCATACTTTTCATAGCTTTTAGTTGCTGTCAGCTGAAAAATGTAAAATAAAAAAAAAATATTTTATTTTTATTTTCTCAAAAGAAAAAACACATCGCAAGCTCAAAAGTCAAAGTGCAATGTGTGTTAACAAAGCCTTTCACGAACGGCACTGTAAAAATATTTCTAACTTTAATCATAGCACAACACGTGAGACACCAGATATCCAATAGGTATCACATAAACACATTTATAGTGAGTTGACTACGTAAAAAACTTGACATTGAAAGTTCAAATTAATTTAAGACTATGTCAAAATTAAGGTCAGGTTATGCTAGAATTTTCTCAAAATTGGGTTTGGTTATTTTCAGATTTTCCTAAACATTTTCTGACAAGTGTTCAAAGTAAATTTTCGATTTTTCACGAAATTAAGGTTGGATTAGGGTTTAGAATTTTCCGACAGTGTTTTGAAGATTTCTCAACAATTTTCGCATTTTTTCCGAATATAGTTTTTAATTTAGATAAGGGTTGAGAATTTTCCGAGACGGATTTGGAAATTTATTCAAGATTTTGTCAAAGCGTAGTTCACTCTTTTAGTGGATTGAATTACTGCGAAATTGGTGGGCGGTAAGGAAATTTTAGCATAAAAAAATACAAAAGTGGGTGGAAGGTTGACGATCCCTGCTCTAAGCGATTAAATCATGGTCAATTTAATTTTGTAGAAGAAAACATGAGATGATATTGTAAATAGCTATCTTAAAAACATTGAAAATCAAATTACTTAGTTTTAGTACCGAGGAGGTGAAGCACACAAATTTTTATTATTACTAAGGTAATATATTTTACCGTTATAAAATTATCGATCAGTTTTTATTGATTAATTTGATTATTAGCGTAGCTATAATTTTTACTTTACTTAACCGGTTTTGGATAGTATGTTTTTATTTTGAATCAATGAAGAAAAAGAAAATATAAGCCGCATGTCAGTTTTAATAAAAATGAAACGCAATATAATAATATTAGTAGACATCCGTACATTAAGCATCTATTTTTTTAATTTAAGGATTTCAACAAAAATTGTTTTTCGGATGTTTAACCTTTTTTTTCTTCTGAAAAGAATAGAAAAAGGTAAAGATGGGGGCAAGAACAGGACTTATGGTTAGTTTTTATTTTAAGATTGGAAATGCGGGAGGGAATTTTCAGACATCAAACAAGTATTATAAATAATCACATCTAAATAATCTGAGAAATTTCCAAAATTCTAGCAAACTAGATTTATCACCTACACAAATATTTGTGAAACAAACATAAAACCTTAAACCATATTTCTTGTTGGTAAAAATCATATTATTAAAATGAGCTTTCTTACTTTTAAATCACATTTACAAAAATGAAACATCTATATATTAATAGTCGATAAAATAATCACAAATATGTTCGTACTAATGTCTTCGGGTCTTTTTCTTCTTCTACGAGATATATTTGCTAGCGTACTTGAAAATTAGTTGAATAAAATATGTATTGTGTTTTATATAATAGAGGTCTATTTCTGATATATATAATAGAGGTATATTTCTGCTTCTACGAAAAATGATTGTTAGCAAACTTAAACATCATTCCAAAAATTATATAATTTACAATTTAAATACTGCAGGGCTGTCGATATATGCCCCGAGGACTATTTCTGCTACTACAAAAAATGATTGTTAGCAAACTTAAACATTATTCTAAAAACTAAATAATTTACAATTTAAATACTGCAGGGCTGTCGATATATGTCCCGAGGTATATTTCTTCTTCTACGAAATATATTTCTTAGCAAACTTAAACATTTCAATTATTCTACAAAATATATTATATGCAATTTAAACACTGCAGGGCAGGGCTGTCGATATATGCCCCGAGATATATTTCTTTTACTTTTAGAATTTCTGGCTTATTCCATAAATAGGTTTGTAATTTATTTTTCACGACAGTAAATTTTCTGACTACATAAAAAATGAAACAAAAATCCCCCCGTTGAGGTCAACGGGCTTACAGCTAGTTTTAATTAATTATATAAACTAAATTTTATTATTAGCATTCCGCCAGGTTACGGAGACGTGAAATGATTTCGTTTGATAATTTTACAAAATTTATGCAAACCGCTTAACGGGATATAATTATTGTTGGTTTCAAAAATCCTTTCATCTGTTTATCGTCCTTAAAGCAACATGTTTAGGCTTAGGAATGGCAAATGAGACTAAGCCCCACATGTGGGTAGTTGTTCAACCCACATATCCGTTTTGTAAGGGTGATTTTAGTTTACACGAAAGTTAGTATATTGAAGATGTATATAGCGAGAGGTAATCAGCTACGGGTTTCCACCGGTTATAGGGGTGTTAAATCAAATATTTTTGGTTCGTAGAACCGGAAATCCATATGTCGTCTAAAATAATAAAAGTCTAAAATAAAAGGGTCTCCAAACATAAATGTAATCCTCATTTCAAAGCTTTCTAATAAATGTAATGAACATATGATCATTCAATTAAATTTGACAACTCTGTTACTTCACTTTCTGTGTGACACATCGCGAGCCGAGTGCTACAAAGTTCTATGTGGACAGCTGCACCAAAAAATATATGGGCATTCGAAATTTTGAATGCTTTCAAGTTTCTTTTTGATTGTATATATCAATGATGGTACAGGCATGATATAACTATTAATAAAATATTTTTAAAAATAGTTCTTCATAGTTAATAAGAAATACCTAAACTTCTATTATAACCTTGTCCACCTAAAATTCAAAAAAACCATCAGTGCTACAAGGTTCTAACTGATTTTTTTATGAAAGCACAGGTTATTAAAAAAACAGATTTACACTTTTTATATTAAAACAAAAAGAATTCTATGAAAGATATTTAAAGTGATCATTATTATTGGAGAACATACATATATAAAAAAAATGAAGGATAAATAGGAAAAGGAGTTTTTTTTTTCGTCATTTGTGTTTCATATCATAAGTGAATATTGTAAAATGTAATAATACCACACTGCAAGAATACAAAACATCATAATGGTAAAAAAATAGCTCAATTATGTTTAAGAATAAAAATAATTGATCAAAATCAAATAATTAAGAAAAAAATACAGGAATAAAATTATCAAAATATAAAAAATATTATTTAACCTATTTATGTACATTCACACAAATATTGTCACTAACGACCCCGGTTTCGCTTTTCGGCATCTTCGGGAGTTCCAGTTGAAACCACAGATATCTTGCAACGCGGACATAAAACTACGGCTTATTGGAAATTTGAGCAAAATTTCGACTTCATATTAATACAGTATGTATATAATGCTACGCTTAAAATTGCCTCATTATTACTTTAGTTTGGCCAAAAGTCGACACTTAGATCCTTGTAGTACTCAGCTCGCGATATGTTTCGCCTCTTTAAGAAGCATCAGATATTTTGTGTCTTTTATTTCTTATGAATAAACTAAAAATTGATTAGAATTCTTAAGTTGTACAAAACAAAAGGTGGATTATTTTCCCATTTTACTGGACGCAAGAAGGGGATAAGGTACAAACTTTGATAGTATTAACTACTCATATTTATTGCGGTAAATCACAATAGAAATAATTCCACCTATCATATTTAAAATGTTAGGAACTAATGTTTCGTTTCTATTTATGACTTTATTATGTTTCCAAAACATCAACCAATTTATTCTTAATTCTTTGTTATACATGAAATATTTAAACATTTTATTTACATTGAAATCGTGATTATTTTCTAACAAATGATTCGCAAACTATTTTTTAAAAATATTTATTTTTAGATATGTTCTTTAATTCTTACATTAAAGTTTATGCCTGCCTGCCCTATATAAGCAGCTTGTCAGTATTGAGAAGTCAGGTGATAGATACCGCTTTCAGTATTATAACTGCATATCTTGCTGTAGATTCAATTTTTCTGTTTTACTTTTTAACTGGATGATCGATTTGTCATTACAAATAATTACTTTCTATTTTTTTTCTCATATAATTCTTACTAGACATAGTCGGTTCTTATACTCGTTGTATCTATTTTTAAATCTAAACATACGTACATTAAAAGAGACGCTTGGTTATAGGACAACTGTTTAATTTTATCTCATTACGATTTTCGATTATATGTCTACGATATATAAGTAACGGGTGTTTTTTTGGAAGTTTGTTTTTGAATTAGCAACACTTTTTCCAACGACCGTCAATTTGACAACTAATAGCTGATTTGGGCACAGTTTGGTTTACCATTCTACCATAAATAGACTTATGCCAAAACAACGCTTGAAAATTGTGCAAATTTGTTTTTAAAACGATTCAACGAAAACCACGAAACTTAATTTTAGCTTATTTTTTTAATAACACAAAACTTCGTTCAATGATGATTTAATGGTTACGTCAATAAGAAAAATTGCCGCATCTGTAGTGAAGAAAATCCACAAGCCATTATTGAGATGCCGTTGCATCCACAAAAGGTTACTTTGTGGTTGGTTAGCTTTATGAGTTGGTGGAATCATTGGTCCATATTTACACGTTTCAGTCAATGAATAACGCTAAAGATCCATGATTACTGCTATTTTCATTCTTCAGTTAAGTGACATTAATGTGGATCAGCTGTGGTTGCAACAAGGCGGCTCAATACCCTACACAGCGCGTGCCACATTCAATTTATTGTAGTAAATATTTGATAAGCGCATAATCTCGCGTAATAGATCTGTGAATTGGCCTCCAATATCGTGCAATTTAACACCTTCGAATTATATTTTGAAGATATATGTCGATAAGCTGGCTCCATAGACAGTTTGGAAGCCAACATTCGTTACGTTATTGATGACATACTCCATGCTCCATAAAGTGGTCGAAAATTAGATTGCTAGATTGCGCTTTTTTCGAGCCAGTCGTTCATATGCCCAAAATCATATTAAAAGACTTGATAGCATAAAATAATCTTTTCAATTAAGTTATTTTTATGACCAGTAAGACGATTTGTTTATTTTTTATTTAATTTTAAAGTTCTACGTTTATCTCTTAAAGGCACTCTTTATTATACGTTTGTGTGATGTTTTTCAGATAAAGAAAAACATTAGACGATACTAAAATAACATTTTTCAAAAATCTGCTCCCAATGTGGAGCATATAGGCGCATAATGCAGAACTGCGTGTATCTCAGTTTCTCAACCTCTTTTTTAACATAGAATAGAGACAGGAAATAGGGCGGACTTAGACGATATTATTGATTAGCTAATCAGTCGCGCTTGACGTTTAGGGCTGTAAAAGGTAGGAGAGAATTTTGAAACATTGCAGACATCCATAAACTGATTAAGAAATGAATTTATAAATTCTGTTCGTACAAGGATTTGAACCTACGAGCATCATAACCGAAATCAACAACGCTGCAACCACGGGAATGACGAGAGAATATGAAAATGTTAAATGACGAGTATACTAAATGAGAGATAAAAAAGTATTAATTATTATAAAGCCAAACATGTAAAATTGAAATAAAAATTTTAACTGTTTCAATATAATAAAATATTTCCGAGAACGCTTAAGACAAAAAATGACTTTCGTTCGCGGTTGAATGAACAAAAATAAAAGCATATTTCCTCGACAGATAATAATAATAATTATTACGATTATCGTGCTTTTGTTTCTGGGTCGCATTGTTTCATAAAAACCCGCCCTTAAGAAGACGAAAGTTATCTCATGCGTAACTCTATGGACTTGTCCCTTTTTCATACAATGATATCCGATTTTACGCTCGTATTAGCCATGATAAATGGAGAAATGTTGTTTTATTTTTATTCCGCGACATAATGGAAGCGCTTGAGGGGAATTATAATAAATGTAAATGTTTCTTTTGATGACAAAGGCAGAAAAATGGAAATGTTTCTGTGCGTATTGTAGAATAATAAGAGTTTCATTAATAATTTCAAGTCAACAAAAAAAAACAATAATCGTCGTGCTAAAATTTATGGGTTGAGAGTTTAAGCTTAGAATTACGATTGACAAAAATATCTAAGCAAATCTACATAATAAAATAAAACCCTCCATGATATGTCAATTGTTAGATTTAGAATAATTCTAGATCAACGATTTCCAAAGTAGCAGACGCTGACTAATTGCAAAGGAAGAAAAATTTAACTGAAGTGTAATTTTCATAGCATAATATATAAAAATAAATAAACGTTTCGTCAAATAACAGTTAGACATCGGTGAATAGTTCACCTGGGTATAGAATCCATTTGTCAATAATTGAGATAATGAATTATTATATAATATATAAAAATTAAAAAAATGATAGAATTATCATGTGACAGTGTATTAAACATAAGATTCAAAACAAAACCATTAATCAATTTTGGTTGAGTAACTTCTAGGGTTCGTACCTTCATATTTATTCGAAACGGTCTATTCAGTACCTAATGAAACCAGGTTAGAAAAGAGGTCGGTCACTCACTGTCTACACTGCTTCCAAAATTTAATAAACTATACGCTTATAGATAACCACATCCATCGCAATAAAAACAATGTAATATAATCTAATGTCGCCTGCTGTGGCCCAGTTGGTTAGAGCTTGCTCTACAGATCACGCAGGTCTGGGTTGGATTCCCAGTCTGATCACAGTGAATTTGAGAATTATTCAATTCAAAGTTGTGGTCGAAGACTGGGTGCTTGTGATGTCAATTCACATCATTTCCTCTCCTCCCATACTTCTGATCCTTTAATAACTGGGTGTAGCAATAGCGATTAGCCAACCACTAGTCTTGTTCTAGCCTTATCCTTCTTTCCCTACTACTCACTTTGAAAAAAGTGAGGTTGAGCGACTGAGTAACAAACAGTTCTCGTAGTAAAACTTCTGTTGAGATACCCCCATTAGGAGGTCATTTGCTCCACATTGGGAGCGGACATCGATTAAAATATATATAACCAACCCAGACACTAATCCAGCGTCTTTTTACCCAATCAACAAACTTACGTCCACTGGAAGGAGCTGACTTTTTTTTATGAATATACAAAACGCTTGGGTCACAATGGAACTTGGTATTTAGATTGACTAAAATAAAAATTGAATCTAGTTCTTAAGCTATAAATTATAAAATAAAATTCGGAATTTGTCTTTTTCTTTGCATTATTTTGTGACTGGTTTTTTAACTTTTTGTAAAAAAAGTGTCTTTTTAACTTTTTAAATAAAAATGAATGTTTGTATGTTTGTTACCTATGTGCTCCTATACCGCTCATCCGATTGCGATAATTTTTTTGGGGAGTTGTTATGCGGACGCCAGAATAGGTTTATGAATTAACAAATTAACGCATTGGCAGCCCACCGCTTGCCAATGCGTTAATTTGTTTGCTAGTCTGGTATGCGTTCCTATACCGTTCATCCGACTGCGGTAAAATTTTGATGAGTTGTTGTGCAAACGCCTGCAAATGTTTGCAAATCAACGGTGGGCTGCCAATACGTTAATTTGTTTGTTTTTTCTGTATGCAATCCTATATCATTCATCGGACTGCGATAAAACTTTGGCGAGCCGTTGTGCGGACGCCAGGGAATGTATATGAAACAGCAGTGGGCTGCCAATACGTTAATTTGTTAGTTTGTCCCTTATGCGTTCCTGTTCCTATACCGTTCATCCGATTGCAATAAAACTTTGGTAAGTTGTTGTGCGAGCACCCGCAACGGTATCTGAATAAATACAGCCAGCGGTGGGCTTCCAATACGTTAATTTGTTTGTTTGTTCCGTATGCGTTCCTATACCGTTCATCTGATTGCGATAAAGCTTTGGTGAGTTGTTTTTCGGACACCAGCAAAGGTTTTTGCATCAAAACATACAACGATGGGCTGCCAATACGGTAATTTGGTAGTTTTTCTTTTATGCGTTCCTGTATTTATATCGTTCATCCGATTGCAACAAAACTTTGATGATTTGTTTTGCGGACCCCCTCAAAGTTTTTTAAATTAGTACAGCCAGCGGTAGGCTGCCAATGCGTTTACAAGGGGCTCGCTTTATATCAAAGCAATTTTCGGTATTCTGGGAAGTAGTCAGTTTTTTATCACTCTTATGGACTACTTAAATAAGCAATCGATTTTTACTTAATACATTTACAATATGTATCAATATGCAATTCACTGTAAACTCATCAATGTGAATGGCCGAAAATGTAATACTGTGTATACTGATGCTGTCATAGATAATGTATGGAAGTCAGAAATTGCAGTTATGTACTCATTTGATTTGAGAATATTGTTTAATCTTAAATTAACGAATGTTAAAATGTCACAAAGGGCTTGCGCGAATCCCTCTGAGCTCCCTTCAGCCCACCTCAGAGTGCAGCCATTTTACAATGAAAAATTTCGCCGAACAAAGCGATCTGTATGCCACGGCTGTCAGTTTCATGGCAATTCATCGGTCGCGAAAAGTGAAATTTGGACCCGTTGATTGGCTATTTTTAGGATTCTCTGTGGCGCATTTTCTAAGAATTATCGCCTTTTCTGGTGTCTTTTCTGAATTTAACAAATGTGTGTATTTCATATAGTTTAGCGTCAGTTCGCGTGTCTTTAGTGTGAACATTTTTGGATGGTTGTCGAACAGCGCATTCAGCACTGAAATTGCATTTAAATGCAAATCGCTGAGACACTAACATGCAATATCAAAAAAAATCGGAATGGGTGAAGTACTTCAATCATGCCAACTCATAATATGAGACGAATGTACTATGGCGCACAAAAAGGCATTGTAAGCACTACACTATGCACTAAAAGATTTGAGAGGAAATGAATAGTGTTCTTTGGTAGCGCACTTATTTTATTGTCTGGTGATTTTTGACAAACCCTATCAGTTATACCACGTTTAACAGCTGTTGATGAATTAAATGCATGACTCAAATCATCAGTTTTATGGCGACACGTGCAGAAATTGGCTTTCAAGGCCAGCATGCGTGTAGAACTACAATATGACACATCCGCTGAACGTTTCGCAAAATAATTGTTGGATATTGGGAATAGAAAATTGGAAATAGATGTATTACATTCCCAAAAAATTTCCGTAAAATTACAAAAACAATAAGAGAATTGATTCACAAAGTTTTCCCAAAAATATCACAATAAATTCTTCTAAATTCTTAAATTCACTTGATTTGCCAGCCATGCCGTCACACGTTTTAACATCGAAAATTGGCGTACTTATCATTCTTCTCCGAAATATAAATCCACCACTTTGCAACGGTGCCAGACATTCAGTGAAAAAGATAATGCACAATATCATTGAAGCTTAACAAATTAACAGGAAAATTTAAAGGGGACAATTTACTGTTGCCAAGCATCTCAATGATTCCAACAGATATGCCATTCGAATTTAAATGTTTGCAGTTTCCGGTGCGACTCGCACTTGCAATGACCATCAACAAAGCACAGGGACAATCGCTACAAGGGTGTGGACCAAATTTATAAAATCTATGTTTCTCACATGGACAGCTGAATGTGGCATGCTCAACCGTTGGAAAACCTTCAGATCTATTCGTATACGCACCAGACGGAAAAACAAAAGATATCCAAAACCACTTCAATAAACAGAATTATAACACAAACACGTTCTTTCTTTGAGTGGAATTGCAACGCATGCCGGGTACTCGCTAGTACGAAATAAAAATGGACGGAGAGGCGCAAATATTAGGTTTTAATAAAGGTAGAAGTAGTAACATAAAGTTTGGAAAACACAGATGTAGATTATTCTTTCATTGAGAATTTTAATATTGTACCGTCGACAAGAGGCCCATTTCCACAAAACATACACTCGCATATGACAATTTTGCTGTTTCTTATTCACAAGAAAGCTTATAAGAGACCAATCAAATAAAACCCCCGGGTCACAAATATTAATATATGTGTGTCAAGTTACAGAATAAAAGAGGACGATTTATTCTGCCACTATTTGACCTAACTACCATGTCTGCTCCCTATGTAGAAGTATGGAGTTTACGGACTTGAACGGAATGAAGCTTTTTTACAAGAACTGGTCATTAATAATTCGCTTATTCTATATTTTTTACAGCGGTAGAGCTTTCAAATACGATCGCAATATGTTTCACAAAAATAAATTAAGCTTATTTAAAAATTGTGTCCATTGTTTATGTAACCAATTGTAACACATGTTTCGCCTCGTCGAGAAATATTTTAGTATTTAGGAGAGTATTTCATCACTATAATAGCGCCTTTTTCTATACTTTTCACTACGTTTTAAGTGATGATTGTTTCGTAGTAGTCGAAATGTCGTAAATTATTTAATTTTTGGAATAATGTTTAAGTTTGCTAACAACCATTTTTCGTAGTAGCAGAAATTTCTTAAATTATTGAATTTTTGGAATAAAATTTAAGTTTGCTAACAACCATTTTTCGTAGTAGCAGAAATTTCGTAAATTATTGAATTTCTGGAATAATGTTTAAGTTTGCTAACAACCATTTTTCGTAGTAGCCGAAATTTCGTAAATTATTTAATTTTTGGGATAATGTTTAAGTTTGCTAACAACCATTTTTCGCAGTAGCAGAAATTGTGGGTTGTGATTTGTGATTATTTTATCGACTATTAATATATAGATAATTCCCTTAAGTTGGTTGATTTTTCTAAAACAATTCTTCGAACTGTCACCCAACTTAATACTCAGTTGTGATTGGTTGTTAATAATAATGCTTTATATGAATTTCGTTTGTGTTTTTGTATCGGTGATTTTTATCATGCATTTCTCCGTATTGAATAAACTTTAATTACACGAAATTTTGACTGCTAAGAAATAAAATCGATAGAGCATAGCGTCAAAAATTATCATATCTCAAATTATCATCGGGTTGGCTTTGGCACACGACTTTGTAATTTTCCAAAAATAAATAATAGAAAAAATAATATTGCATTTGTTTGATTAATTGCAAATTCTCCGGAAATTTCATGGAATTTTATGGACTCACCCAGCAGCACATAATTGTTAGTTGCAGACAGGCGAAGTTGACATGTCAGAGCACCGAATGCAATGACAGCTATGTCGCCCACGTGACATATGAATGATCCACTACAACTTATGTATAACATATTTGTATAGTAGTTTACATGAATAGTATCATTTAAGCACAGTTCAGTTGGCACTTATAGTATTAATTTTTCAAAAATTTTAACGGCAAAAACACTTCCAAACATGCACGAATTGCAGCGCAGCGCATAACAAGCGCATGTCTACGTCCCTCGTTGCCTGCGTTGCAGCATTTGCAGGTAATACAAAATCTGGGCTTTCCTGTGCTCTGCCGCTTTCGTCTCACCATACGCCTAATTTTATTTGTTTCTGCTGAATCTATCGCACGGTGGCCAAGATAATGCAAATGATATTTATGTTTTCAGTTATTTTATATCATTATATTTTATGTATTACATCTTTGAGAGGAAAATAATTCACAATCGTGCGTGGCAGTTAATTTAATGTATATTTGGGTTAATACTCCGCCACCCCTTTCATTTCTTTTAACGCCATATTAAGGACACTACATTGAAAAACTCACAAGTACAATAAAAAAACTTAACCGAGAAAAAAAAATACATTTACACGAAGGCATCGGTCACGTAGATTGAAATCATAAACAATTTATTTTGTATGATGAATTCAACGCAACGGTATATTAAAGTTACAGGTTTTACTCACACACTCCTTACTAGATCAATGTAACTGATAAATATTTTAAGACTGCATATAATGATTAGAAATCAGTAAATAATATTTTTTCAAAAAACTGTTTTTCAGTTTCCCGATTCGAGAATTGAATACATAAATAGTTGAATGCAAGAGTATAGGAACTGTTATTTTTCAACACATTCCGCCCAACTCACTCTTTTTCGAAAGGGGAAAAGATAATACTCAAAATACGCAAAAAAGCGTAACAGAGGTTGTTGTACGAGAACTAGTTTTAATTAATTTGCTTAACTTCTTTTTTGAAAGAGGATAAGGAAAAATTAGACTGCAGCTATCCGCTCACTCTCCGCTCCGTTTTATGATAAATAAGAGAGTAATAAAAATAATCTATAGCGAAAATAACAAGTTTTCATGCGCGCCAACCACCCAGCTTAAAGACATCCAAATATTACAAAATGCAGCTCAATCTGACGCATAAATAATACAAATTATCAAAATACGAGACTAAGGTATGCCCACAGTAAAATTGATGAAGATACTTCAATTTACATCTTTTTAATCTAACAAAAAATAAGCAATAATGACGTCGTAATTCTCAGTTGTTTGTATGCTTAGTATGCATGCGCTCCACCTGCTTATATTTTCAAGGGAATATATACGGGGAAAGTATTTACTAAGCCTAATAAGGGATATAGCGTGATGGAGTGCCACCCCCCAGGGATGAGGGCAAAGACGTAAAGATATGACGCGCATACGCTTTGCTTATAAATTGTGAATTAAGTAGCTCACGCTAAACGAAGGATAAATATAAATAGTGCACATTTCTGATGTAAGCTGAAACCATTATGGTTGAATACTCATCAAAAAAATAGAAGCTTGGCGTGCTTCTTTCAGAATATTGAAATTAATCTAATTTACATTTTACTTTAAACTTACAAATGCGTTATAGTGGTCATCAAAACAAAATACTTCGTGAATGTCGCAATTTCACAACTAAACAATTAAAATCCAAACGGTGGCGCATCAAATGGGGTTTAAGGGGGGCATATGCTCCCACGCGTTGGATCAGGGAGGGCGCCAAAATGAAACTAATAATTTGTTTTTTTTTTTGATTCAATTTGTCGATGTGCAATTATATTATCATATTTTGACACTACAATGTTGTTTCTCAAAATTTACAGTTTACAACTATCAAGATCGAGTGTTATATTGTGATAATCGTTTCACCTGAAATAACTTTGGAATATGTCCCATTTCCAAAAAAAAGATCACGTTACTTGGGGTACACCGTAAAGCACATTGCAAAAAATATTGCTATACTTTTACAAATATACGTCTACAGGCTATTTTATCCCAGCCCATCATCAAAGGGTTTTTAGTGGATGTTAAACAATGATTTTTCAAGCTTGATTTTATTACGCCAGTCCTTAACAAAATTTTGTTTCATTTCATTATTTCACAAAATAATAGTGCTTTTTTTTAATAGTCATAAACTTAATTACTTAAAAAACTAAAACAGAAATAAAAAAGGAAGATGTCATCAATGTAGTTCGTCCCCGGTAGTAGTCAACTTTGAAGTTTTTACCCTTTACATTGTATACTCTTTTTTCGGAATGTATTTTGTTCAATGTGGTTATTTTACACAACATAAAAAAATTAAATAGTTGTGGCAATTTATAATACTTTTTCGTTGTGATTCTACTACAATGTTTTCTTATTTTGAAAAACTAAATTCTTTTTTAAACAAAAGTAACTGGGTCCGTGATCGACTGACCAACGTCGCCGGCATCGGTTACGGATAGGGCATCCAATCCCGGGATCCGGGATCCCGTTCAATTTTCTGATCCCGAAATTCCGGGATTGAGATGGCCGCGATCCCGGGATTTCGGGATTGAGAAATTTTGAGCAAATTCTCGAAATTTACACGAAATTGGCAAATTGAAGATTTCAAATTCCTCGGTGAGCTAAAAAAAAAAAAAACGAGTTTCTGTGAGATTCTGGGAAAAAGTATACCAAATCGGGGATTTCAAATTCTTCGGTGAGCTAAAAAAAAAAAAACGAGTTTCTGTGAGATTTCGGGAAAAAGTATAGCAAATTGAGGATTTCAAATTCCTCGGTGAGAAAATCTCAATCCCGGGATTCAAAATAAATCAATCCCGAAATCCCGGGATTGGAAAAAGGCTTCGGGATTGGATACCCTAGTTACGGAGTTCACAGGCACGAATCCTAGTACGTGCAGTTTCACACCTTGATTTTTCCATGGAAATATGGAAAGGCATGAAATCATGAATGTTTGTTATGTCTTAAATAGCCTTATCCTTTTTTACCTACTCTTTTTTTTTTAAAGAGGTTGAGCAACTTTCAAACAGTTTTATTAGAAACACTTTTGATGAGATAAATTATATTAGGGGTTCATAGCTCCATATGTCATTTTTAGGTGTTCACTGTCAATACTTGGTGGAAATGCATTTTATTCAAAAAATAAAACACTCTTTTTTCCTAATTTCACATTTATTTTTTACTATGAGGACCGGTTTCGCTCCGTAAATAATCGTGATGAGTATTTTATTGTTTTAATTCATTTGTTCCACACCGCGACCGTTCTTGGTTGACTTATATTATTAAACTCATGTGTGATATGTTTTGAACCTGAATTAGGAGAAGATGATTACGACTTGTTGAAATGATTGATTTAAAAACATTTTATCTTGGAGCTTGCTAAAACATTGATAAGACTTACCGCAGATAACAACGTAATTGGATGCCTAACATTAAATTTCTTCATCGCATTTATTTGAATGCATTTTACGACAATAATATTTTTTCGGTACCTTTATTTTCTATGAATGTTATCAGATATCAATGGCAGCGTTTTTTTGCGTGACTCAATGCTTCTTTTTTCTATAAACATCAATTATGTAATAAAACACATGTCAATTAAAGATATTTCGGTATGATAAATATCAGTGGAGCGCAAACTGACTTTATTAGTTTTTTCGACTAATATTATTGCAAGAGTTGAAAATCTATTCTCACTTGGACTATTTCTATTGAATGTTCTTATTATTTTCACTGTAAAAAATGATCTTTCTACAAAAGCACTTGTCGCCCGATATGGTAAAAATAAAAATACATTTTATTGGTTCTTTGCGCAATGAAACCGTACTGTTCCATACATAATGTACGGAACAGTTCTGCTTTTGATACCAGACGACTCTTATGTACATGGCAATTTTAGAAATCTTCGCTCTTGCAGTCTGAAGTAGGTAGATACTTTTTTTAGCTGTCGACATTAATTATTTTAAGTTATATTGCGTATTTTTACATAATGTATGCATATTAAGTTCGTTTAATAATTATGGAGCATATTTTTTTCCAACATCCAGATCAATTAGAATTTATTTTTTTTCGTTAATAATATATATTGAAAATGATGTCAATAAAGTCACGTCGTGCGCGTGTTTTTTTTTTGTTTTTATATATATATATATTATTAACCGATACGGCGGCGATGCACAAACACGCTTAACCTCCGAAACCGTAGAGGGTGCGCCCCTGCCTCTTCAGAGCGTAGACGACGTCCATCGCGGTGACGGTCTTCCTCTTGGCGTGCTCGGTGTAGGTGACGGCGTCCTTGATGACGTTCTCGAGGAACACCTTCAGCACTCCTCGCGTCTCTTCGTAAATCAAGCCGGATATGCGCTTGACTCCGCCGCGGCGAGCCAGACGGCGGATGGCGGGCTTCGTGATACCCTGGATGTTATCGCGGAGCACCTTCCTGTGCCGCTTGGCGCCTCCTTTTCCCAATCCCTTTCCTCCTTTACCGCGGCCGGTCATCTTCGATTATCGTCTTTTGCGAAAACTTCGTGAAATAAAAGTCTATGTCTGTTCGAAGCGTGGCTACGTGGCACGCTCGGCTCCGCTACTGATCTGACTCATTCACCTGGACATCGCGAATAACTGAAATTAAGAAAGCTTTTTGGTAACGTATCGGCAGCCCACAGCTGGTTATATAATATATAATAAATTGTTAAATTAATTTTTCACTAATATTACCAATTTTTATTTCTTAAAAAAATGTACTGGTCGAAAAATTCTAATCCCGAAATCCCGGGATCAACATTTTGGCTCGGGATTGGATTCCCTAGTCAGGACTACCGCCGATCGGAGCGGTCGACTAGTATCATTCTAGGCCAGTGGTATACAAACTGGGGCTCATGAAGTGTCTGCCCGAGAGTAATGACACGTTTTAACAATTCATGAAATCTACTGGAAGTGAATAATATCTACTATTCGAGTGCAGACAAATTCGAATCACAGAGCAGAGTGTAGAATACTATATGCCTTTCCTTGATACATTTCAACCATTCACCGAGTTGAAGCGAAAGCACTAATATGGATTGACATTCTACTGATGCAAAATTAACCCGTATTTAATAACATCCCAATACCCGTCAATAAGATGAAAGCACTTGAAAAGCATTCATGTTTTAAATTTCAGATTATACCTTTCGAAATCAATACATAAATCTACATCAAAGCAACGGTAGGACAATAGTTAAAATACATGTTTGTATGTATGAATATCATTATATTAATTGATTTGGCAGTTACTTGGTAGAACTCCATTTACAACAGATTAAAAATAACAAAGTATTTTAGTTCTACAGTTTTTAATCATTTTATGTGTTGATAGCTATTTCGGCTTGCGCCATCGTCAGAACTATCTTTAAACTAATATTTTGCTAAGCTATATATACTGGCTCTGAAGAGATACACAATGCATCAAGTTATTCACTCTAACATCCTAATTATAATTACAATATTACACTTATCAAATGTGATTCTAGTTTTTCAAAGAACGATTTCATTTTAATTTTATTATAATTAATGTTTTAAGAAATAAACCCAGATTGTTAATCGTTAATTATAGCCAATTTATAAAGATTAATTAAATTCAATGGTTGAATACCATTTAACAGTGACAGAAAAATATCAATATATTTTGTATGCAAGAGTAATACAAAACACTTTACATAATTGATAAAAAACTATAAATTGTTTTTACTTTGATTTATATATATTCTATGGGTGGCCAAACTTTATACCTTTTTGCCAAAATTTTGCCCGGTGATTTTTAAATCATAATAATTTAATGAAAATACGGGATCACGGGATTGGAGGTCTGAGTAGCGGTATACTAACGTCGTGTGTGCTAAGTTGTAATAAATAGTAAACTAATTTAAAGCACAATAAAATGTATATGAAAGGGAAACAAAATGGATAGATAATAAAATACACATTTAATTCTTGTTTCAAATCATCAGACTTGGGGTGACTTGTAACGGCTACATGGTCGACGTCATAGTCACCGCTGATTTATACAATATATGTAGTCTGTTTGTTATATAGTAGCAAAACATACATACGAAAATAATTGTGAAAAATTTATATTCTTCTTCTAAAAACACTGTGTAGTAAAAATTTATTAGATTTTGCCAAACACTGAACTGTCGTTGCTTCGAAACGAATGTGTTTTCAGATTGTCCTATTGTTGTATTGATGTAGTGAATAGCGATACCTTGTATTTGAGAGTCTTTGAGAATCGCTTTAATATTGGAGGACTGATTCAAAAGAACAGAATTTAAGTTTTAGCGTGGTAGTTTTCTAAAGATGACCTTTTAATCAAAACCGTATAAGAAAAGTGTGTTTGTTCAGGAAAAAGTTAATCTGATATTTTTTTATCCCAAGCTTCTCGGTTTGATCTCACCAGACTGTGGAACCTGGACCCGTAGTAAGTATAATATTGATGTGTATCAATTAAAGACTTACCCAGTGACCAATTGGTTGGGAGCCACTGTTTTTATGTTATAAACTCCATATATTTAAAAATGAAATGAGAATCTTCTGGCCAAATTTATATAGTAGTAAATTGTTAATTCTCTAAAAAGATCAAAAATGTTAATTTACTTGAATTGCAAATTCCCCTTTTCTACATTCTTGCTTTACTTCAATCTACATTATTTTATCTCTAATTTGACATTTTCACTCCACTATTCGCTTTTTCTTTTGTTAAAATGCTAAGTAAGGCAAGGGAGATATTTAGCATTTCGCATACAAAGATTGTATAATTTCATATCTCCAGTCTGGCGAATTTTCATCTGGATGGTTTGGAATAAGTGTAAAACGGAGTAAAACAAAACTTAAAATTTAGAAATAAAATATTTATTTTGGCTAATTTTTAGTGTCTGAAAAATGACGATACTCATACAAATTGTGGTATTATATGTCTTGTTTACTGTTATTGAATAATGACTTTCGATAATTAGGATTTCGTCAAATCTAATTCTAAGCATGAGACAACCATACAATCGCACGCTGAACTCTTTGGGCGCATATTTGCGTCCAAATGTTGTGTTGTCGGATATCGGTGATGTCTGAAATTCTCATCCTACATCTATCTGATACTAAAAACTAAGCGTATCGAGAGCGATTAGTTAATCACGTGCCCTTTTCTTCAATCCTTACTGTTTCCGAGAAAGTTAGATTTAGTTCTCGTAGAAAATCTGTTGATGTAAACTCTATTAGTGAATAAAGTAAACTTCATATGCTTTATCACTTTTAGAGCGTTCACTTGACTTGGTGAAAACGCATTATATTTTTAAAATAAAATATGTAATACATTTATACTTATTCCCACTTTTATTTATTAAGAACAGGACCGGCTTCGTTCATGATGAGATCAGTTGATAATGCTCCTCATGAGCGAAACCGGTCCTGATCTTAATAAATAAAAGTAGGAATCTGATATTGCAGTTCCGTCAAGCATATTTAGTCGATAACTGAAATTACAGGAATTATATGTTATATTATATTCAATTTGAAGAATTAACATTGATTGATTGGAGTCTCAAACTGATTTTCGATAGTGACTCGAATGGAATCAAGTATAGATTTTTATTTTCTTTCTGAGAAAAATGGTGAAGCCAAATTAAAGTAAACTATTTTCATGCAAAAAATTACGGGAAATATATTATTTTTAATTTGTATCTTATAACTTGATCACCGTGCATAAAATGATATTTTTACGATATTTAAATAACGCACTAGGTAAATTTGTTAGAATACATAATAATCTACATTGACTTTCTCAAAGCTAAAAGTTTTTTAGAAAATTTTCTTTGCCAGAACAACGAATAAATGTGTCGTAAATACAGAAAAAAATTGAGGGTTTTTATAATGAAATATTACACTAACAAAGCAATAACAAATAACGCAAGCACTCTTTCAAAATGAATTGAAAATAATGATCACAAATAAAAATAACACGAGGTATTTTATCGTAGAAAGGGATTGCGGGTGTTGGGTCTCATTATTTCCCCGTATTGTAATCCTCGAGCGTTGGACCGAAAGCTCACGATTGCTGGATAAAAGCTTTAGCTTTAGAAGCTCGCACCGGCCGAGCTCACCTTATCTTTATTGGATATCTGAATTCACGCTTAAGTTCCGATATTTGTGCAAGAGATGTTATCGACGGATTGAAAAAAAGTGTTCTAAAACGTTGTATTAAAGGAATGGCTATTTCTTTAGTTCATTGAAATATTGTAGAGGCTGGACTGAAGTCTATCTGGCCAGTTTAGAAAATTTGACCTTTTGCATTGTGTTAAGTGAAGTAATGTGGCCTCATTCCACATAAAGGCAACTGGAAAATTAAACCATTAGTATAACAATTATACGGGCTCATTAGGGTTAAGGGTAAAAGGTTTGATTGTTGATAAGGTAATCATTTTGTTAGCGTTACGGCTAAAACCAGAATGTCACGTTAATTATTTTGAAAGCATCAGTATCATTTATATTTTGATAATAAATTAAATATTGATTAGATCTTTGCTGAAATCCTATCAAATGATAACAAACAATCACAATTCGACACTAGAAAGGCAAAAGGGTGTTTGTAACCCACAGTTTTTTTTAACTAGCTTTTTTCGGTAATTTCAATGTATACAACATAAAACACGTTATATCAACAACAAAAAATAAAGGCTTCAAATGCCAAATTAGTATCCAAATTTAGGTTTTAAGTATGAAAAAATAAGGGCCTGTGAAAATCGTGACAAGAAAAAAAGACTTACACAAAGGTTTTTCTTTAACAACTCATAAAATTAATATTAGATTAAATTAGTAAATTTAAAAAAACCATCTTGTTTAGCTAGCAACAATCCAAGATCAGTTGAAAATGCCTATTTGCTGAGCGAAACTGGTAATAAATGTTGTTGAAAATGTCCAAATATTATTTGTTTCGTTACATTATACACATAATGTGTTATTTATTATTTTGAAATCAGATGATAACCACTGCCAAAGTGAGTATAACCACTGAAAAGGAGTGATCTTTGGCAGTGGTTTTAACAGTGCTTAAGTTAATTTTAATAACCGATTATTTTTTTATATATGAAGTGATGTAGATACGTAATTACGTACGTAATTACGTAATTAGATACGTTTTTAATAAATTTTGTCTAATTAGTGTCTTACAATTTTAAATGAATTATATATGATATGGTTAGAAGTAACAAATCGGTGATAAATGTTGTTCATAATAGTTCATCTTAAGAAATTGTTTCTTTTCACTTGCGATAAATATTCAAATCGATTTTTGGAGAATGTGAGTTATGATACTCAGCCCGTTATATATTCCTTGGAAGCTCTGAAATTAAATAGACTAATTATACAGCTGAATTATTATTTTTTATGTGTATATTTATGTGATTTATAAGACATCTTCAAGAAAAGTGTTCTTAAATAAATACATATCAGCATGTAGAATGTGTCTTGAATAAATAATGTGATTAATATTGACAAACTGCGTGAGTAGCTTTATTTGCGCAATCGTCTGTCAAAAGTGAACAAACACTCGTAAAAATTCAATCAGCTTCTCGAAAGACGCTTCGCGCACACAAATCCTGCGAACAACAGCTATTAGGGCATCCAATCCCGGAGTATTTTTGCTCTTTCAGAATTCCGCGATTCACATATTTTCAACCCCGGGATCGATCATTTATCGTGGAATCATGTTTTCGTTTTTTTATATATCCTCAGTTTTAATCGAAAAAATATTTGGATAACAGCTTTAAGATCAGGCCGACAGATTTTTTTAATTTTCATACCACAAATTGCTTAAGGTTAATTTGATGCGAAGAGATATCACGAACACATTTACATCACCGCAAATAAAAATTGGAAAATACATATATATTTGATTAAGCTTTCTGGAACTTGAGCTCAGCTGATTGCTACCTAAGATAAAGCTCTTTCCACTAAGCCACAGAAGCTGACAAAGAAATATATTTAAAATCCAATGATTGTTTATTATTGACTGCAACTCGATATATTTTTATGAGGTACCAAAATGCTTTAATTTATCAAGAATGAGAGTTCCACAAAGTTACCGCCGAATCCATCGAAGTTTATTTTTTACATAAACGAAAGCATCTATAGGTACTAGGGCATCCAATCCCAGGATTCCGTCCAACTTGTACTGATCCCGGGATTTCGGGATTAAGGATAAGATGTGTAAAATTTTCGAAGAGTTTTTGTCAAATGTCAAAATTTAACGCAAACGTCAGTAGTTTTGAAATAATCTCACGCCTTTACGAAAGCATTAATCGGTCTCGATACAATTTAATACTATAGCGCTATATTTCTTTTATAAGATTATGCTTTAAAACGATAAGGTGTTATGGAATATAAGTGCAGGATATCGAATCTTTAACTGTCGATTGAACATAAAAAATGCGGTGGCATGTGTCGATAAAACAGTTATCTGTTTTGCCAATGGAACATTAAACGAAAAATTCTAATCACTGAAATAGTTTGACCGAATTTTAAACGAGGGCAAATTCGACTTTAGGATAAACGGTATACATGTAATATCGATGCAGATTGGTAAGTATTTAAGAACAGAAACCAATAATGGAAAACTGTTAAGTTTTTGTTCATCGATGAGATTTCCATGGTTAGTTCCTTATGAAATGCTGTACATAATCGACTCCCAATTAACACAATTGAAGAACAGCAAAGAATTTTTTTGGTGGTATCAACATATTACTATTTAATGCGATTTAATGCAATTACCACCGGTAAGGGGTAATCAAGTATTCCAACAAACAGATAGATTATTGTCCGCAATTCATATATGGTGGAAGCTCAAGTTAGTTGAATGAACGAAAAACATGAGACAACAAGGTTACACCATCTTTGCTAACATTTAAACCAGTGATGCACAAAACGTGGCCCATTTTTGTGGCGGCCCTTAAATATTTTTCTGAAACATATGTTTTTCACGTAAAACATTTATTTAATCAATGTAAGCAAGCTTTTTCTTCAATGAAGAAGAATAAATCGGTTCATAAAAACAGGCTTACTGGTGAAAATTTGGATTTGACTGTGCTGCTTAATACTACAAATACTATGTCAAATAAAAAAATAGTTAAAAATGAACAAAGACCAAGATTCTATTAACCTTTGAATTACATATAAATGAAACAAACATTTCACAATGAAACGATTTTAATAAGCAAATACTCAATTATTTTTTGCATGGCTTATTTTCTACTGTAGATTAGATGCAGGACAGTACAGTTGATCATGCGATCGTATATATAGAATTAAAACGTTTTGCTGTTAGTCAAGCCTGTGTCGCCCTCAGAAGTCACTCGATGGATTGCGAATCTTAAGTTTAGATTGCACCGCGTAAGGCCGATATTCTTGCCAAAATTAATAGATTACGTAATTTTCAATTAAATAATACTAAAGAATATGTAATATTAAGTAATGCTATACTATGGATCCACTCATGAATTAGCCAAAATCACAGACGCAGATCTTTATGCGACCGTTTCGAGTCCTAAGTAAAAATTCAAGTTGGAACGTCAGGGACTTTTAGGTCCTACAATGAATTCATTTAAAAAAATATTTGAACATTATATTGATATGAATTGAGCATGATATTTACAAACGCAACGACTAAAAAGCATAAAATAAATTAAAATAAAAATATTTTTAAAAAATTAGCTTTTATTTAAGTGTACTAAAAAGATAAAAAATAATTCCGATATCTATTCCCTCAAAATTATGCGCCGCGCGCTTTTACTTTTAGTCATATGAGACAATTATTCCGAAATTAATAACTCTTATCTACCCTCGACTACTAGCGATAGTAAAATGTGAGAGATTCCCAATTCTCTGGAGAGTCAACGATTCGACTAACTGTGCTGAAGAGTGTCATGTGGTCAGGATGTTGCTCAGACGAGGGAATAATTTTGAGGGAATAGATATCGGAATTACTTTTATCTTTTTAGTACACTTAAATAAAAGCTTATTTTTAAAAATATTTTTATTATAATTTAATTATTTTAGGGAAAATGTTGAATGTTGAACATGACGAATTCCTACACTATTCTGTCTCTATAATCAATCCCGGGGTTCTGGGATTAGAAAAATTTTGAATCCCGATATCCCGGGATTACATAGATACATAGTAATAAAATTGTCAATTTTAAATATTTACATAATGAAAGTGAAATTAGTACAAAAGAGTTTGAATATAGTGCCTTTCCACCATGTGTTGATAGTGAACACCCTAAAAGCGATATATGGAAGCATTTTATTTTTTACATGTTATTATAGTGAATCCCAGGATTGGTATTTAGACAATCTCGGGAAAATGCGATCGCCATATTGATCTGATCCCGGGACTGAAAGCCCTAGCAGCTGTGACATCCAACAAAATGCCTGGCAGAAAACTTTGGTTTTACCCTATTTATTTATTTTTAAATTGAGACACGTAGGCTTAAACTGTTTGTATGTTAATTTATATACTCAGCATTTTCCTGATTCATTCAATTATATTGACGATGCGTACTTTATTTCTAGCCAGGGATGTAGTCGTAAATTTTACAGAGGGTGTACGGTAACCTACTATTTGCACGATATCATGCAATCTGTGTTTACACCCATGTGCATCCTTTTACATATTTCTTTATTTTATTAAAACCGTACAATAAAAAGAAAAATAAACTCAAATAAAAATGACAAATAAAGTCTAAAATTTGAATCGTTAAAATTTTGTACACTTCCATACCTTTCGGTATCTTCAGACATTCAAGTGTACGAATTGTGCAGATAAACTTGAACTGACACTTGGTAAATTGTTTTATCGTGTATATAGAAGAAGAAAAATAATATCACTTAACCTAACGCTATTGATAAAGCTAGCTTATTTTTTTTAATTAAGGCTTGTTGTCAATGAATTTTAATCAATTGAAAAAGTAATTGCATAACTAATGTAATAAGTGGTAAGTTTGTACTTCATCAATTTACATTTACGTTGTGCTTGTAAGCTAGTTACAGTATACATACAAGAGAGAAAAATTAACACTCTTACTAGTCAATATGTACATTTACTACACAGATGTAATTCAATTGTTCACAATCACGTTCAATATAATCACACGTACACTCAGAGTGTTGCCAGCCACTTCCCACCGCTTTACGAGCGGAAACAACCAGTTGTTGTGTTAAACTGTCACCAAAAATTTCACTTTACCTCAAAAATGCCAATGACTTGTTGCCATTCTCGTCTTTCTTCTATTCAACATATCTCACCTGTTTTTCAATAGATTCAACAATACATGTGTGTAAGTGCGATTTTAATCTTCTTCTATATATATAAAACAAAGTGGGGTTATTTACACCACGTATATCTCGAGAATGGCAGCAAGGATTTTAATGATCTTCAATTTATTAAATTTGTCTCCGTCTATAATGGCAGAATAAGCAATAAAACATCACAAAAATATCACGGGAAAGAAATTATGAATAAAATAAATGTCTCCATACATTTCATTTTTTTGAACGTCGCAAATCGAACGCCGTCACGAACATGACGTTGTATGCTGTTTCCAATAAATCCACTAGATGGCATCAGTTGCATTCGCATTTGACATTTGTCAGCCAGCTGACGTGCCCCGCAATTTATCATGACTTTTTTTTGAGTTTTTTTCAATTTTCACTCAGTTTTCGTTCCGATTAATCATTCTGGTGTGGGATTCTATATATCTCCTTATTGTCTATCCCGAGATTCGTGTATAATGGCAGAAATAGTGTATTTTGATTGGTTTATGGTGTGGCGCGATTTCTGTGAAATAATATTTAAAGGATATTGTGCTTAGACTTCGCGACACTGTACAAATGCAACGAATATACGAAACACACTGCTAATATGATGCATTGCAATACCCGCTGATGTTTTGGAAAGAAAACGATGGATATCACTTCAATATCAAGATGATAAATCCATTCATCGGTAGGTATCGAAATCAAAAATTTCATTTCGACATGACAATAATTTCACTCAGCAAGAAGGTTAGCTCGATGAATTATGACGCATAAAGTTTTTAATATTATCATTTCATTGATTTGAATAGAATACACTATCGTGGCTCGCGATTAAAATTCACTGAACTCCCTTTTTATACGATTTCGAAATAACACGGTGCAAAAAAAGAGAAAAAAAACGATTCATTTAAAAATTTGGACAGAAATATTACACAGGTTCTGGATATTTCAAGAGATCAAAGCGATGTACAAAATGTGCGTAAAAGTTTCGTTTACTGTCTCATATCCGCGAGTTCGTTCGTGAGATATCTCAAAAGTTTCACAGCGAAGTAGGAAAACATTTTAACCCAACGATATCTAATCTCCACAACTATGACGAGACACTGCCTGAGAATCGTTTTAGACCGAGAGCAGTTCTGCTCGACGACCCTCCATAGATCTTATGTCGTCTAAAATTGGCACTTTTAGAACGAAATTAGCATCACGAAAATGACTCTCTTTGTTTAACTTTTTTGTGTACTGTATGTGTGTATGTATGTATGTGTAAGTGTGTGTACATGTACGGATGCAGTATGGGGAAGCATATAGAATGTGATTTGCAAAATAGTGCATATGGAGTTCCCGTGAACTTTTCATCTCTGTAGCGATCACGCCCTTCCGTCTGCAAACGATGGTAAAGGGATACAGTTTACAATTCTTCGAAAACTTTATCGATGAAGGAGACTAGAAGAACCTTGACGCTAGCGCATCCTGGTACTTAAAGCTCTATAAATTTGATCCAAAAAAAAAATTGTCTCATTGAATGATTTTTGTTACCTTTGATTTTTTTTAAACTATTTTTTAAATAAAATTAAGATACATTAAGCAATAATGAATATGATATAAAATTTAAAATAACTTTGATTAATTAAATTTTATAGTAAAATGAACTTCCACAAAGTTACCGCCGAAACCATCGAAAGTAATAATGAATTTTATTTTTTGATATTCTGAATTGATTGTTATCCAAGGAAATCTATTTACCACATTTTTTTTTATTTTAGTATATTTGTTCACACGTTTCCTTTACTCGGTATCGCGTTGAAAGTATCTACCGTGTAAGTGGGAAGTTCAGTGTAAATGTGTTCTACTGAAAAGGGAGAGCATATAGATTTTTATTTTTTTAGCCATGGTCGCTTCAGATACTGTAGTGATTTTTTTTGTATGTAAAAGTTGTAGATAATCGATCTATATTAATATACATACTTTATTGAATAGTAAAAGAAAGTGCTGATAAAATTAAGATTGTTTTATTAAATAAATCAATTCTTCCATAAATAAAAATGTTTTTTTAAGTTCGTTAAGATTGTAAACAAAACGTAAAAAATATCATTCGTGCGTCGCGTCAAAGTCATATTTTTGGTTGAAATTTCAAGGACCCAGGACGATCTTTTTCATTCTAGCTCACACGTGTTGTATTCGTTGCAAACTCATTTTAATTAGGCGCGCACTTACTCCCGATAACTTTTGCAGTTTAATATATAATTTATTATCAGTCAACAGTTCTATCATGACAGTTTAGTTAGTATATAATTTATTATCATGTCTAACAGTGTTCAAGATATTTTGAATACTTCATTTTCAATGTCAAAATTAGAGTACTTCCACCTTCTAAAAAATGAAAAATATACCCAATATATGGAAAATTTGTCAAATATATTGATGAATAAACTCAAAGATTTTTATGGAGCATTATTTGACTACATTAGATTTAAAAACGAACTTATCGTCGTCTATTCTTGCTCTGAATTTTCAGACAAACCTGTTCATTTTCATGAATTAGTAAATTTCATGTAAAGTAATAATCTTGATTCAGGTTTTCATGAAGTTTATAAATTAGGAAAGTTAATATAAATAATTCCAATCAGTACGGCTTCGGCAGAACGTTCATTTTCTGCCCTTAAAAGAATAAATACTTGCTATCGAAGTACACAAGGCCAGACAGACTATGTGGCCTAAATTTAATTTATGTAGAAAAAAAGGATGCTCGTTAAATTAAAACAGACAGGCTCGTTTTACGATAGTGTAATAGGAAAATTCATGTCGCAAAAGCGAAGAATTAAATTAATGTACAAATAAATAAAAATAAAATTTAATTTTAAAAAAATCGTCTTTTTTTTTTTAAATATATTTCATTTACAGCACACCCTACATCAGCACCCACCGTACGCCACTGATATTCATCACTAACTAACTGTCACGATTTCAGTATAGTATGTTCTATAAATGACAACTACGAGCGCTCCATGCTGTGAAATGGCGTATAAGATTTACAAATACATGAATAATGTCTGCCTACTTTACTATGAAAACCGAGAGCATGTAGATCCAATACTTGAAAATTTCTGTATTTGCATTCTATCTGTGTATGCTTTTTGATTCAAGAAGTTTCGCGTGTACTTACCATGAGCTGTTTCTGAAAATTGTCATCGTATGATATACGTGAAATTATTACAGAAATACTTATGTCTTAAGCTTTACAGCTTTTTAGTACGTACTTAGGTGCGAGCTGTGATAAAATGGAAGTTTACATATTATTATACTAGTTATATTACCCGGCTTCGTCAGGGATAGATTTAAACTCATTATTTATTCATTACGAGTAGGGAATCCAATCCCGAGCCAAAATTTTGATCCCGGGATTTCGCAATAAGAATTTTTCGATCCCGGGATCAGTACATTTTTTTAAAAAATAAAAATTGATAAATTGGTGATAAATAAATAGAAAAAATATTCTTTATTATATAACCAACTGTGGACTGGCAATACGTTACCAAAAAGTTTTTTTAATCTCAGCTATTCGCGATGTACAAGTGAATGAGTGGATTTTTAAATTACTCGTAAAAAAATATGCGCCATAATTATTAAACGAACTCAATATGAATAAGCAGAGATTTTTAATATAAGAAAATAATCAAGCGTAATCTTAAAAATATACTCTACCTAACCGATGAATGTTTCATTTTTTATTGCTCGACGGCCGTTACATAAGTTTTAACGCGTCATGACTAAAGAAGTCTTTCATTAAGTTAACTTAAAACTTTACCATTCCACAATCCTCGTACCCATTCCGATTGAAAGCTCTCTTTGTGAATATACACTGAGTGATACTAAGTATTTCTGGCTTACCTGGACCACAGCTTTGTGGCGGTCATCATGGACAACTTCGGTAAGTATATTATTACAATTAAACATGTTTTTAATATCTCCTAAACAAATGTAAATACTTTACGTGGAAACTATCTGTTCGTTATCGGATCAAAATATTGTTTAAATTACAGAATAGGTGGTATTTTAAACATATTTAACTGTCATCTGAACATATCTCTCAAAAGAAGACTTAAACTGAATACTGATAAATATGTTTTTTTCAATATAAAATTATTTATCCAATAGCATGTCAACTTCAATTTAATATTTGTAAGTAATATTTTTTTTAATATGATATGATTTAAAACATTCCTCTCCGTAACAAAGAAAAGTAGAATTTGAAACCGCTTTTATTTGTCAAAATCTATATATTAATAGTCGATAATGTCCGTCCGTCCGTCCATCCCTCTGTATGATGTCCCCGATTTTCCCTCCCCCTCCTCATTCCCAGTCCTGCTGTCACCATTTTTGTATTCTTACTAAAGACATATTTTTTCCAATACACTGTTATTTGACGAAACAAATCAAATCGCTAAAAAAATGAATTCTCATACAAAAAAGCGCCTCGGTCAGGATTCAAAACATAGACCTTGGTTAATGACTTGAGATTGTTACCGCTCGGGTAAACGAACAAGTGTCAGAGTCGACGAAATTAAATGATATATATGCGTTTGAATTTGGAAACTTTTGTTTTTTTATTTGAAACACAACATATATATACTAATTTTCGCACGTTTCTAAATTCCGCTGTACGCGAAAGGCAGAGCGCTAGGTTGGTTAGCTGTTGGTCGGTGGTTCGAGTCTAACCTTGAGCGGTTTTTTTTTGAATTTATAACATTTTTTTTTTGAAAACTTTTTTAAGCACAGTACATCTTAATCGTATGAAAATAATAAAATCCGATTGATAAGCGTAATAAGTTTTTCAAGAAATAAATATCTGTATATTAATACAGTGGAACCCCGATCTACCGTTCTCGCATTATTCGTTTTCCCGCATGGATCGTTTATTTTTCATAGTCCCGGCCAAACACCCATAAGAACTAGCATTAATCGTTCCCCGCATTGCCGTTTTCCTTGATCTATCGTCTAAATATTTTGGTCCCCTCAAAAATATTATCTCGATTGACCGTTTTCGTTGAATATTTCTCATAAATAGTACCGCCTCGCATTTCGTTTTGCGTTTTTTTTCAGTGGAACCCCGATCTACCGTTCTCGCTCTTGATTGACCGTTTTTGTAGAATATTTTTTTGCACTCATAAATAGTCTAACGTCGCAACTCAAAAGTCAAAACTGAAATACCTAAATGAAGAAAACTAGAACTGTAACTGAGAAACTGAAAACAATTCAAGACATTGGAAAAAAATCTGTGGAAAAACGAGTCGACATGGCAAAAAAGAATTAACTAAGAAATGTACGCGATTTTGAAGGGTACTTGTTAAATTTTAAGTGTCAAACTGCAAATAGACTACTTAGTTTGTATTAAACAATTATAAAATATATTTATCCATTCTTTATTAAAAATAGTGTAGTAAATAAATAGGTTTTTTGAAAATTAAACATTGTTTTGGTATTATTTGAAGATTTCCCGCATTATCGGTTTCCCGCATTATTCGTTCATTTATTACGGTCCTTTGAAAAACGTAGAATCGAGGTTCCACTGTAGTCGATAATAATCTATATAATAATAATTTACGATGTCTATTTCTGCTACTACAAAAAATGATTGCTAGCAAACTTAAACATTATTCCAAAAATTAAATAATTTACGAAATTTCTGCTACTACGAAAAATGATTGTTAGCAAACTTAAACATTATTCCAAAAATTAAATAATTTACGAAATTTCTGCTACTACGAAAAATGATTGTTAGCAAACTTAAACATTATTCCAAAAATTAAACAATTTACGAAATTTCTACTACTACGAAAAATTGTTGTTAGCAAACTTAAACATTATTCCAAAAAATAAATAATTTACGAAATTTCTGCCACTACGAAAAATGGTTGTTAGCAAACTTAAGCATTATTCCAAAAATTAAGTAATTTACGAGGTCTATTTCTGCTACTACGAAAAATGATTGTTAGCAAACTTAAACATTTTAATTATTCTAAAAATTATATTATATACAATTTAAATACTGCAAGGCAGGGCTGTCGATATATGCCCCGAGATGTATTTCTTTTACCATCAGAATTTCTGGCTTATTCAATAAATAGGGTTGTAATTTATTTTTCACGCCAGTAAATTTTCTGACAACTTAAAAATGCAACAACCCCCCCCCCCTCCCCCCGTTCAGTTCAACGGGCTTACAGCTAGTAGTATATTATATTTCTAACTCAAAACAGATTTAATTAAGAAATAAAGTGTCATCACAAAAAAATGTACAACTTTCAAATTAAGATATAGTGGCTTAAATATAATATAAGGAAAACCTAATATGTGGTGCTTAAGTTAATTTCAAGTAAGTTTTAATTTTTAAGCATGCGGAGCTTCACCAAATGGCCTTGTGAGGAGCATGACAAACTAGTTTAAATAATCTCCTGAGTCAAGATGGAGCCAAGCGTTTCAACTCAAGCAGAATAATGTAGACTTTCAGTGAATTATTTTCAAAGGAAACGTGCCACGTTAAAATGGCTGAAGAAAATTTACCCTAAAGCCCCAATGGTAGGGGAGATTAATTTCTCATGTGATTAGTTAATTATTTGTAGCGAAACCCCAGGCGGTGGATTCTAGGGGCACATAGCCCTAACGCGGTTCGACCCTCTGTGTCCTAAATTGAGTTGACCGCACAATATGTTTGAATTCGTGAATACTAAAAAAATATATTAACGCTTGTAGCATTAGAACTGATTGCTCAAAATATTTTTTTACGAACGATAAAGAATGAATTATTATGTAATAGCATTTGAAACAAGACAGTTTTATTTATTTCTCGTGGAATCCACTCTTCCAAGCACAAGTAATTAATCTGTTATAATATATTTTTGTGATTGAAATAAAAAATCAAATCTCCATCAATATTAAATATTTATACTAATTATTGACCTTACGATAGTTAGTAAGAAGATACTCCTCAAAGAGGTATCACATGTATCACAATTTGTTGCACAATCAGTGGAATAACAAAATTATCAAATCTAGTTTCGTAATAAAAAGGACATGTATTATTGCCAGCTCCGTAATCATGTCGTCACAACTATTCGTTTGCAGTGTGAATAGATTCTCCGTACGACAATTTTATTAATTGATTATCGTTGTATGCTTAAAGACATGAATGTGTCTGTAATGCTCAATTTTCTCTTCTACCCATTCGATCCTTTAAAAACGTGACGCAGCAGGAGCGATTATCTAACTAAAAGTCCTTTCCTAGTCTCATCATCCTGTTTACACTATCCGCTGAAGAGAGGCTTGATGACTTATAAAAACAGATTTTCGTCAAACAATTCTCCTCCAGAGTCGTTATGTTCCATATTAGGAGTTGGTACGGTTAAAAAAGAGATTAACTTACGCAATAATAAATAAGCACAATTTATCTTCATATTTTATTATAAATGTATGTTTTAATGGGATGAAAAGGTTTATATTATTGTACGTAATAAAGGGGTTTAAATTATCAGTCACGATATTAATACCAGTATAAATATTAATAAGCAGAGGCGTAGGAAAGGTCTACGACAACTTTTATGCAAATAAGATCATGAATCGTTCTCCCACATATGAGAATTGTTACCATTTGTCACAACGAGAATATCAAACGTGTAACTCAATCCGCAATACGTAAGCTGTGATCTTTTTTTTTTGTTAACTGTCATCGGCGTATCAGTGAATTACCAAAATATATACAGAACAATCCTTGATAGAAAATATAAAATTTCTTTGTTTGGGTTTTCTCATCGCTTTTCCTGTTCAAACTCTTCAGCTGACAGTTCTTAAGTTAGTTATCATTCACAACACACGTCACACACACTCACCCAAATTAACCGGGAGACTGATACGGAGGCTCAACATTGTTTTAATGGGAAAATATAAGTAGGATTTAAATTAAGCCATCCTCCAATTACTGAGAGAAGTTTATTAATTAATTTGTATACGATACACACGTTTAAGCAACAAAATTCAAGCTTGATTTTTTTTACAATAAAATCTTTCCAATTTGCCTCTGGCTTCCGTGCCGGATCTCACAGGTTTGAGTCCCAGTACGAATAGCGCTTTTTCGATGTGCGTTTGTGATGTCTTTATTTCTCTTTTACCCTACTCATCCTTCAATAACTAGGTGTAGAGAGAGAGATTAGCTAGCCACCAGTTCTGCCCTAGCCTTATCCTTATATTCCTATCTTTAAAAAGAGAGGTTGAGCGACTTTCCAACAAAAAGTTCTCGTAAAAAAAATTCTGTTGAGATACCTTCATTAGGAGGCCATGTGTTCTACACTGGAAGCTGACATGAATGAAAAAAAACTTATCCGAGAAACGGACGCCTTCATATTATGTGTAAACAAACGTATTTCTCACTTTTAAGGTGTTCACTGTCAATACTTGGTGGAATGGCATTATAATAAAAATAATAAAACATTTTTAGTACTTTTTCCACATAAAATTTATTAGATCAGGACCGGTTTCGCTCATGATGAGCATTGTCAACTGACGTAAACGTATTTCTTTTTGCGGATGAAAAAATGTAGTTTTAAATAGTTTGTAATTATGTACCAATGGTATCTTTACTATATTTACTTTACAGCCAATTTATTGACTGGGCTTGTTGTCAAGCTCTCTCGGTTTGGTCGGTTCATTTTAAGGCTGGAGTTAAGAGTTGGAAATCTATTAACTTATTCGTTGTCGATACCGTACGTAAACGGAATCAAAAGTTGGACCGCAAACACCCACTTCTTATGCATATGCACCACTCGATATTCGGCATTAAATGAATATTCAATAATAATTGCATTTTATCAGACGAAAAGTCACGTTTGGTTGCTGGGAATAAAAGAGATAACATTTTGTAGAATATAGACTCTTAACAAATTTGGAGATGGTCAATACTGTGGAAGAATAACTCAAGACAACGCTGACCAGATCAAATAATAATTTACTAATTTTTTTTACACCTTATTAATTTTATGTTGCTGTTTATTATTGTTTTCTCTTATCAGTTGATAATGCTTTTCATGAGCGAAACCGATTCTGATCTTATTAAATAAAAATTGGAACAACTACAAATGAGTAGTTTATTATTTGAATTTAATGAAATATGATTTTAATTAAAAACCCATCACCAGTCACAACGTCATATACATTTTTTTTCATAAATCCAAATCATAATAATAGAAAACAAATTCTTTTCAAACATACAGAACCGTTAAACTGTAATATAAATTTTTCATATTTTTATTTAATATTAATATTTTGCGCTCGGCTCTTTCGAATTATATTGAAATTATTATTATTTATGGATACGAGAGGTACAGATTTACATTCCTACTTAGCATTTATGTACGCTGGAGAGAATTGAGATTGTATGAAAACAAATTATATGCCACAGTGTCTTAGACACGGTATTTGAGCGAGTCGTAACTCAAATGAATTTATCTCCGAGTCTTCCATCATCTCTTATTTTCCATCATTATTTAACGTCAGAAATGTGTTATCAGATAAAGAATTTTCCACACAACACTCATTGATAATTAATACTGAAATCTAAAGGTATCGTTATACGTCATATCAAATTCCCATCTGGACGTGTATTTTGATTAGGCTACTGTTTACTTTGATAGTATTATAGATACTTTAGGGCCAAACAAAGCTTTTGCGATGTATGCGTTAAAACCAAGATTTCTATTGAAAGGCAATCAAGGGTTTTAAGTCCTGTAATAACAACAGAAAAAGACAAACCTGGTTCCTTAATCACAACTCAAAAAAGGGATGCCATATACAACATTCAATTCGAAATACACCTAAGAAATATTAAGGTGGATTATCCTTTATATAACTCGATGTTTCTACACAAAAATATTATTTTCGTAAAAAAAATTGGCGTTAAATAAAAAACGTAATCCTTGGCATAAAAATGTATGTACGGTTGTATGTTCATAAAAATATCTTGTTTTCTTATTATAACACAACCTATCTGGCGCGTTTAAGTAAAGTAAGATTACAGAGAATTGTCTTCATTTGAATTTATACATTTTTTTCAATTATCGTTAAGCAAAAATTCATTAGTGTGTAATAGAAACGATCAATTGACGCAATAAATATTTCGGATATTTGAAGTAATTGCAATATGAACTCGAAAGCTGTATTCGCTATGGAGGCTGAAATATTAACTTCTAGTATTATTTTATTTTTCCGTTCAATCCTGTTTCGACTAAATATGTCGTGACATGTACGTGCCTGCGTTATATTTCAACTGTCCAGTTGCTTTCTTTGGGAGTAGACATAACTTAATACGAAGCCCTATTTCGCATTTACAAAATAATGCTTTTCTTGAATGTCAATCTGTCACCCGTTTCGATTGAAAAAAAAGTTTAGCGGGTCCCATAAACGAGGTATTTTTTGATTTATTTTTAAGCCACAGTTGCTTGACAGTTTTTTCCAACAAACAAAAATAAATATAATTCTTAAAATTACTCACCATTCAAATCTGTAGGCATTCTCATAGGTTAATCCTTTTCGCCAGCAATGACTTTAAACGGCATTCATTTTTTATATAAACAAGATACATTCATTTACTAAGCGTCAGTTCAAGTCCATCCGTGCACTTGAACGCCTGAAGATACCGAATCGTGAATGTACATAATTTGAACGATTCAAATTTTTACAGTTGCTTGAGAGCCATTTTTCAAGAATCAGACAACTATTTACGAAGTAAGAGAAAAAAAAACATCAATATACGTACGAGAATCAAAAAAGCTTTCTTAATATGAATTTTTATTTTATTTTTTGTCAGTAAAAACAATCGACAATTAAATAACAGAAGCTTCACTGACCTCGCATTGAAATTGATTAATTGCAACTGAATTAAGTATAAAATAATGGAAAACAAAACAGTAAAATTGTTTGCTTCTGGACAGATGTTTATATTTTTTAACAGTTGTGGACACAACTGTTAAAAAATATAAACATCAACAAACTGAGGCACGTTGTCGGGAATTATTTTATAGTATTTAAAGCTTAAATTTGATGTTTGTACATGTTTTAGTGAATTCTGAATTCCCGTGATCAGCATAAATTCGATCCCAGGATTACAGGATTGCCAAATTTACCGGGATCCTGGGATAGAAAGCCCTAATGGATACTTCACCATTTATGTGATGAAAACAAATCTGGGCGGCTTCGAATGTTTCAATAATTCATAAAATTAGAAAGGAACTCAAGATTATTGGAACGTCATTATTCATCCAATCTTGTGCCATTGGATTACCACTTATTCAGATTATTGCAGCACTTAATAGCCGATTTTTTAAAATATCGAATAAGTAAAATTGGGTCTTAATATCAACATTTCTTCAAAATCAACAGATTTTTATGCTAATTGTATTCTTAAATTATAAGTAAGATTGAAAAAAAATGTATCCATCGAAGGAGGCTGTATTATAATTCACGATTAATATTGAAATATATGCATTTCTTTGAGTTGGCATTTTATTTATTTTCACCCGGTATTGTCAACTTGGGTTACTTTGGCCCAGCTCTGAAGGTTTTTTCGTGTTTTTAAAAGTCACAGTTACTATTATGTGTGGTATTACTTGATAATGATAAGTATCGGTGCTTTAAGATTCAGTTCACAAAACGTTTTTGGAAATATTTCTATGCTCTATATATAAATACACATAAAACAGTGTGGGTCAAAGTTTTCAACCCATATCGGGTAACTTTGGCCCATGCCTCAAATACTCGCAATTATTACTATAATCTCAAGAATTTTAAGGTTTTTTTCAACTTTTCTCTACGATTTCGTGTATTTCGTACATAAAGGTAGGCTAAAAAACGTAGAACGCATTTTTTATAGAGTAGGAATAAAAATTAAAAATATTGCCGACCCAAGTTTTTTAAAATATGTTAGGCACTCAGCTGACAAAATTCCGCAATATATACTCCACAGATGAATTATAATTCATATTTTTACCTTCAAAGGGCTACACAATATCATTGCTTAGCTAAGAAATATACATGTGGCAATGGTATGACCGCAACATGTTAACGGCATAGTTTGAAACCTTTTTTTTTCTTTTAGTGGGCCAATGACCAAAGTTAGCCGTATTGACTGTATACCTAATTAAACCCTCCAAGGACGAGCGTTACCATATGGTAACAGTAAACACCGTTGTCTATTGAACCCACTATTCATCCTACCTGAATATCGTTTATTTTACTCATATTTGGTTAAGAAGGGTACAGACTTCAGTTAGTCATCAGCCGCGGGGACAGAAACGGCCACCAAAAGCACATGCGATTTTTTGAATTTCCGTTTTCTTTAATGGACTTTTTGAAACTGTTAATTATTTTTTATCAAAACATCAAATTATTTACAGTTATTTTGCTAATATATTTGTATTGAAATTATGTTGATATAAAGAGGTCAAATTGTAAATATTTTTAAAAAAATCACATGTAGCTATATTTCAACCCCGAATGTTTGCGAGCCCATACGCTCAATTTTGTCCTTACAACTGTCCGTACACAATATTACACGGTAATAAAAAGATAAGCATGATCGTATAGTCATGCGGGGTTTCTATACAACGACTTGGCGTTTTTTTTTTTAATTTTGGATAGGAATAAAAGTTATCCGTGACTTCAAAATGGCTAAACAAATATTTTTTTTATCGAAAAAAAGCTCTCGTTTCAGGAAAGTTAATAATATGTTTTATGATTTTAGGGACAATTTATTCTGTACAAAAAAAAATTATTGACGATTTTGATATTAATCATGATTCGTTATTCAAAATATACCGAACCAAAACTAATACAAGTCAAATACAAGTCAAAAGTGAAATTGAAACTCAAGCCAACTATCGATGAACTAACATAGCAGCTACGACAGAGTTGCATGCATCCATAGTAGAAGATTGTACTAATTAATATAGAGGTACCATGCAATATTCCAGACTCCGTAATCGAGCAGTAACGATATATTGCATAGGTCTCTAAACATATTTGTACGTTTTTCTCTCTCTCTTTAGCCAAAATAAAATACACAAGGCCCACATGGAAATTTTAAAATTAATTAAAAAATAATTTAATACTAAAGCCTTATGTTAATCTAGACCAGGCGTGGGGAACCTGCGGCCTTTCGGCTACTCTGGTGCGGCCTTCTGGCCAATTCTGTAATTCTGTAAATGTATATTAATTCTTAAATTCCTGACATATTCTGACCGTAAAGTCCTGTTTCGGCCAAAGATTCCCTAGTCAATGTTTACTGCGGCCTTATGTCGAATCAGAAAAATAATTGCGGCTTTTAGAGAATAAAAGGTTCCCCACTCCTTATGTAGACAAACAAAAATTATTGACACTGATTGTACATGTCTTTCCGTGTAAATTATGATTTTTTAGATTATTCGGATTTTTCCTTATCCGGACTACCTTCATCCCCAATTAGTCCGGATAATCGAAGTTCTACTGTATTAATATACTGACTACCAAAGTACATATTTCGTATAGTTTTATTTATAACGATGGCGGCTTCAAGTCAAAATAACGTTTTTGATTAAATATTTTTTAAAAATTGATACCAAGTTACCAAGTTGTAAAACCTGGCTTTCGAATGGTGTAAAATTTACCAAAAAAACTGTTCGCCCTAAATACAATATTATTTTGTATGTATTAACGTAGAATTTGTCGGAGTTCTTTACCAATTTTAAATAATTATTTTTTGTACAACTTTTGAATATTCAATTATATTTATTTTTCTACATTGTAAAACTAATAAATTCATAATTTTTAAACCTTTTGCAATGTTCATATAAAAATAAATAAATAAAAGCTTATGTGCATATTTATTATTAATAAAAAAGTATTCACACTGAAAGTACGAACTTAATACGAATAATCGAGGTTCTGATTTTATCTACTTATTTAAATACTTAAAATAGTAGGTCAGCGTTTGATTATGTCAACGCACTAGTATGTACCATCGCTGTATTTATAAATTGACTATTTTTCAATGGGAATTTATGTATAAATAAAATTAGCTATATACTAAATATTCTAGAGTAATAATAAATGTGTGTATACAGTAGATTAAGAGATTATTGAGTCTAGTTCTGATATATCGTTTTCCTTTAGAGTTTGGAAATCATCAATCACAAATACGGTGAGCCTAGGGGATAGCTGCTGTTACTGCGAAATAACATAAAATATGCGAATAACAAACTACCCTCCCGTTCTGCTGAATAACGCCCATTCATTTGGGATAAGCCACCAAACACAAAAGATGACTTATTTTCTAGCGTTTTCATAAAATTACATAGGTGAAACTTGTATATAAATTCAATTGATTGGAAAAGAAATTGAAATACAATATAAATTAAGAATTTACAAAATATTATTTTAAATTCCACATGTTTTTAAACCATGTACGATAAAAAGAAAAGATCATATGGACTCCTAATGGAGTTAATTTCATCATTGTTAACAGAAGTTTTTGAGCTTCCGTGCCCAATCTCACGAGTTCGAGTCCCAATACAAACAGCATTTTTTCGATTGGTTTATCGATATCTGTTCGAAAGCATGAGTGTTTGTGATGTTTACAAATTCCCTCCTATCCTTTCCGATCCTTCATTAACTGGGCGTAGCAAGAGCGATTAGTTAATTAATAGTCGTGCCCTACCATTATCTTTCTATCCCTACTACGCTTTTTGAAAAAGAGAGATTGATTTACTGGCTAACAAACAATTTTAGCAATAAAAAATCTGTTGAGATACTTTCATTTGGAGGCCATATTCTCTACATTGGGAGCGGACATGGATTAAAAAATAAAAAAAAAATCGCTCTTTCGAAAAGAGTAGGGATATAAAGGTAAGGTTACGACAGAACAAACGATTGCCTAATCGCTCTCCCATTTTTAGGATTGGTTGGGTGGAAGGTAATTTCAGGCATTACAGACATCGATTAAAAAATCAGTTTATGAAACGTTTCGCATTAAAATTTGAGCCCGTGGGCAGAGCAACTGAACAAAGATTTATAAATCTTTTCATGAATATTTTACTTCACTAAGACCAGTTGTCAAAAACATGAATATAATACTGGGGTCGTTTTAGGAGAGTACTTATATCTGGAGAGTGATATCTTTGACCCGATTGAAAACAAAGAGTTGGAACAGAAACGTAGGTACAGAAACAAGCCCTTCGCAATATATTAAATTCCACACATTTTTTAGTTTACCAATATGTGCCTTATTGTGTTTTATGTGCCTAAAATGTATTCGTTCCCCATTGAGCGAATGAAAGTCAAACAGCATAGACCATTCGCCTATAGCAGTGGGGGAGGGAAAACTTTTTGTATCCTAGGCAGGAGTATCAGGAATTTAAAATAGACCGCGGGCCGCAGGTTAAATACTATTTTAGATATACAATATTTGAGAAGCTTAGAATCATAACTCACATTTTACGAAAATCGATTTATGAGAAAATCACAAAACACCATAGTAGCAGTATTTTTTGTACTCTTAAAAAAACAATAATTATTTATGTCAAGTTAAAAGTAAAACTTTTTCCAAATGAAAAATACTTAACTCAAAAATCTCATAAATGCAAAATGTTAGTTTTGATTCTAAGCGTTACATTTATTATCACTAAAATGAAATTTTAGCAAAAAATATTTTTTCAAAAGCTTCAGTAATACATTTTTTAATATAGTCTTCGAATACGGTTTTTTTCATTGCGTTTGTTGCAATATAGGCAATAACAAAACTTTTTTCTTTACAAGATTCTCCATTATTCATTTGTTTCATGAACACATTTTGGTGTCTAAATAAATCGTATAATTTCGTTGAATCGTATAATTTTCTAGCAGTATGCTGAAAACAAACACAAAAGATTTGAGTGTTAAAAGTATTGCGTAATTGCAAAAAAAAATATTCCTCGATGAAAACTATTTTTTCCAATATAAATCCGGCTGAAATTTCAATAAGTCTGCTATTTTTCTAATATAAATTCTCAACGTGTAATTGATTTCGTACGATTTCAAATGATTTATTGCACTTTGCAGTATTTCCCAATATAAAATGTTCAATTTCGAGAGCAATTTTTAATTAACTTCTAACTTATATTTTCAATTGATGAAAAAATGGAAAATCGTGTCTTTAAGTAATGTATTTTTAATAAATCACAAGCAGTTATTGATTTCATTAGGAACTAATAAAGCACTGTTTTGTACGTTTTCCACAAATTATGAATTGGTATCAGGATTGATTTCACTCGTCGCGAGAATTTTTAACTATTGACATTTTCAACGAGTTTGATGTTTGTGATTTGTTATTTTTTAATATATTTCTTTTCTACACCTTAAAATGGGTTTTGATTCCATTGTCTATCATTGTTTCGTGGAGATATAATTTTACAAATCTAAACATAATTTTATTTTAGATTCCATGTTATCACTTTAACGTATTATCTACCAATTCAATGTATATGTTACGTATAACATATTTGCATACTTACTTTTTTAAAAATATATACTTAGTGCTTTTTGTATTTCCTGTACTAATTTATATTTAAATGTATTGATATATGTAATGAATAAATTACTACCCACTCGGCGGATTTTTAAGAACGAAGCTTAGTGAGAGTGATTTTAATATTTTAATAAATTAATAATTTTAATAAAGGGTGATTCGTGACTGAATAAAATCAGTTTCTAAAAAAGCAACTTTACTTGGGATTTCCCATTTGAAGTTTTCCAAATTATAAACGGACATGGTTCATAACTAAAAAATGCATAATTCAATATAACGGCTGAAAAGTGAGCTGTCTTCGAGGGACTAAATTTTAAGGAATATATACGAGGTACATTGCCAGGATCAAGTGATGTCAAATGGTCGGAAAGATATGGAAAGAAGAATATTATTGCTTTTTCATTCCTCGCTTTTTGGTGGAAAACTTCACACAGTGGCGTTCTTTAGAGCGCCATACCAATCCATTTACAGTAAATTTACAATATCATAGTTTTTGTTCGAACTGTGAGCGCTCTTCGATTTTCACCAACTTGATTTCTACCAACAGTTTATGCTGAAAGAAAAGAAAATATTGCTTTATTTTTTAAAGATGTATTATATATCACTCGTGAGGTTTTAACTGTTAATAATATAGTATAAAAATAGTTAATTTTATATAATAATGTGATAACTAGCTTCATTCACCATTTTTTTATTCATTTCATTAGCCATTCCACCAATAATCTCTTTATTCGTATCGGTCGAAAAACTAATAAAACTGCTTGTCTCTAGAGCACCGGCAATGTCACCTTTTAATATTCTGGTGCTGCTTTATTAATAAAATAAAGCACTCGTCTTTTAAGTGGCTCGTATCGAAAATCGAGTCAATGGAAAAATAACAAAAGACTCTCCAATCAACGCGTTGCCAAGGGCGACGACCATAAATAATAATGCGTTCTTCGGAGGAGCGATTCATAGAGACGCTTAGTGGTTGATATAAGAAATTTGGACTTGTGTTAAAATTTTCGGATAGTGACAAGATATATTATCAGATTCTTAATGTACCGTTATGCTTTGAATATATTATTATTTTTACATATATTTTTAATCCATGTCCGCCCCCAGTGTGGAGCATATGGCCTCCTAATGGAGCTATTTTAACAGAAGTTTTTCTACGAGAACTGTTTGTTACTCAGTCGCTCAACCTCACTTTTTTCAAAGTGAGTAGTAGAGAAAAAAGTATAAGGCTAGAACAGGACTAGTGGTTGGCTAATCGCTATTGCTACACCCAATTATTAGAGGATCAGAAGGATGGTAGGAGAGGAAATGATGTGAATTGACACCACAAACATCCAGTCTTCGATCACAACTTTGAATTGAATAATTCTCAAATTCACTGTGATCTGACCGGGAAACGAACCTAGAGCTGCGTGATCGGTAGAGCAAGCTCTAACCAACTGGGCCACAGCAGGCGACGTTGAATATATAAAAATGATAAAATTCCATTAATAAGTTTTTATGATACCAATCTTTCAGAAAACTATAGAGCTATTTCCACTCATCGAAGTAAATTTTCAAATTAAGAAAAGGCAGCTGACTAAAACGATTTTTTTTCATCTGAGTTAGCGAAAAAAAAAAATTTTACCCTACCTAACCCTAAAGAGTTACTACTGCCGGCCCGAGATTAAAACAATATATTGTATAGATATATATTCTGCAATACCTTTATTTACGGTAAAAAAGTAATTATGTTATGCTTTTATATGTTGTAGCTTTACAAAAAAGGACGTCACTGTTATATTCCCGTGAAATATGGTTTTGCACACGTTCCAGATTTATTGAACTGTAAGTTTAACCTCCCATACTCGTTTGGGTAGGAACAATTTACTCTTTTACAGGTGTGTCGAGGATAGGAGAATGTTCTAAGCTCGAAAATGCATTCAGTAAATGAAAAATATCTGTCATGGATGACAAAATTATCATATAGAATCCAGGAAAACTGGCAATTTACGCAATATAGTAATATAATACCACCTAAAAAAAGTCACCATAATGGCTCTAGAAATGCAAAAACACGTAACCCATAGCATAGTCATAATGTATACGATTTAATACATGTTCTATCAAAAGTACCTAAGTTGGAAACTGCCGAATTAGTATCTAAATTCAGCTTTTAAGTTTGAATAATGAAGGTCTTGTGAAAATCGCAACCAGGAAATGGGTTTTTCTTAATCATTTTGTTAAATGTAAATTACATTTAGTCAATAAACACCAGTTTATTAGTCTTCGTTCACTTCAGGGTTGTGAATATTTCATAATTTGCTTTTTCTCAAAAATCATCAAAACACATTGTTTGTGTCTTCTTCAAAGTTTATTGAGTTTATGGAGTCTTTCCACGGTCGATAACATGTAAAATATAACTTTTTAGGACAAACTTATGAGCAAATTTGAAATAAGGCGACTAATTTTTTGTAATAATATTTCATAATTCGTATTTAATAAAAGTTTGCTTGTTCAGCGTTTGGTATTTTGATATTTTGCTATCCACAATTAAACTTCGTATTTCGTACTTCGAGAATTGCATTGTTTTCTGCGAGAAAAAATTTACATGTTTTCAAGCATATTTATTATATTTTACGCGTCAATAAATTAGATACGATTAGGGCATCCAATCCCGGGATCCGGGATCCCGTAATCCCGTTCAATTTTCTGATCCCGAAATTCCGGGATTGAGATGGCCGCGATCCCGGGATTTCGGGATTGAGAAATTTCTAGCAAATTCTCGAAATGTACACGAAATAATTGGCAAATCGGGGATTTCAAATTCCTCGGTGAGCTAAAAAAAAAAACGAGTTTCTGTGAGATTCTGGGAAAAAGTATACCAAATCGGGGATTTCAAATTCCTCGGTGAGCTAAAAAAAAAAAACGAGTTTCTGTGAGATTCTGGAAAAAAGTATACCAAATTGAGGATTTCAAATTCCTCGGTGAGAAAATCTCAATCCCGGGATTCAAAATAATTCAATCCCGAAATCCCGGGATTGGAAAAAGGCTTCGGGATTGGATACCCTAGATACGATTCATTATTCAACTATATCTGGTCAAATAATGTTATGCTATGCATAAAACATGTATTTAATAAATGTAAATGTTCTACTGTAATTAGACTCATTCATCGGTATACTGAAAGAACGCGTTCTGCCAAAAACCCTGTTTTTGAGATATTAATCTAATTTGATAACCATTAAATTTAAACATGTCTATTGATGCGCTATAATTTTCATTTAATTCAATGATTGTATATGAAATTAGTGTAACAAAAAACTTTACGTTATTTATCATTTTTGCCACGAATAACTTGATGCAGATAATTTTATTGAATAAAGTAAAAATACATAAAATACGGCTGATTTTTTCCAAATTGAATACAGCGGTTTGAATTCTATGTATCTGCATTCATAATTAAAAACAACTGATTTTTAACGTTACGCATTTTGCCAGTATGCCAACAATATACACATACATATAAACCAAAAATATAGTTCTTTATGATCGATTAACCGAAAAGATAGAATATTCAAGTATCGCTCACTGGGATTTCAAAACGTTGTGTTTTGATTGGTAACACAAAATGTCGAGACTCTTTCGTTTTCTATCGATTTTATGTTAAAATAATATTATCATATAAAGCTGCAATTTATGAGAGCTAGACGAAGCGATCATTAAAATGCCTTCACAAGACAACGGTGAATAGCCATGTATATAATATTTCAGTATAAATAAGTATAACAAAATCGCTCCGAAACCTATTTTCTACAAAAGTGAATACGATACCAAGCTTTGTGTGGCCAACTTGGAATTTCAAGTAAGGTTTGCAATATTAAATATTCATTTACATATGTGCATAGGTCATTGAGAAACGCCACTGAGTTTAAACTTGCATATCCAATGTAATAAAAAAGATGGATTCAGAAATAAAAAGCTTATAATTCACATTTAATGTGTTCACCGTTAATTTTTGGTATAAAGATTTTTTTTTTAATGAAATGCATAACCGGTTTCACTCACTACTTTTAAAAATATGAAATTGTTAAAAAAGACGTTTTATTTGTTGGCTTAAAATTCTTTGAAATCGATTACTATGATGATGTTCAATTCTGAATTTAAAATTATCTGTGTTATAAATATGAAAGGTAGCTTTTCTTCTAAAATTTATTTTTCATAGATTTCATTTCTCGCTTTAAACTAATATTATAATAAAATAATATGTTTTTCGTCTGAACCCCTTCCCTATTTAACGAATTATGGGTACGTGTCTGGTAGCACCTGCATGGCGCCGTATGTGTTGACCATAAACGATTCACAAAAAAATATGAGAGACTGAATTTTAACCAGTTCTAATGAAAACCGTCGCTGTTGGGGTACTAATTTTTCGTCCACATAAGAAGAAATGATTTTTAATGAATAACACGAGCGTACTTTTGCTAAAATCGGGTCTAGCAATATAACAAATTGTGACAGGTTTTTATCATAAATATTTCAGTAGGCTCTGAAGTTAGGTTTCAATTTATTATTGTTGTCATGCACGTTGATAGTGGGGCGACTTACGTGTAAGTATGTGTGTAGGGAAGGCAATAGATAAAAAGGGGTTTATAAACGAAGCTTACGAACCGAAAATGGCAAAACGGTCAACTACGCTACCTACTCTCGAATAGAGAGAGTCATAAATTCAGCGAGTAACGTTGATACACGACCGATCGCTACGCCGTAGATCCCAGGCTTTTCAACGACCCGCTACATACGTCAGTGAGGTGCTACGATCTAAACCTTGCGACATTGGATCGATTTTAGCACATTTACAGAGAACTACATAAACTGATAGATTTTTACTTTAAAATATTATTTTATAATGATATTGTACTAATAATGTCCAATATACAGTAGGGCCTCGTACCACGAACTAAATTCGTAACATAGACCGGTTCGTGGTATAAAAGTTTCGTTGTACAAACGAAGTTTTTTTTATAGAAGTAACGAATTCGTATACACATTCAAGTGAACGCAACGACTAACTCAATTGAGGACACATCACCAAAAACATGGCCCAAAATTGCCGAAGCAAACTTGGACTTCGTGATAGGAAAAGTTCGCTATAAAGAGCATTCGTTGTACGAGGCCCTACTTTACAATATCGCGCCCTTAGAACAACACCATCACAATTCAAAAATGTATTTACTGTTTTTAGTTATCTTTATATATCTGTTTACATAAATTAAAACTTAACTGAACCAAACTATCCGAAAACTGAATGTAAAATATTATAATTAAATGAACATAGCTATCTTTTAATTGTGCCAGTGTTTTGTTTTTAAATAGGAAATATTGCAATACAGAAATAGTTATTACCTATAACTTACTTAGCTGATTTTTTTTGGTTTGAGGTGGTTTTGTCTTGTCTTATACTATATTACACTAAGGAAAAACTATTAATTTACCAATCAGTTTTACTACTTTTCAGATCACAACACTTCGCCAACGAGCAGCAAGAACATCAATGCTGCACATGGACCAACATTAGAGACCTTTGTCATTCATATTAATTGTTGACACCAAGCAAACAGTAGAATCACCAAGCACAATTTGACATATATTCATTTACGCATTTTCGTCTCAGTTATTTATCTTGAAAAATAAACAAAAAATAGGATCAAATTAAAGGATACAAGATGATTTTATATGAGCAGTTGTCATTGTGTCAGCGGGCACAGGAAGAAACAAGTTTTTTTAGCCTAATAACTATCACACTTTAAAAAAAATCTGGTTATAAAGCAGACCAGTTGCAACAACGTCACAAGCGAAAAATAATGAAAAATGTCTTAATATATGCTTAATTGGTCTCCGCACCTGGTGCGTCAGTGTCACAAGTGTAGTTTTTTAAAAATTGAAATTGAAAAAGTCGTCTGTAAAATCATGAAACCACATGGCTCTATCAAGCTCAAAATCTTCAAACATTTCCCCGAAAAAAATAGTAATTTTTACTAATGACGTTGTTGCAGCGGATGCGCAAAATACTAAAAAAAAGATACTCTCTGTGAGACCGTGAGCACTGCAATTGATACGAGCGACGTTACGGCACTTGTATTAAGTGATTTTGTAAATATAATGGAACATCTCATACTTCTTTTCAGCGGCCAGTCACATTTGTTTAATTATTCATATTTCCTTAAATAAGACAGAAGTTGGGTACTCCGTAAGCCACTGAATATACATGTGGGGTGTATCTTTACTTTACGCAGTGATGTATTATTAACGAAGGTAATCCGGCTTTGCCAGTAATAGCCAAGCATTTAAGCCTCGTGTGTTGAGCTACGTTGTAAAACCATGCCACATAATTATTAATTACTCACCTTTTATGAACAAGAGTGAGAAATTAGGGCGCATTGCTTAAAGCATTTTTTTATAAATATGATATTTAGCTGGTCATACTATTGCTTTTTTTTATATGTAAGCGAAATTCGCTCAATGCTAAAGCCGAGAGAAAGAGTCTGTGTGTGTTTGCCTGTGCTTTATTTACAGTGGACGAGTGTTTTTGTTATTTTTATATAAAAATAGCACATCTAAGATGCCAGCCACAAATAAACGCAATTTCAATATTTTAAGCCTGTTTGACTTTTCTTTAAATTATATTTAACTGCAAAAAACCATCTATCAACATCCGCTCAATCCGCAGACAAAGAGATATTGCGTGTGTGTATGTATCGTTGTGCATTACAGCAGATAATAATGTTGTTTGATAATTTACAATTAAATTCAATTACATATCTAAGAGGCATGCCACAAATAACGTTTAATATATTTATATAAAAACTAAAGCATTATGACAAATGCCCAGCTAACAACTACATATATGTTAACTATTGCAGGTAAGATGGGTGGGTGATGTTGTTTTTTTTTTCACCCTTGATTTTTTTTAATTAAGCTCCAAAATCTGTTATCCGGTACAATTAATGTATATACTTTCCGGGTCCTCATTTTAATAAATAGCTCTCCAACAAATACTAAAAATATACAATTATTTCTCAATTATTCGAAATATCTTTAGAAATCACAGCAAAAAACATACATATATCCTAAACCAGGGGGGGGGGGGGCAAACTTCGGCCAAATTCGGGAATTCAAAATGAGCCGCGAGCCGCAAGTAAAATACAATTTTATATGTTTTACCATTTATTATCATGAAAAAAACAATCTAATGAGAGGAATGGAACTGTTTTACGTCTTCTAACATTTTTTTCAATTCAGGTGCTAACTTTGTAGTTTAGATTATTAAAACTGCTTGTTAATGTTCATCGGTGATGTTTGATTGTAAAGAGGTTCATAATTGAAAATATTTGTTCACATATATGGGTTGATCTAAAAATAATGATTATTATATTTATTTTCAATCTTTTTTTAAAAAGGCGTTAAAAGATAAAAACGGGAATCTTTTTAAAAAATACAATATTGCTCGCGGGCCACAGAAAAATACGCGGTGGGCCACATGCGGCCCTAAATGGTGCGCTCATTGTTCATTATCGACCTCTAGAGTCAAGTGGTGATATTCTGTATCCCAGTGATCAAATGGGTTTGGAATCAATTCCTAACAAGATCAATATTAAATTTAGATTGTTCCAGTAATCATATTAATGATTTTGAGCTTGGGTGTTTGTAATGACTAACTAATTCAACTAATTATTGCGACAGTATTATTCTATACTAGTAGACAAAGGGTTTTTTACCAAGTCCGCTCCTAACGTTAATAATATGGAGAATTCCAATATATATTTTAACACAAGAACTAGTTGTTAATCATTCAACCCATCTCTTCACATATGGTTATGAATGAAAGGCAGGAAATTTCGAAACTCAGAAAGGCGCAATATCAGAAATATTTGTAGGTGTTACTGAAATCATTATATACAGCCTAGTGATAAAAACTTCGCTAAGTAATCAGAATGTTATAGGTTAAATTCGTGACAAGGTCAATTTTAAATGTTGACTGTATGATGTCGTTTCAACTATAATTTATCTTGAGTGACTTTGATGTATATATTTTTTAAGACCCTTATCCGCTAACAAGATGAAGCATATTGCCTCCTTATTAAGGAATCTCAACATTAGTTTTTATACGAGAATTCCTTGTTGCTCGGTTACTCAACTTCTTAGGGATGGCTAGTGGTTAACTAATCGTTCTCGGTACGCCATATTATTTGAGGATCGGAAGAGTGGAAGGGAATTTTTATATATTACAAACATACCTTCGAACAGAAATCGATTTTTAAAAAAATGCTCTCTTCTACGACACAATTCCGGACATATAATTAATTATACTTGAGTTTATTTCAAGTGGCTTGAAATTACAACTGTTAAAAAATCTTTTATTTATATTATAATATCTTAAATAACGTTGACGACTCAACGCCATTCAAATACACAAAACAAAAAGCAAACAGGAAGCAATAATATTTGATTTACAAGTACTTTAAGGACACGAATACGTTGAGATTGAATTAATTAGGTAATTTTACCTGTTTGGGAAACCGCTTCAGAGAGTTTTCATGCTTCTTGTTGTGTGACGTCCAAACTTTTCCCATAGCAAACACCCCTGCCATTCGTCTCTCGTTCCCTCGCAAACTTACCGCATTAATCTGTCTCGCTCGGTAAGCACACGTTACACTTTATGTCCGCATCTTTTAGGCATGGCGCTTGTTTGACATTTTCTTGAAATATACCAACATGTTCTGAATTTAAAATTTGCCACTTTAGCGGGTAATGGACACGGGAGGTGAAAATATCAAAAGGTTTATTTCTTTATAAATGTCACGAAAATAAAGAAAATTTAAATTTCATTTCCATATTTAAATAAAAATGCGTCGCCTTTTAAAAATAATTATTTTAGCAAATTTAGTATTTTACTTTTTCGAACATAAAATAATATTTTTGGTATCAGGTAACATCTTTTGTATATAAACAAAGGAAAAACTATGGTACATTTACGTAAATTAATAACTAATTGAAAGTATTAGCTATACGGTAGTTACATTACAATTACTTTATTTTCTACCAATCTGATGAAAGGAGCTGTACATTTAATTTTACCAATTGAACTATTTGATTGTACATTAAATATAATATATTACAGGTAAATTATAAACTCACTCAATGTATAAATTAACTAGTAAATGTAGACATTTTTATTTTAGCCATTTACATTACACACGAGAGAAAAAATTAGCTCTTTAGCAAGTCAATGCATACATTTACTAAACGGACGCAGTTTAATTGTTAACAAACTTAAAAGTATTCATTTGTACACTCATAGCGTTACCAACTAATCTCCACTGCTGATTGCACGTAATCGTGGAGTTATTGTGTTTTACTGTCAACTGACATTTCACATCATGGGTGGGCTGGAGGGGGCTCGGAGTGGCTCGCACCTCATGTTAAACTGTATTTAGATCGGCGAGCCGTCTGTTATACATTGAAACAAAAATTTAAGATAAAATCAGTACTTTACTGGTATTTCGTACGCATGTACGATTGAAAATGAAAAGAGTAGTACCTATTTATTCATCAATCTGTTTCAATCTGTTGTAATGTAATCTGAGATAAGATTATACATTTTTCAGCTATTGATATAAGTATTGCATATAATTGTACAAAAGAGATAAACAAATTCACCCCTTCTCCACAACATCTCCAATTGGTTTGAGATTAAGCGAGCCCGTTATTAGCGTATTGGTAGCCCATTTTTGTTTTACATAACCTAAAAAATTTGAACGCTATTTTCGCTATTTTTTTAATTTAACATATCTTATCCTACTTTACCTAAACCGTTATCTTCTCTGCCTAGCGCGCATCAGTGAGTTAATACAAAAATGTATTAGTTAACTCGTATATATAATATTATATTTAGTTGTCAAAGTGAATGTGAATTTTAATGATGTAAGCTTCAGCTAAAACGGCTAGTTAATATTTACAATGACGAAGTTCCACAAGTCAACTGTGACATGTATAAAAATACATAGAATTTATTCAAGCAAAAAACATAGAATTATGAGTCAAAATAAGCAAATTTCAAAGCTAGCTCATTAAATTATACTAGGCGACAATTAAATTATTTATATGTCGACTTCTTTGGATTATATTATTGCATGAAAAAATTTTCATAATATTAAATAATTATTTTTTTGTTATAACCCCTTTTTTAAAATACGTTTATCCTTTCAAAACATTTTTTTTCTTTGTTAAAAAAAAATCTTATGCTTATTTGTACAATTCAAGCGTTGACTTTTCAATAGTTAATATTGGTTTTCAGTGTTAATATTATGTTTATAGTTTAGTCTATGTCCGTTCTAAATGTGGAGCATATCTCATTTACCCGACCTCTTTTCTTTCGAAGAGAGTAGAGATGGAAAGGATGAAACTAGGACAGGAATAGTGGTTAGACTATCGCACTCTCAACATCTCGTTATTTTTAGGATCGGAAAGGTGGTAGGAAATTTTTAGACATCACAAACATTCATAATTTAGAACGGAAGTCAATAAATCGATTTTTAAAAAAATGCTGTTTGTACTGGGGATTGATCCCGTGAGATTCATCACGGAAGCCAACAACGTTAAAGACTGCTCCACGGACACGTCAATATTATTTCATTGAATAATTTTCTTATTGTAGGTTTACTTAGTTTATAAAAAGTTTTGGAGCAGAAGCAATCGATCATTCAAATATTGCAAACTTCTGAAAATAAATGGAATATATTATTTTTTACTTCTGTACTACTCGTATGAATGAAAAAAAAATGTAATGGATATATTCTTATTAAATATACATTTCCAAAATCGTCTGGATTAATGCAGCTTTAACTTTGTATTTTTTATTGTGTATATGTCATAATTATTATAGAAACCGTAAAAGGTGGAAAGAAGAGTACGTTGCTGCCATTCATGTGTTATGATTAGTCTACGATTTGTTAAATGGCAGAACGGAAGTGTAAAAGAGTTATAAATGCAATCACAAGCTTTTCCCAGTTTCATTGTATCAATTTGATTGCTGGGATGAAATAGGATTTACTGCAAATATAACATATTATATACGTTAGCTATTGGAAATATAAATAGGAACAGTTAGATTCAATCAATTGCTTTTTTATCAGTCAAACCGTTTATCTCATTGAGAATTTTAAAAAATTGCAAAAGGATTCATTTATTTTAAATTCATTTATTAATTGAAATTTAAAAAGCTATGTTTTGTAAAACCGTATAAATCAACCAAATTTTCGTTCTTAATTATTTTTTTATTTTATATAAATTAATAATAAGTATACAAAAATACAATGTTACTTGGAGGCATTTAAAAAAACATTCTAACGTATGATTTATAAATCTTCACTTCATCCAAAATTGGCTCAAATGCGTTGATAGGTTAGGTTGAATTGTATAAAAGTTTTACGACTGGAATGGTCTCATTTATGATTGTGTATACATATTAATAAATAATATTTTTAAAAACAAATCAATATATATATATTTAATTAAGAAATTAAAAAAAGTAATTTTGACACTCGATAACAGGAATTTATCGTTTTATATGTCGTCTCCGTACTGGCAGATGTTGGTAAGTAATAAATTGATAGCTCTAAGTAAACAACTAATGAAAAATTTGAGCTTAAAGGATAACGTCTCTAGCATAGATATTATTTGTCACATACATTATTATATTATCAAAATATATATAAATTTATACATATTTGGTGTAAATATAGTTAGGAATTAATATTTTACTAAATATTGCTTGCCCGAATGTAATTCTAAGATTTGGCTGTGAACCCATCTTGTGGGTGTTTTCAATATCTATCCATGATCCAAATTGCGAATGTTGTAACTTCGTAGCTTCAGATTTATGCGCGAAATTAGTGTACATTCAATATTTTCATAGTGTCTGTAAATGTCCTATATTCACTAAACTTACCTAATTGTAAAAAAAAAATATCTTCCATTTGATTTATTTTCTCCTGTAGAGTAACGTTTTTGGGTTTACACAATTTTCGAGTTTCAACGATAATATTGAGCAAATACTATGATAGGAATAAAAAGGAAAATCATAGTTCCGTAATATAATTTCTGTTTTAATAGCGTAAAAAGTTACTTTGAGCAAATAATTAATTATTCACTTTTCAGCTAAATTAAATATTTTTTAAATTACATTATGTTTTTTATCCATTTGTATAATAAAAACTAACCTTTTGCATGCATATACATCAATACTTTATTATATAACATGAGAGCTCGAGAAACAAAGATAGCAGTTTTCTTAATCCTAAAATTTGGACTAATCAATCAAACCATTATTTTTTATACGTGTAAAAATATTTAAGTATGTTTTATTTGTCTATTTTAATATAATTTACATTGTTTTGTGAAATCCGCTTAATAACTGCCGTGTATGCTATTCAAGACTATGTAAATTACCGCTTTCATTACAAACTCGATTTTAATTCTTCAAAAATGTTTAACTTTAAATTATTTAATTTATTTTTAAAACTTTATTTAAAAATAAAAATACTTTCTACTATATGCGGAATTTCCAGCTCTACGTGATGACATATCTAAATAATTTCCTGAAAAAAACATTGAGACTAGCGTCTTTTTCACGTCCTTATCAGGCTGGGCTACCTACAATCCCTAGATTTGGGGATTTTGGGATCGGGGAAGACCGAAGAAAAAAAGGTCTGGCGTAGTTTCATTTTGGGAATCCCATTAGTTCTTGGATTTTTGAAATAACCCGATGACTAAAAATTTTTGAAATTCCGAAAAGATCTAAAAAAGACCAAAAAAAACCTTTTTTTTCATTTTAAGAAATCCTTAAATTAGTAGGATTTCAAAATCGCCGAGCAAAAATTTCTCAATCCCGAATGCATAATTTCTATACGATTTTATGGTGAATGTTCAAAGCCGGGATTGGAAAAATTGTCAATCCCAAAATATGCCTTATTACGTAAGTCCGTTATATCGAGTTTTTACCGTTAATTAAAATTTAATTCAAAATGCTAAATTTCTTTTCACTAGACACTCAGATAATATATTGACATATAGCTAACTCTTCTTGGCTCTTTTGATAATATTTTAAACCCTTTTAAAATATGTAGAAAGCAACCATGTTTGCACACGGCATGTTGTGTTCATGTTTGTGCCTGGCGAGACTAAAAAATACGTAAATACTGAAAATAAAAACCGTAGTTGTTATTTACACATTCGCTTCATACATATGTGCTCCATTATGTATTTTTTATCGTCATCACGTAATCGTTTTTTCGCTAACGCGATAGAAATTCTCTCTGGTCCCGAATGCACAATTATCATTGTAAAGTACGGACTAAATTGGCAAACGTGATAAATAATTTTTGACTAGTTTTTATTTTAAATTATATACGCTCTGTGGAACATGAAGACTCTTATTGGAAGATTTCAATCTATTTTTTACCTTAAAAAACTATTATTCGGTCGTTAAGCAATCTTTTTGAGAAATTAAAGATAGAGGGATGGATATTGAACTGGACTAGTCAAGATCCGAAAACTAACGAGGTTTACAAGTGTATAATATTGGCCAAACAAAGGTAATAATAAGGCAGTCTTCCAAATACTATTAATGGTATTTATTATTACTTTTGTTTGGCCAAAAATCTACACATAATGTCACGTAGTGGTTAGCTATTTGAATACAGAATCAACCGACTTTTACAAATAAACGATTTATAAATTTGTTTTTTCTAAAATGGATATCTGTAATTTCTAAACTGCCTCTCGCCCATTCGATCTTAAGAAAGAGGCGTAGCGAGAGGGGCTAGCCTAACATTAATTCTGTCCTAGCCTTTAACCCGGTTGAAGGGAACCTGCGATCTTTTGGCTACCCTTATGCGGCTTTTTGACTTGATCAAAATATTCACTTTGATCAAAAAATTATACGCAAGCGTTTGGGAAAAGAGAGTTATCAACCCATTATATGTTCGAGTTCGACAGTCGAAAAAAAAGGGGAGGGTTGTCAAGGTTTTTTTTTTACTGCGGCCTTATGTTGAATCATATAAACGAATGTCGCTCTTAGAAATGAAAAGGTTTCCCACCCCTGCTCTAACCTATCATAAATTTCAAGATTTGTACACTCCCAATTTGGAGCACATCGTCACTAATTTTCTAAAAACACGTATATCATTTTTCTTCATTTTCGAGTTTATCGATGTAATGAATTCAGAATTTCAATACACAAATATTCCATTAACTCGTACCCCAAAATGTATTTTACTTGGTTTATGGCTATATGGTTTATTTAATCTAATACAAAAACCTTGGCGAAAAAATAATTTGGGATTTAATATGTCTATGTGCCATGATATGTTTGGCATGAAGGAGAAGTTCGCAAGGACGGAAACGTCTCTGCTTACTGCCTTATTAACTTATTCACAAATAACTAGGACAAAACAATTTCAGTGGTGTTTTGTAGAATAAATACATTTGTGTATTTTTCAAAATACCATGTTCTTGAAAATTTGCGATGATTTGGCTTCTTAATGGAAGTATCCCAACATAAGCTTTTCTACAAGAACTGCTTGGTACTCAGCTGCTCAACTTTTTTTTCGAAAAGAATACGGATAGACAGTATACGACATGACTAGTGCTTAGCTGATCGCTCCCGTTGTATCCCGTTTTTTTATGTTTGGTAAGGTGGGAGGGATTTAGCTCATGCCTTCGAACATGACTCGATTAAAAAAAACGCTGTTCGTACTGAGAGTTAAACACTTGAAGCCAACAACGATGACCACTGCACCACAGACCTGACATCTGTATCATCTACAAAATAGACAATTTAACAGACTGAGTGACGAGCAGAACAAATTATATTTACAGAAACCCCAACAAAGTCAATATACTCTACATTATGATAGGGCAAAGTTATATTATAAATATTAATTAAATTAGATACCGCTCACATTTTTGTGTAAAGCTTTGTTGCTTCGTGGTGTGATACCGTGTTAGGAGACGGAACTGTTAGCCCTGGCGGAGCGCGTAAATGTTAAAATTAAATAAATTACGTCCGCGATAAATGTTGATATGTGCCGAGAATGAAAAGAATACATTTCTATCTCGTTACAGTTTTGTTATATCGTGTAATATATTCCTATAGTGCCATAGAACATCTGTTAGTGTTTTTTAAAATGTATTATTATATGCTTAGAAATAATATTTAATTATTCAACGTCAATCTTTATTATTGCATACCGCAATCGAATTTGCAAATCACCGAATAGCTATTTTCATATATTCATTCTTGAATTTCATATTTTATAATGTAATTTATTTTTCATACAACTTTTAAAAACTTATCAATGGCTCAAGTATTTTTCACACAATTGTGTTTTTAGTCAAAAACTGTTTAATACCGCTGGGCGTCAGTGACAAAAATATTAGATCATTATCTCATTCGCCTGAGCTTTTTTAAGCTGAACATTTTAGCAATTTGACTTATTACCGTTTTATAGTATTGACCCAAACAGCGTAACCGACATTATTTGATAGTGACAATGGTATGATCTGTCTGGTAGTGATTTACGCGAACTCAACGGTATTGCATTTGAAGCTAAAACTATTCATGGTATGTTTATTTATTGTAATTTTTAATTTAATATTAATATAAAATACGCGTTATATTGGTGCTTTATAAGTGCATAATGAATTTGCGTGCATAGAGATATAAACATATAGGTTATTATGTTGATTGTATTATTACGGTAACAAATAAAATATTATTATTTCTGCAGATGACTCAATTTGCTCGAAGCCATTAGCTGGCGGAGATGGCATTCAATTTCATATCCAGTGCGTACGTCTTTGCATTCGCCGATTATTCCGCCGACGATAGGAAACTGTTTCAAGAAAGTAACCTACATTGTGCAATCCTTTAATTATTTCCAGTGTAGTTGATAATAATGATAGCGAAAGTAACATTCTAGAAACATCTGAAGAATATATTGATAACATTTCTGCAGTTGCATCTTCAAGTCGAATTGACCAAGACTTTTATGGTAAATCGTGTATTGATTTGACACCATATTAAAATTCTTGGAAGCCAGTTCAACATGAAATTCAAAAATGAACAATGAACACCATAAGTGATCCACATCTATCTTTGACAATTTTGGATTAAGAAAACTTCAATTAGTTCCAAAGTTATTGCAAAAACTAGAAGAAAAATGTATTGGACAGCACAAAAGCGTTGAACAAAATCCGTTTCCGTAATTTTCTTGAATTACAAAAGGCATCATTTAAAAAAACATCACAAAATATTTTACTTACGTATGGCTTCGTTGGTGACAGGGAATTAGAAGGGTGGGAGATAATTTTTAGAGATCACAAATATCCATGCCTTCGAACATAAATCAATAAATCTTTTTTTGTTTAAGTGATTTTCGCACTGGTACTTGGACCCGTGAAATTCACCACGGAAGCCAACGACATTGACCACCTACAACAGTATAGTTTATCAATTATTGAGTTTCATCAATACGTTTTTTTGTGTTAGCAAACTTATCATAAATCTAAGTTTTGAGATATGTATTGGTTTACAACCATTAAGGTGTTTTTGTATTTGATTTTGTTTAACTGACAAGTTATTTTTTTAATAATATTTAAAAAAATAAAAAAAAACTCCAATGAATATAGCCAATTTTTCACCTCGTTCTTTCTAAAAGTTAACTAAAAATGCGAGTTACTCTTTCACCCACAGTTTGGGTTCACAACTATAACGATTGACGTAGAAAACACACGTATTTGTATTGTGGTTTTCTAATCGAGAATCTTTACAGAAGTTCTCGAACGAAGGATGCGTACAATCGCTCAACTTTTCCCTTAGGAAATGATATAAATATGAGGCTAGAAAAGTGTTAACTAATCGGTCCCTTTACGCCTCATTTTAGGAATGAGATATAAAATGAGTAAAAAGAAACGTTAACTACACAGACATTCACACCTTTGGACATAAATCTAATATTTTATTAAAAATCAATGTGGCAAAGTAAGGTAGAGCAATAAAATACCGTCCTCTCTTGTATCTCAACAACTATGAGTACCCAATTTGTAGCGAAGATATTAATAATTACCAACATATTATTTTAGGGGCTATTCTCATGTTCATAAGGATCTTAACATTTATTTTGGACAGTCTAAAATACCCAACACCGACACGGCAAACGTTATGATTTTTGTAGTATGATGAATACCAATTAGATTCAAAGGATTGGGTTTTATTTTGTATTATTTGAGCCATGTACAACCTTTTCAATTGTACCGGGTTGAGGCTCCTAATACCGCCTCTCTAGAATCCAAAAACAAATCAAGTGGCATCTTTATTAGGGAAGACTTACGTACAACCTGTCACCAAGTAGATAGCTTTGGATAGATTTGGGATTTTCGCACATAGCCTCACTATTTGTACGGATGATCAGAAAAACTGAAATCACATTGTTGAGAATTATTTATCTTCACCAGCTAAGACAGTCTTTGAAGATATTTTGAAGCAAGGTATGGACAACACAAATAAAAAAGTGTCAGAAAATCCAACATAATACCACTCAGCTACGGGGCCGTTATAATTTGTTTTTCTCTTGACGCTGTTTTTATCGAAGGTTGTGACCAAATTGCGTTACGTTTCTTTATCCTGAACCGTTCGCAATACTACAAAAACGACGTGGAAATTGAGTCGCTTCCGTTTTTTTTGAGACCAATAAAACCTCTTTTTATGTGTCGATGCTGCCTTTTTTTCCTTGCAATATGATAAGAAGTAATTCGTGTTTTTCGTTGCGGAAAATGTGACCGCAGTATGCAGTTTTTCGTTTATTGGTTGCTATTAGATAATTTTGCTTTCAGTCTCGGCTGAAAACGTTTTCATCGATGACGTGATCGGCCCAGAATATTATGTAACATATATGTAACAAGAAATACACATTTTTATAAAATATAAATTTACCCTTTTCAACTGATCGAGTTTATTATTTGTTAAAAAAATAAGACTAGATCGATATTCTTAGAGAACATCACCTTTTGTGTGCGAAAAGGAACTTTCTTAGGGTAACATGATCGAACAAATTGTTCTGTAAGTAGGAGGAAGTAGGGTTTCGAATTTACGAATCTAAACCCTTATCCCCAGTGACCGACCATTCTGAATTGTATTTCTCTTTGTGTTGGCGTTTTTTAGACTTTACATAAATCAAGTCAGGCTTGTTTTTCCTTTTTTGTTCGACAAACTCAAAAGGGGAGGGAATAATTAAATCATAGAAAGTTATTTTGCCGACTCTTCGGCGATTCAAGAGTTTTCATTGATATGTTGCTTGTACATATTGACTTATTGAAGTAATTTATGACCGTTCTTTTAATCCCTGCCACTTTTTTGTTTAATTATTCATTTTCACTTACATCAGTGACAAACTTTTCTTTATTTTAACTTTTAATAAAATTTGTATATACTGGGCACACCTCCATTATAAAAAAGTAAATTTTGGAAATAATAAAATTTCAATAAAACATAATAATATATACTTTAAAACAGGAAATATCTGTCTGGACTGTCATAAGATTTTTTTCGAAAAGATAAACAGTAGCGACTAGGGTGTCCAATCCCGAAGCCTTTGTCCAATCCCGGGATTTCGGGATTGATTAATTTTCAATCCCGGGATTTGCTCACCGAGGAATTTGAAATCCTCAATTCACTATACTTTTTCCCCGGATTGTCACAAAACCTCGTTTTTTTTTAGCTCACCGAAGAATCTGAAATTCTCGATTTGCCAATTTTGTGTCAATTTTCGGAATTTGCTCAAAATTTCTCAATCCCGGGATCGCAGCCGTATCAATCCCAGAATTTCGGGATCATAAAATTGAACGGGGTCCCGGGATTACGGGATCCCGAATCCCGGGATTGGATGCCCTAGTAGCGACGTATAATTTTCACATGTCATAAGATACTGCACGGTGATATTTTTAACCATCAAGCTAAAACGTTTAACATTACTTCGTACCAAAATAACAACATAATAACTCAGACGTAAATATTTATTTTTCCAGCCCGTTTGCAGGTTCAATACAACTTAGGCGAAGCCGGGGTGTGCAACAACGTACTCTATTTATAGAAGACAAACGTTATTTTTTTAAGATTGGTGTATAAGCTGTCGTATTCGGGTAAATAATTACATTGTTGTGATTTGGTAGAAAATGAGCGTGGTATGTACTTGCAATAAATAAGGAATGAGTGTGAATTTATCCCGGGCGTAGCCGGGTAATTAAGCTTGTAAGATAGACAGACTTGATAGAAATTTTGCACACATTAGTAAAAATCAACTATGTCTTGCATAACTGCTCCAAAGAGACTCCTTTCAAATAGTTAAAAGAACTTCGCCTGCCCCAAAATCACATACTTTTCGTTTTGACGATAGAGTAATGCCGAAATAGCTGTTTACTATATCACATAGTTTTTCATACTATTTTGACTGCTAATTTTGTTCATTCTTATTAAATCCACTTCTAGATATATGTTAAGCTTTAGATATTGAAATAAAAAATTTAAAATCGCTTATATGTACCACATACAAAATTAATAAACATGAGTTGGATTTTAAACTGCAACATCGAAGATGAAATATGTTTATTAACATTTAGGAGAAAATAGGCAAAATTATTTAAATTTGAATCGTTCAAATTATGTACATTCACATAAATTTTGTCACTAACGACCCGGGTTTCGCCTTTCGGCATCTTCAGGCGTTCAAGTGCACGGATGAACTTGAACTTCTATGTAAGAAATAAATGTATCATTGATTTAAAAGCCATTGCTGGCGAAAAGGATTGGCAAAATTATTTGGTGTAATAGTTGTTATATTGTTTAAACTATTAATAAATAATGCTATCTTTGCTTTTATTTCAAATGTGTTATCATGTGTGACACGTGCTAAGCAAATTCTTTCTGAAAACGACCAGCGGACAACAAAGGTGTTTCACTGAACTTCATCATACCAGTTCCATTAATGACTTTAATAGTAACTTTGTATGGTGATAATATTATTTCGCTCGCTCCGTTTTACAGAATTATTTGGTATTCTTTTATTACCGTGAATAACTCTGAACTTTTTGTAACAGTATCGTTCGTAATAGTGTTTTCATTGCACCACTGCATTCAAACCTGCATTTCAAACCTGCATTTACTGCAGGTCGCACAGAGAAGCATTTTTACGTGCGAAGCTTAAATGATGTGTTGGCTTTTGTGCTAAATAACGTGTTTATGTAAGTATTTTAAAATTGTATAACGTGCAGAGCTTCGCTACAAACCTTGTTTGTATATTCAATTCAATTAACATTTAAAGCTAGTCACGTCATCGCAGCATACACCACCTAATCTTAAAATTAAATATTTGAGTACACTATTCTATTGTGCAGTATTAAAAGGAATATTTTGTGTTGTATATTAAGTATACACATGTCACTCAGAATAGTATTGACGTAATTCGATTTTTAGTTTGGAAAATTGTATCAGTATAAAATCGTAGCTTTTAATACTTTTTAATCTATATGGTAGGACACTTTTCCACTCTATGTTTGAGTTTAACACGCTATTATAGATTCGTTTTCGCATATTGTATCTTAATGGAATATCTCAACTAAAAATATACCAGTTTTCTCCTATATCGAAGAGAGTAAGAACGGAAACATGCAGCTCGGAATGGAATATTAATTAGATACATAATATCAAAAAAATAACCACTTTCTTTACCTATTCCACATAACTTATTAAATATATCAGGACCGCTTTCGTTTATCGCGAGTATTATCATCTGATGAAACATAAAACGATAGAGGATTATATATACAAAATGAGGTAACACCAATAACAAGGTGTAACAAACAATTGGTAAAAGATATTTGAAAGATTTTTTTAATAATGACAAACTCTTACTCTCCACATTATTATTGTAGAATTATTTGAAAAAAACGTTTGATTTTATATCCGTATTTGCAATATGTTATTGATGGCTGCGTGGTCGAATGATCGCGGGCTCGAATCCTATAACGAACAGTATTTTATTGACTAGTTTCTGTTCGAAGGCATGGATATTTGCTACGTCCAAAAATCCTTCCCACCATTCCAATATTAAAATAACTGGGCGTAGCAAAAGCGATTAGCTAACAACTAGCCCTCTCCTAGTACAATCCTTCACTTCCTACTCCCTTTAGAAAGAGAGGGAGCAATTGAGTAACAAGCAGTTCTCTAATAAACACGTATGTTGACATGCTCCACATTGGTAGCGGACATGGTTAAAAAAGTCTGTACATATTGATATGTCAAAATAAATAAACGAATAAATATAATATTGACAAATCGACGTAACACATCCATGCAAATATGTATAAAATGCACCGTGGCTTTATATTCATCATTCACCCTACAAAATAAAATAATCATATATATTAGGTCTCTGGGAAAAAAGGACAGCAGATTCTGTGCTTTATTGATGATGGGTTAGATACATATATCATTACGTAGAACTGACAAGTTTGCGTAGTAAGTTAAGTAAGGTAGTAAGTTATTGTTTTAATAAAAACATTTTAAGCAGTTGAAATCAAATTTGCAACAAAAGCGGCACAAAGAAGTCCTGTGTATCAAACACGGCAGTTATTAAACGGATTTCAACAAAGTAAGTTACATACATATATTAAAATATAAATGTGATAGTAAATAATATGGCGCAGCGGTTAGCAGTGTTGGCTTCGGTGTCGGATCTCACGGGGTCGAGTCCCAATACGAACAGAGTTTTTCCGATCGATTAATCGATTTCTGTTCGAAGGCGTGTTTGTAATGTCTAAAAATTCCCTTCCACCCTTTCGGTTCATCAATTACTGGGTGTAGCGAGAGCAATTAGTTAACCACTTATCCTGTCCTAGCCTCATTCTTATATCCCTATTAGTCTCTTCGGAAAAAGAGAGGTTGAGCGACTAAGTAACAAACAGTTTTTGTAGAAAAACTTCTGTTGAGATGCCTCCATTAGAAGTACATATGCTCCACATTGGGAGCAGATATGAATAATACATTACTCTTTTCAGAAATTTTGTCGTGTCAATAAATTTGCCAACACTTAAGAATTATGATATCAGCCGTCTTTGTTTGCCGAGCCTTCATATCAAACACTTTTATAGCATATTCTCAAAGAATATATGAAAAACTATACATTTAATACAAAGCAAGGAATAAATTGAATGAATTATAATATGGAGTGATTTTTAAATCTTGACCTATGAACATATTCACTTAATGCACGGATATTTTACGTACATAAGAAAGCTAGAATAAAAAAAATGTAGATTTACCTGTCAAATACAAAGATCTTTTTTATTTTTTTTAAACCTAATAAAGATTACCACCCCTGTTGTATAGATACTTCTCTGCTTACCCATTTGGGTTCGAGTTGATACAAACTGCAAGTGTTAGCAAAGTTCTTCCACTAGAAGTTTATACCGTTCCAAGGTAGTGGCGATAGTTGGTTTTCCGCAGCCAATGAAAGCTTTAGAGATGTAGGGGATTTCCCCGAGATAGCTTGAAAGGAGGAAACGGTCTTTGGGATGCTCAAACAAAAGCTTATTAGGGTTAAGCGCAATATGTAGATAGCAGATTAGAACCCAGTTAGAGATTTTCCGTTCCACGGCTGCGAAAATTTGTGTGTTTACTCTAAGGCAATTTTGTTGTCCTTGGGGATTTAATTGATCTCTTGAAATAACATTGTGAGGCCTAACATAAATAATAATTTCGTGCAAAGGCTAACTGATCCACCATAAAATGTTTCAAAGTAGTTACTTTAAGAGTACTATTGAATATTTTATGAACATCTTTATACACTTTTAATATATCTGAACATACGTTCTTTAACGAAATACACATTTCATAGCATAAATTTTCAAATTTACTATTAGAATACACCTTCTTCAAAAATTCTTATAATAGAAAAAGTCATGTTTTTTTTAAGTTGATTATAAATATTTGTAAAAAATGGCCCTCTTTATAATTATTATAACTTAAAACTAATAAAAAAATATTTTTTCTTCTTTTTAATGGAATTTGCTTTTCCACTTACATTTAAGTAAATACATAAACTCTATAATTATGACGGATTCGGTGTTAATTTTGTGTAAGTTTATTTTTAAAATATAATATACTAAATACGATGACTTTGCTATTTCATAGGTTTATAAGAAGCATATTTTTAAACAAATGATCGCAATGTTACTTACGAACAAAGTAAAACTTGATCTATTTCTAAACATATAACTTGCAAAATGGAGGTTGGGTTGTTCGCCCTTTCTACTGAACACAGGGAAAGAGTGAGATGCAAATACTAATAAAGCTTTTTATAAATTAATTACATGAGGAAAGGTTAATCCCAAAAGAACTACATTTTGCAATGGCGAGTAGCCTCTCATTTAAACGGTTTTCTTATTTGTTACACAAAGTTATCGTATTTAGTTTATATTTAAACATAAATTTATTTTTTTAAAAAAATACTTTAAAGATGCTTTTTCTGCTAGATCTTCACTTTTTTCTTTTGCCTATGCGTAATATTATTCCAGTTCAAAGATATAAGTAAGTGAAACCATATAACGACATAGCAACGTCAGCAAATCTATGTAAAATTGCTTACGGCGCTATCTTTATGAGGACTACAGGAAGTGTTACCGACATATGGATTTGTACAGAAAGCAATATACTAATTAGGGATTCTGTGTCGAGACGTCCCGGGACTTGTCGGGTTTTTTGCTGTCTTAAGTCCCGGGACTTTTTTGGAAAATTTCCCGGGAATTGTGACTGTAATTTATAATGTGCTAATAACATGTACATTTTAATATTGAAAAAAAGAATTCTTGTGGCTAAGAAACCTTCAAAGGACCGATGTGTATTGAATGAAAGCAGGTATAAGAGGGGAGATCCAAGAAAAACGGACACGACATGGTCGGGACGTGACACTTACCTGGGGTTTCAACAAAATTAAGTATGCGTATATAAAAGGGATCTGATAGAAAAACAGATGTTTGGGATTTATAATTTCGTTGATGTTTCAAAAACCATGTGTTTATATATTGTTAATAACTGTAGCAAAAGCAAATTACAAAATATTAAAATTAAATGTTCATACCTGGAGAAAAATTATAATTATTAAACATTGTATAAAAAAAAACGCGATTTTTACTACTGCGTACTTTCAAAAGGCGCCGAGTGTATGTAATACATACATACATACATACAAGCAAATATTTAATTTTAGTAAAATTATAATTTTATTGAAGGGGAAATAAAAGTCTCGAGTCCCGGGATGTCCCGGGACTTTGACTTTATTACGCCTCGAGTCCCGGGACATTGAAAACTTCGATACTTCAGAATCCCTAATACCAATACATATAATTACATATTACTAACAATCATGTAAGCCAGCGATTTCTAACCTGGGAGGCGTGGACTATTGCCAAGGGAGGCGCGAACAGTCCAAAATATTTAATTACCCTTTAAAACGTGTCTTTATTACTATATGAAATAAAAGATGGGGAGGCGCGAACATATTTTTTTTCTTCAAAGGGAGGCGCAGTCACAAAAACCACTGATGTAAGCTTTTATTTAAAATATCTAGACGCCAACTTCGTTGATCTTAAAAACACAATATTTAAAAGAATTTTATCACTATACGTGTATTGGCGAATGACTAATTTAGGGCATAAGACTAAAATTTATAATAACTGGAAATGTGAACAAGGTAATACAATGTAAATCGAATATTTGTCAGAATAAATATTCCGTTACGCAAGTATAACAAAGAATGGTCAGTGATTCTTTAAGATTGTTTCAATAGCCGTATTATAAAAATGTGGTAAGGTTTTGTTGTCAATATAAAACTGGTCTTAAAGTTTAAATACATGCAATAATATTCAAACTGTATATTATTTATAAATACTGAATATACATTATTAAATAGTGTCTGAAAAATTATTTAAATACTGACACGATAAATTTCAGATTATCATTGTCAACGAAACAAACACATCAGTCAAATTGAAATATTTCAAATTAAATTCGAGATCTAAGACGTGGTTGTTTGAAATGAAAATTTTCCTTCAGTTGATCTCTAGGAAATGTTTGGCGCAATTGACGTTTGCTGTAATGCCAAATATTTTTTTATTGTTAGAATAATATTATACATATTTCAGGACTTTCACAACGAATGAAATAAGGTAAAAAAATAGCTTTTTAATGTACTTATGCATGTATAACTAACAACTATAATACATTATAAGAATAATTCTTTTTTGACTAAATATTTTGATATTTTACTGTATTATAACTGGAATTAACCAAGTAAATCTCAACTTGATTAGATAATCAATGAGGCTTACAATTCGTGCGGTGCGGAATATATATTTTTTTCAAATGTCAACCGTGAAGCCTTATTATAGCCATGCTGAAATTGTATGAAAACAATAATGATGAAGTAAATGCATAATAATTAGCAATTTACCAATAAATGTAAAAACGATAAAAAAAAATACGAAATTCTATAACGCTGTTTGCTATTGGTCTTCTACCAATTACAAAACAACCATAAGTGGTAATTTTGTTATTTTCTGTTTTAAGTCTTTGCGTATTTTTAATACATTATTAATGTTAACTGTTTTAAAAAAGCAGGTTACTGTAAAATATTATATGCAGTGGTATAGTGGGGCGGGAGAGCGTAAGGTCGGCACTCCCACACATTTACCGGACGATTTGAAAATTTTGCGATTAATGTTTATTTTTACATAAATATAATAAAATGATTTTTGTTATAACGTTTTGTTGGAAACTTGTTGGTGCGGAAATTATATATGCGGTTGGAGAGAATAAAAATATTATAATTAATCAGCGCTCCCAGGATAGTTAGCACAACATCAATAAACAATATGTTATATGAATTCCATTTTGGACATTATGCAAGTTTGCCTATTAGAAACATATGTTCTGCAATATGCAGCAACGTAGTAAATTTAAGAAAGTGTCAAATTTGTCCGAAAATTTAACTGTTGAAGATTTACTAAAAGTGGTATGACTCGAGTGACTAAAAGTGAAGATAGTAGTGCTAGTAAAGAGGCAGGTACAATATTTATGACGCAAAAGGTTGCTCAAATACTATATATGTATCCAACAACAGCTCACATAGATTTAAGAACTTTGGCAAACCTTTTTTACCTCTTTAAAGAAACACTCAAATTACGCAAAGACTTGTGAGACAACCTAATATATTCACTGGTTTCACATAACTGTACATATTGTAAAAACAACGCAAGTGATTTTCATTTTAACATAAATATCTTCATATTTAATTATTCTGTCTTAGAACAGTATGTTAGGAGATGCATATGTTTAAACGCGATTTTCTCGAAACCATGAATTTTCAGTTATGATTTTTTTTGCATGGTACGGAGCAGGGTATCCAGAATATATCAATGGGAATTCAGTTACAGAATAAGGTTTCGTAGTCAATTTAAAACAGGGGTAATGAAGACAAAGAATTCCATCTTAAAGTGCACGATTGTGGCGCAGGTGTTCTAACATTACGTACGAACCTTCTACGTTGCTACAGCTCGTAGCTCATAGAGCCTTGCAACCTTTCAGGGATGCTTACCAAACAACGACACAATAAAGTACGCTAAATTTCAATGAACATTATGTATGGGGTGCTATAAAACGGGCAACTTTTTCAAGCACGCTTTTGTTTAATATTTCTTCGCGTAAATATAAAATTTCTCAGAACTATTTTCAATCATCATCTTAAATATTAAATACATCAAAATTGAAAATACAAATCATTTCTTAAATATCCGCTTACATTTTAATTTAGCTTTATTTTAACATCCCTCTAGTGTGGAGCATATACATTGGAGTTTTTGCAATCCACGTGAAATTCGTAAATTCCCAGGATTTGAAAATCGGTGAGCAAAATTTTTTGAAATCTGCGACCAACAATGTCTCAATCCTAAATTGCGAATTTCTCCACGATTTTATGGTAAAAGATCAATCCCGGGATTGGAAAAAATGTAAATCCTGAAATCCCGGGATTACAAAAAGGGTCCGAGATTCGATTTCTTAATGGACACGGCAACCTTACTCAACAATGGTTGTCACTCGGCTTTAGGTCTGACACAGTATTTCAACAACAATTTTTGAACAGAAAAAAGTACTAGTTAGACATACTTTATCTTTCTTTTGAAAGTATATGAAATAAAAAATATCAAATTATCGTAGTCGAATCATTACTGTACGCTTTTTCAAGAAAAGTAAAAGAGGGCGCGTGTGTGTGTGCTGAAATATAGGTAGATATATAAATCAAAAAATATATATTCATATATAATATTAATTTCTTAGAATGATTTTTCCAAAAATGAATAGCAGTAAAGTACATTAAATCTATATTCTTAGTACTCTTTCAGCAACCATGAAACACAGAGTGTATAAAGAAGGAAAGGAAAATGTACAAACCAAACAATTTAAACTTTTCTATTTAATCTATTTAAATAATAAATCTCTCTTTTCGCTCAAAGAGATATATTTTTTTAATATTTAAAAACGTTAATTTGTGCATTTTTTTATTTTTAAAAAATATTATTTTTTAATGAAATTTGTCTGTGGTAGATTTAGGGTTAGTTAAATTTAAGTCTAGACTCAGAGCTTACACCTCTAATTTGTTAGCTCATCGGACAATTAGATAATAATTAAAACTGTTACCTAACTACTTAACTAAATTTCTCACTGAAAAGTTTTGCCTGGGAGTTCGCTCTCGGCTGTTATCCGTTTTGTCGGTAACATTCACTTCAAAATAGAGGGCGCGAGACGGGGCTCACGTAATCATGGGAGCGTACCCCGCTTCATAAAGAACACGTAACAAAGCTCCCTACTTGAAAGTGATAAATGGATACTCGTGGCTTACCTCCGCGAAGCCTGTTTCGGTGCTTTCCACTTACCAAGTAGGCATCGAAGTCAAATTAAAAATACGCCATTCAAAAAAAAATCTTTAAAACCAATAGATGAAGAAAAACCATAAACTTAAAAATACAGCGGGTCATAATAACGATATAAGTTTGAAACGAACTTTTCCCTATATTCCTATACAGTAGAGCAGAGTTTCCCAAACGGTTTTTTATTCGCGTACCATTTGGTAAGTACATTACGCTAAATTGTACCGTCATATAAAAATGATTGTATTTCATGAATTTTGTTATTACACGTGTAATTATATAGTAAGAAATTTAGACGCAATTAATCTGTTTTTTTATGATTTTTTTGAAATACATATAGTATATTTTCATTTCTTAATTAAATCTTCTTACAAAAAAATATGAGTAGAAAGCTCTTATAACCAGTTCAGTGCTAGCAAACCGCAACAGAAATGATATATACACCCGATCCTTTTTTTACGCGATACATTGGTTCCAGAAATTGACGAATATAAAAAATCGCGTAAATAAACCTTATTTTCATATAATTTTGTAAGTTGGTTTCAAAAATCAAAATACCGCGTAAAGTATTAAAAATATATGAAAAACTAATATTTGCTCTTCAGATAACTCAACAAAAAATTATTTTTTTTACTTAAATACTATTAGTTTATTTATTTAATATAAATGTACAAAGAGAAACAGATACACATGTATACATGCATAATCTTGTTCACTTTTTAGGAGTTATTCGCTGCTGTCGCGGTCGGTTGTAAAATATAATCACTTTTAGGATGTTGTGTTCATTAACAAATACTTGGTGAAAATACATTATATTATTAGTTTGAACGTTCGAAGAGAAATGTACCTTGCCATATATTTCTTTCGGCTTATACGAGACCAAAATGAGAATTCCACCATCCTTGAAAGTGTGAATCTAAATGTTTTTGATTATTTTTAGAGAAATCGTGAACATGAATTTTTTGTTTAATAACACCCTATCCACTTTCGCTGCAACAATTTTGGCATTATGACGACGAGAGAAAAAAGTACATATTGTTATGCTATGAGATGCACTGCACATGTTTTACGACAACAGATATGCTGTCTTATAACAGTCAGGGACTTTTTTCCAATATACGAATAAACCTACAAGTGTGTGCGCAACGTACAGGTCGAGCGAACAACATAAATTGCTTGCATTAATTAATATTGTGCACATAACTTTTTTTCACAAGTTTTATCAACTTGAGCTGACTCAGTTCAAGTTCATCCGTGCACTCGAACGCCTGAAGATGCCGAAAGGCGAAACCCGGGTGGTTATAGACAAAACTTATGGAAATGTACATAATTTGAACGATTCAAATTTAATATTGAAATTTCGCCAAGCACCTTCAGTCGACATCTTTAGTTTAGTGAGACAGTTAATTGGAGCGATGATGTGAAAAGCATATTATTATCAGATACAAATATAAACAAAACCGTGATTTTGAAATTCATTCTCTGACCATTTGGAAATGCGATTTCCTGAAGAATAATTGATGGAGAGGCATATTTTTGATCAGACTTCAATATGGAGAGCTGCAGATTTTGAATACGGAAAATTAAATACCAATGAATTAAAAGCTTCAAAATCAAATATTCTCAACTAATACCAATTAGTGACAAAAATATGTTCACAAATATGCGACAAACAATATTGTGATTTGAAAATTTTAGCTACCGAAAAAACGAAGACGAAATAGTTACGTCCAAACATTCGAAGATTTTTTAAACTTTAGGCTCAGTTATCTAAATCAATTTATTAATATTTCAGTTTAACTGGATATTTGTGAAATCTTTTCGGTATCGAGCGCTGAATGTGAACGAGAATTTAGTCGAATGAACTCAATTAAATCAAAATCAAGAAACAGAATAAAAGTTCATCATTTAAAATGTTTTTTGAAAATAAAGTCATTCATTTTATTCGGTGAAAGTGTTGATTTAAATGTAGAACAAAAATATTGGGTAGGTTGACTAGATAGAGAGAAAAAATAAATATATATATATATATATATATAGTAGAAAAAACCTCAATTAAAAAGGGTGTAAATATTTCGTTCTTTCTGTGTCACTAAATAACACCTAGAAACCTCGATTCTTTCTTTTTTATATTTTTCTAAAGCTTTTTAAGACATTTGAGAGTATGTTCTCAGAGGGATTTTAATTTTTTTTAATTGTTTACCGAGTTACAGCGATTTTAGTGACTCTGCAACTAAGCTGGTCCGACCGGAACAAATCGAAACTGAAAACTTTAAACGCGTTTTTCTCAAAACTACTTTTTCAAGCTGGCGTGCTATCAACGTTCTATCAAACTGATTTATTTAAAATTTTGTGTGAACTTTTAATATACATTTTTCTATAGCCCGTAGCAGATTAAAGTCAAAATTTAATTTTTTAAAAAAATTGAAACTGTTAAAAAAAACGAATAAGACACATAAATATTATCTTAGGTTTTGTGTTTTTGAGAAATATGCGAATAATCGTGTAACTGACAGGACTCTAATAGGATCAAGTACCAAGTTATGGGATAAGATGTTTATGCGATTTTCATTAAATTCATTATTTACTAGTTTTTTTCATTAACTCAGGGGTCACCAAACTTTTTAAGAATCGGGCCAGATAATTTTTTCAAAAATGATGAGGGGTAGGACGAAAATTTTTATTGATGGAGTCCTAGTAGAATTTTAAAACATTAATATTTCGTACGTGTAAAATATTTAAATATTGAAAGTCAGGTGCCGGATTGAAATCTTTGGAGAGCCGGATCCGGTTTTAGTTTGGTTACCGCTGCTTTAGCTGCATGGTATTTCAAATTTATTTTTACCATCAGTGAGTTCCTTCTTAGTAGGGATTCTGAAGTCTCGGGTTTTTCAAAGTCCCGGGACACGAGACGTGATACGTCAAAGTCCCGGGACTTCCCGGGACTTGGGACTTTTATTTCCCCTTCAATAAATTGTAAATTTATGTATGTACTAAAAAGGGATGATAACGGTTCATGTATTGGAAAAATAACAATGAATTGGGTAAAATTATGACCGTTACTTCACAAATCACAATACAGCTTTTATACCTTTTTTGTCCTATTGAGACATTGGTAACTTTGTACAATAGTGAAAAACATTTGTAAATAAAACAACATCAGGTATGAACACTTAACTATAATATTTTTTTGCTAAAGTTATATTTTTAATAGATTATGAATTGATTTAAACAAATTTATAATAACAAATGAAGATATCTTTCTCCCAAACGTTTTTTAATATTTCGTTTCAATTTAACTATTTTTTTGAGCGTTTTTTACGCAGTTAGACGTATTTTTTTTTCATGAGTACTTTAAAAGGGCGGCGAAAGTATGCGTTAATTAAAAAAAATACAGCTTTTGAACACATTTATTTATTAATAATAAAAATATTAAATTAATTCAATAATAAAGTCACAACCTCAAATCATAAGTATGTTTTATTTACACAAAAGTTAATATTTTATTTTTGCTTATCAAAATATGCTTTTAAAAATAATAATGAATTTAATGACGAATCCGATAGCCGATTTCTTATTTTTGTAATAAACGTTGTTGCTCATCATCATTGTCAGTCGATGTTGCTTTAATGTTATATATAAAAAATAATCTTTGTTTCCGTTCTCCAGTTGATTTTAAAATCTTAAATTCGTTTAGTTGTATCGTTTTAAATGGAGAAATCTTTTTTGTAATCTGTCTATTTAATTCTTCTTCCAGTGACAGTTCTGCAATATTTATCTCATCAAAGATATTTTCTTCAGATACCTCGACATCTTTTTTCACGGAGAAAAGACGTTGTAGTAAATTATCTCCGTATTTCAAATATATTGTTTTGGAGCATTTGTCAAAATCTTTCGTGTATTCTTTTCGAAAATCAATTAGTCCTAGCAGAATGGTTGGTAATAAAACATTTATAAGCCGCCTTGATTTATAACATAATTTTCTAGAAATAACTATTGGTTCCATTATTTCTTGGAATTCTGTGCGATTGTCCCATGCTGCAAAAATAGTTAAGCGAACACGTGTTTTTGTATTTCTGCATGTCTCTCTCTACCCATTAAAAATGGTTGTTTCGCATTACAATATATAAATAGATGTTATTTGAAACTTCAACAATTATAAATCCAAACAGCTGTTTCTTTTATAAGATCCCTGTTATATATGCATACTTAATTTTGTTAAAACCCCGGCCTTTAATCCTTAGCCTAAATATAATGCATTTTTTTCAAAACTGATCCCACGGATAGACACCAATGTAACTTTATTTTAAATCAAAATTAACTTTTTAGGTCACATTAGCGATTTCTCGCATCCAATTTTTATTTGTTAGAATGGTTTTTTAAATTAAAAATGTACAATTTGGCTGTCTTAAGTCCCGGGACTTTGTTGTTAAATGTCCCGGGACTTAAGACAGCAAAAAACCTTAAAAGTCCCGGGACTTTTGTCCCGAGACGTCTCGACACAGAATCCCTACTTCCAAGATACATATTTGCGCACATTTTTTATTTTTCTGAATATTTTCTGCACACAGAAGTTAACGATCCGCACAAGCAATAGAAAAATTAGAAGGAACGTTGCTCATAACACGTCTTCGACAAGCGACAAAACAACGATATGGAAATTGTCACATTCGTTTGAAATAAGCATTTCGTAACCTAGAGTTCACTATCCAAAAATCTTCCTACCTCAGCTTGCAAAAGTGGATATTTCTTACAGTGAAATAAAAGGAACTGATTTGACTTAAAATATTGTTTTAATTTGCAAATTGCAAATTTAACTAGGCGCTCACCTAAGCCTCTCCGAATCCCTTCCAGTCAACTTCTGTTTATACGCAGATATGGGATGCAAAAGTCTCATTTTTTTACGTTCCGGGACATAGAACATACAACTATTGTCATACCCCGAGAAATTCTCACGTCTTGAGACCGCAGTACTGTACTAATTTCTATGAAAAAATATGACTATACATGAACATTGTCGGTAGCTCAAAACTCATGCAAACTTATTTTTTATAAGCTTTTTCTTAACTTGCTCTGTTAGTCGCTAAGGCGTGACCCTGCTGTGGGGATTATTGAAATGTCAAAATTTAACGCAAACGTCAGTAGTTTTGAAATGATCTCACGCCTTAACGATACAATCGGTCTCAATACAATTTAATATTATAGCGCTATATTTCTTTTATAAGATTATGCTTTAAAACGATAAGGTGTTGTGGAATATAAGTGCAGGATGTCGAATCTTTAACTGTCGATTGAACATCAAAAATGCGGTGACATGTGTCGATAAAACAGTTATCTGTTTTGCCAATGGAACATTACAAAATTCAAAAAATTCTAATCACTGAAATAGTTTGACCGAATTTTAGACGAGGGCAAATTCGACTTAGGATAAACGGTATACATGTAATATCGATGCAGATTGGTAAGTATTTAAAAACCGAAACCAATAATTTAAAACTGTTTAGTTTTTTTTCATCGATGAGATTTCCATGGTTGGTTCCTTATGAAATGCTGTGCATAATCAACTCCCGATTTAGACAATTGAAGAACAGCGAAGAATTGTTTGGTGGTATCAACATATTACTATTTGGCGATTAAATGCAATTACCACCGGTAAAAAGTAATCAAGTATTCCAGCAAACAGATAGATTAGTGTCCGCAATTCATATATGGTGGAAGCTCACGTTAGTTGAATGAACGAAAAACATGAGACAACAGAGTTGCACTATCTTTGCTAACATTTAAATCAGTGATTCACAAAACGAGGCTCGCGGGCAATTTATTTGATATAATATTGTTCATTAAGTTTGAGATACATATTTTCGCTCGACTTAAATTTATTTGATATTATATTGTACATTAAGTTTTAGATAAATAGATACATATTTTCACCCGTTTTATGCTTATTTGATATAATATTGTACATTAAGTGTTAGATAAGTATTTTCGCTCGCTTTAAATTTACTTAATATTATATTGTACATTAAGCTTTAGATAAATATTTTCGTCCGCTTTTAATTGATTTGATATTATATTGTACATTAAGTTTTAGATAAATATTTTCGCCGCGCGCTTTTACTTTTAGTCATATGAGACAATTATTCCGAAATTAATAACTGTAATCTACCGTCGACTACTAGCGATAGTAGAATGTGAGAGATGGTTTGTTTCCCAATTCTCTGGAGAGTCAACGATCCGACTTACTGTGCTGAAGAGTGTCATGTGGTCAGGATGTTGCTCAGACGAGGGAATAATTTTGAGGGAATTTACCTTTTTAGTACACTTAAATAAAAGCTTATTTTTAAAAATATTTTTATTATAATTTATTTAAGCTAAATATTGTAAAATATCACAATATTGTATTGTAAATGCTTATATTGCTTTTATTACACACTATACGAAGGATTCGTTTGATTTTTGCAATGAAATTATTTTATTCGAGAATTCATACATCGGGACACATTAAATTTGAATAGTTCAAATTATGTATATTCACACAAGTTTTTTCACTAATTATTTGTATTTGTACTATTGAAAACTAGAATCTGTCACACGCACGTGGTGGAAGTGGTCATATTTTATTTTATAAGATTAATTGTAAGGTTTTGAAAGTTTAATTTTTCTGCCTTCCGAAATGGACAAAGGTTCTCAATGTATTGAGATTCTCAAACTATTTTTATATCAAATCAGTAAAATTGATTGTATAAAAAATGAGCAATTTCTAAATCTCGGGTTGCTTTATTTAAATGTCATGTGAACCGAGATTGGCAAAAGTTATCGATTTTGGGTTGTCTCAACACAGAATCCTTAATTCAGATGTATCAATTACTTCTTACATAATCACGATACATAAATTATTCTCGGGGCGTAATCAGGCAGTACTTAGTAATTTAATTTATTCAATATGTTTAACTCGACTGCGCATACTGACAACTGATTAAAAGGGCGCTATTACTGAACCGGTAATTTCTATCAAACCAAATTTCCTCACTTGTACCGAATTCAATTAACGAAATATCACTCGAATATCTCAGGGGCTTTATATAAGTTCGCCGGAATGGAATATCAAACATCTTCCTTAAACTGATTGCATACACAACCAATCTTTCCTTAAGGGAACTTAAAATAAACTTGCTTTCACACATAATAAAATTAAGCCATCCTACTTAAAGACAAGATGGGATCAACTATAGTAAACGTCCCTTAAAGCGTGGTATAATCCTGGATACATAGAACCCACAACCTGAAGTTGATATCTGTTCAAAGATTAAACCAAAATGTCAATTTTGTTTCAAATCAACGACATCTATTAGCAAGAAAAAGTGTCTTATTATCACAAACATTTGTGTAGTTGATAAAATTCAGCTAAATAGATTTCGGAAAAGATCGTTGATCACAAAAATCTTTAATATTATATTCCACTAGCATTTTATTCTATAAAATAAACATGGAGCCAGTGGTGTGCTTAAGCAGTGACTTCTTATTTTCTTCAATAAATTAATTTATCTTAACTAAAGCCTTACTTTTTACCAAGTAATATAGCAATCGAGTACCTAATATATTCATATCACCACATTTTTTTTTTAATTTTATCACTATTCATTAAACAGTAACTATGTCAATGTTTATTAAAAGTTATTTTTTTAAAAATATCATAGTGACATAAATATATTTCTTTTTCCAATACATATTATTTTATTCAAAAACATATACAATGCTTTGATTGGAATGAATCCATTTATTGAAACCAAATAGCAGGTCACTGCTTAAGTACGCCACTTCCTCCCTTCTTATTTTATTTGGTGAACTTTGAGTAGAAATTCATAATAATAAATGCTTTTATCAATTGGGATGTTTTTGAAATTCTATTCAACTTTTAAATTTGATATTGAAATTCCATCAAGCACCTTCAGTCAAAATTCTAAAATTCTTTTCAACTAGATTACATCAATTTACAGGAGTAATTTTAAATAGATCATTTAATCTTTTTTTCTAATTAATTGATGACGCTGTATCGTAACCTGAACCTTTTCACTCACTGTGTAGCATTCAATAACAGCCCCTTAATAAAAAAAACCAAAATGCTTTTTAAAATACCATTTTATACACTAAATACTTTGTTTAATACTGGACAAATAAATTACTGAAAAAAGTATGACAGCTTGAATCACTGCAGTATGCAATGATGCAATCGCATACTGTGATTTCAGTTACGCCCCCTTTAAGCTAAGCATAATGTCGACTCGTAATTGGTAGAAAATGGTTTTTTACTTTTTCTCGCAATAAGCTCGTAAAAAGTAACTTTAATTGACCTAATATTACTAAGCGCATTTAAGGAAATATTGTTGCGAACTTATTATGAGAGGAAATCGAATAAACCCTTCTACTATGGTTAAAACATGACCATTGCTGTACTTTTTTTTAATTGTCGCTTGCGTTGTTCTACTGTTTACAGGTCGATATGCTAAAACGAAAGCGACGCAACGCAGGGCAGGAAATAATCGGTAGGTGAAGGCAGGCAGAGCAGACATACGCAACCAACCCATGCAGTCATCTGAGATACGCTTGACATATTATATGAATGAAAATAACTCTTTTAATTTATTCAAGAGTAGTATCAAATTGTTTAAAAAGTAATCAATTTACCACTAATTCATTATTTTCTCGGTCATTTTCGAGGCAAAATCAAAAAAACGTCCTAACGTGCACGCGTCACGCAAGAATCTGTGCCGGTACTACAATGGAGCGTAGAGCAAGACAGATGCAAGTCTATGCTGCACGTACTTGCTTGACAGTATACGCAGGTCCGTGATTCTTCGTGTAATACAAAATCTTATCTGACCAGCGCAGCATACGCCTGCCTAGCCTTAAGTTTAGCACTGGCTTAAGTAAAGGCGTAAAAATAAAACAATTTATTTAATTATTATTTTTTTAACCATGCCCGCCCGCTCCCAGTGTGGATCATATGAACTCCTAATAAAGTTTATCTGCACAGATGTGTTTCTACGAGAACTGCTTGTTACTCACTTGCTCAACCTCTCTTTTTTTAAAGAGAGTAGGAATAGAAGGATAGGACAGGACTAGTGGTTAGCTAATCGCTCTCGATACGCCCCGTTCATGGATGGGAAGGGGGAATTCAAGACATCACATACATCCATGCCTTCGAACAGAAATCGATTGAAAAATCAATTTATAAAAACTGTCCGTACCGGGATTCGAACCCGGGACCTCCGTCACCGAAGCCAACGGCGTTGACCACTCGACCACACAGGCTCTTTAATTTTTAATATAGAATTATAAACTTGCAGTATGTAATGCTTTAGGGAATAGCAATCGATTCTTGTTGAAATGGCATTATAATCGAAACATAAGTAAACTAATATAATATTATGAGGTTCACTATAGTCTCAAAAAATATTGGAAATTGTATTTTCTATCTTTGTCCGACGCGATTTTTTGTATACCTTGATTAAAATCGTTTGCTTCGTTATCTCCGTGAGTCAACTGACAGTGATCTTCCAGTCCGACTCCCAATTATTTGACTTTGCTCAGAAATAACAGTTAGAAGGCACTCAATTTTGAGCTTGCAGGCTGCTGTGGTAAGAAATGGGTAGTACGTTAATTAGCAGCACCGACCAACTAGTTTCATACTGTCAAAAACACTAGATTGTACCTACCTGAACTAGTACATCTAACGGCCGTGTTTATACTTATTTGTTGCATTCGATGTAGCGATGATAGTAGCCGCAGACAGGACAGAGTATTTCGAAAATTCGCATCAAACCAGAGTTTATTTTGCCATGCGGAAATAGAGATAATAATAATATTTGGCTTCTTAATGAAGGAGTTTTGCAGTCGCATTGCGCTTTTTTCTAAGACAAATCTTAGTCACCTCATCAAAATGGTGCAGGTTAATCATAAGGCTGTTAACTATAAGTGTATGTGAGTTTCACCAAACGAATTCACGTTTGGTAGGTATTAAATCTCAATGTAGTTAAAAATTACGTACAATCGGCAGAGCAATACATATATGTGACTATGAATAATTTGGAGTGTGGAAAATAGCCATTAAAAAAAGGTGTCTTACCTTATATTTCCCGAGATTTTTAACGGCGCAGGATAGTACTGCTTCTCTGCCGACTGGATATGTCAGATTGCCTATGGGCCTCGCAAATTCTGGATCCGGCTCCAGGTGGTGGGCTGGAGGGTACATTTCTGAAATTAAAATAGAATAATATAATATTTTTAGACCAAACATTACTTTGTATCGTAAATATTTTACACTGTAGTTTAATTGGCCGAAACCACCCGACTATACCGTGGTTGAATGGTCAGGATCTTTCTTTATGTTTCGGGGTTCACGGATTCGACTGAATGTTTAAGATTTTTCATATGTTAGCAAATCCCCCCACCCCCACGATCTTAAAACAATGCGTACCAGAAGACTGGCTAGCCACCATACCTGTTCTTCTGTTTTCTCTTTACGTTCTCCAAACAGTAAAAGGCTGCAAAGCAATCAGTACATGTAGAAAATTTCGTACTTAAATAAGCTTAAATAGAATTCCATAAAAGCGACAAAGTCTTGAAATTTTTATCACATAAATATGCCTTGGAAAACTGCTGCCTGCTGCGTATATTTGTGCAGCAAATTCGTTTCACAAAAATTTTGTATAATTTTTTTATGCCTTAATACTTTTTTCGTGGTAAAAAGTACTATTAACGTAAAAATAGATAATATTTTACTTGCCCGGTTTTCATTTTAAATTCTTAACGGAGCTCATAAGTTTTGAGATTTGCTCAGGTACATAACGAACGATTTTCGATATATGAGTTGAAGTATTATACTTCAACTCATATATCAAGAATCAAGGCTGGAGTATCTGAATTTAGTCGCAAAAGAAAAACATATTTGCAATGCAACTCAAGACTTGGTAGAGATTATATCATATACCTATTATTTCACAAAACTTTAAGAGCAACAAATCGCGTGAATAATTAATTAATGATTTAATTTGCACTATTGTGAAATAAGATTTGCACTCCTGCTTAAATTCATTTGATTGAACAGATCACTTTTAGGGTGTTCACTGTCAATAATTGGTTGAAAAGCATTATATTAATAAAAACACAATATTCCATTGTACTTTATTCCACTTTATTTAAAAGGTCAGTTTGGTAAAAGGTGACATAAAATTTATTTCTATAAATTTTCCTAGCATTTTTTTCTGTTACTCTACCCAAGTAATTTAATTTAATCCACTGTTTGTTAGTTTTATTAAATAAAAGACGAACGACTATATCCGTAACATAACCATTGTTAACTACAATTTGTTTAATGGTCTCTAATTCTAAATCAAAGTTTGCTTTAGTCATCGGAATCATTAGAAGTCTTTGATGATTTTTTAATTATATGTTAGAGGTGTTAAACATTTAAATTGTGTGTAATTAGAGAGAATTATAAATTTTGTGTAATTTCATTTGAACCTCTCATAACGAGTTTAATTCGTTCCAGAATCTTACTCGTTATGTGAAACACTCGTTACGCGAAACAATTTTCCCCATATAAAATACAATAACGCGTTCCATGCCGGAAAAAAAAACAATTTTGTAAAAAGGTGTATTAATGTAAAATTACATACTTATAAATTGTTAAGGAACGTAACAACCTGGAATGCGATTTCGATGCAAAAAAACGATAAAAAATCGACTAGTTTATTATTTATGACAAATAATTAATTATTGTTTACTAGCAGACATTTGTTTTTCCCGACACTTCAAAATTTGGTGAAAATATGACAGCATTATCATTGAATAAATTTGTAAAACGCATAGCCACCTCCTTATTAGGGTGATGCTTCTCAATCTACAATGCAACAGTTTCACATGCTTTCAGCTTTTCTCTTATTGCGCCAGAAGATTGTTGCTCGTCTACTTCCTCCTCTTTCACTAACAAACTCTCCTCCATTACTTCTTGCTGTGAAAAACGATGCAACTCCATAAGCTTTTCGGTGGTCAGCTCTTGACTGTACTCTTTCACAAGCACATCAATATTGTTGTTATCGACCTCCAGTCCCATGGTATTGGCCAAAGATACAATCTCGTTGACTGTAGAATTCACAGGAACTGTTTCAAGCCCCTCAAAATCACATTTGACAACGCTCCTTGGCAAAGCTTCTTCCAAGCAGAAGTGAGGGTTCTCTAAGTAACCCCTTCCCACGCCTTATCAATCATCTTGAGGCAAGCAACGATATAAAAGTGATCTTTTCAAAACTCTGGGTCACTCGCTATGCGAAATATCGTCCGTTAAGGGAGCATTTTTTTCACAATCTGTTTTTCTCGTTATGAGAATTACTCGTTATAAAAGGTGCTCGTTATGAGAGGTTCCACTGTATACTGTAATTTGTAAATTCTTTTCAAAGTTAATTATTGTTTACACCTTTCTATTTTTGCATAAATAGAATAGTTTAAATATTTTCTTATCAGTTGACAAAGCTCAAAATGAGCGAAACCGGTCCTGACCTTCAAATAAAGTGAAACAAAGTACAAAGGAATATTGTATGTTTATTAATATGATTGTACAGAATTAGAATCATACTGATCACATAAACTGATAAATGAGTTATTTCAATAGTTTTTTTGTGGATATTCTTTTATCTGGCTATTTATATAGTGACTCAACGATCCGCACTTTACGAATCGCTGGAGTACGAAATTTGATCTAGGGAAAGCCTATATCGCCAACATACATATGATTATTCAAACCGGACGTCCGTAAAGCTGCCAAAATGCTCATGCTAAGCCATTTTGAATTATTAAAACAGATGACGTATTTTCCTACCTGTTGAGCAGGCATGGCAAAACGCGTCCCTACGACAATAGGTTAGCGGCCCGCAGAAAATTTTTCGTTTGATGTAAAATTGTTTTTTTAACTATTTGGATGTAAATCAATAAGTTCACAGTCGCATGAAATTGAGTATTTTTTATTGATTTCGAATAACAAATCGATGGTCTAACATCGACAACTTTACTCTTGTCGTATTTTTTTATTATTTTAAACGATCGTAACATATATTTAGATAAAAAAAAATATACTAGGTTCTTAATAAAATACTAAAATTTCTCACTTTTCTCTACCCTAACAAATTTTCTTGAGCAAAGATCCTTGATATTTTTTCTTTGTTTTCTATGGTTTTGGTTTTTACGCGTCACAGTAAAACAAAAATCAAATTTCAGAGCATGGCAGAATACAGGTAGGTATTTTATATCATTATATTAATAGTGAATAATATTTTGTAGGTTTATAGAGTGTTTACATGAATGTATTATTTTGACAGCCCGCCTAACGGTACGCCTTATTTGGAATCAAGCTGTTTGATTTTTGATAACGCAAAAAAACCCTCGCCGAAGGCGACGGGTTTACATGTAGTATTTTTTAATATTCATATAATTTTTTGAAAATTTGAAATATTTTTAATTTGAAACAACGTCATTGTTTGGGATATTTTTTTATTGAAAACATGTGGACCAGCTTCTAATATTGTTTAATGTATACCCGTTAATCGAGTTTGACGTGCCTACGGCGCTGATTATTTTGAATCTCTTTTTCCAACTAATCCATTTTTAGCCCCGTTCTTCTATCGTAACATCTCCATAAAAAGTGGTTAGGTAAAAAACACAGTTCTAGTTAAACAAGTTCTAGTTAAACAAAAACATGCTCTATCTATAAGGAGTCAACATGTTTCATATTGGAAGCGGCAATGGCAATACCTGATATTATGTAAGAATGTTACAGTCTATTTTAAATTTCTTTTTTTGTTTATTATACTAAGAATGGTTGCCAATCGTTGATAAAAAAAGATGACATATCTGTTTGAAATAGCTTCTTACAATATGTATTTCTTTGTATGAAATAATAATAGTAAGATTTTTCATTGATCTACTAATATTTGTTACTATATTGACAGTTTCTATAAATTGAATAAACCGTTAGATATTTATGAAAATCACTCGTTTATAATTATGATGTATTTTTTAATGGCGGAGAAGTGTAGGGAATTTTTAAATATCGATTCTGATTTACTTACCCAGTATTGGGACTCCAAGTGGCGTTTTCTTTGTCTTTTTTTGTAATACCGGTCGGTATTCATTGTATTCGCTTGTTATTGCAACCTCTAAGCTCAATTACACCACTATGCATAGTGATCGTGCCTGCTATACTTAATTGTCTTTTTTAATATATCTTAACTTTGTTACGTCCACTACAAATTTTAAAAAATCTAACTTTTCCTCTTTCACCTAAGGCTGCTTTCTCATCCATTTTTTACGTTGTTACCAGTATCGTAGCAAACTTTATTCTTAGCTTTTTTTCAATAACTGGAAGTGTCTTAGGAGCAACTGCCTAAGACTTGGTGGCGCACACTTCACTGAACAGAATTTTTTTTTTTATAAACGAAAAACGTATTTAAGTTGATTTCTACTCGCTATCCGTATGACGTCACAGTTGTTTTAAAGGCCTGATGATTTGCTTAAATGTAGATCATATCGGTGTGCCCAATCTTCTTAATAAACGATTGGATCGAATTGCCATTTACTTTTTCTATTACTGTAGTATTGTGTAATAATTTATAAATTAAAGTAGAGAATGTGTTGCTATTTTCTGTGTTGCTGTCCCACTCAACCAAATCGACCAAATTGGTCAATCAAAACACTTGGGAGCGTTTAGATACATGTATCTTTGATCACTTTTAAGGTGCTTACTGTCAATACTTGGTGGAAAGGCATTATAATAAAAATAATAAAAGATTTTTAGTACCTTTTCCACATAAAATTTATTAGATCAGGACCGGTTTCGCTCATCGCGAGCATTATCAACTGATTAGTTGATAATGCTCGCGATGAGCGAAACCGGTCCTGATCTAATAAATTTTATGTGGAAAAGGTACTAAAAATCTTTTATTATTTTTATTACATGTATCTTTGTTTAAAATCAAATTATGTTCATAACTCTCTCACCCAGTAAAATTAACGAAAAGTTTGCTTTGTCATAAACGACCCATTTGGAGTGTCAGTTATGGTAAAAAGTTTGTCTACCTCTTCTTTAGAGTGTCATAGACACGATATGAGTAATTTGACGATCTCAAAATCCTGAGGTAATTTGTCAGGTTAGGGTTCGTATTAGGGTTTCCGAGTCGAGTCAACCCGAGAATAAATTCCCGGGAAATTGACGGTGAGTATTTTTCTACAGATATTAATAATATACTCATGTATTAGCTACACACCGACACCGTTTCAATGAAATTATATAAAATTTCAACCAAATTGCAAATTGCAACCCAGTAACATAAAAATAACAATTTATAAATAAACATAATTTTAGTTACTAATAAAATTATTATTAAAAATAAAACATTTTGTATGGTAAATTTCGCACATTTTTTTAAAATAATACCCGTACGCTTATTATTTATCTTTTCTGAAAAACAGACGTTAAGCGACCAAATACACGTTTTCGTGATAGTACTTCTGCTGAAATGCTACAATCAATATACCCAAATACTTATTAATGTAAAATCCTGGAAACTCTGAACAATGAATAAACAAATTAGGTTAAATTTATTATAAGTATCATTTATTTTTTTCTATTATAGTTAACCTTGAAACATCAATACTCCGTAGTGTAAAAAAATAACCGTGGCGAATCGGATGGGTTCAAATCTCAGTACAAACATTTTTTTTTCAATCACTAGTCCTGTCTTAACTCTATTATTTCTATTCTTCCCTCTCATCGAAAAAAAGAGAGATTGTGCAACTGCGTGACACTCAGATTTTGTAGGAAACGTCTGTTGAGATACCTTCATAAAGAGGTCATATGCTTCACATTCGGAGCAAACATAGATTTTTTGTAAATGTATACTATATATACGTATATATTTATAAGAATATATATTATAGGTGTTAAAAATTATATACAAATTCTGAAGCTATTTTAACATATCAATCACCACCATTGTCCATGAGGGGTTTTGGCAAGCTTTTGACTTTGGAAAGGTTGTTTCATTCAGCGCATTAGAGCTTTTGATACTTTATTTATAAAAAATTCACGAGTATACATCGACGGAACTTGGAATAATTTGTATGGCTTATTAATAAACAAGGAGAATATTAGTAATTTAAAATACTTAATTCATTTACATCAATCGCTATAGCCGAGTGGTATCGCTATAAGGTAGACGTTGGCAACCAAGTATTCACGAAGTATATATAGTAAAGGTGACGGCTTGCTACTAAAACTGATATATTTTTTTATTCAGTTATACTTTTCTTTATGCTCTCAATTAAATCATCAATTTAAATATGTTGTACTTTATCATAAGCAAGCCATTGTGAGTGTTTTTCCAGTAAAAAAGTTTCCGACCTTTATTCCAAGGCTTCCGTTTCAATATTGTTTCAAAATAAAGTGCTTGAATCATCAAGCGATCACGTTTATTAAGATTTGGTACCATTAATTTTACCGCTGCATGAAGTGTGTACTTACACACACCATCCAAATAAGTCTTTACTCACCTCTTTTGTGTTTTGAAGCATACACACTACCCAATCCCAACTAAGCAAATTTTCATATTGCCATTTTTAAATGTATGTATTAAATTGGATATGAATATTATTGGTAGCTAAAGCCGGGGTGTCAGATATTGTTTTTAATCACAAGAGTAAACTTGATTGAGAATAATTGTATGTTTTAAGCCACTGGAGATCAACTCGTATAACAGAGATATCACAAACACCAATAGCAAGATCTTGAATTTAAATTTTTAAAATCTAAATTTAATAATGACCAATCCGGACTTGAACCCAGACTCAACAGTTAGATTGCAAAAAGCTGTTTTTTCTATACCATAGCGACCGAATTCATATTTTTGAAAGATAACATTCATAAAATCTCACTGTATCCAGATGGGACTTTTGTAAAATCTCTTAGTGTAGAGTATTTTTGATGGCAAAGCATCAAATTGCCACCTATCGCTTCAATTGACTTTGATGTATGTTTCCAATACGTCACAGAATGAAGCGTCGTCTACTTTAGTATTGCGGATATATTGACAAAGTGAAAAAGCTCTGGGAGTATTGGCGAAACATTCACCATTAGCAGTCGCAATGGGACTTTTTTAACACAGTTTTTAATGTTTTATCATTATTATTTTATAACAAATGACACTAAATTATGATTAAAATGGTTGACTTGGCCTCCAATCCTGGTCACTGGCAGTCGTAACTTTTTGAAATGATTGAAATTTAGAAAAAGCTTTCACGCTTCTAAATAATTATAAAATCTTTCAATTTGCAACATTTCTGGGGAAGGACCTAAACAAATTTTTGATATCCGACAATTAGAAGTCAGTCATCGAAAAATGTGTTCAAAATTATTTTCTTTTTCACTTTTTCTCAGTAATCAATCTCGGGATACCTAAACTCAAATAATTGTGGCATAATTTTATGGTGAACGATCAAATTTTTTAAATTGTGAAATCCCGGAATCACAAAGAGGGTACGGGATTAAATGTCTTATTGATATCTCTTACAAATCAATGATACCTGTTTGACTTGATATTTATTCAAAATTAATTTACAGTGGTCACTAATAATAAATTCGAATTTACTTCTAAATCTGGATTTTTTTACTATACTACTTATCATTTAATGTCATTTAACTTGAAAATTCACTTGATTAGTGAAACCGGTCTTGATCAGTTTAAGTAAACGTGGAATTAGTATAAAAGAGTTTTTCAATTTTTTCTCACACCCTAACTTATATTTAATTGAATTTGTGTTTTTAAAGGAAATGTAACATATTACAAAAACTTTTGTTAAAGAGTTTTCAAAGCAAATGAGTTTATATTTGAATAGATTATTGTTTGTTTGGTCGCCTTTAAGCTGTATTGAAACATTTGATAAAAATACAAGATAGGCTTTGTTTGTTGAGCCGATTATGTGTACGGTAGGACATTTTTTATCCTTAATCTTTAGTGAAAAAAGGAGCAACCATCAAATTCTAGTGAACACATTAAGGGTTGTATAAAATAATGCTTCGGCATATACTAAATATAGGGTATTCGAAACTTATGAGCTTTATTTATACTCTAAAATAGTTTAAAATAATGTATCACATACCACAGTTTGCCCGTGCCTGTTCTAGACGAAATATCACAATGTTCAATTGTAACATGACTACATTTCCATTTATAGTGTTTTTTTTACAGTTTCTTTTTTTGCCAGGATTTTTAAAATATTGAAAATAATAGTGAAGTATATTTTGTTTTTAACTTACCTTTAAAATGTATTATTAACGTTTAATTTTTGATTCTTTAACATTTATATTGGCCCTCTATCAATATTGATGGCTTAAGCTGTTTAAGGGTTTCTGCGAATTACGATTAGGGTTTTGTTTGAATACCTCGTGACCTTCAATGGAGGTTAAGTGATTCAATGGAGGTTAAGTGATTGATTGCTATTGATTAAATGCATAAAATCGAAATAACTCTACTATACAATAATAAGATTAAAAAAATAGTAAACTATTGCATCATCAAGAAATATAATAAGTCTGACGACAATGTGACGCTGAATTAGCTATTCACTTAAGTTTATTGACGTTAAAAAGCTTCAGTTGAAATTATCCATTAGTAGTCTATATTGTACGCTTTTCTGGCGGTTATCATTCCAAAAAATAGCCAATTAGTATATGTTGTTTTACATTTATTGGAGTTAGATACGTACAGCATCTTTACATTTATTTATATGTATGTTTGTTTGTAACACACAGCAGAACACTACGCTTTCTTGCGATACCCGGCAGAGAGAGAGTGTGTGATAGCGTAAGCTAGGAACGAATTTTGCTTTACACGTGGTGTAGAAATATTAAAATTAGTATAAAATATATAAGCATTCAACTTTATGACTACCCTATTGACCTGAAATTTTCTGTTTTGGAGAAAATACACCTGCGGCAGTGAAATCGGTTACCAATTTAAGAAATGGGTTGGTTATTTTTATATGCGCTCGTATAACCTCCCGGGGCCGGAGATATTTATACCGTCATATGATTACTTATTCATAAGAAAAGTTTCAACACTATTTGGATATTTTTACGAATGAAAATTTGTGTGCTTGGAATGTTTTTTTTATTTGGATACCTTTATTATCATTTTTTTCTCATTCCCAACCCTGTTCATTCCGATGATGTTCATAGGAACAACACAATATCTCACCATTTTCTTAGACCTGCAAGAATCTTACGGAATACAGATCGATTTAGTAACAGTGCTAGTAGTATCGTTAACATATCATTTTGTTTTATAAGAACTAAATAAAATTGTCGATAATTATTTTAGCTTTACACCGTCGTCAAAACTATGTTTAAACTTAATTCGGTTTATTTATATAGTAAGCTAAGATGATACAGACACTGTATTATCTTGTTTCTTCTAACATTCTAACTTTAAACAGACTTTAGAAGTCAGAAGGTATGTATATAAAAAAACTCAATAATGTTCATGGTTCTGAGGATGATTTGAAACCAAGATATCTATCAACAAACTGATTTTTTTTAAAGAAACAAATACTTTGTTTCTTTTTTGCTTCTACCAAGTATAGTATATCAATAACAGAATCAGATATCAATATAAAGGATCTGTCTCTCAATTTGAGATCGCCTACTGATATTATTATAATTTATTTCAGTTTGTATCGTGAATAGTGATATCTCATTGCCGTTTGTCGTCGGCATAGCTACCCAAAATGAATATGAATGTTTAAAATTATAAAATACCATACTTAAATCGTTATTTTTTCGAAATCGAAATATTTTTCATTATTGCATAAAATTACTGCGTTGCTCGTCATGGAAGATCAAGTCGAAAATCGACATAAATAAATTTCAAACTTAGTTTGATTAACATATTACACATCTCAGCTAATATCATCAAGTCTAATTGAGAACATCGCAAAAATCTTCAATTGATATTTTTAAAAGGATTTGTAAGATCATATTTGAAAGCTATCTCAATAATATGTAAAATCCACGTTGAAAGTTACCTAGTTGTAGTATTGAAGTGGCAATATAAATCACAAAAAAAATGTTAAGAATTTAATGTACATAATGTTTTTTCTCTGTAGTAAACTAAAAATTAGAAAAAATTTCAGCAGAAAATATTTAAAGCCGCGGTGTGGTTATAATAGCACGCTTCGAGGAAACATTGAGAGCTTGAACTCATATAGCACGGTTTAATGGACTATTACATGAGAAACCATATTATATTTTACTCAAAAACTTCCCCCAAGTTGTTTACGATTTTGATACGAATCTATAATGGGGTGTTTTTCTCTGTGTTTTTCGGTTATCGTTTACTGCCGGAATGCGATAAAATCAAATTATCTCAAATAAAACTAAAACACTTTTATGAGAAACATTAGTAACCATTTAAATTTTCTCTATGAAGTCATTTATACTTCTCTCTCCTAGGTTTGTTTTCGTATATAAACTAAGGTGAAAACATTTTTTTTATTTGAAACAAATGGCTAAATAATATCACTTCTCTTATTGTGTCTTTATTCATTTAATAGTTAATAAGGTAAAAATATCAACGTATTTAGTTCTACAGTTTTTATATTTACGAGTTGATAGCTATTTCGGCTTTCGCCATTGTTAGAACTATTTTCGTTCTGACGATGGCGAAAGCCGAAATAGCTATCAATTCATAACCATAAAAACTGTAGAACTAAATATGTTGATATTTTTACCCTATTATAATGGAGTTCTACCAAGTAAATGCCAAATCAATAAATACATTTAATAGTTGGTTACAAATTTATATGAAGTTTTCAACTATCCTGGAAAATGAAGACATACTTATATACCCTTTAGATTTTAACGGGTTACTTTGTGAAAATTCATTAGCAAGCTAAATTGAAATTGATTACTTTCTTATTCCACTTATCGTGTAATTTGGAAACGTTTTTTCAAATATATCGTAAAAAAAATATGTTTCGAATTCTTAACTTTCAATATACAGTTAAAAATCAATATCACGGACACACTTTTGAGTCTGGATATTCTATGTATTGTAGACGTAAGCAAGGCGTAAGGTGGGAGAAAACTGTTTCGGACATTAAAAAAACAAAGACAAAATAAACAAATTTGCGACAATTTTTCTTGTAGGTGCAAACATGTAGGAAATTTTCTACGAAGACCTACTTTTATATAACGTAGTTTTGGCTTTAACGGTAACCTCTTCACTATAGAAAATATTTTTTCCACAAAACAAACAACAAATTTGTTGAGTGTAAATTATTTCAGATATATTTTACTAATTAACTTTTTTAACATTACTGATTACTTGTAGTGTGGATTTCAAATAAACGAAGTGAAACACTTCTCACGTTGAAAACATTATTTATTGACGATCGATTGTTTTTCATCTATCAAGAAACTAGCCATGCAATTAATTAAATATTCACTTTGCCGCGCTCAGTCAACAATAAAATCACTGCCTCTGATTTTTCAGTCATATGAATCAAGAATTATTCAGTCTAGTAAAAGTCTAGCGTTGAAACAGTTGTTCGTGTTTTATCGTTAATAACATCAACCCGTTTCGTCGTCTTAAGATTATCATAGTTACATATCCTGACAGTTATGAAGTTAATGAAGAGTTAAAATCACCGATGTAAAAATGTAATGCGAAAAGTGACAAGTAACAAAATGATACATCGGAGTTATAAGCAAATAAAGCTTTTTCAGATACAATAGGGTCTTTTTACGACCTAAATTCGACGACAAAATCGAATAGTCATTTTATTTGAGTAGACAAAGTTTCTAATAAAAACACAATTAAATAATAATGAATTAATATTTTTTTATGGAAACTGAAGAAGTGTTTATGTTTCTTAATATATATACGTATACGTATACACTAAATTAAATAAAAAAATATATAATCCATAATATCACTAGGTAGTTTTTCACACCGAAAGTTACCTTATAGAACAGAGGGAAAAATTTTCGAATGAAGGACTACATTTAGGATTTCAAAATAAACGGTGGGTCGACATTAAAGTACCATTTATAAATTATAATAAATAAATAATTTCAACTATAAAAAAAACACTATTTCATGGGACGAATGGAAATATTTTACATATGTACATATTTCAACATTATTTTTTGAAATTCAGGTGTTGCTTTGTGGTTGGGATTCTTAAAACTGCTACAAATGTGCTGTTTTAAATTTGGAGGTGTATAAACGTATTCAAATGAATAATTGTACGGTATTCTCTTTGTCGTTACTTTCGTTGAGAGTAATCGAGTATTAAATCATCTATTCTAACACTGACTGTAATTGCTCGTTTCAATATTTATCGACAACTTTTTCTTACTACGGTTTGCCGAGATAAACTTAAAATATCGGATTCGTGTCTAATATCAAGGCATACGTATATCAATTCACTTTTAGGGCATTCACTGTCAATACATGCTGGAAAGGCCTTTTATTAAATAAAAAAATACTCATTTGTTCTAATTTCATTTTCATTTAATATGATCAGGACCGGTTTCGCTCATAATGAGCATTAGTAACTGGTAATACAATACCGGTCACCTTTCTCGAGCGAAACCAGTCCTGATCATATTAAATAAAAGTATAATTAGTTCAAATTAATATTATATAATATATGTGTTAAAAATCCATCCCGCAAATAATTTTGAGATTATGCGAACTCCTTGTTAATATATTGGCAGCCCATCGCTGCTATACTAGAATGTGTATGATAATTGTATCAATTTCGTCGTTACCCAATTTTAAAAATGCAGCGTAGGCTGAACCAAAAAACCAGTCGCTCTACGCCGTAGATATGAGATGGTGTTGGATATCCTCTTATACATTTAATAATAAGAAAATAAATACACACAAATTTTCAGTTTCTGGTTAAAATCCAGGATTACAAATACATATAAACGAAACTTCACGCATACATTTTTTTTCTCAGTCATAACATTTTTACAAGCTTGCATTTTAAGGATTTTAAGGATAAGTATTATTTGTAAATTACAGCATATTTACAACTTTTTTTCAGTAACATTTTTTAATATCATTTAAAAATAACATGTATACACTGGACAACGATAAAAAATTGAGCACAGTGTGCATAAAATATTATCACTCAAAAGCGATCTTATTTATATGTATTTATCAGCAACACCGACACATTATGACAAGTGAACAAAATCGCTTTTACTGATCTGGCAAAAAAGTTCCAGCATATAATTATTACATAATATTTTTTTATGTATTTTTAATATAGATGTATCTGAAATTGAAATTTAAAAAAAAATGCTTTTTCGTTAAGACAAAATAAGAATTGAGACGAATAAGAAGTATACATTTTTTACGAGTGGGTGATTTACCAACTAACTGTTGGAAAATCCCATATATTTTCGGCGTGTGCATAAAAAACGATGCGAAAAATAAGTCAAATTCAACACGTTTCTTGATACAGATATGTCCACACAATCTACAAAGCCTTCCGTTGCGGGTGGATTGAATAGGTTGCGTGATCCTCAACCTGACCCTTTTGGTCAGTAAAGGTTAGCAGGTTGTTCCCGAAAGTCTTGTGGAAATCGGACTTTCAACAATGCCTTTGAAGATTGACCGCAAAGGACAAATTTATTAATAACTTATGTTTCATGTTTGATTGTATTGTCACAGTAATAATACAGTTATACATAAAGCGATATGTATAATACAACAATTTGAACGAAGTTTTTAAATGAAGTTTTTTTATTTACAGCTTATTTACCGTTGTGAGTCAAATGAACACAGCTAATTGAAAAGTACATTTTATTTCATTTTGAAACACACAAAGTAAAAAAACATCCCATTTAAAATTTACCACGATTTAATTTGATACTCCGGTTGTATTTGATTTCTATCTGACCAAGATCCTTAATTTTGTTTTAAGCTTTTTAATTTTTTAATACACACGTATTATATATTAACTTTAACCCTTTTTAAAATTAAAATTTCCGCTCGTTACTTAATAGCATGCATGGAAATACTTTTCTACATATAGCTATATATAGAGTATGTCATAATTTTAACGATTCAAATTTAGTATTTAATTGTATTGGCTTAAAAAACTTATTTTACACTACAGTTTTGTACCGTGTTGTAAAAATATCGAAATTTTCAATGTAAAGCATAGTTGATAACTTTGTTTTTCGTATTATTCTTATTTATAATGTAGATATTGGTTCTAATTCTTCGCTCATAAACTGTAAATTAATAGTAGATTTTTAAGCGCGGAGAGGAAAATACAAACATTTGTAAGATACCAATTACAATATTAATAAGATACTTGTGTCTTGAGGAGAAAATCTTATTCGAAATAAGACTAATAATATTGGTAATCTATGTGTCTTGGTTGAATGATAATTACTAAAAATTAAATGATATAAATTAAGGTTTATATTTCTAAAACGTTCAAGCTACTAATTATTGATCCTTTGATATTTACACGAAACAGTATTTTTCACATTGTTAATTTTAGTCTTCAAAAAGTAAAACACTCATGTATGCTAATTTATATTTTTTTATGATCAGGACCGGTTTCACTCTTGACGAACAATATCAATTGATAAGAGAATATAATATAATATTTCAGTGATATTTACACAAAACAAAATAAACTTATTAGTGTGTATCAAACGATTGCCAATGAAAGGAATTTACAGATAAAGATATAAAACATGCTTCAGTGGCACTTAATTGACTATAATGAAAACATTGATTACCTTTTAAAAATCAACAAATAATTTTAGAATTCATCAAAAAACAGCTAATTTAAATCACGATAGATTATAATGTAATATTTATAATCTGGGATTTTTTTACAGGATATTTTATAATGTTACCTGGTATATTCAACAATCGAGGCATTGAATAGCTTTTTTTAATCAAATTAAAAACTATGTTCACTATAAGGTAATATGGATAAATAAAATATTATTATGCGTAAATAACTATTAATGAAATCTCTGATGTTTATTCGTTCACCATATAGATTTTTGCTCGGGTATTCTGGAAACATCTTCCGTGCAAAAGATCAGATTAATATGTTTTTACTAATATTCATAACCAAATTGCTAGATGAATTAATGAGAGGTAAACAAATACATCGTAATTGTAGCATGTTTTCTTTATTTGCAGGTTTAATTTTCTCCCTTAATCCAGTTAAATTTCCCATTTGAGTATAAGTTTCTGGATTAAAGTTTCTTATACTGCTTCTTCGTTTATTGGATTGTTTTTCTAAGCCTCTGAGCCGTTGAAAAGAATAATAATGCCACTCGCTTTGTAAGGCAAAATCACATGCCGGGTCAAGTGAGTTTGCCTTTAACCAAGCAATTGAAATAAAATATAAAAAAACACTCATCACAATAGAATATAATCTGAAGTGAAAAATTACTCATGTTTTTTTATTTCAGTGAGAATACGAAGCAAAAATGATACTTCAAAAATCGTCAACTAGAGAAAACATTGTAAGCCTTTATAATCAAATACTCTGGACCCGTTGCGCGGTCGAGCGTTTGAATTCCCGAATGTACAGTTTTAAACATTGATTTGTAAATCGATTTTATCCCAGTCCAGGAAAGCGTGTGACGTTTTCATTACTTAACTCCCATCCTTACCGAAAACAAAACTAAGGAACAATCAATTAATTACTTCTTATATTAAATCTTTACTTCCCTTTAAATTAGATCTGCCAAGCGTGTTGACTAGTCTTGGCGTCCCGGAGAGACATATCGAGACAATCACAAATTCCGGTTTTAAAAAGACTGTCAATATTCAGAAATATTGAGTACTTGTAGTTACTAAGATGTGAAAAATTCAATAAATATAATATATTAAAACACGTGCAATATCGTAACCAATGACGGTCACAACCTGCCTGAATGTTAATTTTTATCATTTATATTTTGTAAAGTGTGGATAATTTATGTAAAATGTATTTAAAATAATGTATCTCTGCAAGAAAATCATCAAATGCTATTTTTGATGGTATATATCTGTTCTTTCCATACTAGGGGGCGCAGGTTTCCAGATTTAGAGTGTCGTGGTATAAGTAAGGAAGCACTGGAAAAATAGTAGGCATAGCATGATATATGACACACCGGTTCTCGTCCGATCATCGAAACTAAAGCCAAGGCCTTGTCGACCTGCTAAAACAAATTTCCTGTTTCGATGTCATGAAATTTGGCTGTCTTCCCTGATATTATAGCTTAAATTTTTCAATTCTTAATTAATATCTATAATATACTAGCTGACCCGGCATGCGGTGCAATGCCACTCAAAGAAAGAAAGTGTTTTAATTCTGTTTATTGGAGTGCTTTTGGATATATTTTGTTTTTTTGTCTGGTGCGTATATAAATAGATCTGAAGGTTTTTCAACGCGTGAACAGGCCAGATACAGCTGTCCATGTGAGAAGCATGGATTTTTAAAATTTAGTCCACACACTTGTAGCGATTGTTCAAATGCGAGTCGCACCTGAAACTGCAAAATTTTTAATTCTAATGGCCTATCTGTCAGAATTATTGGCATGCTTGGCATCAGTACATCGTATCCTTTAAATTTTCCATTTAAAGTTGTAGCTTAGATGATATCGTTCATTACTTTTTCACTGAAAGCCTGGTACCGTTGCAAAGTCGTGGTAGATTTATATTTCGGAGAATAATGATAGGTACGCCAATTTTCAGTGTTAAAACATGCGGTAGCATGCCTGGCAAATCAAGTGAGTTTAAGAATTCAGTTGGATAATTGACAACTTCGTCTTGATCAATTTATAGTATCGATGGATTTATACGTTGTTTCTTTGCCTGGTATTTCGTTTTGAATCCTGAAGTTGATGGCATTATCATCCTTGTTTTTGACTGCTAAAATTACACGTTCACTGAGCCACTGATGATTATTGTAATTCTGTGCGATATTTCGGAAAACTTTGTGCATCAATTCGCTTATGGTTCCTGTAATTTTACAAAAGCTTGGTGGCAATGTCATACATTGTGTGGATTCATCGATTTCCATTTTTCCATTCCAAATTTCCGAAAAAAAAAAATTGAAACGTTCAGCGGATGCGCTATATTATAATTCTACACGCATATTAGCTTTCAAAGTAAATTTTTGCATATTTCACCATAAAACTGATTATTTGAGACATGCACATGCTGTTGAACGTGGTATAACTGGTTGAGTTTGTCGAAAATCACCAGACAATAAAAAACGGTGCGCCACCAAAGACTTGTTCATTTCCTCTCAAATTTAGTGTACATATAGTGAAGATTTTCCCATGCCGTTTTGTGCGCCATAGTAAATTCGTCCCATTTAATGAGTTGATATGATTAAAGTACTTCACTCATTCAGGACTTTTTTTGATATTGCATGTTGGTGTTCAAAGGCAATTTCTTTGGCGAATGCACTGTTTAACCACCATCCAAAAGAGTTGCTGCAATTGCAGATGAAGCGATTGCCAATGAAATATTGTTTCGTGATCTAACTTTTTGGCTTGTGATTGATTGCATGCATAATTCTGTCATACGCTATGCGTTGTTCTGGGACCAATTTCGGAAGATTTGTTTAAACGAATGTACCCAATTTGTCGACATGAAATTGTGTTTCTCGTTGCAAATCACGGTCAAAAAGGTTGTTTGCAGATCATTGTATTGCAGACGATCTGGCTTGAGCAGTGCGAGCTCGAACTGTTTTTAAACTTACTCGTCTGTTTCTGAAGCTCGTTATGTCGTTTTCTTTCGTGCTCGAGGACTAGATCAACTAATAGCTAGTCGTTTATGTGGCATAATTGTTTTACAGCGAAAAAAATGCTTTGTGACGACTATTACAAATTCACTTGATAATTGTTTACAATAAATACCCCTTGATTGTTGACGTAACCATGGCACGTATCAAACGAACGTAACTAAGGAGTCATAAACAACTTGCTTATTTTGGATGCTGCGCACTTAGCGCCATCTGTCATTTAACAACTTAAATCATTTCGTTCTGTTTGAAATTCGAACGTCGGATGTCGGGAATATTGAAAACAAATTCTGGATCGGGACACCCTTCACCTAGCGGGATGAAATATATTTTACAACCTATTCTCATATCTAACGAATATACATAAAAAATCATGAAAATCGGTCAAGCCGTTTAGGAGGAGTTTGGCCACAAACACCGTGACAAGAGATTTATATATATATAGATAGATAATATCTATTAACTGTATTCTGCTTGTACTTTGGTGGCACGAATGAAATAACTTATTTAAACACTTCAATGATTTAAAATATATTTAACAATTCTTATTTCATAGAAAATAATTAGAAAATTTTCCATCCATCCTCAAGAGTCTAGAAAAGGGATGGTGAACCTTTTTCGCAAGTGGGTCAAATTTTCTTTCAAAAAAAATTAAAAATCATATCGCGGGTCACATAGATTGAGTAATTAAGGCTTTAAATAAAAACAATCATTTCTAAAATTTCAAGCGGGTTAGATAATTTGTAACGCGAGTCCTTTGTTTGCCATCCCTGATCTAGAACATAGGATCGCAAAATTATTGACACATTGCACTTTTTTCAGCTAAACAATACAGAAGGCTCTTCTTGAAATGTACCTATATTTATTCAATTTTAATGAAAAGTTTTTTATGGTAAACATATTTTTTTAAATAAAATACACCGACAATTAAATTGTTATTTAAGTATTAGCAAAATTATTCTTGAGTGAAGGATGAACTATCAGTCACTACGTCAGGTAGTGCTATCAACTTTTTAATGTTTTGCAGTTTGTTATTTCCAATAAAACAAAACAACATCACGAAATCAAAGGTAGCATTTATTTTTCATGTCACTTAATCTAAAATATTACATATTAGATTCATAAACCGTGTAATACAACGTTTTAAAATATTTAATAAGGTTTAAAAATATTGTCCTCTTTTTCTCGCAAACTTACTTTTCCCAGGACTAGTATGGTTCTCTCACCTTCTTTCAGTACCCATTGGGGGACCGATGGAAACCTATGGCTTAGAACATATATGGGCAACGACCGGCCCGCCGAGCTATTTTGTCCGGCCCGGATTCATCTCGGCGAAGTAATAGAGAAATAAATTATAAGAGGTTTGCCAACTTCCAAAACAAAGACACCACATTCGCTATATTTGCTCGTCCGATGGATTCCGATGTAAATAATGTGCCAGCAAATTTACAGATGTAACTCATTGAGCTTTAGGGGGATTTAGTGCTAAAATCACAATAGTCATTGCTTTGGCGGTTTTTTATAAATTTTATTTGGTGAAAGAAAAATATACAAATTTATGCTCATTTGCAAGAAAAATCATTTGTCTTTTTAGCACCACATATATGTACGTGTAAACAGTTTTTTTTCGAGAATGAAACACACTAAATCGAAAATTCGATCGAGGGTAACAGATGAAAATCTCGAAAATTTTATAAGATTATCCTTAAGTACCAACGCCAATATTGATAGTCTCGTAATCCAAGTACATAGCCAACTTCACACTAAATTTTGTAATCAGTATATAATATTAAGATTAAAGAAGTAGATTAATAGAAGTAGCAACGTGTTTTATTTAATTAAATATTACTTTATTATGTTTAATAATTTGGTCCGGTCCTTGACTCAGAGACAGAATGATAATTTGGCCCCAGATCTAAGAAAGGTTTCCCATGCCTGGCTTTGAACATCGTTGGCAAATTTAGGGTAAATGCACCCGAGTTGTTACGTTCAAAAATTTTGCAGCCACATGAGTGATTCACAAATTTACTGTTTTGCAGAAAAAAATATTATTTTTAATAAAGGATTTTCTGCATGTATTTAATAAATAAATATTTAGTTTTCTTCTTGATAAAAAAAATAGTTTAGAACTTTAACATGATGTTTCTTATATAACATACATCATATTGAAGTAAATATGGTAAACTTATATGTTTGATCAGCATTTTGAAATGTTGGTAAATAATATTTAGATTTTTTGGCATGCACACGTAAAATGGTTTGCCACCACTGCTCTTGACTCTAAAAAGAGCTCCCAAAAATGACAAGTACTCCATTTCTAAGCAAATCGTTTTGTATGAATAAAATGATATAACGTAATCTATCACATGATTGATTTGCAAAGCAACAATGAATTGAGATCGACCGAAGAGGTCAAAAAATTTGTCCACCGCTGCTTTCATGGATAGGTGCTTAAAGTTTAGAAGAATCATAGAAAGAACTTTAATTAATCTTTCTATTACAGTTAACTTTTACAGCATTTAAGTGAAGAATTGTTTTCTTTTAATTTGTCAATTAAAAATCTGTTGATGAAAAGTGATTGTTGAAGAACTGAGTGCATTCTTGTGTCAATTATTTTACAAAGTTGAGATGGGTCACATCCAATGATGACATCTCGACTAACTCGTTAAGAAAGTTATTTTGAAACATAACGTTATACTTAAAACTTTTTATTATTTTGTACAACTTTATAAAAAAAGATTTTATCTTACTGCGTTTATTAATAATTTATTTTTGTAACCATGAGCATATGAAGTTTTAACGGAGCTTATCTGAAAACAAAAGTTTGCCTTTAAAAACTCTCATAGGAACACTCTTGGCGTATGGGTCAAAGACCTGGCTTAAGACGCTACAACTGTTTGGGGGGAAAGATCCTGCAAAAAAAAATCGGGACTGTTTGCGAGTGTCATCTGGCGACGTCGGCCCAACCATCAGTTTATTAATTTCTACGCTGGACCAGACATATTATGTCACGCATGGATAAATTTTACTAACAAAATGTTTCACATTTACTACCCATGAGGGAAGGCGAAGTATTGGAAGACTGATTTTTCACTGGATAGATGGGATGTCACCAGATCTGCGAATGCTGGAGGTCAGTGACTGTCGTAGGAGTGTGGAGGATTTAGTGGAGTGGAGAAAATTGATTTTTTTCAACAAAACTGCTTGTCACTTAACCTTTTCTTTTCGGAGAAAGTAATAAGTAAGTTGGCGGGTGCGTGGTCGAGTAGTCAGCTTCGTAGGCTTTGGTCACGGCTTCAAATCCTAGTACGGACAGTTTTTATAAAATTGATTTTTCAATCAATTCATGAATTTCTTTTTGAATTCACGGATGTATCTTGTTTTTCCCCTCCCATCTATCCTATCCTTAAAACTTGATGTAGCTAGAGTGATTAGCTAAGCAATTTTTTTTCTTTTTTAACCTAACCTAACCTTATCCTTCCATCCTTATTCTCTTTGAGAAAAAAGAAAGGTTAAGCAACTGAGTAACAAGCAGTTCTCGTTAAAACATTTGTGTTGAGATAAACTCCATTGGGAGTCCAAATGCTCCACATAAGAAGTGGATGTGATAAAAAAATAATATGAAGATTGGACTAGGACTGGATGAGAATTCAGATCAGCGATACACAATCTATGTAACAGTAGGACAAATTTATTCATTTTCCAATTTTAGGCAAAATTTTTGGGCCATTATAATATAAACTTTCCAGAGCCGGAACGAACCTTGCATATTTTTTGTCAAATCGAATAGTGACATACCTGATACTTAACTCGATGGCTGCCACAGACGAGATATCTAGTAAAAATTAACAGTTACGAGTTAACTCGTCAATAACTAATTAAATTAATAATTTCAAATTATAGCAGGCGTGCTAGGTAATAACGTACTTTTTTCTACGGCAGCTAAAAGCCTAAGAACTAGCCTACTCTTTATTGCGTAATTATAATAAGTCCGTCCAAAATGACATGCACACAGCAAAGCCTGTAGACAAACTGAAGAACTAGCATTTAATTAAATGCTATGATTTCAAAAAAAAAATACTATATTTATTGACATATTTTTCGTTCTTAAAATTTTTAACTTAAGTTGATATCGAATTGAACGATACTTCAGCAAACTTCTTTGGAAAATACTGAATGTTAGTCTTGAGAAACTCGGTATTCACTCTATGAGCCGCAATAACTTATATTTTGGGCCGCGGGGCGTGCATCACTGGGTTGGTTTGTTACGTCTAGTTTTTAGAATTGGGTAGGTGGCAGGTAGTTTTATCCATTAAAAACATCCATGCCTCCAAACATAAATCCATAAATCGATTTATGAACTTGTCCGTATTATTTGAACCCGTGAATACAGCAACTGAAGTCAACGACGTTGGCTACTCGGCCACAGGATCGGCCTCCTTGTTTTATATGACGATCATAATAATAAATCTATGTTGAATTTTAATTTTAAATTACCCATGAGAGCGAAAGGACCCTAGATTTTGGGGCTTGGCGTAGCGTAATTTTATCACACAACTGAATTTTTGTCGTCTTTCTTATAAAAGATTTCGTTGTATTGATTGAGTTAATAGATAAGAACAGACAAATTCATTGTTCAAAAGTCGTTAATTTAAATTTTTGTTGTTATGAATGTTTGTTCTGTGACTTATTCGCATAGGAATATTGCATAAAAGGCAAATTAGCATGTTGACAGTACGAGCATAGTGTCGATTGAGCATTTAGAACAGTAGATAGTTAGCCTGCAGCCCGCTCAGCTTTTATGTGCGACCCAAAACAGTCATAGTCACCAGATTTTTTTTCAGACATCCGGTGACATTATTTTGAACCAATTTTTTGTATTTTTTGTGTACTTACATTTTTGTTTTCGCTTTCCATTGCTTTGATTTAAAAATCTATAGCTACACATGCGTCTGTATATTATATGTATATATTATTTTATATTTATAAATAAAAAAATATATATTTTTAAAAATATGAATTTTAGTTTGACATTATTATATTATGTAATGGGGTATATTTACGGCTTATAAAATATTGATTTATTTTTTAAATAAATGCATTTTAAATTGCAGTTAATGTTTGCCAAATATTGTTTATACTACAAAGACAATGCTACGTAAACTCGACAAGTCTTTTCTTAAGTCACCCGATGTCAACACGAGGTAAAGATACACAGCAAAAATCCATGTTTTAAATTGAAAAAATCTAAATTTTACTTTAATTTTGGCGGAACATGAAAACAGACCCACCTCGTCGCTAGAGAAAAGCTTTTATCAATAATACCACAAATATTGCCTATTAATATATTGCGGATGTTTAGTATGGCTGATTTAGACACATGACCACAAAGTACACAAAATAAATTATGTTTGAATCTATTTTTATGGATCGCCCGTCAATATCTACTAAAAGAATTTTTAATTTAGATAATTATCAAAGAAAGGTTATACTGTCATTCTTAGGAGATTTTTTCAAGTATTTGGTTATTTTAGCTTTTTCCAAGAAACAATTCAGGATTGTTAACAAACAAAGTGTACCGCACTGCTGAATTGCAAAGGCGTATTGTTTTATAATGATTGCGGTAGGCAATATCGACAAAGTAAAAAATGTTGATGTTACCAAAACACTTTTTTAAAGGAGATATTAGTTTTAGCTATGCTCATTTATTGATCAATTACATAGAGATGATTATAAACATAAAAGTTTATAAAAAAATCCTTAAACGAATTGAACAAAAATGTTGAAATACTCCATTTAGTAAAAAAGTGTGAAGAATGAATAGTTTAGAATTTTTGAAAATTAATAAAGTCATTAATAGAAAGGAAACATTCGTAAATAAGATAGGCGGATCACTTTGGCTGAATTTAATTCGATTGGGATTTACCTTACCAAATGTTAGTAATTAGTTTATAATTAGTACTGTCAAAGCTTTAATTTTACCCCATATCTGGTAGGAAGCCCCATGTCCAGTAGAAAAGGGTAAACCCCGACACTAATTTTGTAATTTATAATTTACGAATTAGAATCAATTTTTAGTTTATTCGTAAACCGTGCGATGTCACATCTGATAATACTTCTCAAATATGCGAAACACGTGTCACATGTTGTAACACAGCAAGTGGAATAACAAAGTTATAAAATTTAATTTTATATTTTTATTATGTTACTTAATATATAAAACTTTGAATTCAGTTTAACAATTTCTATACGAAACCGGAGCACTTTATACACCGCTAGCAGCGACCACTTTGATTTTCAGTGAATAGAAGTTCTTTAGCAGATTTTCAGAGTATTTTAGATTGCAAAACGCTGACCTACTAAGAGGATCTAGAACTGGATATGTTTACGTTTAAAGATGAATTTGAACGGAATTGCTATGATTATCTTGAAAGCAAATGCATTTTTATTTTTCTAGTGACTTATATTTAGTTTAAGTCTCTTCTCACATTTTTTACATGATTAATATTATTTTCAATAAACGTATATAATAAAAAAAATATAAATTGAAACAGAAGAACGTTTGTAACGTATGCATTCTTTTTTCGATTTTAAATAATCTTCGTTTATTTATTTATTTTCTGAGCGAAAGATTATTCAAAAGAAATCGTTTTACTAACAAGAAAATAAGAAAACTTTTAACGTGGCATTTTTGTGGAGTACTATCGAATGAGTATTTTTAAAATGTCAGTTTAGGCAATAACAAATCTAATAAAGTATTACGTCGAAATCTTTTTAAAATAGAACAACGTTGTTTTAAGGGCAAAGAATATTATAACGTGTCCGATAAAAAATACCTGGATTCGATATTTTTTCTTGACAACTATATTTTATCTTACTTACGTATGGTCACTTCAATTTACCACGATTTTAATTATTTATTGTTTAATTTTAATACTTTCATTGCGTATCAACAAGGTGTATTATTCGTGTGGCGCTGAATAATTCCATCAACAACTTGTCAACGCTGAAGTCTTATCGCCATCCTGGCATATATTTCAGGCAGTTTTAACCACGCGGAACTAATTTTGAAACCATAAAAAACAAATGATATCACAACGCATGGTTTGTGGTATACACATGGCTATAATTAAGTGGCAAACGCAGCTATTGTCTTGAATACACCGCCAGTCTTCAATCACCATGAGTGAAACTAGACGAGATCATTGACAGTGAACAGTTGGTATGCTATCAATAACACGTATGTACAAAATGTTAATTTCCCATTCATACTCTTTCTGAAAAAGATAGATAACGTGACTCATTATTAACAATTAAGTTAGTTTTCCGCCACCACCCGTTGTGTATATGCAGCCAACATCTTATGACCGCCTTCTATAACGCTATCGACAGAAAAAAGAAGTCCCTCACATCCATGGCCCGAGCAGAGTTGCATGGGACTAGCTACCGTAAAACAAGTTTGTTGAGATGCCTATTAGGATCTCATAATATTCATGTTCGATGAGGACAAGGTAAAAATACGATCCGCTGATTAAAAAAAAAGTGATTAAGCAGTATTCTGTAGTATTTCAAATTGATAATTGATTGCGCACGCAACCTGCTGACAGAAGATTCATACATTTACTCTAGGGTCATTCTTGAAATTCAGTAAGGGAAAGGATAAGTTGAAGTAAACTCTTCTAACCTAAAATAACACACGAATGCCCACAGATTTGAGTAGTGAGTAGTTTTAAGAATTATATTTATTTGTTTGTCGGAAAAGGTTTTATGATTATATTTATATAGGGTATAGGAGTGGAGACCCCGGCAAGTTTAGTATTTCATTCAAATTTATTTAAGATTATTTCAAATCTGTGGGCATTCCCATAGGCTTATCCTTTTCGCCAGCAATGGCTTTAAGCTCAATGATGCATTTATTTATTATATAAACACGAAAAAATCATTTACTAAGCGTCAGTTCAAGTTCATCCGTACACTTGAACGCCTAAAGATGCCGAAAGGCGAAACCTGGGTCGCTAGTGACAAAATCTGTGCGAATGTACATAATTTAAACGATTCAAATTTAATATTGAAATTCCACCAAGCACCTTCAGTCGAAATCTTAAATTATGTTTATATTCTTTTTTATTGTATACACATATTAGCAAATATTATTTTAGGCTTGAAAGATTAGTAAGTTTGGTATTAAAATTAATTTTGAAAATATTTTCAGTCTAAGCCGGTTAACCGGTTTATGATTTAAAAAAAACGAAAACCGGTTAGTAATTTTTACGGTTAATTGGGTGCCCTACGATACAAGAATATAACGACCTAGTTTAGTCTAATAAAGTATATTAAGTAATATCTAACGAATCAAAATGGTTTTATTATTAAATAGCGTTTGCGGTATTGAATTTCGGTTAGAGTGCGTGATGAAAGTATGAAATTTATTTATGAAATCGCAAAGATAATGGTTAGTAACTACAAACGTTAAAGTGTTTTATGGTTGCGCGTGCTGGACTCACGACTTCCATTACTTCCATCCACTGCACGCCAACAATTTCATACCCTAGAGAAATATATGGTACAGTGGCCTGCAAAGTGCTCAAAAATTACACCACCTGAATGATAATACTATACCTGTCAGAAGGGTTGATTTGTGACACACTTGTTACAAATTTATATTTATACTCAGGATTCGAATCAATTTATCCCCAAATAAATTCGTTACTTGACTCTTTTTTTTCTAACGACAATTTCCGACTGAAACTTCTTGTTCGTACTCTCAGTTTACTAACAAATTTATGTATTTTTCGAATTTATTTCAGCTGGCTTAACTGACGACTCGTTTAGCTGAAGAGTTTGTATAAACAACACAATTTTCAAATAATACATCACGAATACGGACTGTGAAAGTTTACATATAATAAAATCAGTTACACTTTTAAAAATTAGACACTTTTTGTGCTAGTTCCACATTTTTTCATAGTGATCACGAACACGAGTCTCGCACGATCCTACCGCGAGCATTATCAACTAATATAAAACAGGTTTATTATTACAAATACTCTCGATTCGCAAATCCTGTCCTAGTCGTTATTAAAATGGAGTAGTAAAAAATACATGGAAATGAAGTTCTTTTCAACCACTGTTTGACAGTTTTTACATAATATAATATATTTATTTAAAAACATATATTTCAACTAATAAGAAAATCTTTGTTTGTAAGTGGCTAAACTTCTTAAGTTGAAGGATGGGGTTTATAAATGACAAGTAATAAATCAGTCACTCTTTTTCTTCCCTATTTTCATAATTGCATAGCAGCGGGAAAAAATATTGTCGATTAAGATGTCAATACATAAATGCAAGACCACTAAACATTCGACTAGACGACTGACACAAATTACCGGCATATACTGGTAAGCAATGTGCCCGCACGCATTTTTTCCATCGACGCACAAGGCTGCACATAGAAATATTGTAAAAAAAAGTTTGTTTCACCAAATTTTTATATTTGCGCACATTTTTTATTTTGCTGAAAATTTACTACTCACGGAAGTTGATGGTCCGCACACACAATAGAAAAATTAGAGGGAACGTTGCTGGTAAGTTCCAAAATTTTCCAGCCTAATGGTATAAAAGAGATGGAGATGATCATGTTTTGTTTTTGATATAATCACCGTTTATTGAAAAAACGAATGGAACATCTATACCACTAAAAATAATCTAATTATAATCTTCTTCTGACATGTTTGGGAAACTTTTGACCTTAATAATATTCCGATCTCTGCACACCATATCATCTTACAATTATTTATATAGACTCGGCTTTTATTTATTTATAATATTTTGAAATAACTTTTCCCGCTAAAAAAAACAAATATTTTAGTTATATACTAATTATTTGTTGGATGATTCCCAGAGGAAAAAACAGTGGATAGCGGATTTCCTTATAACAACAAATTCAACAATACAAGAGAGTAATTACAAATAAAAAGCTTCATTAGATCTTAACACATTACACATACAAAACACTCCTAGAGATTAAGGCGATGTATGTCCAGTCCCTCATAAATGTCGTATATAATAAGCAGCGATGAATAGTATTGTTTTTTTTTATTAATTTGAATACATATTATGAATAATATTTTTTGTAATTTCCTTATTTGGTCTTCATTATTACATTTTTTACACGATTTTCTGTCTTACAATGTTGTTCAATGTTTTGGGAACCAATCTTCAATTTTATATCACTTTTTACACGGTTTTTTTGTGGAACTTATCCAATGTCTAAAAAAAGAGTTGAGTGTGAGAGAGATTACATATTTAATGAAACCAAATAAAAAGCCATATTAAATAATAAAAAATAATTGAGCAAGTATAATAAATATATTTTTTCCAGCTTGAACATCAGTGGCTCACATTTACAGGATTGCGATACGGAACACAGGTGTATGTAAGTAATACGCAGCACTCAGTTTTCGTCCCCTGAGGAAAGTGTGTCCTTTAGCGAAAGGGTCGTGACGAGGTCATGACCGCTTACATCAGCTTAAACATTTCCGATGACATCGCCTTGATTATGTCGTTAAAATTGAAGTATGTAATCTCAATGTTGTAAAAACACCTTACTTTATTGTAATAAACAGTAAAAAAAGATCATTCCTTTGAAATTTTAATCCGATTTTTTATTTTTCTAATTCATTTAATGCTCCGTACGCCATTCAAATAAGAAAGTGATGTGAGCCAAGTGATATTTAAGGAAACATTAAGGTCGCATCGTAAACGTGAATTAAGCTTAGTAAATAAAAATTTCAATTGTGTTGTCTTCCTAAAATAACAATGTTCAATCTACAAAAACACTTTTTTGCTACATGGCTCACTTCACTTTTCAAGGGTTGGTACGAAACTTGCATTTCAACAGAAAAAGATTGTGTCAGAGGTTTGATTTTTCGGGTCGAAGGATGGAAACGGTCGACTCGCTTGTTACCCACTTACTCAATATATTTTGTTTCAAAATGAGTAGTGATAGAAATGATAGGGATAAGATAGAGCTAGCGGCTAGCTAATCTATATCATTACACTATGTTATTTTAGGATTGGAAGGGGGGACGGAATTTTCAGATATCACTAACATCTATGCCTTTGAACAGAAATCGTTTGAAAAAAACCTGTCCGTTGATTTAAAATTACCATTCTCTTCATCAAATAGTGACAAATTAACTATTTAAATACTGGTAATTTAAATACATATCTATATTTTGCGTTATACATCTCCGTTTGTTAGTTAAATAATGCTCAATAACAGCGATAAAAAAAATAACAGTGTAGTGAGGCCTCTCACTCGCTTCAATCATATTTTATTTTAAAATAAGTGCCAATCTAATTGTTATACAATGAACGACAACGCGTTAAGTACATGCCTTCGAATAGAAATTTATCGAAAAAAATGCCGTTCGTACTGGGACTCGAACCCGTGAGATCCGTCACATCAGCCAACGGCGTTGACCATTGCGCTACGGACCAACTGTTGAATACGAATAATTAATATCATGATTCAAAGGATTAAAGGATTTAAATACCAAAACTAGACATAGACTGAGTCCCTCGGGGCCAATAGACACCGACTTTCGACCCACCTTCCCTACAACCTAAACTTGCAATAAATAAAACCTATCGTGTTTTCAATGTATGCATACATATATTATAAAGTGATTAACCCTTCCCTTACTATGCAAAAAAAGCACAAGCTCCTGAGCTGTGTAGCCGTTACACATTAGGCAAACGGGAGAAAATCATGACAATTATATGTAGTACTACTGTAGTAGTGTTATATAATTGTCATGATTCACTCCCGTTTGCCTGATGTGTAACGGATACACAGCTCAGGAGCTTGTGCTTTTTTTGCATAGTAAAGGAAGGGTTAAGGTTTTTTTTTACCAAAGAATTTACATCATTTCAAATAATCATTGAAAAGCTATTACATTGGCCGTTTTTACATTTTTGTTATTAATATTTTACAATTGTATTATGTAATTGACAATTCCACGTGAAAGGCATTATTTAAAAAACAGCTTTTTTGTCCTTAATTGTATCAAATGATGCGAACTAGCTTCGCTCATCGGTTAAAAGTGCACACGATTAAAAGTTTTTGAAATCTGGAAATAGTAGAAAAGAATGTTTTGTATTATATTAACAAAAATAGCATTAGTTTTACGCTTGTTGAGCAATGTTAATTAATTCATCGAGCACGGGAGCTCGTAGGTACGTAGCTTCTGTACCTTTTTATGGTAATCCGGTACTGACTTGAATAGATGTTCTTTTGCGTATTTTAAACAAAGGCATGGATTTACATATCATATTTTTCATCCTTTTTTTTTTATCATGTCCCTGACTCCTTATGGAATTTATCATAACAGAAGTGTTTCTACGAGAACTGCTTGTTACTCAGTTGCTCAACCTCTCTTTCTTCAAAGAGAGTAGGAATAGAAGGATAGGGCTAGGACAGGACTAGTGGTTAGCTAATCGCTCTCGGTACGCCCCGTTCATAGGATAGGATGGGTGGGAGGGGGAATTCAAGACATCACATACATTCAGGCCTTCGAACAGAAATTCATAAATCGATTGAAAAATCAATTTATAAAACTGTCCGTACTGGGATTCGTGCCCATGACCTCCATAGCCGAAGCCAACGACGCTGACCACTCGACCACACAGGCGGCAATCATTCTTTTATACCTTGTCTTATCCTAAAAACACAGTTTATGTAGAAAAATTAGCAAACAACTAGCTAATCTGTTTAAATAAACGGTTCGGAATCCAAAACTGATAATTCACGATGAATTTCTGATAATTAATAAAAACACAATAATCCTTTGTACTTCATTCCACTTTATTTAATATGTCAGGACCGGTTTCGCTCATTGCGAGCATTGTCAACTGATAAGAAATATAATTTAACAATGATATTTATACAAAATTGAAAAGTTATACACAACAATTGGCATTGAAAAGAAATTGCCAATTACATTAAAGTGACTCTAAATTAACACAAAATTAAAATGTTCAACACATCTAACATATAATTAACAAGTCATCCCAGATTAATAAATTCAGAATGCGATTGAAAGTAATTACGTTACTTTATCCATTGCATTAGCCCTTGTTAACTATTATTTTATATAAATTTAAAAAAAAAAATATATATAAATTTCTTTTGTTAGAATTGATATGGTCTTTGAAAAATTTGTTTTTCAGAATCTTCCTGGCTGTCGATTTTGTTTAAGTGATGAACACACCAACTACTTGGAAGCGGGGAAAACATAAAACTATCATTAAGCATATACATATCATTAAGCACATTCACTTTATTAATGTAGCATTTTATCACTTTGTCAAAAATTTCCCAAATTTTAATTATGTTTGTAATTACTTTCAATCGCATTCTGAATTTATTAATCTGGGATGACTTTTTAATTATATGTTAGATGTGTTGAACATTTTAATTTTGTGTTAATTTAGAATCACTTTAATGTAATTGGAAATTTCTTTTTAATGCCAATTGTTGTGTATAACTTTTCAATTTTGTATAAATAGCATTGTTAAATTATATTTCTTATCAGTTGACAATGCTCGCAATGAGCGAAACCGGTCCTGACATATTAAATAAAGTGGAATGAAGTACAAAGGATTATTGTGTTTTTATTAATATAATGCCTTTCCACCAAGTATTGACAGTGAACACCCTAAAAGTAATTTCTGATAACTTTATTACACAACTTGTTGTGTTACAAACTCTGACACAACAAATGGAGTAACAAAGTAATCATTTTTTATATTAAAAATAACTTTACAAATCACCCTTTGAAAGTGAAATTCGTATTTTACAGAACCGATAAATAATTTTCCATCATTTTGACGAAATGATATTTTTCATTCAAACGATAATTAATTATTTCACTCGGCTTGCACGAAAGTACCTAATAGCAGTTAGAGCGAATGGTAGTAAAATTCTTCATGGGAAAATTCATATTGCTTTATTTCTGATATATGACAAAATATGTGAATTATTTTATTTTTAATTAAAAGTTATTTTTCGTTTAAAAATGACAAACCTAAATACCTGAATGTATTCATATATATATTAATTAACCAGGGCTGTTGAGTTGGTATTCGTGGAGTCGGGTGTTTGAAAATTATTAGTCTATTCATAATATTGATTGGTGAAATCATAGCCATGTACTAGAATGATCTGATGGTATACATATGTATATGTAATTTAAACAGAAATTATTGAAAGAATTAACTTGCAGTCTGTTTTTAATTTAAAGCCGCAGTCGGAGTCGTTTTTATCCGAATCCAAAGCCCTGATATTTACTTGGCAGAACTCAGTTACAATTAGGCCAAAAATCTTATTATCACTGTCATAAGTATATCTTATTTTATGATATAATACAGTTCACCCACAGTTTTAAACCATGGCAATTCAAAAAATGGCATTCTGGGATGATTTTTTATTAATTATAATGTTGGTAATAGTATAGACAACTATCAATAGTATATAACCTCTTTTGGCAGCCATCAATTCATTTAGACTTATGAAAGTCTCTGACGAGGTAAATAATGATATGTTTATCTTCCTGCAGTATTAATTCAAAATGACAATTTGTTGACATGTTTACAAAAGAAATGCGTTGTTTTACCAGACCAGCTGAGATTTTGAGTTAGTAAATCAGTAAAACTTTAACTTAGAGAAGGAGTCTGATTCGTTAATTTTAATATTTTTTGGTACTGGTAATGTGTACTGTGGTCACGCTGTTAACACTTCCCCTACGATGCAAAAAAATACTTTCGATGTGTTGCTGGTCGTTAATTAAAGAAACAATTAAAAAAACATTTCTCAACACTTTCCATCCTTTGATGGATGGTAAAATCCCAGAACGTATATTAAAAAAAACATGTTTTTACTTGGTTCCTAAAGGGCCAGCAACTCATCTGAAGTATTTTTAGCACCGTAGGGGAAGTGTTAAGGAGAATGAGAATAGTTTTAGAGACATACACAATGAAACACGACTGCAGATAAAACAAATGATGTGATCAAGTTTTCTTGGAAATAAGTCAGTCGACTGACAGTGATCTAAACGTCAACAAAGCAGTTAAATCACAAATATAGACTAACACAACTATAGGCGTCTGCTTTCAGACTGCTGTGCTCAGAAGTGGGTACAATTTAACTTCGATCTGTCGTATTTTAAGATAACTTCTAAAAAGATGAACAATGTGGCAAAGTACAAAAACCGCATACATATTTAAAAGTATTCTAAACGTGTATAAATTCTTAAAGCTTTTTAATTATAAGGAAATAAAATCTGTATATTTGTATTTTAACAAAAAATACTTTCGATGGTTTCGGCGGTAACTTTGTGGAAGTTCATTTTAATAGAAAATTTAAATTAACTTTGATTATTCCACGTATTGTGTAACTAACTGTGACACGTGTTTCGCCTCTTTCAGAGGCATCTTCAGACTTACTATCGCAAAGTTTGCTTAAGTAATGAAGCAAGATTGATTCTAACATTTTAAAATTATAAAATTACAAAATGGATTGGGTTTTTTTTCCTTTTAAGAGGAGCAAGGAGGGGGGTGTAGAATCGAAATAAAGCAAACAGATAATGATACTAATTTTACTAATGAGTTGTAAACAATCAGAATGGGATTTTTCCTTTTTAATGGAAGCAAAGAGGGGATTATAAAATGCAAACAAATTTAATCATACTACTAATGACGTTAAACATTACAAACTATTAAAACTAATGAGCTACAATCAATCATCTAGGTTTGTGATTACTCTATTAATTGGAAACAATTTGAGTAACGGGGAACCGCCTGTGCTATTAAGAATATTATTTAATAATATTTCTTTTTTGTTAAGAGTTTTATTAATTTCTAAAAATTCTAAGCTATTCATCTTTAAACCCTTTTTATTTACTCGGTGGAGTATTTCTAAATTACAAATCTGATTAAAATTATGATTATTTTCTATTAAATGATTGGCAAACTCAGAGAAATTGTTACTTTTTAGACATCTTATATGTTCTTTAATTCTAATATTAAAGTTTCTACCTGTCTGTCCAACATAAGACGCTTGACAGTCTCCACAAGAGAGTCGATAGATACCACTCTGTGACGATGAATCTACGCGATCTTTACTGTTCAATAAAATTTTACCTAAATTATTTACTGTATAAAACGCGGGTTCTATATTGTCTGGCAAAAATTTAACTATCTTTGACGAGATGTCTCCTAAATAAATAATTCTACGCCAGTTTTTAATATTATCGTTTGCTTTCTTCTCTCCTGAAAAAATATTATTTACTATGAGTTGTTTAACTTGCTTACGTTTAAGTAAGTTAACTACTACGTCTGTGTTGTAACCATTATTTACAGCTATCTGTTTAATAATGTTTAACTCTAATTCAAAGTTGGCTTTAGTGAGAGGGATGTTAACTAATCTATTAATCATTGCATGGAATGATGAGAGTTTTTGCGACCACGGGTGAATTGATTGATGGTGAATGACGACATCTGTATAAGTAGGCTTTCTGTAAATGGCAAATTCTAATCTGTTGCTATTATTTTTCTTTATTGTTATGTCAAGAAAATTTAAGGTTTTTTGTTGCTCGATTTCTAGTGTGAATTTAATATTTGTATGCAATGAATTTATATGACGTAAAAAGGTATCTAACTGTCTATCTGTTCCTGTCCAAATGCAAAAGATATCGTCTACATAACGATACCAAGTTTTTACATTTTTAAGTAACGTGTGATTTGACTTAAAGAGATTATTCTCAAAATAATCCATAAAAATATCCGCGAGTAAAGGTGAAATAGGACCACCCATAGGTAATCCTACCGATTGTTTGTAAAAAATTTTATTAAACAAAAAATAGTTTTGTTCAATACAAATATTAAAAAGTCTAAGCATTCCTTTAGAAATACTCCACCGAGTAAATAAAAAGGGTTTAAAGATGAATAGCTTAGAATTTTTAGAAATTAATAAAACTCTTAACAAAAAAGAAATATTATTAAATAATATTCTTAATAGCACAGGCGGTTCCCCGTTACTCAAATTGTTTCCAATTAATAGAGTAATCGCAAACCTAGATGATTGATTGTAGCTCATTAGTTTTAATAGTTTGTAATGTTTAACGTCATTAGTAGTATGATTAAATTTGTTTGCATTTTATAATCCCCTCTTTGCTTCCATTAAAAAGGAAAAATCCCATTCTGATTGTTTACAACTCATTAGTAAAATTAGTATCATTATCTGTTTGCTTTATTTCGATTCTACACCCCCCTCCTTGCTCCTCTTAAAAGGAAAAAAAACCCAATCCATTTTGTAATTGTATAATTTTAAAATGTTAGAATCAATCTTGCTTCATTACTTAAGCAAACTTTGCGATAGTAAGTCTGAAGATGCCTCTGAAAGAGGCGAAACACGTGTCACAGTTAGTTACACAATACGTGGAATAATCAAAGTTAATTTAAATTTTCTATTAAAAAAATACTTTCATTGTAAGTTTTCTTTTGGCATTCTGGTATTTGTATTCAAACAATGACCTCTCTAATTTGCTTATTTTACAAAATAACTAGTCGGAATAACTAAATGATTTTACTACTACACTGGGAAAATTGTCACACAGAAAATAACCAAAATAAATAATCATTTATTATGGAAATTGAACATTCATTAATCAATGCAACATCAATCATTGTGAAATTGACAAGTGTCAGATTGACTGCTTTAATTTGTACTATCATATCCCAGTTCCCCACACGAAGCAACACTGGACTGTTATTAAAGTTTTTTCTCAATATACAAAAATATGCAATTGGTAAAATAATTAATTTGATTTGGAGCAAAATTGAACATATTTACTTTCGATTCTATACGGGTAAAAAAATACGAAAACAATATTTTCTAGAATGGAACGAACCTTTAAGAAATGTATTATGTCATGTGATGATATTTTCTACCTTTCTCGAGTTTCGGGGGTGTCATTTTTACATTGTTATCTTTATTATGGGACGTGAATCTCACATTCACTACAAACAAGAATGATTTTTAGCATAATACATATTTGAGAAACGAAACAATATACATGACTATATTTGCTTTTACGCCACGACTTTTTACTATATGGAGCACATGTATTTATTATATGTGGTCTTATTTAGAATATCAACAGCTGGTATTTAAAAAAAATCTTAGATTACTCAACAATGTATCTACCAATATTTGATATGGTATGATACTCTCCTTGTATTGCGTGTCCAAGATAAATTACAAATGAAGGTTACTTACCATCATTCAACATTTTATATACAGTTGACGAAATAAAAAAAGACAATTTATAATTAAATACTTTTTCAAACAAAATTTGTATTCATCGTAATTTTTTTAATGGTTTTTTTATTTCCTGCATTCATTGCTTTCCCACTGTCCTGACAAAGACGCCCGGCCCAAATCAACCGAAAGTAAAACTCGCCCGGGAAAGTGCCGTCAATCCCGAACGGATAAACCCGCCCACTAAAAATAAAAATAACTAAAAGAAGTGTCCATACTTCAGTATATAATTTGTTTGAATAATTTAAAAAGGAACGGGATCGTGTCTATATAAAAATAGAAAGAAGCAACTTAGGTTTCAGAAGACCAATTGGTTAAAAATGTAAATATATTAATTTAAATTTAAAAATCTCCGAAAATGCTTTTGTACATCAGTATTAGGGTATCCAATTCCGAAGCTTTTTTCCAATCCCGGGATATCGGGATTGATTCATTTTTAATCCCGAGATGTGAAGGAATGTGAAATCCTTGATTTGGTATACTTTTTCCCCAGATTACATATCTCCGAAAGTCGTTTTTTTATGAATATAATGATATTTTTGTTGGATGTTTATCATTATTTTCTCAACTTTCATAATCTTAAATATGCCATTAAGTATTCGTTCATAAACTATTCGGTAACATTTGTTGCTAGTTTGACCTATTTATTCTTATATGCAACTTAGTTTCAACTGGAACAGTGGTGGCATCTATATTTTTTATGCGAACTATCGTCATTCATGAGGTCAGGATGTACCCGGTTAGTAGAAAAGACAGGCAGGATTCAGACTCTCTTGGATAATACGCAGCACATGTCTAAAACAGTTCCATCTTCTTTTTTTATTTTGGAAGTTAAATGTGGCTGATTAGTCCGCAGTCTTATCTCCGTGTTCATGACAAAGTGAGACCACCGTACCTGTAGTATTAGCCAAAGGTATCTATCTATCTTCAAAGCACAGTATACGGTTATTCTGTGCTTTCGTTATGTGCTATGATGACTCACAACCTATTTCCTATGACTCGGTATTTTTACCTCATTTGAATGTACTTATTTCTAGTTATAAAATACTAATTCAAACAATAAACATTCTAGGAATGTTACAGATAAATTCTTTGAACAATCAATAGATATTTTGTAAAACTATATTTTGACGCAGTCGATCAAAAAATTTGAGAGTGAAAACTTGCTAGTTGGAAATCACAGCTACTGACATTATATTTCTTACGCAGAACACTCAATATTCATTAATTTGTCATTTTGTCTTTGACAGAATACATAACCAAGAGAAGAAGACGATGATAATAATATTTATAATACGTATACGTTTGATATACATTTTTTTTACTATTTAATTTAAAAGAATTCTTCTTTTGTATCAACCCTTGTCCAAAATACGACTTGCAAAGTAAAGGGAGTTTTTTTATTTGCCCTCGTTTCTCCACAAAATTTAACATATTTTCTAGTGTGTTTGTATTATGAAATTCCTATCTCAAAAATTGGAGTAAAAACTTTGGAATTTTGTTATTGAATATATCACGACAGCGGCGGTTTTATATTGCCAATGAAAAAAAACGATACAGTTGAGCTTTGTTTACATACAATTTCGTACATACGTCAACCAACTGTCATTGTATCCGAAAATGAAAGTATCATTTATGAGTGTTTTCCAGTAATCTGTTTGTCAAATTTTATCGAAAGACACATACATTACTCTAGTCCAGTGGTCGGCAACCTAGTAGCCGAGTCTAAATGAATTACCCAATATAACATTTGGAGTACAGTACAAGAATAAATACAAGAAAATACATACATTGAAATCAAATATTTAGTTTTGTGAACAAATTAATTTAAAGATCTTTGCCAGCATCTTGAAAAATTCACATGAATATAGCATTCCGGTGGACGTCATTAGCACAAAAAATTGATTTGCTTTATTACTTTGCATTTGGTTCTACATATTCTTGCGAGTGAAAATTTTCTCAAATGAAATGTGTCCAGAATACTTTGCAAAATAGACTGAAATCAAAAAATACTAATTCCCGCATTCGACATCATATTTTCCAAATATTATAAAACTATCAAAAAAAATAATAATCTTGGAACTCACAAATAAAAATATTATATTATACTAGCTGTAAGCCCGTTGACCTCAACGGGGGGATTTCGTTGTATTTTTAAGTAGTCAGAAAATTTACTGGCGTGAAAAATAAATTACAAACCTATATTGAATAAGCCAGAAATTCTGATAGCAAAAGAAATATATCTCGAGGCATATATCGACAGCCCTGCCCTACAGTATAAAAATTTCGTAAATTATTAAATCTTTGGAATAATGTTTAAGTTTACTAACAACCATTTTTCGTAGTAGCATAAATCGACCTCGTAATTTTTTTAATTTTTGGAATAATGTTTAAGTTTACTATCAACTATTTTTCGTAGTAGCAGAAATTTCGTAAATTATTGAATTTTTGGAATAATGTTTAAATTTGCTAACAACCATTTTTCGTAGTAGCATAAATCGACCTCGTAAATTATTTTTGGAATGATGTTTAAGTTTGCTAACAACCATTTTTCGTAGTAGCAGAAATTTCGTAAATTATTAAATCTTTGGAATAATGTTCAAGTTTGCTAAGAATCATTTTTCATAGTAGCATAAATCGACCTCGGCGTATATATCGACAGCCCTGCAGTTTTTAAATTGTAAATTATTGAATTTTTGGAATAATGTTTAAGTTTGCTAACAACCATTTTTCATAGTAGCAGAAATTTCGTAAATTAATGAATTTTTGGAATAATGTTTAAGTTTGCTAACAATTATTCTTCGTAGTCTAAGTAAAAGTCTAAATATAGTTCTATAAAATATCCATACCGTCATTAGAATATTCCTAATGCATGTAAGAAATTTAAAAGATTTTCAACGCTGGATGCAAAATAAACCCATACCTTCCAATAATCGAATCAATGACACTGATCAAAATCTGTCAAATCAGCTCCAAAAAATCTGGAAATTGTAAATTATTTATTTTTTAGAACAATGTTTAAGTTTGCTAACAATCATTTTTCCTAGTAGAAGATTTTATAATGAAAGTCGAAGTACAGTTCTATAAAATGTCCATACTGTCATTAGAATATTCCTAATGCATGTAAAAAATTAAAAATATTTTCAAGGCCAGATGCAAAATATAACCATACCTCCAATAATCGAATCAATGACTTCACTGATGAAAATCTGTCAAATCAGCTCCAAAAAATCTTTTCCCAGCCCTATAATTATAGCTTCAAAAATTCGAATCAGTATTTTCGATTATTTAAAAAACGTCGTAGCGATGTAAACTTTCAAATAAAGTTCTCTCAATATTATTACGATGCTTCAGTTCTAAGCCAGGAAATTTGAATTTAAAGACGTCCATTTCAATTGTTTTAAATTGGAACGACGAATTGTCCAGAATATTGAAAAAAAAATCTGGATCGGGACACCCTTCACCTAGCGGGATGAAATACAGTTTGCATTTGATTCTCATATCTAGCAAATATACATAAAAAAAATCATAAAAATCAGTCAAGCCGTTTCGGAGGAGTTTGGCGACAAACACCGTGACACGAGATTTTTATATATATAGATGTATGTTTTTATAAATAAATTTGTATGTACACAAACATATGCAAATATACATATTATAAATTGGTATACATATGTATATTATTTTATAAAAATAAAATCGTATTTTAAAAGTAGTTTTAAACTTTTATCCATAAGGCAAATATTTTTTTCAAAATTGTAGTCTCCCAAAAGGTTACTGAGCACTGCTCTAGTCAAATATATATATATAGGTATACATCTTTTGAAAGTCAAGTAAAACTTTATATTATTTTATGAAAATTTTACAAAGCCTTGAAGTGAGCATATGGCTAAAGCTTAAAAGCCAGGTAAGTCAAATTTATTTCAAGTTGAAGTCATGTAACTTAACTTCTTACTTCAGTTAAATATTTTGTGTAAATATTTATGATTAGTTACGTAAACATGGTAAACACACAATCCTCGTCCTTCTGTGGTACAGTTTCTTATTGCACACATAATATCTACATTATAACACGGCCCCGTAAAGCACAGTCCCCCACAACACGCACACATATATTTTATATAATATTTAGTTGCAATCTAAAACAATAAAAATCCATTCTTATGTATCTACATATTCGTACCAGAAGTTGATTTTCGAGTATGGCAATTTTTTTTAATAAATGGGTTTGTAGCCAAATGGTAATCGCTCTGAATCATTCAACTGTTTTCAACGAGCTAAAATTCCCGAATAAGAATCTCTATTTCTTTTCAATGTATTTATGAATGAACGTGTTTTATTTCTTCTTTCCACTCGATCCTGAAAACGAGGAATATACGACCAATTTTTTGAACATCCTATAAATATTAAAATGACTCTTTTTCGTTTTTTCTAGCGTTACAGTCCGGGGTAGCGTTTGCTTTGCTAGATGAATATAATATTATCAATAGCGGTAACACTAATATAACTGGTATTTAAAAAAAATAATCAAACCAAAAAAACGGTTAATTGAAATCGCAATACCAGGTTAGTATATCAAAATCACTACAAATATAATTATCATAAATTACTTACCGTTTTTTTTTCAAATGATAATAACTCATTAAAAGGCTCAGTCATTTCGAAACCCGTCAATACAACTCTTAGCATATTTAAATTTATCTATAACATTTTTATTAATATATTTAATGGTTTCTATACATTCAAATTAAATTTTGATTAGTTTTTAGTACTCAAATACCGTTGTTACAGTATTGGGAAAAACACAATGATTGACGGGATCCTGATCGTCCGTTGCTAATTTTGGCCGTCTAAATCTGTCCTCCGTCTTCCTACTTCAATCGTAGACACTCGCAGTAATCGAAAGTCTATTAATAAAACGTAAATATTTAATGACGATTCGATTTCTAAAAATATTCTCAACATTTTAATGGACATTTCGCACACCTGACTTTGCTACGCTTTTATTCATAACATAAATGATTCTGCTGAAAATTTTGAGCGAAATTCGGCGACACCTTTGCGTCGTTTTCTTTATCTTTCCCACGGAAAACTCTAAAATAACAACACGAACACGTTTTGGCGAAATTACTTCATTACATGTATTATACAATGCAAAATATACCGAAACCATCCTTACGCCTCGCTATGAATTTATCGTTCACCGTTGTTAGCAATGGATTGTTCCACTGTTCGTGGGAAAATTTCATTTGCTTTCTTCGTTTCAGACAAGCGATTTCAAAATTAAACAACTGAATTAATGTGTTTCTCTTACGCTACGCGAAAGTGCTCTTGTTTTCTTTGCTATCTGCAGAAAATTTTACGCATTTTAACTACTGACTTTAAAATATTTATTATTTTAATGACTTTGGATTTTGTCTAGAGTTCTGAAACTAGAATTTTAAATCAATTAATACTTTTTTAAGGACGAATGCTTCATTAAAGTTTTAAATACACTGTTGATCAATTAATATAAACTTAAAATCGAAAATAAATTACGAGAAATTAACATTCATTTCGTCACATTTAGCTATTGGCTTAGTTATTGGCTTTTTTGCGGTAACGGGCGCATCTGAAATATAGCATGATAGCTGAAGGCGCCGCCAATTTTTTAAAATTACAAGATCTTTAAAATAAGAGTTATGTTATTTATACCATTTTTACATAGAGTGAAAATAATACTTCTTTGCAATGTACATATATTTTAATCAATAAATAATATTATTAAAAATATATGATTAAGTTTGAGTTTTTTATTTTTTTTATTACTTTGTTCTGCGGGCACAGGGTGATGATTCTGTCGTATATAACATCACTTTGTTTTACATTCTCTATGGTTTAGACCAGCAATACTAAACCTTCGTTTTTTCTGGGCCGCATGCCAGTTTTTGCTACGATGATGGTCCGCAGTATATTAATAATAATACGTAAATATACCACAGACTAGACGTAATATAGTGACAACAAAAATGTTAGTAGTACATTCCTTTACGTAAAGTTATTCAAACAATACCTTATGTTTGAGAAAGCATCTGGTAACTGATTGTTTTGGGCGACACATAAAAGTTGAATGGGCCGCAGGTTGAGTATCGCTAGTCTAGACTCTAGAATATTTATACACACAAATATTACATTTAAAGCCGTAATTTTTATGACGTTCGCTTTCTTGGTGGAATGCCACTATTTTACTATTTTTTAATCGAGTGTGGTTTTTATTATGAATTTAGTACTACAGTATAAGTGAAAGTATTTATTTATGAGAGGTTCTTAACATTTAAGTTATAACTAGGGTATCCAATCCCGAAGCCTTTTTCCAATCCCGGGATTTCGGGATTGATTTATTTGAAATCCCCGATTATTGGTATACTTTTTCCCAGAATCTCACGAAAACTCGATTTTTTTTTTTAGCTCACCGAGGAATTTGAAATCTTCAATTTGCCAATTTCGTGTAAATTTAGAGAATTTGCTCAAAATTTCTCAATCCCGAAATCCCGAGATCGCGATTATCTCAATCCCGGAATTTCGGGATCAGAAAATTGAACGGGATCCCGGGATTACGGGATCCCGGATCCCGGGATTGGATGCCCTAGTTATAACCGAATTAGTGTCATTCATTTATAATTTGTATCAAGTGTTTGTTACACCTCGTTCTAAGTTATACTAAATTTTAAATATTTTTTTCCTTATCAATGTATACGATCATTATTTGATAATACTCATCAAGAGCGAAACTGGTCCTGATATATTATTAATATTGTGGAATTACTAAAATGATTCTTTTTTTTTAATGAAATCATTTTTCAAATTATTTATCAAAGGATCTAAAATGTCGATTTCGTAATAAAAATAGATTTATATCATATTGAAGAATTTTTAATTAAGTTTTTTTAAAATAGTCTTTTTTCACCATTTCATAAAATTGTTCTTTCGTGAAACTGATGGTAGACGTAGTATACAGCAGCAGTTTACAATCATTACTCATTGTTATTATGTAACGCTTGAAACATATCGTCACCTCAATTCTATAACTAGTTTACTAATTGATTTTCAGTATTATTAAAATAACTATTGAATCTCACATTATCTTCGACAAAACATAATTTAACTATATTTAATTGTTTCCAATTATACAAAACACTATAGCTTATTTTATCGAATGAATTGGTATTAATTAAGTAGAATTAAGTAGAATTATATTATAATTTTTAAAAATTGAACATTTATTTTTGTAAATCTTGGCTTCAATCCCTTGTCAGAACTATCACGGGCTTGAAGTCGAACTAGTTACCTATATTTTTTTTATATTAAAGAACTATTTACAGTGTTTTTTGAGATTATTTTTATTTTTAATAATGATCATACGATTAATGAGGGTATTACTTGCAAACACGGCTCATTTCAAAATGGTTAAAAAAATTAAATTTGAATTTATTTTATATGACAATACATATACATTTTAGAAGTATTTTTAGTTTTACATTACTTCGGAATGATATTTTGTATTTTATCAAGCCATGTTAAGAGTCTGATTTCTAAAAATATTTTCAAAATTTATATTTATTTACTAAATTACATTCACGGTTCATGCTTCAACAATTTTGGAATGAACTGAGTCTGCAAAATAGTGGCCTCATATTTCAGTTTAGATATGTGCAAATAAAGTTTGAATTTTATTTTCCTTACAATGGTCAAATCTGACTTACCTATTTGTAGTATTGAAGTGGAGATGTGCATACTATTTATTTTATATTCTTACACTTCCTCTTTTATCAAGCTACGAATGTACATTTAAATCTATTATAATAGAAAAAAAATACTTCATAAAAATTCATATATAGTTTACAGTTAATATTTTCACGGTTACAGTTTTTCATTTCAGAACGCCGGTATCATTTTACTGGCAGCAAGTCGCACATAGAGAATAAATAATCATCTTTGCTAAAAATCAATACGGCATAAAATATTATTACTGTTCCAGCATCGGAAACCCGAAGTGTTTGCTTAGGTCTACGCCAACATCTGTGATATGTGTAGCAGTGCTACGACGCGACGTGTGCTTGTCTACGCTATCTATCAATAGATTTGGCAGGCGTCAAGATCAACAGATATGTCACAGAGTATTGACAATAAATCGACCCAACGCCTAAAATCACAACTCTGCCAATATACACCCATCCGTTTGTTCTTATACGAATACGTAGTTATCAAATTCCAACAATTTTCAACTAAATATTTTCAATGGCTAGTCTGTGAATACTATTTTTTCAAAGAAGACTGCTTGTGTGAGATATTTTTAACTAGATCCACGTTCACTCATTGTTCAATAGTTATTATTTCAACGTTGATGTCCTTCTTTAAATATACGTCCTGGGTTTTTAGTGTAAATCAAAACGCGGTAAATGTTAAAACATGTTTTTTCACTTGGTTCTTTAAGACCTTGCAACATATCGGAACATTTTTTAGCACCGTAGGGCTAGTCTTAACCAAAATTTCTTAATCCTGTTTTGCCTAACTATAAAACAGCATTTCTTACTGATTTCATTAATAACCTTAAATTGGTTCTTTTTAACAAAATCGTAGAAAAAATATTATAACTACTAGTTCAGCTCAATTCCGATTTTTTTCTTTTTCAATTAAACTAATTAAATTTTGCATTTTAAACGATTTAAACAATATATAAAAATAAATATTTTTTTAAATCGTAGCTGAAGTCAGACTATTTGTATGTACCGGAATCGAAAATGCAATTATTTCATGATTTCACGGCCTTTATTAATAATATATGAATTGTATTTGTTATATATTTTTATGATAATGGCACATATTAATTAAAGTAAAGCATATCTTACCATTACTTGAATTACATTACAATCCGAAATATTTTTTTTACAAAATATTCGTATTTTTATTTTTAGTTGATCAGTTAAAATACTCGCGGTGATTCAAAATGGCCATTATCATTATTATATTGAAAATGTGAGAGTAGGAGAAAAATATTTTATTTATATAATATAATATATGAAGCGTCTAGTTACAAAAATGTATGTGTCAATATTTTAGTATTTGCGGCAAATAATACTATTATATTTCAAGCACAAAAATGATTCTTTATTTTCATTGTATTCAATATTTAAATGAAAACAAAATAACAGCATTTATTAGCCGACGGGCCATACAATTAAATAAACGTTAGCAACAAAAAAATGTACATACCAGACACCAGAATCAACCAGATTTTTAATATTCCGATCCATGAATATATCGTTAATTATGATTTGAAATATTTTTTTCATATGCTTATATTGAGTTTGGGATATATGTATAAAATTTCAAATTAAGTGTTTAATTGCTCGCAGAATACGCTTGTATTTTTTCTAGTTTTTGACAAAATGTGGTTTTATCGTTTTTTGTTACTATGCTTATAACTAGACGCTTCACATATTTTCACTGATTCTCAAAATACATAACATTGGAATATGTATAGTACGCTTCAAAGTAGTGTGACTACTTAACTTTCAGATATTGAATCGTCCGATAGATTGTTACATTCATCTTGCATTCTAAAAAAGGAATAACACATTTTTGGAGAATAAGAACATTTTTTTCTATAAAAAAATCAAAGGTCTTACCATATGACTCGAATACAGGCAGCATTACACATATCATCAAAATTAACATGTGACTCCGCCTGAGACGCTTTCCTGGATAAGATCGCCTCTCTTTTCGGTTGCACATACGATCTCTCATTGTAGTATTCTTTTAAACACCGTCAGAAAAAAAGCACTTTGGCGTAGAGCTTACAATTTAGAAGTTCACATTATAGTTTTATCGCTTCAATTATTCACTGATCACTTTTTGTTACTTCGATTGTCAAGGAAAATTCAATTCCTTATTTCTTTAAAATTACTAAAATCCTAATTAAAATTCGGTTAGTAATAATGCCGATTTCGTAACCGAGTAGTCAATGCATTTGGCTTTCATCTTATTCAATTTCAATATTTTTTAAAATCGATTTACCATTATTTTTTATTATTTTTACTCTGCCTATTCTATCGTAAACTGGCTGATTTACAACCGACGAATGGCTTACAACCAGTTGTCGTTAAAAATCTTCCGTTGTAATACGATATTTTTATGCTCCCCGTTCAGAGCAGATATGTTTAAAACATTAATACTAATATAAAGAGAAAATTGGTTACTATTATATTAAACACCTTGAAAACCTTCTTAGAATACAAAAATATTTTCGATTGTTTTGGTGTTTACTTTTTTATTTCATTTTTTGATTTCTTTGATGAGTGTAACCTTTTTCAAATTTATGGAATAATCTATTTTTTCCAAAAACAAGTTGCGCAATAAAGAAAATTTTATTAAAAATTAATCATAATTGACATTGCATTTATGAAAATAAGAAAAAATATTTTTGATCATCTGGCTGTTTTCCGTCGGCAACTACATACAAATTAGGATCGATTTTTCATTTTTATTGCACAATTAAGCTGATTGACAAATATTAATTCAAAATCACAGTTGTACAACACTGAAATCAGACGATTATATTTTACAATTAAACAATCTCTAATTATTATTTATAAATGTTAAAAATTCGATGAAACAAAAACAATCGCAATATTAAAGATTCATTGTTGATTAATAAAAATATATAATTATTTCGTAAAAAACAGAATAAGAATAATATTGCATTACGAATCAGAAGTGGCCTTCTGTTGTTCTATTAATATTTAGAAGATTAATGAACATTGACAAGATGCTACCAGATTTTTCATCTACTGCACGGAAACTGTTCTATTTATTTTTTTGGTTAAAATAAATACTGCATAATCACAAAACAACTTAAACCTCACAGCGTCGTAGGAGATTATGATATCCATTTGAATATTTGATATTATACATACGCTCGGCACCTTTTGAAAGTACGCACTAGTAAAAATCGCTTTTTTGATATAATACAATGTTTAATGATTACTAGCTGTAAGCCCGTTGCCAGCAACGTGAGATTTTTGTTGCATTATATAAAAGTCATAAATTTACTGGCATGAATAATTGAATGCATATTTATTTCTATATATGTACATAATCTAATAACACATAATTAATAAACTCCGTTTTTTTCCCTAGGGTACTCAACGTTGTACCCACCACCACCCACTACGGCTTCACACTCTTTTATTGGGTGTATTCCGTAGTGTAACAACGTTAGTCGTGTTGTTAACGTTAGCTGTAAGCTCGTTGCCTTCAACGGAGTAGATTTTTGTTGCATTTTTAAATAGTCAGAAAGTTTACTGGCGTGAAAAATAAATTGCAAACCTATTTATTGAATAAGCCAGAAAATCTAAACGTAGTTAATTCTCTACTTAGATTGTTTAAGAAATACACACAATTTTCTAAAAGAACTAAAATACACCGGGATTGCATAACAAAATATGCAAATATCGGCAAATTCCGGGAACGTAAAAACAGAATTTTACTGATCTGTAAATAATCAAAAATTACGTCCAAACCAAATTTAATAAGATAAAAATAATTAAATAATTTCTGCTCAAAAGGTTAAAAAAGAATTCGATCAACTGTAAAAAAGATGTTATTATTTTATTTGTAGTTTTAGTATAAATAAAAAAGTAATGTTTGCTTTACATATATAAAAAATCTTTTTTTTTAATTAATTGCATATTTTATCAAAATGTATGAAAAAAAGTCAAAATGTGATTCTATAAAATATCCATATCATAATTAGAATATTTGTAATGTATTTAAAATAATAAAAACTTATGTAAAATGTCCAAAAATATTCGACCCAAGACATTGCCAAAGTATGAAAAATCCCAAAAAAATATTCAATATTTTGTCCAAAATGTATGAAAAATATCGTATTTTATATTTGCTGTATAAAAAAAAAAAAAATTTAAATTTTGATAAAATAAATATATTATAAATGAATATATTCATACAAATCATAATTGAACTGCCCTCCAGAGCTGCTATATCCAATATCGACAGCCCTGCAGTCGAAAAAAGTATATAGTATAAAAAGTATAGTAAGTAGTATAAATGTAAGTAGTATAAAAAAAGTATACTGTAATTAGAATATTTTGAATGCATTTTTTCATGCAAAAAGTTTTCAAGGCTGGACGCGAAATATAATCATATCTTTAAATAATCGAACCGTGTCTTTGATTATTTGAAAATTTTTGTAAAAGATACAAATTTTCAAATTAGTTTTCTCAATATTATTTTAACATATACTACAATCTTTTTTTCTAAGCCAGGAAATTTGAATATAAAAAGAAGTCCATTCCAATTGGAGGAACGAAATATGCGATTCAAAATAAGCCGCTAGCATTGGCCGAAAAATGTGCTGTTCGAAATAAACCCTTATCATTGGGCGAAATGTGTGACAGTGTACGGACGTATTTGTGAGTGACATATTGGTGATTATTATTTTATCGGCTATTAATGTTAAGATTATTTTTCTTATGTAATGTATGTGTGCAATGCTTACGGTTAATCTTTACTAAGAAGGGATGATAACGATACATGTAATGAAAAAATATCAATGAAGCCGACGTCAGGAGTAAATTTATGACTGTAACTTTACAATACAGCTTTTAGACCTTTTTTTGTCCTATTGAGACATTGGTACTTTTGTGAAATATTGAACAAAACATTTGTACATAAAACAACATCAGATATGAACATTTAATTTTAATATTTTGTAATTTAGTTTTGCTACAATTTTAAAACAATATATAAACACATGGTATTTGAAACTTCTACGAAATAATAAATCCCAAACATCTGTTTTACAGATCAGATCCCTTTTATATAAGCATACTTAATTTTGTTAAAGCCCTGGGTAAGTGTCACGTCCCGACCATAGTTTTTTTTTTGGGGCTCTCCTTTTATATCTGCTTTCATTCAATACACATCAGTCTTTTTGAAGGTTTCTTAACCACAAGAATATTTTTTTCAAAATTAAAATGTGCATGTTATTAGCACATTATAAATCACAGTCCCAATTTCCGGGACATTTTCCAAAAAAGTCCCGGGATTTAAGACAGCAAAAAACCCGAAAAGTCCCGGGATGTCTCGACACAGAATCCCTAGTATTAACGCCCAAAAATAAATGCTTTTTGAAGTTTCTTTTGACGTTTAAATGGCCAACATGAGAATTCTACCAGTCTAGAAAATGAAAAATTTAATTATGTGAATATGAATTGATTTTTATTGTAATGTGTGGAATAAGCTTACCAATAAAGATGCCATTCAGATGTCGACATATTCTACATGGACCTAAATGAGTTCAGGCAAGTATTTTTTTACTCTGTCGACATGCTTGCCAACTGCCGACTAAACTTTTTTTTTGGCTTACATTTTTACTATTTTAGGAATGTGTTTGTACATTATAATAATTATTGTTTTTAGAAACAGCGTTTCATGTTATATGTTTATCTATTTTTCATAATTCTACCATTCAAATTCCGAATTATGAAACCTTTAACGGTGTAAAAGATTTTTATTAACCTCAATACTCTTTCTTTCGATTGCAAGCTAACGTGCTTAATGATGAACATGCATGCATGATTAACAATCCTCTAAAAATATATCATTTATAGAATTAAAATATTTTATGACATTATTATAATCGAGTTATTCCCAGTGAATTCCAATTAAATCAATCAACTAAAAACTGTTTAAAAAAACATATGAATCCTACTCTGAAATCAGTGATGACTAGAGCCACGTAATTTGTGCATCTATTTTTGTCAATTTTTTTTTTTATACCATGTCCGCTCCCAATTTGGAGCATATGGACTCCTAATGGAGTTTATCTCAACATTAGTGTTTCTACGAGAACTGCTTGTTACTCAGTTGCTCAACCTCTCTTTTTACAAAGAGAGTAGGGGTAGAAGGATAGGAGCTAGGACAGGATTAGTGGTAAGCTAATCGCTCTCGATACGCCCCGTTCATAGGATAGGGTGGGTGAGAGGGGGGAATTCAAGACATCACATACATCTATGCCTTTGAACAGAAATTCATAAATCGATTGAAAAAACAATTTATAAAACTGTCCGTACCGGGATTTGAACCCGGGCCCTCCGTAGCCGAAGCCAACAACGTTGACCACTCGACCACACAGGCGGCAAAAACAATTTGTCAATTTTAGCAGTTTCATTTTTCATTTTAGCGTTTTAGGGCGTTAAAATGTTCAATTTTAGTATCAATTAGCATTTATCTTTATTAAGAGTTAAATTACAAATAATAAACAGTTTCGATGGTTTTAATAAAATGTACATATAATATTATATACAATTTAAAGACAACACAAAAATTAAAAAATAATTCAAAAATTCAAAAAAAATGTAGTTTAAATATTATAGATGAATATTAAAATACAATATCAATTAAAATTTATTGAAACTCAGCATGGAACAAATTTCTACAGACTCTTTTGAGATTCGTGCAACGATCAGTTACAATTCTGTATTAATATACAGATATTTTAGTAAATATAATTATTTACTAAAATATCTTTCAGCATCTACACTATTGACGGCACATCAAATTAATTTTAGAGCTGCACAACCAAACTTCTCATATTTAATTTTTGTTGCCATCAATAATAGCAAAATATCCAACGTGATTCACTTTTATATTATATCTTAATTGTTTAAAAGAGTGCTGGTATCCTTCCAAACATTGAACCTCTGTTAATACATTAAACAATGACAGGTTTCTAAAAAAAAAAACTGTTTCTTCAACATTAATATTATATTTCATACCTGCCACAGATGAATTGAAGGTTTACTCAATGCTCGGAGGTATAAATTTGTCTCGTTTATTCTTGAATGCGATTCTAGTTAAAACTGGCTTTTTTGAGCAGCCTTCTGCCTCTAACTGTCTTCTTTTTTTATAAAAAGTAAACATAAGCAGTTGCTCGGTTTTCACAGGAAAAATACTGTCTATAGTTAACTGCAAGCTCTGTTTTATCCCCTCAATCTCTTCCTATAATAAATTGGAAAAGGAATAGAAAGACCCCTCAAAATTGTCTATAAATTTTATAAGATTTCATTTAAAATAAAATGAAATTTCATCATCGAAAAAAATATTTTTACTAGTAAAATAAAAGTTCGTTTCACATTCACATCCTTCGCCGCTGTATGAATGAAGTGTTTTTACTTTTAGTCATATGAGACAATTATTCCGAAATTAATAACTCTAAACTACCGTCGACTACTAGCGATAGTAGAATGTGAGAGATGGTTTGTTTCCCAATTCTCTGGAGAGTCAACGATCCGACTTACTGTGCTGAAGGGTGTCATGTGGTCAGGATGTTGCTCAGACGAGGGAATAATTTTGAGGGAATAGATATCAAAATTATTTTTATCTTTTTAGTACACTTAAATAAAAGCTTATTTTTAAAAATATTTTTATTATAATTTTTAGATTATTGTCTTTAAAACGAGCTTTTCAATGATAGTTCTCCGTGAATTTTGTCAGTGCGCGACTTTGTGAATCGATATTAAAAAATCGACGTAAATAAAAAAAAATATGTTGAAGTCGTGGGCTGATTTATCGATTGTCTTAACAGAAAATTCAATTCGATTATAAAACATTTGATTGTGTACATGTGTATGTATAAAATTATTTATATACTTTGATAGTTTTCTAACAAATTAATCGTGTCTAAACTAATTGTCTCCCCATTTATTTATAATGGCAGTAAACATTGAAAAACGAAGAAGAAAATAGAACTTTTCAAGAACATTGGACGAACAAGTATTGATTCATTGAATATAGAAAATCTCACTTCTAATACCCACCGTGCAAATATGTTATGCACGCAATGCGGAGTGGAGAGTGATTGAAGAAACTGATTATGTAACTATTAAATCAAAAATATCTTATCTACTTAGTATAATATATCACTATGTTTCAACACTTTCCTCTGCGGCCCGTGAACAATTAGAAAATGGGTCAATTGTCCCTTCGTTCAAAAAGCTTGTGAACTTCTGATCTACGTGTTCAAATAGACTCTTTGTTAGTGTGTTCGAACAAGACATTTGTCTTCCGCAAAACTTCATAATCATGAACAATAAAACGTACTCTGTGCATAATATGGTTGTACAGTATTATTTTATCAAAAGACAGCTCTATGTTTATATTCTTCAACAGACTACTTACTTTCTTGAGTCAAAGACTTAATGAAGAGTATCAAAAGCTTTCGCACAGCTTACGCTTCTGTATTGTATTGCGTCACTGATCACAAGTATATAGTACTTTGATAAAATGAAAAAACGGTATTAATTATATTTGAATCGCTTAAAATCTGTATGAATGTACATAATTTTGTCGATTCAAATTTAATATTGAAATTCCACCAAGCACCTTCAGTTTAAATCTTAAATTATAAGGTATTAATCACATTTATTATATAATAATGATGATGTAACATGGTGGTAACCATTTAATTTTCTCCGCGGCTTTACTAAACAACAGTGCCTATAAATTCTGCCGTTATCAAGATTCATTTTCAAAACTAAGATGTTACTATAGGATCAAATGCCGGACCCCATTTGGGACCATGGGATTTTGAAATTTCTAATCATTAAATCCTGTTATTGAACGTTTACCATTTGTTTCTTTTATAAACCGTATTTGTAAGCTGTCGGGTCCTATGGCGCAGCGGTTAACGTTGTGGGCTTCCGTGCCGAATCTCACGGGTTCGAGTCCCGGTACGAACAGCATTTTTTCGATCGATAAATCGATTTCTGTTCAAAGGTATGAGTGTTTGCGATGTCCATTAAAGTTTCTCCCACCTTTTCCGATTTTTTGATAACCGGGCGTAGCGAGAGCGATTAGTTAACCACTAGTCCTGTCTTAGGCTTATCTTTCTATACCTAATACTCTCTTTAAAAAAAATGAGTGACTGAGTAATAAAAACTTTTAGTAGAAAAACTTTTCTTGAGATACCTCCATTAGGAGGCAATATGCTCCACATTGGGAGCGGACATAGATAAAAAAAAAACAAGGTGTGACAAGTTATTGGTAAAATAAAAATGAAATTATTTATTAATTATGATAAAACTATAAATCAATGGATACTTAACTTTTGCAATCAAAAATAAAGAAAGATTAAAATTCGGTAAGTAAAAAAGGTATTTAATGAGTTCAAAGGTAAGTCTGAAATAATTAATATCACAATTAGCAGATGTTAAATTCATTAAATGAAAGATTTTAATATTTACTAGACATCCTAAGCGTTTTTTTTTTTTTAATTTTTGTTAATTAATTTATTATTTTACGAATTGTTTATTACATCTTGTTAACATATTAGTCTACCTTAATTCTGTATCGATTTATATTTCATCAGTTGATAAAACTCAATATGAACGAAACCGTTTATGATCTCAATAGATAATGTGATATTAGTACAAAAAGTACATTTTTAATAAATATATCCGATATACAAGATTGTATAAAATATGCTCTTTTGAGTCCCTGGACGTAGAAAAATCTAAAAAAAGTATTTCAAAAACCAAAATAGAATAGACTATGTGATTCAGGTTTGTTGTATTGGATTGTTATTATTTCAATTATTTATATGAGTTTATTTTACATTAACAAATGATGGAGAAATTGACAGCTTTTTAAAAAATATTTTTTAATACCCAAAATGTGTGGGTTCTATTGTGGCTCGTATTGATTTCCACAGAGTGTGAAATTTGGCACGTAATGTATGATAATATAAAACAATACTGTTAGTAGTCCATATGCTTTTTTGTGACTAGTTATAAATAACTAGATAGATAGAAAATTATGATTGCCATATATTTTTTTAATATACAATAGAATATAACACCTGATACTATATAAGTAAACAAGTATGCCGTTTACTTTTTAACAGTGTATGCATGCATCTCTAAAAGCCATTTACAAATTGATACAGTGAAATTTTCCAACGTTGCAGTATATTTTTAAAGAGTTGGCTCACTTGAAAAAACGAAAGACGAGGAACCCCTTGAAATAACTTAAACATTCATGAACATGTGTAAAAATAATGACTATCTTACAAGTTTCTACTAAATTCTCGTTTTCTATAAAAGTGGTACATCAAAAGAATTTTTTTTTTAAATTTAAATATCTTCTTTACAATATCAAATGATATGCGCTTTTTTAAATGCAAACTTTTCAGTTACAATTACATTAAAATACCTAATACAGTTGCAAATCTTTTTATTTAGTTCTGTTACTCATTTCATTTGTTTATAGTATTATAATTTATATATTAGTGTTCTTCTGTTTTGTATTGATTTTTAAGATTGAGTCTAAAAAGGAATTAAAACTCACGGTATTTCGAAACAGTTTTAATGGATCAGGTTTCCAGATCATTGGAGTACGTTCTTTGCATAAAAATTCTGCAATAAAATGCTACATTAAACATCAAAATTCAACATATCAACAAAGTTTTCGTATTATTTTTCTTGACGCCTTTTTTACATAAAAAAAAATCATAAATTATTTCATTCAATATACTGAAAAGCTTTTCCTTTCAGAAAAATTAAGTTACAAGCATTTTTTGTATAACTCAATTTGTAATGTGTACTCATTTAATTTGCTTAATTTCTCAACAAAAGCGATAAATATAACATTAGTTTTTAGCGTTCAACATGAACGTAAATAATTTCCTCGCTTTGTTAACAGTTTTTCACGAAACGGAAATTATGTCAATCACAAAATGAAAGCAATAGCATGTTATGGCGTTTTCTTCAAATACTTAATACTACAGCATTTTCTGAAAGTAATCTATGATTATCCATTAATCTACATCAAGAAGGCGTATAACATGGCGCTGCCAGTAAAATAAAGTGTCGTTTGCAATTTATCATTTTTAGAAATAGTTCTCTAGGGGCGATGATGCATTGAAGGTTCGATATAAACTGCGTATCCCGCACTGATCGTTTGTTGTATTTATTCCAACAATATAATAATATATACATGCTTGATAACTATTTATTTTTTATATAATCTATCGTTATTCTCTTTATAATTTTCTAGTTAGAAGCGCTCAAAGTTCTACAGAGCTTAGGTGGTTTTCCTCGATCGACCGTTAATGATAAAATATATTACAAAAGAATACTTTGATGTATAAACATGCCACAATTTTATTACCACCTTGGACTTCTGGGATTTACGTGCGGCTAGAACATCACCAAAACTTACTCGTCGTCTACGATAAATTTTAAAAACTCTAAATTATTAGTGTCTTTCTGTGAATTCTACCAAACCAACTTTATAAAACCTAGCTATGTTATAAAACACGTCAAACCTCAGTTAACGTAACGCACCAAAGATTTTTCAACGAAAAAAAAGAGGTTGATTAATTGAGTAACCAGCCGTGCTCGTAAAAAAGCTTTCGTTGATATAGTCTCCATTAAAAGTTCATAGGTAGCAAATTTTTAGGGGACATGGTTAAAAATGAAAATAACATATGTAGTGCAAGATATGTGACCTAACGTCATTTTTGTTTTATATTTTAAACTTACCACTTCTGAATATTTAATTATTACTACTCATTTTTACGCCAACCGTAACACTCATAAGTTAATATCACAAAATAAAACAATACTAGGTTTATAATCTTACTCTGTGACCAGAACTAATGGTCTCATGCTTGATATATTGTTTTTTTTAAAGAGAGGTTGAGTAACAAGTTCTTGTAAAAAAAATTCTGTTGAAAAACGTTCATGAGAAATCCATATGCTCCACATTAGGAACGGATATGGATTAGAAAATAAATTTAAAAAGCTTGGCAAGAATTGAGTTCAGGCATCTTTATTTTCCAAAAAAAAATACACTGATATTAAGTATTATCAAAATAGTATAGCTCAATCAACATCAACCACACATTTTCACAAAAACACCTGGTTAATTTTGACATATTATACAGTTCAAATAATTAATATCTACAACAGTAATAAGAAATAAATAAATAGTATACATATAAATTAATATACATCAAATACTTTCAGTCTGTATTTTGAATTAACATTTTTATCTTAAAATATTTTCACGGACGATTATTCAAAGAATTGCGATGCTTTCAAAGTAAAACTTTTAATAATTAATTGTGTCAGACGGAATCTTTTAAAATTATAATTTTGTTTCCAAACAAAGAGTGAAGCGAACCGATTTTATATTTTTAGATGTAAAAATACGTTCATTAAGCATAATTTTCATTCGTCACTTTTATTACAGGTTTTATGTAAAAATATTCAAAGATTAAATATCGATGACAAGATCGTCGGTTTTATAATAAAGCGAAATTTAAAATAGTTAACTTGTTTAAGCACGTATTTTATTCTTGCATTTCAGTAACATCTGTAGGAATTTCTTATGTTTGTATAATATTTACACAAAGAAGATATAGTAAAATCAACGTTAAATAAACTCGTATGGATTTTATGTGTCGAACTCTTATTAGATAATATATTACGCCGATGCGTGTTACAATAAGAAATGATAAATAATTAATGTCAATATATAATTCACTTCACGTACAAATTCTTAAAATCAGGAGCCGACGAGTAACACTCGCGTAACAAAGCGCTGTGATTTTTGGACGTTTCCAAGAGCAATGTTGCCTCGTCGACAGAATGCACCGTACTGAACGCTGAAATAGAAAGCACTCTGCTCTCTCCTACCTTATTTGGGGGATGGTTAATCGGTGCCTTATACTACCTTGCAACCAGTAGCGTGCAGTCTATAGAAGGAAAAAGCACTTCGTACTCTGCATGCTTCCATCTACCTATATTTGCGACGTAATTGATATATTTGTCTAGATTAATCTGCCTATATGCATTTATATTTTGAGATATTATTAATATATTTATAATATTATTATTAAAACTGGGAGATATATTAGTCTCTTTCATTAAAGAATTGTTATAATATATTAGATTACTTATACAAAACTTAATTCACAATTGTTTTCAGAAACTATTTTAAAAGAAATGGTTCAATAAATAAAAAAATAATTCGATAAAAATATTCATTTTAAACAAGATATCTTCTTTTTTCGATTTTTCAAATTTATGGATCTCCCAAAATAAACCACGTGAGACATTTTTTTTCAGCTGTTTCAGCCAAAAATCTCGAATCCAAAATCCCAGGAATTTACGGATTTTCCAAAATTAAACGACGTGAGAGCTTTTTTAAGCTTTTTTCAGACCCTCCAATTTCTAAAACACAGCAATTTACGGATTTCGCAAAATGTGTAAATATTTTATCGCTGCCAGATTTTTAAAACATGCGAGTTTAAGGATATTTGCCCGTAGTGACTGTACTGTGACTCCCCTAAAAACCAATTTTCTCTGTGGCCTTCCGTTGAGAAACACTGCATAAGGTGATGATAGCTATCATATCAACGATAGATATCAACCATATAAAAAATATTTTTTCTAGAGCTAAAAAATATTCATATTTTTTCACCTAATAACAATGGAGTTTTACCGAAAAAATGCCAATTCAATCATTTTTTTTTAATTAAATCTTTTACTTGTTTCACAAATCTCACTGTGATTGTATTATCATTACATTTTTTCTTTAACTTAAAGATTTAAACACTAAGCCCTTCGTTTGTCTAATAATTTTGGAATTTTCTAAAAATACATTCATCGCCTTTTAATATAAGGAAAAACAATAATTTGAAATATACATAATATGATCAAATTATCAAAACTTAGTCAATAAATCTCGTTGAGTTGGGTTTATTGACAATCAAACTCGCTCGACCATATAAAATGATTGCAGAAAAAATCTTCGAAAATTCCGTTGTATTTTTATAAATATAATATCTTTCCGCAAAGAATTGACAGTTAGCACCATTCAAGTAACCTTCATTGCCATTAAATTTCATCCCTGCCACTGCTTGCACCCCTAATAAAAATAAATAACGCTCGCAGACTTGTACTAAAAGCAAATGTACCATTTTAACAGCCATCTTTCAAATAACATTGTACTTAATTTTTAATTCAGTCATGGAGAACAAAGATAAAATAGACATAAACAATTTCCCCCTTTTCTCATCAAAACCGAACGCGTTTATTACTTTGTTCCTTTTTTAAGTGAACTTTAAAATATTACAGCAACAAAGTAGATCTTTTAATATAGCTTCATTGTTGTAACCTACACCAACCTCTACGGTGACACAATCTTCGATTTGAATTTCTTCCGTAGTGTAGCATCGTTAAGCTTTTGCTAAGAATCTCCGAATAAAAATCTATATTGTTTGATTGTGTTCAACATTAACATACAAAATTTCATTTTCTCGGCTTTCCATACGTTGAAATGGTTTTTAATGTCTTATCTATATATATATAAATGAATATTTGTTTGTTCGTAATTTATGCGCTGCCACACAGCTCATCCGATTGCAATAAAACTTTGACAAACTTTTTGCTTGCACTTCCGGACAAGTTATAGTCATATTAAAATTATTTTTAATAGGTTTTATATATAAAAATCAATGTTTGTGTGTCTGCCATACCGTTCATGCAATTCAACCGTCAACTGTCGACTGATGATCAAACAGCATTCAGACAATTCAAATTTGACGTTCGCTTGCTTGTATTCAAAATTTAAAAATGGAATATTTTAAAGCTGTCAAATCGTGTGATCTACTTTTTGACATTCCGTTCAAATGTGTTCCGTGCATAAGGTGTGATTTTTTTTTCGTATTTTATGCGTTGCCACACCGCTCATCCGATTGCAATAAAACTTTGACAATTTTTTTGCTTGCACTTGCGCGAAAGTAATAGGCATATTAAAATTAGCTTACTGTAGGTCTTATATATAAAAAATCAATGTTTGTTTGTCTGCCATACCGTTCATACAATTTGCGAGAAGGATATAGGTGTAATACAATTAAATTACATTAGGTGGTGCGTATGTCATACCATAGGCAATCGACAGCAAACGTCAAACGTCAAAAAGAGTTTCTTTGAGTGGCATTGCAAAGCTTGCCGAGAACCGGCTAGTATGTATAGAATATATTATTTTTATAATGAGCTATCATTTTTTATTCAGATTCTTCAATTGTGGCTTTTTTTTGCAAAACCCGGCTCGTTCCAAAATTGTTGAAACATGAACTATGAATGTAATTTAGTAAATAAATATATCAACATGGCTTCATAACCAGGGCTGTGAAGTCGGAATCGGAGTCGTGAAGTCTCGGTATTTTGGCCGGAGTCTTAGTCGTAAAAAATGAGCGACTCGATTTTTGTTTTTAAATATGTTAAATGATGTTTATTCCAACAAAATACTACAAAGTATTGACATTGGTATGCTTGGATGGCTAAAGATGATTTGATGGAATAAATATATATAAGTTTAAATGAAATTATTAAAAAAAAGTCTCAGTCTTCTTTTTTTTACATGACTCCACAGTTCATAGCATACAAAATATTATTCAAAGGTAATGTAAAACTAAAAATACTTTTAAAATTTATATTATTTTACAAAATTAAATTCAAGTGTTATTTTTTATCCATTTTTGAACGAGCCGTGTTTGCAAACAATATTCTCATTTTTTAGTTAATTTATAACAAAATCTTTTCATTTAACGACCAAACGAGCAAATGGTTTTTTCATCCCATTGTCAGTCCAAATTTAGATCAAATGGACTATAACGAAAAACGTTTTTCTACTAAGACTGCTTGTTACTCAGTTTCTCGATCTCTTTTCTGTTCAAAGAGAGTAGGGATAGAAAGATAGGTCTCGTTTTATGATGGGATAGGTGAGATGGAGTCTTAAACATTAGGCCTTTGAACAAGAATCTTAAATCGATCTTATATTTATCTCAGATGACTTTGATAAAATTGACATCAAATAAAATTATTTAAAATTATTTTTCGCATTGATAATTAACAATTTATTTGTTACAACACTATTGACTTTAACGATTTCCGCTCACAATTAAAAGCATATGCTTTTATGTGAAATATCTTTACGAATTTTGTTTTACGAAATCTGGTTGTAAGACATTCGCTTCCTCAAAGAAAGTAAAGAAAGGTAAATGGAGTTATGGAAGGATAAGTAATTTACTAGTCGCTTTCTCTACGCTCAGCTTTCATGATATGAGTGGATATAATCATTATATACAAAAAATACTTTTCTGAGAATTAATCTCGTGACCCTGCAACTGACTGGACAAACGTCGTTCACAATTCGGCTGAGTAACTTTGTTCTTCTTCTTTTCAGACGCTACAGTTCGGAGTGAAATTTTGCCGCCTCAATTAATATACTCTACTTCACTCGGTCCACCATCTTTTTACGTCAGTCACTGACCTCTTGCACTCGAAAGTCCTGAGATACCATCTATCTGTCCAGCGAAGTTGCGGTATTCTAACATTCATCTTCTCACAGGAGCAGAAAGTGTGAGACGTTTTGTAGATTTCTACTCATTCATTTGCGATTAATGTCAGGCGTTGAGTTTCAACAAATCTGTCGATTTCTGGCTCACCGTATAAGTTATTAAACTCAGCGTTAGGACCACATTAATTTAATTAAAATTGATCAATATTTGTTTACAATTAAGACACCCATAAAAAACGAAACCAAATAAAAAAAATAAGACAAAAGTGATTTCGGGATTATTTCCGTTCTGTTAACTATTTTCCATCAAAATATTATATTTTTCTTTTTTCATGTTTCATAAAATTTAGGTTTTTCGTTGATTGAATCGTTGGTAAAGCTTCGTTATAATGAGGTAAAAATATCAAGTTAACTATTTTTTGTGTTCACGCTACCGTCGGAACATTTTTCGTAATATAAAATATACGTGCAGTTGCGATGTCGTCATATTCACGATAAAAATATAAACGTAAGCCATGTACGTATTCTTCATGAAATGCACTTTCAACTGTCAAAATGATAAAGTGCATTGCACCGGAACCGGAACGTGTTTTCACTGACAGTGCTGCGAGTACATTCAGCAAATAACAAAAGGAACAAACCACAACTATCATTTAAGCTGCCGCAAAGTGACAACAATAAAATACACTCAGGACCCAATTTACGTGATGCTTTGGTTGTACGTGGCTTAAAGTACAACCCCTTGAAACTATTATGATGCAGGTGAGGCGACATGTTGATAGACGCCAACTTACCGTCGGTCCTGTAGCTCAGTGTTTCAAGAAATTTTATCAGCGTTGGACCTTTTTTTTTAGCTCTTCCAATGATTTAAAATCTTTATCCCTGGAATTTGCGGATTTACCCAAATAGCCAGCGTGGGACCTTTTTTTAAGCTCTTAAAGGGATTTGATATCCTGGAAACTAGCCCCTTTAAACAGTGCTGTGGTTCCTCAAATCAAAGAAATCTCTGTGGTCCCCTGGGGGGCCACAGGGCTCCCGACTGAGAAACCCTGCTGTAGCCTACGCATGGTTAAATATATATATGAAAACTTCCATGTATTTATTTTTTAATCGATTTTTATTCGGATCCGTTGCAGAGTACTAACTCAAGACCCACGCAAACGAATAGGACAAAATCGGAAAACGTTAAACACCATATTTCAAAATATATGTTAATGGTCTCTGGGTCAAGAAATTAATTTGTAATGAAATTGTAACAAGATTTTTGCTAGACTCGAGTTAAATTAATCCCGACTGTGTTGACTGATAGCGAAGTAGGTCAGTCTAACCAATTGTTCTGGGTAGCTTTTATCCACGCAGAGATTTTTGAATAGTAGAAACGTTGGTAAAATAAGGCGTTTTTAAATATTTTACTCTTGGTTATGTTTTAGGTTAGAGTTTGGCTCTCTACACATGTCGACTGAGTTGACTAGCTGTTAGTCGTCACATAGCGAAACGTTGTCTTGTTAAGCTCCGATTTTTTAGCTGATGATTAAGTAGATTGGCTTTTTCTTCTTCTTGCCATTTCTTGGTGAGCTTTAGCCACCTCTGTCAGTCTCCTCTACTTCACTCGATCCTCCGGTCTTCTTCGCCACTCGATGGCCTCCAAAACTCGTAAGTTCTGTGACATCTTATCCATCCAGTGAAGTCGTGATCTTCCAAGCCTTAGTCTTCCTTATGTTTGAGATGTCCACGTTTTCTACTGCGTAACATATTTATGTTAAATATAGTTATAAACTATACGCATTAATAACCGATTTATATATTTTTAATTACGTTGTTAAAACCTCTTAATTACTTATGTTTAAATAATCTACAATTTCAGATACACACTATTAAATAATATATGATTTTTTAATATTTTATTCAGTATTGTAGACTGACTCTTAATTTTCCTGTTCACTACCATTAATTAACAAAGTAATAAATAATTAAAATAAAATACACCTTGCATTGAATACTAATTATTTCGAACGGTAATAAATCAATACTTCATAATTAATTAATTATAATATTAAAATGGGTATTATATTTTTAACTGTAAGTACGTTCAAAGAATTTAAATATCAGTTATTATATATGTACGTACACTGTAGAGATTCCAACTATTCGTCATTTTCAACTATCCGGATATTGAATAGTAAAACTGAAACTATCCGGATAGTTTCAGTAAGTATGATAATAACAATACATTACTACACATATAAATTTATGTACTAAAATAATACATTAAAAACGATTTCATTTGTAATATAAGTCATTTATTCAGATTTCAACAATTCATATTTTAAAAATAATTGAGCATTAAATCTATCATATTTTAAATTTGATCCTAATTTAGTTTTAATTTGTCCTGCTGTTGAAAATACTCGTTCCGTTGATGTTGATGTTTTAAACTAAACACTAAAGTGTTTTAAACAACACGTCCAACTTTTTCGTTCTTTTTTTAAATTGATCTAAGTATTTAAAATCTTTTTTCAGATTATTTGTATTGTCGTCAGTTTCCGCGAGAGATAAAATAGAATTAAGAATTTCACGTTGTAAGTTGCATTTATTATCTATTCTCATAAAATGACTCCATACTTCCGAGCGTCTTGACATGGCAAAAATTGAATACAAAATTATAAAAAAAATAATATGTAGACAGTGGTCTTGATTGCTTGGTTTTCAGTGATGAATTGTAGAACTTGCACGCAAATGACGATGTTTCACGATCAACTGGTCCTGACTAAATCCTTTCCCACTTTTGTAATGCCTTAGATGGAGACAATACACATTTCAATACTATTCCATCATATTAAAATATTGAAAATTTGCAGCTGCATTAGATTACTGCAACGGCATTTCTTCAATGAATGAAATTTCGGCATTCAAAGTTTTTTTTTTGCCTCGAGTCTGAGCCGATTCGTCGAACTTTTAAGTGTTAAGATAACAAGAAAAGATATTCATAATACCCGAGTTTGGGGAAGGTAATATAAAACACTACTTCTAAGTAATGGTTTCTCCCAGGTAGTAAATACCCCAGTATTCGTATCATCTTTCGTCGATTTTGTAAAATATTTCATTAAACATTATAACGAATACTATCCGGATATTTCCCAAAATATCCGAATATCGAAAAGTTAAAAAGGGCCGGATATCCGGATATCCGAGTTGGAATCCCTAGTACAGATTCAGCTTTAATATGTTTTCATATAATCAATCACGGTATATTATAATAGACTCTGATTGTACAGGGTGTTCGTCGGAAAGGTATACTTCTTATCTAATAGTAACATTGGCTCTATATTAAGTTGTTAGAATCACATGTTAATCAAGTCCAAAGCATTAAAAAGTGAGTAATCATGTTACGATAACGTTACCGTAACGCCACGTTCGTTTTCAAAAAAGTAAAGGCCAATGATTCTTCCAGATCTCATAGCGCACCATCCTGTCACAATGGATGCATAGGTGATAATTTAAGGATTTTCTATAGCCCAGAGCTGACTTTTTTTGTTTGTAATGGATGCATTTGAATGAAAATGGACCCCATGAGCAAGCTGTAACATTTTATTGGTATTTGTACGGCGTATTTAATGGTTTTGTAGAATAAACTCTTCTATCAATTTAATTTTAATAAAAAAAACAATACAAATGTTTGTGGATAATTTTCCACAAAGTAGTTGTCTTAAGTCCAATTTTCGAGCACTCTGTCAAAATTGAGGTTGATGTATTGTTTTGAAAACTTTCTTGCATTGCAGCAATATTTTCAGCTGATCTTCTCGCTAGTTGTGGCCCAGACTAGTGCTTCTATCTTCAAAATTGTAAACTTAACTATAAATAGTGGGTTTTGATTGCACAATATTTCTATCCGCGTTTTTACGTAATTTTCTAACACGTTTATATAATATATTTCCATTATAAATTTGCCATGCCTACACTTCACGGCTGCCAAATATGAACTAGTCAAAATTAATGTTTACCAAAATGGTGACGAAAGTACTAAGCCTTCCCGGCGGACACCTTATATATTGATGATAAACGTACAAAATAAATCAATTTAAGCTCCTTTTTTATTTTGACTGTCTGATTACTTGCTCACAGTCTTATTTACCAGAGTTTTTTGTGGCATGATTCTCATGAAATAAAATTCATTTATTTAATTTCAATAAATTTACCGTTCTAAATCGCTTTGAGTACGTTGAGAAAAGGCAAAATATCTGTATTTAGTATTTAAATAAGTCATATCAAACTTAGTTCTCATGCTGTTTCGACAATGTTCATACTCCCAATGTAGAGTTTATCTTAAAATTATTTCTTTGCGAGAACTTCCTGTTACTCAGTCACTCAAACTCTCTTTAGATTAGAGATTAAGGATGAAATAATAACAGGACTAGAGGTACGTTAAACGCTGTCGCTACGTTTCATTTTTAGGGTCGGTGGTGGGAGGGAATTTCCGACCCCACAGACAGCCATGCCCTAGAACAAAAATCGTTGTTCGAGAGAAAAATCTGTCTGTACTGGGACTCCGATTTCAAACCCGTGAATTTCTCAATCGAAGCCAACAACGTTAACCATCGACAACAGAACCGGCTATAAAGCACCTCAACTTAATTTTAAGTTGTTTGCATTCCGTCGCTAATCCACTCTTTTGGGGAGTGCGCGTTAATAAAAAATGAAGCTATAGATCAGTGATTCCCAAACTTATTATGCTCGTGGACCTTTTTTGGAGAAAAACCTGACCATGGACAACCAAGTGAAATAACTACATAACTGCATAATAAACAATTATACATTTTATTTTGATGACTTGAATGGTAAATTTTGATATAATGAAATATAAATAAAACATTTTGATATTTAAAGTAGTATGTATTACAATTATAACATTAGTTTTAAAACACAAAAACATTTTTTTAGTGTGGTGTACTGGGACTGGGCGGTGGAATGATATTAGATTATTTATGTTTGATTTTATGTTTGTGAGAAACAATCGTAAGTCTCCACGAGCACTAATTTCCAGTCCGGTTATTTTATTATGATAAGATTCATAACTGCACTAAATGCACTTGTACTAAATAGGAAGACGGGAAAGCAATCAACAGCTTTTTATGTGTATTTGCAACCTGAATTTGTGGTAGCCCTGTCAAACATTGGTTTCAGTTCCTCATCTGGAAATAATTTAATAAATTACTCCTGTATTATTGTAGTATGGATTCATCTGAGTTTGTATGTCTACTTGCAAAAGGAATTTGAGACAACTAAGTGAAGAATTTCTTTTCATTTTCACATCACACATTCAGGATTATGAAAGTTAATCAAAATCGGTATTTCGATATTTCAAAATATCGTAATTGATTTTATTTTTTTACCATGTCCGCTCCAAATGTAAAGCATATGGACTCTTAATAGATTTTATCTCAACAGAAGTGTTTCTATGAGAACTGCTTGTTACTCAGTTGATAAAACCTTTCTTTTTTTTCAAAGAGAGTATGAAGAGAAGGATAAGACTAGGACAGGACTAGTGGTTAGCTAATCACTCTTGATACGACCCGTTCATATGATAGGTGGGCGGGAGGCGGGAATTCAAGACATCACATACATCCATGCCTTCGAATAGAAATTCATAAATCGATTGAAAAATCAATTTTATAAAATTCTTCTGTACTGGGATTCGAACCCGTGACCTCCGTAACCGAAGCCAACGACGTTGACCACTTGACCACACAGGCGGCAATCAAAAAATAATTAATAAATAAATTAAAATATTAATTTTAAAAAAATCTTTTAACATATTTTAATTCAACGTGAACATTTGTATTAAAATATTTCATAGCTTTTACGTGTACAAAATTTAATTTTAGCTAGTTTTCAATACCGAAATATCACTCATAGCTAATTTTTATTAAATCTTTTTTTGTTATCAATTAAATTTGATCTACATAAATACGGTCTTTGGACGTTTTTCTTGACACAATAGCATGTTCTTATTGGGGGGGACATGTTAATTTTTTTATGGTATGACTCTCTTGCAGTGTTTTTTTGTTTGTACGTATTTACCATGTAAACAAAGATTTGGCTGTACTTACTTTAAAAGCTTAATTGTTGAATTGTTAACTAATTGTAAATAACATGTAAATTTTATTATTAATTTATTTTAATTTGTTAAATTTACTAGCTCGCCACTGGCACCCTGTTCATTTTTTACAACATTTTTATTATGGAATATAATATTCAGGAATTTTTAACTCAACTGAGATGTTTTAAAAAATATATGAAGCTAGATTTTATCAATTGCACGAATGTTTGTAAATAAGTCACTTAATAATTTTGCTTTATTAAAGGTGTCGCTGTAGACTGCTACACTCATCTTTAATACATCAATTTATGAAATTGTCCTAACGAGAAATCAGACCCATGGACACACAACCGAATATGACGACTTCCAAGAGCGCTGACCACTCGGTTAACGTGCCTGCGTCTAAAACGAATACATATGTAATAGTTCAAAAAGACTGCAGAATAAAAGTACGTATGTATGTCCGTCGAAAACATTTTGTTCGCCGATGCTTTTTTTTAAATGTATGGGCACATCATAAAATAAAATTTATCACAACGAGTTGGGCAGCGTTCTTCTTTATCGGAACAGTTCACTAACTGATCGTTTTGTTTTAACCCCGCTGCACTAATCGGGGTGAATTTGACTAACGGCCATTTTATCAAAGCGTTTTCATCAGCTACTCAGAGAAAGAAAAGGATCGTAAGTAATAGATAGAGATTTTAGTCAAAAAAAATATTGTGGAACACAAATATTACGTACTGTTTATATTAAAATATCGATTGACTTATGATAAGATAATATAATTCTCACGAATAATATACCTGAATGTATTACGGTTGGCGTTGTGGGCTTTCGTGCTGGATCTCACGGGTTCGAGTCCCAGTACGAACAGCATTTTTACGATTGATTCATCGATTTCTGTTTGAAGGCATGGGTGTTTGTGATATCTAAAAATTCCCTCCCAGCCTTTCCGATCCTTTCATAACTGGGCGTAGCGATTAGTTAAGCACAAACAGTTATCAAAAAAAATATCTGTTGAGATACCTTCACTAGGAGGCCATGTGCTCCACATTAGGAGCGGACATAGATTTTTAAAAAATGATATGTCTTTCAATGATTGTATTATTATTTTTAAAAATTTGTTTATGATTAATAAATATGTTTAATGACGGTATTTTATATCAAAATGTCGATTTTTATTCACTCAAACGGTATGGCGATCACAATTGGCCATATTTTATTGTATTGCAATCTATCCTGAAATTCAATGATTTTTAAACATGATGTAATTATTTTTAAAGACTTAGTATGCGTAGAGTTTGATAGATTATACATATTGATGTCGACGGCTCAATTACAACAAGGGACGCCCAAGATGAGATTCATTTGAATCTGTGAAAAGGATTTCAGTGGCGCTTACTTGAGTTATTATAAGAAGTATCTGCTCTCGTACGAAACACATTCATTACTTCTTTAGATATAGCCACCATTCCTTAGAATCTATTGATTCTTTGTTTGGCATGTCATTTGTTCTATAAAGAAAATACTAACTCAATTTTGTAATAAAGACATCTGTTATCGCACTTTATTTTAAAGTTTGTCTTCTATTTGCACTTGAAGATGGGAGAGTTTTTTGATGAAGGCAAACGGAAAAATAGATTAAGTGTAATCAAGATGCAATAAATTAAATATACTTATTTTATTATTCTAATAAATCTGTGATATGTTTTCAGCGTGATTGTCTTTAAAATGGGACCGAGGCAGAACGTTCGCTAAAATCAATACATGATAGTATTATATTATTATTCATATGTTCATAGCATAACATAAGGTTATGTGCCCGTATAGTGATTGTTTATGATATCAGTAAAGTGCCAAAGCCAGACAGTAAAGGAATCTTGACATGTCTTCAAACAAAGTGCACGTTTGACTACCTTCATAATGAAAATCTTCGAAGACAAAACCATCATGAGTAAATATGTTAAACTTGCCTTAAATCCAAATTTTAAGGTGCAGAGTAAAAAAATAACCTGTTTCATCTCTGTATTATATTTGGCAAGAATTTATCGTTTTGAAAATAATTTTGGAAATTAATAAAATCATAAATATAAATGAAACATTAGTAAATAACATTTTAAACAAGACAAACAGCTAACCAAGCTAATAATTTTGTAATTAGTACTGTCAATGTTTGAATCTTACCCCTCCCTCCCTTACCCCCCCCCCCTCTCTATCCAGCGTCCAGTATAAAAAGAAAAAAACTTTGAACTTTATGTTGTATTTTATAGCTTAAGAATTATTTTTAGTTTATTCGTTAACCTTGCGATATTCTGTCTGGTGAAGTTTCTTAAAGAGGCGATACAACTCTCATAATTTTAAACACAGAAAGTGGAGTAACAAAGTTATTAAATTTAATTTTATGTTACTATTTTTTCTTTCTATAACGTAATGTATGTTAATTGGGTAGTTGTTTGAATTCTCATAAAATCTGGACCACTTTATCATTTCAACTGATAAAAATATCTAATTGACTTGTATATTTTACAAATAATTCATGTCATAATCAGCATCCAATATCTAAGCCACAGTCCTCTTTCTTCCAAGTCCTCTAAGTCTTCAGTCATTCTTTTTTAAATTTTCCTTAAGGCTGGCTAGTTTCATAATTAATGAAAAACACATTATGTGTCATTGGATGCAATAACACAGTTAAAAAAATTAAATCAACGACACATTTAGGATGATTCAAACCCTTTATCGTGAATTGGATGGCGACAAAAGCCTCGAAGACTTTATCAATCGTTCAAGGCGATCAGTTAAATGGCTGTTTGGCTTGCCTTACATAAAACAGAAAATAATTGATTAATTTTCTAGAACATTCTTGTATTTGAGTTCGAGTATCATACAGAGTATTTTGAGAGAAAAAATACTGCCGTGAAGACAGGATAGCAATTTCTAATAATTATACTTATCTGAGTAGAATTAACATATTTTACTATATATTTGTTTAATTTTACAGATTTTTAAATACATGTCCGCTTAAATTGTTGACCATATGGCTTCCTAATGGAGGTATTTCAACGGGAACTATTTCTACGATATCTATTTTTCCTAAGTTTCTCAAGCTTTATTTTTGAAGAGAGTAGGGATAAAAAGAAAAAGACTAGTACAGACTAATGACTGGTTAATCATTCTCGCTACGCTCCATTATTTCAGCATTAGAAGAGTGGGTTAGATTTTCTAGTCATCACAAACATTCATAAAAGAGTTTTTTTTCGAATACAATGCTTTTCCACCAAGTATTGACAGTGAACACCTTAAAGTGATTGAAAAAATGCTGTTTTTACTGTGATTCCGGCATGGAACCCAACGACTTTAGCGACTGCATAACGGACCCGATAAACGTAGGAATAATGGTAGTTTTTTTTAAAATATCAACTGATAAGTAATTTATTTTAAAAACGTATCGTTCTTAGCACATATTTTCTTTTATTTTGATTATAAGGGTTATGCAGGACAAAGCGCAGTAATAAAGTGAATTGCGCGCAGGTGTTTATTCCGCGCTTATCTCGTATCTGTCTGTTACTAGCAAAGTGATTATTTATACAATCGTCCGTAACATTGTATAACGGCGCTATATATACGAGAGGGAGCCGTTATATAACCAGTTATACAGCGAGCCCATTTTACCTGAATTGCCTTTTATTTTAACGCTCAATACGTACTTTCTAATGGTTGATAATATTTTTTAATGTTCCTATTGTAAATATACGGCCAGGCTGCACAGTACATTTACAACTGAATTTTTAATTCACAGCTTCCATTTTCACTACGTTTTCATTATTTTTTCTGCGTTATTGCGATTCCCACCACCGCTCGCTGCGATTGTACGTTTGGCACAAGAAATATCACACGATTTCTGTAGCGTAACAGCTTTATAATTAACCGGCGCACTTATTGTCGAACGAATTGTTCCGGAATATGTCCCGGAACACAAAATTTACGTGGTGATGCAACGTTATTCACTGTCCACGGCCACGCCACATAGTGAGAAATTTTACGTGACCCGAGATATGTTCCATGTGTAGGCCTAGTCTGGGAGCGAGCGCAGATGAAACGAGCATTCGAACTGTCAAAATCACATCGCGAGCCGAGTACTACAAGGGTCTATGTGGACAGCTGCAGGAAAAAAGATATGGGCATTTGAAATTTTGAATGCTTGTATTTTGAAAATTTTAAATGTTTCCAAGTTTCTTTTCGATTTTATACATCAATGATGGCACTGGCATGATATAACTATGAATAAAATATTGTTAAAAATAATTCTTCATAGTTAATTAGAAATACCCACGCTTCTATTAGTACCTTGTCCATCTGAAATTCAAACAAACCGCCAGTGCTACAAGGTTCTAACTGAAATTCGTATGAAAGAACAGGTTATTTAAAAAATAGTTTTACGCCTTTTATATTAAAATAAAAATAATTCTATTGAAGATATCTAATGTGATCATTATTGGAGAACATTTATAAAATAAATAGAGGATAAATAGGAAAATGAGTTTTTTTTTCGTAATTTATGTTTGATATCATTAATGTAACAAGTTAATATTGTAAAATTTAATAATACCACACTGCAAGAATACAAAACATCATAACGGTAAAAAATATCACCATTGTGTTGAAGAATAAAAATAATTGATCAAAATCAGATAATTGAAAAAAAAGGAATAAAATTATCAAAATATAAAAGATATTATTCAACCTATGTACATTCACACAAGTTTTGTCACTAACTACCCCGGTTTCGCCTTTCGGCATATTCAGTAGTTCAAGTTGAAACCACAGATATCTTGCGACGCGCACATAAAACTACTGATTATTGGAAATTTAAGCAAAATTTTGACTTCATATTAATACAGCATGTAGATAATGCTACGCTTAAGACTCCCCCATTATTATTTTAGTTTGGCTAAAAGTCAACTTTTAGAACCTTGTAGTACTCAGCTCGCGATATGTCATCATAACTTCGTCGTGGGAAGACGATACCGTTCTGCAAGCAATTTAACTTCACCAAAGCCATGATATATTTTCATTTTAATATCATTTTAGCAATTTATTTTCGTTTTTGAAACTTCTCCTTATGCTGACATATGTGAAAAAAACGCATTTGCATAAGTTATATTACTCTGTGGCTTTTATAGAATAATATCTATGGTGTATTAGCTGTCATCGCGGATAATTAAAAAAATATATTTTTATTGTAGGAAGCTTATAAACATTAGTTATGAACTTTACTCGTATTGTTTGCATCCAATAAAATCAAATAACGTTCGCTTGGACGCAACACTGACCAACATAAGATCAACAGGTGACGTTTCTGTTACCCCTTGTAATTTTAAGAAAAATTTCTGAGATATTGTTACCAAGACATGAACGTAGATGTTTAGGGTAATGTCCTGGGACATGTGTTTCCAAGTGAATGGGCCACTTAAATTAAACGATCATTCATTATATAACAAAATTTGGTCGATTCCGAAAACTATTATTTTCTCGTTCCTTGCTAAAATCAAGAGACCTTAAGAGTTGAAGTGAGCCAAGTAGTAAAATTGTATAACTTTTCTATCGGACTTATATGTACTATCACGGCTTCACTTGGTGTTTATTAATATTTGTTTACAAAAAATCAACATTTTAATGTTTAAATGAAAGAAATCCCCTTACATATTATTTCCTATTAGAATCATGTTAGGGATCGACCGCAAGAAAGCTTAAGACTGTAAAGTAGTTCCCAGTGCAAAAAAGATTGGACACCTTTACGAATTATGGCATAGGATATTGCAAGTAAACATGAATTCTAAAAAAGTACATGGTAATGTTGAGCTTGTTTTTAATAAACCAGTTTATGTAGGAGGAGAGCGAACAGTTAAGATGAACACGGAATGGTTATAAGATGATATTTTTAAGCTCCATTGTAAGTCTCAAGTAAAATAAGACGGTAAGAAAATATGTGGAACAGTTGTAAAGTCAAACAATTGTTAAGACAAACACCTTATGTCTTAAATCTGAAATACGGGGCTCCGAATTTCAAGTATTAGGGAACGAGCATCGCCACACTGAACGGCATATCCCTTGTGGTTTCCACGAGGTTGAGTTGGTACAAATGGTATTTTCATCGCGCTCGTAAATCTTTTCCGCTACAAGCAACTGTCGATAAAAATGAAATTTAGTTTTGTTAAGCTAATACATTTTCGACATGCTTCATGCGCATCTTATTATTTGAGTCTACTAAAAAGGAAACAGAATAACGTACATCACCGCTTCCTAATTATGTTCCGTAGTGAACCATTTTATATGAAATATCATAAAACAAGGGGTAACTCCTGAAACAATTCATATATGTATACCGAATGACGTAAAAAGATTATATCAGAAAAAAACTTTTTTGCTAAAAGTAACACGTTTACTTTTTTATATGATCACTGCTTATTCTTAGTGGTAAGGTATTGTGTTATATTTTAAAATAAAGAACTGTTCGTACTTATTAAACATTACTTATTGTAGATCAGAACCGGTTTCACTCATCGCGAAGATCGCCGATGCTCGCGAATAGGAAAACCAGTCACGATATAATATTAATATCATCGTTAATTTCAAATGAAGGAACATAGCTACAAGAGGTGATTAATGTATCTTTACACGTATTATTTTCAATAAAGTGAGAGTAAAAGTCAAAAATCAACAAAATTATTTGTCTAGGAATAAGAGTGGTCGGCAAACATTTTCCAAAAAGGGCCAGATTGTAAGAAAAAAAAGTTCGATGGTAGTGTTTATTATAGTGCCTACACTTATTTACATAGTACGAAACAGGTTGTTTCTTAGATGTATATATTTTAAAAGGTTAATAATAAACAACTTCAGAGCTCTTGGAAATTAATACAATTATAATTGAAACAATAATAACATTTTAAATAAAACAGGCGGCTTTCCATCGTTGAACTCATTTCTTTTGAGATTTACAGTCCGTAATGTAAGTAATTATTTTTTATTTATTACACCTCTGTTTGTATCTTACATCCTCTCTGCATCCAGCAGAAAAGGAAAAAATCCCGACTTTCGTTTTGTAATTTAAATATTAGGAATTATAATCAGTTTTTAGTTTATTCATAAACCTTGCAATATTTTTTTTGATGAAACTTCGTGAAGAGGCGAAACACGTGTCACAATTTGTAACACAACAAGTGTAGTTACAAATGTTGTTTTTTTTTTATAATATGTATACCTGAACAATTGTATACACATTATCCCGACTCACTTATTCATATTTATTAGTAATGGTACAATGGAACCTAAATGAATTTCTTCCATTATGCAACAAGAAATGTTTATAATAATAATAATAACAATTCATCAATCCGGGGTCCGAAATCAGTTATTACTATCATGAAAAATGATTTGTGAGTCAATTAACTGATAATCTGGCCGGTTTCGGACCGGATTGCAAACAGACATCGGGCCGTAGTTTGCTAAAATTTAGTATGTGCAATAAGAAATATGTTATTAAGCTACCTCTCTAAGTTATCGAAGAAACGCTTCTTTATACCATAAGTATTTCGGTTTTTTAATTATTCTAACGAACTCCAGTATTTTATAGTTGATAGCGTCCGTAAATTATTCAACTTATCCTCAAATACAATAATCCATTTAACGATTGAAAAAACTTTACGCTCTAGTAAAGTTCGTTTCTATTATAGGTCTTATCGAATAAATCTGAGGAAAATTCTACTTTTAAAAAAACTTAAATCAATATCCACCTTCAAAGTTTTCTCTTTCTTTTTAAAGCTTTGTTGCAATATCTGTTCTTTGGAAAATTGCAACGTCAGTAAAATAAAATAAAAAACTTACCCAAGATTCGAAACGAATGTAGGAGCTTTAAATATGTCTCATGCTAAATTAACTAATTGATATTTTCTATAGTACTGAGATTTTTTATACCTAGATAAAGGTCCGTTTATAAGTCACATAATCGTGACTTTTGACTGAAGCCGCCTGTGTGGTCGAGTGGTCAACGTCGTTGGCTACCGCTACGGAGGTCCTGGGTTCGAATCCCAGTACGGGCAGTTTGATAAATTGATTTTTCAATCGATTTATGAATTTCTGTTCAAAAGCATGGATGTATGTGATGTCTTGAATTCCTCCTCCCACCCATCCTATCTTATGAACGGGGCGTACCGAGAGCGATTAACTAACCACTAGTTCTGTCCTAGCCCTTCCCTTCTATTTCTACCCTCTTCGGAAAAAAAAAATTGAGCATCTGAGTAACAAGCAGTTCTCGTAGAAACACTTATGTTGCGATAAACTCCATTAGGAGTCCTAAATCGCTCTCTCTCTCTCTCTCTCTCTACGCCGTGTTTTTATTCGCAAGATTAGAGATTATTGGGAATGAACGTTAAAATTACACACACCATTCCATGTGGATATAAACCGATTGAAAAAAAATGTAAAGTTTCATTTGACTCATTTTAACTATTTTCTATATAATGTACATACAATGAAAATATAGGTAAACAATTAGTATCTTGCTTGGATCATATGAGTATATTAAAAAATATAATTAACTAATAAAATCGCATAAATTGTTAGTTTTAAGGTTTTTTATCCATGTCCGCTCCTATTGTGTAGCATATGGCTTACTAATGGAGGTATCTCAACCTACAAAAACTGCTTGTTACTCAGTTGCTCAACCTTACTCTCGAAGAGAGTAGGGATAGAAGGACAGGACTAGTGGTTAACTAATCGCTCTCGCTACGCCCTTATTTTATGATTAGAAGGGTGGGAGGGAATTTGTATGTATCGAAAACACCCTTGCCTTGAAACAGAAATCGGTTATAAGATTCTGTTCGTGCTGCAAATGGAACCCCTCGAGATCCGTCATAGATAAGAAACATTTATTTTTCATTGAACTATTATACTTGAAACAGTACAAAATGAATAAAATCAACCGTATTTATAATATAATATTTTTAGTTTAAAAAATATCTTAATAGCAGAGGCTATCTCATTTCGACTTGGGTGTTGGCAAACCTGGATCTAAAATCCAGATAATGGATTCCTAAGAAACATCTTTTCTATTTTAAACGGTATGAATTGAATAAAATCAGCCATCTTTGTAAAATAATATTAATTATTGTTTTTGAAAAATAAATAATGACAGCCAGCTATAGCATTTTAGTTTATTTTGACATGGGTGTTGGCAAACCTGAACCTAAAATCCAGAAAATCGATTCTTAGAATTTTCTTAAAATGTACAAACAACTACTCGATTTTCCAAATCTATTTGATGAAGCATTCATTGATGCGTTGACAATGTCGACATCAAAGAACTCTTAAGTCTACTTCATCTCTAATCTTGTAAAGTGTGTGACACTTCCTTTTCATCTTTGCGGGTTCACAATTGGGGAAAATAATCCATTATGGCGAGGTCCACGCGGTCACCTGAGAATCTTTAAATGACAGCTATACATTTTCTCCGTATTCTGTGTAAGTTTAAGCCGCCTTAACTTAAGCTTAAGATTGTCAAAGAAAATTTCTAAAAAAACTATTTTCTGATCCTACAAAAACGAAAAATAGGTAAGAATTTTTTATTTTATTTTGATTTTTTTTCAAATCTTATATTCTTAGTCTGAAAAATTATGTCGTACATGCTCTATAGTTATTATAATTATTAAATAACATCGTATTTTTCAACTCGTAAACATTTGCAACAGATGCAAAAATCACTTTAATATTTGTTCACTGTCATTTTTATCGTGTTTACGGTGGAAAAGCATTAAATTTAAATAAACACACTTTATTTTATTGATTCCACACTTTTTTTAAAGTTCAAGATTGGTTTTTCTCATCGCGAGTATTATCAACTGATCAGCTAATGTGGTAAATTTTTTAAGAAAATTGAATTTAAAAAATAATTGAAAAAGTGTACTTGGCGAAACAAAATAAGACGATTGTAAATGTCACGATCGCTAAGCATAGTATGTGAAACACTTTCAAGGTGTCAACGCCAAACTCTTGGGTGAAAAACATCAATTATTAAATAATAAATTACTTTTTGTACTTATTCAACTGATTTTTAATTTAGAGATTTTCAAAAGTATAAGAACAATGAATCGGTATATTTTTTCGACTACAGTCATTTAGAATTTTTTGGACATTTTGAATAAAATAATTATTTTTATTTGAATAATAATTATGATCCATTTTATTTTAGCAATTATGTTTATCTAATTAACGGAAAGAGATTGTTTACAAAGGATGAAGTTAAATAGCTTACATATTATATAATATACATAGTTGTCAATTGTGTTTAGTTGGTAAATGCTTGACTGTACCGTTCAGGCGAAATTCATTTTAAATTTGATATCTTTAACTACATGGGTGTTTGTGGTTTCAATTCTGCTCGAGTTTATCTCGAGCGGCTCACAAAAAATCTTATTGAGTTAATCTCGTTATGATCTTCAACTTCAATGTATTCGGCGCATCGGCATTATGTGCAACGCAAAATATTATTTATTTTTTTAATATTAAATACCATTATCAAATATTCTTCACTTCAGATTCAAACAATTAGTTTCAACTCCTTCCTAACAATTCCTTTCAAATCGATTTTTTGTAAATAATTCGAATTTGACTTATTTTTTAATTAGAAATATCTGAGTTTGGTAATCTGCTGTACAATTATGTACGTCGCATTTTTCAATATGCAACTGTTCGCTAACACGCACGATTGATAACATAAAAATACCATCAATTCAGAAAATTTACGCCATTTAAGTATCTTTATATCTTTTAAGTATAATTGATCCATCAAATTAGGCACAAAAATCTCATAATAAATTTCCAGTATATTTTAAAGATTAGTTCAATAAATTTCATGAAGTTACAGTACTTATGGTGAGTTATATGCCAATGCGTAATAGAAAAGATTACGCACATTTTCGTACGTGTATTCTCGTAGCATCAGTGGCCTTAAACCGGTAAACAAGGACAAATTACGCTCTTAGCGGAATAAAGACAATAAAATACATGTAATGATTTCATTTCCGTTACAGAGCTACGCCGTAGAGGCCCTATTTCGAGAGTTACGCGAATTTCGGTTGCTAATTTAGGGTTTCTAATTAGAACGCTACCACGTTTGGAAAGCCGTAGCGAGGGCTAAAAGCAGTGGCAGCTGTTCGCGTATATTTATGCACAGAAAAACTAACGTATTCATTTCTAATAATATTTTGAATTATCTACATTAATCACTCTACATCCGCAGTTCCTCCAATAGTTGCTTATCATTTCAAAATAATAATCTTAAATAATTACTTTGCATGACTCGCTGTTCCGTCAGCACTTTCTGAATTGATGAATTTCCTTTTTTAAGTTGTGCAATCAACAACTCAAAACTCTCAATGGATATTTTCAGTCATCGATTTTTCAATCAATACATTTTTTTATCTAAATTAATCTACTATATGGTCCTTAACGTTGCTCGGAGAGAACAATCAGATAACTGCTGTACTTAACCACGCCATCTTTCAAAATAAGTGGGAGATTAGCGACTGAATTAAAACACTATGAGTAGTCAATATCTTGAACATAGGGGGCAGTTGAGATAAAGTAACCTTTATTCAAAAACCTTCTAACTAAAATAAGTTCTTTACATATTTTCATAGCCAATTTTTATTCTTATCTTCAATCTTTATTATCAATTACATCTTTATTAGTCTCGCTTGGTTTTGTGTAAATAACCTTTTTATTATTTTTTCAGTGAATTAAAAATGCTGGCAATGAGCAAAATTGGTCATGTGTTGAATAAATAAAAGTGTTTTTAGTACAATAGATTGTTTTATTTTTTATAATGTCGTTTCAATTAATTTATCACTTTGAATGCGTTTCTTGTTGATTTTTAGTGGAGAAACATTAAATAAATAAAAAAACAATCGTTTTTACTAATTTCTCATTTTTCTAACGTAATCAGGACCATTTTCACTCATCGCGAGAGTTATCAACTAATGAAAAATTATGTCACACGAGACGGTCACAAGCATCCAACCTAGATCGCAAATGTTAAAGTAAAAAAAAGCAAATTTTAAGATCTTACCTGGACTTTATTTTTCCAATTCCGATCACTAGAGTAGGTAAAGCTCATAGCCACTGACGCTGTAAGTAATATATTATATTATAAAACATAAGCTGGAAGTGAAATCGACAATTTTAAAACACGTTTGTATTTCAGTACCAGAAAGAATTTATAAGATATGTAACGCCCTGTGGTACGTGTTCAACTCACTGCATATAGAGATTTGAGAATACCTACCATTCGCGAGTTTGTTCGTGAAATCTCTCAAAAGTTTTACAGTGAGGTAGGATTTTTTTAACCCAGCAATCTCTTATATTCATAACTATGCCGAGACAATGTCTAATAATCGTTATAGACCGAGAGCCATTCGTCTCGACGACCCTCCATAGATTTAATGTTCCAAAAATAATATAACTTATAAACATCACCCTTAGCATCACGGAAATGACTCTTCGATTTACTTTCTTGTGTACATATGGGTGTGCTTATTATGGGTATGGTATATAGGGAAGTAAATATATTATGATTTGTATATGAAAGCACATGGTGTTCACGTGAACTGTTCTCACTGAGGATTGCTCACCTCTGCAACGTTCACACCTTTCCGTCGGCTGCGGTGGTAAAGATACGCAAATGGCCAAAACATCAGCGATCAAGGATACTCAAAACACAATGACGCTAACGCGCCCTATGACTTTAAGCTTAATGAATTTGATGTGCAAAAAAAAACAAATTTAACATACTAAAGATATTTTTTATATTTACAAATCAATTTACATCACAATGAATCATCGTAAATTTGTTTTCCATTTTTGCACGTCGCTGGCGTGTAGCGGAGAAGAGGAAACGAAGTATGTTATAGAAGGCAAGCTTTTCGTGGAGGATGCTTCGGTTGTAAGCAAAACATCTGCCATCCAACTGCTGACCAAATACATCGGTCTAGAGATGAGACTCTTCAACTTTAGTACCTCATGGATTTAATATTTTACACTCTGAAGCTCTTCAACCAGCAAATCGAAAATTCAACTTCAATATTCATATGCAATTTCAATAATGTTAACTTTTCTGTTAACCGTGTCTTCTATTAATATGAAGCATATTTTATTAAAATATAACCGTTTCTGTTATTATTCTACAGTATTGATTTAAAGTTCGCGAGAATTATCAGCTGATAAAACTATTTTTAATATCAATTTCAACGATCAAATAATAATGAATAAATAAATCAAAAGCTTTTTTGGCGACACTATTTGAGTCACAAAAAAACACGAATCTAACCATAATCATAAATCAACAACTTCAATTTAATAATCACAATATTTCAGAATCCAGCGACATCTCATTTCATTGACTAAACAAGAAAGTAAATTAAACAGAATTGTTACCAAATAAATACAGTACGATTGAGAATCCTGGGGGAAATGTATTCATCGGTGGCAATAGCTAAGTCACTGAACAATATTAAACTTGTTACGCAACATTTTCTCAACGTCTTACCATTCTGCGTCTTACCAAGTGGTTAAATTGTGTTCCAACACAACATAAACAACATCGAAGAGATACTAGTTAATGAACAATGCTGTGAGGTTACTTCATAAATTGATGCTACGTAATTATTATATCTGGTAGTTTGCGACTTTAAACAGTAATATGTAATCACTTGATTTTCTTACAATGTATATTATAATACGGCTTTATAATCAATACCTTTCAAATGAGGTTTTGTTATGATAAACACATAATATGGTTTTCTTCAAAATTTAAATCAATATTACAAGGGCGCGATTTTTAGCCTCCTAATATACTGTAAATAGATATGTTTTTGAATAGTGAGAAAAGAATTACTCATGAAACTTTAAGGCTGTATTTCTGAGCAGGGGCGTAAGCTATTTTATATTTCATTCCTGTGGCTAAGCGGTAAAAGCACTAGTCTTGAAATCACATTGTTCTTGGTTTGCAGCAAAGTCAATTTCAAATTTAACATTTGAAGTATCGTGCATGGTAGGGTAAAAATATCAACGTATTTTAGTTCTTTATACCCTAGTATAATGGAGTTCTACCAAGTAAATGCCAAATCAATAAATAAATATATCGTGCATGGTATTTGTGTGAAAATCTTTTCTCTTCGAACTGATCGAATGTATTCAAAAATATTTTTTTAAATTTATTTGATGTAATATTTTTGATGTATTCGGCGGTAACTTTTTGGAAGTTCTTTTTTATAATAAAATTAAATTTGATAACTTATTACAACTGATATTCCAGAAGCGTACAAAATGTGACACGTGCTTAGTTTCTTTGAGAAGCATCATCAGACCATTGCAAGATTTCCAAATAAACTATGTAAACTAAACACGTGTCACATTTTGTTACACAACTGATGTAATAACAAAGTTATCAAATTTATTTTTTTATTGTTTTATGAAATTCAACGGAACTCACTTTTTGTCAAAAAAAAAATTCTAATCCATGCCCGTTCTCAATGTGAAGCATATGGCTGCCTCATGGAGGTCTCTCAAGTGATTTTTTTTACGAGAACTGCTAATAGCTCAGTTGCTCACCTTCTATTTTTTCCGAATAAAGTAAGGATGGAAGGATAGGGTTAAGACAGAACTATTGGTTAGCTGGTCGCTCTCGTTTTGCTTCGTACTGTAATTCAAACCTGTAAAATTGTCCACAAAAGCCAAAGACATTGACCGCTGCGCTATGGACCCGACTGTTAGGAAAAGGTGTCGTACAACATGTAGCATTAGACCCATGGTTCTGGTCACAGAGTAAGTCTATGGACCTGGTATTGTTTTGAACATTACATTGAAAAGGGACTTAAGATAAGAACAAATATTCAATGAAAAAAAAAACAACCGTATTTATTTTAACAATATAAAATTTATTTATTTAGATAATAATTTTTGGTATTTCTCGCCAGTTACGCCGTTTTTGTTACATTTTTCAATCATTTAATTTAACTGAGACATCCAACCACCGCAAACAAACATTTTGAAGCACATGTAAATTATTTTATCTCATTACAATAACTGTGATACGTAAAGCGATTGAACATGATGAATCAACTTTATAATGACATTTTAGAGGTACTAGCTGTAAGCCAGTTGCTCAGCAACGTGAGATTTTTGTTGCATTATAGAAAAGTCAGAAATTTACTGGTATGAACAATTGAATGCATATTTATTATTATATATGTAAATAATCTAATAACACATAATTAATAAACTCCGTTTTTATTTTTCCCTAGGGTACTCAAAGTTGTACCCACCACCACCCGCTACGGTTTCACACTCTTTTATAGGGTGTATTCCGTAGCGTAACAACGTTAGTCGTGTTCAAAATTTTGCCAGAAATGTCCCGAAAAGAAATTCCTCAAGACTTGGTTGCATGCACTACAGTGTGCAGAAATTAAAAGTTAATAAATAATTAAGTGCAGTTGAAAATATTAGATTTTATCTATTTAACTCAACTATTTATCTAAGAATTCTTTAAATGCCCTATAATTTGCCTTAGATGCAACAAGTCGGCATGACCGACGGGGCCGACAGATCCATATCCAGATAGCAGAAATTTTGTAAATTATTGAATTTTTGGAATAATGTTTAAGTTTGCTAACAACCATTTTTCGTAGTAGCAGAAATTTCGTAAATTACTTATTTTTTGGAATAATGTTTAAGTTTGCTAACAACCATTTTTCGTAGTAGCAGAAATTTCGTAAAATATTTAATTTTTGGAATAATGTTTAAGTTTGCTAACAACTATTTTTCGTAGTAGCAGAAATTTCGTAAATTATTTAATTTTTAGAATAATGTTCAAGTTTGCTAACAACCAATTTTCGTAGGAGCAGAAATTTCGTAAATTATTTAAGATTTGGAATAATGTTCAAGTTTGCTAACAACCATTTTTTGTAGTATATATAATTTATTCAACTAATTTTCAAATACGCTAAAAAATACATTTCGTAGAAGAAGAAGAAGACACGAGGACATCAGTACGCACACGTTTGTGAAAAGTGAGTGAAAAGCGAGTGAAAAGTGATTATTTTATCGACTATTAGTATATAGATTACACATTTTAGCTTGAGTCAATTTAGTGTCGCTTATTCATATTTTGTACTGTAATTTGGAAATTCTTTTCAAAGCCATTTTTTATATCCGCTTCCTATACGGAGCATATGGTCACCACATGGTTCCTCCAAAAGTATCTTTCCCATGCCAGTCTCTTTGATTCCCGTAACTCCGCTGAATACATCCTATGGATAGTCATCTGTGGCTTTCCACGACGCCAGGATACGTCTGGTTGGTGGAAGAGACGTAGGGTTCAGACTCTTTTGAGGCATCCGGAGCACATGCCCAAGCCAAGGTCCATCGTCGCCAATTGTTTATTAAACCTTTTTTATTTTTCGTTTTGGTTTTTTTAAATAACACCGTAAAATTGTAATTTCTTATCATTTGATAATGCTCGTCATGAGCGCAACCGGTCCTGATATTTTTAAATATTAGTGAAAGTAGTACAAATGTATATTGTATTTTATTTATTATAATGAATTTTCACCAAGTATTGACAGTGGACACCTTAAAAGTGATCAACAGATAAACATTGAAAGACCGCTTGAATGCGTACAGAAAAAGTATTCACAGTTGATTAAATATCTTAACGCTACAATTTACCTATTTTTCCCGGCGTCCGGGTTTTGAAGGGTCAATACCAGTAAAATGAACATTGCGGTACATTTCAAAATTAACACTTTCAAAACAATGGAAGAAAACTTGGAAGCATTTTATGGTCGGCTCAAGTACAGTCATGAATTTTGCTCTTCGAGTCGTTTCCCTCAGCACCTGCGGACGTTTTACTTTTTATGGCTAATAAAAGGCTTGAAAATTAGCATTATAGTGATAAGGCGATTTTCGGTGCGTTTGCCCGTTTCATTTCGCATCAATACCCCAGTTCAGTACCATGAAAACTGGATCATTGATGTACCGTTCTTTCATGGGATCGTTAAAAATGAACGATAAATATGGAACCAGGAAATAATTGTGAAGATATTTTATACATCAAATGTTACATTGTAAATATGGATTGAAACACCGGTATTATGCTATTGAAAAGTAACCAAAATCGATTTTTGAATGTATAGAAACCATCACAAATTGTTCGCAATGAAATGAAATATTTTAAATTTGCAAAGAGTTGTATGAATATTGACAGGTTCCAGAATTGATTATCATTTCAATGATGTATTATTATTTTAAGAAACTGTAAGCTATTTATGAAAATCACCTGTTTATGATTATTTATCTATATGTTTTAACGACGTTATTTTATATTAAATATCAAAATACCGATTTTTATTTGCTCGTCCGATATTGAAATCCTAATTGATCGTATTTTTTTGCTTTATTGATTTTTTTTTTTCCCATCGATTATATAATATACAAATATTGAATACTAATGGAGTTTATATCAACACATGTTTTTCTACGATGACTGCTTGATACTCAGTTGCTTAATCTCTCTTTTTTGAAAAGAGTAAGGATAGACGGACAGGGCTAGGACAGTATGAGTGTTTAGGTTATAGCCCTCGCTACGTTGTACCTGCCAGGACCGGATAGGTGAAGGAAGAAAATTTGACATATCACAGACATCCATGCCTTTGAACAGACGTTTATAAATCGTTAAAAAAATATATGCGACCTAAGTTAACAATGTTGATCACTCAATCACGGACTTCACGAGACATTACTGAATTTGTCAGGGCTGTGAAGTCGTTGAAAAATTAAACGACTTTGAATTCGGTTAAAAATGATTTGTACTTCCGGATTAAAACTTCCTTGCACTTGGGTTATGAAATCCACATATCAGTATTTTATCATATTATATCAATAAATAATTAAGAAATTCTTCCTAGATTTTTGTTATCTTACAAAATAAGATTTATTTATTTAATAGTTTGATTCTTTCAGTGGGACCTCTTATATTATTATTTTTGACTTATAAGCAGTGACGTCACTTTTAATTGAGCTTATATGTATGTATACAAAAAAAGTGTCGTTAGCTTTTTTCCGACTCCGACTCCAGCAATAACTTGTTAGCTTCCCACCATAACCCGTTGTGTAATATACAGCCAACTTTTAGTGGCAACCTTCCAAACCTCTATCGAAAGATAAAAGAAGTCTACCTCTCACAGTTATGATCCAAGCAGAGCTGTACGGGAATGATTTGATTGACTGAACCATGGCACTAGTGTGACAAGTTCAGCCACTTAAATCAAGTTGATGTCTGACTCCAAGATTCCGACTCCAATTCGACTCCACAGCACTGGAATTCGTCACATATAGTAAACTGTGTAAATTCTCCCCAGCCGTTGGAAAGTTTTTGTACAACCGAGTATTTTGTTTTATAGTTAAGATCGCTACTCTATTTTGGGTTTATGGTAATTAAATCACGCATATTAACAAGTTTTACAACTATGCGGGGGTTTCGTTATAGATTCGAAGACTGCCGAGATCCTTTTCATGGCGTAAGATTAAGAAGCTTCATTACCCCCAGGATAAAGTTTCTCACCCCTTGTGATAAACAGCGTTGCTCTCAGACACTGTGATTAGAAAATAAATTACCACCTTTCCTCGCGTTGTTTACTCAGGATCACTGAGACTAACAAAAATACAGATCCTTTGTACAGGGCCTATAAAATCTTTACACTCGCGCATATATGTACCATTATTTTATTTTCATACTAACACCACACTATGAATAGTTTCATAAGTTGCATTGAACAAATATATTTATTTATATACAATAGAACAGGGATGGCAAATAGAAATCTATCGATGTTCTAAAATAATTAAAATATTTTGTTTTTGATTCGCGATCTAGACGCACATAATATTACAATATTAATCATATTTATTCCACATCAAACAAACGGTTCCATGAATAAACAGAACATGACAAAACAGAACATAGACAATTCAGAACACATTCAATTTTTAGTTGAATGATACCTGTTTCTTCTTAACTATTTATTGGAAAAATATTATAGATTAATTGAATATCATACAGGTAATAATTTCAGAACAGTATGTTATAACGTGCGCTTTACTTTACCAGTCAATGGTGACTATTATAATCGTCGAATATAAGTGAATTTACGACAATTTCCGATTGAAAGTGTTATTGATATGCACGATTGCTGTATCTAATACGAATATCTAATAATATATTGTACGTTTTGTGATGTTCTGTTTTTTCATGTTCTGTTTTATCTTGTTACCCAAACAAACAACTTGTGAAATATAAATACGTATGCAATAGATGGGTAGGGTAGGACAGGACTAGCGGTTAACACTCGAGTACCGAAACGTTGAAAATACGATCGAGGAATGGTTGGGTACAAAGTGACTCCAGTTATATTTGCATTGAGGTATCATTTTATATTACAATAAATATCAACTAGATATTTTTGGTATTTAGCGAATGGTTGATATAAGAAAAACTTTGAAATGCGAATGCACCTCACCGAAGATAGCTAGTCGCACTCGCTACTCCCAGCTATTTAGGGATGGAGGGATTTTTTCAGACATTATAAACACTCCAGTAGAAATCGATAAATCGATTGAAAAAATGCTGTCCGTACTGGGACTCGAATTAGATCCATGAGATCCGTAACGGAAACCAACGACGTCGACCGCTGCGCTACGGGTCCGACGTTAATTACTTTATTTTTGTATTGAAATTGTATATGGTACACATAAATAATGATATTTATAAATGTTCAGTAACACAATTTTTTATTTTATATTATTAATTTGCGAGAATTTTTATATAAGACTAATTGATATATTTTTAAATTGCAAATGAACGCATACGGTTGATTTTTTTTTTGCTAACCTATTTCTAGTCTTTTGATGTACATGATTCAACATAAACAAAAATACTTTCACATGATCTGAATCAAGCGATGTAAATTATTGTTAGTTCCTTGGTTTGGTTTCCGTTTCTTGTAATTTGGCCCAAATATGCGGCTGTTCCAATTAAACGATGGTACAATTATTGTAGAACATCGCAGACACGAATATTATAAACAACATTGACATGTAGGAAATATCTCTTTCGTGTCATTTCCGTTCCCAATGTGAAGCAAACGAAATCCTCTAACATTAAAAGATTCAATCAGTAACTTGAACTCAATCGTTCTCTCTCACTAAGTCCTGTTTTATGGGTCGGATTGACGATGGATGTTGACAAAAAAAATATTTAGAATTTTATATCAATGTCTTGAGAAAGAAGCGAATCTATTCCAAATTCAATCTGTTTAACTCTTGATCACGCAATTGACTTTTACGTCAATCCTAACCTAAGGTTTTTGAATCAGGGTCTACTACTTTATTTCTAATAGTGACATTGATTTCCAAAAACTCTCAGCTATTCAACTCTTCAAATTAAAAATGTTTTTAAATAATTTTCCTTATTCATACGATTTGGTTGGTTTACCGACATATGAACTATGAATTATTATGTTATTTTAGTAATGTTTTGTTTTAACACGTATAAGCTTTGTCATGTATTAATTAAATATTTTTGTGTGATTTTAAGTGTGCATGCACGCCATTTTTATTTTAAATTTATAAAACTTAGAAAATATTAGACAATTATAAAAAGAAGTATTTAAAATGTATATAGCAAGGTGTGCTGCATACAAAAAATCTGTAACGTCGTCAAGAAATAACATTTGCTGGAGCTCTTTGGCAAGCTAAAAACACGCATTCCAAAGAACCTACCACTCCGAGTAACTAATTTTCGAGAAAATTCTCCTTACGCCCTTTGACTTAATGACCTCGATATATTTATATAATAAATAGACTGTGTTTTGAAAGGTGAGCTCTATTATATCAGTAAAAAACTGAAAATCAAATTATTTTTTTGTGATATATTTAAAAAAAAAAAATATATCTTTCAACTCCGTCAAATAGCCTTTGGCAACAAAAGCTTTTACTTGTTTCAAAAATCTACATAATTATTACTAAGTGAACAGGACGAGAAAATATCACTCTTTTTGTCATTTTTTCTTGTTATAATATATTACCTGTTCTGTATGTTGCTTTACCCATGTATTTACTCATTTTTGTGATAGAGGTTATTATTTTATGTGATAAATATGTAGCTAAATGTCCTAGTCTAATTCTTATATATTTACTCTTTTCGAAAGAGAGTTTTAGAGTGACATATTACTAATCCGCTACAATCCGGTATGAACCTTGGCCGCTGTAATCAATCTTCTTAGAGAGTTTATTTTTTCGTTTCCTACACCTGTCGCTGACCTCCAGTATTCGATAGTCATGTGACACCCATCCATCCAGTGAAAAAATTGATGTGAGGCTTTGTATTTTTTTTTTATTGAGAGAGCAATTGCTTGAAAAGTGGTACTTTATCAAACAATTTTTTTTCGTATCCATGTCCGCTTCCAATGTGGAGCATATGGGATGAAACGATAGTCCCACAAATGATTTTCTCCACGATGACAACGTTATACTTTACTCCGTGAATGAAACAAATTACCATTTGGCGTAAAAAAAAAAACATAAAATCACTCTAGTGTCGTATGTTATACTTTCATTTTATTCGCTTATTTTTTGTGTAGATTGCTCGAAGCAAAAGGGTTGCTCGATAAATTTTCAAAATGCTACGCCGCTACGTTGCGTCGGCTGCTGAAATAAAATAAATGCTTTTAAAAATGCGCCTAAAACAAAAGTCGTATTTTAAACCCTTTCGCCAAAATAACCCAGAAACAAAACTCTTTGGTATTCCTAGATTTTTTCGTCTTTATTTTTACGATTTATAAAGCGAAAAAATCAACACCAATTCGCTTTTATATTTGTATTTTTTTCAACGCATTTTATACGAAGGATATTTTTAATTTTGACTTCGAATGAGATTTATTACTTATTTTTTTATAATACAAATTAGAATGTTTGCTGTTTATTTGTGTCGAAAATATTAAAATTAGTAAGGATAAGTTTGTAAACGTTAAGTTTTAGCTATTTATTATATCATATCCTAAATAAGTCTGTTTTTCGACCATTTTTTTTGTCTCGCAATCTGGGCCATGTGATCTTCTAGTGAAACATTTCAATAGAATTTTTCTTAATAATATCTTAATATCAAATCGCTGATTTATTATTCATCAAAACTGCTTGTTACTCATTTTTTCAACCACTTTTTTCTAATAGAGTAGGATAGAGGGTAAGACAGAAATAGTGGGTAACTTATCGCTCTAGGTACGCCCCGTTATTTTAGGATTGGAAGGGTGAGAGAGATTTTTTAACATCACAACCCATACCTTCGAACAGAAATCAAAAAATCGCTTGAAAAATGATGTTCGTACAGGGATTTGAATCCGTGAGATTCGTCGCGGAAGCCATAGACGCTGAGCACTGCGCCACGGACCCGACCCGGACGATTCAAAATATGCCAAAGTAAATATCGATAACCTAATTCCATAGTGCATAATGTCTGAATTTAGTCGTATTGAAGTATGAAAAGTGTTTCAGAATACATACATTTATCACTTTCAAAGAGCAACCAAGACGTTATTAAGGTACATTAGATTATAATGAAAAATTCAGACGTACTGCACTCTGGAACTAGAGTATCAATATGATTCAATGGCTTAAGACTTAAACTTCTAGATTGACTTAACCATGATACTGAGTGAAATTCTATCAGAAGGAGGCGGGAAATTATGACAGCTATTAAATTGTTGAGAGACTGTAAACGAAAATCATTTCATATTTAGGTATTTCGCAGAAGTCAACCTGACTCAGTTAAGTGATAGAATGTGGAAATCTTCGCTAGTACATTATAAAATATTAGACATTATTCGAAGCTATGATATACTATATCAAATTATAACAGACATAATTTAAGATTTCGACCTAAGGTAAAATTTAAATAATAAGATTAGCTATTAGGTATCTTCAGGCATTCAAGTGTGCGGATGAACTTGAAATGGTAATAAGTTGTATCGTGTATATATAAAAACAAAATCACTAAGGTTGTATCTGTTGATGGCAATCTGAATTATGTTTACTTTTGGTTATTGTTATGGTTTTAAGGACATAGATTTAAATTAAACCGTTCGAGAGACAATGATTATTCTATACTATAATAATATTTATTTTTTTAACCATGTCCGCTCCCAATGTGGAGCGTATGGACTCCTAATGGAGTTTATCTCAACAGAAGTGTTTCTACGAGAACTGCTTGTTACTCAGTTGCTCAACCTCTCTTTTTCCAAAGAGAGTAGGGATAGAAGGATAGGGCTAGGACAGAATTAGTGGTAAGCTAATCGCTCTCGATACGCCTCGTTCATAGGATAGAATGGGTGAGAGGGGGGAATTCAAGACATCACATACATCCATGCCTTTGAACAGAAATTCATAAATCGATTGAAAAATCAATTTATAAAACTGTCCGTACCGGGATTTGAACCCAGGTCCTCCGGAGCCGAAGCCAACAACGTTGACCACTCGACCACACAGGCGACAATATATTAATCAACTCCAAACATTCGTTTTTTAATTGTATATACAGTGCCATTTGCTGATTTACATATTTTTTTTCTACTTATTTGCCACGATAAAGTATATTCCCAACTTTATGTACACAATATATTTTTATAAAGGCATCGAAATGGAGTTTTTCCTTTCTCTACTAGCCGAAACTTTGTCAGAATGTTGTAAATAGAAAAAATATTGAGTTGAAATGGCAATTTTCGTAATCGTAACTTTTTAAAAGTTGAATTATATTAAATTTACTTGCTTGAGAAATTCTGAACTAAGAATCAATATTTTACCCCGTGTAAATTTTGATTATTCAGTTTTTTTTTCCTTTTTAAGCTCTCGAACTGAACCATTCAATATACATTTTCATATTTATTTGATTTGCAAGCATGATGTGTAAACACTTTTTTAAATCTATGTAACTCTCAATTAGGGCATCCAATCCCGGGATCGATATTCGGAATTTTGGGATCCACTGACAATAAAATGTCAAAAATCGAATTTAAAATCTAAATTCTTCCCGATTTACTACTATATATTTTAATAACAAAACCATTTCCGACAGTGTACCTTAGCTTGTTAACACATACATATTTTTGTATTATACCTACATATATGTAAATAAATGGTTTGTGGTCTTACTCCTTTTCATATTTCGTTGCAGTCGTAGCCAGAAACATGCAGTTTTTTTCATAAATTTATACAAAATTCAGTGGCAATCATTTTTTTTAGGAGGGAAAAGTTTTTATCAATTTATACCTGAAATCTTAGACACAGGTGCTTGTGATATATTTTTTATTCGAATTGATCTCAAGGAACTGAGATTTATAAATAAAAATGTGTTTCCTTGGTCTTAAGCTGTTATGCCAGATATTTTGTATTCAAATTAGGGATATGTAAAAAATAAAAACATGAAATTATGGTAAATGAACGACCCCGGGATTAGGGATTCTGTGTCGAGACGTCCCGGGACAAAAGTCCCGGGACTTTTAAGATTTTTTGCTGTCTTAAGTCCCGGGACATTTAACAACCAAGTCCCGGGACTTAAGACAGCCAAATTGTACATTTTTAATTTTGAAAAAACCATTCTAACAAATAAAAATTGGATGCAAGCAATCGCTAATGTGACCTAAAAAGTTAATTTTAAAGTTACATTGGTGTCTATCCACGGGATCAGTTTTGAAAAAAATGCATTATATTTAGGCTAAAGATTAAAGGCCGGGGTTTTAACAAAATTAAGTATGCATTTATAACAGGAATCTTATAAAAGAAACAGCTGTTTGGATTTATAATTGTTGAAGTTTCAAATAACATCTATTTATATATTGTAATACAAAACAACCATTTTTAATGGGTAGAAAGAGACATGCAGAAATACAAAAAAAACTTAGACACGTGTTCGCTTACCTATTTTTGCAGCATGGGATAATCGCACAGAATTCTAAGAATTAATGGAACCAATAGTTATTTCTAGAAAATTATGTTATAAATCAAGGCGGCTTATAAACTTTTATTACCAACCGTTCTGCTAAGACTAATTGATTTTCGAAAAGAATACACGAAAGATTTTGACAAATGCTCCAAAACAATATTTTTGAAATACGGAGATAATTTACTACAACGTCTTTTCTCCGTGGAAAAAGATATCGAGGTATCTGAAGAAAATACCGATGATGAGATAAATATTGCAGAACTGTCACTTGATTCCAAAATACAAAAGATTTCTCCATTAAAAACTAAAGGAATTTAATATTTTAAAATCAACTGAAGAACGGAAACAAAGATTATTTTTTTATATATAACATTAAAGCAACATCGACTTACAATGAAGATGAGCAACAACGTTTATTACAAAAATAAGAAATCGGCTGTCTGATTCGTCATTAAATTCATTATTATTTTTAAAAGCATATTTTGATAAGCAAGAATAAAATATTAACTTTTGTGTAAATAATACATACTATGTATGATTTGAGGTTGTGACTTTATTATTGAATTAATTTAATATTTTTATTATTAATAAATAAATGTGTTCAAAAGATGTATTTTTTTAATTAACGCATACTTTCGCCGCCCTTTTAAAGTACGCATGAAAAAAAAATACGTCTAACAGCGTAAAAAAATGCTCAAAAAAAATAGTTTAATTGAAACGAAATATTAAAAACGTTTTAGAGAGAAAGATATCTTCATTTATGTTATTAGAAATTTGTTTAAATCAATTCATAATCGTATTAAAAATATAACTAGCAAAAACAAATTAAAAATATTATAATTAAGTGTTCATACCTGATGTTGTTTTATTTACAAATGTTTTTCACTATTCTACAAAGTTACCAATGTCTCAATAGGACAAAAAAGGTATAAAAGTTGTATTGTGATTTGTGAAGTAACGGTCATAATTTTACCCAATTCATTGTTATTTTTTCAATACATGAACCGTTATCATCCCTTTTTAGTAAATAAGTACTTACAAATATTTAATTTTAATAAATTCATAATTTTATTAAAGGGGAAATAAAAGTCCCAAGTCCCGGGAAGTCCCGGGACTTTGACTTTATCACGTCTCGTGTCCCGGGACTTTGAAAAACCCGAGACTTCAGAATCCCTACCCGGGATTGAATGATTTCGAATCTTAAAATCCCGGGATCACAAAAAAGGGTGTGGGATTGGATGCTCTACCCTCAATGTGGAGCATATGTCCTCCTAATAGAGATATCTTAACATTTTTTTTCTAAAACAAATACTCAATTTTTCTTTTTTTAATTTATATTTCAAAGAGAGTAGTAATGAAAATTATAGGACTAATACAAGCTAAGCTATTTTTAAGGATTGAAATGGTGGTAAAGATAATTTCAGACATAACAAAATACCTATGCCTTTGAACGGAACTTAATTAATCAATTGAAAAAATTCTGGACGTCACAGAATACAACGACATTGACCACTGCACCCACGCACCCAACTGATAAACACTTCAGTTGATCGTTACATCAATACTTGTTTAAAATAAAACTTTGGTATTGTATTGTCGCCTTAAAACTCAGCTATCGAATATCTACAAAACAATTATTATTTCATATAGATTTGTATTGGGAAAGTAGTCACTTAAGCACGTCTGGAAGACGAATCACGCTCTTAGATTCATCCATTTGATTTATCATAAGCCTTTAAAAATCCATTTCATTTGTTTTCTCATTATTTTCGCTGTTTACGATGCAGTTAGTAGAGTCGCAAAACAAACATACCATTTTTTTTAAATTTACAGTCCTGCAAATTAAAATTTTAATGGGCTTCACAGAGGTATTTAACACAAGCAATATTTGTATTATTTTTAGAAGTGAATCGATTTTTTTTTGTACGGGCTTGATGATATAAGGCAGGGATTTTTAACCGTGTGCTTGCGGACGCACGTGGTTTTCAAGCGACCTTACAAAGTATGTTGTATAAAAAAAACAATAAAATGATCATTCTTTACAATTCAGATGATCGTCTTACTCTATCAACATTAAGAAATTAGCAAGTGAAATACAGTGTCAAATCTGACCAAATCAGACCGATTGTGCTTTGTTATTTTTTTAATAAATGTTCATACTCTTTATAGTATTTTAATATTAGTTATATTTGATAATAGTTTGTTGATGATTCATGCATTCACAAAGTAAAGTCAATTGATAACCTTTTAAATAATTTATCTGTGAAATTACTTTATCTACGAAAACCAGAATATCGTTATTTTTGTCGGAACGAAAACCGGAACCAAACCGAAAATCAGTATTGATTTTTTAAGTTTGGTACATGCTCAAGCACGCGTTCTATGTGATCTTACTCCCTGCATATCATATCTCATAATTCTCACTATTTATAACTAATGTTTTTTTTTTAATTACAGCCATGTATGTGGTGAAGCATAAGCATTGGAACCGGATCGTGACATCACGCTTTCATACGAATACCATCAGTTAATACAAAAATTAATTTCCAATACAAGGAAAATCATTTCAAAATTATTTACTTGGAGCTGAACCAAAAACTGGAAATTTTTGTTTTTTTCGGAACGAAAACTGGAACTGAACAAAAATGTATTTTTTTAATTAACCGGAACGAAAAAAGTAACGGTTCGTAGCCCTGTTAAAATTGTATTAAAAATGTAATAATTTATTTTTGCATATCTTCTCACTCTTACAACAAGTCGTTCATTGATAACTTTCCATGCGTAATGCGTCTTGTGACTAAGTCAAAATGTCGTGATGCGGACCACGAAATGGAAACCTTTCCAATTTCTCGCTCTGTAGCGCACCGACTTGAATCTCGGGGGATTTTCCAGTTACAGTAAGTGGCGCACTCAGGCGAGCTTTATTAAACATGTCATTTTACCGATGTATAAATAATATATAAATAAATAATATACAACAAGTCATTTTATTTTTGAAAGAAACATGTGATTTTTACTCCGCATCGCTGAAAAACTCATTTCGTTGATTGTGAATTTTAAAAAACTGTCAAGAGTTAAATATGTATTTTAAAGCAAGTAAGATAATCACGCCAAATATCTGTGTTCAATTTAGATAGTGTCGTCGGCCTGTTTTGTAATGTGCACGATGTAACCAAATGCCCTTTTGTGGTGATAACTGGTAGACAATTTAATAACTTAGTTTAATTAACAATTTTTAAATTAACATGTTATAATTACAAATATACTTGATTGGTTGTCGCTGTGGCAACACTTTTTAGTAATTTAAAACCATTTAAATGTCGTAGGGAGACGACGTGTTTTTTGGCCAGGGCCTAAACGCACCGGAATGCGTTCATGCGTGTTTTGTTTAAATTCAATTGTGTCAATTTTTTTTTGTCTTTGTTGCAAGTACGCCATTCGGAAAATAGCGTATTTAAGCTGTCTGTCCGAGAGTAATTATATAATTTATTTCATCTTTGGCGGAAACTAACCATAACGTAAATCTTTCAATGTTGTTTGTTTGCACGCGTGTTATATAATATGTTAACATTAGTGTTTTTTTTCTTGAAATTTGTAACTTCACACCGCGCAGTAACTGAAAGCCGGGTATTATTTGTTTAAATTGTAAATTGCATCCGTTAAAAAAATTGTATAATATACATTTTTTCTGTTGATTGCGAATCCCTATCAAATAAATTACGTAATCTGAGTGTTTTCGTTATCTATCATCTGCTTGTACCTGATTGATTATTCATAATTAATGTTTATCTTAATCGTTTTTTATTAGTGCTGATTCATTTTTCGGCTATAAAATCATGTATTTAAATTAAATATTTCTCACAATAAATGGAATTCTCTCGTAAAAAAATACGTTCTTTGTTAATAGATATATTTTTATTATTTTACTGATGAGAAGTATTAATTTTTATTATACCGCCAAAGAATAATTTTTCCCGTAATACAATAACTCAAAATGTATTCTCAGATATTTTAGATTGTTCTAATGAATATTTCAAAATTATATCACTTGTGTATGTCAAAATTATTTCAGCAAAATACTTAAATATGTAATGATCTGCATTAACTGTCTCGTAATAATTTAATAACTGAGATCGTTTGCCGCTTCCTCCTGATAAAACTTCACTCAACGCCATTATAAATTCAATCTCAAAGTGAAGTACTTCAGCCATTTGGTCATAATTAGATCCTCTTATATAGTTTTAAAAAACTGTGACGGTACAAACATTAATACAAAACGAGTATTGTTAATTTTACCGTTTAAAGGGTGGCGTATAGGGCTTGTCGGCTAAAAAAACGGTTTTTTTATTCAATTCTGTAGCCTGGTTAATAATAATAGGGTACATATTAACTTACTTATTAAAAAAACGTTACTTCTTTAACTTAAAATTGTCATAGTTGCAAAATAAAATCATACAATATCATGGCTGTGGAGTCGGAGTCAGAGTCGTGGAGTTCGGTGTTCTGGCCGGAGTCTTAGTCGTGCAAAATAAGCGGCTCGAAACATTTAAAAATATATATTTAATGATGTGTATTCAACCCACGATAGTCCATAGTGTTGACATTTCATGCTTGACTGACTAAAGGTGATCTGATGGAATACATGTACATATATAAATTAAAATAAAATTATTTTTTAAAAATCTTTGGAGTTTTTTTGCACGACTCCACTGCCCTGTACAATATACATCAATAAATGAGATGAAATATTATATTAAGATTTATATTGAAAATATTTTTGTTGTTTATTTTTTTTTATTTGTATATACAGTTCACGAGTCGATCAATTTTGAAAAAACTTTTAATTTTTTTTTACATAAACAAGACTAAAAACAATAAAATTGGATCTTCTATTCAATATCTTAAAAGCAATGTTACTTAGTTCATTAACCAGAGTATTTTCTAATTAATGAAATTTTGTTAAAAAATTAGAATATTTATTAATGACACATTATAAATGAATAAAAATTTAATAAAAAAAATCTTCAAGCCGTTGTAAAGAAACTGTGCGTGACCATACAGTCACGCTCGTCTTTATATGTTCGGTTGAATATTGTGTCAGGATAGTGGTAAGGACAAGTGTGGCCATATGGTCTCACGAAAATTCGCGGTTGAAATATTTCATTAGCTATATAGCTAAACGTGAAGTATTAAAAAATATTTACAATTTGACCTTTTTAGATCAAAATAATTTCAATGTAAATATATTAGAAAAAGAAATTCAAAACTTTGGTGAAATTATAATAAGAAGCCCATTTTTAAGAAAATAAACAAATGGCAAGTGCATTTGGAAGCCGTTTCCATTCTTGCGACTAATGAATAGCACAAGTCAGTATCTTTTTCAAGCAAAGTTGATTGTAGGCAACCATATTCAGATAGAAAAAAGGTTGAATAGTGGGATCAATAGACAACGGTGTTTACTGTGAACATATGGCCACGCTCGTCCACGGAGGAGAGATAACGCATTAGAAACACTTTTTTTACTATACTTTTGGCTTTAACAGACCTCCTTATTATTATGAAAAAAGTTTCACTATATTTGTAAATAAAAAAATCAAAATTAATGCAAAAAAATATATAAAACACCACTGCTTTACTTTACTTGTACACTTATTCGGTGCAGTCCAAAACCGTATGCGGGAACCGGATAATGTGGCGCTGAGTCACGGCCCTTGAACACGTAGATTTTGAATACCTTAGGTTTGCAGCTGATGTACTTGGATAATTCGAGAATTTGTAGTAAAACTCTTCTTCTCAAACACTATAATAACAGTAAAATCTCAGGTTTCGGCACCTGAACAAGTTAATTTATTACAACTTTAATCCAACGTAAACTAAATATAATCTTAATTTACTTTAAGAGACGTTCGATTCGACGTCCTTCCATAAAGTTGATTTTTCTGTTAAAAAAATGATACTTATAAACATGACCCAAAGTTAACTTGACTATTTGTTTATTTCCCCAAACCGGGACACCTAAAAAAATTGGTACTTTATACGTTCACACTTTCATACAATACATTTTTTATTTAATATTAGGTTCATCATTTTTCTTGACTTTAAATGATCCTCATTATCGCTGAACAACGCTTAATTCTGTGCAACAATTTTCACATTTAACGACCTATGGAGTACTACTTCTACGAGAAAGGTTGGGTTTTTTCAATAAGTTTACGTGTAAACGTCAACTGTATTGTGAATTTTCATTAAAAAAAATACAGTATTTACATTGAAATATACTGCGCGCCTACACCCGAATTAAAGTAATTTTGATTTTGCGAGCTTTTTCTTAAATTGTTACTGCGAGATTTTCTCTTTTCGAAAACGGAGCACTTTGAAGTCTCGAAGCTATGTTCGGGGACACCGGGACACGCCGCCTGAAAACAGGACTATCCCGGTGAAGACTGAACTTCTGGTCACATTACCCATATCACCATTAAAATGACTCTTATCAGTTTACTTCTTTATGTAGCATATTATTTATTTATTGTTTAAAAATTAAAAGTACAGTACATGACATTACACCTGACGCCAATTCACCATGCACTTGACAAATATAATGAGAAATAAAACACTACATAATACATACAAAATCAAGAAATAAAATAGTAAAACTTAACAAACAGTTTACAAATACTGTCACTTAAAATTTCCATGCAATGAGTTGATCAGTCGAACGGCCCTTGGAACTGGCGACTCATACGTCCTACGCGAGGAACAAGTTTTTAGAAACGAAAGTTTTTGGTCATAGTTTCGCCCACGTAAGAATAAACTGGGAGCATTATGTTATATATATGCATTATGTAACATATATAACATAAATAAAAAAAATCTTTTATATATATTATAAGAGAGTCATTTTTCACTATGAAATTTCGTGAATAATTGTAAAAGTGTGACTCAAAATACAGTAATCGTTTAATGCGGCAAGTATTGCAATGCCAAATATTTTCTGACAGATAAATATGACGTATACGTGTTGTAAGGTAAAATCATCAGTGGTTAACGATGTGGAATATACGACCCCAGCCCTCCGTTTTTTATTGTTCGCTCAAAATCTTCTCAAAATGCAATTGAGCTACCTTCTCCTCTAGTTGATCTCGCCATTTTTTAGGCTGAATATCTTTATTGTAGATTATCTAAGGGTAATTTAGCAGGAAATATTGTGCGCCAACGTGCTGGAAACACGCTGAATATCTTTTCTGTGTTTTTACGTAGGAATGAGAACAATGGGCTCATTTTTTTTTTGAAAATGTATTACAAACAAACTAAATACCTTGATTATTTTATACTATCACAGCTTTTAATCAGGGATGTAGAGTTGGATAAAAAAAAATAACTCCAACTCTGACTCTGGCTTTAAATTAAAAACCAACGCCTTATCGTTTTTTTCAATTATTTCTATTTTATCTAATGTGAAACATATGGCTTCTTAATGGAGGTTCCTCAACAGACGTTTTCTACGAGAACTGTTTGTTACTCAGTCGCTCAACCTTTCTTTTTCAAAGAGAGTAGTAGAGATATAAGGATAACGCTAGGACAGGACTAGTATCGCTCTCTCTACACCCAGTTATTAAATGATCGGAACGGTGGAAGGGAATTTTTAGACATCACAAACACCCATGACGTCGAACAGAAATCGATAAGCCGATCGAAAAAAAATCGTACTGCGATTAGAACCCGTGAGATCCGACACGGATGCCAACAACGCTAACTTCTGCGCCATAGACCCGACAAAACCGTTCCACTTAACTTACGTATATTAATACAAATATATAAATTTTAATGTAATCTCAACTCTAAATTATTTTTATGATAATTTAAGCAAAGTTGAGAAGATCATTTAAAGTAGTTACACACGGACACACAAATTAATTTATTACAAAATGTTTTAATTATAGAGTATAGAGGAGTGATGGCAATCCTCCACACACACAGTGTCCCGTAATAGGGGTATATCCAGAAGATAGCCCATACAAATTGTATGGAGCTGGAGATTTATTTTCTGCGTTGTAGTTACTCTCTATCGCTCATACAGGGTTGCCAGACGTCCCTATTTGAGCGAGACTGTCCTAAGTTCAATAGAAAAATCCCGAGTCCCGCATTGCAAGTCCCTTTAAAAATCCCGACTTTAAAAATGTGTGCATGTATAAAAATCTTCGAAATAGTGAATGTCCCGATCTGTGATTTTGGAAATCTGGCAACCCTGCGCTCATGTGACAAGTTACATTAAAAACTTGACAGTTTTGCCCGAGCGTGACTCGGGCGTTTATTTGCTTCGCACACTGGCAAGCTCGAGTCTCACTTGGGCGTTTTTATTTTTGACTTGCCAGTAATGTTTAACACGAGTCCCGTTCGGGCAGATAATATTTCAACTTGTCACTCAGTTATTTATTAGTTTTGACTGAAATGACGTAATATAATGCTTTATTTATTGGTAACGTAATACAATATTATATATTATTTTCGTAAAATTTAAAATATTGTAAACTTACATATTGGTTCTGATAAAATGTAAAAAAATAATACTAAAATTTTAAAAGAAAATTTGTTTTTTTTTAATTTTAAACATTGTAAACTAAGTGTTACAGTTAGGGAAAACATATCATTAAATTATTTATTTAAAAGTGAGTAATGGTCGTAAGATTTTTCCGACTCCGACTCTGGAAAAACACCTGACTCCACGACTCCTAGCTTCAACACTACAGCCCTACTGTTATTGTGCATACGCTTCTATTTAAACATCTCAACAAGAGTTTCTTAATGAGAACTGTATTTAAGCCAGTTGTTCAATTTCTTGTTCCTGAAGCAGTATTTTATTAGAGGAAGGGATATAGTTATTTATTCCTCTTTTCAATCTATATAATAATAGCTGATAATGTCTGAGTGTTTGAGTGTTGGCTGATTGAATATAGGTCCGGGATTTCGCCTTTTTTTTCCGATTTTCATTAGTGTTCATGATGACGTCTAGAAAGACAGTAAAAATTAAATACAGCAGGGCTGTCGATATATGTCCCAGGGCATTCTTCTTTTTCTCCGAAATATATTTGTTTGCGTACTTGAAACATTTGAATTAATCTAAAAAATATAAAATATGAATACTGCAGGGCTGTCGATATTGGATATAGCAGCTCAGCAGGGCAGCTCGATTATGATTTTTATGAATATATTTTATTATATCCGCTATTTGCATTTTTTTTTCAATCCCGGTGTATTTTAGTTCTTTTATCGAATTGCGTGTATTCCTAAAAAAATCCGCTTAGAGAATAAATTACGTTTAGATTTTCTGGCTTATTCAATAAATAGGTTTGCAATTTATTTGAGAACTATTTGTTACTCAGTCGCTCAACCTCTCTTTTCGCATGAACTCTTCTATCCCTACTACTCAGTAGGGATAGAAGGACAAGGCTAGGGCAGGACTAGTGATTAACTTGTCGCTCTCGCTACGCCCATTTATTGAAGGGTCGGAAGGGATTTCAGACATCACAAACACCCATGCCTACGAACATAAATCGATCGAAGAAATGATGTCCGTACTGGGACTCGAACCCGTGATGTCTGACACAAAAACCAACAACACTAACTGCTACGCCATTGGACCCGACGAAAGTAAAGATTAATACAGTATAATGAATTTTAATGTTTCGACACTATAGCTCACCGTTTGACTTGACGGACATATACGAGAATTTTTAAATTTACAAAAAAGAAGATAATGACTGTTTTCGCTGAAAATGCTTGACCATGTCGGTATTATTATTTTCGTAAGATAACAGATATTTCAGCCCAACTGTTGACGCACTTTTATTCTTAGTAATTTAGCACATCGAGTTATATGCCTTACGCGGAATGAGGCAGTTTTGCATTACAAAGGCCAATAAAGGATGACGGGCTTCTTTCTTGAGAGCATGGACGGAGAAACAGTCGGTTGCCGTAATACCATCTCAGATATCTTTTATATTCAAATAAACTTGTTCGAATAAAATTATATCCTTTGGAAAGGTGAACGCCCATTTTTTATTCACAATGCGGACTAACAATTTGCTTTTTTGTCGCATTTTGAGAAGTATATTTTATAAGGAGGAATGTATAGGATAGCGTAGTTCAAATAATTTAGGGACGAGATTCTTGGTTATCACAATGTTATTCAGGTAATACTGTTATAATCAGGGCTGTGTAGTAATAAAAACACCGTGAATACATTTCCGGCATTTACAAATGATCGGACTCCGCTTTCAAAAAATATGTTAAATTTTATACTATAAAAAAACGAGTCTTACCCGAAGTCTTTGTGTATTTTTGTTTAAACGTTAACTGTTTGTGTAAAAATAAAATACTTATTTGTATTTATCAGTTTAAAATGCTCGTAATAAGCAAAACCAGTCCTGGTATTATTATATGCATAATATAATGTCTTTTCTTTAAGCATTGACAGAGATAAATGAGGACCTCAATTTCAAAACCTACCTAACGATAATTTTTGATTTTTTTTCAAATTTTAATGCCAACTTGTTCTCTATATCAATATTTACACAATCAATAAATTTCCCATTTCAAAACCTCTCTAAATACAAAGAAAATTCATTTTAAAATACTTGTTTAGTCTCAAAACCTACTCAAATCCAAAAAGCCCACAGCAGTTTTTTTCACTTTGCCAACAATTTTGGTTTTTGGAATTAGTTAGGTTTTGAAACTAAGGCGCTCAAATGTTTGTATTTAATTAAACATTTTAAAAAAAGAGTCCATTTTTACGACTCCTGATTCAACATCCTGGTTATTATACTTCTTAGCCGATACATGTTTTTTTCTTATTGTACACTATTTTATTTTGCAAGGTTTTCAATTAGTGATGAGTCCATATAAATCATCAGACGGCACGCGTTTAAAAAATCATGATTAACCCGTGACATACCATGCTAGAAAAACACGTTTCCTGCCACGATGGCATCTCAGTTTCACTCTTTATTGACAGTATTTAAACCTATTTTAGAAGCTAAAAAATAATTTTAATAATTTATTTTTGCTTGCAAATATATTCTAGGTATCTTTTTCACCTTCATTTTAATTAGAAATGCTTTAATAAGAGCATAAAATCAGCTTTAATCAAATTCAAATATTTTGAATGCTTGATATTCAAAACTCGGCCTCAAAGCGATGTCTCAAGCATGTTTTATACGTGAAGGTCTAACGATGAATGAAAAAAATGTACCTTTTTGGTCATAAACTTGCCCCGCTGAGGCGGATGTAACGATAGCCAAACATAAGTTGATTATACAGCTTTTTGAAAAGTTCAAAATATTATTTGGACTATCCCAAAAATATTTCGTCAATAAGAAGTCATATTTATTTATTGTATATTATATTATATAAAGAAAAAAGGAAAGATTGCAGAGTGTGTCGATATTTTATATTGATTTTAATTATATTACAAATTGTTGTTTTTAACATGAATACAATTTACCAATCAGATTCAATCCAAGTTTTATAGACTGTAAATATTTAGTGAAATATATATACAAGTAAAAAAAGTATCATTATTGACTTTTAAACTTTTTCCTTACAGGTTATTTGCTTATATGATAATATGTTTACATATCCTAATAATTATTCATGAGTTTTAAATAAAAGATGAGTTCATTGAGTATCTCATCTTAAAATCTAAACTAAATATTTTATATTTAATATCACCGTTTAAAAAGATGATTAACTATAAATAGGTACATACATATATATTTAAATTAAATAAAAGCAACGAACTATTCAAATAATTCATCATGTCTTCATGTAATCACAATATGTTGGACTTTATTGAATAGATTTATATTTTTCTCGTTGCAGTAAGTTTATTAGCATTAGAAAAAATATGTTAAGGAAATGAAGACGCAAAGCATAATAATATAATAAATAGTCATATAAATTTTGATTTACTGCCCTACTTAGCAATGTTTAAAAGTATGTTGTCTTTGAAGATGTCGGCAACTATTTACTGAAGGCGTAATTGTACTTTTCTGCAAACCAATAAAGTTTTACTATCCAGTTTACAACATACGTCACTAAAAGGTTTAACAAAAATTTCTGCCTATAATAGCATGTTATTTCATTTAGTTTTATCTCGCGACAATAAACAAAACTATTTGCTTTCGGTGCACATGTTATAAAAAAGGACACACTCGACTTTTGGATACTTTTGGATACTAAAAAACTCTATTAAATTACCCACGAAAGTTTAAATTTATTTATTATTAGGTGTTAGGATTTTTATATCGTCGTCTTTGTTTGACTTAAATGGATATTGGTAGGTCTCCCTCTAAGCTATCTGTGATGTCTTTACTTCTCGCATGTTTCAATTCGTATATGTCTATCGCATTTTAGCATACAGAGATCGATTAATCGTTTAGAGCAATACAATTTCAATGATTTTGTGCAAAAGACGTAATATTTTTGAATTTATTTATTTATATTTGGATGTAAAACTATTTTTTCTAGGAATACCTAAAATGATAAATAATTATTGACAATATTAAGAGAAATATTTAATGCTTTAATGACTCGACCGGCTATGCCTATACCATGGGCACGGAGGTGTTTTTGAATTTTTGAATTTATGAACATTGAATGATTTTTTTAAACAATTTTCAAACATTCGAAGTCTGTTATATCGAGAGATTATTATTCAGAGAATCTGATTAAAAAAATATTTCAATTTAGTTGTAAATAAATATAAAATGTATCTGTTTTCATATTAAAATATAACTTTATCGACACAACGGTTAAATTATTTGTATCATTGTAATTTTATTGGCGTGCGAATTCTCGTTAAAATTCCAAAAGAGATGTGTCCACCACAATGAAAACACGCTACGATGCATTTGCACAGCGGTTGAACAGTCGGAAAGTTTAAAAAAACAAAATGCATCTGAAATTAAAACACAAACGATCGAACATGAACTGACTTTTTTTCACCTAAATAAATTACACAAAAAAAGCCAAAGATTTTTTCCTGGTTGAATTAAATTGCTCGGCGTATAAACAGAAGGTATAACATATTCCCTAGTGTTTTGCTGTTTTCGACAAAATATATATTTTTTCTTTATCAATCTAAAATCATTTTAAAAAGTATGCCTGTAATATTTTTTTTAAGTAAATGGTTTAAATTTGTACCAAGTCACTGCAGCTGCGGAGGTTTCGCAAAAAAAAACACAAATCCAGATTCCAATAATCACCAAGAATTGTGCCAACAATCGACTTCTCTCTGATACCTTTGCGAGAGATATGGTTTTTCAGTCAAAGGTTAATTGCCACCTTCGAGTCTAACAACCCAAAACTTATTAACATTTTTACATAAAGGAATTTCGTTTATAGCTATATTTAAAGTAGTTAAAAAACCTACAAAATGTGATAACAGTACAACGGCGTAGATGCATCGTCAAATTCGATTGAATAAACCATTTGCCTTTTAAGATTACTTCAGTATGACTATTTGGATTTTTTCAATCAACATGATCAACAAAAATCAACAAAAGTTTGTACTTTTCGTAGAACAGTATTCATTTAAGGTTTAAATACAAAAACTGTTTCTTTTGTTTTTCCTAGAAACATTGGTTTATAGTTTCTCCCTTAACCCCTCAAGCCTCCGAATTATCCTAAATATTAACTTTACCTAAAACATACACATAAACCATAAAAAGTTCAAATGGTTTCATAACAATTTTTTTGTTTTTCAGAAAAATGTTTCAACGTTCAACATCTGATATAGTACATTGCCATCAACGTACCGACATATGTACATATATAGCATGTAAAAAGATGGTTACATAACGTCTTGTCATAGTCCAATACTTAAAAAATAAAAGTATTATAACATTATTCAGTAGAAGTTTATTTAAATATCATAATAGCCGTGATCAAATTATCCATAAAATTTGTTTTAAAATTCAACGAAAACGAACTTTTGTCTGACGTAATCTACGAACAGGGAAAGAGCTGACGTGGAAAAGTTTTCATCAAAGTCACCCGCTCAAAATATCATTAGCGCTGTAAGGGTGAAACACTTTGCGGGTTCTGGTCTCAGCCGTCCACCGAATAATAAATACCGTTGTACGTTTTCCATATTTTACGGAATAAATTAATCGGACGAAGAAAGGTTGTCGGAGGTGTAGAAAGTTTGGGAAAGAATTCAATTATATCTCTACGGGGTTCGCACAGAAATATCAAATAATTTCCTCACGAACAAATCTCGCCGAACTCGCTCAGCCCAGAATTTTACCTCCAGCTCTTTATTACAAATTGTATTTTACTCTGGAGTCGCCTAGCTCGTAAATACTTCAAGTTTTTAACGAAATAAGTTATATATGATATTATAAATAAATATATCGAAAAGTCATTTTCAGTTAGATCTCATAAATGGACACGTACTGTGCTGTGTTTCTACAAACAGAAACAAATGACTACTTAACGTTTATCACGAAAATTATAGCAAAAATAATATGAAAATATGTTATATTTTAATCAGTGATTACCTAACAATGCCCCGCGTCGAAAAGAAAGTAGATTAAAAAAAATAAGAATACACTTTTTGCAGTCTTTTTCAATCTTATTAGTGCCATGCCTCCCTCCCCATTTCAACATGTTATAGTTTTTTTTTTAAATAATTTAAGATTTCGACTGAAGGTGCTTGGTGGAATTTCAATATTAAATTTGAATCGTTCAAACTATGTACATTCTCACAAATTTTGTCATTAACGACCCGGGTTTCGCCTTTCGGCATCTTCAGGCATTCAAGTGCACGGATGAACTCGAACTGACGCTTAGCAAATGAAAGTTTCGTGTTATATATAAGATATAAATGCATCACTGAGTCCAAAGCCACTGCTGGCGAAAAGAATGAGCCCATGGGAATGCCAACAGATTTGACTAGTGAGCAGTTTCAAGAATTATATAATTTGTTTGTCAGCAAAGGTTTTATGATTATATGATTTTATGGTTATATAGGGTATAGAAGTGGAGATGTGGGAAAATTTAAAAAAACTCTTTTTCCAAGAAATTTTAGAAATCAACAAAGCACAGCTGCAAAATCTTCCGATTTTAAACGAAATATCAAATTTTCCCTTTTTTTTGTGAGAATGTACATAGTTTGAACGATTCAAATGTTATAGTTACTTAACGAATTTTGAAAAAATGCGTCAAATAAAAAAATCAAAATTATCGTTACTATTTTTAATTAAATTTTCTTTAGTTAATATGTATGTGTATTATGTTACATGAATAACTAAGAAAAAAATAGCACCCAAATTAGTGGGTTCCTTGTGCTTGATATGAACTACGAAGTGATTTTATGTGAAGTAATAATTTGGTAAATCTCCACGGTTTGCGATATTCAGACGATTTCTTTTTTGCAATAAGAAATCATTCATTCATCAAAATATGATGATGTTTTATCATAATTGGGTATTTTGATTCTGTCGACACAGAGCCACGCCATTTTTTATGTTGAATAGTGTTTAAAAAGATTAATCATTTTTCAATTCTAAGTTTTTTTTGATACTGCATATCCATGTCAGTTTTATCTGTCAACATCAGTTGAATTAATAAATTCGAGAAAGCAATTTCTTTCAAATCTGAAAATCTAAACAAAAAAAATTAACACATATTAACGATTTGAATTTTCCCCCAAAACATTTAAGTTGCCCCCGGTTCACAACGGTGAATATCAATTTCCAGACAGCTAGTGAATTAAGTTATTCTATCATATATTTTGAAATAATGATAAAGCAATACCTCGTACTCCATCAGACACAAATGTCGCAGGTTCCTTGTTAACCTTTTTGGCCTCAGGAGTACGTGCAAAAAAACTCAGAGCTATTTTCATGAAAAAATAGTATTTACTTAGGTTTTAAAAAATATTTTTTTATTTTAAACAGAAAAAAAACGAAAAAAAATTAGAACATATTACTAAATGTAGGAGTATATCTTTAGATAAAGAAACCAATAATTCTTTGTACTTACTTACATAAAAAAAGTCATACAAAAAATGTATAAAAATAAAACAACCAAAACTGTATTTCAAAGCCAAACTCCATCCTCAAATTATACAATAGGTAAATTTAAGATTTCGACTGAAGGTGCTTGGTGGAATTTCAATATGAAATTTGAATCGTTCAAACTATGTACATTCTCACAGATTTTGTCACTAACCAAAATCTGTGAGAATGTACATAGTTTGAACGATTCAAATTTATACAATAGGTATGTCAAAAGGTCCGTATACATCTGCCTACGTGATATTCCTGTCTAGAAACCTGAAAAAAAACTTTAATTTCTCATTTACTAAAAGAAGAAGAAATATACAACGATAACGATGCTTTCAAATTTACGGGTATTGAGATAAATTGGGCTATTTCGAATGCTTTTTGGACAAGGAATGCTAATTTTTTTAATAAGGTTTGTCAGCAGGTATAATCTGTCAAAGCTCGCCGCACCGTTTGACCGAATTCCATCATAGTATTCGTCACCGAAGGCATCGTGCTATCTATCAATATTTTAATTTTTCAAACAAGAAATTAGGTTACCTGCATACAATCCATTAATTCAAAATATATTTTTATTGGTAAATGGTCATTCATAGGTTTATCAAAGGTCACGCTGACGGAAAATGATCACCAGAGCAAAATACGTGAAAACACGCGTGGAACTCTAAATATAACTGTTAAAAAAAAACTCAATATAAAAAAAAAATATTCGAAAATTAGTTTATTTTAATGATAAAACGTTTCTCCAGTGGGCTTTTTTTTGTTTCGTGATGTTTTCTTTCTCATTATATCGTATAGGATACATCAAAGTATGCGCCGATAGATCGGCGCTGTGTGGCTTTTAGCATAGTCTAGGTGCGCCGATAGATTGACGCTCTGAGGCTAAGAGGGTTAAAAAAAGTTCTAGAAATAACCAGGTTTTGTTGCATTTTTAAGTAGTCAGAAAATTTACTGGCGTGAAAAATAAATTACAAACCTGTTTATTGAATAAGCCATAAATTCTAATAGTAAAAGAAATATATCTATTTTTCAAATCTATTTTAAGTGCACCTCTATTGTATCTTTTCAATTTAAGTTTAAGTACCTTCACTTTTCCAAAATGCTGGAGCTTGACTCGCATAAGACCAGTCCACAAAAAAGGCTCTCTGTCTGAAATCACAAATTTTCGACCAGTGGCAATTTTATCAGCACCAGCTAAACTTTTTGAATCCATTTTACATAGGTATGTTTATATGCATGTTGATTGTCAATTAACTGATTCCCAACATGGTTTTAGATCAGCACGTTCAACTACGACCAATCTAATTGTATATACTGATTATATTTTGCAATCTTTGTATTCTAACTGACAGGATAACTGATGCTATTTATACGGATATTTCTAAAGCATTTGACCGTGTAGACCATGATATTCTCTTGGATAAATTGAGTGCTGTAGCATGCTCAAACAGGATGATTAGTTTTTTTGTTTCCTATTTGTCAAATCGACGCCAATATGTTGATTACGCTGGGTGCATATCAAATGTCTTTCCAACATATTCCGGCGTACCTCAAGGATCTAATCTTGGCCCAATTTTATTTCTTACCTTTATTAACGGTATTATAGAATGTATACGTGGAATAAAGTATCTGCTCTTTGCTGATGATTTAAAACTGTTTTTACGTATCAGTAATGAGTCTGACTGTACTATTCTGCAACAGAATATGAATGATATTTTAAATTGGTCGATTAAAAACAAGCTCGACTTCAACATTTCTAAATGTTTTTGTATTTCCTTCTCTCGCTCAAGATTACCCATCACATATAACTATGTGATATCTAATGATGCTTTAAAGCGTTTGTCTGAAGTTGTTGATCTTGGTATAAGATTTGACTCCTTTTTCACCTTTCATTCACATATAACTTCTATTGCACTGCGTGCAAGCAAACTTCTTGGGTTTATTGTTAGACAAAGCAAACCATTTGAAAACCCAACTGTGTTTCGGACGCTTTATGTTTCTTTGGTCTAAAGTAAGCTTGAATATGGATCCATCATTTGGAGCCATGCTAACAACCATTTTTCGTAGTAGCAGAAATAGACCTCGTAAATTACTAAATTTTTGGAAAAATGTTTAAGTTTGCTAACAATCATTTTTCGTAGTAGCAGAAATTTCGTAAATTATTTAATTTTTGGAATAATTTTTAAGTTTGCTAACAACCATTTTTCGTAATAGCAGAAATAGACCTCGTAAATTTTTGAATTTTTGAATAATGTTTAAGTTTTCTAACAACCATTTTTCGTAGTAGCAGAAATTTCGTAAATTACTTAATTTTTGGAATAATGTTTAAGTTTGCCAACAACCATTTTTCGTAGTAGCAGAAATAGACCTCGTAAATTATTATTATATAGATTATTATTTTATCGACTATTAATATACAGATATTTATTTTTTGAAAACTTTTTACGCTTATCAATCGGATTTTATTATTTTCATACGATCAATATGTACTGTGCTTAAAAAAAGTTATAAACCAAAAAAAAACCCTCAAGGTTAGACTCGAACCACGACCTACAGCTTACCAACCTAGCGCTCTGCCTTTCGGGTACAGCGGAATTAAGAAACGTGCGAAAATTAGTATATATATGCTTTGTTTCAAATAAAAAACAAAAGTTTCCAAATTCAAACGAAATTTAATATATATAATTTAATTTCATTGACTCTGACACTTGTTAGGTTGCCCGAGCGGTAACGATCTCAAGTCATAATCCAAGGTAGATGTTTCGAATCCTGACCGAGGCGCTTTTTTGTATAAGAATTCAATTTTTCAGTGATTTAATTTTTTTCGTCAAATAACAGTGTATTGGAAAAAAATGTCTTCAGTATGAATAAAAAAATGGCGACTGCGAGGCTGGGAGGAGGAGGGGGAGGGGCAGGAGGAGGGGAAATCTGGGACATCATACAGACGGACGGACGGACATTATCGACTATTAATATATAGATTTTTATACAATTATCATATTTGCTATGTTTATGTCGAAAAAAAGAGAAATCTTTCCCTTAACATAAAAATAACCATGAATACAACTAATTGTATTGTACCAAGTTGGAAAACATGTGGTTAAAATATATTTTTTAATGCGAGATTTGCTAGATTTTATGTTTTATTTCACTGTGAAGCTCTGAATATATCAAAAAATCATTTTTTTCAAAGTTGTGAGAATCGAGGTATTGTTTTATCTGGAGCGCAATACTTAAAAATCCCATATTTGAATAAATATTAAATAACACTACACAAGCAGGGGAGCTTAGAAATATCATTGGATTAACTCTGTGCATCGAATTTCTCTGAAAAGTCTTTCTTTGTACTAAGTTTTAACGGTATACGATATTGTAAGGTATGGTACAACGCGGCCCGTGACCGCTGATATCTTTTTTTAACTTGTCCGCTCTCAATATATAGCATATGAATTGGGTTTATTATCTATATATTAATAGCCGATAATGTTTGTAAAACGTCCGCAGTAAGGTACAGACCAATGATGACGATTTATTTTGGACAGCACATTTTTGAAATTTTGTTCTATCCAATGGAAGCGGCTTATTTTAAACAGCACGTGAATGTTCTGATATCGCCACGTTTGAAAATTCGATATTTCTTGGTGTAGAGCTAAAGTATAGTATCATCATAGATCATAATATTCGAATAATCAAAGACTTTAATTCGACTATTGCAAACTATGATTATAGGGCTATCGAAATGAATCGTTTGATCGTGTGAGTCGATGTGAGACTAATATTTTTTGGAGCGGATTTGATCAATTGAATCATAATGATGAATCTTTTCACGTCTGACCTTGAAAATCTGTTAGAATTCTTTAATACATTAAGAATATTCAAATTATGATATGGATATATCATAGAATAATATTTTGCTTTTTTCATACACTTGGACAAAATGTGCAACTGATTTTTTATTGAAAAATTGGATTTGATCTTTTGATTTTTATTGGAAATAATTGTTAAATAATTTAAAATCAGAAAAATAATTGTTGGCAAACTTAAACATTATTCCAAAAATTAAGTAATTTACAAAATTTCTGCTACTACGAAAGATGATTGTTAGCAAATTTAAACATTATTCCAAAAATTCAATAATTTCAATAATTTACGAAATTTCTGCTACTACGAAAAATGGTTGTTAGCAAACTTGAACATTATTCCAAAAATTGAATATTTTACGAAATTTATGCTTCTACGAAAAATGGTTGTTAGCAAACTTGAACATTATTCCAAATATAAAATAATTTACGAAATTTCTGCTTCTACGAAAAATGGTTGTTAGCAAACTTAAACATTATTCCAAAAATTAAATAATTTACGAAATTTCTGCTTCTATGAAAAATGATTGTTAGCAAACTTGAACATTATTTCAAATATTAAATAATTTACGAAATTTCTGCTTCTACGAAAAATGGTTGTTAGCAAACTTAAAAGTTATTCCAAAATATAATAATTTACGAAATTTCTGCTATTACGAAAAATGGTTGTTAGCAAACTTAAACATTATTCCAAATATTAAATAATTTACGAAATTTCTGCTACTATGAAAAATGATTGTTAGCAAACTTGAACATTATTCCCAAGATTTAATAATTTACAATTAAAAAACTGCAGGGCTGTCGATATATGCGCAAAATTAAATAATTTACGAAATTTCTGCTCCTACGAAAAATGGTTGTTAGCAAACTTGAACATTATTCCAAAAATTCAATAATTTACGAAATTTCTGCTACTACGAAAAATGGTTGTTAGCAAACTTGAACATTATTCCAAATATCAAATAATTTACGAAATTTCTGCTCCTACGAAAAATGGTTGTTAGCAAACTTAAACTTTATTCCAAAAATTGAATATTTTACGAAATTTATGTTAATACGAAAAATGGTTGTTAGCAAACTTAAAAATTATTCCAAAAATTAAATATTTTACGAAATTTATGCTACTACGAAAAATGGTTGTTAGCAAACTTGAACATTATTCCAAATATTACATAATTTACGAAATTTCTGCTCCTACGAAAAATGGTTGTTAGCAAACTTGAACATTATTCCAAATATTAAATAATTTACGAAATTTCTGCTTCTACGAAAAATGGTTGTTAGCAAACTTGAACATTATTCCAAAAATTCAATAATTTACAAAATTTCTGCTACTACGAAAAATGGTTGTTAGCAAACTTAAACATTATTCCAAAAATTCATTAATTTACGAAATTTCTGCTACTACGAAAAATGGTTGTTAGCAAACTTAAACATTATTCCAAAAATTGAATATTTTACGAAATTTATGCTTCTACGAAAAATGGTTGTTAGCAAACTTAAACATTATTCCAAAAATTAAATAATTTACGAAATTTCTGCTTCTACGAAAAATGGTTGTTAGCAAACTTAAAAGTTATTCCAAAATATAATAATTTACGAAATTTCTGCTATTACGAAAAATGGTTGTTAGCAAACTTAAACATTATTCCAAATATTAAATAATTTACGAAATTTCTGCTACTATGAAAAATGATTGTTAGCAAACTTGAACATTATTCCCAAGATTTAATAATTTACAATTAAAAAACTGCAGGGCTGTCGATATATGCGCAAAATTAAATAATTTACGAAATTTCTGCTCCTACGAAAAATGGTTGTTAGCAAACTTGAACATTATTCCAAATATTAAATAATTTACGAAATTTCTGCTCCTACGAAAAATGGTTGTTAGCAAACTTGAACATTATTCCAAAAATTCAATAATTTACAAAATTTCTGCTACTACGAAAAATGATTGTTAGCAAACTTGAACATTATTCCAAATATCAAATAATTTACGAAATTTCTGCTACTATGAAAAATGATTGTTAGCAAACTTGAACATTATTCCCAAGATTTAATAATTTACAATTAAAAAACTGCAGGGCTGTCGATATATGCGCAAAATTAAATAATTTACGAAATTTCTGCTCCTACGAAAAATGGTTGTTAGCAAACTTGAACATTATTCCAAAAATTCAAATAATTTACGAAATTTCTGCTCCTACGAAAAATGGTTGTTAGCAAACTTAAACTTTATTCCAAAAATTGAATATTTTACGAAATTTATGCTACTACGAAAAATGGTTGTTAGCAAACTTGAACATTATTCCAAATATTACATAATTTACGAAATTTCTGCTCCTACGAAAAATGGTTGTTAGCAAACTTGAACATTATTCCAAATATTAAATAATTTACGAAATTTCTGCTTCTACGAAAAATGGTTGTTAGCAAACTTGAACATTATTCCAAAAATTCAATAATTTACAAAATTTCTGCTACTACGAAAAATGGTTGTTAGCAAACTTAAACATTATTCCAAAAATTCATTAATTTACGAAATTTCTGCTACTACGAAAAATGGTTGTTAGCAAACTTAAACATTATTCCAAAAATTGAATATTTTACGAAATTTATGCTTCTACGAAAAATGGTTGTTAGCAAACTTAAACATTATTCCAAAAATTAAATATTTGACGAAATTTCTGCTACTACGAAAAATGGTTGTTAGCAAACTTAAACATTATTCCAAAAATTGAATATTTTACGAAATTTATGCTTCTACGAAAAATGGTTGTTAGCAAACTTAAACATTATTCCAAAAATTAAATATTTGACGAAATTTCTGCTACTACGAAAAATGGTTGTTAGCAAACATAAACATTATTCCAAAAATTAAATAATTTACGAAATTTCTGCTAACTATAAAAATAAAATAAAATAAATAAATAAAAATAAAATAAAATAAAATGAAATAAAATAAAATAAAATAAAATAAAATAAAATAAAATAAAATAAAATAAAATAAAATAATATAAAATAAAATAAAATAAAATATAATAAAATAAAATAAAATAATATAAAATAAAATAAAATAAAATATAATAAAATAAAATAAAATTAAATTAAATTAAATTAAATTAAATTAAATTAAATTAAATAAAATTAAATAAAATTAAATTAAATTAAATTAAATAAAATTAAATACTATGCAACAAAAATCTCACGTTGCTGGGCAACGGGCTTACAGCTAGTCATATTGAATATGAGTTTATTTCAACATAAGTGTTTCTACGAGACATGCTTATTACTCGATCATTCTTTTCCGAAGAGAGTACGGATTGAACATAGGGTTAGGATAGGAATAATGGTTAGTTAATTGTACTCGTTACGCTTCGTTGTTACAATGAGAAGGATGGGAGTGACATTACAGATGTCAGTGCCTTCGAAAAATTAATTTAAAAATCTACTGATAATACAGACCGTAACGGGAGTCAAACCCGTAAGCTAGGGAACCAAATCCAACAACGTTGACCACTCGACCGCAGACCCGCACTTTGTAAATTGAATTGTACATAACTGACTGATGATGTTGATGATATTCATTGATAATTTTTATTTTTTTTACCCAAAGTTTCATTTTACAGTGAAATTTTCATACAGTGATTATGATAGAGAAACCCCAATCAACATTTAAAGTGATTATTCGCCGTCGCGTACGATGCACTATAACTAGTAAATGAAAATACTTTTAATGGATTCCATGGAAACTTTGTGGAAGTTCATTTCAATATAAAATATAAAATTACTTGGATTATTCCACGTATTGTACTACAAACTGTGACACGTGTTTTGCCTCTTTCATAGGCATCTTCAGAAAATCTTACTTTTATTTACGATAAGAAATGATTAATCATTTAGAATTATTTTCATTTTGTACACTTTTATAAAATTCTTGGTCTAACACGACCCGGGTTTCGCCTCTCGGCATCTTCCGGTACTAATCAGTACGCGAATGCACTCGAACCGGGTCGTGTTTGACCGTGTGGTTTGGAAGTTTACAAAATGAAAATAATTCTAAATTAACATTCAATTTCCATCAAGCACCTTCAGTCGAAATTTTAAATTAGATTAATCATTAATCAACTATTATTGATTGTATTGCCATTATTGTTTGTTTGTTTTTCTATCATTCCCTCCTTGCCTCCCGTTTTTTATTTTATTTTTATTTTTATAATATATCAGAATACTAAAATTCAAATCATTCGTACCTTAACAAGCATTTGTAAAAGTAAGATTGTCTAAAGATGCTTCTGAAATAGGCGAAACACGTGTCACAGTTTGTAGCACAATCCGTGGAGTAATCTAAGTTATTTTATATTTTATATTAAAATGAAAAACTTTAGAATCGTATCTAATTTTATTTATGTACTTACTCAATTTGTTATTCTAGATTAAGACTTCTCCAATACTGGCTTTGGACTGCCTATGGTTGAACATCCCTGTTGTCAGGTGTAAATAAACATCAGATGTGAAATAGGTTACGTCGTTGATTCACCCTCAGTTGACTTATTTTGTTTTCTGAATGTAACAACAGCGGCACAAATCAAACGTAGTATAAAAGCAAACTAATGACCAATAATTCCTGTCAAAAACAGGCCATTTTTCAAAATATTACGTGAAAAGAGGGAAATCCGAATAAGTCGATTTGTAAGTTAAAGGTCTTACGGCTGGCTAATTGCCAATTATCTTTTTCTTTTCGCTACGGTAACACAATACGAAGTAAGTCCGACTCGAGTTTATTATTTTTCTTTTATTTAAATGTGGAGAAAAATTATGACAAGCTTCAAAAAGAAAATCCGAAAGTTAACAGAAATTTACAGAAATGTTTCATTTGTAATATCTTCTTGGAATGGCACGCTGAACTTCAATGCATATATATTTTTTGTACGCTAGCATTATCTTCCATATCAAAGGAATTGTGTTTTGAATATCTTTAAACACTGTATCATTAAAATATCTCATTTTGCTTATTTATTTTTAAAAATACGAAGCGTTCAAAATTTCCTTTGAAGTAGACTTATATCGAAACCATTCTTACTGTTGACATTGTTTTCGTATTTTTTTCAAATACTAGACTAATTTTTTATGTGTCTATCAAACGCTGAAATAATATCCTGTTACAATAAATAAATCCACACGCTTGCTATTCATCATAATAACTTTATATCAAGGATCAGCAAACCAGCCGTCTCTATTTGTACAGCATGAAAGCTGGAAATGGACTTATCACGAAGGCTATGAAGCAACGGTAGTACATAATTTACTTAAAAAAAACAATTAAAACATTCTCGGGGAACTTATTTGTCCTAGCGTCATCCTAAAAACCGTTTAAATCGACAACTTATAGAGAATTAGTGAAAAAATCCACCAAGATATTAAAAATCTTCTATATGTGGCATTTTAAGTTATTTACAATCTATAGGCAGCGGTGGGCTGCAAATATCTTAACAAGGGGATCGGTAAATCTTATCCATTTTTTTTTGTTTATCCATGTCCTCTCCCAATCTCGAGCATATGGCCTCCTTATGAAGGTATCTCAACAAAAGTTTTTTTTTCTACGAGAGCTGTTTGTTACTTAGTCGCTCAACCTCTATTCCAAAGAGAGTAGTGGGGATAGAATGATAAGGCTAAGACAGGACTAATCGCTCACGTAATGCCCTGTTGATTTGAAGGATCAGAAGAGTCAGGGGGGGATTTTTTAGACATCACAAACACCCATGCCTTCGAACAAAAAATCGATAAATCGACCGAAAAGATGCTGTTTCGCACTGGGACTCGAACCCATGAGGTCCGGCACGGAAGCCCACAACGCTGAATGAAAAAATGAAGGGGGAACTAAGTTTCGCTTCATAATAAAATTTAACCATCTACAGAAATTGCAGTTATGCGCTGATTTGATCTAAGACGAATGATTTTCTTATCTTAACAAGGGGCTCGTGCGAGCCCCGCCCCTGCCCCTGTTTTTGCGAGCTCCAACCCACCCCTGCCTTAAGGTTAGATAACGTAATTGACAGAAGCGATATCTATAAGATGTCCTGTGGCTCGTACAATTCGATATACACAAGAGAGACATGTAGGTATAAATTATAAGGTTATTTTATAATAAAAAGATAGACTCTCAATTTGAAAACCATCTCATAGCATACATATTAATCCAGTACCCATGTATTCACATCTTTTTTGTAATGGCCATAATCTGACTGCACTAGAAAAACTAGAAATTGATAAAAATAGTAAAGCCAATGACATCCTCAATGACCAAACAAATATTAATCAATCAACATTGCTAAAACCCTTACAAGACTATAATGTAACTAATCATAACTAATTAAACTAATTTGCTTTGAATAATCCCATACGTTCCAAGAAACACTAAATTCAGTTTAATAAATACAATATTTTCAATATAAATTAGAATGTTAGAGTGAATGAGAGGATACGTTATGTATTTCTTTATGCCAGTATATATAACTGAGTTGATGTTAATTTAAACATATTTTTTATTAGGACATCCAATTACGGTATCCGGAATCCCGAAATTCCGGGATACCGACCAATTTGGCGATTTCGTACTCCCGGAATCGTCTTTATACCGATTTCGGGATTTCGGAATTTACTATAAGAAGTAAACAAATAAACTTTATTTGTAACAAATGTGTAATACCGGATAATGTTTACATTATATAGACTGTGGTTGTTTTTTGAAAATAAAGGAGCCAAAACTCACTCTTGCCAAGCTTTTATGTGTTTATGTTACTTTTATGTTACTAACGAGCCGAGATTTTTCTTTCGATATCTTCAGGCATTAAAGTGAAATCCATGACGTTAGTGGCAAAACATATTTAAACGTACAAAAAAATTGAACGATTCAATTTTGATATTGAAAATCCATTAGGCTCCCTTCAGAGGAAATTCAAAATTAAAAATATAATCATCTCTTCGACAGTGGTTTTTTGCTAATGATAATTATAATGTTATCTAAATATATAATTTTACTTATTTTATTTGACCTTTCTTGTCACTTAAGAGTGGGCGTTTTCATACCTTCCTAGCCTTAAAGTTTTCAACCAGTGAGTGTCAAGTCTCAGGTGTTACCAACTACCAAACATTTAATTCAAAAAATAATATTAATTAACAAATTTTTGCCCAGTTTTCCAATATTGGAACATTTAGTATTTTGACTTCCACTCCATTATGCATGATGCAACAAAAGTTGAGATTGTACCAGTCTCAATTAGTCTACAGCTAGCAAGCGTGGGGATCGTTTCGTGTAGTATTTTTTTCAGTTTTGTACCTGTCAGAGTGAGCAGTGTCTTTTAATTTGGATCAATTACAGGCAAATTCGAGCAAAAATGGGTTAAGCCAACGCTGTGTTACCAGTACGTTAACAAGGGGCTCGTTTATTTTCAAAGATTTTCGCAGTGTTCCAGAGAAAGGGCGGATTTGTTTATCTTTCTTATATAATTAATTATACGCAGTAATTATTAAATCTATCAAATGTTACAATGTATACTTGTATTATCTAACAATACGCAATGCACCATAATTTAATTAATATCAATAGCTGAAAAAATGAATTTACCTACATTACATTATATTATTTTAGCACCAATTCCAAACGCTATATTTCCTTCCCACCTTTCCGATTCTTCTATAACTGGGCGTAGCGATAGCGATTAGTTAACCACTAATTCTGTCCTAGCCTTATCCTTCTACCCCTAGTACTCTCTTCGAGATTTTGAGCGACTGAGTAACAAACATTTCTCATAGAAAAACTTCTGTTAATATAACACATTCAGAGCGGACATGGATAAAAAAATACTTATACGGTCGCAGATAATATATATATATAAAAATGTCAGAAACATCGCTTCGCTTTTAAGTTTAATTTTAACATTGTTTTCTTTGTTTAACTAGCGGATCGCAGGCCTATATAAAATTTAACAAGAGGCTCGCGCGAGACCTTTGCAGCCCACTCCTGGATTAAGACATATTTTTTTAAAATTCTGTATAGCTGCTTGAATAACGGACACTCTCAAATGAATTGTTTGTATTTAAGAGTGGTATGTAAGAACAATTTGGTCCGCGGATTTTTTGCATGATCATCTTTGGAGCCAAGAATTCATAAAGTCACTTTGAGCATGCAGCAACTAAAAGTCTTAATCATAATTATTTTATAATTAAACATACCTTATTTAGATTTTACGATAAAAAATGAAAAATTGATAATTTCTATTTCATATACATACATATGTTTGGATTGTTTTTTCAAAGCAAGTTAATTGTCCGCGGCATTCAAAATTTTGAGCTTAGCGGTACGTGAGGTCCGAAAAGTTAACGACAGCTGGTGTTGGAGGAAAATAATTGAAGCTAAAAAAACAATTGAGAGAAAATATTTCTTCATAGCTTGACAAAACCGCCGGGACATCGCCGCCAAAACAAATCTTCCCATAACGAATATCTAATTAGAAGTAAGTTAATTTTTATTTATTACTTTATTTAAGAGATGCAAATAAAAAAGCATACAAATATAGAGATACGTACGTACAAGTTAAATATAAAATATTTGAAATTGAATTCAATATTGTGTGCTAATCTTACGAAATATTTTTTATTAGAAATACTACCATACAAAGCCATGTGTACTCGTGAAGTATTTCGTTTGATTTTATACAATATGTTCGCTTTGATGCAATCTAAAACTGATTATTTTCAGTATGTAAATTTTTATCGATAAGTAATTCGAAAAACCAAAAAACCCAAATTTATTTTTGTCTCGGCGGATTTGTTTCGGCGGCTTCGTCCGGGTGCCAATGCCTATGTTTTGTCTCTCTGAATATAGCCAGTATATCCAACGAAGTTGACACAGACCAAATTCTAGGATTGAGAGAACGATTCCTCAACGCGGAATATGTTTCATGAAAAGGGTTGACTCAGATTTGATGCACCATATATCGGTAATCTAATTTAAAAGCCTATACATACCAAACCTTTTGCGTTTTACTTTCAACCTCTTCTGCATATTAAATCTGAGACTCCGTTCTCAATACAATGTCGATACTAATTGAATAATGTAGGGTTGACTGTGTCCTTAAAACAAACAGCTATCTTCAAATTTTAAAGCTGGCCGTCGTGATTTAAGTACAAATATAGCACAGGTAATCTAGAAATATATTGCTAAAAATCTGTTCATAAAATAGTTTTTTTTGCTCTATTACAATATTCTTTCTATTTATCGTAGATATAATTACAGTCTCAGGCAGGAATGGAATGGAATGGGCTCGAAGGTGTTCGTGCGAACATTTTGTTTAGATAAACATAGACCGACGAGCCCTATGGTATATTAAGAAAAACAATATTCTCAGTGTAAATGGTAAAACTTAGAAACCAGTAATATACATTTATGAAGAAATCACCAAACTTAAATCGACAAATTTTTCTCCAGCTCGTATTTAGTCTGACGATTTTTTTTTCTCTTTAGAAGGGAGTGTATAAAAGCGCTCGCGTCCCGTGGGGCAAGAGTGGTCAAATCCAATATGAAACATCATATAGTTGCAATTATCCCTACCACGCGAACTCCGCTAACTCCGCAAAGCCTGTGAATTGTATACCTGTTATTGCCTAACACGTTCGATGCATAGTCAGAAATTACTTTTATAATACTTTGACAAAGAAATCAGAAACACTACAACCGTTTTGAATAAATCGGGGACGGTTCCTCTTGGCGACAGATTATCGTCCTGCACTGCGTAGCAAGTGGCCTCAAATTTTTCGTTACGCCATTGACACTGTGTAACGTAATTCGCTTATGTTTTACAAAAATCTTTTTTGAGAAAATCGATTTTTGAAAATCGATTATTAAGATACTTAACCGAATTGGACCACTTGATCTCTGCGTTGTGCATCCGTATGCAAGCAAAATTTGGTTTTCTGATAAAACCCTTTTGTTGAACATTACTGCCGCGCTCTTTTCGGTATTAATTTTGATTCGCCATTTGTCGCACCAGTCTGCAATTGTATCAGCAGCTGATTGAACTTGCGTGACAGCGCTTTGTCGATTTCGAGATTTAGCTAAAATAGCCGTATCATCTGCATATTGTGCTATAATTGCGTCGTTTTCTCCGACGGAAGATATGTCATAGGTGTATATATTGTATAATATGGGTCCCAAAACAGAGCCTTGCGGAACTCCCGCCCGAGTTGACCTTGGTGAGGATCGAATTCCATCCATTTTAACGTTGAAACATCTGCCTGTCAAAATATAGATAACTATCGAGTATCCATAAAATCTAAAAAATGGTGGTGGGTACCTTTTAGCTTTTGTTTGGATACTGCAATTCATAATGCTTGGTAACTTTATAGAAAAAATCCAGAAAATAAAAAGTTAGATTACTTGAAATTTAGAAGAAATACAGTACTTAAAAATGAATGGGAATCCCATGAAGAGGGGAGGAAGGTCAAAATCTTCAAAAGGTTTATCTATCAGGGTGCCTGTCAATATTCAATATAATCGGGTAGATCATTGGACGTTTCCAGCTGATAAAAAAAAACGATGTGCACTTTGTAAAAAAAAATCCACAAAATGTTGTGAAAAATGTCCTCTCAATTTTATGACGGATGTTTCAAAACCTTCCATTTTCGTTAATTCATGTTTATATCTATATATATAAAAATGAATGTTTGTATGTTTGTTACCTATGCGCTCCTATACCGCTCATCCGATTGCGATAATTTTTTTGGGGAGTTGTTATGCGAACGCCAGAATAGGTTTATGAATCAGCGGTGGGCTGCCAATGCGTTAATTTGTTTGTTTGTCTGGTATGCGTTCCTATACCGTTCATCCAATTGCGATAAAATTTCGGTGAGTTGTTGTACAGACGCCCGTGAATGTGTATAAATCAGCGGTGGGCTGCCAATACGTTATTTTTTTTGTTTTTTACCGTATTCGTTCCTATACCGTTCATCCGATTGCGATAAAACTTTGGTGAGTTGTTGTGCAGACGGCCGCAAATGTATATAAATCATCGGTGGGCTGCCAATACGTTAATTTGTTTGTTTGTTCCGTATGCGTTTCTATACCGTTCATCTGATTGGGATAAAGCTTTGGTGATTTGCTTTGCGGACACCAGCAAAGGTTTTTGAATCAAAACATACAACGATGGGCTGCCAATACGGTAATTTTGTAGTTTTTCCTTTATGCGTTCCTGTATCTATACCGTTCATTCGATTGCAATAAAACTTTGATGATTTGTTGTGCGGACGCCCTTAAAGTTTTCTAAATTATCACAGCCAGTGGTAGGCTGCCAATGCGTTTACAAAGCGCTCGCTTTATATCAAAGCAATTCTCGGTATTCTAGGAAGCAGTGAGTTTTTTATCACTCTGATGGACCACTTAAATAAGCAATCGATTTTTACTTAATACATTTACAATATGTACCAATACGCAATTTACTGTAAACTCATCAATGTGAATGGCCGAAAATGTAATACTGTGTATACTGATGCTGTCATAGATAATGTATTTAAGTCAGAAATTGCAGTTATGTACTCATTTGATTTGAGAATATTGTTTTCTCTTAAATTAACAAGGGGCTGGCCGACCTTAGCGAAATTTCACAAAGGGCTTGCGCGAACCCCTCTGAGCTTCCTCCAGCCCACCCCAGAGAACAGCCATTTTACAATGAAAAATGTTGCCGAATAAAGCGATCTGTATGCCACGGCTGTCAGTTTCATGGCAAATCATCGGTCGCGAAAAGTGAAATTTGGACCCGTTGATTGCAACATGCAATATCAAAAAAAAATCGGAATGGGTGAAGAACTTCAATCATGCCAACTCATAATATGAGACGAATGTACTATGGCGCACAAAAAGGCATTGTAAGCACTACACTATGCACTAAAAGATTTGAGAGGAAATAAATAGTGGTTTTTGGTAGCGCACTTATTTTATTGTCTGGTGATTTTTGACAAACCCTATCAGTTATACCACGTTCAACAGCTGTTGATGAATTAAATGCATGACTCAAATCATCAGTTTTATGGCGACACGTGCAGAAATTGGCTTTCAAGGCCAGCATGCGTGTAGAACTACAATATGACACATCCGCTGAACATTTCGCAAAATAATTGTTGGATATTGGGAATAGAAAATTGGAAATAGATGAATCAACACAATGTATTACATTGCCAACAAATTTCTGTAAAATTACAAAAACAATAAGAAAATTGATTTACAACGTTTTCCCAAAAATATCGCAATAAATTCTTCTGAATTCTTAAATTCACTTGATTTGCCAGCCATGCCGTCACACGTTTTAACATTGAAAATTGGCGTACCTATCATTCTTCTCCGAAATATAAATTCACCGCTTTGCAACGGTACCAGACATTCAGTGAGAAAGATAATGCACAATATCATTGAAGCTAAACAAATTAACAGGAAAATTTAAAGGAGACAATGTACTATTGCCAAGCATCTCAATGATTCCAACAGATATGCCATTCGAATTTAGACGTTTGCAGTTTCCGGTGCGACTCGCACTTGCAATGACCATCAACAAAGCAAAGGGACAATCGCTACAAGGGTGTGGACTAAATTTAGAAAATCTATGTTTCCCACATGGACAGCTGTATGTGGCCTGCTCAACCGTTCGAAAACCTTCAGATCTATTCGTATACGCACCAGACGGAAAAACAAAAGATATCCAAAACCACTTCAATAAACAGAATTAAAACACTTTCTTTCTTTGAGTGGCATTGCAACGCATGCCGGGTACTCGCTAGTATTATATAAACATAACTTTACTTATCTATGTACACTATTGTATAAGGTTGCTTGTATTGAAATACACTTTATTTCTTATTTTAGTTTTATAACATCTACCTCATTGTATTCCCAGTGTTCCATATTTGGAACATCTCGAAAAATTCATATAAAAACAATACAAATGCAAAAAAAAAAGAAAAAATATTTTGTATTACATATCATTATGATTTATTGAAATTATTGTAAATTTTAAGAAAAAAAAATTCGGGCAAAAATGGGTTAGTATACTTTTCGTATCAGTTACATTCATTTTACTGTTACTATTTAAGTTTTGTCTTTGAATGTCTCCTTAATTTTATTTTTTTTATTAATCTCCAATAAAAGTGGTTTTGATGGTTACAGGAAACACTCGATTTTTTCCCAACCTTATGAAAATTAGTCAAGATTTTAGTAAGGTAGGATAATTCTTTTAACAACAGCAATGTTATCTGACTATATTGTATTAAAAAAAAACAACAAAAAAAAAACGTTGTTTTCAAGCATGGTGGGGGTTAAGGGCAACCCTTTGCGTTGAAAGCGTAAAATTTCTAGTTGTTTTTTATTAGGGAATCAGCCTAGAGTCTCGCCCGCTTTCATACGTCAATATATATTCAATTTGCAAGTGTAGGAGAAAATCATGAAGCAGGGTTATTGGCTTTCTTTCTCTCTTTCTCTCTCTCTCTCTCTCTCTCTCTCTCTCGCTCTGTGTGTATTCTCATTCGTTTTTCTCGATTTGAAACAGTACAAAAATTACATATTAAGTCTTACTCCCCCTCACGCTTTCATTTAATTTGATGATCAAAATGTATTGTTTTTGTTATAATTTAAATGAATAAGAATATCGTATATTATATATGTATTAACAAAACTATAAAGGGTATTTCGTGCGATATATACATGTCTAGCCGGCACGCATGTTGTTTGAGCATTGTAACCATTTTCGAACATTTATAAATTAAAATTGTATATTTCATAATGAATAGTTTTCTGCTATATCTGTCGAGTCGACGAACACAGATATTGGATGCAAACGTGAGTGCAAAAATCTTTTTAAATTAAATTTTTACTGGGTTATTTTTTTCACATTTAGCATGAATACGGAAGTATCTAGATTTTTTCAGCTATGAGATACCGCAGTTTTACTGAACTTTTAGGGTGCTCACTGTCAATACTTGGTGGAAAAGCATTATATCCAACAAAAAAATACTCATTTGTACTAATTCCAAATGACAATTACAAATTCCAATTGCACTAATTACAAATGAGTATTTTATTATTTATTTGAAAGTAAGGTTTTTTTCGAGAAACCTTGTCCGAAAAGATGTATATTTTAGTAAAGCTACGAAAATTAAGATTCAATAATAAAGTTGCGATTTTTTATTATTAGTTGTTTATTTTAAAAACCGTTGGTATTATATTATAAAACATGGCAAATACTGCAATATTTTCGATATCATTAGTATGTTTTACATGTGTAGTAAGACGTAACGCGTCAAACAAATGGAACCAAAAGAAAATGTTTGTAAAATAAATAACATTTTCATAACGTGTTTTTTTTTACTCTTTCATAAGTTTTGCCTAGAAGCTATATTCAAGATGATATTAATTTATTTTTCTACTGATATGATATTATTGGGAAAATTTTCGATAATAAATAATCATAAAATCTGTTAGTTTTTGTTAATAACCGGTGGTGATAAAATTCAATTAACATTAAAAGGTAGTTATGAAAGATGATAACATAGAAATATATGCTGATTTAAAGTAAGAAGGTTATATTTGTTTGACATACATATATCAGACAAAGAAATTGAAGAACAATAATTTCTTAATTCTTTCTTATACATTAACCATACAAACGATACTAACCGTCAGCTCAAATTCATCCGTGGGGTTTAATTCTCGAAGATGCTGAAAGGTGAGACTTAGGATCGTCAGTGACAAAAATTATAAACATAACGTATAACATTTTTATCTTCAGTCGATATTTTTATTAAAAAAATAATGTTATAATCATGGTTGAGCAACTCGTTTGAGTAAAGCATTTTTTTGTCTGAGATAATCAATGAGTAGTCCATATACACTACGTGTCGAACTAATACGTGAGATACATATATGTTTATCCTATTCTGTTAGATTCTATTAATATTAGTTTCGTAATTATTGCCGAGCTTTTTTAAATCAAGAAAGATTTTTAAAAAATTCTCACAGCGTAAATTGATTTTCTTTTTGTTGTACATTAAATTGTGGGCCGCAACACAAGAAACAAAATATATTTCACTCGACAAGATTGGCGAATAATAATCTTATAAATATGTAACGATTCACGAAATAAATCAGAGGCCACAGCATCCCTAATAAAGCAGGAGAAACTCTCTTGCTCCCTAAAGAGTTTAAGAGCGTGCAAAATTGAAAGCCGAATCGCAAACAAAGGACTCGCCGCTGATAGAGTTGGAAATCGAAATAGACGGTTTCGTCTAAAATTATATTCTTCAAAGTGAATCGGGAATGAAGTCATCTTTCACGGTAAATTCATTTTGTAATATTTATAGGATTTTAAATTCAAAATAGAATTTTCTGGTGTTGTTACCGGGTGATCAGTGGTCACACTGTCTCTATTTGATTCAAATCTCGGTACGAAAAAATGTATATAAAAAAATAATACATGAGCTTTGCGAAAGATTGACGAATTATAAATTTAAAACTTTTACAAAGATGAAAAAATAGAATACAATTCAATAATAAAAAGCAGTAGAAAACAAAATGAATATTTAAAATTATGTACGTTCACACAAGTTTTGTCACAAACGACCCGGGTTTCACCTTTCGGCATCGTCAGGCTTTCAAGTGCACGGATGAACTTGAGCTGACGCTTAGTAAATGGAAGCTAAGTACGAGTGTTTGCTTTTTCACACAGAAGTCAGGTGGTTATCTAGGGGTAAAGTTTTACGTCGATTCATAGAATTTAAGAATGAATTGCTAATCTTTTTTCGAAATGAAGGTATGGATGATTTTGTAAAATGGCTTCATAATAATGATTGGTATGCTAAAGTGGCATATTTAGCAGATATTTTTAATTACCTAAATAACGTTAACACAAGCATTCAAGGGAAGACGATTTTTTTTGACATCTATTTACAAATTGACAGGATTTCGGAAAAAAAATAACTCTTTGGAAAAGTGGAATAACAGAAAAAAAGTAGATATCGATGTCCATAAGTTGACAACACGTAACCGACATTTGTTAAATTTTACATGATAGCCAAAAAACTGTATAAATAAATAAGTATGGGGAAATCAATGAAAATCAAAGAAACTTTGGAGTAAATAATTATTATGTATATTTAAAATAATCTGTTGACACAATATTAATTAAATACACTTTTTATTAACAAGAATGTTTGATAGGATTTAATAATTTAAATTTTGTTTCTTCTTTTATGGTGATACGAGGAAACAATTGAATTGATCAAAGTATTTTGATCAATTCAATGCACTTGTTTTAACTTCATCCATATAATAATAGAAACATTATACATAATTGTTATATTTTTTTTTATCCAGTTACGGATTTTCCACTCTCCAATACAAAATGTTGTAGTAAACATGTTGGAATTTTTTCTAACCTATTTTCAAATAGTAGGAAAACGATGTAGCTCTTCTACTATCTTCTGGCAGTTTGGTGGACTTTTTTTCTGTTACGTGTTTCCAACTTTAGAACAATTTCAATGAAAACATTTTTTGTAAATTACGAGATGTCAATTACAGAGCTTGAAAAAACAAAAAAAATATATGCATAACTCATTTTATGAAAAAATGCCGGTTACGTGTTGTCAGAGTATAGCATTCGATATGTTTCCTTCACTTATTAACGAAAACATTTCAAAGGGAATCGTTTCCGCAATAATAGAACATTTAACTTTATTAAAAGAAAAGATTGCACATTATTTTCATTCCTTGAATATAGAAAATTGTGACTGGATACGAAATCCATTTGCTACGATTGATACATCGTATTGTGGATTTTCATACGCAGAAGAAGAAGAGTTAGCCTCATTGTCGACTGATCGTACAAATTAAATTTTCCGAAATGACCATGGTGGACTATTGGATTTCTGTCTAAGAAGAATATCCAGTTTTTTACACGAAGGTACTAAAAATTTTGCTACAGTTTTCAACATCATAATTGTGTGAGCTCGGTTTCTCAACAATTACTAATATGAAAACTAAAAAAAGAGAAATACTTACGAATTTAGACGAAGAAATGAGGGTAGCTATATCAAATATTCGACCTAATATTTCTGATATCTGCAAAAGCCAACAAGCTCAGGTATCATATTAATTAATTTTTGATTGATCATATAAATTCCATTTTGTTAAGCAGTGACGTCATTTTGGGTTGAAAATGCCCCCCCCCCCCTCCCCCTAGATTTGTCACCCAAAGAGCACCTTTAAATATTAATAAAAATATCTTTAGTAAAACGCGAATAAATATTTATTTTTTTCTAGGGAAAAATTAACCAACTTAATTTATTTTCAATATTAAACATTTTTTATACAATTTAACTTTAAAAGAAAATATGTAAAAAATGTATGTTGTTTTGTGTGTAACTATTATTTTTTTTAATAATAGTTACAAACAAAACTATGTGGACAAATTATGTCCACATATTTTTTTCGATTTCTGGTGCACCGCCACTTTTCCCCATGATCAAAAGTGCACCGTGACTTCGAAAAGGTTAAGAACCACTGTATTAAAGTTAAGCATGCCTAAGAAAAATTAGTAAGATAAAGCCATGGGTAATATTCATACACAATAATTTGTCACCTGCTGTGGCCCAATTGGTAAGGGCTTTCTCTACCGATCACGCAGGTCTGGGTTCGATTCCCGGTCAGATCACAGTGAATTTGAGAATTATTAAGTTCAAAGTTGTGCTCGAAGACTGGGTGTGTGTGACCTCAATTCACATTATTTCCTCTCTTCCCATCCTTCTGATCCTTTAATAACTGGGTGTAGCAAAAGCGATTAGTCAACCACTAGTCCTGTTCCAGCCTTATCCTTTATTCCGTATTACTCACTTTGAAAAGCGACATGCAAGATTGCGAAACACTCAGCAATGGCAAATTTTTTGGTAGCAAATACAATCATCACCTGGGATGAATGGACAATGGCGCACAAATGCGCATTGGAAGTACTCAATCGAACTATGAAAGATCTGTGCAAGTGCAATGACTCAAGATCTTTTGGAGGCGTAATGATTCTACTATCTGGCGATTTCCGCCAAACACTACCAGTCATTCCAAGATCGACCGTTGCCGATGAAATAAACGCTTGCCTCAAATCATTGACTCTGGCGCTATGTGAAGAAACTTCAGCTGACGACAAATATGCGAGTTGCATTGCTAAACGATCCATCTGCCGAAGATTTCTCCAAGCAATTGCTGACTATCTATTTATTTATTTATTGTTAAAAAATAACATTACAGTACATGACATACGAGCTGACGCCAATTTGCCATGTACTTGAAAATATAATTAGACAAAATATAAAATAAAACTACATAATACATCAAAATCAACATAATAAATCAAGAAATAAAATAGTAAAACTGTTCACAAATACTATTACTAAAAATGTCCACTTCTCTAGGAAATGCGTTGATCAATCTAACGGCCCTTGGACCTGGGAACTCATACCTCTTAAGCAAGGTATAAGTTTTTAGAAATAAAAGTTTTTGCTCATAGTTTTGCCCAAGTAAGAATAAATTGGGAGCATGTAAATTAATAGTCATGAGAATTCGAGGATTATTAACTCGGCCCCGAAGGAGAAGAGAAAAATGCTTTAAGCTTGAAAATGATCTTCGACTATCGTCGGTAACGACCGTGTTCCTGTTGACGAATCAAACGGATTGATTTCGCTTCCGCCGAATTTTAGCAACTTCGTCTCAACGAAGGACGGCTTCATCAACAAAAGGTTCCCAAACATCTAATCACAAAAATCACAATTAATTGAGTGATCGAGCAATTCTTGCGGCAAAGAACAAAGACGTGGATCATTTAAACTTCACAATTAAAAATCAAATCGTTGGTCCACTACATTTCTTCAAATCTCTCGACCGTGTAACAAATAAAGACGAAGCAACCAACTATCCAACTGAATTTTTAAACTCATTTGATCTGCCTTGCTTGCCACCGCACAATTTACAAACAAAGGTTGGCTCGGTAGTCATCATGTTTCAAGATATGTAGTTAACACAACACGTATTGATTCTGAGGCGGTACGAAGTTCGTTGGGTTAGCTAGAATAGAATAATTTTTCACCAGTATTATCAATTTTTATTTCTTAAAAAAATGTATTGATCCCGGGACCAATCCCGGGATCGAAAAATTCTAATACCGGCATCAACATTTTAGGCTGGGGATTGGATTCCCTAGTTATGATGAATTTGTCGAAGAATAAATTAAGGCAACAGAATTATTCACTTTTGCTTCACTCTCATGTTTCAATTTCGATAACAAATTGTATTTGGGCATACTTTAACCACAAAATGGCTTTTCGACTTTGCACTTAACAACATGTGGCAAAGTTTTGATTATTATATCGGCATCGAACTCTCCAAAGTAAATGTTGTTGTCATTGTTTTGCCCTCGTTCCACCAGAGTATTCTCATAGAGCAGGAATGGCAAATAGCTCAAAGCTAGCTATTTTTTTTGTAATTTGTTTCGAGTGCCGTTCTTATTAAGGTAAACATAATAATATAATCTTAAGCATTAGAAAATTTACGTTAGCCAAAATAATTGAATACACGCGACGTTAATCGCTTAGGACTTTCCTTAAAATCTGTACGACACAATGGTATTCTTCCGTATCATCGAACGTCTAATGTTGTCGCAATACATTTATAGTCCGATGTGGCCTAGTTGATAGGCAGAACATGCTCTACCGATCAGGGGGGACTTGGGTGTGTGTGATGTCGATTCTGCTTGAGCTTATCTCATATGGTTTTTAACTTCAAAATATTTGACGTATTGGCTGTAGTGTCAAATGTTTGTTTAAAATTTAAAAAAACATGATTTCGTATTGATTTTTTTACTTTTTCCTGCTATTAACGGTCATATAATTTAAAAATTCAGCAAAAATATTTTTTTTAGCGTGCCACGTCTTTGCCATCGCTGTTATAGAGCCATGTTTTCTAGTGATTATTAGAGAAAGCTAGAATGACCGGTAATCTTTAGAACATGAATACTAGCCGCAAGAGATATAAAATATTTTTTTCAAAGATTGGAGTGGCCTGTTCGAACGCTATCATTCAGTTTTGATGGAAGACTTCTCGCTTCAGCCAGCGAAGATCTCATTATTGACATAGGCGATACAGAAACTGGTAAGAATATTTTCAACTAGCTATACTTAAAAAGAAAAATTATGGAACATTATATAAATATTTTTTTATGTCTATTACAATTGGATTCAGTGCATCCATAAGCTTCTTACAAAACTAAGTGAAATAAATTATTCTTTAATGATTACTTTTCAATGTTTTTTGTGCTTTTTCACTTCTGATCATCTCATCTCGCAGAGAAAACTGAATTAAATGTTTTTAATAGGTCACCGATTAGCTTGAAAAATAATTTAACTACTGTATCGGTCATAATATTATTACCGTTGAAAATGTTTTTTGTCGGCATTTTTACCAAAGACATTGGGGTCATCATATTGTAAACCAAATTCGTGTGTCAAAAATATTCAGTCATATCAAAAAACTGTGATCATTTGCCGCTCGCTAGGACTAGCCGCCCCTAGGCAACTGCTTACTCGCTTATGCCCACGGGACGTCCCTGGATGTTTGTAACGTCTAAGACTTCCTCATTACTTCAAAGCTTTCCGATTCAAAAAAATGGGGCGTAGCAAGAGCGATTAGCATACCATTAGTCGTGCTCCAGCTGATCTTTTTTATCCGTAGTTTCTTCGATAAAAAGAAGAATTGAGCAACTGAGTAATTGTAAGTAAAGCAGTTATTGTAGAAAAAGCAATGTTGATATACCTCCTTTAGAATGCCATATTCTCCACAATGGGAGGGTACTTGGATTAAAATATATGATTGATGTCAAAAAAAAACTTTTGATAGTAAGTAATTTTCGGTTAATAGGGCGGAAATTGGCATTAGAATTTTAGGGGTTTGCGGTATGAAAAGGTTTGGGAATCACTGACTAAACTCACTATTGTAATGTTTCACTCTTTTTTTACATCCACACTCTCTCTTACGTAATTTTTTAAACCTGCTATGTTCCTTTAAAACTTATAAGGTGTACAAAAGAAGAAGCTTTGATTTTATCGCGCCGAATGGGTTTTAGTGCCAGATTCTCATGCATAGCAAAGCAATCGCCAGCCCGAATCACCTGCTGGAACCGATCGCTCGGGAGCATTTTTCAGGATCAGTCGAATATAACCAATTGCTTGGCACATGATCCTTTGAATATCGCGCAGCAAGTGTCTCAGGGGGTTTTATATAAATTGTACACATAGAGATCGTGGGATAAAATGTAAGATTATCCTTGAAACACTTTGTTTTGCTCAATGCGTGAATAATAAATTATCATTCGGTATAACCTAAATTCTTCGTTTCTCGTTATATCTTTTCCCAAATGAATTACAAAAAAATAATACAAAATATTGTTATTTTCTTAGATCATTTTTTTACTTGGCTCACTTCACTTCTCAAGGGTTTATATGTCCATCTCACCAATATTTATCGTCTGTAAAAGTTCCTCAAATCCGATGATCTCAAAACATGAAAAGCTGGTCATACAATAATTTGCACTAAAACATCGATCTATATTATATTATATATTTATGATGGTCAGAAAAAATATTCAATACAGTGTACTGCCTTGCTAAGTCAAAACACAGTAACTACAAATTTAACATTATGAATTAAACTTTTGTTAATGATTCAAAGCCAATCATTCTCGTAAGGGCTTTTTCCAAATTGTTTCCCCACACAATACCTTCAGCTTACAGTTTTCTAGATAGTCATTACGTACAAAAAGTTCACCTTTAATACAAAATTAATAAATTTTATTGTGATTTGTCTTCTTTCTTCACTTTAACGACGGTACAATATATTTAATTTAATGTCGTCATTTTTTGTAATTACTGTTTTTATTTAGTCGGGCAGTATAACTGATGTTTGGCTTGTTTGGTTTAATATCAGCAGGTTATATAAAAATATTACTACTTGCTTAGTGAGCTTATAGCAAAGAAAGGCGGTATGTAACGCAGTGTCGCGTTTATTTACTGGCTACTGTAGCCCACCTGAAGGTTCCAACTTATCAAGTCTCGAGGTATGGGACTAACACCTAACCAACGAACGACCCACTGTAATCCAACCCATTTATCAATGCAACATCCAACAGCTTTATATATTACCACTACACCACGTTCTGTCTGTGAGGGATGGTTTGCCTAGGTTTATTACTGAAACTTAATAGTTATTCACACTTCCAGCGCGTCAAATTACATGGTCATATTTGTATGAAATAACCAGGGCTGTGGAGTGGTTAAAAAAACTACTCTGTTTCCAACTTTAAATTAAAACACGAATCCAGTTTTAAAAAATAGTAACAAGTTTTATCTTCAATTTTTTCAATCATTTACTTTCCTTCTATTTAATACAGTCATTATTAACTAATTCGATTCAAAGGCTAATTTCCGAAGATAGGCTTACTAATGCTGTATTTACTTACGGAGTATTTTATCTCATTATCTCGATAAAGAATTGAGGATTTCTACCCTGATTTTTTTTGTAATTTTACATAATATCCCGGTAAAAACAGTCCGACTCCACTGCCCTGTAAATATCATATCCTCGATAAAACAGTGTCATTAAAGTGAAATCAACATTTTTAAATTCGATTAGCCTTTATATTTTCGATCGATTCGACGGTAACGTTGTTTAAGTTCATTAAAAATATACAATTTTAACTCTGTTACTCTACACTACACCTTGCCAAGCATGATTAATAAATTTGTAATTAGTACTATCAATGTTTTTATTTTACCCCTTCTCTGCGTACAATATAAAAGAAAAAAACCCGACCTTCATTTTGTAATTTATAACTTAAGAATTACAATCAAATGTTAGTGTATTCGTAAACATTGCGATATTATGTTTGTCTAGCGAAACATAACAACAACACAAACACAAGTAATATCGAGCGAAACTAGCTTCGCTTTTCAGCTTTTGAAAGAAATCATTCTTTCAACGTGGTAGAGGGCGTTAAAATTTTCCGGGAATTAATTCTTAGAGAGCAATCAACAAATATTTTTCGTTCTCCAAAAAAAATCTGTAAGCATGCATCAGCATAAGCAATAAATCAATCATGTCAGGATTAGGGATTGCATTACCGGACGAATATATCATTGCTGTCTACACATTTTTTTTAAATTACATACGGAATATTTACAAATGTTAGGTTTTTAAGATTTCGACTGAAGGTGCTTGGTGGAATTTCAATATTAAATTTGAATCGTTCAAATTATGTACATTCACACAAATTTTGTCACTAACGACCCGGGTTACGCCTTTCGGCATTATGCATATGTTAGGTTATATTTGGACTTGAGACTTCAAAAGTCTATTAAATATATTAAAAATTGATTCACAGTCCACTGAGTAAAAGAGTTTCTTTGAAATCTTCCAATCCTTTTTCCAAAGCTGAAGTTTAGTTTACTTAGTCAAAATGTTAATAAAAAAAATAATGTTTTAAATATTAATACTTTTCATAGACCGATGAGTAATAAATTCTTGGTAGATTTTTGCTATCTATAAAATTTATGTGTGTACATATTTAATTTAATACCTGGTTTTCTCTTTTTCTTCACTAACCATTTATTGAATTTCATTAAAGTTACATCGTCTAAATATATTTATTTTGTATTTACCCATTATTCACCGTCGTGTTTTATTTTTGCAATGTAAACTTTTCATTTGTATTTATAGAAAACCCTTCTCTGGAATAAAAATATTTTGGAATATATATATATTTTATACAACAGTTACACATAATTTTTTTACAGCAGAATGTGTGGCTTTCGGATTTAATATCACCATATATAATGTGGTAAATGTCGCCTGCTGTGGCCCAGTTGGTAAGAGCTTGCTCTACCGATCACGCAGGTCTGGGTGCGATTCCCGGTCTGATCACAGTGAATTTGAGAATTATTCAATTCAAATTTGTGATCGAAGACTGGGTGTTTGTGATGTCAATTCACATCATTTCCTCTCCTCCCATCCTTCTGATCCTTTAATAACTGGGTGTAGCAATAGCGATTAGTCAACCACTAGTCCTGTTTTACACTATTAGTTCCTCATTACACTTTTACGTTTTAATTGTTTCCACTGTAAGTTACAATATTTCATAAAATAAAACAAGAATAATAATTAAAAACAATTTGTGCGCGCTGTGTAAGGTTTGCGGAAGACCATTTTTGAACTAGAACAGATTTTGTTAAGAGTTAAGCTGCTCACAAATGCTGGATTTAGTAATATGTTTTGAAGTGCTCAAAAATTTAATGAATGTAATTGAACTTTCCAAATTAGCAGTCACAAAATGAGATAAAAATAACTAATAAAACTTTATGTTACAATAAATATTTAAAAAAAGACAATTCGGATATTTTAAATATATTTGCCTTTGGACCCGAGGACTGGTCGGGTTTCCAAAATATTGGAAAAGACGGGTCTTAAAAACTTGTCACTGCCTGCATTTTGATGACACCCTGTATTTAGAATATAAAAACAGTTTGTACTAGATGGCTGGTGGAAATTGAGTTATACCTCAGAAGTCAGGTATTAATTTCTGCTCCTTTTGCAAGTCTAATCACCGTGAAATGTTCCCCTAATTTCACTCCGTACCGTTTTCCCGAGAGAAATTATGCAAACAAGGCATATGGGAGTGTCGGTTAACGATTAACTCGAAAACCATCTCTTTCGTCTGCGAGTGTGCTCTCTACGCAACAAAAACTGACAATTTGCATAATAATGCTAATTCCGTCGCGTTCAATACATCAACGGCGCAAAAATATGTGCCAAACTTCGCGCCAGGGTTGTTTGCTTGTCAGTTTAATTGGCGTCTCACAGTGCCCTACAGTAATTTCGAGGAAAATATTCAAAAATAGTTAAGTATTTATATAAACTTTATATATCCTTTCTATGAACCGAGAGAATTATCAAAGATAACATCTTACACAATAATTCTCGTGGAAATAAATAAATATTGTTCTAAATGTATAATGACGATCCACAACGCAAATGCTAATAATCAATGAAAAGAAGAAACAAAGCGAAAGGGAAGAAATGAAAGATAAAAAAATATATATTGTATGTAATTTATTTAATTACGCCTTCTCTATTTCTAATATACACCCAACTTTTTTTATACGATATTGAAATAGCACGGTTCATTAAAAGAAACGAATACCATATTTTTACACGAATTATTTATTCTAGCACGATTCCCCGAAACAAAAAATAACCAAATAACAGATTTCCTAATAACAAGAAATTAAACAACACAGGGCGATAACAACAACAAAAAATCTTCTACTAGCGATGAAAGCGATTTACGTCCAGTCCCTCATAAAAGTGCGCTTGTGTTATCAAGTAACGATGAATAATATTTGCTTTTTTTTATTTGGGTTTTATTATTACGTTTTCTTAGAGCAGGAGTGGGAAACCTTTTCTTCTCGAAAGGCCGCATTCTTTTTTCTGATTCGACATAAGGCCGCAGTAAATATTGACGAGAGAATCTTTGGCCGGAAACAGGAATTTACGGTCAGAATATGTCAGAAATTTACGAATTTACATAAATTTACAGAATTGGCCGCAGGTTCCCCAAGCCTGTCTTAGACGATGTGTTATAGTACAATGATGGTACAAACAAGGTTTCTAAAATTTAGAGAACCAATCTTCAATTTTATTACGTAATCTATCATTTTTATACCGTTTTTTTTTTGCATACACGATATTTAGTGGAACATATCTACCGTGTAAAAAAAAAGAGTTGAATGTATTTAAATTTTCTAAAAGATTCATAAAAACATACAAAAATCACAGACGCTCTTGTTCAAAAGTTCCTTTAAAGTCACATTTTATCTGATAGATTTATCAATGTGAATACGATATCGTATTGTAAAAATAATAGTTCAGATTATCTTTATTCTTCGTTTCCATCCTAGCCCCGGATAATCAAAATTGATAGAAAAATATTGATAATGCTCGACATCCCTCGAATGAAGTACCCACCGTGAGAGCTAATAACATGTGGTAGCAGATATTAAAAAAAACCGCCCCGAGATCCAGTCTGCAGTAGACAAGGAGAGTGTGATTCAAAAAACACGGCGATTATATTATAGACATCGGGCTCTTTTCCAAATGTTCCCATTTTCAACGGTTTTTTTTTAAGTGTTATATTTTTTGATTACATATTATCGGTCTTACAACTTTGCTTATACATAAAACCTTTATTATTTTCTAAATAGCTACGTAAGTCTGTCAATTAAGAAAGCTAAGAAAACCTGACAAAATATTGAAAGAATGACATTACGGGAAAAACTCAGTTTAATTTTGCTACACCTATTTTAACAATTGAAGGAGTTTTGAATGATTGAATGTATGTTTAAGAAAGTAGAAATACATGGAGAAGAAATGTTGGAGAAAACGAGGGAACCTACACTTCAATAACATCGTTCATTGCTGTGTGACATCTCATTATAAATTCTTTTTTATTGTTATAAATGAAAACGACAATACGTAGCACTTAAGGTCTCCAATCTCGGGATCGTGATAATCCCGGGGTCCAAGATAAGAAGTGAAAAATTCTCTAAAAATGAAAACTTGGAATCAGCCAACCAGGCAAAATTTGTGTAATCCGCCAGCGAGCTAAAAAAATCCGTGAATTCCTGGCTTTTTGAAATCGGCCAGCGAGGCAACATTTTTAAAACATCCGTGAGAGCTAAAAAAGAAAAAAGAGTCCAATTTTTTTTTGGGATTTCAAAAAGGATCCGGGATTGAATGCCCTAGTAGCACTACAGCTGACACAAATGCCGTACAATTAAAAAATATAATTGAGACAGTACATAACATTACAACATGAAAAGAGAAGCACGAAAATTATTTTTGAAATACAAATCCAAGTTCTAAAAAGTTGGTTATGAGTGTCCAGCTATATTCAGCACGCGTTTCAACTGATGCTTTTGTGCGGCTTTTCTAAAGTTGGCCTTTATACTTTTATATTGTTTAATTCATATAACAGCCGTATTTTATTAAATAAAGAAAATAAAATATGAAAAGATGTACAAAACACCCGTACGAGATCCTCTTAAAATTTATAAATTAAGTTAATAGCTCTCCAATCAAGTACAGAACAGAAGTAGATATTATTCAAAACCAATTATAAGAAGCTTGAATATAAGTAAAATATTTACTCAACGATAAATTTTAAGCCCTGAAACGATTAGCCATGTGCATCACAGCTGCAATTGGATCTAAATTTCTTCTAAATATGGAAAATTGGGACTGGCTGTCGGGTGAAAATATGACAAATCAACTGAGTTGTGTTTCGACTAAATTACCACAACATAAAGCACAAGTTTTTTTTTATATGTATTATAGAAATTTCTAGTTTTTTTCTATTTCTATATGTGCGGTCCACAATATAACACATCACTCAAGTCCCGGGCCTAACTAATAAAACAACAACTTTTAGGTAAAATTCAACTTTATTCATCAAGATACTCTTCTTCAAGAGTGATAAATTCAGTCCAGCGCTCCTCCAACTTTTTTATAAATTTTCTGTAGAACGATTTGCCTTTGCTTTCAAAATAGGCTTCAACTTCGGCAATCACTTCTCCATTTGTGCCAAACCTCTTTTCCTGGAAAATTCTTTTGAGGTCTGCAAACAGCCAGTAGTCACTGGGGGCCAGATCTGGACTAAACGGTGAGTGGCAAAGCAATTTTAAGCGCAATTCGACCATCGTTTTCATCAACTTGTGACACGGTGAATTGTCATGATGGAAAAGCACTTTTTTCATTTGCATTCGATGACTGTTTTTTTTTATTTCTTCACTCAGTCGATCCAATAACGTCATTTAATATTCACTATTAATGGTTTTGACTTTGTCAAGGTAGTCAATGAAAAAAAATCCATGCACATCTCAAAATACGGAGGCCATAATAACCTTGCCAGCTGACGTTTGTGATTTTGGTTGCTTTGGACGGCTTTCACCGGCTGCTGCCCACTCAGCTGACAATTTTTTTTAACTCAGGTCTGTAGTAATGAATCCATATTTCATCCATTGTCACATATCGACGTAAAACATTGTGTTTCTTTCGCTTAAACAGCGCTCTGAATCGTCAATGCGTTGTTGTTTTTGATCGACTGTGAGCAAACGCGGCACCCACTTTGATCATGCAAAATTGTAGATATACTGCCTTCTGATATATTTAACTCCTCTGCTATCTCACGCAACTTTAATTTACGGTCGGCCAAATCGACTGTATGGACTTTTTTGATATTTTCTGAAACAACTGCCGAATTCGGGTGACCTGCTCCACATTGGGAGCGGACATGGATAAAAAAAATACCACCTCTTAACAATTTTTTTCGATTAAGCAGAATCCGAATAACACTTATCAAGCCATTGCTTTCCTTGAACAGTATTTTTTCCCATTAAAAAGTATTTTTTAATCAACACACGAAATTCTTTTTCATCCATTGTTTTTAAACAAACAAAAGTTTCTTCACTAAAACTACTGTAACTTTTAAACGAAACGCCAGATTGTCATGAAATTTTGACACGTGTCGTTTGAAGCTTAGGACTATTAGGTTAGGCTAAGGAAAGTTAGGAGGTGGCGTCATCTATATGTCAGGCCCGGGACTTATTGAGTGACCTATGTATTGGTACTTTCGATCGAATGTTTTACTATGGAATGAACCGTATGGCTGTATACATTTGTATAATATGTATAGTAAAATAAAATAAATTAATGTTGTATATCATTTATTCTGAAGCGTGTCGACAAATCTTTCAAAGCGAAAACTAGCCATTGTTTTATTTAATGTACCATTCTTGCTTTTCACTTTTCAGTCCGCTATCTAATTAATTATTGTTGAAATTTTATATAAATCCTACTATTTTTCTATTTTTTTTGTTATAATAGTGTTATATTATTAATAGTAATTATTTTTATCTTCCCTGATCGAATCATATAATAAATTGTAACGATCTCAGATTTTACGTTTAAATAAAAAAAACAATTGAATAGCGTGGAATCTTTAGATCGTTTTTAGCATAGTTCAGACACTTAATAAATCCGTTCCGATATTCTTTATTCATATAGCTAAGTTCACAGATTATTTTTTTGCATTTTAGTATTAATTATAAAATGAGTATTGAACGTTACTATATTAGCCAGTGCTTTGTTGTTAAATTTTACGCTCGTTTTGATGTGTCTCACACCTCCACAAGCCCACTGCCCTATATATGTACATATTACTAAAAATGTCTTATTTGTTTCCTATATATATTTTGATTAAATTCTGTTAAATTTTTGATCCACTATAGCTAAAATTCTATTGTTTTTTATTTTTGTTTTAATTTAGAATGTCAAGCCGTATTTGTGTTAAGCCTACTTCCGCAACATTTATAGGGGTATAGAAACTTTTATTTGTCTAGAACTTCTACAAACATGCGGGGTAGAAAATAAATAATAATCTTCACAACCAAAATTGTGCTATGTACACTTAATATAGTTCTTATATTCTGGAATAAAATATCCGTAGATATGGCCGTAAAACGTTATTGTTATTTGAATGTTTTTTATGCGAGTCTTACTCTTAATTTATTTCTGTTTCATGTATTAAGTTCAACCAAGATTATATACGTTACTAGCTGACCCGGCATGCGTTGCAATTCCACTAAAAAAAAAAGTGTTAGTGCTTTAATTATGTTTATTTAAGTGCTTTTGGATATATATTGTTTTTTTTTCTGGTGCGTATATGAATAGATCTTAAGGTTTTTCAACGCGTGAGCAGGCCAGATACAGCTGTCCATGTGAGAAGCATGGTTTTTTAAAATTCAGTCCACACTTGTAGCGATTGTCCAAATGCGATTCGCACCGGAAACTGCAAACATTTTAATTCTAATGGCCTATCTGTCGGAATTATTGGGATGCTTGGAAACAGTACATCGCATCCTTTAAATTTTCCATTTAAAATTTTAGCTTAGATGATATTATTCATAATCTTTTTCACTGAAAGCCTGGTACCTTTGCAAAGTCGTGGTGGATTTATATTTCGGAAAAGAATGAAAGGTACGCCAATTTTCAGTGTTAAAACGTGCGGTAGCATGCCTGGCAAATCAAGTGAGTTTAAGAATTCAGTTGGATAATTGACAACTTCGTCTTGATCAATTTATAGTATCGATAGACTTATACGTTGTTTCTTTGTCTGGTATTTCGTTTGGAATCCTGAAGTTGATGGCATTATCATCGTTGTTTTTGACTGCTAATATTACACGTTCACTGAGCCACTGATGATTTTTGTAATTCTGTGCGATATTTGGGAAAACTTTGTGCATCAATTCACTTATGGTTCCTGTAATTTTACAGAAGCTTGGTGGTAATGTGTGGATTCATCGATTTCTATTTTTCATTACCAATATCTGACAATTGTTTTTTGAAACGTTCAGCGGATGCATCATATTGTAATTCTACACGCATATTAGCTTTCAAAGACAATTTCTACACATGTCACCATAAAACTGATGATTTGAGACATGCACTTGATTCATCAGCAGCTGTTGAACGTGGTATAACTGGTAGAGTTTGTCGAAAAACACCAGACATTAAAAAAGGTGCGCCACCAAAGACCTGTTCATTTACTCTCAAATCTTTTAGTGTACATATAGTGAAGATTTTCCAATGCCTTTTTGTGCGCCATAGTAAATTCGTCCCATTTAATGAGTTGATATGATTAAAGTACTTCATCAATCATGACTTTTTTTTGATATTACATGTTGGTGTTCAAAGGCAATTTCTTTGCTGAATGCGCTGTTTGACCACCATCCAAAAGATTTGCTGCAATTGCAGATGAAGCGATTGCCAATGCAGTATTGTTTCGTGATCCAAGGTTTTGGCTTGTGATTGATTGCATGCATAATTCTGTCATACGCTATGCGTTGTTCTGGGACCAATTTCGGAAGATTTGTTTGAACAAATGTACCCAATTTGTCGACATCAAATTGTGTTTCTCGTTCCAAATCACGGTCAAAAGGGTTGTTTGCATATCATTGTATCAGACTATCGGGCTTGAGCAGTGAGAGCTCGAACGGTTTCCAAACTTGCTCGTCTGTTTCTGAAGCTCGTGATGCCGTTTTCTTTCGTGCTTGATGTCTAGATTAACTAATAGTTAGTCTTTTAGATGGCATAATTGTTTGACAGCGAAAGAAATGCATTGTGACGACTATTACAAATGCACTTGATAATTGTTTACAATAAATACCCTTTGATTGTTTGACGTACCCATGGCACGTATCAAACGTAACTAAGGAGTCATAAACAACTTGCTTAAGTTGCTGCGCACTTAGCGCCATCTGTCATTCAACAACATAAATAATTTCGTTCTGTTTGAAGTACGAACGACGGACGTCAAAAATATTGAAAATAAATTCTAGATAGGCACATCCTTCACCTAGCGGGATGAAATCTACTTAAAAACCTATTCGACTATCTAACAAATATACATTTAAAAATTATAAAAATCGGTTAAGCCTATATAGAGATAGAGATAATTTTTATAGTTTGCTAACAAATATATTTCGTAGAAAAAGAAAAAGATCTCGGGATATATATCGACAGTTCTTCAGTATTGAAATTGTAAATAATATATTTTTTAGAATATTTGAAATGTTTTAAGTTTGCTAACAAATATATTTCGTAGAAGAAGAAGTAGATCTCGGGACATATATCGACAGCCTTGCATTATTTAAATTGTAAATAATATATTTTTTAGATTAATTTAAAAGTCTACAAATATATTTCGTAGTAAAAGAAATAGACCTCGGGGCATATATCGACTGCCCTGCAGTATTTAAATTGTAAATTATTTATTTTTTGGAATAATGTTTAAGTTTGCTAACAACCATTTTTCGTAGTAGCAGAAATTTCGTAAATTATTGAATTTTCGGAATAATGTTTAAGTATGCTAACAACCATTTTTCGTAGTAGTAGAAATTTCGTAAATTATTGAATTTTTTCGTAAATTATTGAATTTCCAATAGAAAATATAATGGAGACCTTTGTTTGTTTTTAATGAAAATTGAATCAGACATAGCATATTTAGTCTCACAGCATCAGGCTCATTTCTTTCATCCGGCCCTCCGAAATTTTTGGATTTTTGTACATAAATTATTCATATAAGAAACATAAATTTTCATTATTTGGTTGTGAATTCACAACTATTTATTTTAAATCATCAATTCATCACAATCTGGCAGAGGATTCAAAGTCAGAAATGCGAAGAAAACGTCAACATTGAACAAAAAAAAGCTTGTTTTCAGTAATAAAAAAATAAGCGCGATTCAAGCAATATTTCGAGCTTGTCAAATTATAGCTGAAGTAGGAAAACCATTTATTGATGGATCTTCAAGCGAATGATGGGTTGAAGACGATATTTAACAAATTATTTTTTTACGATAAATTAGAAAAATCCAATCATTCCAAACTAAAAAACAATGCTAGGAAAATAATATCAAATTTACGTGAATATTGCTGTGAATAAACATTTTCAAAACTAAAATATATACTTATAAATCAACCACGTATAACTGATTTGCATCTTAAAAACTACTTGCATGTTGGTACCTCAAAATTAAAATCAAATTTAAATATGTAGGTAGGTGTGTAATTTAATGTGTACAAATATACCTTCTTCACTCGGTTGTTTTAATTATAACCCAATAAATGAAAAATATCCATAAAATTTAACATAAAACTGTAAAACTATACAGAAAAAATAATTCAAGAATTGTAATGAATTTATTATGTTAATAAAAACACAATTATTCTTTGTACTTCATTCCACAAATAAAGTGTAATGAAAGATTATTGTGTTTTTAATAATGCCTTTCCACCAAGTATTGACAGTGAACACCCTAAAGTGAAAAATTTATTATGTATTGCTTTCTTACTTTTTAATGAGATGTAAAGTAGGCCTACGTACAAATAGATACCTTTACATTACAACAAATATTTCCCATTATAAATTGTAATATAAACTATATTTGTTTACATTATATTTATAATAAATAAATATTCTGGTTGGGTTTCAATGAGAATTCATCTGTCATCCGTTCAATCCGACCCGTTTCTCAAAAATTTTGGTGACCCCTGCTCTAGACACTACACACATGAACGTTTTTAGTGAGTCTGATGATTTTTAGGTGCGTTTTACATTCTACCAAGAAACATATCAATCGAATTATCTTTACAATAATAGATCAACTGGTCGATGAGTTTAAGACCCATAGGAAGTAGACCTTTTAAATGAATATTACGAAGAGACTCTTTTATTTTCTTAAAATATATAAATAGATACTGCATTATCACAAATCACAATAATGTCAATGAATTCTCCACTCGACACTCGTAGAACACATGTCGAGTACATGAGCGAGTGCGTGCTAAATGTGATCGGGGTATCCCTTCGGTATAAGAAATGGAAACAATATATGTATGTTGAGACGCCCTCGTCCCAGATCGTTAGACGAGAGACAGAGTTATCCATCTCTCCCCATAACAACCTGGTTTGGTATAATTCGGACTCTTTGTTATAGGTACAGTTACATGGAAAAGGTATCAAAGCAATATTAATGAAACACGCGGTACAATCAAAGGAAGGGTGGGGTTCCACCGATTTATTTTACAAAACATATATTTAAATTCACAACAATAAATTTGGAAGAGCCTAGCTAGCATACAGTTATATGCTACAGAGAAAAACAACAAACAAAATAGATTAATTACACTACAGTGAAAATCGGCCATGCGACCCTATAAGAGATAGGGCCGCATGGACGAGTGCCCATGTGACCCGGTTTCGACGATCCTCGCAGAGAAAGTTCATTATGTTACATGGTTATATAAAAAGAACAAGCGAATGATTAGCTGAGTTTACATTTAGTTAAGTTAACAATTTGTGCGCCATTGCGCAACAAAACAAAAGAGAGGTTGAAGAAACGAAGTTAATTAGTATGCTTGGTACTTGAGTCCTGAGGGAAGTAGAAATTTCTGTTAGAGTCGTGACGCGACGGACTAACAACTTGACCTTGAATAGGCTAGAACATGTATTTTATAATTTTTAATCGTGTCTTAGCGACACTTTCCCTTTGGCTGATAACATACGTTTAGTTAGCAGAAAAAAATATATTCAAATAAATCTTATATCGACTCGGACGCTTCTGCATGCGTCCGAGCTGCATTCTTACCCTACAATACACATAATCAATTTATTTTAATTTTTGCTACAAGGGTCGGCTGACAATCTGGAAAGTAGATACACACAACGCATGTCAATAGTGGATATTTCTGTAAGATTATACTTATGGTTGGTGAGGTTCTCTGCGTTCCCTATAATCAGCCTTATTCCGATACATTCGGAGACACTTACCTCTATTTTTCTGTTAAGTGTAATTCTAAGAATAATGACAAAATAAACAAAACTCTTTCGAGACTAGCATTAAGATAGTTTTTAATTGTGTTCAGGAGTGGTAATGTTATTCCTTTATATGGGCAACGAGACTAGTATTCTTAAAAATACAAAAAGGACAGAACAGGAACAAGTAACGATTTCGACAGTGGTTTAATGATTATTTAACCTAGGTTCTTATTACTACCTACACCTAAGTTTTGGGAAAGCATGTTCGTAAAGATTAGTACCAGTTTCTCTAAACTGGTTTCGTGGCGTTACTATGAAGAAACATAGTTCTCGGTTTCGAACGCGAGTGATATGAGAATATCTTCAGCCACACTCGTTGAATTGAGTTCGCTTTCTCCTCCACTTAAGCGTATCTTACAGTTAGGAAGCTATAGCAGGTGATCGCAGACCGACGTCCGCTTGTTTGAAACCTACGCGGCGGCTTTTACAGGCCTACCTGTGGTCCAGCGTTTGCTGGAACCGGCCGCGGCGTCGCAGATCATCCGATCTGACAGACTTATTTTCGTCAGGCGCATACTTTCGTATTGGGGTCAGGGGTCGAACCTGACCTCCTTTCGGCGGGACGCCGCGATCGTGGACCTGCTGAAAACAACTATTGAAACGTGCTCTATGTCACCTAGACAAACGGATGGCCGGGGTGGAAAACGGTCCTCTGCCAGAGGGCCGTTTCCGATATGGCAGCCCACCTCAGAAGTGAACGATATGTCCATATCGTTATCCATTTGGCCGATGGATTTGGTTATTGCTTAATTAAGGCGGTCGTCTATTGACCGGTGAGAGTCGCACTGACAGGATGACGTCTGTCAGTGAGAGGCGTCGTAACGCAGAGGAATTTACACGTCTGTCATATCTCAGCCTCCGAGCGCGCATGCAGTCGCGAGGCATTGTGCCATCCGCCTGTCTCCGGTGGGGAGCACCTATTCATCGACGTCATGACTACACTAGGATGGAGACACCAAACCTTGAGCAGTCACGTTCGACTCTCTACGCCACTGTCTGACCGGCGATTATGTTTCTAATCTGATGTCTCCACCTCGCAAGCCCACCCGCGAGAGATGACAGTTTTTAGTGCGGCGAGGTGGATCGTACCTTCGTCCGCCAGCCCGAGCTTATACATAATTATTAGTTAGACCAAAGATCCTTTCTCCGCCCTGTAGGCAAGTCCGGAGAATATTTACTTGTTTTCCTTTTAAACAAACATATTGGTGGTTATTATCAATCTTACTGAAGTTATTGTTCTCTCGCGGATGCCTCGCCCTTAATTTTAACAATTACATGTTAGCCCAGCACTAGCAAGACGATCCTTAATCCGATCGCTGTTTTAATACAATAATTACAATACAGCCCTAAGCTAGGCACATGTGTCGTGTCCAGTCATACTACCGGCAATCTGTTAGCAATATGATTTCCTTTCATTTAGTTGCGGCGAAAGAGTGTTCTAGTTAATTATTAAGAGAAAATATTCAAACAAAAAAAAAATCCTAATACAGTCATAAAGAAACGTATTCGAATGTGGTTGTTGAGCAAATTATTCTCATTTAGTTGCGGCGAAAGAGTGTTCTAGTTAATTATTAAAAGAAAATATTCAGACAAAAAAAAAATCCTAATACAGTCATAAAGAAACGTATTCGAATGTGGTTGTTGAGCAAATTATTCTCATTTAGTTGCGGCGAAAGAGTGTTCTAGTTAATTATTAAAAGAAAATATTCAGAAAAAAAAAAATCCTAATACAGTCATAAAGAAACGTATTCGAATGTGGTTATCGCGCAGGAAGCGCCCACGTTTAATTATTAAAAGGAAGATTTCAAATGGTTACTGAGAGAAATATTCTGATTTCGCTTATGAAAAGAAAAGTTTCGAATTTAGTTGTTGAGGAAGATATTCTAATGTAGTGTTTGCGAAAAGAAGTGCTCACGCTTAACCATCGAAAGAAAACATTCAATTAGTCACCGAGAAAGAAACACTAGAATTTAGCCATAAAAAGGAAGGTATTCGTATTTAGTAATAAAAAAAATTATTCTACTTTAGTTGCTGCGGAAAGAAGTGTCCACGTCTAGTTATTAAAAGAAAATATAAAATAGAAAAAAAATACTACTGGGGCTATGAAAAGAAAAATATCCGAGTTTAGTTATTAAAAGGAAATTATTCACTTAGTTATTGAGAAAATTATTCTAACGTAATGATTGCGAAAAGAAGTGATCACGTTTTGTTATCAAAAGAAATTATTCAGATAGTAAAATAAACACTCTAATTTGGCTATGAAAAGAAACGTATTTGAATTCAGTTATTGCTGAAGGAAGCGTCCGAGTTTAGTTATTAAAAAGAAATTATTCACTTAGTTATTGAGAAAATTATTCTAACGTAATGATTGCGAAAAGAAGTGATCACGTTTTGTTATCAAAGAAATTATTCAGATAGTAAAATAAACACTCTAATTTGGCTATGAAAAGAAACGTATTTGAATTCAGTTATTGCTGAAGGAAGCGTCCGAGTTTAGTTATTAAAAAGAAATTATTCACTTAGTTATTGAGAAAATTATTCTAACGTAATGATTGCGAAAAGAAGTGATCACGTTTTGTTATCAAAAGAAATTATTCAGATAGTAAAATAAACACTCTAATTTGGCTATGAAAAGAAACGTATTTGAATTCAGTTATTGCTGAAGGAAGCGTCCGAGTTTAGTTATAAAAAGAAATTATTCACTTAGTTATTGAGAAAATTATTCTAACGTAATGATTGCGAACAGAAGTGATCACGTTTTGTTATCAAAAGAAATTATTCAGATAGTAAAATAAACACTCTAATTTGGCTATGAAAAGAAACGTATTTGAATTCAGTTATTGCTGAAGGAAGCGTCCGAGTTTAGTTATTAAAAAGAAATTATCCACTTAGTTATTGAGAAAATTATTCTAACGTAATGATCGCGAAAAGAAGTGATCACGTTTGTTATCAAAAGAAATTATTCAGATAGTAAAATAAACATTCTAATTTGGCTATGAAAAGAAACGTATTTGAATTCAGTTATTGCTGAAGGAAGCGTCCGAGTTTAGTTATTAAAAAGAAATTATCCACTTAGTTATTGAGAAAATTATTCTAACGTAATGATTGCGAAAAGAAGTGATCACGTTTTGTTATCAAAAGAAATTATTCAGATAGTAAAATAAACGCTCTAATTTGGCTATGAAAAGAAACGTATTTGAATTCAGTTATTGCTGAAGGAAGCGTCCGAGTTTAGTTATTAAAAGAAATTATCCACTTAGTTATTGAGAAAATTATTCTAACGTAATGATTGCGAAAAGAAGTTTGTTTCCGTTCGCGGTTCGATCGCACAGTATGTAAAACCAGACACTCCACTTACATTAGACTTTCGGGGGGGAGTCAGACTTCCGTCTACCCGTGCAGCCCCGAAAGTCGACATATAGATAGTCACAGATAAAAACAATTACAGTAGATAGCAAGAAGAAATAAACACAGGACAAATTATATGAGTAACACTAGAGCTGGTTAGACCTTCCGTTACCCGCGCCGCAGATCTACCTCTCCGACCGCTGAAACGAACTGGTGATTTGAGAAAAACATGATGTGAATTGTTTATCAATCTTGCTTTGGAAAGCATTACATTTATGCACGATTTTATCGCAAAAAGGCCGCAAAGATACAGCCCTTTGCGTGAATGAGGTGAAAACGCGAAATCTCGCGAGTTACTTACGCGGCTACATACGTAGTCCGCTTTCAAGCATCTAGACCTGGTTTGCTCCCTAATATCTAGGAACACTGGTTCGGAGATAAGGGAGAAACATATTTAAATCAACGTATTAGTTTTTCACAAACCTTGGAGATGACCTCGGAGTACTGGATGGCGGCGCGGCAACGGAGACCTTGACACGGGATCTTAATACACTCACATCACATTTATTCAGAGTCTAGTGGATAACCTTAATATATATATATAACCACAATATTAACCCTAACCATAATAACCCATCTGAGTTACACAGCGTAAATCGTTACCGATCTAAGAGTTTGTTTACACGTGGTGGCGTGGCGTCTGCCACGCCACCATAAAAAAAAAATACGTCTGCACTCTGCAAGCGATAGTCAAAGAAGAGAGAGTTTTTACCACTGCATCGCTGCACGCTGTCCTTTTTCTTCCGGTATTTCGGTGTTGCCAATCCACAAAGCGCGTTTGGCCTACCTATATTCTGTTTTCCCCACTTTCTCGAAGATTAACTACACTTTAAACTGATTATTATTAGCTTCTATCTCTTCTACTAGAGTTTTTAATTTATACGACAGTTGTAACTTTGCGATTCTGGTATGAAAACGTTGAAAGATGTCGTAGCCCGATTAACTGAACTGTGACAAACCACTCCGCTTCCTATGGCACGACTTCCACTCAACGTTTTCAATCGCTAAATTGATAGAAAAAAAAATTAGGTTTCGGCGCCCCCTTCAAGACCGAGTGCCGGCGGCCAACTCAATCCGCCCCTGTGGCAAATAACGGCGCGTGCGTCTCTCGGCGTCGTGACGCCCCCCAGCGTTGCGGTTGTTGCTGATCCATGGGAGCGTCGCGTTGAATTTGCTGTTCGGACACTGTGCACACGCACCCCCAAAATTGTTCGTGAAGCGTTAGTTACCAACGTTTGTTGATTTTCGTATTTTATAATGTTCGTTGCAACATTTGTGATTATAATTTCTTTGCACTGATTATTATATTTATTAATTTAAATTATCGTTTCGGACACTATTATCTCTTCTTTGAATTATACTTCGTTGATTTGATTTCACTTATTTGGTCAGCTTGAATGCTTAATTACTTTTAAATTAGTTTACCTATTTGCTCAGGTATTATTTGTTTCTCGGCGCTAAGTTTCCTCGTATTTTATCTTTAATTCAGCATTTATTTTATTTTTAATGGCGGTTTGTTTTTGCTATTTATTTGGTACACAGAGTTATTAGTTAATTGTTTCGTTTCCGTAAATGTTTACTAGACACACCGAGTAATGTTTTAATTTGCGGTCCCTAATCGACTAATTAATATAATCGATTACGCATTTTATCTATTGTTCTTGGACATTTTTATAGAAAGATTTTTTTCACTTAAAAATTTGTTTTATTATTTTTATTTTTATTTCTCTTATCGTCAATCGCACGTTACTTATTTCTGGTGTTATTACACCTTCGTTAAGGATTAGTCATCATTCGTCTCTACACCGGTGTATTTGTCTTATACCCTTCGCACTTAATTAACAATCGTTGTTCACGTAATTTTTGTAACAAAAAATAATAACCTAATTATTACTATTAATAATTTTCACTTTCCGTATTATTATGAACACTTGTTTTTCACACGCACTTCCCGTCGCTCTTCAGTATTTCGATAGCGGTGCGTGTTACGAGATCTCGTTATCTCGGTGCGGCGATCCACGCCTATTCCCTCTTGGACATCCCTCAGCTTTTCGCCGTGGCTGAGTTGCTCACTCCCGTCCAGGTTGGCCCTCCAGTGAGCGTCTCTTAGAGGTTTGGTCATCGGGAGACTTGGTTTGGTGGATTCGGAAGGAGGTGTGATACTTCGTGTTCAAGGATATGAAATATGGTTAAGGAAAAGGTCCCCCACCTTGGCATTGGTGTGGGCCCGGCAGTTTTTCTTCAGAGTCTGGAGTGGGAGTGCTCTCCCACTGACTAAACTGCGGCTCAGCATGTGGCTGTCTCGATTAGCTAATCGAGAGGTTTCCACCGGCGTTGATCTTGAGGATGTTTCTTCGTCCATGACCACCTCCTTATATTATTACAATGCCAAGTTGTCACTTGGTGATTATTATAAGTTGCATAACAAAAAAAAATTAAAATTTCATAACATATTTTTTTTTTTTTATACTTTCTGGCCGATCTCAACACGAGATTGGCGATTCCGTAATCCGAACCCGGGCCGCATGTTAAAGAGGGCGCCACTCATGATAACGTCCATGAGAACGGATTGTGACCGCGTGATTCTATCAGTCATTCTTCCTCTCTTTGTCTGAAAGAGGGACTCTATTATTAGCTAGTCGGAGACATGAGATTCTTAATCATCAGGGCATGAGTCCGTGATAAGAATCACTCATTCGTTCTCTATTCATTTACTTTACTGATTTTACTTTGTCAAGAATCTACTTCGACTATCCTCCAACCGACTCTCCGTGGAGCGCTGGTGATCAGTCAGCGTCCCTCGTATAGCGCGGTTAGCGAAATTCAAACGGTCCGCGTTTGGTCGATATTCATTTTTGCTCGTTAACGAGCCGATTTCTCGGCCCGTTAATCCGCTGATGTGTGATTCTATTGAAGTTACATTTACAGTTAGCATACTAGAGTTACTTTATCGGTTCACATCTTAACCGTCGAAAACATGATTCTATCAAGGCCTCACGTTTTTGGGCAGCCAGTTGAGACGCCCTCGTCCCAGATCGTTAGACGAGAGACAGAGTTATCCATCTCTCCCCATAACAACCTGGTTTGGTATAATTCGGACTCTTTGTTATAGGTACAGTTACATGGAAAAGGTATCAAAGCAATATTAATGAAACACGCGGTACAATCAAAGGAAGGGTGGGGTTCCACCGATTTATTTTACAAAACATATATTTAAATTCACAACAATAAATTTGGAAGAGCCTAGCTAGCATACAGTTATATGCTACAGAGAAAAACAACAAACAAAATAGATTAATTACACTACAGTGAAAATCGGCCATGCGACCCTATAAGAGATAGGGCCGCATGGACGAGTGCCCATGTGACCCGGTTTCGACGATCCTCGCAGAGAAAGTTCATTATGTTACATGGTTATATAAAAAGAACAAGCGAATGATTAGCTGAGTTTACATTTAGTTAAGTTAACAATTTGTGCGCCATTGCGCAACAAAACAAAAGAGAGGTTGAAGAAACGAAGTTAATTAGTATGCTTGGTACTTGAGTCCTGAGGGAAGTAGAAATTTCTGTTAGAGTCGTGACGCGACGGACTAACAACTTGACCTTGAATAGGCTAGAACATGTATTTTATAATTTTTAATCGTGTCTTAGCGACACTTTCCCTTTGGCTGATAACATACGTTTAGTTAGCAGAAAAAAATATATTCAAATAAATCTTATATCGACTCGGACGCTTCTGCATGCGTCCGAGCTGCATTCTTACCCTACAATACACATAATCAATTTATTTTAATTTTTGCTACAAGGGTCGGCTGACAATCTGGAAAGTAGATACACACAACGCATGTCAATAGTGGATATTTCTGTAAGATTATACTTATGGTTGGTGAGGTTCTCTGCGTTCCCTATAATCAGCCTTATTCCGATACATTCGGAGACACTTACCTCTATTTTTCTGTTAAGTGTAATTCTAAGAATAATGACAAAATAAACAAAACTCTTTCGAGACTAGCATTAAGATAGTTTTTAATTGTGTTCAGGAGTGGTAATGTTATTCCTTTATATGGGCAACGAGACTAGTATTCTTAAAAATACAAAAAGGACAGAACAGGAACAAGTAACGATTTCGACAGTGGTTTAATGATTATTTAACCTAGGTTCTTATTACTACCTACACCTAAGTTTTGGGAAAGCATGTTCGTAAAGATTAGTACCAGTTTCTCTAAACTGGTTTCGTGGCGTTACTATGAAGAAACATAGTTCTCGGTTTCGAACGCGAGTGATATGAGAATATCTTCAGCCACACTCGTTGAATTGAGTTCGCTTTCTCCTCCACTTAAGCGTATCTTACAGTTAGGAAGCTATAGCAGGTGATCGCAGACCGACGTCCGCTTGTTTGAAACCTACGCGGCGGCTTTTACAGGCCTACCTGTGGTCCAGCGTTTGCTGGAACCGGCCGCGGCGTCGCAGATCATCCGATCTGACAGACTTATTTTCGTCAGGCGCATACTTTCGTATTGGGGTCAGGGGTCGAACCTGACCTCCTTTCGGCGGGACGCCGCGATCGTGGACCTGCTGAAAACAACTATTGAAACGTGCTCTATGTCACCTAGACAAACGGATGGCCGGGGTGGAAAACGGTCCTCTGCCAGAGGGCCGTTTCCGATATGGCAGCCCACCTCAGAAGTGAACGATATGTCCATATCGTTATCCATTTGGCCGATGGATTTGGTTATTGCTTAATTAAGGCGGTCGTCTATTGACCGGTGAGAGTCGCACTGACAGGATGACGTCTGTCAGTGAGAGGCGTCGTAACGCAGAGGAATTTACACGTCTGTCATATCTCAGCCTCCGAGCGCGCATGCAGTCGCGAGGCATTGTGCCATCCGCCTGTCTCCGGTGGGGAGCACCTATTCATCGACGTCATGACTACACTAGGATGGAGACACCAAACCTTGAGCAGTCACGTTCGACTCTCTACGCCACTGTCTGACCGGCGATTATGTTTCTAATCTGATGTCTCCACCTCGCAAGCCCACCCGCGAGAGATGACAGTTTTTAGTGCGGCGAGGTGGATCGTACCTTCGTCCGCCAGCCCGAGCTTATACATAATTATTAGTTAGACCAAAGATCCTTTCTCCGCCCTGTAGGCAAGTCCGGAGAATATTTACTTGTTTTCCTTTTAAACAAACATATTGGTGGTTATTATCAATCTTACTGAAGTTATTGTTCTCTCGCGGATGCCTCGCCCTTAATTTTAACAATTACATGTTAGCCCAGCACTAGCAAGACGATCCTTAATCCGATCGCTGTTTTAATACAATAATTACAATACAGCCCTAAGCTAGGCACATGTGTCGTGTCCAGTCATACTACCGGCAATCTGTTAGCAATATGATTTCCTTTCATTTAGTTGCGGCGAAAGAGTGTTCTAGTTAATTATTAAGAGAAAATATTCAAACAAAAAAAAAATCCTAATACAGTCATAAAGAAACGTATTCGAATGTGGTTGTTGAGCAAATTATTCTCATTTAGTTGCGGCGAAAGAGTGTTCTAGTTAATTATTAAAAGAAAATATTCAGACAAAAAAAAAATCCTAATACAGTCATAAAGAAACGTATTCGAATGTGGTTGTTGAGCAAATTATTCTCATTTAGTTGCGGCGAAAGAGTGTTCTAGTTAATTATTAAAAGAAAATATTCAGAAAAAAAAAAATCCTAATACAGTCATAAAGAAACGTATTCGAATGTGGTTATCGCGCAGGAAGCGCCCACGTTTAATTATTAAAAGGAAGATTTCAAATGGTTACTGAGAGAAATATTCTGATTTCGCTTATGAAAAGAAAAGTTTCGAATTTAGTTGTTGAGGAAGATATTCTAATGTAGTGTTTGCGAAAAGAAGTGCTCACGCTTAACCATCGAAAGAAAACATTCAATTAGTCACCGAGAAAGAAACACTAGAATTTAGCCATAAAAAGGAAGGTATTCGTATTTAGTAATAAAAAAAATTATTCTACTTTAGTTGCTGCGGAAAGAAGTGTCCACGTCTAGTTATTAAAAGAAAATATAAAATAGAAAAAAAATACTACTGGGGCTATGAAAAGAAAAATATCCGAGTTTAGTTATTAAAAGGAAATTATTCACTTAGTTATTGAGAAAATTATTCTAACGTAATGATTGCGAAAAGAAGTGATCACGTTTTGTTATCAAAAGAAATTATTCAGATAGTAAAATAAACACTCTAATTTGGCTATGAAAAGAAACGTATTTGAATTCAGTTATTGCTGAAGGAAGCGTCCGAGTTTAGTTATTAAAAAGAAATTATTCACTTAGTTATTGAGAAAATTATTCTAACGTAATGATTGCGAAAAGAAGTGATCACGTTTTGTTATCAAAGAAATTATTCAGATAGTAAAATAAACACTCTAATTTGGCTATGAAAAGAAACGTATTTGAATTCAGTTATTGCTGAAGGAAGCGTCCGAGTTTAGTTATTAAAAAGAAATTATTCACTTAGTTATTGAGAAAATTATTCTAACGTAATGATTGCGAAAAGAAGTGATCACGTTTTGTTATCAAAAGAAATTATTCAGATAGTAAAATAAACACTCTAATTTGGCTATGAAAAGAAACGTATTTGAATTCAGTTATTGCTGAAGGAAGCGTCCGAGTTTAGTTATAAAAAGAAATTATTCACTTAGTTATTGAGAAAATTATTCTAACGTAATGATTGCGAACAGAAGTGATCACGTTTTGTTATCAAAAGAAATTATTCAGATAGTAAAATAAACACTCTAATTTGGCTATGAAAAGAAACGTATTTGAATTCAGTTATTGCTGAAGGAAGCGTCCGAGTTTAGTTATTAAAAAGAAATTATCCACTTAGTTATTGAGAAAATTATTCTAACGTAATGATCGCGAAAAGAAGTGATCACGTTTGTTATCAAAAGAAATTATTCAGATAGTAAAATAAACATTCTAATTTGGCTATGAAAAGAAACGTATTTGAATTCAGTTATTGCTGAAGGAAGCGTCCGAGTTTAGTTATTAAAAAGAAATTATCCACTTAGTTATTGAGAAAATTATTCTAACGTAATGATTGCGAAAAGAAGTGATCACGTTTTGTTATCAAAAGAAATTATTCAGATAGTAAAATAAACGCTCTAATTTGGCTATGAAAAGAAACGTATTTGAATTCAGTTATTGCTGAAGGAAGCGTCCGAGTTTAGTTATTAAAAGAAATTATCCACTTAGTTATTGAGAAAATTATTCTAACGTAATGATTGCGAAAAGAAGTTTGTTTCCGTTCGCGGTTCGATCGCACAGTATGTAAAACCAGACACTCCACTTACATTAGACTTTCGGGGGGGAGTCAGACTTCCGTCTACCCGTGCAGCCCCGAAAGTCGACATATAGATAGTCACAGATAAAAACAATTACAGTAGATAGCAAGAAGAAATAAACACAGGACAAATTATATGAGTAACACTAGAGCTGGTTAGACCTTCCGTTACCCGCGCCGCAGATCTACCTCTCCGACCGCTGAAACGAACTGGTGATTTGAGAAAAACATGATGTGAATTGTTTATCAATCTTGCTTTGGAAAGCATTACATTTATGCACGATTTTATCGCAAAAAGGCCGCAAAGATACAGCCCTTTGCGTGAATGAGGTGAAAACGCGAAATCTCGCGAGTTACTTACGCGGCTACATACGTAGTCCGCTTTCAAGCATCTAGACCTGGTTTGCTCCCTAATATCTAGGAACACTGGTTCGGAGATAAGGGAGAAACATATTTAAATCAACGTATTAGTTTTTCACAAACCTTGGAGATGACCTCGGAGTACTGGATGGCGGCGCGGCAACGGAGACCTTGACACGGGATCTTAATACACTCACATCACATTTATTCAGAGTCTAGTGGATAACCTTAATATATATATATAACCACAATATTAACCCTAACCATAATAACCCATCTGAGTTACACAGCGTAAATCGTTACCGATCTAAGAGTTTGTTTACACGTGGTGGCGTGGCGTCTGCCACGCCACCATAAAAAAAAAATACGTCTGCACTCTGCAAGCGATAGTCAAAGAAGAGAGAGTTTTTACCACTGCATCGCTGCACGCTGTCCTTTTTCTTCCGGTATTTCGGTGTTGCCAATCCACAAAGCGCGTTTGGCCTACCTATATTCTGTTTTCCCCACTTTCTCGAAGATTAACTACACTTTAAACTGATTATTATTAGCTTCTATCTCTTCTACTAGAGTTTTTAATTTATACGACAGTTGTAACTTTGCGATTCTGGTATGAAAACGTTGAAAGATGTCGTAGCCCGATTAACTGAACTGTGACAATGTATATTCTCTCGCTTGCCTTTTTCGCTCGTCAGCTCACTAGGCTGGTACTGCACGTCACTTTCAAAGTGTTTTGTATTCGGCTGAATTCACTCTCTCGGCATAGAACTCGGCACGTGTAAAAGAGGCAATATTATATTTCAGTATTTAGTTTGAATGATTCAAAATAGAATAAAGATGTTTGTGCATAATTTATCGTCGAGCAAAATGTTAAATCCGAATTGTTTGAATTTACTGCTATCATAAACATCTGCGAATAACCGAGAATCTTCATTCCACTAAGAAGAATTTTCCTGATTCGTTTGGAATGTTTAAATGAAATAAGATTTAGTATGCTAAAATTATATAGCCACCTAATCGATATTTGGAAAACGGTATTTCATTAATATTTGATGCGAAACCATAGACAATTCGCTACACATTTTTTACTTGACATCTAGTGATTAATGATGAAAATTTACATAAACACCTTTCAAACTATGTCGCCAGGAGGCCCATTTTATGCAACGCATTTTTATTTTCGTAGACCTATTTCAATAAAAAAACTTGAAAGTTATGTTTGAATTTTATATCACCATACTTTTTTTAAATTTTCATTATACATTTATAGCTTATTATTAGCTAAAATACTCTTCCAGGATTATTTGAAATCCGAAAACCCGGGAATTTAACGATTTTCCAAAAAAAATATTTTTATTCTCTCTATACAGTGGACGGTTAGTTAAATAATAGAATCTATATATTAACTAGCTGTAAGCCCGTTGACCTCAACGGGGGGGATTTTCGTTGTATTTTTAAGTAGTCAGAAAATTTGCTGGCGTGAAAAATAAATTACAAACCTGTTTATTGAATAAGCCAGAAATTCTGATAGTAAAAGAAATATATCTCGGGGCATATATCGACAGCCCTGCCCTGCAGTATTTAAATTGTAAATTATTTAATTTTTTGAATAATGTTTAAGTTTGCTAACAATCATTTTTCGTAGTAGCAGAAATAGACTTCGGGGCATACATCGACAGCCCTGCGGTATTTAGATGGTAAATTATTTAATTTTTGGAATTTAGCCCTAGTCTTCTATGTTTTCTGGAAATATATAAAAACAGTTTGAGTAACTAATTAATAAGCAGTTCTCGTAGAGATATATTTCTTTTACTTTTATAATTTCTGGCTTATTCAATAAATAGGTTTGTAATTTATTTTTCACGCCAGTAAATTTTCTGACGACTTTAAAATGCAACAAAAATCCCCCCGTTGAGGTCAACGGACTTACAGCTAGTTATAATGAATACTTTAATCAACTGAGACGTTTTCATAATGCTAGATGGCTGGATATTTTCAACTGTACATTCATTGTATTTCTGTATCATTATCCGAAAATAAGACCCTGCAGCCAAGTGATTAACGTAATTTTTGTGGCTGCGGTGATCATGGGTTTGAATCCTAGTACGGACAGAAATTGATTCATGATTTTTTGTTCGCAGGATAGGCGTCTATGATGTATATTCCCGTATACCCGTATAATCGGATTCTAAAAAGTAATCGTAGCGACTTCAATACGCTCACCACTAGGGCATCCAATCCTAGAGCCCTTATCTAATCTCAGGATTTTGGAATCGATATTTTTTCAATCCCGTTATTGATCATTCCTACTCTGATATTTTCATTTTTACAAATCGAAGGTCTTATTATAAAAAAAATATCAGGCATTACACCTTACGAGCTGGGACAAATCCTGAGGCGCTTAGCCCCTGGCCAAAGACACGTGGTCTTTCTACGACATCCAAGCGTTAAGTTAAAGGATACTTGTTATGCGTAAAGTATACTAGTATTTACCAGTGGCGTAGCAATGGGGTGCGGCAGGGGTGAACCGCCCCGGGCGGTACATTTTTGGAGACGGCATTTTCAAAAATAAATATTACATTTTTCGAGAAATTATATTTATGCATAAAAAAATAAGCCGCCTGTAGAAAAATCTCCTAGTTCATAGATAAAAAATAGTAGGAGTGACTTAAAAACAATATTCAAAGAACTATTGGACAAAGGACCGCCCCGGGTGGCATGATCCCTTTCTACACCGCTGATCTATACTAGTCTATACTAAAAGTCCAAGCTAAAAAGAAACTGTTATAAAATCCGTTAAAAACCGCCCCACATCATGCGAATGGTTTTGAACATACAAAAAAAACAGTGTTGCCACAGCGACATCCGATCAAGTATACTTGTAATTATTACATGTTAACAGCGGTGGGCTGCCAATACGGTAACAAGGGGCTCGCTAAATCTTATATTATCTTCACAGATATAATCTTATATCTGTGAAGGTGTGATTTTTTTTATCACTCATATGCAATTATACCCAATAATTATTGACGCTATCGAATGCTATATTTTGTTATAGTACGCTGTATGTCGTAATTTAATCAGAATCAATAGCTGAAAATGTACGTCAGAAATTCCAAATGTACATTACAATTGTTTTAATTTAAACATATTACATATGGTTCTTTCCTGTTGAACGTGCATCAAAAAGTGGAAAATCGACGCGAACGGAGTATTATAATTGTAGTTTGCTTCCTAAAAAACGCCCCACTTCCCCCGCAAACAAAAAACGCTCATAAATGCATATAAAAAATTCTTACGTACGCTATTTTAGACCTTATTATACCTTACGTAAGATGGTAATTTTAAATGCCAAACACCTAATTCCGTTAAATTATGTTACAATAAAGTTTTAATAGTGATGTCCATTTCATAATTCAATAAATTGAATGTTCATTTAAAATGCGAACAATATCTTTAAAAAATGATCTTATTCTCGTTAGATAGAATTCTAAAAATATAAAATATTTATATTATCGAATTGAATTATTTCAGTAATACATAATTAGTTATAGCATAAAAGATCAAAATTCATATGATTTTTCCATCTGATGTCAGTTTTCCACTTACTTCCACGATGGATTATTTCTCAAAGAAAATATATCCGAAAATTATGATAAAATTGGAAAATGGAAAATAAGCTTTTCGACAATAATAAAACCTACAAGAGGATGTGCCTAGTATCCATATCTGAAGAAATAAAAAAAAACAGTAAAAACTATGAGAATAGCGATAGAGAATGGAATTAAGCAAAATATTTAATTGTATGTTTTTGCTAGAAAAGTACTGTCGTATTGTAATAGGGCCGTATCATTCATAAAGGTATTTAATATTAAAAATTCACATACACAGTGTGCTTAGATTATTTTATTGATACTCATAGAATATTATACATTCATTTGACAAATGCAAACAATGTAAATATCAAATATTTAACATATTTTTTTCCAGATTGTAATTGCAACATGAGATTTTACTAAATAATTTTAACAATTATCAATATTGAAAAAATCACTGACCATCTCTATTGTACGTCTGTACACTAACGTATATGAGTGTGTATATTGTGTTCAATAATTTTGTGCGCGACGATATAATTAAATACGTATGATACCGGCTAAAAAACAAGTACCTTACATATTTATAGATTATATAACGCAAAGATCTGAGAATAGTGTTTTCTTAATTTAACAAGCGGCTCGTCGGCCTGAGTAATATTTAAAAATGGGCTCGCGCGAGCCACCTCCCGCCCACTCCTGCATGTTAATATAAATTAATTAATAAACTAAGTTATTAAATTGTCTAACAGTTGTCATCATAAATGGGCATCTGGGTACATCGTGCACCTTACAAAACAAGCCGGTGACAATATCATATTGTTTGAATAAATCGCTTCAATACATATTTGTCTAATAACCATAATATTATTTTCTATACTATCAACTAGGAATATTATAGTGATGTAATCAGCGGTAAGCTGCCAACAAGTAAACAAGGGGCTCGCTTATCCTCAGAGCTATTTGTGGTGTTCTGAGAAGTGGCGATTTTTATACAAGTAAACACAATATTTTTTGAGGCAATCAAATGTTACATAATAAACTAATATTATGTAACAAAAGGCAAAGTACCGTACAATAATTAATATCAACTAGCTGTAAGCCCGTTGCCCAGCAACGTGAGATTTTTGTTGCATAGTATTTAATTTAATTTAATTTTATGTTATTTTATTTTATGGTATTTTATTTTATTTTATTTCATTTCATTTCATTTTATTTTATTTTATTTTATTTTATTTTATTTTATTTTATTGAATTTAATTTAATTTAATTATATTTTATTTTAATATATTTTATTTTTATAGTTAGCAGATATTTCGTAAATTATTTAATATTTGGAATAATGTTTAAGTTTGCTAACAACAATTTTTCGTATTAGCAGAAACTTCGTAAATTACTTAATTTTTAGAATAATGTTCAAGTTTGCTGACAACTATTTTTCGTAGTAGCAGAAATTTCGTGAATTATTGAATTTTTGGAAAAAAAAAGTTTGATAACAACCATTTTTCGTAGTAGCCGAAATTTCGTAAATGATTTAATATTTGGAATAATGTTCAAGTTTGCTAACAACCATTTTTCGTAGTAGCATAAATTTCGTAAAATATTGATTTTTTGGAATAAAGTTTAAGTTTGCTAACAACCATTTTTCGTAGTAGCAGAAATTTCGTAAATTATTTAATATTTGGAATAATGTTCAAGTTTGCTAACAACCATTTTTCGCAGTAGCATAAATTTCGTGAAATATTTAATTTTTGGAATAAAGTTAAAGTTTGCTAACAACCAATTTTCGTAGTAGCCGAAATTTCGTAAATTATTGAATTTTTGGAATAAAGTTTAAGTTTGCTAACAACCATTTTTCGTAGTAGCAGAAATTTCGTAAATTATTGAATTTTTGGAATAATGTTCAAGTTTGCTAACAGCCATTTTTCGTAGTAGCAGAAATTTCGTAAATTATTTAATATTTGGAATAATGTTTAAGTTTGCTAACAACCATTTTTCGTAGTAGCAGAAATTTCGTAAAATATTTAATTTTTAGAATAATGTTTAAGTTTGCTAACAACCATTTTTCGTAGGAGCAGAAATTTCGTAAATTATTTAATATTTGGAATAATGTCCAAGTTTTCTAACAACCATTTTTCGTAGGAGCAGAAATTTCGTAAATTATTTAATTTTTGGAATAATGTTGAAGTTTGCTAACAACCATTTTTCGTAGTAACAGAAATTTAGTAAATTATTCAATTTTTGGAATAAAGTTTAAGTTTGCTAACAACCATTTTTCGTAGTAGCAGAAATTTCGTAAATTATTGAATTTTTGGAATAATGTTCAAGTTTGCTAACAACCATTTTTCGTTGGAGCAGAAATTTCGTAAATTATTTAATATTTGGAATAATGTCCAAGTTTGCTAACAACCATTTTTCGTAGTAGCAGAAATTTCGTAAATTATTGAATTTTTGGAATAATGTTTAAATTTGCTAACAACCATTTTTCGTAGTAGCAGAAATTTCCTAAATTACTTAATTTTTGGAATAATGTTTAAGTTTGCTAACAACCATTTTTCGTAGAAGCAGAAATTTCGTAAATTATTGAATTTTTGGAATAATGTTTAAATTTGCTAACAACCATTTTTCGTAGTAGCAGAAATTTCCTAAATTACTTAATTTTTGGAATAATGTTTAAGTTTGCTAACAACCATTTTTCGTAGAAGCAGAAATTTCGTAAATTATTGATTTTTTAGAATAATGTTTAAGTTTGCTAACAACCATTTTTCGTAGTAGCAGAAATTTCGTAAATTATTGAAATTATTGAATTTTTGGAATAATGTTTAAGTTTGCTAACAACCATTTTTCGTAGAAGCAGAAATTTCGTAAATTATTGATTTTTTAGAATAATGTTTAAGTTTGCTAACAACCATTTTTCGTAGTAGCAGAAATTTCGTAAATTATTGATTTTTTGGAATAATGTTTAAGTTTGCTAACAACCATTTTTCGTAGTAGCAGAAATTTCGTAAATTATTGAATTTTTGGAATAAAGTTTATGTTTGCTAACAACCATTTTTCGTAGTAGCAGAAATTACGTAAATTATTTAATTGTTGGAATAATGATTAAGTTTGCTAACAACCATTTTTCGTAGTAGCAGAAATTTCGTAAATTATTTAATTTTTGGAATAATGTTAAAGTTTGCTAACAATCATCTTTCGTAGTAGCAGAAATTTTGTAAATTACTTAATTTTTGGAATAATGTTTAAGTTTGCCAACAATTATTTTTCGGATTTTAAATTATTTAACAATTATTTCCAATAAAAATCAAAAGATCAAATCCAATTTTTCAATAAAAAATCAGTTGCACATTTTGTCCAAGTGTATGAAAAAAGCAAAATATTATTCTATCATATATCCATATCATAATTTGAATATTCTTAATGTATTAAAGAATTCTAACAGATTTTCAAGGTCAGACGTGAAAAGATTCATCATTATGATTCAATTGATCAAATCCGCTCCAAAAAATATTAGTCTCACATCGACTCACACGATCAGACGATTCATTTCGATAGCCCTATAATCATAGTTTGCAATAGTCGAATTAAAGTCTTTGATTATTCGAATATTATGATGTATGGTGATACAATACTTTAGCTCTACACCAAGAAATATCAAATTTTCAAACGTGGCGATATCAGAACATTCACGCCCGGTTTAAAATAAGCCGCTCCCATTGGATAGAACAACATTTCAAAAATGTGCTGTTCAGAATAAATCGAAATCATTGGTCTGTACCTTACTGCGGACGTCCTTACAGACAGACCTTATCGGCTATTAATGTTAAGATAGCTGAAAGTATACTACTTTATAGTTAAACCATCGTACATAATATTTATATCTATATATATAAAACAAAGTGGGGTTTGTTACACCACGTATAACTTGGCTATAACTTGGCTGATTTTAATGATCTTTGATTTATTAAATTCGTATCCGCCTAGAATAGCAGAATAAGCATTAAAACATCGGAAAAATATCACGGAAAATAAATTATGAAGAAAATTAATATTCTCATACAGTTTTCAAATGGCGAACAGCTTGAAATAATGAAAATGTCGTTGTATGCAGATTTTATCCGCTAGGTGGCAATTTTTCCTATATTCATTTGTTTCTGCTTCTTTTGCGTACGATTGACTTTTAAATGATTTTAAATTTAGAGTATGGATCAGAATAAAAAAAATCAATGATATGAAATGAAATGAAAACGAAAGAAAATCGGATAATATTGAAATAATGTTTATAATTAGGTATGATAATTTTTTTGACAACAATATTGCGCTGTTTGCACGAATGTTGCTCTACTTTGAGATGCCACGTTATTACACTTGGAAAGCTACATCGAAGAAATTTTAACGTCGAAAGCAAGGCGATGCGGTTCCTGCTCATCCGAATGACTACTGATGCTCTTGGTCGCATGTACACAGTTCATCCGAAAAATGATGAAAGCTTCTACTTGCATGTCAACAGCTCAATTTGCTTGAAAATGATACTCATTGGGACGTGACAATCGCTGAAGAAATTGTTTCTGAATCTCCAAGTCAGATACGTATATTATTTTCTATCATTAGTTTGACATGCTTCCCATCGAATCCCCGTGAACTGTGGAACAAGTACAAGGATGACATGTCCGAATACATTTTACATCGAATTCGTGTCAGTTTGGGGAATCCCGATCTCGAGATGAATGAAGAGATACATAACCAGGCTTTGCTTTTGATCGAAAACATGTGTTTCCTTATGTGCGGAAGTTTGTTAGTCAAGTTAGGAATGCCAACGCCGCTTTCAATCGAGAATAGGAACGTGAACGTGAATATGATCGAGATGCATTGAACCAATCAGTTCGAACGAATGTACCACTGTTGAACCCTCAACAGAAGGAAATTTACGATACGTTACGATATGAAGGTAATTGATGATGGAAATGGTGGCTTATTTTTCCTCGATGCGCCCGGTGGAGCTGGGAAGATATTCCTCATGTCATTGATTATAGTGACTGTTCGTGCAAGATCCGAAATTGCTGTAGCAGTTTCTTCTTCTGGCGGCCACGTTGATAGAAGGATGACGAACGGCTCATTCAGTGTTGAAATTGCCGTTAAATCTTTAAACCAGTGCTCCTCAATCTTTTATCTTCCACGACACACCAACGTGTTCTTCAAAATTTCGCGGCACATCACAAGTAAAAATATGCATAATATACAGAAATAACATTAGTTTGTGTTTATATATGATACATACCACAAAAGAACCATATGGATATTTTATTACCATGTCCACTACTAATGTAGAGCACATGTACTCTTTATGGAGATTATATTAAAAGAAAAGTTTCAGATTATTCAGATTTATTTACAAAAAAAGAATCAGTCAAAAGGCTGCACCAAAGTAGAGAAAAGTTTGTAAGTTTCCCACTTCAGTTGAATTTTCAGCTTCGGCTATCAAAATGTTTCTAACATTTAGCGGTTAAAGTTATACTAACAAACATTTTATCGATTTGGGTATTCTGTATATGTAAGTCTGCGCAAGAATGTTTCGTGCACCTTGCGAAAATTCAGTTTTGTATTTTAAAATGTCTTTAAAGAGAACAAATGAATTATATCTTTATAAATATCATTACAAATATGTCAAAGCATGTATCCACATCTCAAATATAAATGGTTTTACATTTGATAGAATTTTTAATAACTAATAATGAACTGATGATAGCCCAGGTAGTAGAATTAACAAATTGTTGTATTCATTGAATATATTTTAATTTAAATATGCGATTATTTTTTTTATCAATTGTTAATTATTGATAACTTTTAACATCCAGAAAATCTTAAAAATTCATTTAAAAAAATACATGTTTTTTTAAAGATTTCTATTCCAATAAATATCAAATTTCCCACCCTTAGCTTTCATTTGGGTTGTAATTTGCCATGGCAAGAAATTATACTCTTTTAAAAATAAATTGGGTATTTTTGGTTATTCTAAACACCTCAAACACCTTTTTTCAATTCATTTATTTTTTTGGGCTTAAGGTCTGCAATTTTGGTGCCCATTATCGCCAAGTAAAAATATGCATAATATACAGAAATTAAATTAGTTTGTGTTTATATATGATACATACCACAAAAGAACTATATGGATAAGATTTTTTTTTTATTAAAATCTCTTTACCATTTTTATTTATGGACTGTCTTTTCACTTTGAAATCTAAAAAAATCTATTTTTTTAAATAACTACCCCCATAAAAGCTAATAGTGGGAAATAAGATATTAATTGAAATAAAAAACTTTCAAGAAAACATGGATTTTTTCAATGCTTTTTAATGATTCCTGGAAGTCCAAAGTTATCAAAAATTAATAATTGGTAAAAAAATAATTGTAAATTTAAACTGAAAAACATTTAATGAATACAACAAATTGTTAATTCTACTACCCTGGTTATCATAAGCTCATTATTAGCTGTTCCAAATGTTAAAAACGGTAAAAACACTTATATTTAAGATGTGGGTACATGCTTAGACAAATTTGTAATGATTTTTATAAAGAAATAATTCATCTGTACTCTTAAACGATATTTTAAAATATAAAACTGAACTTTCGCAAGGTGCGAGAAACATTCTTGCGCAGACTGTACATATAAAATATTCTTTCAACCAAAAAATAATTATTTCTGCTTCTCTATGATAGTGTCATCAGAAATATTTTGTAGTATCGACCAAACTATTTGTTTTTTTCCGTTTATTAGAGATTCGCGCCGCAGCACACCCAGCATCGCCTTGCGGCACACCGCTTGCGGAGCACTGCTTTAAACGACTGAAAAACTGACATGCAAGATTGCGAAACACTCAGCAATGACCAAAGTTTTGGTAGCAAGTAAAATCATCACCTGGGATGAATGGACAACGGCGCACAAATGCGTATTGGAAGCACTCAATCAAACTATGAAATATCTGTGCAATGACTGAAGATGTTTTATAGGCGCAATGATTCTACTGTCTGGCGACTTCCGCCAAACACTACCAGTCATTCCAAGATTGACCGCTGCCGATGAAATAAACGCTTACCTCAAATCACGACTCTGGCGCTATGTAAAGAAACTTCAGCTGACGACAAACATGCGAGTTGCATTGCTAAACGATCTATCTGCCGAAGATTTCTCCAAGCAATTGCTGACTATCGGTAACGGGCGTGTTCCTGTCGACGAATCGAATGGATTGATTTTGTTACCGCCGAATTTTTGCAATTTCACTTCATTCAACAAAATGTTCCCGAACATCTAATCACAAAAATCACAATTGGTGAATGAACGAGCAATTCTTGCGGCAACGAACAAATATGTGGATCATTTAAACTTCACAATTCAAAATCAAATCGTTGGTCCACTGCATTCCTTCAAATCTATCGACCGTGTAACAAACGAAGACGAAGCAACCAACTGTCCAACTTAATTTTTAAGCTTATTGGATCTGCCTGGCTTGCCACCGCGCAATTTACAACTGAAGGTAGACTCGGTAGTCATCATGCTTCAAGTTATCAAGTTAACAGAACATTTATTCACTTTTAAGGTGTTCACTGTCAATACTTGGTGGAATGGCATTAAAATAAAACATTTTTAGTACTTTTTCCACATAAAATTTATTTGATCAGGACCGGTTTCGCTCATCGCGAGCATTATCAACTGATGATAATGCTCAGATGATAATAACTCAGTTGATAATGCTCGCGATGAGCGAAACCGGTCCTGATCAAATAAATTTTATTTAGTGGGAAAGGTACTAAAAATGTTTTATTATTTTTATTACAACATTTATTGATTCTGAGGCGGTACGAAGTTCGTCGGGTCAGCTAGTGTACATATAAGTACTGATTCGATTTGAAAATATTGTTTTTTCTCACTTTAACAAGGGGCTCGGAGTCCTGAGTCAAAATTAACAAGGGGCTCGCTCGAGCCCTTCCGAGCTCTCTCCAGCCCACCCCTGGATGTAATCAATTTGATTTACTAGTTCCAACTCTATGATTGACTGACAACTTCGGATTATTTATTTCAAATATAAATGTAATGTACATAATTTTTAAATATTGCTTTAACTAGCAATTCACAGATGACATATGTATATTCAGACCCTGACACAAATTTTGAAAAAAGACAAAATATGTTTGGAAAAGATAAAAGATTTTAGGGAAAATTGGTAGATGTACGGCACAACATTATCTTATCCTAATATTCACAATAATTATAATGTTGTGAAAAAAATGTTTTTTTGCGTTTTTTGTCAATATATTCATTTTCACACGTGCGTAATTTAATGCTGAATTTAAATGCTTATATTTTATACAGTGACACCTATAATATTTATGAAAAAGGATTTTGAACATTTAATTGATTGTTCCTATTATGGGTAACTAAAATGGTTTACAGTGACACCTATAAATAAAAGAAATTATGAAATTACTGAAAACTTTGTGACAACTTGTGCCCAGCTATTTATGTACCTATACTAAATCGTTGTAGCTTCCTTAATACCTGTATTCTTTAAAGTTTATGTATATAATTCATGTTATCAATTATTTGAGTTTTCATTTTAAGAGTGAGTGTAGTGGTCTACAGCGACACCTATTATTAAGACAAATTTTACAATGAATTATTTACAAACATTTCGTTACCTTACTTTGAAAAGGTTCTATTTGCACTTTACCATGTTTTGAGATACTAGCGTTTGAATATTTGAGTGAGCATATTTTGAAATTGAAAAGAAAAAATGTACTTTTAATGATTAGCAAGTATAAACATAATTACTTTATTAATTTTAAGCAAAATTTATTTAATTTAAACCCTATATATCTGGAGATAATCAGTGCTTAAAACTATAATAAGAACCTTTTTGCTCTGAACTGACAATGACATGACTCGTAATTTATTTTTGAGCGAGTTTCATTTATTATTAGAAATTTGTAATTTTTTTCACGATGTTATATCCCAAGAATAAATCCCCACTAATAAAGATCATAACGACCAACAGCAGTTTGAATATTAGTCGAGGTACACACAATTATTAACAATTTAACAAATAGAATTTACATTACGACAACACCAATAATTACCCAGCTTGCACAAACGATTTTATAGAAGTTAAGAAGAAATTATACTTAAGGGTAAGAGTCACGCTAAAGTCATTGTCGAATTACGATGTAAAAAGTATTCATATTTGTCGTAATAAATCTAAAGGTAATCAGAAAAATATTTTTTAATTTTTAAGTCGATTATTAACTTCATTATTTAAAAAAAAAGCAAAAAAAAAGGCTTTCGTTATTACAATCCAGAATATTAACGGTTTGTTTTTTGACACTGATTTAAAAACTCAAATATAGTTCAAGGATTCATCATATTTATACGTCTCGAAAAAAAATTGGTTTAATACGTAATTAGTACTTTATTTGGATTAAAAAAAGCGCTCAATATCAAAGCTATATAAAACGATTTTTTTAGCAAATAAACCCAAAAATGTTACACAAATGAATCGGTGACTTATATATCATTTATTTTTTTAATCTTTGGTATATTTATTATAATTTTACGAGCTTTCGTTAATTTTCTAGATACACTTAAAATATATACACAATTGATAGTTTTAATCGGTGGCATAAAGGGGTCGCTGCATGGTTTTTTGACGACATAATCTTGAAACGAAGAATTTTATTATATTTCATCCGTTAGTTTCTTGCGTTGCTTGTAAGCAGGTAGAATAACTTGTGTGTGTATTGTCTCGTATGCGATACACACATTGACACACATACTACGATATCTATACAAGCATACCTAAGTCTATTGCAGTCGATTGCAAAGATAATTATTCTACTGACAACTGAACTTCTTGCGTCATTTTTTTGGTATAGACTTATAACCTATTTTTATATACTATAAATATATATAATATAACCTAATTTTATATTTGTATATAATTTAACCTAATTTTATAATTTCCGACAGCTTATTTCATATGATATACGCGTATCCGACATTATTCCAACCTAATTTTAGCAATTTGCATGCAATTACAGCTGGCAATAGTTGGACAAGCTGATAATCGTCGGTTGATACAAGCACTGCAGAAAAGACTGACGGCATCAATGTTTGGAATCATTTATAAAATGCGAAACTCCACAATCCGGCATAATACAGAGAAAAACCTATTTCTCAAAAGAGAAATTGTAACAAAATAGATTATATATGGTAGACAAACTGAACAGCTGCTATCGATTTGTATGAGAAACATCAGTGGTAGAACGCTCGCCTGCCACGCGGGCGGCCCGGGTTCGATTCCCGGCCGATGCAAGCTTTTTTATATATCAAATCATATTTTTGGGCTGTGGAGGGCTTCTTCACCACTCACAGGGCTGTGGAGTGGCGAAGAAAAACTCCGGCATTTACAAATAGGCCGACTCCGATATAAAAAATACCAAATTTGTGATATGCAGTCTGCGTACATTTTAATATTCACGAAAATACATACTTAGGTATAACTTTTTTTATTTAATTTTTATCAAGAAAAAAGTAGTCGGGGTCGATTTTTTACGACTTAAACACCACGACTCCGATTCCACTTATCTGACTTCTATGTAACATTCAATCTAAGTGTCTGAAAAAAAAAGGTTTTTGTTTTATAGTTAATAGTTTTACTTTATACACCGACAGCACAAGGACAGCTTTAACAGTATAAATGATTTTGGTAAATATGGCATATAGTAGCACGTCAACTACTGCGGCGAAAAACTTCACAACTACGCTAAAAACAACGCCACGATTTAAAGTTATTTTTTGAGAACTTAATAATCGTGTTAAAACCACACATTATTACGAAGAACACTGATAAATTCCGCGCGGACATTTTCCGCGGACATGTCCGCGCGGACAAAATGGAAAACAGTGGCGCTGTACTGAAAAATATTTCGTATTTCGCATAATTTATCAGTGTTCTTCGTAATAATGTGTAGTTTTAACACGATTATTAAGTTCTCAAAAAATAACTTTAAATCGTGGCGTTGTTTTTAGCGTAGTTGTGAAGTTTTTCGCCGCATTAGTCGACGTGCTACTATATGCCATATTTACCATGATTTTTTGTCGAGTTAGTGTTTTCTAGTTTCTTTGGTAATTCTTCTAGATAAACATGATCGAATAACCTAAGAATCGCTCTGCACTCGAGGTTATAGTAAATCTTGGTTAAATTTAGTCTTGTGGGGGATTTATCTCCGAAGGATTTATATCTTCGGTAAATATGTTTTACAACAAGCTTCATTTTCTTACCGAAAATTCAATTAACGCCGTTTATTTTTGTACATTATATTGTTTATTCTTTTATCCGTAAATACAGTCCCTACCGAACAGCATTGATAATTGCGTCATAATACATTTTCGATGTGAAAAGATAAACATGTTGTAATGAATATTTACGATGCATTTTATTTCATATCGATGCAAATGTACTTTCATGTGATACTCGCTAATTCGTGACTGTCTAAGCTTGCGAAGCTACATTTATATGAGCCGACACATAGCCCCCTATATTTTGATGGAGACGGTAATGGCCGACATCAAATCTCTTTTTGACAGATACTGTTTGTATACAAAACTCATAGACAAAGATCGCAAAAAATATAGAATTCTATGGCGCTAGTTCGCGTCAAAAGCTAAAAGCTTTTGTATGAAGCATACTCTCATTCCCTACTAGATGTCAGAAAGGATGATTTTAGGTGAATTACTTATGGTGCAACCTTCCCGTTAAGTCTTCGCGCGGCAAACAAAAAAAAATTATCGTCGAACTAATCGTTTTCCATCTCGAAAGACAGGCTTTCCGATACGCCATTCATTTAATCAGGTAACGCACAAAACCACAAAGAAAAATAAAAACCACAAAGGAAGCTAAAACTAAAGGCCGATGGAACCAGGTTCCAGCATTGGGAGACACGGACACCCGTGGTGGCGGTTCCACGTCCCAAAAAGCGTAACAAAACGAAATTCGCTTTGGGTAAAGAAAAAACATAAACACAATTAATTGAACTAAACTTTTAAATGGCTGCCGGTTGTCATCACAAAAGGGTTCGTAAGAGCTTCGGCCTATAAATCGTACCATGTCAACAATAATAATTGAGTTTGAAAATGTTGTAACGTCCAGTTAAACTTTCTACACTCGGTCTGTAGTAGGCGTTTGACAGTTGCCATCTACCGATCGATTGTCTAAACTGAATTTTGTCGCAACTTCGTTCAAAAAATTTAAGTTTTATAATAATATACTGATTTGTTACACTGTAAGACGAATTTTGTTTATAAATCGATTGTAAAAAGTCCTATAGTTTCTTAGAAGCTTGTAAAATTACTGTATGAAAGAAAGTGTGGAGAAAGGACTTCTGAATCCTGCTAACTTTTCTATTTAAAAATGTATGACACTGAAATTAATATATACTAGCTGTAAGCCCGTTGACCTCAACGGAGGAGGGGGGTTTCCTCGCATTTTTAAGTAGTCAGAAAATTTACTGGCGTGAAAAATAAATTACAAACCTATTTATTGAATAAGCCAGAAATTCTAAAGATAAAAGAAATATATCTCGGGGCATATATTGACAGCCCTGCCCTGAAGTATTTAAATTGTATAAAATATAATTTTTAGAATAATTGAAATGTTTAAGTTTGCTAACAAATTTATTTCGTAGAAGAAGAAATATACCTCGGGACATATATCGACAGCCCTGCAGTATTTAAATTGTCAATTATTTAGTTTTTAGAATAATGTTTATGTTTGCTAACAATCATTTTTCGTAGTAGCAGAAATAGACCTCGGGGCATATATCGACAACCCTGCAGTATTTAAATTGTAAATTATTTAATTTTTGGAATAGTTAATACCGTCTTTCTTGACGTCATCGAAAAGGACCGACAGACTTTAGATAGACAGACGGCCGTACGCACAAACCTTATCGACTATTAATATGTAGATGTTAGATCAGGGGTTACCAACCCCGTGCCCGTGGTCAACATGGCGCCCCCCAACCGATTCCGATGCGCCCGCCAACTATTTTGAGATTTTCAAATTCCTCGTTGAGCTAAAAAAAACGAGTTTCGGAGATATTTTGGGGAAAAAGTATAGGGAATTGAGGATTTCAAATTCCTCGGTGAGCTAGTGCTGTGTAAGATTGTGGCAAATACATATTTTCTTACCAAAGGGACATTTTATGCCAAAATGTCAGTTAGAACCTTTTCAAAGTAAGGTAACGATTTGTATAATTGATAAAATCTATCAATGGTATTTGCATAACATGCGAGTTGAGTTAATTATTCTTTTTCAGGGCTTTAGGGAATTTACCGATTTGCCCAAAATATCTCCGTTTTTTTTTTAATTCACCGAGGAATTTGAAAATCTCAAAACCCTATAGTAATTAACCGATTTGCCCAAAATACTAGCGTGAACCGGTTTTCGTTCCGGCAAAAATAACGGTTTTCGTTTCCGTTCCAGTTCGAAGCCCTGTTTTTTTTTATTTTACTCCACCTACAGTTATCTGTAGACAAAATGACAGGGTGCTAGTGGTGTGTTTAATCCTATTTTTGTCTATAAATATTTTCATCTCAACCAATGTATACTACATATTCATTTTTTTTAAAATATAGTCAGCACTAGCGATAAGTAATAATTTAATATATGGTGCTTTTTTATATTTGACAATTCCCTACTTGAAAGTTACTTTTTCAACATTTAATCATCTATGAATGTCTAATTTTCTAATCTAGAAGTTTAAAAAATAGTAAGTTTATGTTAATATTTATGGTTTGTTTTTGTTAATATGCAATTATTTATTGAAAAAAAATAGAAGGTTACTATTTAAGACACTGGTTCTCTGTTCATTTATATGATATGACTATGGAGTTGTGCTTTTTTTGTTGTATTTTCATTGTAAAATAGTTCAAATATGTATATAGTTGTTAAATTCAAACATCTTTTGTCCAATATTTTTATCAATAAAAACCAGTTTCAGAAATTCGACATGTGAATAGTAGTATGTACTGTAATAAATTTAAGGTGCATTTTAAAAACATGGTTATGACATAAGGACGAAATTTTAATGAAACCTATACAAACTGTTTTTAAATAAATAAAAAATCTTTTGAAGGAATTTCATCATAACAATTTAAAAAAATGTTTTTTTTAAATTTCACAAATATTCCCGTGTCTATATTCTTGCTCTAATAAAATCCGGTACCGGCTACGAAATCGTTTCTCAACAAGATTATATTTTTTTATCGCGCAAGCCATAGACAAACATCCGAGCTCTCATAAATTGTTTTTATCCTGTGAAATCATGGCCGATCTAAATAACATTGTAAATTGTAATTCTTCACAATAATATTAAAGTAATTAGTGAAAATAGAAGTAAAACTTTTCATCCATCACGAGTTAGGTATACTATTGGTTTTTAATTGGTCTAATTTTAAGGATATCTCTTATCATCTATTTATATCGCAAATCTACTTTTATCGATGTGGTTTCTATATTCATTTTAGATGTAAACATACTTGTTAATAATTATTTACTATCTAAATATTCATTAAATTATGTAAAATTCAAGACTGCTATCGCTCCAACCTCGACGTGTTTTCACTTTTACCGATGTTTTGAATAGCTATGTCACATTTTCCCACCAAAATATGCAATTGTTGTATTTCTGATATTTTGCTGTCATTTCATTCATTGTTCGATATTACCTTGTAGATTTGGCTCACCGCTTACGAGGTGGTCGTGCAAGATGTCTATCAAAGTAAATTTTGAAATTGGACATGAAGCATCCATCAGGACAAAGAGAACTCTTGAAGGCTTCACCCATGATTGGGAAGTATTTGTGAGAGGAACAGAATCATCAGACATCAGTCATTTTGTAGACAAAGTTGTTTTCCAACTACATGATACATTTCCTAAACCAAAACGAGGTAATTTTGTGCATTAAGTTTATACTTTATATCTCTATGTTATTCCCCCAGATGTATCAGGTTACCATCACCCACCCCTAGGTCAACTGTCTTAAATGAAGAAAATAGTTCAGACAACCTTTTCATATCAACAACGATACATAATTTACTAAAAACTATTTAATAAGAAGCGTTATAAGTATGAATAATCTGATGTTTAGCTTCGCATCAGTTAAAAGTATTGTCTCCTTAATTCTATCCTTTATCTAAAATAAATAAATTTTCGAATGCGTATGATAATTGTCGGTCTCTGTAGCCGTATGGTTACAACTTTGCTATGTCATCAACTTATCCAGATTCAATTCCCAGAAAGGTCATATGTTGTTTTTTTTCAATTTAAATATCGTCGGCTTGCTGCAAGAAGTCATTAATTGACAATTTGGTCAATACTGAGTTATCAAAGTACATTTTTTTTCATTTTGCATAAACTTAAAGTTAAACTTAAAAATATAATGTTATATTTCATGCACATGTTATGTTTATCTTGCGAAATATATTTTAATGACTTGTGTTGAACAACAATATATGATTTAAGATCTAGTTATAGAGTACTTATTGATAATGTCTTTTTTTCATGACTTGATCTCGGTTGTATTTACAAATTCATTGAGATAATCAAAATAAAAATGAATTTCTTATAATAAGCCAGCTATTTCTTAATTTTCTTTAATTAATATCGTTAAACATAGAGGTGTTGGCAACTTACAAGCAACATTCCCTCTAATTTTTCAATGGTGTCTGCGGACCATCAACTTCTGTGAGCAGTAAATTTTCAGCAAAATAAAAAATGTGCGCAAATATAAAAATTTGGTGAAACAAACTTATTTTTACAACATTTTTATGTGCGGCCTTGTGCGGGGATGGAAAAATGTCATTGCTTACAAGTGGCCATGAAGATCTAGAAAAACATCAATAATCATTTGCAAGGCAGAATATTTTTTTCCATAATCGTTATAGCACTTCATTGATATATGTTCAAAGTATCAATTTAAGTATATTAGATATAATGTAGGTATACCAGATAACTTTAAGTCAAAAAACCTTGTTTTGACATAATAAACTTTTTCGAATATCATGAAGTGAACTGAAATGTAACGTAGCCGTAGACAATAAGACAAATGAGTAAAAAACAATTTACAAAAATGTTTACTACTCAAAAACGTTTAGTTGTTTAATCGTCTTTGGGTAGCTATAGAAAAGAAAAATCTTTACTGTTAAAAAGTTTAAGTTATTTATTGGTTTCTGCCAGTAGTTTTAAGGTAGTATATCCTGTTGTCCCAAGCAGAGCTTGAAACGACCCATTTTCTGAAGGGCGGCAATCTAATTAACAATTCAAAATCGTGATAAAAAATTAGCAAACTACATTACACTGCAAAAAGTGACAGAATGAAACCGTAGGTATGTTTCCATACTAACTAAAATGAGAAGCAACGTCAAGAAGGCGAATAGAAGGTTCTCGAGGAAAGAAACATAACTCCTATACCAGGGGCGGGGAACCTTTTCTTCTCTAAGAGCCGCATTCATGCATGACTAGGTAATCTTTGGCCAGAAACAGGAATTTACGAATTTATATAAATTTACAGAATTACAGAATTGGCCAGAAGGCCGCACCAGAGTAGCCAAAGGGCTGCAGGTTCCCCACACCAGTCCTATACATTCTGAAGTTTTTAAATACATAGATGTCCACATGAAATAGTTTTAACGTCAGGATGAATGAAGAAAAGAACTTGAGACAGCTTAAGTGTCTTAAAGACAGCTAGCTATCCATAAGCTAAAATCAATACTGAAATTTCTTAAATTATAGCTTTATATAAATATATATTTATGCATGTATATTTGAGGAGCTCGAGATCAAACTCGCCCAAATCCAGTTTTGAGAAAACATGAGATATCGGTATAATACTGGAGTACTGATTCAAAAAACAGAATTTAATTTTTAACATCGCTAAAATGCTAAGTTCAAAATATGATTTTATAATGAAAACTGTCTTAAATTTTTATAAGAAAAGTGTGTTTTTCTATGTTCAGGTAAAGGTAAATCTGGTCATTTTTGATCCCAAGCTCCTCTTGTATAATAATATATGAATATATATTTATAATACAGTATTTCTTCCACTGGAAGACACCATCAATTATAAGAAGCACCCTTATTTTTATATGCCAAAAATAAAATAAAAACGTTACACTACGTCGTTCAATATTGATTATAAGACTCACCCCGAATTTAGAGACACCAAAATAGTAAAAAACATGCGTCTTATTATCGGCGAAACACAGTATTTATATATTTATATAGATAATATATATTAACATTACTCGTAAATTATTTTTCGAGCGAGTTTCATTTATTGTTTGAAATTTCTACTATTGTTCACGATGTTAAACCCCAAGAATAAATCCCCACTAATAAAAGTCATTACGACAAATACCGCTGGCCTTAACTCGGAGTCCACAGGTAGGTAGTTATTAAATCAAACATCGCCCTACTATCACGAAAACGTTTATTTAAGGAAATTTGCAATCACGAACTTATTACATAGAATATTTAACAAACATTTTACAAACATATTACAAACCTAGCTTGCTCACACGATTTTATAAATGTAAAATAAAAAAAATGACATTAAACTCTGCGCAGAGAACAAAATGGAATTTAATTTTCGTCGAAATGGAAAAATATTATTTCTTTCATCTCGGAAAAAAAACAAAACCACAAAAGAAAAAGAACTGCAAGTGAATTTACAACTAAAGGTCTCTGGAAGTATCCTCCAGAGACTGGGAAGTCTCCCAACACACGTCAGGTGCGGATGGTATCCCAAAGAGCAAGAAAGAAAAAAACAAAAATCACATCGGTATCGAAAAACAATGTTGCCATTTAAGGCCATTAACAATAAACAATTGATATTACGGGTTACCTGATAACAAAATTCAAACACAATTAATTTAACTACACATTTTTTAGTTAAATCCTGCCAGTTTTCCTCACAAAAGTGGTAGTGGAAGCGGGTGCCAATAACCCAACCTTGACAATATATTATCTATAAGCGGGCTCTACTAATAACTAACTGGTACGTGCAGGTGGAGAATACACCCAGAGTTCCCGAAGTGGTCCTATACACCTTGGATCACCTTCTCACCAAATTGCTAGAACAGATGCACTTTCTGATAAAATTAAATATGTGATTAACTTTGCTGCAACAATACTGAGATGTATATGCAATGTGTCCCTAGCAAGATAGAAAACAGAAAATCAAGCAGGCTTTTTGAACCAAGTAAATAATCTACAGTGCTATTCCCGCCCGCATAACACTTATTTTGAACGGTCTGAAATATTCAACGCAAATGCGATTTTAGTATACAGACCGTCCAACACAATGACGTGTTGAATATTTTTGACCGTCCTCAATAATTGTATGCGCGCTGGAATAGCCAGGAATGCCTCCTCTGGCAAGACTGCAGATTGAACAGTTACTGGTATGCTGTTTCCTTTACAACTGGAAGATGTTTATAATCTGTAGCCATCGTTCATGTGGGACACTTAGGGATTAGATTTTTTAAGTCTCAAGGATTCTTAAAATTGTATGTTTTACTATAAGCTTTCATATTTTATATATGAAAACAATTGGTGATATTTTGAAAATTTTATTTATTAATTCCCTATCGATTGATTTCATTAAAATTATAAAGGTAGGTATTTTTCTTTTTTGTATCGATAATTTTTATAATATTTTTTGGAGAGAGGACATTTCGAAGGGGTGTATAAAATATGCAACGTACAGTCTGCGCAAGAATGTTCCAAAAACCTTGCGAAAATTCAGTTTTGTACCGTAAAATATCCCTTAAGAGTACAGATAAATTATATCTTAAGCTGCGCAGAAGTTGGGAAGCCCCCACACACTCATTCCGGGTTGGCGCGCACTACAAGACAGTTGTTCAATTAATATTTGATCAGTTTGTGCAGCCTTCCACGCAGCCTTTGAAATTCCCGCGCAGCTAACCCTTCGGCTTAGAGGGAACGTTGATCTTAACCCCACAAAAAAAAACAAAACATTCCACCAGGTCCATAATAGATTTGCAGTACTACAAGGGAAACTAATGTTTTCATTATTTTTTTTTAGAGCAACAATATTTTTTTATTTCGAAATATATACAATAATGACCATATTATTTATAATTTAAAAACTTCTTAAGTATGATAACAGTGAAAACATTCATAGTCCAGGCTTTCTCTCACATGTCATACAACATATCGACTGTGGAAAGGAAAAAGGACGTAACCCACAGTTTTTTCAAAACAGCTTTTTTTCGATAATCACAATGTATACAACTTGACACACATTCTATTAAAAGGATGGAAGCCGAAAATGCCGAATTAGTATCTAAATTTAGCTTTTAAGTTTGAAAAAGATGACCTTGTAAAAAATTAAAACCAAGAAAAAAGACTGAAATAAAGGTTTTCCCTAGACAAATTATTGAATTAATATTAGATTATATCAATTAAACACCACTTTGGAAGTATCTGTGCACTTCAAGGTTGTGTATAATTCATAATTTGCATATGTCACAAAATCATTAAAACACGATTTTAGCGCCTCCTGTAAAATTTGATATGTGTGGGTTACGTCCTTTTTCCTTTCCACAGTCGATATGTATAAAAAAATTTTTTTTCGCGATTTTAGACATTTTTGCAAAGTTAGAATTATTTGAATAAGAGCAAATTTCGGTAATAGTTTTCAAGTGCACGAGACAAGCGTAACGGTCAGAGAAAAATGCAGAACGCCCGTGCTGCCCGGGCCGAGCCAGCCCCTAAAATGACCCTTATGTATCTGTTGCAGGAAGACAATTACAGATTTAAATGTTCATAAAAACCATTTAATCCTCTGCTCAGAATACAGTTGCAATAGATACGAGTGAAAATAAAATATTCAATACATTTAAACTATCTTTAACTCAATACTAATAATGAAAAAAAATGTCGAATGACATTCGACATAGGACCCACCAGAATAAAATCGATGTCAAATGAGATTCGACTTCAGACCGGTAAGGGTTAATAAGTATCATTACAAATTTGTATAAGCATGTATCCACATCTCAAATATATTTTTTTTTAACCTTTGATGAAATTTTGAACAGCTAATTATGGACTGATGACAGCCAACGTTCCCTCTAATTTTTATATTCTGTGTGCGGACCATCAACTGTGAGCAGTAAATTTTCAGCAAAATAAAGTGTGCGCAAATATGTAGGTTGTACTCACTGACACTAGATGTGGAAGATTTGATGAGTTTAATATAAGTATTTAAGCAAACATAATATTTCTGTGTGCGGCCACATTTTGGGAGGTGTGCGCGATCACACCATAGCGGGAACATTGATGATAGCCCTGGTAGTAGAATTACCAAATTGTTGTATTCATTAAATATTTTTTTATTTAAATTTGAGACTATTTTTTTTATCAATTGTTAATAATAACTTAACATCCAGGGAATATTAAAATACATTGAAAAAAATCCATGTTTTCTTTCGAGATTTTTATTCCAATTAATATCTAATTGCGCCACCACCACCCTTTGCTTTTACTAGGGCAGGAATACAACGATTTGTTAATTCTACTACCTGGGTTATCATCAGTTCATTATAAGCTGTTCCAAATGTTATCAACGGTAAAAACACTTATATTTAAGATGTGGTTACATGCTTAGACAAATTTGTAATGATAATAATAAAGATATAATTTATCTGTACTCTTAAGGACATTTTAAAATACAAAACTGAATTTTCGCAAGGTGCGCGAAACATTCTTGCGCAGACTGTACTTACAAAGTGCAATTATTGTTAATACCACTTCTTAAATTATTATGTTATTTATGCCGATGCGAATGTAGGTCACAGGGTCAATCTGAATGAATATTTTAAACACAGCTGCAAATTTCTTATCAATTATAAGCAATTTTCATGTATTTTATATTTTCAAAATCCATTATAAAACTAAGCAAATAATCTAAATGTCACTTTTGTTCCTCGATTGGCTTACATATGTGAGATAATTTTTCACACGGCACCACACTTTACTACTGAAACTTGTCAGTAAGAAGTCTCACCTCTGCACTAAACACTGCATATCTAAAGTAATACTATTACTTGATATTTACTGTTCTACTCTCCGGCATAGTGCCAATGCGGCTCTCGAATAGAATTAAATTTATGATCGGTGACTAATAAGCAATATCTTTTTCAGTTGTGAAGGAACGCCCTTACTGCATCAAGGAGACGGGTTATGCGGGCTTTAACCTCCCTATCGAAATTCACTTCAAGAACAGGGACGAGCCCAAATTTGTCCGCTTCAACTATGACCTCAGTCTCCAGCCGTCCGGCCCTGCCATAAATAAAGTGCAGAAAGAAAAGTATGTTTTTCAGAATCCGCCTGATGATTTCAAACGTAAACTTCTGAAGGGCGGCGGAATGATCACCGGAAATCCGTTCCCGGCGCACCCCGCCCCCGACAGAGACAGGAATGGAAGGGACTCGCCCGCCGACGACAGGTCTGTTCCTCCGCCCCCGCAACTCATAGGAAAGCCAAAATTGGGCGGGGACCGCAGTAAGAAGCAAAAATCCAAAGAGCGGCGGCCGGATGACACGCCTCGTCCGTCATCCAACTTTACAGACCTCTTCGGAACACCTATCCAGAAGACATCCCGCATCTCCCCTGAAGCCGAGAGGCCTTTGCCTATTTCCAAAGCCGAGAAGAAAGATAAAGAGAAGTCTCACCCTGAGAGAGACCGACCCAAAGTTCGTGATGGTAAAGAAAAAGAGGGCAGGGATGAAAAGTCTAAAATATCAAAAGAAGAAAAGGACAAGTCAAAGGATGAAAGACGCTCCCGACCTCAGAAAGATCGAGAGTCAGAAAAAGAAAAGAGCGCCAAGAGACCGGCCGAACGCCCACCCTCGCCTGCGCCTCCTGTGAAACGTTATAACGCCGACTCTAACCTATCCAATAAACTCATTGCCCCTGTGCTTTCTAAAGAAGATATCAAGCCAGCTAAGGTTGCAGAGTCAGCAGAAATCAAGAGTAAACTTTCCTCTAGGCCTGTCGTTCAGGAAGCAGTGCCGGTCAAAGCCGATAAGAAGCTTAAAAAGGAGAAGAAGACCCACGACAAAGACCGTGAAACAAAAAGAGAGCACAAAAAAGACCGAGATGCATCCCGTGACAAATCAGGTGCCACAGAAATCAAGGAAATCAAACCTGCCAGAGACACACCCAAAGAACCGACTAGGGAGCGAGACAAACCCATGAAACCAGAAAAACCTGAGAAACCTATCAACAAGTTCTCTATTGAAAACATGCTCAAAGACCCCGTTGAACCCGTCAAGCCAGTGAGCAGTGATCGTAAAGAACGCGGTGACAAGGAACGCCGTCATAAGCATAAGAAGAAAGACAAAAGACGCGATGAATCGAGAGAAAAGAGTAAAGACTCTACAGCTAAAGAAAAGAAGCATAAACACGAGAAGCATTCCAACAGAGAGAGAGCATCCGCAGACACGGGTGAGACTGTTGACTCTTCTGACAAGGCCGACCCGGAGCCAGTTCCCAGGGAAGTCATGCAGCCGACCCCGGTTGTGAAACTGCCCAAAGAAAAAGAACGAATCCGGCCCGTAGTCTCCCCAGTCCCACCTGAAATCCCTCCGCGACTAGTGAAGCCTACTAAAGCCCCGGAGGAGATCGTCGTGTCCGCAGCAGAAGCCATCACCAGCTCGGGTGGCGAGTCAGATGGCTCCGCTGCTTCTGAAGACGAGAGTGTCTCTATGCACTCAGAGTCGAACTCTAGAAGTGCCAAATCCTCTAAAAGGCCTAAACCGACACCTCCGGAAACTTCGAGAAGTCGTCCACCAAAAAGTGGTTCACTGTCGGAATCATCCAAAATTGATAAACAGCTGCCTGAAAAGGAAGAAAAACCTCCACAGCCTTCATCTCACAAAACTCAAAAGAATAAAGAGAAAAGTTCCAAACATGAAAGCAGAGAGGAAAAAAAACAGAGAAAACGAAACAGCGGCAGTGTCAAGTCAGACGATTTAGAGAAAGTGTCCAAAATAGATGATGAAATCAGTCACGTTCCAAAGAAGCGCTCCGAATCATCTGACTCCGGTCAGCGATCGAGGCTTGCGACTTCCCCTCGCTCCAAGACCGACACCAAAGTCCAAGACGATGGAGTTTCCAGCAGCCTGAGCGATCACCCGTCCCTTAAATGCGATTCGCCTGTGAACGAAGAAGTCTCGCAGACTATTGACCTGAAGCAGATCTCCCCTGAATATATCGTTCAGCTGAAAGAGCTGCAGCAGAGAATAATGACCATCCAGAGCGGCGACGAATTGGAGAGAGTCGTTAACCTCATCGCTGAAACAGGGAAGTACGAGATCAACAAGAAAACATTCGACTTTGACCTTTGCCTGCTGGACCGAACTACCGTCCAGCAGCTGCAAGAACTCATCGGCTGCGCCTCTAGAGCTTAATCGTTTGTCTTAATCTTCTGTGCTAGTAATGTGTAGAATTACTAAAATGACGGCAGTAAATAGTTGAATGACTAAAAATTATATCAATGTGCCCATTTCATTGATATCTGCGAAAGGGTGGTCAATGTAGCCTTACCCACTAAAACGTGATGGTCTTTTTCAACCACCCCACCCTTGAAGATGAGTGAACAAATAAGTATAGATACATTATAAATGAAAAACACGTAACAGTGCATTAACAATCTTTAAGTAAGTTTACCATTGAAACGAGTGGTTTTGCTTCATTTATTGGGATTCATAAAAATGCACGAAACATCCATGTTTCTACAGTTGCAATTTTGCTATAATTGATAATGGGGAGTTTATAAACATGGATTGGTTATTGATTACGGTGGAAACTGCTTAAGTTAATGTCATACCAGTGATAAATAGTTGAAACTCATTTCATTCTAAAGTATATATCCTCGGAAAAATTGTTCTACATATTTAGTTTGATCGACTTTTCAAATTTGATTCGATGAATGTATTAACAAACACAGTTTTTCCTCAAAATTAACTTGTTATAACAAGTTATAAAATGAATTGTGAATTAACATTAAAAATGTATGTAAGGTATAGTAAGGAACGGAGTACTGTTAATTAAGTCTACGATATAAGAATTGTTTATCAATGAAGGTTTGGTAATTTAAAAATACAAAAAAAATATATTCAACTCCCGCCGAACACATTCTGCATGGCTTCAGTGGTGCATTCTTAATCAGTTATTATACAATGGGAACAAATTACTGACAACTCAACAGGGTGTTAAATAATTTAAATCAAAGAACTTTGTATTCATTTTGAAAATGTTGATGACAAAACAGAAAATCTGATTTTCTTTCCATATTTCTCTGTTCACTTAATTCTTTTCTTTTTGCTATAGTTATGTCACTTTAATGTGAAATCAATTACATACTAAAATCAAATCGACGTTAGGAGATTCATTTCAAAGTGACAATGTACAGACGTGAATATTGAAGAATGTGTGTTTAACACAAATAGTTAAAAAATAATATTATGTAGGTAGCAAATTTGATATAAATTAATTGTAACCACCGTTTGAGTGAGATTCAACAATATTAACTTTAAAGTATTTTGTCAATTATAATCCAAAGAATGCAATGCTCCGCCATCCATTTTACAGTTCATTCGTCAATCATTTGAAACGACCGAGCTTTCAATTCATTCACGGTTTATTGTTTTTAATTGCGTTCATCTCGAAAGGTGGAAGACATGGCATTATTTATATGAAAACAGGTATGTTTATTGCTTCTAATGTAAATTGACAGCCAAGCTCTTCAGAGGGTATCGGCATAATCAGACGATGAATCGGATTGGTAATTATTATAAAACCGCCCTCCAGTATTGATATAAATTATTTCTACACTTCTCGAGGAAAAGTATGTAAAAAGCTTAATTATTATGTTAATTTATTTTATATTACAATTAATGAAAATCTGCACTATTTATACTGTATTTCTTAATATAAAATAGGAGTTAATATTAATATAGACTGTTCTTAGTTGTATTTATTAGTACTGACCGAATTTAAAAATAATATGTAATAGAATCAATTTTATTCAGCAATAATATTATTACATCCTCTTCGACTGCAAATCGAACCTTATCGATCTCTGTTTTGAAACTTGGTCACATTTTTTCACATATAGGTTGATTCTTACTCCTAGATAACAGACGGCAGCATATTATTACATGGTCATATTTGTATAACAACGTTTTTGACAAAAATGAATTTGGTATTGTAAATGGGTATCTATGACTGAAGTCTTAAAATTGCATAGCAAAACTATTCCGGTGGCGGTAATTAAAATAATATTAATGTCAAAATGTAGAGTTACCGTAATGATGTGTAAAATTTGGCAAAAATATAATACATTTAACATTTCATATGACCTTGTAACTATCCTCCGATATACTTCATAAGAGACATTATTTATGCTGAGAACAAACTCAATTCTGTCTGCATATATTCTTGCATAGCCTGAATACATTGATAAGTCAAGATACATTCATTTTATTCGTTACCTTGTACAAAATTCACATTATTCATTTATTTTCATTATGTAGTATAAGTAAAACTTAGACTTACGCAATATGGTGCTGAAAAATCTTCAACAAAAATCGAATAAGATCAAATCTTTCATCGATGTTATATGACCATGTAATATCGACCTATCATTTTCAATTGATTCAGTTTAGGTATTGACCGTTTAAAAAAATCTTTTTATATTAGAAACGACAACCCCAACGTACTGCACTGAAATGGAGATTTATATTTTGTTCTTATTCAATTCACTTAATCACCGAACTGAATTGCGCGAGTGATAAAATATCTACTGACCTCTATCAGCTCGACTTTTACCATTTGTATATAAAAAAAGAACCTTTTGTAATTTACGATACCGTAATGTTAGTATGTAAACTTTGACGTAAGTATTATAGTTTTGATGTATTTATTGTGTAACATAATTTTATAAAAGAGTATATTTTGTGAGTAGATTTAAATTTTTTGCAATACTAGTTTTAATATGTGTTTTTTGAGATTTTTCATAATTTATTTAATATTTTCAATGCCTCGACGTGTGAAAACGTCACTGAAACAAAAATCAGCAGCATTTACTAAATGGTTTTTATTTATTTAAATATTATTTAATGCGTAACAGATTAACGAGGTCTTCGAGTGTAAACTTTAAATAATTATCTCTTCATCTCAATTATTTATTTAAACTTTGCACTTTTTTGATAACAAATGCGTCATAATATGTCGTTTCTTTGTTTGTGTTCACCCCATGTCGGCTGCACTTATTTTATTACGGTTTATGTGTATACAATTGCACTTATTAATTGTCGTAACTAAACGCGTACACAACATAAATAGATAAATGTAATCATTTCCTCAAAGAAACACTTAATTGGGAAATAATCATTTTCCTCATTTAATATTTCACTTGACAACATATTATTAAGAGTTTATTTATAATTTTGCATTATTCACACGACATGTTTAATGTTACTTATTGGCATTATTAGTTGTAAAACACATCCTTCATATATATGATTTAAAATAGGAATGGGCAAAAATGCCATTTTTATGTCAAATTTTTTAAAAAGTTTATCAACTTCCATTCAAATATTGATTGCCATAGACCATGTTATAATAACCAGGGAGGCAGGGTTATTCACAAATTAATAATCTAGGCATTGATTAAGAGAGGTCTGTAAATACTCAACATTATTTGAACACAAATGTAATAATCGCGGATATGTTCACTCTTGTTATAGTCGATCTTTTATGATTTATTCGACTGAACTGTCAAGCTTCTTGTGTAGCATATTTATTTCATTAGAATCACTCATATACTTACGGCGAGTGGATGTGATTCATCAGGCATAAAAAACTTGAAACAATTAAACAAAATTCTGTTAATTGTAGCTGTTTGACAGATGTCTGCATAGCTGCAATTGTACCATTATTTTTGTACCAAATACAAAAATCATGTTGAATATAAGAGACTCTCCTTAACTAGTGTCTAGAACAGGGGTGGGGAACCTTTTCTTCTCTAAAGGCCGCATTTATTTTTGTGATTTGACATAAGGCCGCAGTAAACATTGACTAGGGAATTTATGGCCAGAAACAGGAATTTACGAATTAACATACATTTTCAGAATTACAGAATTGGCCAGAAGGCCGCACCAGAGTAGCCAAAAGGCCGCAGGTTCCCCAAGTCTGGTTTAGAACCTAATAAATTCGAGAATAGCCCAGCTGCAATTAGCTGTCGCAAAAATAAGATTTATACAATAAATTAGTTTGAATCGTGTCGAGTTTGGTCAAAAATGGTGCAGATTCTCGAATAATCAATTAAAACTTAAATTTACAGCCAATAAAAATCTGGCTTGATCTTGATAAAACACAAATATTCTCGAAACGATTAAAGTGAACTCAAACTGACTCTTGTATGTTATGACACGTCATCACATGATAAAGTACTTAACTGAGAGATGTGTTTATTAAAATTTAGTTATCTATGATAAAAAAAAAATATTTTTATTTATTTTAAGTTATGTTACTGTACTATTAATTTATTGAAATAATTATATTTGATTTCCTATATGTTTATGATATTTATTGTAATACTTTTGTTCTATTCTTAAGCGTATTTGATGTGAAAGTAAACCTCAATAATATTATTTATACTGTAAAATGTTTCTCTGTCGCTTTGGCAAATTCAAAAATGTCAAGTTACTCTTTTATTTACCTTTTCGTACGTACAATAAACAACAGATTGCAAGACACGCTCGTATTATCGATAACTGTTACTTGTCAACCTTTCAGATTCACTTATACATCTCAGGGTTTGCATCCCGTCTGTGCCAAACTGTTTTTAAATAGATTTCCTTCACCGGAAAGTTGACGATTTATAAAATTATTCAGTAAATATTTCATCCGAGCCTAGAGCATGTTCTGCATTTTCTGTACCGTGATATAAAATTTATGCTGCTAGATTTTAAAATCTCAGATCTTCGTGTTACGTAGAATATTTTTGTTACTCAGAAATTGTAGAAAGTAAATAACCGTGTTACCCCTGAATAGTTGATTGTAATGATTTTTATGTTTAAGAGGGTTTATATTATAGCCAGGCTTACGGACGTATATCTAAGGCTAGGCGCATACCATACAGGAAGAACTGGCTTATGATTTGTCGCCAGTGATTCGTTTTTATTATAAACAATTTATTTTATTTGAAGTTCCGCAAGTCTGGCGAGGGATATGTTAAAAAAGTATTAGCTGCTTTTGCAGATATATATTCTTAAATTCAACATGTTTACATTGAGTCTCAAAAACTATCTGTGAAACATGTGAGCACGACTTATTCCCTGCTATTATACTCCATAGTAGTCTATCTACTTGGAGGCTGTTACAATTATACAAATTAGCCCACAAAAACGCTTAATTCAAACATCACACGTCTTATTTTTTATAAATAAAACATTTCATTTTCCATTCCTACATGTTTTATGAATATAAAATTTACTCATGCGAGCATTATCAATTTTTTTTCAATACAATTCTTTTCATCAAGGACAACACCTTAATTATTTATGAATCTATACATAACACATCTATTTCATCAATTTGATGTGCAAGTACATGAGTCGTCAACCTTGGGCGGTAAAATCTTCCGTGGTGGGCGGTGGGGGATTTTTATTTCTCCTAAATTCCTTCTCGATTTTTTTCACCTGTATACTGGATTGAAATATAGCGATGTTGGTGGGCGGTAAGGAAATTTTACCATGCAAAATAAGGGGGCGGTAGGCAGTGGCGGCCGGTCAATGTGGCATTGGATCAATGCACCCCTTGTATATGCAGGGCAGTTATATTTCATGAAATAATTTTATTTACATTACTACACGCCCTACATTAAATTGCGCTTAGCCTATAAATTAAAAAAACATCTCGCAACAAACGTTGACAGTTTCAGCCCTCCGTTCTTGTATAAAATAAACATTTTGCTGAAGGCTGTACATTTTTGTTCGCCTTGCTCTCGATCATAGATAAATTTGTTTAAGTCCCAGATATATATTATATCGTTGCAGTTTGTCATTGAAAGTTTATATACTTTCATCTGTGTCTGACATTTCTTTATCTCAGGAAATATAGACATAAACTATTTCATTATTTAGATATACGTATATTAATTTATATAATACTATGTAGTACGGTGTAAAGGTAAAATTAATTACTTATAAAATATTGAGTAGTAAATTTTTTTTTTTACACATCAACTTGTAAAAGCTGTTCACACAAATATGAGATATACGATTTACTTAAAGAAAACGACGGATCATAAACTCGCAGAATCCCACCGATCTCATAGCTGTAAATTAACTTGAAGGAGGACTTACCGAGATGTTTTATGAAACTTGTTTCGATATCACTGAATAAAGAATGATTGTAAAAACATTTGTAAGTATTTAAAATTTAAGCAATCAAGTTTATTTATTATTCCTGCTGATAGAGATGACTTTCAATCAGCGATTGGTATTTAAAACGGACCAAACAATTAGTATTAGCTCACCAGCAATAATTTTATTCGGTAGACACACCCTTTTTTGCATTTCTTCTTTTTTTGTTATTAATAAACGGGTATCCCTCTCGATATACAATTGATTGGCTTAAAAAATCGATAGAACAAACGATTTTACATGGTTAAATGAATACAATATAATATTTAGCAGGCGTTTTATAACTCTGTACAGTACACAACGATAGCATAAACTCCCAACTATGCAATTAATTCATTTAAAATATCAATTGCAAAGCAAAAAACCCCATCACATTCAGATTTCAATAGCTTCATAAGTATAAGTTAGTTCAGCGATTTCCAACCTGGGAGGCGCGACAGTCCAAAATATTTATTTACCCTTTAAAACGTGTCTTTATTACTATATGAAATAAAGGATGGGGAGGCGTGGAGATATTTAAAGGGAGGCGCAGTAACATAAAGGTTAGAAACTACTGAGTTAGTTTGAAATCAGTCCCTGCAGTAATTTTCAACACTATCTATTGGAAAAAAAAATATGATTCAAAAATCCTGAATGTTGAATGAGCTAAATGGTTATCAAGAATATTTCTTCCTTAACTTGGGTTTTGATAGGTTACCACCAATGTTCTCGCTAAGGTGTGCGCGCGCACACCTCCCAAAATGTGCCTGCGCACATTTTTCCATTTTCACACTGAAATATTGTAAAAATAAGGTTTCACCAAATTTTTATATTTGCGCACATTTTTGATTTTGCTGAAAATTTACTGCTCACTGAAGATGATTGTCCGCACACACAATATAAAAATTAGAGGGAACGTTGGTTACCACCTGAATTTATTTACTCTTTTTGTTCTTGGTGTGTATTTATCAATATAGAAGTTGTATTATTAATTGTAACAACATTTTTAAAATATAGAATATCTGGCATTACAGTTAACACTTTGATGAGTATCAACGTACCTGTACGTTCGAGTAGCTTGTCATCTATTATCTATTGCCATTCTAACATCTTTTATTGAATTTTTGTTTTTTCTTCAGATATGGATACTAGACGCATCCATCAGTGACTTGGCGACCACATTATTTTTATTTTGTATAGCAAATGAAGAAAATGTTTTTTAAAAAAGGGTAACATTTGTAAACAAATTGGTAGCCATATAATATTGAGCGTAAAATTCTATTTGGGATTGATTCCTTCCTGGAATCGACGTCTGTAGAGCGGCACATGTAGACACAGATCACAGAGGTGGACATAATTAGAATATACCAACATCAGATTCTCCGCAGTCATTTTAAATGATTATGAAATCAGAACTTCTTTGGTTTGTATCATTTTTGTAATTCGATAGTTTAATTTTGTATGACTTTAAATATGCAGCTGTAATGTAACTGTTTTTTTTTTGGTAGGAAAGTACCATGAATATTTTCAAAATCAAAATTTCATATAAAATTGTTGGGCTTTTATTTTTCACAAAGAATTCATGTTTAACCCTTTTAATGCCGGAGGGCCGATTTTGAAAAATCGGCCCTACCTACCTATGTGAAAAATGCGCCGGGCCAGTTTTTCGGCCTGGCGCTTCAGATGCCAAATTAATACCTATTCAATTTTTATTTGTATTATGTGAGTTATTTAACAGATGCGTAAAATGCGCCGGGCCTATCAATCTATCCCATCAGCCCATATCAATATTTTGGCAATGTATCCTGACATTAAAGATAAACTCACTATTTTCACTAGCATGCAAATATGCAAAAAAATTTGGTGCTTTGTAAAATAACAAAATATATCCATTTTTTTTTCATTCGATGACTACTAATAGATTTTACTACATAATGACATAAAAAGTGTTACAAAATTAATGTTTTTTATGGGAACTTATTTTTATTTGTTTTAAATTTTCATTAATCAACGTTAATATTTTTTATTGTTGTATCATGTTTGTAAAATGCAGATAATATCTCCAAATATTATTTCCATTGATCATAGAGAATACAAGTATTTCTATACTTTCGATGGTTTCGGCGGTAACTTTGTGGAAGTTCATTTTAATTGAAAATTTAAATTAACTTTGATTATTCAACGTATGTATTGTGTTACTAACTGTGACACGTGTTTCGCCTCTTTCAGAGGCATCTTCAGACTTACTATCGCAAAGTTTGCTTAAGTAATGAAGCAAAATTGATTCTAACATTTTAAAATTATGAAATTACATAATGGAGTTTGGGTTTTTTTCCTTTTAAGAGGAGCAAGGAGGGGGGTGTAGAATCGAAATAAAGCAAACAAATAATGATACTAATACTATCAATCATTTAATAGAAAATAATCATAATTTTAATCAGATTAGTAATTTAGAAATACTCCACCGATTAAATAAAAAGGGTTTAAAGATGAATAGTTAGGAATTTTTAGAAATTAAAAATTCTAAACTATTCAGAAAAAAAATCCAAACTCCATTTTGTAATTTCATAATTTTATAATGTTAGAATCAATCTTGCTTCATTACTTAAGCAAACTTTGCGATATTAAGTCTGAAAGAGGCGAAACACGTGTCACAGTTAGTAACACAATCGTGGAATAATCAAAGTTAATTTAAATTTTCTATTCCAAGTATTTTTTTTTAAGTTAGTAAAAATTGCTTTTCAATACTTTTTTGAAAAATTATAAAAGATTTTTTCTATAAAAAACGCTTGGTAATTTTAGCATATGCATAGCAAAATTGTCCGGCAATAAAAGGGTTAAGATTTCGACTGAAGGTGCTTGGTGGAATTTCAATATTAAATTTGAATCATTCAAATTATGTACATTCAAGTTTATCAGTTCAAGTTCATCCGTGCACTTGAATGCCTGAAGATGCCGAAAGGCGAAACCCGGGTTGTTAGTGACAAAACTTGTGTGAATGTACATAATTTGAATTCATGTTTAGTAATTGAAATGACTGAGCTAAAAAATGTATGCACTGGATTCAGTAAGATTTTTATGGCAGCTGTGATTAAAGAAGATTGTCAGAAAAGAGTCGAAATAAAATAGTTACTATAAATTATTGATACATTAAATGTGGGTGTGGTATTGAATTGCATGCAGCAATAATTATTTGTAAAACCTTTACACCTTACCGTGACTGAAATTCAGTTCTACGAGAGAGAAAAATCACTCGTAAAATACCCTTTACATAAACTGAACTGAAAAGAACTCGTTGGTATCAATGTTTAGGTAATATTTATAATTATTACTCGCTCTAATAATTATGAAGCCTTCAATATTTGCGGATGTATGTTGTCTTATCATTTAGTAACGTTTTTACCAGACACTTGTACATATTATATAGATATTTTCAGCTTTCATTGTTGACAGTTTTGTTCATCAGAAAATTTTGAAAAAAACCAACGTTTTTTGTCAACTCACTATAACAAACAAAAAAAAAATTAATCGAGTCAATTACTAAAAAAAACTGGTGTACATAATCTTAACAAAATTATATCAGTGTTCATTTTTTAAGAGCACTTTATTTAAATACATCAAAAATATTGCTTCTTATTATTTTTTTTCGGAAATCCATGTGTTTTTTGCACCGAATCAATTACAATGTGTTACAGCCACTTACCCAACTTAACGAATCTTGGATAAATTTGCGATAAATATATTTAAATCATAATATAATATACGATATTTTTATAAAGTATTAAACATTGCATATCCAGGTTATCTGATGATTTTTATTAAAAAATTAATAATTGAAGAAAAGCTATGAGGATTGTCTGATTTGACAGACCCATCAGGTTCAATGGTCAATATTGAAATAATCAATTTGCAAAATTTACTTCTTACCAAGGACAAATTAATCAAAAATCTATACATCAGTCAGTACTCAAATTTTGCTTTTTATATAAAGCTAAGCTTAAGATGCACTGAAATAAAATAATAGAATACTACAATGAGAAAAGTTTCCAGATTTACTTTTTTTGAGAAATTTAATGTTCTCAATTATTGAAATTGACAACTAAAATTATTTATTTTTATTTCAGCTTTACTTCTATTAATGATACAATAAATACATTTATACCTATATGTTGTATTAATTATAATGTCTAAGACTTTAAAGTACAAACGTATAAGCTATTACTATTACTTTGTAGTTTATATAAAAAAAACTCTGTGTGGAAACATAACTTTAAGTATTGTTTGTTTAAAATACCTATAATGTAAAAGTTTTCATGTCAAACTGGTGAATAAATGACTTGCACAACTCTAATATTGATAATATTTCTATCATCCCAACATTCATAGCCATCGGTTATTTTGTTTACTGATCGACACCCGGTATAATACAGGTTTAATAGAGTCAGATATTTCACTCTATTATTTAAGATTACACACTACACGTATTGCCAGATCCGTAGTCGTAAGCTTTGGTTGCAGTGCTAACATGTTCGAATCCGAGTACAAACAGATTCATTAATTAATGGCCTGGCCCCACTACACCACTGGTTATAACATTACATGTTCCAATATTAGGACCTTTTTTTAGAAATCTCGCATGTTTTGAAAAAAACCGAAAACCGGTTTATTTCACGCGGTTAACCGCTTTTTATCAAAAATACTCTTTTCTTATTGTTCATTTTTTTTGTTGAAAAAGAAAAATCATTTCAATGAATTTACTGCGTAGAAGCGGAAACAATTTACATAACACAAGAAACATGCATATGAATTGTATAAAAAAATCTACTTATGTCTCAAAGTTGTCAAATGACTTTTTCAAATAATTTAATATTTTTTCGTAATTATTGACAATTATTTGTCAAAAGACGGAATGATTCTTACATGCACGTCACTCAATAATCTTTATTGTAAATTTGACAAATCATCCATATAAATATTGAAAAAACTATTAATAAGGATACCATATAACTATGTACCATTTTAAAACATATACATTTCAATTAATGAGCAACACTGTTATTTTTTAGTGTGCTTGTTAGTAGATATATTCTTCCTTTGCATATTGCATTATAATTATTCTAAGTATGTATACTTGATTTTGTCTTTAAATCAACAATGCAAAAAATCGCTGCGTTAAATATGATACTTTTAATCATTGTATCAACCTTTTATTCTGCACCATAATGCAATATGTGAAAACTAATACCCAAGAGTCAATTGTAAAGTTTTACCTAACAGGGGGTCAAAATTATTCCAAGAACTTTGTCCATGTCACTTTTACTGTATTGTTCCTATGATATGGTTGCTTTTTGTTAACTTCATATCGACTGTGGAAAGGAAAAAGGACTTAACCCACAGTTTCTTCAAAACAGGTTTTTTTCGATAATCACAATGTATCAAACTTGATACACGTTCTATCAAAAGGATGCAAGCTGCAAATGCCGAATTAGTATCTAAATTTAGCTTTTAAGTTTGAAAAAATGACCTTGTAAAAAACTAAAACCAAGAAAAAAGACTGAAATAAAGGTTTTTCCTAGACAATTTCTTTAATTAATATTAGATTTTGTCAATTAAACACCAGTTTAGAAGTCTCCGTGCACTTCAGGGTTGTGTATAATTCATAATTTGCATATGTCACAAAATCATCAAAACTCGTTTTTAGCGCCTCCTGTAAAATTTGATATGTGTGGGTTAAGTCCTTTTTCCTTTCCACAGTCGATATGTTTTCCTTTGCAAAACGTTGACAAAAGATGCAGTCGTATTTTTATAACCTAAGTACTCATCCTTTCTCAGTTGTAAACATTAGGCGTTGCGTATTGTTTAGTGTCATTAAATTAATACCAGATGTGGCTAAAATGTTACCCTCCCACAAGGTCGACGAAGTAAGCTAAAATAATCAACAATAGAACGGACATACCTAGTAGATGTTTTATGACCTAGTAGAGTTTAATGCTAATACATTTTCTTAAGTATTTTTTAATGCGGAAAAAATGTTTCTTTTTAATAAAACAATATGAAATTATTGATAGTTTCTCAGTAATATACAAATTGCTTATACGCACTGATTATGAGGTTATAGGAAATTAAGAAGTCATTGATATTTTTCAGGTAAATAGCACAATATCCATCTTAACTAAAACAATATAAAAAATATATTCAAATACAGCTTTGCTTGGTGCCTATTTTTGATTGATACAATTTTTGAATTCAAATTTGTAGTTTCGATGCATAATTTTTTTACGAATTATTTTCTTGAGCAATAGATAAACAAACACACTGTGAACTATGATTTTTTTAATATAATATTATGTAAATAATTTTGTACGTGATACGTAAATGAAAATTTTAGTATCGTATAATTTTTTTTTTGTCCATATCCGCTCCCTATACGGAGCATATGGTCACCACGAAGTTCCTCTATGATTCTCTATCCCCAGCCAGTCTCCTTGCTTCCTCCCAGGTCATCCCAGCGTCCATTATTATTCATTGTCCGCAGCGTCGTTGGGTGAATTGGCTGATTTAGCGAATTTGTGCCCACGCAGTTGTGATCACTTTGCATTTTCACATACTCTTAACACCTCTTCCTGAGTGTTTTACGCCCTTAGTTTGCATGCCAAGCTTTTTCTTTTTTAAATATAACATTTGCCCCTATGACAGGATAAAAATCATGGATCTAACCAAGCCACTAACTGTAACAGATATAATAAATGCTAATTAACTTATGCGATGTTTTTGGAGAATTGACGAAGCTCTTAAAAATTTTGATTACTACTCTAATGACAACTGCAGAACCTGAGCGTTGCTTTTCTACATTAAAAAGAATGAAAACTCACCTTAGAACACAATTAGTCAAGAAAGATTGACAGCTTTATCAATGCTTTCAATAGAGAAAGATATAATTAAGTATTTCGACTGAGGGTGCTTGATGGAATTTCAATATCAAATTTGAATTGTTAGAATTTTGTACTTTTCCATGAGTTTTGTCGCTAACGACCCGGGTTTCGCTTTTCGGCATCTTCATGCATTCCGAGTGCACGGATGTACTGAACCGTCAGTTCAAGTACATCCGTGCACTTGGAATGCCTGAAGATGCCGAAAGGCGAAACCCGGGTCGTTAGCGACAAAACTCATGGAAAAGTACAAAATTCAAATTAGAGAAAGATATGATTGGAAAAATACCAAAATTTAACGAAAAAGTTAAAAGTTGATATTTTAAATAGAATATAAGTAATATGGTCTTTTACTGAATTTTAATCTACCCACAGCACCCCCAAATATCATACCCATGAGCCACCCGCCACTGCTTATAACTATACAACTACTTATTAAAATGATATCTGATATTTCAAAACAACCAAAAGATGGTATATTTATGACCAGTAGTTATTACACATTTACCATACAGGCTAGTGGTATACTTACATCAGAAACTCAAAATAAGCCAATTCTGCTTACATACCCTCCCCGTGCAGAGAAAAATTAAACAAGAATAAGTCAACATCCATTTATATTTATGAAGTAGACAATTATTAAATGACAAGACATTAAATAATAAGAAGAACACATTAATTGGAGGATTAGGTGGAATAAATGAAAAATGTATTGTTAAAAACCAACCCGTTATTTTACCCACACGTTTCACGATTGAAAATCACTGATAAAATTTCTACTGCCGATCTTCGGTTTGCCGAGCACTCGCGATGATCATTGCTATAGGAGAGAAACGAACTCTTATGTAGTTTCATTACATACCAAAATCGATAGAGATACTTCTGGTTCAATAGTTAACACCGCTCGAGGCGGTTCGATTTGACCGATCATCTCTTTCTGCCGCCTTTGCCGAAGGAATTCTTCCATTTGCTGCAGAACTCTTGAATGTTTTCAATGGCAACGCCAGCCGTCTGAGCGACACCTGTGAAACTAAAATCTTTCTGCTCGACGTTCGCGAGCTCGCTGGAGCCCGTCAACAGTACTATAATATTATTACCTTTTCTCGGTTTAATCTTACAATTTGCATTGTCGTCGTCGACTTTAGTACTATTGAATGCATCGCTTTTATCGTCAGAACTGTTCCATTTATCACTGCCGTCAGCAGATTCATCGGCCTCTTTGGATAGGAAGTAGTGACAAAACTCAATTATTTGGATAAAATTTTGAACATCCCGGTGCATTTTCTTAGGATACTTGACGCAGGGCAGCGGTGCGGTCTCCGAAGGTCTCTGTGCTCGAAGAAAGCGTGAACCGTTTCGGAGTTGAACTTCCAGCCAGCGAATTGCGCTTCGGGCGCCTCCTGATTCTTTTTTTAACTCGTCGATGGATTGCAACACTGGAACATTGAGTAAAATAATTTATACAGATCCTATATAGTGCAATTAAAAAAATATTTTTCTATATTTCTGAAAACTGCGAAAAATTTGTTCACATTACAATAAATCATAGTGATTTAAATCTTTATATTGTCACCGTGCTGGCAGAAGTCTGCAAGTAGTAAAATTAGGTAAGTATACAAAATTGAAAAAGATTTCTGCAAAATTGTTACCTGCCAACTTCTGTGGTAATATACTGTAAAAATTGATTCGCTCGCTAAAAAATAATGGGTTATTGTGACACTCTTTTATTTCCAATAAAATCATTCAATATAACTGAAAGATGTTGGAACTATTACATACCTATAGTTGGAATCAAAACAATGACTTTCTTAGTATATACGAGCTGCTTGATGAGATGAGTGTGTTGACAGAGAGCCTCTGCATCAACCACAGCGTAAGGGGGCAAGTGATGTTGCTTTTTTCCACTACGGACCGCACTTTCCAATTCTCGAACCTGCTCTGACAACCAAAGCCTTCCAAGGTTTTTCATCAGATTGTTGTTGGACATTTTGAGATTCGGTTTGCCATTCTCCATCTCCGAAACAGGTTGAGGCAATAGATTCGGACTCTTCGATAATGGTTTCTGTTAAATAAGGGTTACAATTTCATAAATACAGCGTACTTTAACACATTATAGATGGGAAAAGTATTAGTATCCGATTAGGTAACATGTCTTCATATACACATACAAGGCTGGTATTTTTATAGTGTACTCATTATTATTGGCCAAGTGTGCTGTATCACCTGCTGTGTTTTGAGTTAACACTATGTAATCGGACAGTCCAAACAATAGACTCTAGCCTGTAGCGGGCGTTTTTTAGTGTTTTTTACCATGTCCGCTCCCAATATGGAGCATATGGACTCCTAACGGAGTTTATCTCAACAGAAATGTTTCTACGAGAACTGCTTGTTACTCAGTTGCTCAACCTCTCTTTTTGCAAAGAAAGTAGGAATAGAAGAAAAGGGCTAGGACAGGACTAGTGGTTAGCTAATCGCTCTCGATACGCCCTGTTCATAGGATAGGATGGGTGGGAGGGGTGAATTCAAGACATCACATACATCCATGCATTTGAACAGAAATTCATAAATCGATTGAAAAATCAATTTATAAAACTGCCTGTACTGGGATTCGAACCCGTGCCCTCCGTAGCGGTAGCCGACAATGTTGACCACACAGGCGGCTTTTAGTGATTAGCGCAATAATATATTACATTCTTAAAATCAACACAACTTCTAAACCAATGAATATAAAAACCTGTTATTAATTTAGTAGATAGCACTCCACTTGTTATCAATATGAAATATTCAAAATATTCTGTATGGAAAATAACATTAATCCATACCATATAATTATATAAATAATTATAGTATAAAATCCTCATTCCTACAAATTTGCTATCACTGGAAGTGTGAAATCTGTTGCCCTAAATATTCGAGAAACATGTGTCGCCTTTTAAAAAAAAATACTATTTGTGGGCATTCAGGGCATAATAAATTATGAGGTTTATTGCTTATTGTCAAAAAGGGTCACTTGCCGCGGCAGTTTTTTTGAAGAAACCATTAAATCTATGAGTCAATATACGACACGTTTATTGATTATTATTATTTCATGAACGAACTATCTGATAAATTGTCGCCGTAATCTTCATAGTCGCTTATTATTTTTTAAAGACATTATTGTTAGTAAAACGTCTCATAAAATGGTAATAATATATTCGAATAATAAAATACGAAACAATAACGCAAGCTGAATGAAAAATAATCCAACCTATAAAACGACTCAAACTAATCTAGCAATGGAGCTCGCAAAATAAATCTATAATACAGTTGATTTTTTGTTTCTTAAGTTAAACTTCCACCCTTATAATATAGCAAAGAAGTTGGACTAGCGGTAATTAGTTACGGCATTTTATTTCACCCCGACAAACAAATCCGTGATATTATGTAAAAAAAATGTATGATGTCGTATCCCGCATTCGACCGACAGTACGCGATAAACGTATTTTTACGTTTCCCACCTATAATGTGTTAAAATATTTTCAAAAAAAGAGCATCTACTAAAGATACAGAAAAACAGTAACCGTGAATTCAGCGCTACGGGTTAATTATGCATAACTTTTATTGTGATAATACTACAAGACGAAATAACAGCTGCATGATAGCAAATAGACCAATTAAATGATGGTTAGCTTGAAATCCAGTAAATGTTATACTACTCTAAAGGTCTGCGGAGAAAATATAGTACAAACTTTGTTACTCAAGCACCTGCTTTTGGCCTTGAATCTATATTATATTTTATTTAAATTAACACACCTGATATTTAGAATATGGTCCTCGTATATCTTTATCAGCCTTTTTGTGGTTGAGCTGACCCTTCTCGGTCGATTCTTTTTTCAGAACGTAGAGCTTCAAACGTTTATTGTAAACGATTCCTATTTTCAGTTTGGCAATGAAAACTCCAAAATCGATGAACCTCATGAGACGAATAGTGTTAGCGTCCTTAGACGAAAAAAACTCTTTACATTCCCAGTGCATCCCTCGAAGTCCCCTTTCGAGTACGCGTAGGGTTTTCACTTCGATATCCTCGGGGAGCGGTTTGGTCTTGTAGCTATATTTCAGAGTGAAAAATGACTCGTGGAAACCGCTCAGACACTCGTGAAATTGATTTTCAGCTTTGTAGTGGTTAGCTACCAGCTTAGGAAAGATCTGACGGTGGATTATGTTCAGCACGTCAACCAACGTTTGAAATAAGGCTCGTCCGCTGGCTTTGCACGATATGATCAAATCGGTCTCTCCGTATAACCAGTTCAGCAGCAATTTTAATCCAATCAGGATGTTGTCGCTTTCAAAAAAATTTCTAAGTAGAACTTCATTGAATTCTTTCTTCTCGGAAGGATCATTGTCTTTATTGTCGCCATTTACATATTGCTCATCTTTCCTTTCAATATTATCTTTCTGAGACAATTTCTCCTCTTTTGATACTTCTAATTCTGTATTCTGCAGATTGTCAATGCTATTCGTTTCATTTGCAGACAATGTCGGCAGGTCTTTTGCATCGGTTGCATCTTCGTTTTCACCGTCCGAAGAAAAATCAGATGAGTACGATCCTTCGCTCATGTTGTCATCAGAGCCCGAGAGGTCTTCCGCGCCTTTATTATCTTCTAAATCACTGAAATCGGATGATTCTTCAGATTCGGACTTATCGGAGCTGTTAAAAGAATCCATGCGACGTCTTCTGCGTCTCAATTTCGCATGGCTTATATTTTTTTTTTGCTTACCCTTTAGAGACTTTTCATCGGTTTTCGGTATTTCACCGTTCGATAGTATCACTTCAACTTTCACATCTTTTTTTGTTTCAGAATCTACCTCTGCATCTTCAGCATTCAACAGCACATTTTCCATCAAACTGTCATCTTTAGTAGCAGGTTCTGGTACGATAGCTTTAATATTTTTATCAGAATCTTCAGTAATTCTATCAGAGATAACATGAGTTAGCTCGTTTAAGCCGTTTTTTATATCTTTTCTATGTTTCAAATTTTTCGTTTCATTTTTATAGTTTTCAAAAGCTTTATCAGTATTTTCAATTTCAAATCCAATTTCAGTGAAGTCTGTCAAAAGCCTAAGTAGCAATTGCGATAAGGCTGCTAGAGTGAAAGCTTTTAAAGGGTACAGATTTGAGGAGTTTTGACTCTGCAGTGAATCCATGCAAAGTAAACTAACCACTACGAATTTATAAATAATTTTAGAGTTCAGGTATTCAGGGTTGATTTCGTTTTGATCTAGATACTTCAAATAGTCTTCGTGGCACGTCTCGAGATCTGGGGAAATGAGCGGACGGTACTGCAAGCACTCTTTCAAATCGTACAGGGTGGATGCGCACAGATTATTGAAATCGGAAAAATCTTTTTGGAAGAACCAAAAATCCGTCAGTGATAGAAACTTACAAATAAAGCTCTTCACGGATTCCTGCTGATCGATTATATCCGGATGGGGCGGGTTGCTGCTCTCCAAGTACTTGGCATTCTTGTCGAATATCCTCATCAGATTGCTCTCCGCGCCCTCGAAAGAGTTCACGCACATCAGGCACATAATATAATATCGCACAGAATCCAGATGGTAATTCTTCCCAGTGTACAAGGTGCCCAGTTGATTGTAAGGCATGCCGGCGGAAGGATTAATCCCGGACGCCTGCAAGTAGTATCTGGCGGCCATGGAAGGTTCCCAATGTTCCTCGTAATCAGTCTTATATCTGCTCAGATCTCCCAGATACACGAGAAATGTCTGTATGCAGGATTTTGCCCAGTCTTTTAACTCCAACTCTTTGCTCGCCCTAAAGTTAAGATTGCACTTGAATTCGTCATCCAACTGTGGATAGTCAAGGAAGCCTTTCAATTCAAGCCCAGCCTCGATTTGGACTTTGGATATAAGATAGTGGTAGTGCCCTATTCCCGCATCTATGTGGGCTATGATCAGCTCATCGTGAGTCGCCTTGTTGGCTCTCAATCGTTTCGCAGCGGAGACGGCTTCGTAGTAACCTTTCCGCCAAAGAAGTTCTTGCGCTTTTCGCCCAAATAGAAGAGGGTCAGCGAAAATTAATTTTTCACAATTCTCTCGAAGCTTTTGTCGGTAGATCTCTAAGGAGAATGCAAACAAGTCGACCACCGATTTGGACCTGGCCGTTCCTTCGTCCACTCTTCGAGCGGCTTCACTAATATAACTGAAATGAAAAAAAATACTAATTCAATCATGTATCAAAATAACAACACACAGCATTACAATGGTAATATAAATAATACAAAATAACAATGAATTATTTTAATTAATTTCTTTTTGGCTTCCCAACATAACTAAATAATTAAGTCTTTTAAAATATTATTGCTGATTAACAAATACAAATTGTTTTCATTTTAATTCTTTTTCTACCAATCACACTTCTCGGATTTCAATATATTCACACAATTATCCAATCCTTATCCTCCATTTTGATGACTTTAGATTAAAAAATAATCACACATCAATTAATTAGAAGCAATGGCTGAAGTTAAACTAATTGATTAACTAATGGCTTGTAAACACATGGCAGTCATTCTTAGGTTAAATTTGTTTCTTTAAAACAAGTTGAATGAATTTCATTTAAGAAAACTACTCAAACATGCAGCCGGTCGATAACCCAAGGCCTTATCAAAAAATTTCACACCAGCTATTTTTTGACTGGGCAATGATCATTCCTCTGAACATTTGACGTATCATTAAATGTTCGGATATGGATAATGGAAGGGAAAAATGATTCAACTCAGTCTGACTCATGACTAAATGATCACCCTGACTTGGATGTTTCTAATGCAATGTAATATGCTTTTTATAGAAGCTTTCCAACACACTCTGTCATTTTTATTGTCCAGTAAAATTTTGTATGTATCAACCAAGTCTTAGATAATAATCAGTAGTGTAGTGTGGCCGGCACTTCTTTTTCTAGCAGGAAGTATAAAGGAATATTTTTAACTGAATAATTCACTCGATTCTAATCACAGATGTGTATTTTATCTCGGGTAGTCTATTTTTCCTCGAAATGGTTGGATTAATTTACGGTACAGTCCAGTCTGCCCTTTTAAAAAAAAATCTTGGATTATAATATAATGCATATTATGGAAGTAATCTGTTAATAATCAATTATATTATAACTATGATCCAGTAACATAGCAAGGGGGATGCGGTGGGGGTGGACCGCCCCGGGCGGTACATTTTTGGGGGCAGCATTTTCAAAAATAAATACAATATTTTTCGAGAAATTATATTTACACATAAAAATATTAAGCCACCTGCAGTAAAAATTCCCAGTTCACAGATAAAAGTGTGATAAATAGTCGAAGTGATTGAAAAACAAAATTAGAGGAAATATTGAGGGCGGCAAATTCAAGGACCGCACCGGGCGGCAGAACCCCTCCCTACACCACTGCTGTGATCTACTGTGGATGTCAATTTGGAGATGGGATGAAGATTTGTATTGACTGTAACTTGACAGATAAAGGGAATACCTAATGTCGCATTAGTTGTTGCCGAGTTATTTTACATTTTTCAATTTGATTGTTAACAAAATTTGCAATAACAATTGTAACATATGGTAGATATAAAATTAAAGTCAGTGACCGTGTTAATGATTACGGCACGTATTTCGCTTCTTTGGGAAACATCTTCAGACTGGGATAACACACTTTCACAAAGTTATCGCTAAACCCATAGAAAATACAAACGGTAGATCTTTGTTTTGATCGAAATTAAAGAAAAGTCGGTGAGTCATTTGAAATGTTTGATTTTGACATGGTTTAGTGTGGTATGTTATACTTGCTATTTTATTATTGTTATACTCTATTGACAGAAAAAAATGATGCCCACTGTTGAAGATGGTGATCAAAATGTGAGTGAAATATGTCATGAGTTCCAGACACAATTTTTTAATTCGTTTATACAATGTGCAGTAGATTGATAAAATGGTATCTCAATATATCTCATTTTGTAAAATAATATGGTTTTAGAATGGAATAAAAGCTTTTAATCATTCAAAATAACGAATAGCCTAAGCTAATTTATTTTAGCGCACGATGCGCATCATTGATACAGTTTTTAAAAGGGGAATATTCATAATTTGTTTTCATAGTATTGAAAAACGTGGAGCATTTCTGTCAGGGTCAAAGATTCAAAAAATGGTATGATTTTTTACTACGTAGAAAAATTACGATTATTGATAAGGGGAGTATTGTGAAATGTGTGAATAATTGAAGTATTGGCAATTTTTACACTCACCGGTATAACTTTCTCGTGAGGGCATTGCGATCCGCAACATCACCCTCCGACGTCTGGTTGATACTTTTCTTCATTATTCAAGTCATGTTCATCGAAACACATGTCAAGATTTCAACAATAAACGGCCAACATTGTAGCGGTTGGCAGATGTCATACGGTGTTGACTCATCTCTGTATCATCAGTTGAATTTATTAGCCAAAATCGTCGCACCATAACAATTTATTGGCGAAAAAAGAATATTCATAGAGATTTTAATTTTCTCTAGGACCTCCCGACACTTCATTCAGAAAAATTGCTGCTTTGCCGATATGACATGCGAACAGTTATAACATTATTGATCAATAGATGGCGACAACAGCTAGTCATTCGAAAAAGTTCGAATTAAATTAAAGTTCTGTTATACCATGCGGCATAATTTATCATTATGTACCAATAAAATATGTATATGAGCAGTTTCTACAACTTTACTTGTCCGTGTGATTAGAGGCATAGATCAATGTAATCAATATATGTACTAAAATTGTGATTGACTATGAATTTTAAATGTAATTCCAGAGCAAGTAAGCTGGGCTAGAGGATTCAGAAATCTAAAAATATCAAAATAAAAACCTTAATAATACATAATATGTATATTACAACACCTATATTACCCAGCGTATGCATTAGCTTTAAAGAATACAGGTGTTATGGAAGCCACATCAATTTAGTATAAGCAGTGGTGAAGTGGTAAATAAATAGGTACCAGGTCGGTCATTGATTTCTTCCCTATTTTTTTAATATTTGTCCGAAGTAAAAAAAACACAAGTTTTAACAATTAAATCAATAACAAAAATCGATTTTTAATATATGTATGTACTTGAAAATTAAGTAACATGTCAAGAGGTGGCAAGGCGCCTTCCTCATTTTCAGGCCTGACCTGACCCCACTACACCATTAAGTATAAGTAACTATCATATAAAATCCGATTGATAAGCGTAATAAGTTTTTCAAAAAATAAATATCCATATATTAATAGTCGATAAAATAATAATCACAAATATGTTCGTACAAATAATGTCCTCGGGTCTTTTTCTTCTTCTACGAAATACATTTGTTTGCGTACTTGAAAATTAGTTGAATAAAATATATATACTACGAAAAATGATTGTTAGCAAACTTGAACATTATTCCAAAAATTTAATAATTTACAATTTAAAAACTGCAGGGCATATATGCGCCGAGGTCGATTTCTGCTACTATGAAAAATGATTGTTAGCAAACTTGAACATTATTCCAAAGATTTAATAATTTACGAAATTTCTGCTATTACGAAAAATAGTTGTTAGCAAACTTAAACATTAGTCCAAAAATTAAGTAATTTACGAGGTCTATTTCTGCTACTACGAAAAATGGTTGTTAGCAAACTTAAACATTATTCCAAAAATTAAGTAATGTACGAGGTCTATTTCTGCTACTACGAAAAATAGTTGTAACTTGTTGTAAGCAAACTTAAACATTATTCCAAAAATTAAATAATTTACAATTTAAATACTGCAGGGCAGGGCTGTCGATATATGCCCCGAGATATATTTCTTTAACTATCAGAATTTCTGGCTTATTCATTGAATTGAAATAGGTTTGTAATTTATTTTTCACCCCAGTAAATTTACTACTTTAAAATGCAACAAAAATCCCCCCGTTGAGGTCAACGGGCTTACAGCTGGTTAATATAATATGCCATCACATATTTTTATTATTAATATTAATATTACCAGAGGCTAAAGATTTCACATCTATAATTATTTAATTAAACTTGACAAGCCGATACATTTTCACTGTCTCAAGATATTAGTGTCTGACCTCAATGTCTCATTGAAATAAACCATAATTCTATAAATTAAAATATATAAATGGTAACCATATTTATCAATAGATGGCGCAAGATGCTCAAAAGCTACAAAAGTCTACATATTTCCAACAAGGGTCATTGATAGCGATTATAGATAGGTACATACATAGTTATGGACGTAGCCTTGGGTAAACCAGAGATAAACAAGGTTCCATCTGAAGAAAACTAAAACTGTGCAGAAGCAATTTAAAATTTTAGAGATGTAACTTTTTGAAGAAACAATATTTTAGATAAAAAGTAAATTATTAAGAAGTATAAATATACATATCTTGCATATTAATTTTATTTCAATGTCGTAATTATATTGGCATATTTAGAATAGACGAAACTGCAGATAGAACTTCGGTGCTCTCAAATGTAGAGCTGTGGAGTCGGAGTCGGAGTCGCGGAGTCATGGTTTTTTTTACCGGAGTCGTAGTCGTGAAAAATAAGTGGCTCGAATTTTTTATGAAAAATATTTTTAATGAAGTGTTTTCAAACAAAATAGTACAAAGTGTTGCCATTCCATGCTTGGCTGACTACAGATGATCTGATGGTATAAATATTTATATATAAGTTAAAATTCATATTTTGAAAAATTTCCTCGGAGTCGGAGCCAGAGTCTTCTTTTTTTACACGACTCCACAGCCCTGCTCAAATGTTCTTAAATAGCCGAAAAAATCTGCAAATAGAACCTGGGTGGAATAATTCGTGTTGGCATCGGACATTTTTTTAATTTTATAAACAATCTGTGAGAGGATTTAACTGACTCCACACTCAACAATATTATGTCTCCCTCTCTCTTATGTACTCACTCGCACCTGAAATACCCGTAGGAAACACACTTACGCATCTACGTACGCCAGGGATGGCAAACCTTTTTGGGTCCGCGTGCCAAAAATCCTCAAATATTATTTCTTGATTGTGTGGCGTGCCTTTTTTGAACTTTATTTACAAGCTTAAAAATTACAATTACAACAACAATAAAAAAATAATAAGACGGAATAAATTAATAATTCAAATAATATATTTTTGAACTTGTTCACGTGCCATCCAAATCCTGAATCGTGCTACTTCGGGCACGCGTGCTATAGGTTCGCCATCCTTGACGTATACGAGTAAGCCGTTTCTAAGCTGTGATTTTCTAAACGCTGATGTTTTAATTATGCATGCTGATGGAACTTTGTCGCTCTATAAAAATTCGTATTTTTTTTAGATTGAACATTTTTCTTTTATAAATATCGATGAATTTAATAAGAATTTAAACATTTTTTAAATGCAGATAGAACCGTATTTTAAATGTGAATAAAACTGCACTAAAAAGTAATTTTGTAAAAAAAAGGAGATGGAGCCATGTTTACCCACAACGACGTAATGGTAGTAGTAGCATAATGTATCATCTACCGTTACTGAGAATACGAATATTTATGAAAACTTAATCAGATTGTTCTTTTTGCTTTCAAACTAAATAAACGTGTTTTAATAAATTTGTATCCAAAAGAAAAACTCTCCCGATATTGCTAATATTTAAATTATTTTATGGTGCAAATATGTTATGGTATGGTTACTTTTATGCATAACTAACTATTTGAGGTGCACCTATGCAGGAACGTCTCGTGGGCATAGGCGAGTTGGCAGTTGCCATGGGGCGGCAAGTCAAAGAGAGCGGCAAAAGATCACAAAATATTTTTGACACACGAATTTGGTCCAGAATAAACATAATGCCTCAATGTATTTGACAAATACATGTCGAAAAATACATTTTCACTGGGAAAAGTATTATGATCAAAGGGTATACAGTACTTTATCACACAAATATTTTTTAAATATGACATTTACCGAGTAGTTTTTTTTTAGGTTGGAGATGGGTAGATGATTAGATTTTTTATATTTGTTTATGTATTCTTAGAATAATGGGAAATAATGGAAACATGTTACTTTTACTTTTATTTATTTATTTGATTCGTATGTAATGTAGTTTTAAAAAAAAATATTTCAAAAAATAGTTATTGCGCTATTTTAAACGCTGCCTAGGGGCGGCGCATAGCATAGAAACGTCTCTGCACCTATGCATATTGTATACACATCAAATTCAAGTCTTGCATGCAACAAATGACGCCATTTATGATATTTATCTAATATATCAAATTGAGCTTCTCTATACAAAAAGCTAGTACTGAGAGGTGATAGATAGTCAGTGATCATTTTTTGACAACTTTAGAGGTTTCGCCATGAGTCATGACAGTAATTCAACAGTGCGTTGAATTGACACGAGACTAGTGTTCATCGCACTGAAAGTTTATCATTATGTCCTGTGAGAAATGGTCCCTCTAAGACGAGAGGTTAGCTGTGCGGAAAATTCAAAGGCTGCACGGGCCAATCCAACAAATGCGCGGCATAATTTGTCATATTATATGTAAAAAATACTGTTTCGATTTTCATAATAAATAATATTTTCATTTGATAATCAAAGTCACAAATATTCTTTTAAAAATTCTATTTTTTTACGTGAAATCAAATCATGGACAAATTAAGAAAATGAGCAGAATGAAACAAATAATCAGTCGATAATAAATTTATTAACATATTTCATATTTTTTTTTTCAAAATTCTAGCTTTTTACGTCGTTCCTTACAACTAATCCTTATCGAATAAGCCGAAATACTGTGGTTTCTTTTTACGTTATTTAATATTCAAATTTTAAATGTGTGTTGAAGGGTTAATTTTCACACATGTGTACATCTTTTCTTTCGCATACATGCGGGTAATCGGTATATGTAGTATGTGCATATTATAAGCACTGCGCGCCCCTGGAACTTGTAGGTCGTGAATAATACAAGATAGCGCTGGCCACTCGACGTCCTATCACTTTTTCATACCTCATACCGCAGAGCGAGTGGGTTGGATACAGTAGGATCTGTATTCTGTACGAGCTCGCACACTCAACACATTACACACGATGTGATTTTATATTGCAGTATTATTTTAGATATTTTCAATATTGTCAGTTGCCATTTTTGATTCCTTCTGAAAATTAATCAGAATCGCAGATTTTGAATAACAATATTATTTATAGGTCTGAATTTTTATTTTTAAATTCCATGTCATATATATTCCTTAAAATATGTTTCATTTAGAAAATTAGTTGAGTTCTTAACTTCTGGTTTATTCGATAAGTAAGTTTGCATTTGATTGTTCACACCAGTAAATTTTTGACAATATTCCAATTTCATCACTTTTCACAATTTTTGACTAGCGGAAAGATGATAACATTTTGTAAAGACATATTTATAAAGCAATGATGGCCATACTTTTTTCCCATGACCGACTCGTTGATAAAAATATTGATGGAGATCGATTGATATCGTTTGTAATTATATTATGAGATGACAATACAAACCCATTTTTATAGGTTCGCGATCGACACACTAGCTCATCCCTGGTAAGTATACAGAGTAATAAATAATTTATGAAAAGATATTATAGTGTCAAACACTGATAGAACTTCACCGATACTTAAAAAGAAGAAGGAAAGAAATTGTTTAAAAATCAGCGAGAATTGAATCATCATATCAGAAAAAATAATCAGTATATTTTTGTTATTAAAGCCATTATACCTATTTTTCATAACATAATTGGCATATAGATGAGAATAATGCTGTCTACCTATTTTACATAACCGAGAATTGTTTTATAACAGCAAGCTGTTTTTTATAATTATTTTCTAATAAAAGCATTTATCGCATTGAAAGATTGACGCGTGTAAAGTAGTCTTTACACACTTCCCCACTGGTATGTAACCTCCATCCTTTAAAATACCACAGCAGGCGACGACACAGGCATGGCTATTAAAATGTATACTATAAAGCGGAAAAATATTTAGTTAACTAATAAAGCAAATACAATGGAACCTCACATAACGAGTTTAATTCGTTCCAGAATCTTACTCGTCATGTGAAACAGTCGTTAAGCGAAACAATTTTTCCCATATAAAACAATGTAAAATACATACCGGAAAAAAATCATTTTTCTATTTTTAATATATATTTAAGTAAAATTACAATTTTTTAAGGAGCGTGAAAATCTGGAATGCGATTTAGATTTGCAAAAAAACGATAAAAAAATCGACTAGTTTATTATTTATGACAAATAATTAATTCTTTTTTACTAGCAGACATTTGTTTTTGCCGACGCTTCAAAATTTGGTAAAAATGTGACACCATTATTATCATTGAATAAATTTCTAAGCCGCATAGCCACCTCATTATTAGGGTGATGCTTCTCAATGTACGATGCAACAGTTTCACATGCTTTCAGCTTTTCTCTTATTGCGCCAGAAGATTGTTGCTCTGCTACTTCCTCCTCCTCCACTTACAAACTCTCCTCCATTACTTCTTACTGTGAAAAACAATGCACCTCAATTATCGGTAGACAGCTCTTGGCTGTACTCTTTCACAAGCTCATCAATATCGTTGTTATCCACTTAAGTCCCATGGTATTGGCCAAAGATACAATTTCGTTGACTGTAGACTTTCAGGTACTGTTTCAAGTCCCTCAAAATCACATTCGACAACGCTGTGAAAGTGATATTTCTAAAACTATTTATGCGAAATGTCGTTCGTTAGGGGGGCATTTTTTTCACAATCTGTTTTGCTCGTTATGTGAATTACTCGTTATGAGAGGTTCTCTTTACGAGAGGTTCCACTGTATAAATAATTAAATAATGATTCTTTGGCGGTAATCTTATTTAAGAATTATAATTAATGATATATTATAGAATACATAATTTATTTCATAAATTTGTTTGCTGAGTTTGCAAATGTAAGTATTATTATTAACGATTGCATAAAAATACACACGTTTGGAGACTATTATTTTTTTGTCTGAAATAACCCAAATTATACGATTAGACAACCGTAGACTTGTCGAATAGTCCATTGAGCTTACTTCGGTGTGGCGTATATTTAAAATATCGTCATACTATGTTACATGGTTGTTACATTTAGAATTATTATTTAATTTAATGAAAAAAGTTTCTTTTGCACATTATTTTTATTTGATATTTTTCAATAATATCAGTCAACACTTAACCTTTGAATCATCCGATTATATACTCATTTAAAAAAATAATATCTATAGTTAACAAAAAATCAGTCTAGTCAACAAATGTTTTAATAACCATTCCTGCGTTTGGCTAACCATTAAATGTTATATAATTATGGGGAAGCCTTCGGTTTGTAACGGACAAGGACACCCCTATATGTACAACATTAGAGTGACAAAGAAAAAAATTGATCGCCTTCGTCTCACTTGCACGCTTTTGAGGTTGGGTTCCTTAGCCGTCTCCCTCTGCTACGTTCTAAATTCAAAGTTTATCTCATTTACGGCTCTCTCTTTCTTACAAGAGCAAACTTGTATATTTATCCCTCGGTCGAGGAGGTGAGAAATACATTAGTAATGCAGACTCTGATTGGTCAATTTTGTTTGAAATTTGTATTATAAGTCCACGTGGAGTATGCTTATTCACAGGGCCGTACGAAAACGAAAACGATTTTCTGGGAAGCGTTAATCCAAATCGAGTTAATATCACAAGACCTCATTGGAATGCATTTTTAATATCTGTCCATTCGCTCAAATAAAAAGTCAATAAAATTTCAATTATAAATGCTTCATACTCTATTTATGGCTAACATTATCAGTGGTACTCTCACATAAATAATGACTTCCCTTACATAGGAAGACCATAATGACGATATGAACATTTTTTCAGCACGTCAGTGAAATAAAATTCCTAAATCGAGTTTCGCGAATATTTTATTTTAATTATTTAATCTATATATATATATATATATATATATCTATATATATAAAAATGAATGTTTGTATGTTTGTTACCTATGCGCTCCTATACCGCTCATCCGATTGCGATAATTTTTTTGGGGAGTTGTTATGCGGACGCCAGAATAGGTTTATGAATCAGCGGTGGGCTGCTAATGCGTTAATTTGTTTGTTTGTCTGGTATGCGTTCCTATACCGTTCATCCAATTGCGATAAAATTTTGGTGAGTTGTTGTGCGGACGCCCTTGAATGTATATAAATCAGTGGTGGGCTGCCAATGCGTTAATTTGTTCGTTTTTTCCATATTCGTTCCTATACCGTTCATCCAACTGCGATAAAATTTTGCTGAGTTGTTGTGCGGACGCCCTTGAATGTATATAAATCAGCGGTGGGCTGCCAATATGTTAATTTGTTAGTTTGTCTTTTATGCGTTCCTGTTCCTATACCGTTCATCCGTTTGCGATAAAACTTTGGTGAGTTGTTGTGCAAGCACCCGCAACGGTATCTGAATAAATTCAGCCAGCGGTAGGCTTCCAATACGTTAATTTTTTTGTTTGTTCCTTATTCGTTCCTATACCGTTCATCTGATTGCGATAAAGCTTTGGTGAGTTGTTTTGCGGACACCAGCTAAGGTTTTTGAATCAAAACATACAACGATGGGCTGCCCATACGGTAATGGGAGTTTTTCTTTAATGTATTCCTGTTTCTATACCGTTCATCCAATTGCAATAAAACTTTGATGATTAGTTGTGCGGACGCCCTCAAAGTTTTCTAAATTAGTACAGATAGCAGTAGGCTGCCAATGCGTGTACAAGGGGCTCGCTTTATATCAACGCAATTCTCGGTATTCCGGAAAGCAGTGAGTTTTTTTATCACTCTGATGGACTACTTAAATTAGCAATCGATTTTTACTTAATACATTTACAATATGTAACAATATGCAATTTACTGTAAACTCATCAATGTAAGTGGCCGAAAATGTACTACTGTGTATACTGATGCTGTCATAGATAATGTATGTAAGTCAGAAATTGCAGCTATGCACTCATTTGATTTGAGAATATTGTTTTCTCTTAAATTAACAAGGAGCTGGCCAACCTTAGCAAAATTTCACAAAGGGCTTGCGCGAGCCCCTCTGAGCTTCCTCCAGCCCACCCCAGAGTGCAGAAATTTTACAATGAGAAATTTCACCGAATAAAGCGATCTGCGTGCCATGGCTATCAGTTGCATGGCAAATCATAGGTCGCAAAAAGTGAAATTTAGACCCGTTGATTGGCTATTTTTAGAATTCTCTGTGGCGAATTTTCTAATAATTATTGCCTTTTCTGGTGACTTTTCTCAATTTAGAAAATGTGTGTGTTTCATAAAGTTTAGTGTGTCTTTGGTGTGAACATTTTTGGATGGTGGTCGAACAGCGCATTCAGCACTGAAATTGCATTTTAATGCAAATCACTGAGACACTAACATGAAATATCAAAAAAAATCGGAATGGGTGCAGTACTTCAATCATGCCAACTCATAATATGAGGCGAATGTACTATGGCGTACAAAAAAGCATTGTAAGCTGTATACTATCCACTAAAAGATTTGAGAGGAAATGACTTTGGTGGCGCACTTATTTTATTGTCTGTTGATTTTCTACAAACCCTACCAGTTATACCACGTTCAACTTATTAAATACATGTCTCAAATCATCAGTTTTATGGCGACACGTGCAGAAATTGGCTTTCAAGGCCAGCATGCGTGTAGAACTACAATATGACACATCCGCTGAACGTTTCGCAAAAAAATTGTCGAATATTAGGAATGGAAAATTGGAAATAGATGAATCCACACAATGTATTACATTGCCAACAAACTTCTGTAAAATTACAAAAACAATAAGAGAATTGATTCAAAAAGTTTTCCCAAAAATATCGCAATAAATTCTTCTGAATTCTTAAACTCACTTGATTTGCCAGCCATGCCGTCACACGTTTTTACATTGAAAATTGGCGTACCTATCATTCTTCTCCGAAATATAAATCCACCACTTTGCAACGGTACCAGATATTCATTGAAAAAGATAATGCACAATATCATTGAAGCTAAACAAATTAAAGGGAAAATATAAGGGGCACAATGTACTGTTGCCAATCATCTCAATGATTCCAACAAATATGCCATTTGAATTAAAATGTTTGCAGTTTCCGGTGCGACTCGCATTTGCAATAACCATCAACAAAGCACAAGGACAATCGCTACAAGGGTGAGGACTAAATTTAGAAAATCTATGCTTCTCACATGGACAGCTGTATGTGGCCTGCTCACCCGTTGGAAAACTTTCAGATCTATTCGTATACGCACCAGACGGAAAAAAAGATATCTAAAAGCACTTCAATAAACAGAATTAAAATACAATCACTTTCTTTCTTCGAATGGCATTGCAACGCTTGCCGGGTACCGGCTAGTATATATATATAAATGAATGTATGTTTGTTTGTTACCTATACGCTCCTTTACCGTTAATCCGATTGCGATAAAAACTTTAGTGAGTTATTGTGCGGATACCCGAATAAGTTTCTGAATTAAAAAATGTGTGTATTTCGTATAGTTTAGCGACTGTTTTTTATGTTTTCGGCGTGGATAGTTTTACTGAGATATCAAAAACAACTTACGTCCAAAATAAGCAAGTTGTTTATGATTCCTTAGTTACGTTTGATACGCGCCATGGTTACGTCAAACAATCAAGTGAATTTTTAATAGTCGTCACAAAGCATTTCTTTCGCTGTCAAACAATTATGCCACCCAAACGACTAGCTATTAGTCGATTTACACATCAATTGCGAAAGAAAACGGCACCACGAGCTTCAAAAACAGACGAGCAGTGGGAAGTAAGTTTAAAGACCGTTCGAGCTCGCTCTGCTCAAGCCCGATCATCTGATTCAATTGGGAATAGTTGCTCCGAATTGATCTGTAAACAACCTTTTTGATTGTGATTTGCAACAAGAAACACATTTTAAAGTCGACGAATTGGGTACATTCGTTCAAACAAATCTTCCGAAATTGATTTCAGAACAACGCATTGCGTATGATAAAATTATGCATTCAATCAATCACAAGCCAAAGCGTTGGATCACGAAACAATATTGCATTGGCAATCGCTTAATCTGCAATTCTCTAACTCCTTTGGATCGTGGTCAAACAGCGCATTCAGCAAAGAAATTGCCTTTGACCACCAACATGCAATATCAAAAAAAAAAGTCAAGAATCGGTGAAGTACTTTCATATTATCAACTCATTAAATGGGACAAATTTACTATGACGCACAAAAAGGCATTGGAAAATCTTCACTATATCTACACTAAAAGATTTGAGAGGAAATGAACAGCTCTTAAGTGGAGCACTTATTTTATCGTCTGGTGATTTTCGACAAACTCTACCAGTTATACCACTTCAACAGCTGCTAATGAATCAAGTGCATGTCTCAAATCATCAGTTTAATGGCGACATGTGCAGAAATTGACTTTGAAAGCCAATATGCGTGTAGAATTACAATATGACGTATCCGCTGAACGTTTCGCAAAACAATTGTTGGATATTGGGAATGGAAAAATGAAAATCGATGAATCCACACAATTTATCACATTTCCAACAAGCTTCTGTAAAATTACAGGAACCATAGGCGAATTGATTCACAAAGTTTTCTCAAATATCGCACAGCATTACAAAAATCGTCAGTGGCTCAGTGAACGTGTTATATTAGCAGTCAAAAACAACGATGATAATGCCATCAACTTCAGGATTCAAAACGAAATACCAGGCGAAGAGACAACGTATAAGTCCATCGATATTATAAATGAATCAAGACGAAGTTGCCAATTATCCAACTGAATTCGTAAACTGACTTGATTTGTAAGGCATGGCACCGCACGTTTTAACACTGAAAATTGGCGTACCTATCATTCTTCTCCGAAATATAAATCCACCACGACTTTGCAACGGTACCAGGCTTTCAGTGAAAAAGATAATGAATAATATCATCTAAGCTACAATTTTAAATGGTAAAAATTTAAAGGAGACGATGTACTGTTGCCACGCATCCCAATAATTCCGACATATATGCCATTCGAATTAAAATGTTTGCAGTTTCCGGTGCGACTAGCATTTGCAATGACCATCAAAAAAGCACTGGAAAAATCGCCACAAGTGTGTGGACTAAATTTTGAAAATATTCTATGCTTCTCACAAGGACAGCTGTATGTGGCCTGTTCACGAGTTGGAAAACCTTCTGATTTATTCACATATGCACCACACGAAAAAACAAAAAATATTGTGTTTCCAAAAGCAATTAAAAAAAACAGAATAAAAACACAAACACTTTCTTTCTTTTAGAGGCATTGCAACGCATGCCGGGTACTCGCTAGTAGCAAATACAAAAGAAATCTTCAAAAAAAAGTAATTCTATGAGATCAGACGACCAATACGTACAATATACGATTGTTATCATATCGTTTTTTTGTATGCTTTGGTTTATAAAAACAAGATTCAACTTTGAATTATTTTTGTTCTGTACACTTCCATAAATTTTGTCGATAACGACCCGGGTTTCGCCTTTCGGCATCTTCTAGTTTTATCTAGTGCAAGAATGCACTTGAACTGACGGACAGCGAACGGTTTGCATTGTCTATATACAAACATAAAAGTGTATTCGCACAGTATAATTATTGTTGTTATTCAGTAGAAATTCTAAATTATATCAAGATTCAACTATTATAAATTCTTACAACTTTAAAATGTTATCAGAACTAGGGTATCCAATCCCGGAGCCTTTTTCCAATCCCGGGATTTCGGGATTGATCCCCTTTTTTTCGGGACCCCGGGATTAAGGTTTCGGGATCCCGGGATTGTGATTTTCTTACCGAGAAATTTGAAATCCTCAATTCCTTATACTTTTTCCCAGATTCTCACAAAACCTCGTTTTTTTTTTTTAGCTCACCGAGGAATTCGAAATCTCTGATTTGGTATACTATTTCCCAGAATCTCGCAAAACCTCGTTTTTTTTTAGCTCACCGATTTACCAATTTCATGTAAATTATCAGGTTTTCCTCAAAATTTCTCAATCCCGAAATCCCGGGATCGCGACCATCTCAATCGAAGGAGGACTTTCGACTGAGTTGACATGTTTTTCTTTAAATTGTCTCTTGTATTTAAGTTGCTATTTCATATTCAGTCAAAATACTTCTGTCCTGAGCGAAACAGGTCTTTAAACTTCTCGAATTACGAAAAACATTTTATTGATAATTTCATAATACATCTCTTCCTACCAAGAATTGACAGCTAACGTAAAGTGATAAATGTAAACTCGGTGATTGACTAAAGATATCACATATTTACATTTTTTTTTTTTTTTTAACTTTGTAAGTATCATTGTTAGTTATTTAGACTTGTTTAGTTGATTATGATAATTTATAATTTTATTTATTTCTTTGATTGGTCTCATTTCTAGATTGCTGGCCTGTAAATATTATAAAGTGTCGGTATGTAGGTACCTGATCATTTACTTAATTACGACCTCCGTAATTTATTTAAAACAGCTATAACCTAACCTAATCTAACCAAGTGTATCTTTACCAAGCAAACCTAACCAAACCGACTTAACTTATGCATTATAAACATTTATTACTAATTTATGATGTGTCTTAATGACAATTTATGGATTTAGTTATTGGCAATACATATTATTAGTTTCAGATTATATTTACAGATGGACACCGGCATGTAAAGATAAAATAATTTATTCCACTAGAACCATCACCAAAATTAATGGCTCTTCAATCCACAGATCAACTTTCGGAACTGACCGTGGACACAATTATTGGCTTTCATCACTTCAGATAATAAAAACTGTAAGATTAGACGTGGAGCGCCCTCACTCGATGACCAAGTTTTATCTGTTGATACATACCTTGTTAATAAAAAGCTTTATTGGTTCCATCTTTGGATACATTTGAATACATGGTTCCATTCTTAGAGATTACAAAAACACATTGTATTCACTGGTAAAATGCCTAGGTACACTTCTGTATTCAGTCGTTTACATTAGGTTCTCATAAATCTGTTTCTTTCTCGTGCTCGTGAAAACGCTTATGTCTTTTGAGTGCGTACTCGGCGGGGCCACTTGATAAATATTCTTAATGTTTCTATGATCCATACATTATCGGATAATTGTTAATATAGGATAACGACTATCAACAAAGTACTACAAATAAATTGAACGTTACTTTTTATTAATAGAAATAACTTGTCGCCTGCTGTGGCCCAATCGGTTAGAGCTCGCTCTACCGATCACGCAGGTCTGGGTTCGCTTCCCGGTCTGATCACAGTGAATCCGAGAATTATTCAATTCAAAGCTGTGATCGAAGACTGAGTGTGTGTGATGTCAATTCACATCATTTCCACTCCTCCCATCCTTTGGATCCTCTAATAACTGGGTGTAGTAATAGTGATTAGCCAACCACTAGTCCTGTTGTATCCTAGCCTTATCCTTCTTTCCCTACTACTCCCTATGAAACAAGTGAAGTTGAGCGACTGAGTAACAAACAGCTCTCGTAAAAAAACTTCTGTTGAGATACCTCCATTAGGAGGCCTATATGCTCCACATTGGAAGCGGACATGGATTTAAAAAAAAATAGATATATATGATTAACATGCAATAAATTTACTATTTACCACTATTTATGTTTTAAATAATAACAACACTATTTCTGTAACATAAAGATAAGAGCTACTCGCATCGATTTGAGGTTCTTGTCCAAATCCTGTTAAGAGTTGAGATCAACTTCTTTCATGTCTAAAATCAATGCAAAAACCCTTACTGTAAACATAATCTATTTTTATTCACTGGCGTTACAGTACCCAGACTCCCATCATCCAACCAGCGAAGTCCTTCCAACGTCTCCGTTTTTCTCCAGGAGTAGAAAATGTGAGTAATTTTGAAAGCCTAGCGTAGACATTGATTTTTGACCTATCTGACAATATCTGGTTGACGATAGACTTCTTAAAGGGTAGGTATTAGGATCATGGCCGCAGAGTGCCGCAGCCCCTTAGTTGTCTTACCTTAGACGGGGGCGCAATTACTTCATAGGATCTTACGATCAAATACTATTTAAGAGTTTTTAGAACTCAGCGTTAAGGCGTTTGACCAATGCACTTGAAGTGGTATTGACATTACTCGTAATTTATTTTTGAGCGAGTTTCATTTATTGTGAGAAATTTCTCCTTTTGGTCACGATGTTATTATACCCCAAGAATAAATCGCCACTAATAAAAGTCATCAAGACCAATAACGGTTTGAATGACTCTACGTAAAACAGGTAGGTATAAATAAAACAAAACCCATCGTTCAAGTGTTACGAAAACGTTTATTTCGGAATTTACAATCACCAAAGCTTAATCACATATAATATTTAACAGACAATATTTTGAATTAATACAATACACGATTACTATTTTAATTAACTCTAATTTATTAAACGAACAGGGTGTATTTGCATCATCACCTTTGTTATATCCGTTTCATTAACCTAATTCTAGCATATGTTAACTGCTCTTTTATATTATATAAATATTTTTAAAATTTTATTTCTTTTGTAAGAATTGATATGGTTTTTAAAAATGTCTTTTTCAGAATCTTCATTGTTGCTGATTTTGTTGAAGTACATCATTACTTGGAAGCGGGAAAGACACAAATTTATCATTAAGTTATTTACTTTAGTAATGTAGTTTCATTTTGTTTTAAAAAATTTCCCAAATTTTAATTGGGCTTATAATTTACATCATTTCTACTTATATTTATTGATGATTTTTTAATTGTATGTTATAGGTGTTAAGCATTGTGTAATTATAATGTAATTTGTAAATCCTTTTCATTTTTAGTAGTTGCTTACACCTTTTATTTCAATTTAACTTGTATAAATAGCACTGTTTATATTTTTTTCTTATCAGTTGATAATGCTCGCGATGAGTGAAACCGGTCCTGATTAAATAAATTTTATGTGGAATATGTACTAAAAATCTTTTATTATTTTTATTATATTGCCATTCCACCAAGTATTGACAGTGAACACCTTAAAAGTGATAGATATAGTATGTGGGTGTGCTTTTAGCGAAAAATAGCTCACATGTAAAAAAAACTAACACTTACCCTCACACATACACACTCTCTTACTGCGCATGCAGTTGAAGAATTAGTGAGATTGCATTGTTATATCTAGACAGGTGCATCATAACTAGTGTACATATTATTTTAGTCGTCTGTTATATTGTAGCTTCGATATTTCAATGGTTATAAAAATATATTTACGTTTACAGCTACTTTTTCTTATATGAAGCATAATAGTACGGCGATAGAAAATAAGTAACAATCATATACATACCTAGATGTATTAATTATTTACAACGCACACAAAAATATTTTTACTGAATTTGAAGCGGGTCCTGATGTTCATTAATCAATCAATCGTGATTAAAGAAACGAACACTCTTTTGGACTAACTCAACTTTTAGTTTAATTAAATGATCATAGCCGGTATTGTTCATGACGAGCATTATCAACTGATGAATTAATATTAAGTAGGTAATTTACTCCTGATAACACCGATGATTAACGGTTGGCTACATGTTAAATGTTCATATTTATATCACAAATATGTTTGACAATGTTGAAGATTATGGTGCAATGGCGGTTACGATAACCTAGTTTAGGGTTTTCTAAACTATGTTCCGCGGAACACTGGTGTTCCGCGGAGCCAGAGTAAGTGTTCCGAAAAAAATTGGAATGGGTTTATACGTTGCAACACAGTTTAAAAAAGTGTTCCGTTATATTTTCCGGACTTGCAAAGTGTTCCATTCCAAAAAATGTTTGGGAAACCCTGACCTAGTTAGTCGTAAAAGGCTCGGGCAGATCATTCAAAATGGTCAAAATATAATTTTTCATCTGTGACTGTCCGAAAAAATACTTTTATTGAAGATTGAAATAATGTGGAATACCTTTCACGCATTTAAATGTATCCTTATCTATCCTTTTATGGTTCACGTGTTTTTTATCGCACAACTCTCACTGTGAAGTAAAAACTATCTAGCATATTTCATGATGACATCGTTAATGTAAAAAAATAGCATTATCACCAACGTTTCCTCTCAGTCAATGGTTTCCAAACTTCATGTTTCTAAGTCTCCATTTCAGAAAAAAAAAATTCGCCTCCCATAATAGAAACTTTTAAATGGTAAAAATAAAAATTAAGATATAAGAAAGAATGATAACAAGGTTTTGGACAGTGAGGAAGCTATTTCTCTACTACTATCCTGACTCGATAATTGATGCCAATAAAAATAATAATTATACCAATTATAACAAACTTATAAAAAAAATATTTATAATAATCGACCGCTATAACGTGGCCGCCGGCTAAATTCAGAACTATATAGAGTTAGTAGCTTTCAAACGAAAGCTCGTGAGATACATGAAAACTTATTTTATAGGTAATATAGTGAAAATAAAAACAATAGGCATGGTGACGAGACTATGCTATGCGTTTACCAGCTTTGAAATGACAAAAATAATTAATAATTTCAACAATTAAAGCTGTGGATTACGCGGCGACCAAGTCAGGTGAAGACATATTATATCAACAGTATTCACACAACACTAGCGTTCCCGCTTATCGGCCAAATTATAATGTTCGATCTGTGAATGTATTTGTAATACCAACGATAGGGAGATTTCACCATTATTTGGCTGTACTAATTTCTTTATTTTATAAATGTATCAAGAATGGTTTCGCTCTTTGACAGAATTTTCAACGGAGAAATTACTACATGGATACTTCAAAAATTGCTACTCTGAATACGACTCTGAATTGATTTTTTCATTTCAGATACCTACAGATCATTCTAGTTACTAGAATATTTCGGACTCGGATTCCGGCTCCACACTCCACAGCCCTGTTTTTTTCCAATATAATTCGTATGCGAACATTAACAGTGTTAACGCCGTTAGCACACTGCCACGAAAACAGAACGGAAGCGGACCGGTACGAGACATTAGCGAATACCGAAACTCCTGCCATGTTTTTGAATGACGCCATTCACACATGACGCGGAACGAAAGCGGGCCGAAATCATTCCGCCGAGTGTCCGCGTCAAGTTTTTACGTGTCGACAGAATTCCGCTGGTCCGCGCGTGGTTTTAAAATAAAATCATTTCTAAAATGGACAATTTGATTTCAGCCGTTAGGGAAAGACCATTTACATACTATCCAATACATATCTAACTTATAAAAAAAATCGATTATCTCAAAACAAAAAAAATCCAAGCCACATAAACCAACAAAAGTTGGATAGTGTTGATCATATTTTTGTAAGCTATGGTGTTACGTTTAAATGTTATACCCCGAGAAGACAGGCGGTATTAAAATCAGATTTAGATAAATTGTTCACTGAAGCCGAACTTCGCGATTTAGATGAAAAATAAAACAAGTCATAAGTAATTCTCTCACATATTCAATTATCGGCGATTCTTTTAATTCTACAGAACTATCGGGCAGATAATCAATTTGTCTTTACCCAATTCTCACATGAATCCAAACTCATCCTAAAGTATTTTATATACAATGATGTGGGTACAAATAATTATTTACTCAGTGAAGATGCCAACCGGTGAATGACTCAATATTTTTTACTTTTTACACATTTTGTATCAATAAATTGTAAAAACAAACTATGTACCTCAGAAAAATAACGAGTCTTTCTTTTGAGCTAATAGGTTCTCTCCAGTTTGTCTGCAGTTTTTTTTATGTACGGTTCTAACAATCTATGTAGCTTTTCAAAAATATGTACACTCATACGAAAATATCCATAAAATTTGTCATCGTAGCACATCAATTCTGTGCATAAATTTGCGTATTCACCATGAGTTTTTCTTTTTTTACTGATGCCATGAACCCAGGCGCTACGTTTTATTTTCAGTGCCATGCTTAATAGCAATATTCCTTCTTTGATATCAGCAGTGGCGGCCGGTCGATGTGGCTGGCATTGGACCAATGCACCCCTTGTATATGCAGGGGCGGTTATATTTAATGAATATTTTTTTTTAACATTTCTAAAATAAAATAAAAAATAAAATGTTCTAAAATATTTATTATAGACAATAAATACATGAAGAATTTAAAATGAGTGAATGGTCTAAATGTTATGTTTGAATATTATTTCATTAAATATAACCGCCCCTGCATATACAAGGGGTGCATTTATCCAATGCCAGATTGACCAGCCGCCACTGGATATCAGTATCACTTTCACTACTGGTTCTGATACTAAAGAAGTATCTTCTTCAGTATCAGAACTACGGTCACTATACATGTTGTGCTAATTTTTATTATAAATCAGATAGGTTGTAGCTTATCGTGACAGAAATGAAAATTAGCGTATTGTCAGAAATGAAAATGGCGGGGATTCGGTTCGCACCCGTCTACCTGTTCACAAAGAAGTACTGCGCGAAACCGAAACAAAACCGAACCGTATGGTACGGTCCGCTTTCGTTTCGTTTCCGCGACTCTGTGTGCTAGCGGCGTAACGCCTCAGAAGTTGGGTTGCCAGATTTCTTGCAAGTGAAACCGGGACATTTATCCGATTTGCTGACTTTCGAATTCAAAAACCCAGGAATTAGGGTATCCAATCCGAAGCCTTTTTGTAATCCGGGATTGATTAATTTTCAATCCCTTACCCTACTTTTTCCCAGGTTATCTCCGAAACTCGTTTTTTTTACCTCTTCCAATTCCACTCTTCCTAAATCCTATCAATTTTCAGGATTTTTTTAAATTTTCGAGACAATTTAATACTTATCCGGGATAATGGACAGCGATTCCAATTCCAGGACAACCCCGGCCAATCCGAGACATCTGGCAACCCTACTCAGAAGTGTTAATATATGTTACATATTATATCTGTTGATTTTTCCGTATAATTTTTGTTATCTCTTTCCCGGTCGGATTTCGGTATTATTGGAATCGACTTTCTGGATTACGGCCCCTAGTTTTACCTGCTCGTCCGATAAGAGTAATAATGTTATTGTGCAGGTTTGGCAATGCGAATGTTGTTGTACAGGTACCCATGCATGCAGGAATAATCGTGAAACTCGAGGATTCCGGTTGGAAAGAGCTTGACGGGAACCGGTCGGTTTGCGTTCTGTGGACGAAACGGATAATGCAACTGCCGATTCGGATGATTCGGACGCAAATAGCAATGATGTTTCGCTTGTATTGTCACCTGTCAAACATAGCGAATGAAACATTTCGTATTTTTTTTATTCGACCATGTTTTGTCCCACTGTAAAGGGATCTCGTCGACTCATGAAAAATATCTAAAATAATAGTAAAACAAATAAAATCTCTCTTGAATTATGCATTCAAGTTCACTTCTTATTACACTTATAATTACCTCCTACCTAAGATAGTTTTACTCAAAAGGTATACATATTCGAAATAATATACATATACGTAGTGTTGAAACTCGTAAACTAATATCTATGTATTCACTAGCTGACCCAACGAACTTCGTACCGCCTCAGAATCAATAAGTATTGTGTTAACTTGATAACTTGAAACATGATGACTACCGAGCCAACCTTTAGTTGTAAATTGTGCGGTGGCAAGCCAGGCAGATCCAATGAGTTTAAAAATTCAGTTGGATAGTTGGTTGCTTCGTCTTCGTTTGTTACACGGTCGATAGATTTGAAGGAATGTAGTGGACCAACGATTTGATTTTGAATTGTAAAAATTTAAATGATCTACATCTTTTTTCTTCGCCGCAAGAATTGCTCGTTCACTCAACCAATTGTGATTTTTGTGATTAGATGTTTGGGAACATTTTGTTAATGAAGCCGTCCTTCGTTAAGACGAAATTACTAAAATTCGGCGGAAACGAAATCAATCCGTTCGATTCGACAACAGGAACACGGTCGTTACCGACGATAGTCGAAGATCGCTTTCTAGCTTAAAGGATTTTTCTCTTCTCCTTCGGGGCCGAGTTGATAATCCTCAAATTCACATGACTATTAATTTACATGCTCCCAATTTATTCTTACGTGGGCAAAACTATGAGCAAAAACTTTTATTTCTAAAAACTTATACCTCGCTTAAGAGGCATGAGTCACCAGTTCCAAGGGCCGTTAGATTGATCAATGCATTGCCTAGAGAAGTGGACATTTTTAGTGATTTAGTATTTGTGACCTGTTTGTAAAATTTTACTATTTTATTTCTTGATTTGATTATGTTGATGTTTTTATGTTGATTTTGATGTATTATGTAGATTTTTTTTATATTTTATCTTATTATATTTTTCAAGTACATGGCGAATTGGCGTCAGCTGTTATGTCATGTACTGTAATTTTAATTTTTAACAATAATTAAATAAATAAATAGTCAGCGATGTTTAGCAATGCAACTCGCATGTTTGTCGTCAGCTGAAGTTTCTTCACAAAGCTCCAGAGTCAATGATTTGAGACAAGCGTTTATTTCATCGGCAGCGGTCGATCTTGGAATGACTGGTTGCGTTTGGCGGAAATCGCCAGATAGTACAATCATTGCGCCTCCAAAAGATCTTGAGTCATTGCACAGATCTTTCATAGTTCGATTGAGTGCTTCCAATGCGCATTTGTGCGCCATTATCCATTCATCCCAGGTGATGATTGTATTTGCTACCAAAAATTTGGCCATTGCTGAGTGTTTCGCAATCTTGCATGTCGGTTTTTCAGTGGTTGGGAGGTTTAACGGCAATTTCAACGCTGACTAAGCCGTTCGCCATCCTTCTATCTACGTGGCCGCTATTCCAGAAGAAAAAACTGCTACAGATTTTGTTTATCTCGCACGAACAGTGGCCATAATCAATGACACGAGGAATATCTTCCCAGCTCCACCGGGCGCATGGAGGAAAAATAAGCCACCATTTCCATCATCAATTACCTTCATTAACGTATCGTACATTTCCTTCTGTTGAGGGTTCAACAGTGGTACATTCGTTCAAACTGATTGGTTCAATGCATCTCGATCATATTCACGTTCACGTTCCGATTCTCTATTGAAAGCGTCGTTCATTCCACGATCTGGCGTTGGCATTCCTAACTTGACTAACAAACTGCCGCACATAAGGTAACACATGTCTTCGATCAAAATCAAAGCCTGGTTATGTATCTCTTCATTCATCTCGAGATCGGGATGAATGAAGAACTGACACGAATTCAATGTAAAATGTATTCGGACATGTCATCCTTGAACTTGTTTCACAGTTCACGGGGATTCGATGGGAAGCATTTCAAAATAATGATAGAAAATAATGTGCGTATTTGACTTGGAGATTCAGAAACAATTTTTTCAGCAATTGTCATGTCCCAATGAGTATCATTTTCAAGCAAATTGAGCTGTTGACATGCAAGTAGAAGCATTCGTTATTTTTTGGATGAACTGTGTAAATGCAACCAAGAGCATCAGTAGTCATTCGGATGAGCAGGAAGCGCATCGCCTTGCTTTCGGCGTTAAAATTTCTTCGATGTAGCTTTCCAAGTGTTATAACGTGACATCTCAGAGTAGAGCAAACAGTTATCATACCTAATTATAAACATAACCTTATTTCAATATTATCCGATTTTCTTTCGTTTTCATTTAATATCATCGATTTTTTTGTTCTAATCCATACTCTAAATTTAAAGTTATTTAGAAGTCGATCGTATGTAAAAGAAGCAGAAACAAATGAATTTTGGAAACATTGCCATCTAGCGGATGAAATCTGCATACAACGATATTTCATTATTTCAAGCTGTTCGTCATTTGAAAACTGTATGAGAATATTAATTTTCTTCATAATTTCTTTGCCGTGATATTTTTCCGATGTTTTAATGATTATTCTGCTATTCTAGGCGGATACGAATTTAATAAATCAAAGATCATTAAAATCGGTGCTGCCATTCTCGAGACATACGTGGTGTAAATAACCCCACTTTGTTTTATATATATAGATGTACATACTATTGTAAATTTATTCAAATGTTTTTTTACTAACCAATTACTAAAATTTGTCCGATCCTCCAACAAATGGGCGTAGTGAGAGCGATTAGTTAACCACTATTCCTGTCCTAGCCTTATCCTTTTGTTCACTATTCTCTTTGAAAAAGAGAGGTTGAGCGACTGAGTAAAAAATAGTCCGCGTAGAAAACTTATGTTGGAAGAGAATATGGATTATATATTTATGTACAGGTAGTCCCCGACTTACGACGGTTCGACATACAACGATCCGCACTTACGACCGAAAAAAAAATAGCAGTTTTTTAAATTTTGAATTGAATCACGGGGCACCATTTCTCACAGCTGACTTAGTAAAAAATATATATATCTTGTCCTTGATTCTTCTTCAAGATTGCCTTGCTTTCTAGGAGATAATGTTTTATGACAGACGTTGCTATAAAGCCCAGGAAATATGGTGTTTTCTCCGACCAAGTTTTCGCCTTCCAAAAACATATGCAGGAGATTCTCTTTTGTTATTTTCTGACTACATAAAGAATTTGTATGCATCACTTTTAGTGTGTGTGAAGATCTAATTCACATAGACTTTGCTTGACGTGGCTGTTTGTGATGTCAATTTACCTCGAGTTTATCTCGAGTGACTTACAATAAAATTATCATCGAGTTTCTCTCATATGATCTTTCAACTTTAAAAATTATTTGGCGCATTGGCATAAACTGTAATGCAAAAATTTTAAAATATGAAAAAGACATGTACAAGGCGGGAGCAATTTCGACTACTTAAGGGGGTATTCTAGTCTAGAGCCACGAATTTCGGGCGTTTTTCAAGCTCTGTGTCCATTTTTTTACCATTCGTTCATTTATATTTTAAAAACACATTAGAAATTTCAAAAAATAATTAAATTCAAAACTCGTTATCAGCTGGTAAAGGGAGGGGTCCAAAAAAAAGGTGGTGTCCTGGCGTACATGATTCCAACCCTTCTGGTAATTTGAAAAAAAATCTAACTGATTCTTAATTAATAAAAATATTACTATCGCCCATACCTCGGAAAAATGATTTTTTTTCACAAAATGGCAGCCGATTTTTTTAACAGTTTAAATTTTTTTTAAAGTAGTAAAAATTAAAATTTTGACATAAATCTGCTATGGACCATAGAATAATGTATAGAAAAGATTCACGCAAATATCAGTTTAGCAAAACTTGAGATATTATGCACGCCAGCTTTAAAAAGGTAGTTTCGAGAAAAACGCGTTTTGAGATTCGATTTGTTCCGTTCGGACCAGCTTAGTTGCTGCGTCACCAAAATCGCTGAAACTCGGTAAATAATTAAAATTTTGAGAAATCCCTTTGAGGACATATTTTCAAATGTCTAAGCTCTAGAAAAATATAAAAAAGCAAGAATCGACTAGAATACCCCCTTAAGTGAAATCATAGCTGTAAAATATGAACCATATTATACCCTGTACATCTGCAGTAAAATTACATGGTTCATATTTAAATGAATGTTTTTAAATGATGGTACATAGTTTATTTTCTATCTCACTTATTATGCTGTATTGTTACATTTTTCATACTTTAGAAAGCTGAGAAAAAAGTGGAAAAAACTGTATATTTAGCTAATTTTCGTAAAATCGTCACATAGAGACCATATTTAGTGTGCAGCGACGAAATATTTTGTAAGAAATTCGAAATACGACCAAAGCTCAGGAACGTATCTCGGTCGTATGTCGAGGACTACCTGTACACCCAATTCTTCTTTTAAGCGATTTATTTTGCGCGATTTTGAATTTACGCGATTTCTTCGGACGGCACCGATACGTTTTTTCATACATGTTTGATACTTTTTACTCGGATTTGGAACCGTTTTATCAAATTATATGAAAATTAAGTTTCTTTTACGCGTCAATTCCTGGAACCAATGTATCGCGTAAAAAAGGATTAGCTGTATTATTGTTACGAAGTGAACTACATTTCCTAGTAAACGATGACGATGAAAGTATGTATGCTTTGAAACTGAAAGGAAATCAGTGCGATCGTGCTAAAAATATACCGATCAGTAAAATGCTGCAACAACCACATGTAACCATCATAGTGGAGAGCCACAAGAACCGACTGCGACCGTTTTGATGATGGCACCTAAAAAAGCGACACTCCACAATTTGTCCACCGCTGTAATCGTCCGCGATTCACAATAATTAGACTAAGACGTATGCTGAGACGTATGCGACGCAAAGCATATCAGCAAAGAATTGGCAGGTGCAGCCGGGCCAAGCAAACATGTGGGATCAGCCTATGCCGTGACAGCGAGTGACATATTATATCAATGACACAAAATGTCCCGCAATAACTCTTTTAATAGTAATCTACATTGGTAGTATCGTATAAACAAAGTTCAGTTCGCACTAATTCATTAGTTTCTCAGTTCTTTTCGCGGCAAAATCAAAAGTACACGTCGAAACGTACACGCGTCACGCAGAAATATGTGCCCTCACTACAACGGAGCTCAGAGCTAGGCAGACGCTTGTCTTCGTCGCACGTTCTTGCGTTGCAGCATACGCAGATCTGTGCTTCTTTCATGTAATACAATATGTTGCTGCCCTGCGCTACAATATGCAAGGTGTGCGTATCGCGTTGGATGAGGTGCGAACTTGCGCAAAAGATCGAGGGAATTTATACTTCTTTACGCTTAGCATTTGTTCCGCATTGGATCGCAAATAATAAATAATATACAGAAGAAATCACAGAAAACAGCGTCTTCCCTTATTGTTTATAAAAAGTTTCCCATGGAGTGTTCGATTACATGTAAATCAGTTCTTTCGGAAAGCTTAATCAATTTCTCTAAATAATATGGGTACATATCGCTAAAATATATAAAGCAGTTTTAGTAAATATTGTATGACGTCCATGGTAACGGGAGAACTGTTATTTGTTTTGAATAAATTATTCACAGTTTACGTATCACCTTGATAACTATTTTGTCTGATAATTCGTTTGTGTACCATGTAATTGGGTCTGGTTTTAAATTTAAATCTTGTTAAAAGCCGTGCGACCGGAACTAAGCGTGTTAATAGTGCACACGTGAATATCCATTTTAATTAATTGAACTAATCTCAAAGCGGCGGTGATATTTATCGGCTGATCACTGATCACGATGATCAGCTGAATCCATCGCTTGCGGGCCATGCGGCTCACGGATTCACTGACACAAAATTAATTGATTTTGTACACATGCTTCTGTATTAGGTAATAATACATCGGGCGAGAAAGTAAACATTACAATATTAAAATGTACTCAACACTAGATATGTTCTTTTACACTCTTCTGACTGTTAATGGACTATTTTGCAATATGTATATATTTTAACGTATGGTTTAATTTCTGTGTTTCTGATTCAAACCACTTTCAACGCGTTTGTGATTTTCGCTTTTAAAAACTACACATGTATGTATGTTCTACAAATGTTTGTAAAATGTTCCGCTATGATCATGTTGCTTGCTTTGTTTTTGTTATTTTCCTAAAAACGTATGTCAAACCACGTGCAACGTTTTATACAATAACTTACTCATGCTTTTAATGTCAAAACGCTTAACACCAAATCAACATGACAGATATATGTTGGGAACATTAATATTTTATAGAAATTTTGTGTACTTTCGTCAATTAAAATTATTATATATTACTTACGCTTTTATCCTAAAAATAGTAAAGTAATAAAGGTTTTAATATGTTTTTAATAGGATTACCTAGATTTTTAATTATAAAAATCTATAATAAACGAAATGAAAACTGTATTGCTTAGACCAGGCGTGGGGAACCTGCAGCCTAATGTCAAATCAGAAAAAATGAATGCGGCCTTTAGAGAAGAAAATGTTCCCCATCCATGGCTTAGACCCTTTACATTTTTTTTAAAGTTCAACAATAATTTCTATAATGAAGCGATCCATTTGAAATTAATTTTTCGCGATGAGCGATATCGGCCGTATTTAAAAAAATGTTTTTAATTTAAAATTTAATGCCTTACTTACCATACCACCAAGAATTGGTAGTTAACTTAAACCTTTAAATTGCAGGTTTAAGTTAACTAGGAGGGTCTTGTCGTGAAGTATACATATTCACATTGAAAACGTATGGATACGTATATATTTTTTAAGAAAGCATATTTTTGTTGCATTCTGGCAGCATCTCGATACGCTACGTACATTCTATAATAATCAATAAAAATATTATTGATATATTCATCGAATTGGTATTCACTTGTTAAAACTCCATTGTAACATCGTGAAAAAATATTAATGTATCTTAATTCTACATTTTTTATTTTATACATGAGCCCTCAAGAAGTAAAAGATAGCCAAGTAGTAAAATGGCAAAACTTTTCTATCGGACATTTAAGTACAATCACGATTTTACTTGGTGTTTTGGTGGATTGCATACTTTTATTTATACTATTGCAGTGTGTTTTTACTGAGGTCACTTCAATTTTACGATAATTTAAAACATTTTGATTATAATAACGCATCGAACTCATGTTATCCTAAAATACCACTTGGCTCACTCCACCTCTTAGGGGCTCATATAATTATTGGATATTTCAGCTTTCGCCCTCGTCAGAACTCAGAACTACATATGTTTAAACTAAGATTAAATCAGATATATATATTAAGTTTCTCATAAAATGAGTCCATACTTCCGAGCGTCTTGACATAGCTAAAATTTTAAACAAAATTATTAAAAATTTAATATGTAGACAGTGGTCTCGATTGCTTGGTTTTCAGTGATGAATTGAAGAACTCGCACGCAATTGACGATGTTCACGATCAAAGTTTCACGATCAACTGATCCTGACTAAATCCTTTCCCACAACTGTAATGCCTTAGATCAGTGGTTTCCATCCTTTATGTTACTGCGCCTCCCTTTGAACAAAAAAACATCTTCGTGCCTCCCCATCCTTTATTTCACATAGTAATAAAGACACGTTTTATAGAGTAAATAAATATTTTGGACTGTTCGCGCCTCCCTTTGCAGTAGCCCACGCCTGCCCAGGGAGGCTCGTTTCCCAGGTTGGAAATCGCTGCCTTAGATAGAGACAATACACATTTCAATACTATTCCATCATATTAAAATATTAAAAAATTGCAGCTGCATTAGATTACTGTAACGGCATTTCTTCAATGAATGAAATTTCGGCTAACAAAGGTTTTTTTTTGCTTCGAGTCCGAGCCGATTCGTCGAACTTTTAAGTATTTAGATAACAATATAAGATATTCATAAACCCCAAGTTTGGGAAAGGTAATAAAAAACACTACTTCTAAGTAATGGTTTCTCCCAGGTAGTAAATACCCCAGTATTAATATCATCTTTCGTCGATTTTGTAAAATATTTCATTAAAAATTATAACGAATATTATCCGGATATTTCCCCAAATATCCGGATATCGAATAGTTAAAATGGGCCGGATATATCCGGATATCCGGGATGGAATCCCTAATCAGCACTCAAAAAATATTGGTTATATTTTTGTGTTATCTGAGTATTGGACGTGGAAGAGCGCAAAATTTTACATGCAACTGCATATTCATGTATAATTTCATTTTTTCGCAGTTGAATGATTAATGAACTGGGCGACGATAAAATATTTCGATATCCGGATATTTGGGGTAATATCCGGATATCGAATAGTTAAAAAGGGCCGGATATTCGAGTTGAAATCCCTAGATGAGAAGCATGTCAAAATAATGATAGAAAATAATGTGCGTATCTGACTTGGAGATTCAGAAACAATTTCTACAGCGATTGTCATGTCCCAATGAGTATCATTTTCAAGAAAATTGAGCTGTTGACATGCAAGTAGAAGCATTCGTAATTTTTCGGATGAATTGTGTAAATGCGACCAAGAGCATCAGTAGTCATTCGGGTGATCAGGAACCGCAACGCCTTTCTTTTGACGTTAAAATTTCTTCGATGTAGCGTTCCAAGTGTAATAACGTGGCATCTCAGAGTAGAGCAACGTTCGTGCGAACAGCGTAATATTGTTGTCAAAAAAATTATCATACCTAATTATAAACATAACCTTATTTCAATATTATCCGATTTTCTTTCGTTTTCATTTCATATCATCGATTTTTTTATTCTTATCCATACTCTAAGTTTAAAATTATTTAAAAGTCAATCGTATGCAAAAGAAGCAGAAACAAATGAATTTTGGAAACATTGCAATCTAGTGGATGAAATCAGCATACAACGACATTTTCATTATTTCAAGCTGTTCGTCATTTGAAAACTGATAATATTAATTTCCTTCATAATTACTTCTCCGTGATATTTTTCCAATGTTTTAATGCTTATTCTGCTATTCTAGGCGGAGACGAATTTAATAAATCAAAGATCATTAAAATCAGCCAAGCCTTTCTTGCGATATACGTGGTGTAAATGACCCGACTTTGTTTTATAGATATAGATTTACTAGCTTCTTGAACCAGCTTAAGTTATGGTGATTAATCCATTATTGTAATCACACTAATACATTATAAGCTTAAACAATATTATAAAATAAAAATTGTTAATCCCAAATACACTTGACTCCCTTTTTACACAGTTATGAAATAACATCTTATTATTAATAAATTCGTCAACAATTCTTGCTGGCAAGAAATCGTTCGCGTGAAAGCGTAATTCTTATTTCGTTACCGGGCAGGAAAGGGTTAAAAAACTATTTATGAAAAAAAAATCTTTAGCTTGCAGCGTGCTCGCAATATTTGGTTTGTGAGCATCTGGCGTGGGTGCCATCGCAGTAGCCACAGAACCGCGACACCGCAGATATCATGCGGCTTAGCACACATTGTACTTTAGAATAATTATGAACAGCCTACATACCGATTTAATATTTATATCCTATTTCTATTTTAACGAAAGAATAGATAGAGTACATGTTTAAAAAATGCCTTAACCACCCCTCTCCACACGTATTATGCTGTAAATAGAATATTAGGTTTGGTACTACTTTTTACTAAAAACTAGCTCCTAGATCAGCGTCTGGCAACGTATTGGCAGTCCACCAGCAAAAAAATTGGACTACAGCGTCTCTAAATATTTAATTTTGATGTTAAAATGAAAGAATCGAAATATAGTCGACAGACAAAATTGATAAAGTTTTGTCCAACATTGATTTTCAAATCTAGGATTTAAAATTCCAAATCCAGGTACTTTCATCATAATATTATTACAGAATAGTATGAACTTTTTTCCTACTCATTGAAATTTGTCAATCATGCTATAAATTGTCAATCATGCTAGCCGTTTTGTGTTCGAAAGAGCATAGTATAATTTATTCCCACAGGCAGTTAAGACCGATATCAAAATTTCCTATTCTATATTTCCTATATACATATATATATATAAAACATAAAAGTAGCTAAGGATACTGAAAATTTACCCGACATTAGATCAATGCCAAGACAAGTGGTTAGCTGCGTGAAAATTTCAAAGGCTGCGCGGACCGATAAAATATTAATTAGATAACTGTCTTGTAGTGCGCGCCAACCTGGAATTTATTTAAGGCCTTAAATATTCAATCTATGTGACCCGCATGATAATTTTTGAAGTTATACTTCTTTAGGCGCGTTACGCAAAAATGATGAGAGTGAAATTTTAAGATGCGCGCGCATCACCGTCACACAAAATTCACCAGTTGGACAGTATTCGAGTATTCAGTAGTATAAAACAGTATACGGAAACTGATCTGAAAAATATTGTGATAAAACGAATTTATACATTACGGTTTTATACAAGCTGCAATAATAGTGAGATCAAGAGTACAAAACCGTATACGTAACGGCTGTAACAAACGGCGTTGATTATGAAATTATTTATATAGTACTGTTATATACAATCGATAGATTTCGCAAACAGAATATTATTTTAAAAGTGAACGGAATATCAAACATGGCGTAGATATACTTTGTTTCTGACATTTGAAAGGAAATGAACAAAAACAACGAAAAACATACCTTTAATTAACATTTTAAATAGAAAATATGTTCTATATTGTAGAATATTATTGAAGTTATACTTGTATAGTACTATTCAATTTCTATTGCAGTTTTCAAGATGTGTAAAACAAATGCAATTAAAAATTGTTTTTAATTTTATAAACTACAAACGTCAAACATTCTGTATTAGACCTTATAAAACCCCTTCTTGACATTCGATATCTCTGTTTGTTTATGTATCTATCTGTATGTCTATCTGTGTATGTCTATTTATGTATTAAATGTATTTATTTGTCACGTGCGTAATTGTGCAATAGAGTGGCTTTGCGAACTCCGTCGAACACGTGTCAATTTCGTAGAAGTATAACTTCTGACGCGCTTACATAAGTATGCGCACCCATTTTTTTATTTTTTAAATCAAATTTGACCCACTTGCGAAAAAGGTTCGCCATCACTTCATTACATCCCTAACAGGGCAGGGGGCATATATTGTAACACAACAGCGCTAAGATTTTTCATATGATTGCCGGGATAATTATACAGTTTGAATAAGGATTATTAGGAAAGTAAAAGAAATGTTTCATATTTTTAACTTTAACTTTGTACAAAATTCATAATATTGACTGTATTCCAAGACTCATATGGTTCGAACTATTTATGATTTATCATACATAAAAGTTGCTAAAGGAGTGGGGTGGTGTTAACTGTTTTTCTAAAATCTAGAGTAAGAGACGTTAGTACACAATTCACACTGCCTTGATCTTTCTGTCAGTTACGTATGTATAGCAGAACACTGCGCTTGCACAAGATGCACAGACAAATAAAGTGTGTTTAAACGTTAAAATTGATTGACTATTAAAATTGACACTTCCGAACAGTGTATTTATTATATGACTAGTTGTATTGTCTATTGAGGCCCATATTTTGTTTGGAGTGAGGGGTGCCTAAATCCCATTTACGCAGTGCAGTTACTTCTATTACGTCAGTCTTTAAATATGTATATGAAATATTTTAAGGCAATCAGACTATTCGAAATTCTCAACATCCTACATGTGTGATTTATAAAGTTTCATCAATGCTATAAACAATATATTGACAAGACTAGTAATTTAGTTTTAAGCGAGTTTCATTTATTGTGAGAGAGTTTCACGATGTTATACCCCAAGAATAAATCCCCACTAATAAAAGTCATTACGACCAACAGCAGTTTGAATGATGGTCGAGGTACAACAAGTAGGCAGGAATAAATAAAAGCATCGCTCAACTGTTACGGAAATGTTTTATTAGGAATTTGCAATCATTCAATTTTTAATCACACACAAAATATTTAACAAATATAATTTAAATTACTACAACACCAATAATAACCTGCTTTCACAGACGATTTTATAGAAGTTAAGAAATTGTATGCTAAGTCCGCGCGAGACAGAAAACATTATCGCCGAGGTGGAAAAATATCAGTTCTTTCATCTCGGACGTCTAGCTTTTCGATACGCCATTCTGTGAATAACGTATCGCACAAAACCACAAGTGAGTCTAAACTATAGGTCTCTGGAAGCAGGTTCCAGCACCGGGGAGCGCCCCCACACATGTTGTGTTCGGTTCGTGTCCCAAAAGCAAGGAAGAACAAAAAGAAAATCACTTCAGATATCGAAAAAGCATTGTTGCCATTTAAGGTCATAATCAATAAAAGTAATCGATATTACTGGTTACATGATGAAAAAAAATGAAACACAATTAATTGAACTAAACTTTTAAATGTGTGCCAGTTGTCATCACAAAAGGGGTAGTAGGAGCTTGTGCCTTTAACTCGTACCATGTCAATATACGAAAAAACTAATATAAGTACGACAGTAGAACCAATTTATTAAAATGCAAACAATAAATTATTTTATTAATACCGTTGCTCGTCGACATCGTCAAGTTAAATAATAATTGGAAAGCGTTAGAAGCATAATATTTACTCCATGTTCTCTTTTTTGTTTAATTTAAGCACAGGGGGATTTTTAAAAGCGATAATTAAACCGACCACGCACCATAAAGTTAGATCAAAAATTATCACGAGTGATAAGCAATCGAGTAGAATTAATATAATATTAGGTACATTCTTTTAAGCTATCAGTAGAACGTCTATGTGGCAATAAAAGAATTCAAAGCTGGTTGTAATATATGGGATAGATTGATTTTATATAACCTTGAGCAACCCAACGACTCGATTGAAGTTGTCTGTTTGATTTATTTGGCTAGGCGTTACTGCCCATTTAGGCATCTCCATCTCTGACTCTCTAACTACATTACTTAATGTTCAACCTTAACTTATTACTTAACGTATCTGCACCCATCATACTGTTTTTCATCCAATTCCTCTGGACTTGACAACCGGGATTTCTTTATGCACTTTATATTCTTCGCAAAAAACATCACTTAAGGCCTTCCTCAATTCGATAGACGTTGTCTGTTTGATTTCTTTTGCTCGCACTAAAATCCATTAAGGTCTATTTTGGCATTTAGGTCTCTTTAGTAATGCACTACCAGCATATATGCATTATCCCTGATGTGACTCACTTATCCACTCTGCAATATCTTGCTCCAGTCCTCACTTAGTGAAAACTTGCAACATGGATCATGCCATATTGCGCCACAACTCCTCTAACTGAAAAGAAAGATGAAGGAGTGGGGTTTCTCAACTAGGTGAAAGGTAAACTCGGTGTCGGTAGATTCTTTAACGACTAGTGGAGTCGTTAAAGAATCCTGAATATATATTTTATATTATAACACATTCTTCCAATTTCAAGTGTAATTATCTTCATCAAATACTGGGTTATGAATATGACAGCCTAATCTTGATTTTATGCCGTATATATTTAACACGTTATTTCTTAGACGTCCGTTATTAAATAAATACGAGGTTCAAATATTTAAAAGTAACGAAGACACGCAACAACAGCGGGAATTAATCGCTTCTCGGTTTCAATTAACACGGAATAAAATGTGGAGATTGGATAAGTAAATAAATAAAAAGCAAAACGATGTACACGCCTGGCGGTGTATCAGACATTGTCACAGAATGTTAGCGACCAATAAACTATGGATTTTGAGCCAAAAGCGGATCCATGTAAAAGGTATATTATAAAAACGTCACATCGTATTGTGATTATTTTATATGTATTGCCATAAAACTTCTCGTTTTTATTTTTGCTTAAATATTTACACTATACTCACCAAAACTTCTACATTTTTCTTCCACGTCTAGTGTCAGTGAGTACATACCTTCATATTTGCGCACATTTTTTATTTTTATGAAAAATTATTGCGCACATAAGATGATGGTACGCACACACAATACAAAAATTAGAGGGAACGTTGTTGTAGTTGTAGATGGCCAGACATCTTAATTTGAATTCACAATAAAAATAACTTTCGATGTAAAGGATTCTATAATTTAAGATTTCGACTGAAGGTGCTTGGTGGAATTTCAATATTAAATTTGAACCGTTCAAATTATGTACATTTCCAGATTTTGTCACTAACGACCCGGGTTTCGCCTTTCGGCATCTTCAGGCGTTCAAGTGCACGGATGAACTTGAACTGACTCAGTTCAAGTTCATCCGTTATCAAACATTCTTGTGAATAAAAAGTTTATTTAATTAATATTGTGTCAACAGATTATTTTAAATATACATAATAATTATTCTACTTTAAAGTGTCTTTCATTTTCATTGATTTCCTAATACTTATTTATTTATACAGTTTTTGGCTCTCCTGTAAAATTGAACAAATTTCGGTTACGTGTTTTGTCAACTTATGGCCATCGATATACAATCCATACATACAAAATTTTCGTTGAAAAGAGTTGTTCGACGGCGGAATTACCACCAACTCAACCAAATAAAACCATTTAAGGTAAACAAACTCCACAAAACACCGGTAAAAAAGAAATATAATTCATAGAACAATTTAAGATTAGTTCCCTGAATTAAAAAAAACCGTCTTAATTGAAAAAAGAGCAACATTGCGGTACAGAAAAACGGGTAAAAGGGGTAATAATGAAGACCCAATAAGTAAATTACACAAAAAAACGTAATAAATGTATTTTTTAAGAAAAATAAAACTATTCATCCCTACTTGATTATATACGGGGACTTTTATGAGGGACTGGACATAATTCGCTTTCATCGCTAGAAATGTCTGATACGTCTAATGTGTTAGGATCAAGTAAAGGTTTTTGTTATTGAATTGATTATTATTAGGAAATCCGTCATCTGCTTATGTGTCCGTTTGTTTCATGCTATACGATAAGTAGATTTTCTTTTTCTCTTGGCGTTGGCTTTTGAAGACGATTGTTTACCATATTGCAAAATTTATATATACATATCGAATGTGGAAAGGAAAAAGGACGTAACCCACACTAAAAACGTGTTTTGATGATTTTGTGACATAAGCAAATTATGAATTATACACAACCTTGAAGTGCACGGATACTTCCAAACTAGTGTTTAATTGACATAACCTAATATTGATAAAAGAAATTGTTTCGGAAAATATTGTATTTCAGTGCTTTTTCTTGGTTTTAATTTTTTACAAGGTAATCTTTTTCAAACTTAAAAGCTAAATTTATATACTAATTCAGCATTTGCAGCTTGCATCCTTTTGATTGTTTGATACATTGTGATTATCGAAAAAAATCTGTTTAGAAAAAACTGTGTGTTACGTCCTTTTTCCTTTCCACAGTCGATATGGTGTTGTTGAATTTCTTGTTAATATGATCTATGTTTTTTGTGTCTGGGAATTAGGTTAGAACAAATAATTCGTGTAAAAATATAGTATTTGTTCTTTTCAGTGGAACGTGTTATTTCCAAATTGTGTAACAAAAGAGTTGAGCGTATGTACTATGATTTAATAGGAAAAGCGAAAAAAAAATGTATTTTTTTTATTTGGACAAAAAAAATATTTTAGCAAAAGCTGTACAATATTATTCAGTTAAATATTTTCCATCATTATTTATAATCGCCCTCCACAGATTGGATTGTTTTTTAATGCCTCTTTCGTAGAATTCGGCTGGTTTTTCTAATACTTTAATAAGTACGAATCCAAATAATTTTTCACGTCCAGTGTTCCCTCTAAGCTGTGCGCGTGTGCGCGCGCACACACATCACAACAGAGCGCACAAAAATGCTTTTATTTTTTCCCGACTTTTACTTTCCAACTGAAATTATGCTAATTCTGTTATTCTATACAGGTAATCCTCGACATACGACCGAGATACGTTCCTGAGCTTTGGTCGTATGTCGAATTGGTCGTATCTCGAATTTCATACAAAATATTATGTCGTCGCTGCACACCAAATATGGTATATGTGACGCAGTGGCGGATCCAGAAATTTTCCCAGGGGGGGCATTCAATTTGAAAATTAACATGATACACAAATAATACATTAAAAATAGATAATTTAATAATAATATATCGACACCCAATCCTTCTTTACGCGATTTTTAATTTAAGTGAATTTTGGACTGCACCGTTACTGATTTTTACGCGATTTACTCGTTTTTTTTGCGTTAAGAGTTTTACCCTGCGCAAAAACATGTTATGTAATACAATGCATTTATCATATTCGTTGAATAGTTTCCCAGTCATAAATTTTAGAGAGCTTCTCTGTCAAATAAATGCACTCCAGACGTGTAAATATTTTAATTACAAGATAATAAATACGAATTGAATATGTAAATATTATTTTTTAATTAAAAAACCATTTATATGGTGATATTTTAGGCAGGTACCAAATAAACAACTGCATTTAAAAATAAAATATTTTACACTTACGTATTTCAAAAAAATCAGTTTCAATGTCGGCTCAACAAAACAAATCCAATGGAATAATAATTGACTCAGATCAAGAATCTAAGAAAAAAGCATTTTAACAAATGAGTCCGAGCAAAATTCAGATTCAAGCAACAATCAATACGTTCGTTCAAAAAATCGCGAACGATTATATTTCAGAACCAACAGTGACAACATCGAATAACTCCTTTAAGTGAATACAATTATCTATGTATACCTAATACGTATTTCTCATTGTATTTTTATAATCAAAAGAAATTCAATTTTATATATAAAAAAAAATATTTTTTTCGAGATATTTTGATTTTTAGAACCGATTTATCAAATTATATGAAAGTGAGGGTTTTTCCACGTGATTTTTTTACGCGCCACTTTCTGGAAATAGTGTATCGCTTAAAAAGAGGATTGGTTGTATATAAAAATAGTCAATACATAATTAAGAATGTATTATATACGACATATTTTAGTAAAATAAACAATTCAAGAGCCCATTTAACAATTAATAGTTTCAATTTTACGAAAATTAGATAAATATACAGTTTTTCTATTTTTGTTCTCAGTTTTCTCAAGTATGACCTATGTAACAATACAACATAATAAATGAGATAGAAAACAAACTATGGGCCATAATTTAAAAAAAAACATTTAAATATGATCTCACTGGACATGTACCGGGTACATGGTTCATATTTTACAGCTATGATTTCACTTAAAGTAGTTGAAATGCGCAAAAAAATGGTCGGAGAAAACACCATATTTTCTGGGCTTTGTAGCAACGTCTGCTATAAAACATCATCTCCGGGAAAGCACGGCAATCTTGAAGAAGAATCAAGGACATGATATATATTTTTTTTTTTAGTAAGTCAGCTGTGTGCAATAGTGCCCGTGATTGAATTGATTTTTTTTTAAATTGCTAATATTTTTTCGGTCGTAAGTGCGGATCGTCGTATGTCGAACCGTCGTAAGTCGGGGACTACCTGTATAAGTTGTACATTAAATATAATCGAAATTATATAGACGCGCACAATTTTTTTCATTTCCTTTCAAAGTTGCACAGCCAATGTATTTTGCGCACATAACCTCCAGAAAATCAGCGGGAACATTGTTCACGTCTTCCATAGATGATTTTTTTTATCGAGAAGCGAATGTTCTAACGACTTGAATAGATGGTAATCTGAAAGAGCAATATCAGGAGAATATGGTGGATGTTGCGACAGTTCCAAATCCAGCTCCCTTATTTTTTGCTGCGTGATCCTTGCTGCGGGTGGTCTTGCATTATCATGCTGTAATATCCGTCTTTGGTTGTTTACCAACACCGATCGCTGTTTAAGCATTTCCGCTTTTAACCTGTCTAATTGTGCACAGTATAGGCTCTGCTGTGACAGTTTGGCCAGGTTTGAACATCTATGGCATTTTCGAGTCTTCAATATGTCTCCATATGTATCTCATATGCTCCGGGTAGCTTCCTTTGCTTTTAACCCTTTGTCGAATAAAAACGGTATACAAGATCGCAAATATGTCTCATCAATTTCTGGCTTAGACATTTTCACTATGACTAAAAAATATATGAAAAAATGTGAAGAAGTAAGACAAATAACAGAGTTTCAAAACGACACCAACCTTGACGTGTAGCGACCCGAGGCAAACATAAAAAATTATATTTCTTTTAGCTTTACCTACCTTTTATCTTCTATATATTAATAGTCGATAAGGTCCGTCCGTTTGAATGTATGAAGGATGTCCCCGATTTCCCCTCCACCCCAGCCTCGCTGTCGCCATTTTTTTATTCATACTAAAGACATATTTTTCCTATACACTGTTATTTATGATTTTCCTCGATTTCCCCTCCCCCTCCACAGCCCCGATGTCGCCATTTTTTATTCCTACCTTTTCTATGACGTCATATACATACTGTTATTTGATAAAACAAATTTGGTGTCATTAATAATCGCCGAAAATCCTATACAAAAAATCACCACCGTCAAGAATTGAGCCATCGACCTCTGGATTACTAGCCGAGCTCTCTATCAACTGAGCTAACTACATCATTAGCAATAGCGATAAAAATAGAGTATATAAATAAAACATTTGAAAACGGAACGATATTTGCGATTGAAAGTGACTTCGATTGTTTGTATTCAAGATTCAAAAAAGGAATATTGTGACATCTGTCAAATAATGAATGTGGTATATTTTACATAATATAGTCTGAAGGGCGATGGTTCGAATCTAGCCTTGAGCGTTTTTTTTTTGGGTTTATAACATTTTTTTTTGAAGAATTTCTTTTTAAAACACAGTACATCTTGATCGTATGAAAATAAATGCTATCAAAATAACAAAATCGATTGACTAGCGAAATAAGTTTTTCAAAAATTGTATTTGGAGAATAAGTCAACATTTTGATAATTTTTGATAAAATGTGCAATTAATTTATACTATTTTGCATGTGAAAATTTCATGTTTTATTTGTTAGTGTACTTAAAAATTAGTTGAATAAAATAGAGGCCTATTTCTGAATTAGTTTATTTTATTTTATTTATTATTTCTGATATAGAGGTCTATTTCTGCTACTACTAAGAATGATTTTTAGCAAACTTAAACATTATTCCAAAAATTAAATAATTGAATTAAAATCAAAAATTAAATAAAATTAAAAATAAAATGATTGTTAGCAAACTTAAACATTATTCCAAAAATTGAATAATTGAATTCAAAATAAAAAAATAATTAAATTGAATTAAATTAAAAATAAAATGATTGTTGGCAAACATTATTTTTATTATTTCTGAAATAGAGGTATATTTCTGCTACTACGAAGAATGATTGTTAGCAAACTTAAACATTATTCCAAAAATTAAATAATTGAATTAAAAATAAAAACTAAATTAAATTAAATTAAAAATAAAATGATTGTTAGCAAACGTAAACATTATTCCAAAAATTAAATAATTTACAATTTAAATACTGCAGGCCTGTCGATATATGCCCCGAGATATATTTCTTTTACTTGTAGAATTTCTGGCTTATTCAATAAATAGGTTTTTAAGCTATTTTTCAGGCCAGTAAATTTTCTGACTACTGAACAATGCAACAAAAATCCCCCTGTTGAGGTCAACGGGCTTACAACTAACGTTAACAACACGACTAACGTTGTTACGCTACGGAATACACCCTATAAAAGAGTGTGAATCCGTAGCGGGTGGTGGTGGGTACAACGTTGAGTACCCTAGGGAAAATAACGGAGTTTATTAAATATGTGTTATTAGATTATATACATATATAATAATAAATATGCATTCAATTGTTCATGCCAGTAAATTTATGACTTTTCTATAATGCAACAAAAATCTCACGTTGCTGGGCAACGGGCTTACAGCTAGTATGTATTAATTAAATATGAAATTAAGAAGCCGTTTGTCAAATTTAAAAATTACTTTATGAAATAAATACACGTTTGGTATTTACCAACATGCATTGTTTGACAAAATGTGCAGACGCCCTGTGCCGATGTCAAGATAACCGGTCGGACATTTGCAGGCACACATGCCGTTCTCGGGCTCGAATCCCATACCAGTGTTGCGCCTTTTTTGCCGCATTCAATTATTCACGGAGCTCAAGTAGCCGAGCTGCTGAACAGGGATGCAAAAAAAAATGGAGACTCGACGCCATTGTAGCAGTGGACAAACATCCTCGCTGCCTGCCTATTGATTTATGATCTTTTAATTTATTTTATACGAATTTTAAACGTATTTTTTGTTTGTACACAGCCAGCACAAATAAAAATATTAAGTATTGCATTTTTCAACGAAATGATGATAACCTAGTTTTTAATTTTGTTTGATAAGCATTTTGGTACTAACGTCGCTAGGGATTACAATACCGAACGAATATATCATTACCGCCAATTTATATTAATTACCGATATTACAAAATAAAAAAAATAGTCAATTGGAACCGCAATACCAGGCGAGTAAATTAAAATTGTTATTTCGACATTATTAAATTTCGTATAAAATATCGACAGTAAAAAAAAAATATATCATATTCATAAACAGGTGGTTTTCAAAAATAGCTTACGGTTTTTTAGCATAATAACATAACATTAAAAAGTATCATCATTTGTGGGATCTGTTAATATTGATACAGCTCTTAGCAGATTTAAAACATTACAATTTGTCGTCAACATTTTTATTAAAATATATTTAAAAAAAAAATCGATTTGTTTCATTTTCAATACTGGTACTTTTGAATTTTTGAAAATGGTATTTCGGTATTGAAAAAACACCATGAATGCTGGAATCCCGGTTTTGGTATTACCGGTATTGCAATCCCTAATCTCACGCTTCCAGATATTGTAATGAACACAAATTCCACATTTTATGCAAATACAGCTTCGTTTTCCTGAAAGCATTTACAATATGCACTGACGCATATTTTCGACGGATTCGACATCAACATTGAAGACATTATTTTTTAACATAAAATTTAAATTGATATTCCACTGGTTGCGTAACTATGTGAGATCGGTGTTTCGTCGTTTTTAGAAGGATCGTTAGATTTATAAATGTGTGTTTTTTAATGATCCGGACTTATTTTACTCATCGTCAAGATTATCAACTGATAAAGTTTGAGATAACAATGATAATAATGGACTATAAGATTTTGATTGGAGAGGGGAGACACGTAAATTTTTGAAGCTTCGAAGTGACAATAGGTGATCCGATAGAATACCCTAGTAAAATGCTCTACATTGATAGTGGGAAAAAAATGTTGGAATTTCAGTTTATTAAACGGTATTATATAATATAATATACGGAAAAATAAAAAACCATCAAGTTTTTATCAAGTGCCAATGTTAAGTATCATTAAGATATTTTTCTTTATATTTTCGGCAATAACCAAATATTTATTGCAAGAACTGTAGTCTGCATTATTATTTGTCTCGAGACGAAAGCATCATACCCTTATAACTTAATTAAAGTTAAACAGTCAAGCAACAACTTTGACGATCTTTTCCCTCGTATATATTTTGGCATGCTTTATCAACCTTGCATTGATGTAAAGAGAGTTACAATCTACTGTGGCAAGCAGTGGCGGCCGGTCAATGTGGCATTGGATCAATGCACCCCTTGTATATGCAGGTGCGGTTATATTTCATGAAATAATATTCAAATATAACATTTATACCATTCCATACCATTGTAAATTCTTTAAATTCTCATTTAAATTATTAGATTATTTTAATGAGTGAATTTAAAATGAGTGAATGGTGTAAATGTTATTGAATATTATATCATGAAATATTACTGCCCCAGCATATTTAAGGGGTGCATTGATCCAATGCCACATTGACCGGCCGCCACTGGTGGCAAGGAAGCCGTTAGAATACCCGTTTTTTACGTCTATCTCGATTTTCACAGATTTATCAGCGTAGTGTCCGAAACAATTTTCCATAAATCTATTCCTTGTTATACAGGACATATCCTGATAACAAGGATAAATATTATTTTACAATATTTCAATACAGAATATTAGGTTGGATAGTTCATTAAAAAAATCAACGTCATTATTGGGATTTTAATCAATTAATAAATAATCTCAAAATTTATTTGTGCACACTGGTTCGTTACTCAATCTTTCTCAAGCAGCGGTGGGCTGCCAGTATCTTAACAAGGGGCTCGGTAAATATCTATTTTTTTATCCATGTCCGCTCCTAATGTCGAGCATATGGCCTCCTAATGAAGTTATTTTTCTACGAGAACTGCTTGTTACTAAGTCACCCAACCTATCATCACAGAATCACAGAATATCCATACAAGAAATCTTTCAAACATACATGTTATTATATTCAACGAAAAATAAGCTCATAAATTGGAATTTAGAGTTGATCTACGTATAACCGCCATACAATTTGTTAGGAGAGGCTGGGATTCAACGGCCCGCATGAGCGGGCCGTTGACAGCAAAAATGATTTTGCTGTTTTTTCTACAACACTGCTTGAAACTTAAGACTGCTATGTATCTACTCATGAAGTTCTAGTTTGGCTAAGCATCGCACACAGGCGCATAAATCCTCGAAACGGTACAGGTTGTGACCAACGTTCCCTCTAAGCTGCGCGCGTGCGCGGCCGCGCAGCAGTTGAGAAGTTCCCGCGCACTCATTCCGGGTTGGCGCGCACTACAAGACAGTTGCTCAATTGATATTTGATCGGTCCGCGCAGCCTCCACGCAGCCTCCTCGCAGCCTTTGAAATTTCCGCGCATCTAAACCTTCGGCTTAGAGGGAACGTTGGTTGTGACTATGTAATCATAAGGTGTAATAATCAAAGTTAATTTAAATTTTCTTTTATCATAAGGTCGATTGGCAGAACTTTAATGTTTTGGTTAGACTACTTCATACGAATTTATAAGATGACCGAATTTACTGGAACCAGATGGTGATCACTGTAGCAAGAAATAACTACTTTTGTAGGAGATAAACACTGCCGTGAGCTGGCAAGTCAACGAATGATGATGATGATAGTTTAAATATAATTCATATTAACAAATATGGAAGTCGCTTTGATTAAGCAATAAATTGACAAAAGCAACTTCCCAATCAAAACAAAACACGTTCTGGACGAAGATGAAAAAACAACAAAGGTACTACGAAGAAGGTCTGTCCCTCAAATGGATAACATCTTAAAATCCCGTTTTTGTGTTCACAGAATGAGATTCAGTTCGATTCTCGGAAAGGTCGCTGAGAGCGCGAAATGGCTCGAGTGGTTGTAAAATGTAGAACAGTGTGCATGCAATTCAAAAGGGAAAATTGTAGTCTTACAATACATTTATTTATTTCAGGGTTACCAAAATGCCCTCAATAAAAGGAGCAGAATGCATGTAGGTACTTGATGAAAGAGTCCAGCTGCCGTAAAAATCAGTTTAACTTCAAATTTTTCCATGAAGTTTATTTTTTACTTTTTAGGTGTTCAATATCAATACTTCGTGGAAAGGCATTATATTTAAAAAAACATTCTTTTTACTAATCCCACATTTATTTAATATGATCAGGGCCGATTTCACTCATCACATTATTGGTGTTAAAAAAAAACACCATGAAGGGCCGGTTAATCGAATATGTGTAATGAGAAAATGAAGCCGACTGGAATGTTCGCAGCACCAGCCAAAAAAACAAAAGCTTAATGCCAAAAAAAAAATGTGTCTTGACTCATTATTACTACACAAAATATATAATACACCCATATCTTTAAATAAGCTGTAGCAGGCACCATCAAAAAGGACTCTTCTCCCAGATACTTCTTAATACTTGACAAATAGGCTTCCTAATCGACCAACGCCCTTGTCTCGTTACTCGTTAAAAATAGTATTATAATATCTATAGGTAATATCGTAACGTAAGTTTTTAATAATTTTATTCGTTGATAGCTATTTCGGCTTGCGCCATCGTCAGAACTAGTTCTGACGATGGCGCAAGCCGAAATAGCTATCAACGAATAAAATTATTAAAAACTGTAGAACTAAAATACTTTGTTATTTTTAATCTGTTATAAATGGAGTTCTACCAAGTAAATGCCAAATCAATTAATAGTAACGTAAGTTATTCACATTATACCTACAGTCAACACGTATTATAAGTTCGGTTAAATAAACCGTAAATACTTATTTGTAATATTATGCATACAAAAATAAATCTTTCTCCATTTATTGTATAATAAAACTTTAATTGACTTAGTGTCCATCTTCCTCTGAATTAATATAACTCGGAAAATAATCAAAATGAAGTCGAAAACACGAAACTGTCACGAGAGATATGTGACGTCACCTAATTTCCCAAAACGATTAAAGTTTACCTCAGACGAATCCATGATTTTTACGTTTTTTATACAAAACCCTTTGTGTTTGTTATCTTTTTTATTTCCATTCGGAGGAACCTTGAATAGATAATACATTCGACATGATAGGTAGAGGAATTCAGTGGCGGTTCTACGTACTGGGCTAGGTGGGCTCAGCCTGCCCTGAATTTTTCAAAATGTGTAAAAAAATATCTTTAGCTGACTTAATTAGAACAAACAGCAATTCGGAAGATATATAAATAAAACAATACATTGTTTATGTACAACGTACCTAACCTAACCTATAACAAACTCATAAAATATCTTTGCTCTGATTATCTTCTATCATTCATTATAAGGCCAATTAGTTATATTATCCGCGAAGTCTCTTGTGCATTTATATAAAGAATTAAAAGTAAGGCTAGGCTAGTTTGAAAATTGTCACTAGAAAAATAAATATTTTTACACAATACTCTATCGAAGGAAGAATTCATTGAACGTTTCAAAATTTAATGAAAAAGCAATAGTCGACTGTGCATCTCAGAAAAATTGTCGGGCTCCACTAGTAACCATTTATTATAGAAAGTCCACTAGTAACCATTTATTTTTTTGTAACTAAATTAGTACTTCTTTATTAAAAGTAGGGAATCCAATCCCGGGATCCCGTACAGTTTTCGATACATTTCAATCCCGGGATTAGAAGACATGATCCCGAAACTTTAAGAATTGATTTTCTTATAAAACAAACGTGTTGGTTTTCAAGTCGAGCGGCAGTTAACATTCTTTGCGATAAGACTTACCGAAGACAAAAACTTAATTGGATGCCTAACATATTAAATTTCTTCGTCGCATTTATTTGAATGCATTTTACAACAGTAATAATTTTTCGGGACCTTTGTATCAATGGCAGTGTTTGTTTTGCGTGATTTAATGCTTCTATTTTTCTATAAACATCAATTATGTAATAAAACACGTGTCAACTAAAACATATTTCAGTATGATAAATATCAGTGGCGCGCACGCCAACTTCATTATTTAAAAAGTCATCAATAATCGCATATCACTTAATATATTGTCTAAAAGTTTTTTCGACTAATGTTATTACAAGAGTTGAAAATCAATTCTCACTTTGACTATTTCTATTGATTGTTTTTATTATTTTCACTGTAAAAAAGGATCTTTTTACAAAAGCACTTGTCGCGGATATGATAAATATCAAAATATATTTTATTGGTTCTTTGCACAATGAAACCGTAGACTAAATGGCGAAACAATTGACGCTCTGGTATTAACTTCGGGCATATTTTAAAATAATATTAAAATTACTTAGTGACCTCAGTGTTCTCTTAGGTGCTCTTGCAGTCTAAAGTAGGTAGATACTTTTTCAGCTATCGGCATTAATTATTTTAAGTTATATTGCGTATATTTATATAATGTTGCATATAAAGTTCGTTAAATAATTATGGCGCATATTTTTTTACGAGTAATTGAAAAATCCTCTCATTCACCTGTACATCGCGAATAACTGAGATTAAGAGAGTTTTTTGGTAACGTATTGGCGGCCCACAGCTGGTTAAATAATATAGAATAAATTTTAATTTATATTTCACCAATATTATCATATTTTTTTTCTTAAAAAAATGTACTGATCCCGATATCGAAAAATTCTAATCCCGAAATCCCGGGATCATCATTTTGGCTCGGGATTGGATTCCCTAATTAAAAGCTATATTTAAATTTAACAGCTATATCAAAGCTAGGAAGAAAGAAGTAATGTTTTCTATGGATTCGGCGTGTACTTTCTGGGAGTTCATTTTAAATACATTAAAATTAAATTTGTTGTGTTACAAATTGTGGCGAAGCATGTGTCACTATTTGTAATGCAAAAAAATGGAGTAACCAAGATCTAGCTTAAATAAACAACTTGAATACGATTTAAATATGCATATAAAACATAATATTCGTTTAATCGAATGTTGTATTTTAACTTATATCTTATATCGTGAGTAAATAACATGTTTGAACTTCCACTTTTTTACTCAACGCTTGCAATATATTTATTATTTTACCGTTACGTACTTTAACTTTTAAATTTATGCTTAAACTGAGTTTTGCGATTGACCACGGATGGCTCCAAGGGCGACCGGTAGACCGCGGTATAAATTTTAATTAATCCAAATTAATACGCAATGTTAGCTAATAACTATGATTTAAGTTACGTAACGAAATATCATTATTATAAATACATTATATAGTCATGAATATGTAAATATGCTAGAATATATTTAAAAGTATAATAAATTATCTATTATCATTTTAATAACGATTTCACGGAAACAATATCCCATAATATAAACGTGTCTCCAACTGCGAAATTATAATTTTAAAAAGATTTAAACGTATAAAATTATTATCACACGACAAAAATTAAATTAACATTCACATCCTTGTGTAATCAATAAAATTAAGCTCGGTTTTAATATCCAAATTGAATAAATATTAATTTTATAAATATTGTAGCGGTCGATTAAGGAATCATTTTGAAAAATTAGGATAGTTTTGTTCAGGCGAATAGGCGATATGTACTTCGATCGACCGGTTCATTAGTAAGGCAGCTCAAAATAGCATGCTTTAAGATAATGAATATTAAAATAATCACAATAAATCAAGTATTAATTATCTGTGTACGAGACTTATTAATATATCGTGACGTGTTTACAGATCACGTACTTAAGTCAAGTTCAGTAGTAGGACATTAAAAACAATTGTGTAGTGACCCAAGCAATACCATTTTTTTTTCATTTTTTATAAATTATCGAAATTTATGTTTTTTATTATCTGTTTCGATTTTTCGGAGTTGTTTACATAATGAACTGGATGATCTATATATAGAGAGAAGGATTTGGTCTAGGAGTGCTAGGACAGGACTAGCGGTTAGCTAATCGCTTTCGCTACGGCCCATTTTTAAGATCGGTTGAGTGGGAGGTAATTCGAGAAATTACATAAACTTGCTCCTTCGAACATAAATCGATTTATGAAAATTTAGTCCTTACTGGTAATCGAGTCCGCGAACACAATAACCGACGGCAACGACGTTAACTACTCGATCACGGACTCGGAATGTATTAATATTTAAATACACGTAAATAACGATAGACATGTATGATAAAAAAATCAATCATTCGAACCTAAGCTTTCCAATTAAATTCCACCACTTCGCACGGTAAATAATAAAAAAAAAAATCTTTTATATTATACACATTTTTTTATGAATAGACTATGTAATGAAAATTGTTTATTTTTTTGTTGTGCGTAGGCGCAGACACTCCATAATCATCTCTGTACAAAATGACCGCGGTGTATGTAATTTATTGTAACAGCTTAAAAATGTATTTTATTTGTTCGACAGTGGGTCATTACTGCGCGGTCGAATATTACATCTATTAATACTGATTGCCAGCACCGAACCGAACCCGACCCCAGGGATACGTGATATTCATCCGCAAACAGTTTAACCACATAAAATAATAAATTATTCACTACAATCAAATTTGAATGGCCGACAAATTGCCATATATGCCAATTGGTGTAAATTCTTTACGGCAATTCAGTGATTTGATCATGCTAGCGATAGGCAAAACCGATACTGACCTTTGTAAATAGTGTAGAATAAGTACACAACAAATTGTGTGTGTTTTTAGACGATAGAAATAATATTTAAAAAGTTAATTTATTCCATGTATTATAATATTAGTATTTTGTCGTATAAAAAAAGTAAAAAGCTTCCATATTGCTGACATTTATTTTCCATATTAATACAAGCCCAAGCGTTTTATGGATTATAAATCGATCAGTGCACGTAAATGATATACACATTTACCGCTTCGAATCCTGTGAAGATTGAGCGATTAGTAAACGATTATTTCACCTCTGAAAAAATGTAAATATCTGATAAACAACCAGTATGAGCAATATTTTTAATAACTATATCATAAGGTATTGATATTAAAGCACTCTTATTCAATAAAATCTTCAATTGTTGATTGTTTATACGCCTATTTAAATCACTTTTCATATATGCGTTTTAATTCATATATGTGCACCATCAATTAATTCTTGATGAAAACACATTATGTTAAACAAATTAAGAAACTCTTGAGTTCTAATATTACATTATTTATTTAAGAACAGGACCGGAGAGATCTCTTTTTAGTAGCTGGACTGGAAAATATCTACATCTCTTCTTTACATGAGAGCTGTTTCGGATCAATCGGATAATTATATTATAAAAAAAACCATTTGCCAATTTTTGTAATGATTATTAAAGAATAACATTTTAACTTCTTATAGGTACCGTTTGACCTATGCATTTGGTTTTTAATATGATTTAATTAAAAAATATTGATTTGTAAGATGTCCTAAATATTTTAAATAGATAATTATTTATAGTATAAGAATAATTAAGTGTCAGTATTTACAAATTGTCAGGTCCTAAGCGCAGCGGTTAGCTTTGTTGACTTCCGTGCAGGACCTCACGAGTTCGAGTTTCAGAGAACAGCATTTTTTCGATAGATTTCTGTTCATAGGCATGAGTGTTTGTGATGTCTAGATATTCCCTCCCCCCCCCTTCTGATCCTTCGATAACTGGGCGTAGCGAGAGCGATTAGTTAACCACTATTCCTGTCCTAGCCTTATCCTTATATCACTATTACTCTCTTTGAAAAAAAGGGTTGAGCGACTGAGTAAAAGTAGTTCTCGTAGAAAAAACTTCTGTTGAGATACCTCCATTAGAAGGTCATATGCTCCACATTAAGAGCGGACATGGATTAAATATATATATATAAATTATTTTAATTTTTCATATAGTTATTAGTCTTGCATAGTTTTGTATAAGAAGCCCTTAAAAAATCTAATCAAGTAGATTAGATTTTTGTTTTCATCATATATAATAATATATAACATATGGATAAGCGTGATGAACGAAATCGGTCCTGATCTAAATAATGAGGAATTAGTAAAACAAATGTTAAATATAACGCCTATAGAAAATATTTTATAATTCGTGTGCTTGTACGGACATTGGACGACAAGCTACTTTGTTTGCTGTAAATATCCAAGCACCATCAAACGTGTAACGTTCTTCAAAAAGGTTTATTTTATATTCAATTGATTTCGTGGATGAACTGTTTGGAGTCAAATTAAAAGACTATCCCCTTCTCACTGCTTCACTTCACTCCAAGTCGTCTGCCTCTCACACAGCGCTAAAGGCGTAAAGTACACACAACAATGCGGCGCCAGCAACACTTCTCAAATATTTTTTATTCAGTGTTTATTGAGTTTTAACACTTTAGAGGCAAGAAAATTTAAATAAAATCAATTATAAGTTAATGTACCATTGACATAAATACCGATGGAAACGTTTGTGGGTATTTAATTAATTTATCGTCTTTAAGCCAAATATTTTTAAGCGTTATTTTTATAAAAACTCGTTTGAATTAATTTGAATAAGAAATGCAAAATGACACTTCTTGCATCACTATTTTTCTTATTTGACCATATTCATTTCTTTTGTGCAGCATTTATCTCATTAGAACGTATCTACCGTGTAAAGCAGGGGTCACCAAACTTTTTGAGAAGCGGGCTGGATTGATCTTTTTAAAAACTAAACGGGCCGGACGACAAATAAATTCTTATTTGAACCCAATAAGAATAATATTTCATTCTATGTGTCCACATAATAATTAGAATGTAAACAAATGTTTGCCCTTCTTAGGATTTCAATAAATGAGAATATTCGAGAAATTTTTGAGTAAACGAACATCTGGTCGTCTCGCCTCCAATTTATATCCATCTTCCTTCACTTTGAGTCCCCTACCAGATAGTTGTATGACAATTGATGATTTGAAATAAATAGTTGTTGTGAATTCACAACTAAATCATGAAAATTTATATTTCTTATATGAATAATTTCTATGCAAAAATCCAGAACTTTTCGCGGGCCGTAGTTTGTGACCGCTGGTTTAAAGCAAAAGTATAATGTATACTCATCCGGTACCCAATTATGAAAACGAAGCGAGAGAGACCCCTCTAATAAACTTCATCATTTTTTTCTTACCTTCTCCGACATGACTGATAAAATTATTTCTCGTACAATTAAGGTCTGTTAAGACGTTCTATTAGCTGTCCATATGCTACATATTGCAAGCAGACTTTGGTCTTGCAAGAGTATTTGTTGCTACTCTAGGTATTTTCGAGATAGCTTTATGTTAAATTCGCAAACATTACATTCATATTGTTGTTATTATAAAATAAATAACGTTATGTATGATTGAAGTTTTAGTTAACTAATTAAAAGGTTGAGAACCGTCTCAGAAAGTTATTGTATGTCGTTTAGGCCCAAGTTTGATGTTCATAATATAGCATTGTTGGCAGGTAGGCGAGTCGATCCACGGAGCATACTTATTTTATATTATTATACCTACCTCTGCATTTATGATGATACATACACGCATGTGTATAAAAAACACATCGACAAGCGGTTTATGCATACGTGTAGGTCGAGTATCTATAATGGATACGTGAATGCCTGTCTATTGTATTGTCAAGGTTGGGTTTTTATTGGCACCCGCTTCCACAACCACTTTTGTGAGGAAAACTGGCAGGATTTAAAAAAAATGTGTAGCTAAATTAATTGTGTTTGAATTTTGTTATCAGGCAACCCGTAATATCAATTGTTTATTGTTTATTGTTAATGGTCTTAAATGGCAACATTGTTTTTCGATATCGATGTGATTTTTGTTTTTTTCTTCCTTGCTCTTTGGGATACCATCCGCACCTGACGTGTGTTGGGAGACTTCCCAGTCTCTGGAGGATACTTCCAGAGACATTTAGTTGTAAATTCACTTGCAGTTATTTTTCTTTTGTGGTTTTGTGTTTTTTTCCGAGATGAAAGAAATAATATTTTTCCATTTCGACGAAAATTAAATTCCATTTTGTTCTCTGCGCAGAGCTTAACGTCATTTTTTTTATTTTACATTTATAAAATCGTGTGAGCAAGCTAGGTTTGTAATAGTTATTGTGTATTGTAATAATTCAAAATTTTGTTGTTAAATATTCTATGTAATAAGTTCGTGATTGCAAATTTTCTTAAATAAACGTTTTCGTGATAGTAGGGCGATGTTTTGATTTAATAACTACCTACATGTGGACTCCAAGTTTAGGCCCGCGGTATTTGTCGTAATGATTTTTATTAGTGGGGATTTATTCTTGGGGTTTAACATCGTGAACAATAGTAGAAATTTCAAACAATAAATGAAACTCGCTCCGAAAATAAATCGCGAGTAATGTCAAGTGGCGCCCAACGTGGGGCTTTCGAAGTTCGACAATTTCGGGACTTCACGCCTTGAGATCTCTTGCTCTGGATGGGGATTTGCAATCATTGAATTTAAAAATCAAGTTGTTTCTCAAGTTAAATTTTTTCATCATTATTTTTGTAATAAAAATGATGTGGCGTCCAACTTTCTTAAATTCAACTGTAATTTTGTTGCCGTGTTAAGTACATTCATTAATGTGTAATTAAGTCTATCGAGCCGTTCGATGCCGTATAATCGTTAGTTTTGCAGACGCGACGTTGCCAAAGCGATTGGAAGTGCTGCCCTTCTCACCAGATGATGTTGACGTCCTAACTTCGCCGAGGAAAGCAGAGTGCAGCTCCACAGGGAGACCTGGCGAGATTCGGGCAGGATGCGCCGAGACACGCCAGAAGTCGTTCAATGGGAACACAGTGCCGTGATCAGGACTGGATGGATTCGCCGGAGGAACACTTTGGGTGATCCGGGATCCTGTGGCCGCCTCGCAGCTCTTCGCCCTGGAGTGGCTGCCACCCACTGGCTTGTCCTGGGAAGTAGGCTGCATTCATGCATGGACCGTGATACGTGAGGGAGCACTGGTCGCGTTTGGACGTCGTGCAGATCATGCGGTCTGCGTTACCAGAAGATGCTGACGAGAGAGTCGAGCAGCAAGGAAATTTGTTTGGAAGTCACCAGTTTTTTTAAAAGTGCTCGAAGGAGCTTCGTGCCAAAGAAGGCAGAGTGGTTTGTCAAGGTTGGGTTTTTTGGCACCCGCGTCCACTATCACTTTTGTGAGGAAAACTGGCAGGATTTAAAAAAAAATGTGTAGCTAAATTAATTGTGTTTGAATTTGGTTATCAGGTAACCCGTAATATCAATTGTTTATTGTTTATGGCCTTAAATGGCAACATTGTTTTTCGATACCGATGTGATTTTTGTTTTTTTCTTTCTTGCTCTTTGGGATACCATCCGCACCTGACGTGTGTTGGGAGACTTCCCAGTCTCTGGAGGATACTTCCAGAGACATTTAGTTGTAAATTCACTTGCAGTTATTTTTCTTTTGTGGTTTTGTGTTTTTTTCCGAGATGAAAGAAATAATATTTTTCCATTTCGACGAAAATTAAATTCCATTTTGTTCTCTGCGCAGAGTTTAACGTCATTTTTTTTATTTTACATTTATAAAATCGTGTGAGCAAGCTAGGTTTGTAATAGTTATTGTGTATTGTAATAATTCAAAATTTTGTTGTTAAATATTCTATGTAATAAGTTCGTGATTGCAAATTTTCTTAAATAAACGTTTTCGTGATAGTAGGGCGATGTTTTGATTTAATAACTACCTACATGTGGACTCCAAGTTTAGGCCAGCGGTATTTGTCGTAATGACTTTTATTAGTGGGGATTTATTCTTGGGGTTTAACATCGTGAACAATAGTAGAAATGTCAAACAATAAATGAAACTCGCTCCGAAAGTAAATTGCGAGTAATGTTAAGTGGGCCCAATGTGGTGGCTTTCGAAGTTCGACAATTTCGGGACTTCACGCCTTGAGATCTCTTGCTCTGGATGGGGATTTGCAATCATTGAATTTAAAAATCAAGTTGTTTCTCAAGTTAAATTTTTTCATCATTATTTTTGTAATAAAAATGATGTGGCGTCCAACTTTCTTAAATTCAACTGTAATTTTGTTGCCGTGTTAAGTACATTCATTAATGTGTAATTAAGTCTATCGAGCCGTTCGATGCCGTATAATCGTTAGTTTTGCAGACGCGACGTTGCCAAAGCGATTGGAAGTGCTGCCCTTCTCACCAGATGATGTTGACGTCCTAACTTCGCCGAGGAAAGCAGAGTGCAGCTCCACAGGGAGACCTGGCGAGATTCGGGCAGGATGCGCCGAGACACGCCAGAAGTCGTTCAATGGGAACACAGTGCCGTGATCAGGACTGGATGGATTCGCCGGAGGAACACTTTGGGTGATCCGGGATCCTGTGGCCGCCTCGCAGCTCTTCGCCCTGGAGTGGCTGCCACCCACTGGCTTGTCCTGGGAAGTAGGCTGCATTCATGCATGGACCGTGAGACGTGAGGGAGCACTGGTCGCGTTTGGACGTCGTGCAGATCATGCGGTCTGCGTTACCAGAAGATGCTGACGAGAGAGTCGAGCAGCAAGGAAATTTGTTTGGAAGTCACCAGTTTTTTTTAAAGTGCTCGAAGGAGCTTCGTGCCAAAGAAGGCAGAGTGGTTTGTCAAGGTTGGGTTTTTATTGGCACCCGCTTCCACAACCACTTTTGTGAGGAAAACTGGCAGGATTTAAAAAAAATGTGTAGCTAAATTAATTGTGTTTGAATTTTGTTATCAGGCAACCCGTAATATCAATTGTTTATTGTTTATTGTTAATGGTCTTAAATGGCAACATTGTTTTTCGATATCGATGTGATTTTTGTTTTTTTCTTCCTTGCTCTTTGGGATACCATCCGCACCTGACGTGTGTTGGGAGACTTCCCAGTCTCTGGAGGATACTTCCAGAGACATTTAGTTGTAAATTCACTTGCAGTTATTTTTCTTTTGTGGTTTTGTGTTTTTTTCCGAGATGAAAGAAATAATATTTTTCCATTTCGACGAAAATTAAATTCCATTTTGTTCTCTGCGCAGAGCTTAACGTCATTTTTTTTATTTTACATTTATAAAATCGTGTGAGCAAGCTAGGTTTGTAATAGTTATTGTGTATTGTAATAATTCAAAATTTTGTTGTTAAATATTCTATGTAATAAGTTCGTGATTGCAAATTTTCTTAAATAAACGTTTTCGTGATAGTAGGGCGATGTTTTGATTTAATAACTACCTACATGTGGACTCCAAGTTTAGGCCCGCGGTATTTGTCGTAATGATTTTTATTAGTGGGGATTTATTCTTGGGGTTTAACATCGTGAACAATAGTAGAAATTTCAAACAATAAATGAAACTCGCTCCGAAAATAAATCGCGAGTAATGTCAGTATAACACTGGAATATATGGTCGGCCCGTTCGGAAGGGGACTGTCAGGAAAAAAAACGGAAAAAGTTACGACAAGGAATGGAATGGAATACAGAATGCGGGCGCACAAAAAAAAACTGTGACCGAATTTTTACTCGAATAATTATTGAAATCTTTTTAATAATATAATCTTTCCAAGCCGCAGAGGATGAGAGACCAATAAATACAATCTAAGAAGCAGTCATCGCAAACTGTATAAATTGATTTACTTTAGCTGGCGGACCGTAAGTTTTTCAATATTTTATAAATACTCAAATTTTATGGTATGTACTTTTTTAATTTTTATACCTACATCGATACACGTTAATGCACACAAAACGACTCAACTGTACGAATTTCGTATTAATTAAGGGAAGATGAGAGTTGTTTTTGTGAATTTCCAACGGCTCTGTGGTTATCATGTTTAATTGAACATATCTAATGATGTGTTTATACCACATATAGCAAGAAAATCTCTAGAGAAACGTTGCTTAGCAATCGATGTGTTAAATGTGTGCAAACTTTTTCGAAAATCTTGGTGAGTCACTATATAATCTACAGGACACATGTAAAAAATATGTATATCATATGTTTCAATAAATACGAAAACACAAAATATGTTGCGTTCATTATTCATAATAATTATTAACAAAGCAAGCAAATTCAAAATAAATATTGCATTTACTAATTAATTTAGATATTTCTCGATGTATCGATCAACTGATCATCATCGAATATATCGGTGATGATCAGTTGAAAATTAGCTGAGCGAGACCCCTTGTTTCAAATCAACCTTGAAATATTTAAGGTATGTATGTAGTTTATCATTACAATATTAATTCAATTGAAATGTTTAGTGAAAAAAAAAATCTGCATTCCAGCAGTATTTTCTTTCAAAAAACTTTGAGGGTATATATGCTCATCTAAAAGTTTTTATTTAATTTTCAAAAAAATACCCTTTCTTTTTTTTATGTTAAATTTTCTTTTTCTCATAATTAATATTTGTATCCATGGGGTGGGTTGGAGGGGGCTCTGAAGGGCTCACGCAATCCCTTTGCTAATTTCACTTTGGCTGTAGTTTGAACTTGTTAAAATAACCATGGAATAACTAACCTTGTTAAAATAATATATATTATTTACAACGACTTAAGTATAACGTTTGAAGCATGAAAATAGTGCAAAATTAATGGTAGTTTAACAGTACATCGGTAATCTTGGGACTTTCATTGGTAATAATTATTTTAAGGTTACAAATGGTATATTATTTAAAATTCGATTGCTTTAATAGTTATAACGTATAATTATATAATAAATATACAATAAAGTCTTCTCCTTCTCCAGAATACCAGTAATAGCACTGAGATTAAGGGAGCCCCTTGTTAGCATATGTGCAGCCCACCGCTGTATGCATCGATAAAAAACTGAGTTTTAATTAGGAGTCAGCTTTCTTAGTACTCATCAGTTGATAATGCTCGTCATGAGCGAAATCTGTAGTGATAATATAAAATAAAAGTGAAATTAGAACAAATGAATTGTTTTTTTAATATAATGACTTTCCGCCAAGTATTGACAGTGAACATCTTAAAAGACATCATAAACAATAACACAAGTATATGGGAAGCTGCCTACATTCCTCACTTCTCCTTCTTCGACTTTAAGAATCGGCTGTAAGTACGTCTAGCTTTTCATTGTGCACTAAGGTACTACTATCTAGAACCAAAGTTCCCTCTAATTTTTCTATTGTGTGTGCGGACCATCAACTTGTGTGAGCAGTAAATTTTCAGCAAAATAAAAACACAAATATGTAGGACTGTACTCACTGACCACTTTTTACAATTTTTCTGTGTGCGGCCTGTGCAAGGAATGGAAAAATGTGTGCGCCCGCACGCGCACACCTCAGCGTGAACATTGTCTAGAACAGTGCTTTCCAACCTGGGCTCCGCAGGTTTTTCACGGGGGTCCGCCAAAATGTTCATTCTTTCATTTTTCTTTGTGATAAAGTATGACAAAAAAATTCGGGGGTCCGCAGATTACTGTTTTCACAATCGATTTTGAAATCGAGTATTTCGAATCCGTCGGTGAGCTAAAAAAAAAAAACGAGTTACGGAGACAATTTGTGGAAAAAGTATAGCAAATCGAGGATTTCGAATTCGTCGGTTAGCTAAAAAAACGAGTTACGAAGACAATTGAGGAGGGCCGCGGATTATTTTTTTAGATTTAGGGGGCCGTGGAACGAAAGGTTGGGAAGCACTGGTCTAGAACAGTGTTTCCACGTAAAATTTTACATTATAAACATCAGCATTCTTATGAAAATGACTCCTGGCCGCACCAAAGTTTGTTTTGAGTATGATCAAAATAGCAGTTGCATTTATTTAAAACAAATCAACTTATATGCTTATCATAAATTTAAGTAATTATTTTAATATAAATATCTACTATGAAGCTGTTGGTGGCCGCAGCAAAATCCTCTGGTCACATCACATGATAAAACTAAAGTTTTCGTTCCTTATTGTTATTTCACTGATTTAAACTTACCTAGTAAATCGTGATCGAGGTTTTTCATATATTTTAATTGTAAAATAAATTTAAATAGTTCAAAAATCAGTCACAGTGCTTTTCTATCGTCTGAGATCACAAGGAAAGAGGGGTTGGGTAAGTTTACCTCTGACGTGGCAGGGGCAAGCTCGCGAACAAATCTATCGCGGCCCCTCAATACAATTCGAGGGGACATTTTTATATTTAGGAAGAAGATGGGGTAAATGTAAGGAGGGTGTTTCGTTTCATATTTTGTGAAGAAATCACGCTCTTCCGCAATTGATATAATATGTACATACCCATTCACGGTCAAAGGCGTGCATAATGATGTTACACGTAATTATTATTTTTCCTTTACATATTTGAGTAGATATGTATATTACTTTCGTCAATATGACCATAACATACAGTAATTATTAAATATAATGAGTGGATAATTTTTCGGTGCTGTTATCGAACTTATCATTTCAAAGTATAATAATACTTTTTTTTAATATTAAATTTATAGTTTCATTTATCGATTTCTCGCGAAAAGAAAACTTGCTTATTTTAAAATAAAGAACAATTTGTAGTCCTTTATCAATTTGTAGGTTATAATCAGTACCTGTTTCGTTCAGAAAGTAAAAGTTTAAAACTGATAACTGAATACATAAAAATAGTAAACAACTATTGTTACACAAAAGAACTCATTTCAATACTCATAATAAGTAATTTATTATAAATTTATAATATTACAAATAAAAACTTGATGTTTCACATCAAACGTGCATACTTCAAGAGTTTTTGTTGCGACTGCGTGATTACTATTGTACTTTTTTAAAATTGAATGAGCACTTTTAATGAATTCAATCCAATAATAATAGTATGCATTGTATACTGCAAAATAACATCAAGAATCAGTTGTAAACACATACGTACTGAAAAAATAATCTGCCATTGAAGGATTTCCAAACAATAATTCTGTGCTTTGGGGTAAATAATCTTTGTCACAGTAATCAAAAAGTCTCAAAGGTTAGGAAAAAAAATAAGTCAATCGACAATATCTAAAAACTAAGATAATATTAATTTTATATCATAGACTACACCACTGTCATATCATAATGATTACCTCATTTATCTACCTATATTTTTTATGCTTAAATATAAGACGGAATTCCTGTGGAGGTACACACTAAATGCTAGTAGAAGTGGGGGGACAGGCGTGTAATTAAATGATCGCTATATTGTGCAATTAAATGTTTTTTAATGCGCCAAATCTTACGACATACATCAGGGATCCATTTCAATTGCTATCATCAATGTTTAATGCTTCGCAAATTAAATATCTATGATGTGTAATCGAAGCCATTAGCCGGAATAAAGAAAAAAAAGCAATTAAATTTTATACTATGATGACTGTCAATAATATATTCTCTTATTTGACCATATCCGTGACTGTGGTGTGGTGAAAATGGCACTGTAAGATTTCCTTAATACCGTCTAGCTTCTTCTACATCCGCCAAGTATATTCTCAGAGTACATTCCAACGGTTTGATGAAGCTCTCCGGAGGTATCAACATCACGTGTCCCATTAAGTTCTACCCATAACCATGGCCATTGGATTACAAACTGTCCGTTCAGTTCCTCCCCTATCTCAAAATCCCATAAAATCTTAAACCACCTAACTCGACAATCTTTCAAGTCTGAAAAAGCCTTATGTTAAGGAGACAGGATAGCAAAGGAGTCGGAGAGCCATACATATTCATTATATATGTATATGGATAGATATGACTCGCGAACTGCGGTTTGCCAACCCATGACCTCACTCGATAAATGTTTTTTACTATTTTCTTAATGATGTTGGGTAAGTGCCTACTTAAATCATTAAATTCATAACTTCAATTTCAAATAACAGTGGTGCCCCGATTCATGATTTACATAGGGCCCTCAAATATACGAGAAACGATTAATATAGGATTATTTAACACTATTCTTATTTGCCGGGACCAAAAAACAAAGCGATAAATGTAAGAAAACTAAGAATGCGACAATGATAGATCGGGATTCTTACTCATGAATTTAAACAATGTATTTTAATTGTCTTGTTTTTTTTCAATGTAATATAAGGTTAGGCTCAGTGGTGTGGTGGTAAATAAATAGGTCGGTCATAGATTTCTTCCCTATTTTTTTTGTTTTTTTCTTTTTTATCCGTCCGAAGTTAAAAAAAAACACATTTTTAACAATTAAATCAATAAAAAAAAACCACTCACTTGTACGATGGCGTTTGATGATACAAATTCAAAAACTTTTAAATAAACCAAAAAAATAATGAAGAACGAAGCGTGAACGTTTGATACTGAAAACACCACGATTTTGTTATGTTGAATATAGGTACATGTGCTTGAAAGTTAAGTTACAGGGCGGCGGCGCCCTGGCTCATTTTAAGATGCCAGGTCGCTGATCTGGCCCAACCTGGCCCCACCACACCACTGGTTAGGCTTGTTTATGTCAGTTGTAACAGTTGGATGAAACGACAAAGATTTTTTTAAAAAAGCAGATTCCGTAATACTGCAACTGAAAAATACTTCACTTCGACTTTGTCCAATCAAGATTCTGAAAAATCGTACTCTTCAAATGATGATTTCGGTGCCCATTGGGAGGGGATATTATAATGAACCGAGAAGACAATTTGCAATTACATGTATAATAAAAAACTGATTTGAGCATAAAAGGAAAAGAAGTGTCCATAATATATTAGGATAGTTGTTCCCATTCTTCGAAAGTGAAGTAATAATTAATAATATATGCGATAAAAAGATAGATTTTGAAATAATGGAATAAATATGATGCGACTAGCATCCGTCGTACTAAAATGATTTACAAATTGTTATTTTTTTGTGCTTAAGCGACACAAGTTTTCAGCAAAATAAAGTAAATAATCCCATGAAACGATTCGGCGAGCCACCCTAATAACCAGTAGGCGAGCAATGGGGCATGTCTTTAATGTTGGCATCTATGTTCATATTGGTTCCAAAGTTGTGTCACTTAAAATTGGCATACTTAAAAAAAACGTTGTTTTTTGTAGACTCCATTACTATTTGAAATATGATTATATTCCCAGGCGCAATAATCAATTAACAGCCTATAATAAACTGATGTATTAATTATAATTAGAGGGTGTGGTGCACACGTAATTGAATTGTAATGCTGAGCGTCGACGCATTTGTTCGTCAGCTCAACTTGCCCGCAGCTCCAAGTAAATTATCTTGAGAAGACATTTCACGAAGAGACAGATGAAAATTTCTGCAAGTATTCAACACCAGTGTCGTGTTATTAAATACATTTTACGTATTATTGGCTATAAATAGAAAAGAAACATGCATATCAAAGAACTAGAGTTTTTTACAGTTTTACACTCTCATTTGTAGCGAAGTAGCTAAGGGTTTTTTTGTGCATCTCTTATACCAAATATATGTATTTTAATAATTTTATTATGAGACGGAATCGTTCCACTAACAAAACAATCTAACTCTTATATGAATCATCCATATTCAAAAAAAAAAACTTTTACGGACTTCTAATGGATTATCACAAGTCACAACATAATTGGCTGATTTTCAGTCACTCAACCATGTAAACAACAGACAAAATGCCTTTGGATATTTTTAAGTTAAGCTGTAGAGCTAAACATAATTTGTTTTCGATTACAAAATGGTTGTTTTTTTATAACTGATAAATTAAACACACTATATTTAAGCAAATTAATGACAAATCATTAACACTGTTAATAGTAAAATAGTTTCATCAATAATAATTTAATCAAAATTATTGATAAGGAATGTGTACTGTTTCATTATTGATGAATAATCTAACAATGCAAATGCATAGAGATTTTAACAAAAATACACAAATTATGTTATAATCTGTCGTGAATTTAGTGTTTTCCAATGTTTACACAATTCATATTTTTATCTACTCAAGGGCGCCTGTAAAGTCGGATGATAAAAGAAAGAGGAACCCTTAATCCGGTAGGTCGAGATTTCAAATTATGTTGAACAAATTCTTTTATACACCTTGAAAAATAGTCCATAAATCTAAAATAAAAGTTACATTTAATCAGAATAAATTAGATACTATATTATAGTTTTACTTTTGAAAAAAATGGTCTTCTGAGTGTATTTTTTAATGAAAGGTTAACATTTTATTAACTTCAGTGTTTCACCACACACGCAGTGGTGCAGGTAAGGGGTTCTCCTGCCCGGGGCGGTTCTTGAATTTCCCGCCACCAACATTTCCTCTAATTTTGTTTTTCAATCACTTCTATTATTATGAACTAGGAGTTTTTACTGCAGGTGGCTTAATTTTTTTTTATATATAAATATAATTTCTCAAAAAAATATTGTATTTATTTAAAAAAGAAAATACCGCCCCTAAAAATGTGGCTGCCGGGGCGGTCCACCCCTACCGCACCCCCCTTCCTACGCCACTGCACACACGGTTCCCCACCCCTGATGTAGAATCTCTAGGCTAGATTATAAAATGCAAGAGAAAAGTTATGGCATTGTTGTACAACGAGCAAGTTTGTCGCAGATTTCTAGAACATCAGCTCTAAGTTTCACGTAAGCAATGTCGTCTTTCACATAGAATAAATATTGCATAAAATATTTTTTCATACATAGGTAGAAAAGTGATACCGACCACCTTTTAAAGTTGTATTTATTTATGTGGAAAACAAACATTGCAAAACTGTGAGTTTTTTTTATAACTTTTCCGCTAGATTGACGCAAAACCGCAAAAAATAAAAATGTGTACCAAAAAGGACTGATACTAAGATCAGCTCGTGAAACTCTATTCCCCTTTGCCGGCTTGTGCGAAGCCCACTAGATTTTATCTCTCTACTCGAAAAATGTACATAAACATGCACACACAAAAACCGTTGCACACAGGTATAATAGTATAACGTCTGCGAGTATAACATTACTACACGGCGAGCCGCTCGTACACATGTACGGGTATCTACATGTACAGTCACTCGCCGCGTTTATTTTTTTACTGTCGCCCATTTTTGCCGGTAACCTATACAAATTTATGTTTGATGCCCGCTCGCAGACACCAGCACACGCTTTGCTCCACTGTACGCTCTTACATCGCTTCCAACGCGAGTCCACGCGGACTGATTCAAAAACGTAACCCGGCGATGTAGAATAAAAGAATTCTATCTCATTGGCCACATGCGGAGTCGTCTATTGGCGCAGAAGTGAAGAACGCTTATTAAAGGCGGGGTTTAACCTTTCTGCAAGTATTCATTGGGTAAGAGGCCGTTGTAGCATCTCGCGGTTGGTTTGGCATATTTTTGTAAGAGATGCAGTCCGCGTGGACTCGTTTATCTATTCGTGTTGGGTTTGAAGACTGGGGTGAGGCGGAAGGGAGTATACGGGCAATCAGTATATTTATGTGTGTGTGAATGTAGCGCTTTGCGGTATGGGTGTATAGAGGCACAACCATATTTATAAGGGTTCCGGGGGTGCAATCACGAATGCGCGAGTGAGAACGAGACAGAACACCTTCGCGGGTTATTCATTAAAAAGAGACGCACGGTGCATATTCGCTTGGCAGCCATTTTGAGGGCTTTTTTATTTTATTTTTTCCTTGGGTTGATAGGTATGTAGCTCTGGTAGGAAAAACGTAGTACGTCCGGTTGTATGCTGTGAAACGATTCGATCTTATTTATTGTGCGGGTATATTTTCGTGCTCGCGTATGAATGCTTTTTCATATCAGATGTATTGAAGCTAATATTGATGATAAATAGAAAACACATTGTGTTTTGTGTTTAGATCGAAACTTAAAGAAGCGGCTGGCAATCAAAATGATTATTTATATTTTTGATCAACTTATTCACAATATGTATATATCTATTATAACTATAATTATTTTGCTTGGATCTAAAACGACTTGGATGCAATCTTGTGATAATGTGCAGATAAAAAAAGTATATTGACATGGTACCAGTTGTATAAGCAGAAACTCTGACCATCCCTTTTGTAATGACAACAGGCGACAGTAAAAAGCTTAGTTTAATTAATGACTTTAAAAGAATAATATGTAATAATTTCCAGATATTGCGATTTGCATGCGACAACACTATTTTGGCAACGTTGTCTAAAGGCAACGATGTATTTTTTTGACGCTCAACTGTCAGCGAAGGAGTAGTTGTAAATCGACAAGGATCTTCTTTAGGCAAGGAGCCGTCGATTTGAAAAGACATATTTCGATGTAGTAATTAAATCGCAAGCCTGCGCGGGCGACAGAATTTTGTTAAAAATAGTTTGTTTTTTTGTAATATCATTCTCGATTCATTCCGGCGATATTGATTGTTGTAATTTAAATCCCATTTGTAAAAATTTTGTATAATTTTAAATAAAATGTTTGTGAATCCCTAAATAAACGCATAATTTCGTAAAGCTGAATTTCTTTTCCGATTCCTACCATCGCTGGCTCGCCTTTCGGCGAGTATGGCAGTGTGCTTCATTTACTTATTTCACACAAATTGGTTAAGTGCACTCAGAGGAATATTACGAGTCATGTCAATATATTAAATCCGCGCATATGCTAGGTATCTGTTAATACATATTACAAAAAATAAACATATTCATAGGTATGTTGCTATGTAATGTAGGTACCCAAGTAAAACAGACCCTCGCAAAGGAGACGAATAAATAAGCGGTAATACTTAATGTGTTATTGTTGACTAACAACTAGGTAAGTATTCGATAAAGAATATTTGTATAAGTGTCTCCAACTTTTCACCAACATTGACAGAATTCTTAAACTTATATAGGTATGTAAATTCTCCTAACCTTAATTTAAGTATAAATAAACATTTTTTCACTATCGTCTGGGATTATAGGCAGACAAACAAGTGATATTTTTTTTGCAGATTTTTAAAACAATCTAAAATAGCACATTCTCGCATACCTCTTAAATTTATTTTAATATTGGGACCGAATTCATCATAGAATTTTATGCAATGGTAACATAAATAAGCAATATTTATTCTAATACATAAAAAGAGATATTTAAATATCGTGATTATTGAAAATCAAGATTATTTCAAAACCTGTTTTTTGATTTAACATCTTCTGCCAGGATAACGATATAATGTCAGTACATATTTTTAATCTTGCTTTTAGGTCAAAATCTCAAATTGTGACGGGTGGTTTACAATTTACATTGTAATTCACGACAGAGCGAATTGGTTATCTCGGGGTATGTCTTCTGTCGGTTTTACTTATGGTTACACGTGTTTCTCATTCCTGGAAAGCAACGTCAGCTCAGAAAAGAGAATTGTTACAGAAACTGTTCACAAAACATAAAATATTGACTGTATGGTTTTTAAATATTCAAAAATGATAGATACGTTCACTCAATAATGCAAAAATTGTAGGTAAAATTTGTAAATTTTTAAATACAATTGTAGATAAAAGGAATTGTAAATGAGTTTTAGTTTATTTTTAATTAATGTACTATCGATTTTTTTTATTTTAATTTATAAATACCGGTACATGATATGTAATATCCGTTAATAACAAACATTTTCTTTGCAGATTGCTGAAGTATGATATGCAGTGTATTTAGTTGCTTAATATTTATTTAAATTCAGAATTTACACTCAAAATGAGTTTCAAAGATACTTAATTAAAAAAAACACTAAATGGAAAACCTGTTTCATAAAATCTGGAATACTTGGTTTGTTCCTATTTTGAATATCTCTTCAGAAAGAAGTTCAATAAAGTCATTTTTTCTTTATGAATTCTAGTTTTGCTGAACTATAAACAATAATCAAATACTTCGATTTTTGCAAATCGTTATGGGTAGGTATTATCGTATCGTGGATATTCTGTATAACTTTTTGACTACAACAAACTATTATGGGTTGGCTTTGGCTTAAAAAGTTTTGACTAAATTATATTAAGTTGCATCCGTTAATTTCCGAAATATCTTGGTGAGAGCTTTTTTCCAGTGTCTATGTATAGTATTTTATTATAAAATCTTGTTTTAAACAGGATCATTATTCGAAATGATGACAATAGCTCCTATGATAACATAATCTTTGTTTTCTCTACATTAGTAATGTTAAAAAAATGATTCTCTCCGATAATGGGCCCCCGCATTACCGCTAAAGAAAAAAAACAAATGACTGACAATGATAGAGATTTAAAAGCGACCGATTTTCTTATTAAGTGCATCACAGCGATTACGCGCTGTCTATCATCATAAATAAGAATATTCGCGGCTTTAAATCACAAATAGGAGACGAAAGGTCGTAACCGAGAGAGGATAATGCAGTTTGCCTAGACAAATAATCCATCACAATATTTTATTAAGTCGAATATTGAATTATGTAATTACTGCCTAGCAATAACCATCTTCTCATAAATTTGAAAATCTTTACACAAACCTCGGTATACCTCAAAAATCCATTTGAGTCCGCATGTCTGAGGAACTTTCTGTGTGGTTTTCAAAATACTGTATTATGAAAAAAAAAAAAAAAGTTTTGATAAAAGTTGTTCAACTAATATCAACTGTATATAATTGTATGTAATATAATTGATTTTTTAATGTTTTGCACATTTCTGACGAACGAATAATAAAATTACAGTATATCCCGTTGTGCACCTTCGTTTTTGTTGCACATTTTTTTGTCGCTCTGCCCAAACACTTCATTGTGTGTGTGAATGTTAATACTGATGTCGTTACCCAAGGACCTGTGTGCCACTGCATTTTTTTGGTAAAATATAAGTGTGGTATAATCAAAATCTTTTTCAAGATATATTTGGCAATGTCCTCTTCACGAAGAAACCACAACGTTTCTGATTGTTGAACAAATTAATGCGATAAAGATTCATTAGCTATTTCTAGAAAATATATGAACGAATTTTCATTCGGTAATTAATACGAGCTTTGGCTTTTCAATATTAAGTTTTGGTTATTCATAGAATTTATAAGTATGTATAAATAATAATTACGTACATACATTCTTATGCCTTTCCTTAATGTATTCTAATATTTTAAAAATTAGATTTAATAAAACTAGTAAAATTATTTTAATTATCACCACAAATATTTTTGATCATTAATTAGGTATGGATTAATAAAACAATACCCAATCACGAAGCCTATAATAAGTTATGTAGAATAAGTACAAAAACCGTTTTATTTTCAAATATAATGACTTCCCGCCAAGAATTGACAGTTGACACCTTAACCTTTGAGTGGTGAGTTAATTTGTACCAAAGTAGGGCTTTTCTTATATTTTGATTATTTGTAGTACTGTAAAAATATAAAAACCTTTTTTTTGGATACGGACCAATCTGGGAAGAATATTAGTTATTATTTCAAGAAGTAAATATTTTTTTTAAATTATAAAACTCATGTGCCGCTCTACAGACGTCGATTTCAGAAAGGAATCGATCCCAAATAGAATTTTACGCTCAATATTATATGGCTATTGGCTACCGATTTGTTTACAAATGTTACCCTTTTTTAAAAAACATTTTCTTCAATTGCTATACAAAATGGAAATAATGTGGTGGCCAAAAGTCACTGGTGGATGTGTCTAGTATCCATATCTGAAGAAATAACAAAAATTCAATAAAAAAGATGAGAATGGCAATAGATAATAGATGACAGGCTACTCCAACGTACGGGTACGGTTATGTCATTCCATGTACTGCTTTTCATTTGTTTCAGAAGCATTCATCTAATTTAGAAGTAAAAGTCTTGTGTGGTAAATAATAACCAAGGAAGATGACATGGTTCATAATGTCAACACAGCCGATCCAATCTCCATTTGAGTGAAATTTTCTGGCAATCAAAATTTATTTACTGAACGATCAAAGATTGTATACCTATACAAGAATCCAATTATATTTTATTGTACCTGATGAAATATTTTTATTTTTCGATCAAGGTTTTGTTGTACTAGGTATTAATCTCGGTTATACAAATATATTTATTTTAATTACTGGCATATTTTGTAAGACAAGGTTCTAAGTGTCGACTTTTGGCCAAACTAAAATAATAATGAGGCAGTCTTGAGCGTAGCATTATCTACATGCTGTATTAATATGAGGTCGAAATTTTGCTTAAATTTCCAATAAGCCGTAGTTTTATGTGCGCGTCGCAAGATACCTGTGGTTTCAACTTGATCGCCCGAAGATGTCGAAATTTGAAACCCGGGTCGTTAGTCACAAAACTTGTTCGAATGTACATAGGTTTAATAATATCTTTTTTATTTTGATAATTTTATTCCTTTATTTTTTTTCAATTATCTGATTTTGATCATTTTTTTTTATTCTTCAGCACAATGGTGTTATTTTTTTACCATATCGTCGATGCATATCAAATATGGTCTATGTGACGAAAGTGCATTCCGAGATAATCGATAAAAACTGTTTAAAAAAAAAACGAAACGGAAAATAACACTTCTATTAATGAAGAAATTAGGGGAAAAAATATTTATTCAATGTAAATTTACATTTATTACAAAAAAATACTATTTTGAACAAGAAAATAAAATTTTATTGCGTTTTTGGCACATGGTTCATATTCTATGCACAGTTTTAGTCACATGAACCATTTTTAATACCAGCTGTCAAAATATTTCAAATTTGATAACTAATCTAGTATTTGATAACTAATCTAGTGTCTAGGTTAACAGAAATAGTGTATGAGATTATACATCAATAAATTGATGACAACTTTATGAACATACTATAACCATGGAATTGCGTAGTTATATGACATTTTTATAATAAAATAATATATTCATGTTTTGTTTTGGCAAACATGTTTTCTCCGTCTTCCCATTAGGTATTTACACTTATCATTAAGTCAAAACAACACCCAGAATTGTAGCATCCCTATTTACAAAAAAAAAACGTATAAAACATGTTGGCTTTGCAACGGAGATCAAACCCATATCATCCAGACAAATGAGTAAGTAGACCATAAGTGTATAGAGGCCGTAATTTATTTCTTACTTCCTTCTTTTATAATATTGGTAACATGCATACTAGAGGTCTGCACGGGCTGAAATTTTACAAAATTACCCGGTCCGAGCCCGAAAGTCTCAGACCCGACCCAGCCCGGGCCCGAGTCTAATACCACAATTGTTACCCGAGCCCGACCCGAAGCCCGGATTTATACTCAACAGACCGAAAAAAACCCGTTTTTTACAAATTTACAACAATTGACGAATCACTATAGAACTAGTAATAATTTAAACCATCATGGCTAATTTATGGCATGAAAATATTCTGATTTTTTTTTCTGAAGCACAAATTCCTTATTCGGGCCCGACCCGAGCCCGAATCTCAATTGTGCTTACCCGCCCGAAGCCGGCCCGCGGGCCAGGTTCGGGCCCGTGCAGACCTTTAATGCATACTAATCATTTCTATTGAAAACACAAAATCATTTTAATGATATTTTAATTTCAAAGCGTACAAATTAAGCAAGTTATAATAACTATAAATGAGAGCAACATAAAAAAGTGTTTTTTATAAAAAAAAATGGCATTATTAATTGGAAAACAATTCACAACACAAAAACAAAAAAAAAAAGTTTTTGCTTCTACAATTCTTACATGGACGTTATGGAATCATACAAAGGGTGATGATCTTTGTCTATTATAAGCTTTAATTCTTGCAAATGTCTGAATTTGGAGTGAGTCATGGCAAGGGGTCTGTTATATTGAGGCAATGGGGGGACATAGTCAGTCTTGCGGCGTTGAGGCAACTCTAGCCAATCCCTCGACTGATCTAATTTTGTATAAACTATCCTCTGACGGTAAGTATTTCAGAGCCCTTAAATCTGTGACAACAGGATCCCTTACTTTTTTTCCTGGTCTCAGAGATGTTAAATTTGTTTTCAATGTTTCATAATTTATTAATAAAAACAATAATCCTTTGTACTTCATTCCACTTTATTTAATATGTCAGGACCGGTTTCGCTCATTGCGAGCATTGTCAACTGATAAGAAATATAATTTAACAATGCTATTTATACAAAATTGAAAAGTTATACACAACAGTTGGCATTGAAAAAAAATTGCCAATTATGCCATTGTTAAATTATATTTCTTATCAGTTGACAATGCTCGCAATGAGCGAAACCGGTCCTGACATATTAAATAAAGTGGAATGAAGTACAAAGGATTATTGTTTTTATTAATATAATGCCTTTCCACCAAGTATTGACAGTGAACACCCTAAAAGTGATTTCATAATTTAAAAAGAAATCAGAGTGAACATTTTCAATATCGTACGGCTTTTTGTGTCGAGTTATTTGCATGTGTGATACATAATCACTTGGAGAATATATCGGGGGCTTGAAGTAATGCTCCAGCACCGAATGTTCATTATCAGCTTCCATCATAGTGTGGCCCTTCTCCAAAAAATCTGCTCTAGACTCTAGAGTGAAATCAATCAGTCAGTCACTCTAGAGTCTAGAGTGACTGATTTCAGTTTTGAGTAGTCACTTAAAGCACTTCAACTTCCAAAAACTGTGGAATATGTGCAGGCAATCCTCTTCTATTATTTTATGACGACATACATTGTGTAAACATCTTATTCCCATAGACTTTGCTTGCTTTGATTGGCTTTATTGATATTTTCCGCAATGCTTTTTATAACCAACATACTCTAGCCCCGAGACTCTACGTTTCTGATTTTTTTTTAATTTTCTGAACAACTGAAATGTCAGAATCCACTTGTAAAGAAGTATCCATATCACTTTGTGGGATCCACTCTTTTGATGATTCACACAGCAATCTGTTTCCAGGGATATCTTCGTATGGCACGGGGTAAATGTCAACTTAACCCTCCAGAGACGAGAGCTTTTTTCCGATAAAAAAAATATTTTCTAAGCCATATTGAAGTCACGGATAACTTTTATTCCTATCCAAAATTAAAAAAAAAAAAACGCAAAGTCGTTGTGTAGAAACCCCGCATGACTATATGGTCATGCTCATCCTTTTATTACCGTGTAATATTGAGTACGGACAGTAGTAAGGACAAAAGTGACCGTATGGGCTTGCAAACATTCGGGGTTGAAATATAGCTAAACGTGATTTTTTTTAAAATATTTACAATTTGACCTCTTTAGATCAACATAATTTCAAAACAAATATATTAGCAAAATAACTGTAAATAATTTTATGTTTTTATAAAAAAATATCTAACAGTTTCAAAAAGTAAATTAAAAAAAACGGAAATTCAAAAAATCACATGTTCTTTTGGAGACCGTTCCTGTTCCTACGGCTGATGACTAACTGTAGTCCGTACCCTTCTTAACCAAATATGAGCAAAAGCAACGATATTCAGGTAGAAAAAGTATAAATAGTGGGATCGATAGACAACGGTGTTTTGTGTGACCATATGGTGACGCTCGTCCTTGGAGGGTTAAACATTCATAACTTCTGATACAGAACATAGTATCTCACATAAACGTACAACCTCTAGTGTGCGGTGTTGGTACAATCTAGAACAAAATCGGTATTTTAAATATATGAATTCATTCTTTCTTGCTAATTTCAATGCAGTAATACAAATAGGAACTCACTTAAAATCGCTTGCAGCTTGTCAGCGAACGACAGCGATAATGTATTTATATATTTCCCTTGTTAGTCAGAGAAATGTGCTTTCGTGGAAAGCACATTAAAAATGAAATATAAATTTCACAGTACACAGCACTATGACAGTAAGAAAGTAAATTATTGTGAAAACCTATAGTTAGATACAGTGTCGGCCGGTCAATGTGGCATTGGATCAATGCACCCCTTGTATATGCAGGGGCGGCTAAATTTCATAAAATATTATTCAAACATAACATTTATACCATTTACTCATTTTAAATTCTTCATGTATTTTTTGTCTATAGATTTATTTTATCATAGACAATTTTTAATATTTATTATAGACAATAAAAACATGAAGAATTTAAAATGATTGAATGGTATAAATTGTATGCTTGAATATTATTTCATGAAATATAACCGCCCCTGCATATATATACAAGGGGTGCATTGATCTAATGTCACATTGACCAGCCGCCACTGGTTATATACCAAGCCAAGATACCTTAAAGACATCATAGCCAGAAAATAGTTTCAATGCTTCGTCAAATATAATGGGTTTCTCGTATTGCTGTAGTTTTATTTTAGTAATAATAATTTAAAAAGTAATAACTTACCGCTTATTTATAAACCAAATGGTCACAAACAGTAAAACAATGATATAAAGTGTGTTTTCTACACTTATTCACCCCAAAAACTTTCAAGCGAACAAGGCCGGAAGAACTTGACAACGGTCATTGAAGTAATTAATGTAAAATATGAACCATGTGACCATTAACCTGAACTAGCTACGTATTAAATATGGCGCATGTGCAGTAAGATCACATGGTTCATATTTAAATGCAAAATTTTGAATGTTGGCACATAGTTTGTTTTCTATCTCCTTTGATATTTTGAATTATTACACGGTTCATAATTCAGAAGATGGAGAAAAAAAAAGAAAAAGAACGGTATATTTAGCTCATTTTCGTAAAATTGTCACATATACCATATTTGATGTGCATCGACGATATGATGTTTTGTATTCTTTCAGTGTGGTATTATTACATTTAACAATATTAACTCAGTACTTAATGGTATCAAACACAAATTACGAAAAAAAAACTAATTTTCTTATTTATCCTCCATTTTTAAAAAATATATTTTCTCCAATAATAATGATCACATTAGATATCTTCCATAGAATTCTTTTTATTTTAATATAAAAAGCGTAAGTCTGTTTTTTTTAATCACCTTTGCGAATACAAATTTCAGTTAGAACCTTGTAGCACTGGCGGTTTGTTTGAATTTCAGATGGACAAGGTTCTAATAGAAGTTCAATATTTTATTAATAGTTATATCATGCCAGTACTATCATTGATATATACAATCAAAAAGAAGCTTGGAAACATATACAATTTTCAAAAAACAAGCATTCAAAATTTCAAATGCCCATATCTTTTTTGGTGCAGCTGTCCACATATAACCTTGTAGTACTCGGCTCGCGATATGCTTAGGAGTCTTAGGACTTAAAAACAAATGATTTAAAATGTTGATTTAGGATTGGTATGCTTGCAATACAATGATCTTAATATTTAGACGATTTAAAATTTTGTCTTAGTTATGTGTAGGGTATCCAATCCCAGAGCCTTTTTCCTATTCCGGGATTTTGGGATTGATTAATCTTCAACCCGGGATCCTTGGATCCCGGGATTAGGATTAGCCCACCGAGGAATTTGAAATCCTCGATTTCGTATACTTTTCCCCGGATTATCTCCAAAACTCGTTTTTTTTTTAGCTTACCGAGGAATTTGAAATCCTCGATTTGGTATACTTTTTCCATACTTCATCTCCGAGAGTCGATTTTTTTCCAAAATCCTATCAGTTTTCGGGATTTGCTCAGGATTTCGGGATCAGAAAATTGGACGGGATCCCGGGATTGGATTCCCTAGTTATGTGTATATTATTCACTTAAATGAAAAAACGTATATGACAAGATGTTAGCTACAGTATCATTTAAAAGATAAATCATTTACAGGCGTAAACCTAAACTATGAAAAAAAAATTAGCTGAGGTAGGTAGGTAGTAGGCCGACAATTTTCAGTCGAAATTCTTCATTGTTATATTGTGTTTAGGATTTCGTATTTATAAGCAACAAAAAAAGACAAAGCCTTCGTGGAAGTTCGCTTTCGAAAATGACTGTTGATAAAAAACGCCATTGATTTTGTTTAAATATTCTTGTTTTATGTGGTCTGTCTGATATCTCGACTAAGGCAATTCTTTGGCACGTTTCATCGACTGTGATTATATTATTTATTCGGATAATTCGTTTTAAAAAATCTTTAAAAATGCTATTATACTTCAATCAATAACATTTGAGATTTAGTAAATTTGGTCTGACGATGATTCTCAAAGAATCAAAATAAACACGTTAGATCCACTAACAAAACTAGTAAAATGAAAAATAGTAAGGGAATAAAAAAATACTTGAAAGATATTCAAGGAGAATCTTAACAATATCGGTAAATTCGTTTTAAACGGTATCATATATATTTAATTATATCGACGCGCACTCAATAAACGATTGTTCTACTAAAGGTTTATTTATATACAGGAGCACGCTAGAGATGGCCGTTGATATTTTCATATTTTTACGTCTTTCGTTGTTAACAGCTTATAGTTTAAATTATTTATTAAATTATCATGTTGCAATTACAATTTGATAAATTGTGTTCAATATTTGATAATCACATTGTTTGCATTTATCAAGTGAACGTATAATATGAAGGTATTACTTGCAAATCCAGCTTATCCAAAGTTGCTGAAACATGAACCATGAATGTAATTTTTTACCACTTTTTTTTTAAACCATGTCCGCTCCCAATGTGGAGCATATGGACTCCTAATGGAGTTTATCTCAAGACATGTGTTTCTACGAGAACTGCTTGTTACTCAGTTGCTCAACCTCACTTTTTCCAGAGAGAGTAGGGATAGAAGGATAGGGCTAGGACAGGATTAGTGGTAAACTAATCGCTCTCGATACGCCCCGTTCATAGGATAGGATGGGTGAGAGGGTGGAATTCAAGACATCATATACATCCATGCCTTTGAACAGAAATTCATAAATCGATTGAAAATGAATGTATGTAATTAACATAAATGAATGTAATTTAGTAGATAAAAATATTTTTTGAAGGTATTTTTAGAAATCAGCACCAAAAATGGCTTGAAAACATCCAAAATATCATTTCAAAGTAATGTAAGACTTAAAAAACTTTTAAATGAACATTGTTTTTCAAAATGAAATTCATGTTTCAAATTTTTTAACCATTTTGAAATAAGCCGTGTTTGCAAGTAATACCATCATATATGAGTATCAGTAAGATAATAAAAGTATATAATACTGTGTATGTCGATTTTCAATATTAAATACATGTATGAATGATATTTCTTTTCAATATAATCAAAAAATATCGGCCCCATTACAATACAGCAGAATTTTATATTTTTTTCTGATATACATATTTTCTTTGAGAAATAATCCATGGTGGAAGTATGTAGCTAAACTGACATAAATTTTGAATTTTTCGTATCCAATTTATTTTATACTACAACCAATTATGTACTACTGATATAATTCAATTCGATAATATAAATATTTTAGATTCTTAGATTTCAATCTAACGAGAATAAAATCATTTCTTATTTTATTTCAAGATATTGTTCGCATTTTAAATGAATATTAAATGTATTAAATTATGAAATTCACATCTCTAGCAATATATTATAGTAAAACTATTTAACGGAATAACTTCTGGAATAACGTCTGGCAATCGAAATTAGCATCTTACGTAAGGTATAATAAGGTCTAAAATAGCGTACTAAGTCAGCGTAGGTAAGAACTTTTTATACGCATTTATGAGGGATTTTTTGTTTGCGTGGGGGTGGGGCGTTTTTTAGGAAGCAAAACATACTCCGTTTGTGTAAAGTATGCACGTATAACAGGAAAGAACCACAATATCAGTTGGGATGAAATTGAGGAGAACAAATCAGGGTTGCAGGGCAAGGCGAACCGTTGGAAGACCGCGTCTTCGCTGGATGGATGTGGTGCTACAAGACCTGCGAGTACTGGAAGTCAATGACTGGCGTAAGAGGGCAGAGGATCGATTGGAGTAAAGGAAATTGATTGAGGCGGTCAAGTTCTTCCTATCCACACATGTACACCCAATCCTCTTTTTATGCGATTTTTAAGCGAAAATTCAATACGTTTGTTAAAAAAATGGCGAACGATTATATAATATTTCGCAACTAACTGCGATAGCAGTGAATAACTTATATATTAAAAAGTGAATACAATTATGCATGTTTTCATCAGTGGCGGATCCAGAAATTGTCCCAGGAGTGGGGCGTTAAATTTGAAAAGGAACATGATACACAAATAATACATTAAAATAATATATCTGTATAAAAAACAGTCAATACATAATTAAGTATGTATTCCATAAAACATAGTAAACTAAACAATCAAAGAGCTCATTTCACAATAAAGCTTTAATAAATTATAAAAATAAATTCTCCTTAGGGAGGGGGCAAGGCTCCCATACCCCCCCCCCCAGGATCTGTCAATGATTTTCATATGTATCTATTTCTCATTCTATGTTTGTATTAAATGTATAAATTAATGGTTAATATGTGAAAAAAGTCTTTTTTTGCTCGTATATAATTTTCTGGAATCAATTTATCGCGTAAAAAATGGATTGGGTGTATGTACTGACAATTTGAACATATTACTGGCGTCTTATTTAATGTACTAACGAAAAAATAAACAGAATGTATTATAATATCAGTATAATACCTATAATCCATTCTGTTGCTTGGATAAGACGTTAGGTTAGGTAAAAGGTTTCCATTTTTAATGGATTCACTGCATTTCATTATTTTATTGGGTACCTTTAAATGGCTATAAATGCCTTAATGTATGCGGTTGAATCTAAAGAACTCTGACAAAATGTTTATTCGAAACGTTTTAAATCTTACAGGGCAATAAACGCTGGGAACTAATAGATTTATTAAATTTATGTTACATATTTACTTTGAGCGGCTTGTGAAATTTCGTATCCATTACTCTTCGTGATCGAGATTCAACTTTTGATTAAGATCGAAAATGGTTTGTTTAATACATATAATTATTAAATATAAATCAATCATAATTCATAATATAGTACGTATTGAAACTGGACATTAAATAAATTCATATTTTGTAATAATTTTAAATAAAAGTCTATGGTTATAATTGTTGTTATTACCATGTAGGTATATCGTATTTATTTGAATTAATCAGGTTGGTGCATTTTTTAGACTTGCTTGGGTTTTATATACGTTTATAGGACATTGCAATTTCCACGACCACCCGCCTCGGTCATTCATACATTTGCCACTAACAAACGTTTCTCGAGGTGTGATAAGTTTATGCGTATGTTCAATTTTTAGTGCTGAGATTGTCTCGGGAGCAGTTACTCGATACTCTTGCACAAGACTGCTTGTTAGTGGGTTGTAAGTCCGTAGCATATTTACCGACGGATTTCCTACCTGTAAAGGCCCATAAACTGTTATATGACAGAGTTTCTTAGCTGGAGCATAAACCTGGGAGGTGATTTAATATTTTTATAAATTTAAGGGGGGCGTTGCTTTAGTCTCATTGGGCGTTTGCATCATTGAATACCGGTATGGAGCGATCAGTTATATCTGTCAATCCTTTTGAGATGACTGCGTTTTTTTACTTGCGTATCCGAATTATTCCGCATTCAATTATGCTATTGTTATGTAATAAATAGGCACCGATTTAAATATGTACATTTCATGAAATGCATTATACATAGGTACCTGCGTAAACAATAGTGTAGGGTAAATTTTAGCAAAGTATATATTGTTATGCTATGAGATGCACTGCACATGTAATACGACAGCAAATATGTTGTATTATATGAGTCTGTGAACATTCTTTTTTTTTTCTAATATACGAATAAACCTACAATTGTGTGCGCAACATACAAGTCGAGCGAGCAACACAAATTGCTTGCATTAATTAATATGGTACAATCGCAATAGACGTACATCAAAAAGTGCATACTCTATTCGAACGGAGTTCATGTTGCTTCCTAAAAAACGCCCCACTTCCCCGCAAACAAAAAACCCCTCTTTGCAATAATATATTGCTAGAGATGTGAATTTCATAATTTAATAAATTTAACATTCATTTAAAATGCGAACAATATCTTTAAAGAATGATCTTATTCTCGTTAGATAGAAATCTAAAAATCTAAAATATTTATATTTATATTATCGAATTGAATTATATCAGTAGTACATAATTTGTTGCAGTATAAAATAAATTGTAAACGAAAAATTCAAAATGTATATGATATCAGTTTAACTACTTACTTCCACCATGGATTATTTGTCAAAGAAAATATGTATATCGGAAAAAATATTTAAAATTCTGCTGTATTGTAATGGGGCCGATATTTTTGATTATATTGAAAAGAAATATCATTCATATATGTATTTAATATTGAAAATTGACATACACAGTATTATATACTTTTATTATCTTACTGATACTCATATATGAGTGTATTACTTGCAAACACGGCTTATTCCAAAATGGTTAAAAAATTTGAAACTTGAATTTCATTTTGAAAAACAATGTTCAATCAAAAGTTTTTTAAGTCTTACGTTACTTTGAAATGATAATTTGGATGTTTTCAAGCCATTTTTGGGGCTGATTTCTAAAAATACTTTCAAAATTTATTTTTATCTACTAAATTACATTCATGGTTCATGTTTCAGCAACTTTGGATAAGCTGGGTTTGCAAGTAATACCTTCATATACGTTCACTTGATAAATGCAAACAATGTGATTATCAAATATTGAACACAATTTATCAAATTGTAATTGCAACATGATAATTCAATAAATAGTTTAAACTATTATTAACAACGAAAGACGTGAACATATGAAAATATCACCGGCCATCTCTAGCGTGCTCCTATATATAAACCTTTAGTAGTACATTCGTTTATGGAGTGCGTGTCGATATATTTAAATATGTATGATACCGTTTAAAACGAATGTACCATTAATATTGTGCAGATTATTTTTTTTCACAATTTTTGTCAACTTGAGCTGACTCAGTTCAAGTTCATCCGTGCACTTGAACGCCTGAAGATGCCGAAAGGCGAAACCCGGGTCGTTATGGACAAAACTTGTGTGAATTTACATAATTTGAACGATTAAAATTTAATATTGAAATTTCACCAAGCACCTTCAGTCGAAATCTTTAATTTAGTGAGATAGTTAATTGGAGCGATGATGTGAAAAATATTAAAAATATAAACAAAACTGTGATTTTGAAATTCATTCTCTGGCCATTTGGAAATGCGATTTCCCGAAGAATAATTGATGGAGAGGCATATTTTTGATCAGTCTGCAGATTTTGAATAGAGAAAATTAAATAGCAGTTAATTAATAGCTTAAAAATCTAATATACTCGACTTATACCAATTAGTGACAAAAATATGTTCACAAATATGCGACAAACATTATTGTGATTTGAAAATTTTAGCTGCCGAAAAAGCGTTCAAACATTCGACGATTTTTAAAACTTAAGGCTCAGTTATCAAAATTAATTTATTAATATTTCAGTTTAACTGGATATTTGTGAAATCTTTTAGGTATCGAGCTCTGAATGTGAACGAGAATTTAGTCTGGTGAACTCAATTAAATCAAAATCAAGAAACAGAATAAAAGCTCATCACATAGCATGAAAATAAAGTCATTCATTTTATTCGGTGAAAGTGTTAATTTAAAAGTAGAGTAAAAATATTTGGTAGGTAGAATAGATAAGAGAGAAAAAATTATATATGTAAATGTATGTATATATATAGTAGAAAGAACCTCAATTGAGAAAAAAAAGTGTGTAAATATTTCGTTATTTCCGTGTCACTACAAATAACATATAAGTTATATTTTAATTTTATTAGCCATATTAAAGTTATATTTGTGACGGTACATACCTAAATTTGAAGGGGGTATTCTAGCCTAGAATTTTAAAAAAATCGATTTTTTAAAATTTTGAAAAATTTAATTATTTTCCGAGTTACAGTGATTTTGATGACAGCAACTAAGCTGGTCCGACCGGAACAAATCGAAACTCAAAACATTAATCGCGTTTTTCTCGAAACTACTTTTGTCAAGCTGGCGTGCATAATATCTCAAGTTCTACCAAACTGATTTATTTGAAATTTTGTGTTTAAATCTTTATATACATCCTTCTATAGCCCGTGGCATATTTAAGTCAATTTTTTTTTTTAATATTACTATTACTATACTAAAAATTTGAAACTGTTAAACGTGAAAATTGTTTTTTTTCAAACGGCTGCCAATTTGTAATTTTTTTGTTGACTTTTCCGAGGTAGGGGTGATAGCGACATTTTTAATAATTAAGAGTCCATTAGATTTTATTTTTCAAATAACCAGAAGGGTTGGAATCATGTACGCCAGGACACAACTTTTTTTTGGCCCCTCCCTTTACCAGCCAATAATGGATGCTAAGAAAATTATTTGTTTTTTTTTTACAGAGCTCGAAAAAAATACCTGAAATTTGTGCCTCTAGACTAGAATACCCCCTTAAGATATATTTTTATCGCCAATACAAATAAATATTATCTTGGGTGTAGTGTTTTAGGACTCTAATAGGATCAAGTACCAAGTTATCGGATAAGATTTTTATATAATTTTTATGAAATTCATTGTTTACTAGTTTTTTTCATTAGCTCAGGGGTCATAAAACTTTTTAAGAATCGGGCCTGATAATTTTTTCATTGAATCCTAGTAACATTAATATTTTGTACGTGTAAAATATGTAATTATTGAAAATCAGGGGCCGGATTGAAATCTTTAGAGGGCCGGATCCCAGCCCGTGGGCCGTAGTTTGGTGATCGCTGTTTTAGGTGCATGGTATTGCAAATTTATTTTTTACCGTCAGTGAGTTCCTTCCTAGATACATATTTGCGCACAATTTTTATTTTTCTGAAAATTTTCTGCACACAGATGTTGATGGTCACACACGCAATAGAAAAATTAGAGGGAATGTTGCTGTGGAGTCGTTAAAATTAAAACGAATCCAACTGCGACTCTTAATTTGGCTTAGAAAAATAGTATTATCTCTCTTGTAATAGAGTACAGTTTTGTCAATCATTGTAATTTTGTATTCCCAAAACAATAAATGTAAGGATGATTTTGTATGTTAATAAAAAAATACATTCGTATAAATTAGCACACTCTTATTTTTGTAAAAGTTGTGCATTATAAATATTCAAATAATAAAAACAGAAGGTCAGATTGGAGTCGGAGCCGATCAATGTCTGATGATTTCAACTCCATAGCCATGATTATATTCCATCTAGGGCATCCAATCCCGTTATCCTGACCAATCTTCGATCGTCTTAGCATCAGTGGTGAAGTGGTAAATAAATAGGTACCAGGTCGGTCATTGATTTCCTCCCTATTTTTTTTTGTTTTTTTTTTATCCGTCCGAAGTTAAAAAATCACAAGTTTTAACAATTAAATCAATTTAAAAAAACGCGTTTTTTATTAGGTATTTCTTTACGTTACAGGTGTACATTTTTTTTTGTAAAATCCGTCGGGTGGTTCAATTTTTTAATTTAATTTTTAATTTTAGTATTTTGAATATGTGTATGTACTTATGTACTTAAAAAATATGTTACAAGTCAAACAGGTGACAGGGTGGCGCCCTGACTCATTTACAGGTGCCAGGTCGCCAAACTGGCTCCACTACACCACTGCTTAGCACTAATCCCGGGATTCACTTTAGCATGCAAAAATCTTTAAGTAGAGCTTAAAAAAGCTCCATTCTGGACGTAACTTTTTCAAAGGATGGAGCTAAATAAAATATATGTCAATTCGTTACCTCGAGTTGACAAAAATTCTGGAATCTCCTAATTACCCACTGTCTTCGGCAATGATCTCAAGCAAGTGTGCCATGATATGATGGTGCATGATCAATCTCAGAATCCCGGATTCACCAAAAGGATCCGGGATTAGATGTCCTAATTCCAACGATGACGACATGGTTAAAATAGCGGGTGGCATTATGTGGAATCCTATGTAAACCAGAGAAACTTCTGATAAAGGTTATAATTTCTGTCATATTTACCTAATATTTTTCAATTCTCCGTAAATATTGTGTTGGATTTATGTATTGCTTGTTGGTAAACAGGTAGGAAGCAAATAGCAATGTGGAGCCATTGTTTACATAACTATTTGGCCAGAGTCACCATACACCGGTCTCTGGCTACTGACGGCTGGCATCGGTGAGTTTGCGGTTCATTGAGGCACTAACAGTGGCTACATTATGTTAGCCACTCTTTGTTCTACACAAGTGCCACGTTAATTGAATTATCGTTCCACGTAGGGCATACAGCCTGCTTCAAGCTGAAACCGGTTAACCGGTTTATCGCATGTTTTGAAAAAACCTGAAACCCGGTATATTTCACTAGGTTAACCGCGTTCTATCAAAAATACTCATAAATGCGTATAAAAGATTCTTACCGTACGCTATTTTAGGCCTTATTATACCTTACGTTAGATGCTAATTTCGAATGCCAGACACCCAATTCCGTAAAATAGTTTTACAATAATATGTTGCTAGTTATGTGAATTTTATAATTTAATAAATTTAATATTCATTTAAAATGCGAACAATATCTTTAAAAAATGTTTTTATTCTTGTTAGATAGAATTCTAAGCATCTAAAATATTTTTATTATCGAATTGAATTATATCAGTAGTACATAATTAGTTGTAGTATAAAATAAAATAAAAACGAAAAATTCAAAATTTATATGATGTCAGTTTAAATACTTACTTCCAAGAAAATATGTATACCAGAAAAAAATATTAAATTCTGCTGTATTGTAGTAATAGGGCCGATATTTTTGATTATATTGAAAAGAAATATCATTCATATATATATTTAATATTGAAAATTCACAAACACAGTATGTTTACATACTTTTATTATCTTACTGATACGCATACTGACGTGTATAAAGTTGTATACATTGTGATTACCGAAAATAAACTGTGGGTTACGTACTTTTGCCTTTCCACAGTCGATGAGGATATTGAAGAATAATCTACTTCTATCCCAAAGTTGTCCATATCGTCAACAATTATTTATTAAAATATGGAATGCTTCTTATGTGCACGTCACACAATAGCTTTGACGAAGCCATTGATAGGAATACCATATAATTATTATGTATTATTTTTAATCGTATGCAATTGTACGATTAATAATCGACCAATATAATCGATTATACATAACATTATTATACATATGGTCCGTGTTTTATTGTCTAAAAAATAAAATGTTCTTAAATATTTATTATAGACAGTAAATAAATGAAGAATTTACAATGATTGAATGGTATAAATGTTATGTTTGAATATTATTTCATGAAATATAGCCGCCCCTGCATATACAAGCGGTGCATTCATACAATGCCACATTGACCGGCCGCCACTGGGTATGTGTTAAAACCAAAGAGAGAAAACTACATCACTTCGGAATATTATCAAATACAATCATATGACAAATTACATAATATAGTTAACTATATGATTCAGGATGCTGATCACATCCTTTGGGAATGTCCAGACTTAAATAACGAACGGGAAAAATTGCTCAAGACGATACGACTATCTGTCGGATCTGGTTGCATCGAAGGCAAATTATAGGGCATTTAAAGAATTCTCCGCGTCATTTGGAAAAAAAGTTGAGTTAAATAGATAAAATCTCATATTTTCAACTGCACTTAATTATTAATTAACTTTTAATTTCTGCACACTGTAGTGCATGCAACCAAGTCTTGAAGAATTTCTTCTCGGGACATTTCTGGCAAAATTTTGAACACGACTTACGTTGTTACGCTACGGAATACACCCTATAAAAGAGTGTGAAGCCGTAGCGGGTGGTGGTGGGTAAAACGTTGAGTACCCTAGGGAATTAAAAAAAAAATATATATATAGTTAACTCGTATTAAATGTAAATCATTTTTACACTTCCACACGTTGTCACTTAAGACCCTGATATCGCCTTTCGTCATCTTCAGGCGTTCAACTGCACTGATAATTTTGAACGCTTGGTAATGAATGAATTAATGTCTTGCATCGTATTGCGATGATGGTGATGAAGCGTGTAGATATTGATAAAATGTTGACGCTTAGTGAATAGTTGTATCCAACGTTCCCTGCAATTGGGAAGCCCCCGCACACTCATTCCAGGTTGGCGCACACTACAAGACAGTTGTTCAATTAATATTTGATCGGTCCGCGCAGCCTTTGAATTTTCCGCGCAGCTAACCTCTTGTCTTGTTGTATCGTGTAAACATATTATACTATACGGAAAAAAATATTATCAATTAGTAAAAACCTAATGATGACGATCTGGATAATTTTGACCACTGGCTTAATTTTAATGATGTCGAAGTAATTGGAGAATTAATCATAAAAAAAAGATAAGATTTCTGTGGGTCTTTGGAATTACATATGTTATTACATTTAATTCATAGCACAATGAATTTAGAACCTTATTTTTAGCAATTCGGGTAGAACCGTGGCAACCTAAAGCAATCTCATTCCGTTTGGTCTTACGCAAATTGCTGACCCCAGAACTCGTAGGTCCTGTGACACCGCATCTATCCGGCGTTGTCGCGGTTTTAATTAAAACTAGTTTTGATTTCATGCACTTTTTGTTTCAAGCAAATATTTGTAATTTGATTTTTTATATGGGGGCACCATAGAAGTTTAAGTGTATGGTTAACTCGGCGACGCCATATTCCATCCTCGCAAACAAGACGGAAAAAGAGGTTTCTAGATTAAAAGAGATTTATCAATAAACTTACAATGTTCAATGCTCGACTGCAACTTGAATATTTCTTTTAACGTGACCTCAAACTTGTTCCTCACGTGAATAGTTCACGGAAAAAATTTCGTAGAAAGTTGACTGCTACCTAGTACTGATTAGACATGTGCATTACATGATATGTTGTGGGTACCTATATTAGGTTTTAACGTCCTTGGATTGTCCGCGGTAATTTATTATCAAATTACAACATTTGGCTGCCCCTCGAATTTACACCGCACGGTAAACGATTTGCGGGTGTATACGAGTTTTGAAGAGCGGATCTGGTTAGAGTAGGTACGGACAAGAAACGAGTAACAGCGTGTCGAACCGATTGTGAATCAACTATCAAATGCGTGTCGGGGAGAATGGAAACAGGAAAACCTACAGTCCGCAGCATCGGACCATTTGTAATTCGACATTTACCATTATTTACGTGACCGACACGCTCCGATTATAACAATTTACAATTTGTGTACCTACCTATAGCTTTGGTTGTAAATTCAATCGAGACGGGTTAATCGCTCGAGACTGCTCCGCTTCATTATCGTGAGTATTGTGAAGTAGGGACAGGTTGTTGAATCATTCATTATGCTGACGGGCAGTCAATCGGCCAATTTATAGAAAACGAACTATACTACAGAAATGGCCATACATTTATTTACTGTATGTTATTATTAATGATAGAACTAATGATAATATCTGGACGTGAGAGGTCACCAAGATCAGGGTTTCTCAACCGGGAGCCCTGCGGCCCCCCCAGGGGGCCACAGAGTATTCCAAGGCGGCCACAGAGATTTATTTTTGTTTAGGTCTTTTTCTACAATATCACTGGAAGGAATGTCGCGAAGTTACATATATGTACTAAATACACTATGATAATATTTCAATTCATATTTGGTCCCCGCAGTCTTTGAAATTTCCGCGCAGCTAACCTCTTGTCTATTGCTCACCACTGCTTTATCATCTGTTGTGGCAGAATCCAGTTTCGTAGTAAGCGTTTTTTTTTTCTATAAGCTGGGAGTGTCTTAAGAGCATCCGCGCGAGTAGGGAATCCAATCCCGAGCCAAAATGTTGATCCCGGGATTTCAGGATTAGATTTTTTCGATCCCGGGACTGGTCCCAGGATCAGTACACTTTTTTAAGAAATAAAAATTGATAACATTGGTGAAAAATAAATTAAACAACTTATTTATAATACTTTCGATGGTTTCGGCGGTAACTTTGTGGAAGTTCATTTTAATAGAAAATTTAAATTAACTTTGATTATTAAATTAACTTTGATATTTTATTAATTAATAGAGTAATCACAAACCTAGATGATTGATTGTAGCTCATTAGTTTAATAGTTTGTAATGTTTAACGTCATTAGTAGTATGATTAAATTTGTTTGCACTGTTTCGATTTTATAATCCCCTCTTTGCTTCCCTTAAAAAGGAAAAATCCCAATCTGATTGATTACAACTCATTAGTATAATTAGTATCATTATCTGCTTGTTTTATTTCGATTCTACACCCCCCTCCTTGCTCCTCTAAAAGGGAAAAAAACCCAAACCTCCATTTTGTAATTTTATAATTTTAAAATGTTAGAATCAATCTTGCTTCATTACTTAAGCAAACTTTGCGATAGTAAGTCTGAAGATGCCTCTGAAAGAGGCGAAACACGTGTCACAGTTAGTAAGACAATACGTGGAATAACCAAAGTTAATTTAAATTTTCTATTAACTTATTTATATTATATAAACAGCTGTGAGCTGCCAATACGTTAAACAAAAAGCTCTCATAATCTCAGTTATTCGCGATATATAGGTGGATGAATGAGTGGACTTTAATAACTCGTAAAAAAATATGCGCCATAATTATTAAACGAACTTGATATGCATACATTCTGTAAAAAAACGCAATATAACTTAAAATAATTAATGTCGATAGCTGAAAAAAGTATCTACCTACTTTAGACTGCAAGAGGACTTAAGAGAAGTAATTTTTATATTATTTTAAAATATGCCCGAAGTTAATACCAGAGCATCAATTGTTTCGCCATTTAATCTACGGTTTCATTGTGCAAAGAACCAATAAAATATATTTTTATATTTATCATATCCGGCTACAAGTGCTTTTGTAGAAAGATCAGTTTTTTAGAGTTAAAATAATAAGAACATTCAAAAGAAATAGTCAAAGTGAGAATTGATTTTCAACTCTTGCAATAATATTGGTCGAAAAAACTTTTATACAATATTATATGCGGTTTTCGATTAGTTCAGTCGCATTAAGTTGGCTTGCGCGCCTTTGATATTTATCATACTGTTCTTATAGAAATCTAACCGAAAAATGTTTTAGTTGACACGTGTTTTTTTACATACTTGATGTTAATGGAACAAAAGAAACATAAAATCACGCAAAAAAAAAAACACTGCGCTCGATATCTGATAACATTCATTAAGAAGGTGTAGAAAACAATGGCACTGAAAAATTATTACTGTAGTAAAATGCATTCGAATAAATGCGATAAGAAAATTTGATATCTTAGTCATCCAATTGCGTTTTACTATGCGGTAAGTCTTATCGCAAAGAATGTAAACTGCCGCTCGGCTTGAAAACCATCACGTTTATTTTATAATAAAATCAATCCCGAAGTTTCGGGACCATGTCTTCTAATCCCGGGATTGAAATGTATCGAAATCTGTACGGGATCCCGGTATTGGATTCCCTACGCGCGAGACTCCGCGAGACTTAATTGTCCACAAATCAATATCTCTAGAGCAAGGTTTCCCAAACTTATTGTAGAAATGGAACACTTCAGAATGAATCAGGAAATGTTGCCGGAACATAGTTTATTTTTAGTAATTGGTGATAGAAAAAATATTTAAAGATGTTATTAAATCAATTATTATTTAAATTTGAATCGCTTAGATTATTACATTCACACAGATTTTGTCTCTAACGACCCGGGTTTCGCCTTTCGGCATCTTCAGGCGTTCAAGTACACGGATGAACTTGAACTTGACTGTCAGTTTAAGTTCATCCGTGTGCCGCGGCACACCGGTTGCGGAGCACTGCACTAGGGGACAGTACCATATTATTAACAAAAACTTTTTAAATGAAGAGCTGTAGAAATGCGTTATAATATGATTGCTAATTGCGTTAAGGGCTACTAAGAAGTATCTGCGTTGTTGCTGTTGAACTATTAAGAGACATCCAGACGTTAATAACGAGTGATGAAACAGCCCAACGCCGCTCTAATTATAGCAGGCGAGATTCAATGGCCGGAAGACCTGCCTGACGCCGTTTACTGCGATGTTCTGTTTACTTTCGTGAGACGTTGGTATAAAAGAAAATTATTATGCTGACGGTCGGATGGTGGCAACATTGAACTCATGTTTGTGTTGTCTAACTTTAAAACCAGTTTTAAGATATCAGTCAGCCACTTATTTAATAGTAAGTTAGAAAGCACTCGCGCAGCGAAATGATCAAAGCGAACGACTTACCATAAAACAATTAACGGTGTTCTTCTGAAATAGTGTACATACCGTAAACTACATTGCGAAAAAAATAATTGCATGGCATTTCAGCGGTGAGCTTCCAACACGTTAACAAGGGTCTCGATTAATCTCAGAACTATCCAAGGTGTTTCGGGGAACTATTATAAAATTCATTTACACATCGTAAATAATATATATTTATGTCAGAAAATCTATATTGACATTGAAATTTCAAAAAGGATGTCTTAGGTGTCATAATACATTTAAAATATCTACAGAAATTGCAGTTAAATATTGATTTTATTTGAAAATATCATCTTCCTTTATTTAACAAGGGGCTCGATGGCCTAACTAAAATTTAACATGAGGGTCGTGCGACTGCCCTCCAGCCCATCCCTGTGCCATTTGCACTTTCAATTAATAAACTTGTATTCTTATTCTTGACCAATCTGTCAAACACAAATTATATGCCAATAACCAACTTCCGAACGCTTTGTGTCAGTATGATATATCGATTAAGACTGGGCTAGGTGGGCTCAGCCTGCCCTTGAAATTTTCAAATAAAATGTGTAAAAAATACCTTCATAAAAACAAACATCAATTCTGCCGATGTGTGAACGAAAAAATACATTTCCATTGTTTACGTACAATGTACAACTAACAAACCTATCACAAATTCATACAATATCTTTGCTAACATTTCTCTTATTCTCGATTTTTTTTGACTAGCGTTATTTGTATACATAAAGTTCTTAACGCTTTCGTGATGTTCTGTCACCTACGTATCGATACTAATAAATGAACCTATTTGATGAATGGGTAATGAAATGCAATTTAAAACCCTAAATCGATAGTGTTTGTTTTGGCTCGTCCATCTTGGTTCGAGCTGTCAGTCAACTTAAGAGGATATAGTACCTTTACGCCTGAAAACAGAGTAAATCGATCGTTTGCCATCGACGAAATCTCGTGAACCGTTCACTTAAAAAAATTTTTTTTTCAAATATTACATTTTCCAAACGCTTTTTTACACTATTACATTTTTTTTTTCATGAAAATAGTCATATTTTCAAGAATAAAAGGCAAACAGTTTACACAGAATTTTTCAACTGCTTTCGTTTTGATCATTTTCAGAGTTTATTGTAAGATACCGAAGTTTAATGTCTTAGAAAGAAATGCAGATAAAGGTTTGTTTAAGAAAGTGATTTGAGCAGAATTTCCAATTTATGTAATATAATGATTGTACATCTATTTGAAATGTACCATTTTTCCCACTTTTTCTGACTGATTTTTAAAGCATAATTGGATCATAAATACTTCTAAAAAAAATTGGAATAATAAAACATTTTATTGTTTACATTTAAAAGCAAAAAAAAAATTAAAAAATTGTCATACCAATAAATAATAACTATTTTTCGGGGATGTGTTTTTCTTGCCGTAAATTTCGCAAACCCAGTCAGTGTGAGAAAGACGTTCGTACTGAGTGCACGTACCACATATTACTCTGCATTAACTTAAAACACTGGTCATACAAATGAATCGAAGAAATGTATTTTTTATTTTGCGATAAAAAAGGTGTTGCGCAAAATAGCGGTTAGGGTTAGGGTTGCTCAATGCGCTTACAAATAATATTATTATTTATAATACAATAATGTCTTTTCCAATAGCGATTATTTTAAAGACCAGTATTTAGCTTAATGGATAAGCATTTTGAAATATTTATTTGCTTTTAAAAAGAGATTCTATTCAATATAATAGTAGCAGTAGTTGAATAAAAAGATTTTTCACATTAGTAGTTTTGAATCATTTCTATATTTCAAAAGATTTTTGCTAAAAAAACAAAGTTCGTCATCTAAATAAAAAAAAAAATTGAAAATTATTAGATAAGGTAAGATATTAACAGTAAATATTTTTTAAGAATCATTATACAGATGGTAAACCATGTTTTTTTGCAACGTAGAGTTTTTATCAGGAATTTTTTTCAATAATTTCATTTTAACTTATATATATGTGTACCATCAGATCATCTTTAGTCAGCCAAGTATGAAATGTTAATTCTTTTGACTATTTTGTTTACATACACATCATTAAATATATTTTTCAAAAAAAAATCGAGCCGCTCATTTTTCACGACTCCGGCCAAAATACCGCGACTCCGACTCCACAGCCCTGGTTTTTTTAATTGAATACATTTTTCTACCGTCAAACTTGTTTTTTTTAAGTTATAATTGAATAAAACAGAATGCTAGAAAATATTCGAAATTGATACATGACAAATATATATACATATGTATGGATACATAATAAACTTGTGAAATATATTAATTCATACATTTAAGTCATTTTTTGTACCACCCAACAAAGTTAGTCCGATGCAGCCGATATAACTTAACGACTTTAATTTATCTATCTTAACATTAATAGCCGATAAGGTCCGTCTGTAAGGACGTCCGCAGTAAGGTACAGACCAATGATTTCGATTTATTCTGAACAGCACATTTTTGAAATGTTGTTCTATCCAATGGGAGCGGCTTATTTTAAACCGGGCGTGAATGTTCTGATATCGCCACGTTTGAAAATTTGATATTTCTTGGTGTAGAGCTAAAGTATTGTATCACCATACATCATAATATTCGAATAATCAAAGACTTTAATTCGACTATTGCAAACTATGATTATAGGGCTATCGAAATGAATCGTCTGATCGTGTGAGTCGATGTGAGACTAATATTTTTTGGAGCGGATTTGATCAATTGAATCATAATGATGAATCTTTTCACGTCTGACCTTGAAAATCTGTTAGAATTCTTTAATCTATATATTAATAGCCGATAAAATAAGTTTTCACTTTTCACTTTTTACTTTTTACTTTTTACTTTTCACTTTTTACTTTTTACTTTTTACTTTTTACTTTTTACTTTTCACAAATGTGTGCGTACTGATGTCCTCGAGCGTATTTGAAAATTAGTTTGATAAAATATATATACTACAAAAAATGGTTGTTAGCAAAGTTGAACATTATTCCAAATATTAAATAATTTACGAAATTTCTGCTCCTACGAAAAATGGTTGTTAGCAAATTTGAACATTATTCCAAAAAATCAATAATTTACGAAATTTCTGCTACTACGAAAAATGGTTGTTAGCAAACTTAAACATTTCAATTATTCTAAAAAATACATTATTTACAATTAAATAGTGCAGGGGTGTCGATATATGTCCCGTGATCTATTTCTTCTTCTACGAAATATATTTGTTTGCCAACTTAAATATTTCAATTATTCTAAAAAATATATTATTTCCAATTAAATACTGCAGGGGTGTTGATATATGTCCCGAAATCTATTTCTTCTTCTACGAAATATGTTTGTTAGAAAATTTAACATTTCAATTATTCTAAAAATTACATTATTTACAATTAAAATACTACAGGGGTGTCGATATATGTCCGTAATCTATTTCTTCTTCTACGAAATGTGTTTGTTAGCAAACTTAAACATTTCGATTATTATAAAAATTATATTATTTCTAATTAAATAGTGCAGGGGTGTTGATATATGTCCCGAGATCTATTTCTTCTTCTACGAAATATGTTTGTTAGCAAACTTAAACATTTCGATTATTATAAAAATTATATTATTTCCAATTAAATAGTGCAGGGGTGTTGATTTATGTCCCGAAATCTATTTCTTCTTCTACGAAATATGTTTGTTAGCAAACTTAAACATTTCAATTATTCTAAAAATTATATTATTTACAATTAAATAGTGCAGGGGTGTTGATATATGTCCCGAGATCTATTTCTTCTTCTACGAAATATATTTGTTAGCAAACTTAAACATTTTAATTATTCTAAAAATTATATTATTTCCAATTAAATACTGCAGGGGTGTTGATATATGTCCCGAAATCTATTTCTTCTTCTACGAAATATGTTTGTTAGCAAATTTGAACATTTCAATTAGTCTAAAAATAACATTATTTACAATTAAAAAACTGCAGGGCTGTCGATATATGCGCCGAGGTCGATTTATGGTACTTTGAAAAATGATTGTTAGCAAACTTGAACATTATTCCAAATATTAAATAATTTACGAAATTTCTGCTCCTACGAAAAATGGTTGTTAGCAAACTTGAACATTATTCCAAATATTAAACAATTTACGAAATTTCTGCTCCTACGAAAAATGGTTGTTAGCAAACTTAAGCATAATTCCAAAAATTAAATAATTTACGAAATTTCGGCTACTACAAAAAATGGTTGTTAGCAAACTTGAAAATTATTCCAAATATTAAACAATTTACGAAATTTCTGCTCCTACGAAAAATGGTTGTTAGCAAACTTGAACATTATTCCAAATATTAAACAATTTACGACATTTCTGCTCCTACGAAAAATGGTTGTTAGCAAACTTAAGCATAATTCCAAAAATTAAATAATTTACGAAATTTCGGCTACTACAAAAAATGGTTGTTAGCAAACTTGAACATTATTCCAAATATTAAATAATTTACGAAATTTCTGCTAACTATAAAAATAAAATAAATAAAATAAAATAAAATAAAATAAAATAAATTAAAATAAAATAAAATAAAATAAAATAAAATAAAATTAAATTAAATTAAATTAAATTAAATTAAATTAAATTAAATTAAATTAAATTAAATTAAATAAAATAAAATAAAATAAAATAAAATAAAATAAAATAAAATAAAATAAAATAAAATAAAATAAAATTAAATTAAATTAAATTAAATTAAATTAAATTAAATTAAATTAAATTAAATTAAATAAATCTAAATAAAATAAAATTAAATTAAATTAAATTAAATTAAATAATATAAAATAAAATAAAATTAAATTAAATAAAATAGAATAAAATTAAATAAAATTAAACACAATGCAACAAAAATCTCACGTTGCTGGGCAACGGGCTTACAGCTAGTTATATTAAATGATTGAAAACCATATTTTTTCGATAACTTACCAAATTATGTAACAATATTATACCTACAATACATTAATATTCAAATCAATCACATGGTTTGAATTACTTTTAATATTATTAGTATTATGTTTTTTTGTCACAGCCCTGAATGTCGAACTTGTATATTGGCGAGAGAAAAAAAGTTCCCAAACATTATACAAAAATACGAATATATTTATGCAATTGATATAAATTATACAAATAACTTTTTTTGATCAGGCATACTATTCATTTAGTTTCTTCCTTATTGAATTAGTGTTAGGCTATATAAAAACTTGAAGTAAAAATAAACACATCATAACATTTGGTTATGACTTTAAAGACATGCATGGAGTATGAATATTTTCGATAGTTTCGGCATTCACTAAAGACAAAATCATTTTATAACAAATTAACAAATAAACTTTGTCATTCCACTAATTGTTTACAAATTGTAACACGTTTTTGGCTTTTTCGAGAAGCGTCTTCATACCAACTATCTTAAAGCTATTATTAGTTAATGAAATTTACCTTTATTCTAAGTAATCAGTGGAATAACTAAGTTTTCTGATAGCAAACATGTTTTTATTCCGTGAATTCAGTATATATATTTTTTTTTTTTGAAAATGATTACAAATATCCTCCAAGATAGCTTAGATGTCCAACAAGAAATATAAGACATAGTTAATATAATTTTCGGAAAATCCACTGTCAGAACTATGGCGTGAACCAGAAATAACTATCAACTGAAATTTATATTTATTTTAGAACTCAATACTTTTTCCATTTTAATCTTATGATGTCAATATTTTTTATTCAACAGAATGTTTTTAACTGTATTCATATTAAAATCAATATCATAACAAATAGGTTATACAAAATTAAAAATAAAAACAAATTCTTTCAATATATTAGAGAAAGTTTGAGAAATTTGTATTGTATGGTTTATCTTGTTTATTTCTTTTATTATTTCGTTTGACAAAACACCGTCTCTGATTTACATTTATTAAATACGATGGCTTACTGTTGCTATTAATAACTCATATGTAGCATTATAAGTCATTTTCACGGTATATATAATTAACGCATTGTTTCAGTTACATATAATTTTTGCAACAGATATTTGGGGAAGTAAATTAGATTGTCAGTCTTTGCTACGAAGATAAAAAAGTACTTACTGATTTTCGTCAATAACAAATTGTTTTATATGAAAAACCCTTATTACTGTCTAAATATCCATCCGTGTGTTAGGTGGTATTGCTATTTTTGTAATGAAATATACAAATGTTTTGCTTGTTTTGATACTGTAAAAATACGTATTGTGGTGGTTACTTATTTAAGTCAGTGCAATATTTATGCTGTAGGTCAAATTTAAGTTTTGCAATCCTACTGAGTCGCCTTAAGCCTAATTCATTGTCATATTTAACAGTCCATATTTATATGACATTTAATTTGAGTATGTAATATGGCCGTATTCAGATTTCTGAAAGATAAAAAATATTTTTTGATTTCACGTAGCTTTTAGTTACTATGCAGTTTGATTTGATTACACCCGTATTATTTTAGATACAGGCAGGCCGAGTTAATATTTTTCTCTATATGTAAATCATATGTATTATTTGTTTACCGTGTTTTGAAACAATGAGACATGACTGATTATACGCATAATGGCCTGTTTACACAGTTGTAACGCGTATTTATAATTGATAGACTGGTGTCACCAGTCGGCAGTCACTACTGCCGTTAGTAGACTGCTCGCTACTGCACTTTACAAGTACATTGGTAGTGTTTCTTCTGTACTGTAAAACTAGAAACAGCTCTTACACACGTCTTTCACACACCTTTTTTTGTTTCAAAGTACATACACCCAATCCTTTTTTTACGCGATACGTTGGTTCCAGAAAGTGGCGCGTAAAAAAACCTCACTTTCATACAATTTGATAAATCGGTTCCAAAAATAAAAAATATCGCGTAAAAAAGTTTCAAAAATCTATGAAAAACAAAATTTGTTCAAATTCTTCCATTTTTTTTTATATATATATATAAAATTTAATTTCTTTATTGATTATAAAAATAAAATGAGAAACAGATACATGTTATGTATACATAGATAATTGTATTCACTTATAGGAGTTATTCGCTGCTGTCACTCAGTTCCGAAATGTAATCGTTCGCGATTTTTTGAACGAACGTATTGAATTTTGCTTGAATCTGAATTTTGCTCTGACTCATTTGATGAAATGCTGTTTTTTCTAGATTCTTGATCTGAGTCAATTATTATTACATTGGATTTATTTTGTTGATGCGACGAACAATTGGTGTAAAATATTTTATTTTCAAATGCAGGTGTTTATTTGGTACGTGCCTAAAACATCATATAAATGTTTTTTAATTAAAAAAATGTTTCCATATTCGGTTCGTATTTATTATCTTGTAATTAAAATATTTTGACGTCAAGAGTGCATTTATAACAGAGTTACTCTCTAATATTTATGACCGAGAAAGTACTATTCAACTAAAATAATAAATGCATTTTATTTAAACAAGTATTAGAGCAGAATTAAATCACATGGTTTTGCGCAGGGTCATCACTTCTTCTGCAAACAAAAAATTGAAAAAAAACGCGTAAAATCGACTAAATTGCGTAAAAAAAGGATTGGGTGTATATGCAGCGATTTCCAAACTGGAGACGCGAAAATATTAGCATATACGTAATTTTCATAACATTATTAATATACACAAACAAATAAACTATTATATTTTAACGTAACAGCTAGACATCGGTGAATGGATGCATGTGTACGTCACAGGTTTAGCCTTTCAGCATCTTCAGGCGTTCATATGTATGTAAGAATTAAATTTATCACTTATTTAAAGGCTATTGATAGCAACGTGGATTAATTTTAATAATGATTTGATTTTAATGACGTTCAATTAGCAGGGGAAAAATTCACTTAACCAAATACAGTTTTTGTATGGTGGGTAATTCCAAGACTTCTTTATTTTTTTTGATAGCTGTAAAATGCATATTTCTTTTATAAAATTTAATTATATTTACTAACATATAGAATAAACTAGCGGAGAATTTGGAAGATTCTTCTGCTCATTGAAAATTGACAAACTACTTGACTCTGCGCATACGTAAAATACTAATTTGATTTTTTATTGCAACTTGGTAGTTTTTTTTTTTTTTAAACCATGTCCGCTCCCAATGTGGAGCATATGGACTCCTAATGGAGTTTATCTCAACAGAAGTGTTTCTACGAGAACTGCTTGTTACTCAGTTGCTCAACCTCTCTTTTTCCGAAGAGAGTAGGGATAGAACGATAGGGCTAGGACAGGATTAGGAGCTAATCGCTCTCGATATGCCCCGTTCAAAGGATAGGACGGGTGAGAGGGGGGAATTCAAGACATCACATACATCCATGCCTTTGAACAGATATTCATAAATCGATTGAAAATCAATTTATAAAACTGTCCGTACCGGGATTTGAACCCGGGTTCCCGAAGCCAACAACGTTGACCACTCGACCGCACAGGGTTCATTTGATAATCTATATATATAAAAATCTCGTGTCACGGTGTTTGTGTCCAAACTCCTCCGAAACGGCTTGATCGATTTTTATGATTTTTTTAATGTATATTTGCTAGATATGAGAATCAAATGTAAACTATATTTCATCCCGCTAGGTGAAGGGTGTCCCGATCCAGATATTTTTATCAATATTCCTGACAATTCGTCGTTCCAATTTAAAACAATTGAAATGGACGTCTTTAAATTCAAATTTCCTGGCTTAGAACTGAAGCATCGTAATAATATTGAAAGAACTTTATTTGAAAGTTTGCATCGCTACGACGTTTTTTAAATAATCGAATATTCTGATTCGATTTTTTGAAGCTATAATTATAGGGCTGGGAAACGATTTTTTGGAGCTGATTTGACAGATTTTGATCAGTGACGTCATTGATTCGATTATTGGAGGTATGGTTATATTTTGCATCTGGCCTTGAAAATATTTTTAATTTCGTACATGCATTAGGAATATTCTAATGACAGTATGGATATTTTATAGAACTGTATTTAGACTTTTATTTTAAAATCTTCTACTAGGAAAAATGATTGTTAGAAAACTTAAACATTATTCTAAAAAATAAATAATTTACAATTTTAAGATTTTTTGGAGCTGATTTGACAGATTTTGATCAGTGTCATTGATTCGATTATTGGAAGGTATGGGTTTATTTTGCATCTGGCGTTGAAAATCTTTTTGATTTCTTACATGCATTAGGAATATTCTAATGACGGTATGGATATTTTATAGAACTATATTTAGACTTTTATCTTAAAATCTTCTACTACGAAGAATAATTATTAGCAAACTTAAGCATTATTCCAAAAATTCAATAATTTACGAAATTTCTGCAACTATGGAAAATGGTTGTTAGCATACTTAAAAATTATTCTTAAAATTCAATAATTTGCAATTTAAAAACTGCAGGGCTGTCGATATATGCGCCGAGGTCGATTTATGCTACTATGAAAAATGATCCATAGCAAACTTGAACATTATTCCAAAGATTTAATAAGTTAAGAAATTTTCTGCTACTACGAAAAATGGTTGTTAGCAAACTTAAACATCATTCCGAAAATTAAATAATTTACGTGGTCTATTTCTGCTATACGAAATTTCTGCTACTTCGAAAAATGGTTGTTAGCAAACTTAAACATTATTCCAAAAATTAAATAATTTACAATTTAAATACTGCAGGGCTGTCGATATATGCCACGAGGTCTATTTCTGCTACTACGAAAAATGATTGTTAGCGAACCTAAACATTATTCCAAAAATTAAAAAAAATTACGAGGTCTATTTCTGCTACTTTAAAAAATAATTGTTAGCAAAATTAAACATTATTCCAAAAATTAAATATTTTTTTAAGTTTCTCGATTTTTTGAAGCTATAATTATAGGGCTGGGCAAAGATTTTTTGGAGCTGATTTGACAGATTTTGATCAGTGTCATTGATTTGATTATTGGAGGTATGGTTATATTTTGCATCCTGCCTTGAAAATCTTTTTTATTTCTTACATGCATAAGGAATATTCTAATGACAGTATGGATATTTTATTGAACTATATTTCGACTTTTATTTTTAAATCTTCTACTACAAAAAATAATTGTTAGCAAACTTTAACATTATTCCAAAAATTAAATAGTTTACAATTTAAATACTGCAGGGCTGTCGATATATGCCACGAGGTCTATTTCTGCTACTACGAAAAATGATTGTTAGCAAACTTAAACATTATTCCAAAAATTAAATAATTTACAATTTAAATACTGCAAGGCTGTCGATATATGCCCCGAGGTCTATTTCTGCTACTACGAAAAATGATTGTTTGCAAACTTAAACATAATTCCAAAAATTAAATAATTTACAATTAAAATACTGCAAGGCTGTCAATATATGCCCCGAGGTATATTTCTGCTACTACGAAAAATGATTGTTAGCAAACTTAATCATTATTCCAAATATTAAATAATTTACAATTTAAATACTGCAGGGCAGTCGATATATGCCCCGAGGTCTATTTTTTTTACTACGAAATATATTTGTAGACTTCTTAATTAATCTAAAAATTATATTATTTACAATTTAAATACTGCAAGGCTGTCAATATATTATGTCCCGAGATCTAATTCTTCTTCTACGAAATATATTTGTGAGCAAACTTAAAACATTTCAAATATTCTAAAAAATATATTATTTATACTTTAAATACTGAAGGACTGTCGTTATATATCCCGAGATCTTTTTCTTTTTCTGCGAAATATATTTGTTAGCAAACTTTAACATTTCAATTATTCTAAAAATTATCTCTATCTCTATATAGGCTTGACCGATTTTTATGATTTTTTAAATGTATATTTGTTAGATAGTATAATAGGTTTTAAAGTATATTTCATCCCGCTATGTGAAGGATGTTCCTATCCCGAATTTTTCTTCAATATTTTTGACGTCTGTCGTTCGTATTTCAAAAAAACGAAATTATAAGAGTTGTTGAACGACAGATGGCGCTAAGTGCGCAGCAACTTAAGTCTTTTTAAGTTTGATACGTGCCATGGTTACGTCAAACAATCAAAGGGTATTGTAAACAATTATCAAGTGAATTTGTAATAGTCGTCACAAAGCATTTCTTTCGCTGTCAAACAATTATGCCACCTAAAAGACTTGCTATTAGTTGATCTAGACCTCAAGCACGAAAGAAAACGGCATCACGAGCCTCAAAAACAGACGAGCAAGTTTGGAAACCGTTCGAGCTCTCACTGCTCAAGCCCGATCGTCTGATACAATGATATGCAAACAACCCTTTTGACCGTGATTAGGAACGAGAAACTTAATTTGATGTCGACAAATTGGGTACATTCGTTCAAACAAATCTTCCGAAATTGGTCCCAGAACAACGCATAGCGTAAGACAGAATTATGCATGCAATCAAACACAAGCCAACACGTTGGATCACGAAACAATATTGCATTGGCAATCGCTTCATCTGCAATTGCAGCAAATCTTTTGAATGGTGGTCAAATAGCGCATTCAGCAACGAAATTGCCTTTGAACACCAACATGCAATATCAAAAAAAAATTAATGATTGATGAAGGACTTTAATCATATCAACTCATTAAATGGGACGAATTTACTATGGCGCACAAAAAGGCGTTGGAAAATCTTCACTGTATGTACACTAAAAGAATTGAGAGGAAATGAACAGGTCTTCGGTGGCGAACCTTTTTTACTGTCTGGTTTTTTTCGACAAACTCTACCAGTTATACCACTTCAACAGCTGCTGATGAATCAAGTGCATGTCTCAAATCATCAGTTTTATGGTGACTTGTGCATAAATTGACTTTGAAAGCTAATATGCGTGTAGAATTACAATATGATGCATCCGCTGAACGTTTCAAAAAACAATTGTCAGATATTGGTAATGAAAAATAGAAATCGATCAATCCACACATTACCACCAAGCTTCTGTAAAATTACAGGAACCATAAGCGAATCGATGCACAAGGTTTTCCTAAATATCGCACAGAATTACAAAAATCATCAGTGGCTTAGTGAATGTGTTATATTAGCAGTCAAAAACAACGATGGTAATGCCATCAACTTTAGGATTCCAAACGAAATACCAGGCAAAGAAACAACGTATAAGTCCATCGATACTATAAATTGATCAAGACGAAGTTGTCAATTATCTAACTGAATTCTTAAAGTCACTTGATTTGCCAGGCATGCTACCGCACGTTTTAACACTGAAAATTGGCGTACCTATCATTCTTCTCCGAAATATAAATCCACCACGACTTTGCAACGGTACCAGACTTTCAGTGAAAAATAAATGAACAGTATCATCATTAAGGCTTCAATTTCAAATGGAAAATTTAAAGAAAACAATGTACAATGCCAAGCATTCCAATAATTCCGACAGATAGGCCATTAGAATTAAAATGTTTGCAGTTTCCGGTGCGACTCGCATTTGGACAATCGCTACAAGTGTGTGGACTTAATTTTAAAAATCCATGCTTCACACATGGACAGCTGTATTTGGCCTGCTCACGCGTTGAAAAACCTTAAGATCTATTCATATACGCACCAGACAAAAAAACAAAATATATCCAAAAGCACTTCAATAAACATAATTAAAACACAAACACTTTCTTTCTTTGAGTGGCATTGCAACGTATGCCGGGTCAGCCAGTTATATATAATTAATTAAGTATTTCGACTGAGGGTGCTTGATGGAATTTCAATATCAAATTTGAATTGTTTGAATTTTGTACTTTTCCATGAGTTTTGTCGCTAACGACCCGGGTTTCGCCTTTCGGCATCTTCAATTTATCTTCGTGATTTTAAATAATTGTCATTTTTAAATAATTATCATTTATTGATAATTCAAGCACTTACTATCATTAAATATTAATTCAAAGGCTTAAAATCAATCAACTCATTAATAATAGGTCGGTTAAAACCCTATATTTATTTTAAATAATCCTATGTTATTATCTGGTCATTAATACTTTCAAAAAATTCCCATAGTTATAACAAACCCACTTAATTCATTGAAACTTGTATACATTCAATTTTCGCTAATTTACATTTTAATATCATTTTAACTTAGTGATCTACTTACATTTTGTATATAAACGATACAAACTGTTTACTACGCGTCAGTTCAAGTACATCCGTGCACTTGGAATGCCTGCAGATGCCGAAAGGCGAAACCCGGGTCGTTAGCGACAAAACTAATGGAAAAGCACAAAATTCAAACAATTCAAATTTGATATAATTAATTGTCATTGTTTTTATACACCTTGCTATTGTTTATTACTTTTTTTTTTATAATTAACTTTGCCATAGAATTATATTTCCATCTGTCGATAATGCTTGCAATAAGCAAAACTGGTTTTGATATATAATAAATAATGTGGAAGTAGTACGAAAAGTGTTTTTTTTGTATAAGAATTTATGTACTTTCCTACCTAAATATTTTTTAATGTGAATGGTAAAGATGTATTGGAAATTAAGATTCAATAAAACTACCGCGGGCTTCCGACCTAGTTAGAGAGTAAATTACCATTTTAAGAAAACATTTGAGAAAGAATATTTTTGGTTTGTTTATTGATTTGGCATTTACTTGGCAGAACTCCATTATAATAGGGTGAAAATATCAACGTATTATAGTTCTACAGTTTTTACAAGTTTTACAGTACAAAACTGTAGAACTAAAATACGTTGATATTTTTACCCTATTCATATCTATATATTAATAGCCGATAAGGTCCGTATGAGTGGGTGAGTGTCTGTTTGAGTGAGCGTCCATTTCACACCTTCCAGTCTCCACTTTTTTATTCATCTAAATTTATATATTAAAAGTCGATAAAATAATCACTCGCTTTTCACTTTTCACAAATGTGTGCGTACTGATGATGTCCTCGAGACATCTTCTTCTTCTACGAAATGTATTTTGTTTGCGTACATTTTCAAATTAATAGATAAATAAAATAAAATAAAATAAATTGAAATAAATTGAAATAAATTAAAATAAAATAAAATAAAATAAAATAAATTAAAATAAAATAAAATAAAATAAAATAAAATAAAATAAACTGAAATAAATTAAAATAAAATAAAATAAAATAAAATAAAATAAAATAAAATAAATTAAAATAAAATAAAATAAAATAAAATAAAATAAAATAAAATAAATTGAAATAAATTAAAATAAAATAAAATAAAATAAATTGAAATAAATTAAAATAAAATAAAATAAAATAAAATAAAATAAAATAAAATAAAATAAAATAAAATAAAATAAAATAAATTGAAATAAAATAAAATAAAATAAATTAAAATAAAATAAAATAAAATAAATTGAAATAAATTAAAATAAAATAAAATAAAACAAAATAAATTGAAATAAAATAAAATAAAATAAAATAAAATAAAATAAAATAAAATAAAATAAAATAAATTGAAATAAATTGAAATAAATTGAAATAAATTAAAATAAAATAAAATTAAATTAAATAAAATAAAATAAATTAAAATAAATTAAATTTAAATTAAATTAAATTAAATTAAATAAAATAAAATGAATTAAAATAAAATAAATTAAACTAAATAAAATCAAACACAATGCAGCAAAAATCTCCCGTTGCTGGGCTTACAGCTAGTTTATATTATATGATAAGGATAATTTTTCTCCGACAAGGATATTTGCTTAACAGCTTAACGACCGCACGTTTTTTTTTATAAAATTTCACCTGGCGAAATAAAATTTTGCGAAAACACTCAAAATCGTTTTTTTACAATAAAAAATAAGTGTTACGATAATTCGTATATAATTATAAAAATGCATTAAAAAATTCTGTAGTTTTTGTGGTGTTTTGGAATGTGTTGGTATGTCAATTATATTTAATTAAATGAAATTAGTTGTTTATATTCTAGTTTTACTTTTACTGCCGAAAACAAATTAATTTTTCTCATACATACTCAACTCGTTTATTTCATTAAAATATTCACTCATTGTACAAAGAAAAATAAAAAATATATCAATTTAAACCAGTAAATTAACCAAGATTATGTTTGGGGTAACCACAAAGAATAAAATTATTTTATCATTATCTAACACATTGCCAAAAATTGAATAACAAATTTTGCGGTCCGTTAATAAAATTCAGACCAAACACCCGGATGAGAAAAACAAACATATTTTTGCTCAACTATGTATGAATTTATTTTCTCTGGCGAACAAATATACAAGGCTTGTTTAAGAGCTCGTGTGAATATATGGTCGGTTGACCGTCCTCCACCCGCTGGTTGAAAAAATATTGTTCGTACTGGGAATAGAATTCAACGACGTAAGCCACTGCACCATGGACTCGACAACATATATTTAAATTGAACCAAATATCAATACGATATGATTTATAAGCATAAGCTTCCACTACTAGGGCATCCAATCCCGGGATCCCGTTCAATTTTCTGATCCCGAAATTCCGGGATTGAGATGGCCGCGATCCCGGGATTTCGGGATTGAGAAATTTTGACGAAATTGGCAAATTGAAGATTTCAAATTCCTCGGTGAGCTAAAAAAAAAACGAGTTTCTGTGAGATTCTGGGAAAAAGTATACCAAATCGGAGATTTCAAATTCTTCGGTGAGCTAAAAAAAAAAAACGAGTTTCCGTGAGATTCCAAGAAAAATAAATCAATCCCGAAATCCCGGGATTGGAAAAAGGCTTCGGGATTGGATACCCTATCCACTACCCCTTTTGTGATGACAACTGGCAGAAAATCTGAGTTAAATTAATTGTGTTTAAATTTTTTTTATCATGTAACCAGTAATATCGATTGTTTGATTGTTTATGACCTTAAATGGCAACACTGTTTTTCGATACCCGAAGCGATTTCTGTTTCTTTCTTTCTTGCTTTTTGGGACACGAACCGGACACAACGTGTGTGTGGGATACTGCCCGGTGCTGGAACTTACTTCTAGTGACCTTTAATTTAGAGTCACTTGTGTTTTTTTTCTTTTGTGGTTTTTTGCGGTACGTTATTCGCAGAATGACGTATCAAAAACTAGACGTCGGAGATGAAAGAACTGATATTTTTCCATCTCGGCGATAGTTAAAGTTAATTTTGTTTTCTGTCGCGCGCAGACTTAGCATACAATTTCGTAACTTCTATAAAATCGCTTGTGCAAGCTGGGTATTAATTGTATTGTAATAATTTAAATTCTGTTAGATATTTTGTGTGTGATTAAAAATTTAATGATTGTAAATTCCTAATAAAACATTTCCGTAACAGTTGTTATGTATACACAACATTATATCATAGAGTGCTATGTTAAATTATCTATGACAACTTGTAACAAAAAACCTTTTAAACCGATATCCTACTCTCCAAATCTAGCTAGTTACAATCGAGAGATTTACTACGTTTTACTACGAAGTAGATCTTTTTCTCGACACTCAGTTCGATATTATTTTGATTAATAAGATTAAGTGATTTATTCATAAAGTGTAAATTTATATTTATGGAATAAAGTTGAACCAAAATAGAATTTAAATGAAGTGTTTTAGTAATAATAGATCCATAACACAGTGAGCGGTGTTTTATTTATTCCTACCTACTTGTTGTACTCCGAGTTTCATTCAAACTGCTGTTGGTCTTAATGACTTTTATAAGTGGGCATTTATTATTGGGGTATAAAATCGTGAACAAAAATAAAAATTTCTCACAATAAATGAAACTCGCTCAAAAATAAATTACGAGTCATGTCAATATGTATATTCAATTTAATGAACAACTGCACGAGAATTGTTCATTCCTGTCGGCTTCTCCACATATATAAAATATTCGTCTTTATTTTTTGGCAAATATTTTGCCTTTAAAAAGAGTAGTTTTTTTTTTTTTTTTTTAATCTTGCATAATTCTTCGCCGCCGTCTATCGCCATGGAATATTTTAGATTAAAAGTAGACCCCCTCTTTCAAAAGGTTTGGTTACCCTTTAACTAGGGCAGGGCTTACCAAATATTTTATGCTATGGAATACTTAGAGCATAGGTTCCCAACCTTTTCCGGGTGGCGAACCTTTTTTATAAAAGCCATGTGTCCCGCGGCCCCGATGCAATTGAAAAAGGCATTTTTTTCAATAAGGTAATTTCAGTTGACTAGTTATAATTTTGTTGTTCAAATCTAAAATCGAAAAAAGTTGGCGACCCCCAGAAAACTCGTTGCGACCCCAGATTGGGAACCCGTGACTTAGGGAATCTGAGAATTTTAACGGAACACTATTTCGTTAGTTAGAATACAAGCAAATATGTTTAAACACTTTGGAGGACTCTTCTGACAACCTCAACGAGAAATCATTTTATGACTTATCTTTTTTTTTTGTTGTTTAAAATCAGAATCACTGATTTACATTTTGAATCACTTGAGCTTAAGCCTACTGGTTAAGGAAGGGGTCACAGAAAATGGTCCTTCATAGTCATCGAAAAATATTGCGAAATAGGTGTTTTCAAGTTATGTAGGTGTTCGCGGAACACCTATTCAGGTTCCATGGAACACCAATGTTCCGCGGAACATAGATAAGGAAACTCTGAACTAGGGAATATTAGTGGTTTCCCCCTACTTTCGTTCATCAGAATTCTACAACTGCAAATTGGAATAGTAGTCTGAGCCTGTCAATTTTTTATGTTTCGTCTTTGTGCTAGTTTGTTAATTTTGTTACCTCAGTCCTCGGTTTCAGATTTTTCGACGATACCAGTGAAAAAAACCCCAGTGATTATGGTCATTAATTTTTCTGTCGCTAAGTGTAAACTCCTCTGGCATCCACGCTTCCTGCTTATTCCAAAATGAAAATGAAATTATGGGGTTCTTCTGTCAACTCAACTAACCATGAAAAATAGGTGATTATTATGGTATAGCATAGCAGGTAATATGATGCAGATAACAAAGGAGTCGATCTTAGTTGATGGCCCATTTTTAGGTGTGTCGGAATAAGATTTTTAATTTTAAGTCAAAAATATTTCTTAAATAATCCCCTTTCAAGATTAATTTTTTTATCGCATGTCAGTCACTTTGATTTATGATGTGATAGTATGTATATTGAATACCATTTTAAGTTACTTATATTTACTGAACCAATTGTTTACCACTTGCTCAATTTTGAAATTGAACAAGTGTGCTATGTCACATGTGATCGAATTCCAAATAATATTAGGTACACCGTACACCTACGTCGTGGAATCTATGGTGTCTTTTTTCCTACAGTTGATTTCTTGTGACTTTTCCTTTTGTTTGTCGGGAATTAATATTTTAGCAAACACAAATAAAAAAATTGAGTTATTGAACAAAAATAATTATCTTGCCCATCCATCCACTAATGAGGTCGCATCTCACTGACTTCAGCTTAGCATTCTATAATCTTTTAACAAAATATTAATAGTTACAAATCGAAATAAATTCATTATTTTACACAACTCTCTCTTGGGAGTTTCATAGATATTACAAGAAATATCTTAATAATATTCAATTTCGTCAATATTTTTATTCATGTTTAGTCCTTTGAAATGTTTATTTATTACGACTACTTTTATTTTTGGAATTGACGTGGCTTAAAGGAATGGCAGGGCCATTTATCAATAATTCAAACGGGGGCTCGTCCTGAATATAAATAAGTAAACAGTAGATAATATGAATTAATAAGAAACTACACTCGGTAATTTTTTCACGTATTTAATTTCACGCGGGTTGACGAACTTGCACAATATTTCATCATAAAATGAATGAATTTGATGTTATTCGTACATTATATATACTTAACGCTGTCTACCATGTTTGGTGTGGACTTTTAATTTTGCGTTTGGATGGTTATTACCAGGGCTGTGGCGTCGGGTCGCGGTATTTTGGCCTGAGTTGGAGTCAGAGTCGAGTCGCAGTCGCGGATCGCCATATTTTGACGGGAGTCGGAGTCGTGAAAAATGAGCGGCTCGATTTTTTTTGAAAAATATATTTAATGATGTATATTTAAACAAAATAGTCAAAAGTGTTTTTTTTAAACATTTCATGCTTGGCTGACTAAAGATAATCTGATGATATACATATTATATATAAGTTAATTAAAATGAAATTATTGAAAAATTTCCTCGGAGTTGGAGTCGTTAATTATTTTAAAGCTGGAGTCGAAGTTGTCTTTTTTTCACGCGACTCCACAGCCCTGGTTATTACTCTTGTTTTAACGAAAATCCGATTAAAAATGTTGACAGTTAATTTGAATAATGCTAATCTAAGTCAAATTCGAATTGTTTTTATTCTGTACACTTCCATAAATTTTGTCGATAACGACCCGGGCTTCGCCTTTCGGCATCTTCTGGATTTATCTAGTGCACGAATGCACTTGCACTGACGGGTAGTGAACGGTTTGCATAAGTGATAAAAAAATAATTAGGGAGTCTTCAACAATCGATTTAAAAAAAACAAAATACTTTTAATTGATAATATCTACTGTTTTGAAGCATTGCTGGAAATATGATAGTTGATTTATAACAGAGTTTTGAAGTCGAAGTCCTAAAACAACGAGTGACTCCTTCTCCTATTTATTAAATTAAAGTAAAATACAAAAGTTATCCATTTCGTAAGCAAAGTAAGTTAAAACAATGATTATTTTATTCATTCACTTCAGAGGTTTTCCTTGTCATTTAGTAAGAGGTTCTATTTAAATTATTAAATATTTAAAAATATGTGTTTTATTGAATTTAATTCAATATTCGGTGTCCGGCAAATAAAGTGCAGATTTTTTTTTTTTTTAATTGTCGGACGCAGTATCTGGTCACTAAATTTTAAGAGAAATTCAATATTTGTGTCTACAGCTACCTACATATATCGAGTCTTGATGAATTTTGTAAAAGTTATCAAAGTAAAAATATACTTAGTTCAAGTACATTCATGCACTTGAAACAACCTGAATATGCCGAAAGGCGAAACCCGGGTAGTTAACGACAAGATTACTGGAAGAGTACAGTATTCAGACAATTCAAATTTGAAATTGAAATTACATCAAGCACCTTCAGTCGAAATTCTAAATTATGTAAAAATATACAATTGTTAATATTATTGAACACGATTTAAAAACATTTTGATCATTATTATAAAGACTATTAGAAACTAGCCAACATACAAATTCTGAAATCGAAAAATTTAAGTTTGCTGTTGGTGTAATTTAACTTATGGCCTGAAAGTTATAAGCAGTGGTGTAGTGGGGCCAGGTCGGGCCAGGTCGACGACCTGGCACCTGAAAATGAGCCAGGGCGCCGCCCTGCCATCTTTTTGACTTGTAATTTAATTTTCAAGTGGATGTACTTATACTCATACAAGTGGATGTACTTATAAAAGTGCTGTTCATAAAATTTAAAAGCATTATATCAAAATTGATCTACCCAATAGATTTTACAAAGATAATAAATAAATGTACACATGTAACGTGTTAAACTTTTTTTAACTTCGGAAGGATATAAAAAAAAATAATAAGGAAGAAATCATTGACCCTCCTGGTACCTATTTATTTTACCACTACACCACTGGTTATAAGATAAAAAAAGGTGAAGGCAAAAAGGAGATTTGTCAAAATTGTTTAGATGGATTATAAATATTGAGGTTTATGGATATTGACGTCGATTAATAAAAGAACATTGGCTGTGTGGATGCGGTCATTGGTTTCACCTTAAATGAACAACAAGTTATTCTTTTTTGGCTATATTCGTTCGTTGTGAAGCATATAGCCACCACGTGGCATCTCCATGTTTCACTGTCTAATTGCTCTGCTTCCTCCCATGACATGCCATAATCCTTCAGTTCTACAAAGTACATTATATGGATAGTACCCGACTGTCTTCCAGTACACAAGAAGGGGAAGCCAGGGTTAAGGATTTTCTGAGGCATCTGCAGCAAGCGACCCAACCAGTTCTAACGTCTCACTATAACCACTGAAGTGACGGGGCACAGTCTTGTACGTTATCTAATCTCTGACTTTTTTTCACATTTGTCTTACTTGCATTTATTTTAAGACCAATGCGACCTGGGCCTAGTTAGCCCGTCGATAATCCCCTGGATGCCCTCATCAGTTTTGTCGAATATGACAACACCATCGGCATATTCAAAGTCATTCAGTCCGGGACGGGAATAGCTTTACCTCGATCAGGGGAAATTGACCTGCGAAGTATCTATAGAACAATGTCACTTAAAGATTTGGTTTAGACCTACATTGATATTGTGTAGGTACTATTTCTGCCCTTATTGTAACACTGTACACCTATCCCTCGATTTACACGGTACTTTTTTTTACACTTTTTCGCTTTTACACGGTATAAAAAAGTTAACTTGAAAATTTTAATTCTTCATATTCGTAAGTAGAAAACGAGTACATATTTTTTTATTACGTGTTTTATATCTTGAATAATATTTGTAGCCTTATTATGTCGAAAGAAGTAAAAAGAAATGTTATTTCGTTGGAAAAAAAATAAAAATATTGGATCTTTTACAAAACGGAGAAAGAGTAATAGATGTTGCTAGATTATATAGCATGAATGAAGCTACAATAAGAACCATTAGAAAAAATGAAAACTCAATTAGAAAGAGTGTAGCAGCTGGCACTACGAGTACGAGCACAACTTCATATATCAGAGATATTGCAATGGAAAACATGGAGAAGGCATTAATGATTTGGATAGAGGACCAAAAACGGATGCCAATTGATACCAATGCTACTACAAATAAAGCTTTGCGGATTTATGAAAAAATTGAATAGAAGATACCATCCTCTTCTTCACCTGAAAAGAAGCATACTTTCACAGCAAGTCATCAAGTCAAGTCACAGTGATTTGTGATAGTGATGAATGATAAAAACTCCACCAACCGTTGCAATATTTCTTTAATGAATCTTTTGGATTTTATTTTTTTGTTACTCTATAAGCTTTACCTGTATTTAATTAATAAAGAATACGTATTTTTATACTTTAAAATGATTTTGTTTTTTATATATTTTAGAAAACACCCAAATTATGCTTTTTCGTGTACTTTTCAATTTACACGTTTTTCTCAGGAACCTATCTACCGTGTAAATCGAAGGATAGGTGTATTAACGTTTATTGTATAAAATTAGAAAATATTTTTTCAACACCAAAACTTAGTTAAAACAAAGTTATTTTCAATATGAAATAAATAACCTGTTGTGCCATTTAAAATATTCCGCCCGGAATTTAAAATCGAGCGTGTCCGGATTCTAAAAAGACCGGAGATAAAAAAATAGCCACTTTTCTAGGGTTTTATTGTTTTTTACCCAAATATACATTAAAATACTTGTAAATCAAGAGTATATTTTTAAACATTAATAAAGCATAGCACATTTGGTTTCCATACAATGGTAAAGATAATCGAAAATACGGTGAGGACAATAATAAACTGTCCGGTCCGGGGACTAGTGTTATCACTTGTTAATGAAATGTGTTTAATTGGCTTACGTTTAAATCACGACGTAATAATTATTTTTGTAGGTTTACTACTTACCTGCATAATTCATTATTTGTTTTTAAATATATTTTTTTTACACAGTGCTTCACCTTCACACCCCACTTGAACATTTTCTGGATGTGATAAAATGGCTGATATAATGTGTTATTATATCGACTGTGGAAAGGAAAAAGGACGTAACCCACGGTTTTTTTCAAAACAGATTTTTTTCGATAATCACAATGTATCAAACTATCAAAAGGATGCAAGCTGCAAATGCTGAATTAGTATCTAAACTTAGCTTTTAAGTTTGAAAAAGATTACCTTGTAAAAAAATAAAACCAAGAAAAAAAACTGAAATAAAGGTTTTTCCTAGACAATTTATTTAGATTATGTCAATTAAACACCAGTTTAGAAGTCTCCGTGCACTTCAAGAATGTGTATAATTCATAATTTGCAAATGGCCCAAAATCATAAAAACACGTTTTTTGCGCCTCCTGTAAAATTTGACATGTGTGGGTTACGTCATTTTTCTTTCCGCAGTCGGTATAAAAGCTACATAGATTATAAAAAAAACTGTAAAAAATATTATATTAAGAAGTTCAAGCATCAATATAACTAAGGACTTGTGATAGGTAATGTTAACACGTCTTGCGGCAGTAAAAAAAAACCTCTTATTTCTAAATACATACTTAACTACTTCCTGTTTAAATTAATAAACAGCGTCGAATGACTGTTGCCACAAGGTGTTGTCGTCATATTGAGGTGGTGTGGGTGCGGGTGTGAGTGGGGGGTATCCCATCATATCATTTACCCATTGACGCGAAACCTTTTATGTACGTTAGCGGCGCGGGTTGACGTTTACGTTCGGCTTCCGTGACACCCGACCCCTCTGCTCCATCTACCAACTCAATTTTGGCCTCACTGCTTCGCAGGGTGGTAGCAGGTCAGGCAAGAAATATTTGCTGTTGTTATATATTACAAGAAAGTGGCCATATTCCTGAAAGTGATAATTACATAGTAATAAATATATGCATATTGTATTAAACTGTAGTCACCAAAGCACCTAAATACCAATCGTTTGCCAACATAGATTTATTGATATGAATGTAAAAAAAATCATGTACGTTTATAAGAAACTAGCGATCAGTTGTCGTTGAGATAAAATTGTATGAAATAAATTGTTCATGAGATAAATACTTCACGTAAATTTTTCGTAGATCATCGATTACACATGAACATGATTTTCTACAATCAGTAACAGTCAGACTACCAATGTGCGTTGCATACAATCGAAATATATAAATTGTAAAACAATAACAGTGGTGTAGCTTCTCATGAATTTTGCGGGTAAAAATATTTCTCCACCACTGTTTTGAATACATTGGTGGCGCGTTGCTGGTTTTATGTCCGGGGGGGGAGGGCGGGATAACGGGCGAGCAAACTACACCCCTGTCTCTTCCATAACTGCCTAACAACCCACTGGCAACTCTTCGACTCCCCAGGGTCGCGCCCTAACTACCCAAGACCGCCGCCGACGTGACGTTTAACCCTTTCACGGTTCGAGATATGCAAACACATACCCCTCTGAGTTGTCGTGCGCGGAGTGTTAAGGTATTTTGCGGCGACATGAATATAAACACTAAAGTAGTATCCACAGCCTACTATCTCCACCCTTACAATGAGTAAGTAGGTTATTAAATTCAATATGTGGGTTTTCCGAAAGATAATTTTAGTAATACTAGCAGAAAGAGAATACGAAGAACAGGATTTCTTCTACATTGTATAAAATGGTAGTCGTTTTGGCAAAAAAACGTTGTATTAGAAATACTAATTTGGATTAAATCAACGACGAATTGAAAGCTCCAGAAATATACAGTCGAAGATTGAATTTTACATTTGCTGGAGAGCTATTTGAAGTATTCAAAAATTTGCTGTGGATACAAAATAAGTTGGATACATAAACTGTTCGCTTGTTGCCTGTCAATTCTTGGTGGAAAGACATTATATTTAAAAGTTAAAAAAAATATATATTTGTACTCCTTCCACATATTTCAATAAAGATCATGACCACTTTTGCTCTCCGTGAGCATTATTAACTGGCGAAAGATAAATCCAAACAGGAATATTTCTATAAAATTATTTTTGACTAATGACAAGTTATCAAAAATAATCGATACTAGAAATATGACAAATCGAAGACTTTCATCAGTTGATAATTCTCCCGATTAACGAAGCTGGACGTGATCTTTACAAAAATGGTGAACGTGTTCTTCTGTACGAGAATTTTCCAAACACGAATTCTTCGTACAGAATACTCCGGATACCGATTCTTGCGTACATCCGTTTAATATTTGTTATTAAAAAAATATTGTTTTACAGTCATTGGCGTACATTTTTAAAGCATTAATGTAGACGTTTCTTCATTAATATGAATAAAGGAAAACATCCGGAAATAATTGACCTTAAAACTATAGTCTTTATATATGAGTTAAAAATAAATTCTAATGTTTTGAAGACAGCCATATAGAAAAGGTCTGTTCCATTGAAAATGTTTTGAATGATTGATATTCCCGGCAAATTTTGATTCATATTTTATTTTTATTACTACACCACAATTTACCTATTATTAAGGTGAGATCTAAACCACAGAACGGATTGAAATCAATGTATGTATTCATATAGGTATTTATACCTGCCTAAGAGCGATTTAGTGTAGATAACTAATACAAGTGGCAGGTAGAGAGGCTTGTGCATACATTATTGAAATTTCAATGCCAGATTCTATTTCCGTCAAATTTTACGGTAGTTCTTGTAAACAATTTTTATAAAGCACTCGATCGACGAAATTTGTTAGGGTGTATATTTATAGTCATGCTGTCGGATACGTGGTGCAGTGGTCAATGTCGTTGGCTTCCGTGACAGGTTCAAGTCCCAGTACGAACATCATTTTTTAAATGTGATTCCCTCCCACCTTACCAATCCTAAAATGACGGGTCGTAGCATAGCGAAAAAGGTTCTTGAAAAAAAAGCAACCGAGTAAAAAGCAATTCTTGTAGAAAAACCTCTGTTGAGATACCTCAATTAGGAGGCCACATGTTTTCACATTACGAGCGGGCATGGGTTCAGAGAAAAATATATATAAATGTTTGCATCAGTTTAATTTATGTTATATTATAATATTATCCAAGTGTGACCCAAAAAGTGGAATAAAATCATTGCTTAAATAAATTTATACAAACCAAAAAATGCAAACAAAGATACCTACTTACTTCAAGAAGTCTAACTTTACCATCCTATGGGTTTGAAAAGAAAAAAAAGTACGAGGAGTACCTACAGCGAGATCGGTTCAAGCAGTCGAACAATGCGGTAGACCGAGAAGGATGTTGGGGTATGTTGGCGGTCGAGTCGCATCTTGCTGGAGACGTGGATTTGTAACACACACCAATGTAACTAGGTGACGTGTATGTATACCGATTTAGACCCATTTGAGATATTATTATGTAGGTATGTATATAAAAGTTCACACTTGTTTATTTTACTAAAAAATAATCGAATGTACATTTTCTTTGAATTTTAAATCCACTTGATTTTAATACTTTCGACGGTTTCGGCGGTAACTTTGTGGAAGTTCATTTTAATAGAAAGTAGTTAGTAACACAATACGTGGAATAATCAAATTTTCTATCCACTTGATTTTATTTTACGATAAGAAATAATAATAATAATAAAAAAATAATGTAATAAAGTTCAAAAATACCACTGTGTTTTATTTCTACATTATTTAAGAAAAAGTTCATAACTGTTTCGGCTTTACGCCCTCGTCGGAACACTCAGAACTATTTTAGGGTGTTCACTGTCAATACTTGGTGGAAAGGCATTATATTAATAAAAACACAATAATCCTTTGTACTTCATTCCACTTTATTTAATATGTCAGGACCGGTTTCGCTCATTGCGAGCATTGTCAACTGATGTTGATGTTGATGATGATCAGTTGACAATGCTCGCAATGAGCGAAACCGGTCCTGACATATTAAATAAAGTGGAATGAAGTACAAAGGATTATTGTGTTTTTATTAACTCAGAACTATGTTTAATTTTACATTAACTTAGGTATAGAGATACACAATACATCTATATACAGCGGTGGGCTGCCAGTATCTTAACAAGGGGCTCGGTAAATATCCATTTTTTTATCCATGTTCGCTTCAAATGTCGAGCATATAGCCTAATGAAGGTATCTTAATAAAAGTTATTTTTCTACGAGAACTGCTTGTCACTCAACCTCGCTTTTCCAAAGAGTACTGTAGGAATAGAATGATAAGGATAAGACAGGACTAGTGATTAACTAATAGTAGCGCCCAGTTGAATTGAAGAATAGGAAGAGTGGGAGGCAATCTTATGACATCATAAACACCGATGCCTTCGAACATAAATTGGTAAATCTATTGAAAAATTGCTGTTTCGTACTGGGAGTCGAACCCGTGAGGTCCGACGGACACAGAAACCTACAACGCTGATTGAAAAAATGAAGGCGCAACTAATTTTCAAATTTAACCATCTACAGAAATTGCAGTTATGCGATGATTTGATCTAAGACGAATGATTTTCTTATCTTAACAAGGGGCTCGCCGGCCGCGCCGAAATTCAACAAGGGGCTCGCGAGAGAGCCTCCGAGCCCCCTCCAGCCCATCCCTGTCTATATATATAACATAACATATATTGAAAAATACAGTTTAAAATGTTTGTTTTTCCATTAACTGTAAAGCTATTTTAAACGATTATGAAAATTAGGTTCTTTTTTAATGGCTTAAAAAATGTAAATGGAATAAATACAATTCTATTTTTGACTATATTAAAATGAAGTTAAACCAAGTAAATGTTAGTTCAAACAATAATATTCACAAAAAAACACTCTTTTGTAATAATTCCACATGTATTTAATATACGCAGTACCGGTTTCGCTCATTACTTAAATCACATCATTTAAAAATGATCAGTTGACACTTGAAAAGTGATAAATCAATAATAATAGCTTAGTTTTTGGCATTTTTTAGAAGTACCGTGATATTATAACAACTACATTTCACTATAATCAAACTAGCTCATTCATTTTACATCATAGTGTATCCGACAATTCACCGAAAAAAATAATTGATTTTTGGCTACGAAATTGAATGAAATATTCTTTTTATCCGATGTCCATGGAAATTAAAAGGAAAGAAAATACACCAGTGAAAACATGAAGATTATATTTGGTAATCCACGAAATGATCGCATGTAAATTTGCTCATTGATAATTAAATATCAGTCGTGATTTTAGTAGCTTAATATAATTATAGATTATGAAATCAATTTAATTCATTATCAATTATGTATCACATTATTAATAGCGGTTATTTGTATGTACATACTAGAGGTCTGCACGGGCCGAAATTTTAAAATATTACCCGGTTCGATCCCGAAAAACTCAGGCCCAACCAGGCCCGGGCCCGAGTCTAATACCGCACTTGTTACCCGAACCCGGCCCGAATCCCAGATTTATACTCCTCAGCCCGAAAAAACCCCGTTTTTTACAAATTTACGATTCACTATAGAACTGGTTATAAATAAAATCATCATGGCTGACTTAAGACACGAACGTAGTCTGAAATATAAGGCCCGGGCCGGTGCAGACCTCTAGTCCATACACATAAGAAATACATCGGAATTTTAGACACATGTGGATTAGAAATAACAAAACTTACGTTTCGTGTAGTAAATGTAGTAATCTTAAATTTATGTATGTACATATTATCACTATGTAGGTTTACATATTTTGTAACCGGACAAAACAGAACATGATAAAGCTATACATGACAAAAAAAATAGAGAGATTATATATTTTATAAAATAATAGTTTTGTTTTCAAGATTCTACAACTATCGTAATGATTAACTGCTTCTTGAAATGACAGTTATGATGATGAAAACTTATTGGCTGCATTAATTTTTCTCTCATCATTTGTTTTGGTCAACATGTTTTTGATAAATTGTACGATCTGTCAAAGACTTTCCTCTTCAATTGTGGATTTCCGTGTCATAAATATACTTTTGGACAGATTTTGAATTTATTGTGTGCGTATTACCTTCATCCAAAAAAAAAAAAAAACTAATTATTTGTGATTCTCTAACTTTATATTGTGGGATTGAAATGTACCCACCGTCAATTATGCTCATGAATCGTAACATTCGTAACCAATCACAAAATAATTTAGCCGATTTCCGACAACTTCGACTAAGTCAGTATAGATTTCTCCTCATCTCGATATGAAATTCAATAATGACAATAGCGCGGTGGTATGCGCCAAATTATAAAAATAGAACTTCAAAAAAGTAATTCACATTACTATACAAAAATTTGCTAAGCTATCATTTTTTCTTGTATCAAAAACTATTTAAATAATTCTAGATAAGATAATATAATGAATGACGATTCACGACAGAATAAATAATACAAACGATAACGTTTGCCATTCTTCATTTCAGTTTGATTTAGTATCTACAAGTGTGAAAATATTTGTTTGAATATTAATTTATTATTTATGTAGGTAGATACTAGGCTTTCCAATCCCGGGATCCCTTTCAATTTTGTAATCCCGAAATTCCAGGATCGCGACTAGGGTATCCAATCCCGGAGCCTTTTTCCAATTGATTTATTTTGAATCCCGGGATCCCGGGATTGAGATTTTCTTATCGAGGAATTTGAAATCCTCAATTCGCTATACTTTTTCCCGGAATCTCACGGAAACTCGTTTTTTTTTTAGCTCACCGAGGAATTTGAAGTCTCCGATTTGGTATACTTTTTCCCAGAATCTCACGTGTAGATTTTAGGAGTTTCCTCAAAATTTCTCAATCCCGGAATTCCGGGATCGCGGCCATCTCAATCCCGGGATTTCGGGATCAGAAAATTGAACGGGATCCCGGGATTGGATGCCCTCATCGCGACCGTGCCAAAAGTTTTCTCAATTTATACATGATTTCATGTCGAGTGCCCAATCCCGGAATCCCAAACGAAAGGAGTTTTATCACTCGGGCTGCCTATTTTCACAGATTTTTTAACATGCTTACAACTACGGTTTTACATTAAAAAAACGGCTGATCTTTTTACCTATGGGCACTCGATATTTTATCGTCGCCCAGCTCATTAATCAGTCAACTGCGAAAAAATGAAATTATACATAAATATGCAGTTGCATGTAAAATTTTGATCCCTTGAATAAATTAAATTTTGATCTTGAATTAAAAATCATCAAACAAATCGCCATTAACAATGGTTATGATATGTCTCTTATAGACAATCTTTTATATAAAAAAACGTATTAAGCTAGCACAACAAATCTTACACAAGGGATTAATAACGAAAGACTCAGGTGATATTAGGTTTTGGCGTAGAATTAATTACATAGGACACACCAGTTTAAAGATAAAGAAGCAGCTCTCAGAAAGTGTTAGACCGGCTTTCTATTGCAAGAACTCTTTAGGTAAATTATTGATAAATAATAAAGATGTTATAGATTATAAAAACAAATCTGGGATTTATAGATTGCAGTGTAGTGATTGTACCAAATTTTATATTGGTAAAACTGCTAGAACCTTAAATATAAGAGTGGCTGAGCATTTAACCGCTTTTCGCTTAAAAAAAGATACCTCCACTTTTGCCAACCATTTAATTCTTGAAAACCATACGTTTAATTTTGACTCAGGTATTGATTTGTTATATACTGACAGGGGCGAGTTTAAATTATTTTACCAAGAAATCTTAGAGATTAATCGAGCTCAGCTCAACAGTTTGCCAATTTTAAACGAGCAATTTTATCTACCAAATTCTCCATTGTTGTACCCCTTTTAAATAATTGTCATTTTATTAATTATTCAAGCACTTGCTATCATTAAATATTAATTCAAAGGCTTAAAAACAAATCAACTCATTAATAATAATAGGTCGGATAAAACCCTAGATTTATTTTAAACATTCCTATGTTATTATCTGGTCATTGATATTTTTAAAAAATCCCCATAATTATAACAAACCCACTTAACTCATTGAAAATTGTATCCATTCAATTTTCGCTAATTTACATTTTAATAGCCTTTTAACTTAGTGATCTACTTATATTTTTGTATATAAACGATACAAACTGTTTACTAGGCGTCAGTTCGAGTACATCCGTGCACTTGGAATGCCTGAAGATGCCGAAAGGCGAAACCCGGGTCGTTAGCGACAAAACTCATGGAAAAGTACAAAATTCAAACAATTCAAATTTGATATTGAAATTCCATCAAGCACCCTCAGTCGAAATTCTTAATCATTGAAGAATAATTAAGTATACAATTTTAGCCATGTCAAGATGCTCGGATGTATGGATTCATTTTATGATAAAGGACAATAAATGCAACTTGCCACATGAAATGCGTAATTCTATTTTATCTCTTGCGGAAACTGACGACAATACAATTGACAATACAAATAATCTGAAAAAACATTTTAAATACTTAGATCAATTTAAAAAAAGAACGGAAAATTTGGACGTGTTGTTTAAAACACTTCTAACAATAAAACCAACATCAACAGCAACGAGTATTTTCAACAGCAGGACAAATTAAAACTAAATTAAGATCAAATTTAAAATATGATACATTCAATGCTCTCTTATTTTTAAAATATGAATTGCTAAAATCTGAATAAATGACTTATATTACAGATGAACTCGTTTTTAATGTATTATTTTAGTACATAAATTTATATATGTGGTAACGTTTTGTTATTTTCATACTTACTGAAACTATCCGGATATCCGGATACATCCGTATAGTTTCAGTTTTACTATTCGATTAATAAAAACAATAATCCTTTGTACTTCATTCCACTTTATTTAATATGTCAGGACCGGTTTCGCTCATTGCGAGCATTGTCAACTGATAAGAAATATAATTTAACAATGCTATTTATACAAAATTGAAAAGTTATACACAACAGTTGGCATTGAAAAGAACTGTTGTATATAACTTTTCAATTTTGTATAAATAGCATTGTTAAATTATATTTCTTATCAGTTGACAATGCTCGCAATGAGCGAAACCGGTCCTGACATATTAAATAAAGTGGAATGAAGTACAAAGGATTATTGTTTTTATTAATATAATGCCTTTCCACCAAGTATTGACAGTGAACACCCTAAAAGTTTACTATTCGATATCCGGATAGTTGAAAATGACAAATAGTTGGAATGTCTAGTGCTGATACACTACTAAAGAATTAAGCAACGTGTTGATATTGTCTGGGTTAGTGTATGTAGAAGGATACTTTTTCATGTCCTTCTGTATAGTTTTTTCATAAGTACTTAAATCATTAAACACCAATTAAAAAAAAATAGTAAAAAAGTCTTTTTGTACTTATTCCATAATTATATACTAGGATCAGAATCAAGAAATCGTTCGTAAAATGTTCGTGATTTGCGAAACCGGTCCTGATCCTAATAATTGTGGAATAAGTATAAAATAATGTTTTTTTAACACATATAGGTCCGCAGATTTGCATACTAAAAAATGCGCGGGAGCCGGCCGAATTTTGGGGAAATGGAACTTTTTTTGCGCTCACGTTTAAATTGCGATAACTATTTAACCGATTGATGTATATTTTTTTTTCTTTCAGAAAAGCGTTCGTATGGTTTTATACATATAAAAATATGATAAAATCAGTGTTTCTCAACCGAGGGTTTCATATAAAGAGTCTTAACAACTTAAAAATAAAGTTATTTAGTAAGAAATGGCTATAAAGAGTTGCAATAATATACACTAATTTAAAATAAAGTTACTGGTTACTAACCCCCCCCCCCCCCATCTCCTTCTCAGCAACGACAACTATTTTAGTTTTTTTGAGATAATGTAAAACCGAAAATAAACATCTGTTCTATATCGTAAGGTTTTATTCGCAACTCTCAGATATTTTTAAATAATTCTTGTTATATTTCAATTATTTAAATATTTTAAATCTTTGAGAATCGTTTTTTTTTGTTAGAATGGTGCAGGTATATGATATTAATGAATGGTGGCCATTCATATGTGTAATAATTATGAAGCATTAGGGTCACATTTTTTTCACAGCAGAGCCATAAACTTTACAGAAAAAATAGCACCTTGTCAACAGCGTCTCGAAAAGGGCATTAAGAATTACATAATTTATTGCTATTGGCAAGCCAAACATATATTGAGTAAAAGCGGTGCTTTGTTCGAAGTAAAATAATGATTTCATTTCTTTGAATTTAGGGTTGACTTTCCACAAGAATTAGTTGCAAAATGTCTACAAAAGAAAAAAAGGATACAGATGTAAAATGAATCTGAGACAATGGATCTGTGTTATATAATTATTGTCATGACTAATTTCACTTTCGTAAAAATCCCATAGAACAAACACTTATTTTTTTGTAAAGAATTGTGAAGCGGCCAAAGAAGTAATAAATAAACTTATCCGAAAATTTAACCCATATTTATATACGTAAACGAAGCAAAAGATCTAACAAAAAAGATGCATTTTTCCATGAAAATAATATTACAACAAACGTTAAACGTTGTACAAAAAATATTATTTACTAGGTGATACTGTGGAATTACTTCTATATTTACGATTAAAAAAAATAATATTTTTAATATATTTCTTTGACATTATCAATTTCAATATCACTGGCAACCTTAATGTTAAATGTGAAGAAAAAAAATCATCACACAAAGTACCTTTTTTTTGTGTAAACTTACACTCGGCAAAACGAACAGATATGTTCGCGCGGACTCCTGCGCACTGAAAGTGAGATGCACACATATGTTCGCCCGGACTCCTAAGTGTTAATATAAAGCCTTCGCACCAAGTATTTACAGTGAACATCATAATAGTCATTTAAAACCTGTTGAAAATATCTAAAAACTTTGGCTGTAATATTTTGACCATTTGAATACTGATTTTCTTACTGTTACAAAATAGGTTATTTGGAGATGTCTGACTATTGACCCAGACGATAGATATACAGTGTTATAGTTGACTGCAACCTGCTGACTATAATTTTCAATCTTTATATAATATTTAACAATATTTTTGAAAATTTTACGACGCCTACCTCCTATCCCTGATATTATGATGATTAGAGACTATTATATTACTACTTAATATGAGAGGGCGTGCTGTTCTTTGAATATCATTCCAAAAGTATATCATGGATATTGGTCTTTTAATAGAGCCGTAATATGTGTACTAGGTGTGAACTCTTTATTGTTGAAAACGAATACATTTTATCAATACGAAGCAATTGTACTTCAAGTTATTTAAATTTACCACAAATAATATCATTCCATGACAGTTTTTATTATCTATTACAAAATATTGAATAACGAAACGATTTCGCGAAATATTTAGAATCTTTAAAAAATATATGAAAATATTTAATTAATTCATTAATAATTTCTTACCGTTTGATAACCACTGCTTCTTTTCTGTATTAAAATAAAATCAACATATCTCACAGTTTGAAGCGTACTGGTAGAATTACTACAAAATACGTGTGCGACAGAGATGGACAAGAAACAAGCGCGTTTGCTAGTTCTTCAAGGAGTGGGGGGAGAGAAGAGGAAAACAGAGAATTTACCAGTAGATGATTAACGGTTCGTGGGAACGCACGTTGTACGTCGGACTAAAAGTTGAGTATCTTTTCGCGACGTTGCGAGTTGTGAATGTGATTCCGGTACAACAACCTTTTGGAATAATTATAAAAAAACAGTGATTATTATATGTGTGACTACTATTCGTGGCAATTTAAGTGGAGTTTTTTTTATCGTGTTTTGTGATTACAATTCTGGAATATTTTAATGGTTTGTTAAATTTAATATTTCTCTTTCTGCTTTTATGTTTAAATGTTTTTAAGGGTCTCCATTCATGATCATTCCGAAATTCAAAACTGTCGGGTAATAAACCGATTAAATGTGACTTTAATCGTTTGGGTGATGGTAGGATTTTTCTTGCGCATTGACGAGAGAAACCCATCATTCCAACGCGTAACCAAATAAAAACACTCTTAATAAGTAAACTGCCGTAGTCTGCATTTTGGCTAATTTTAGTTATGAATGAAGCTTATACAATTTCATGTTTTCCATCGTCGGAGAAAACTGCGGTTTTATTTGAAATATATTTCACGAGACATCCAAAATTTCATTATAGTTTCAAATACAATGACTAGAAATTGCAAATATAGCACTCCAGTAACAACAATATCCGGAATAAGTACAAAAGTGTTCCATTGATTGTTTCAAAATGTCATGATTATTATTTCCAATTGCAAACAAACAGCAATGATGACCTCGGAAATACAAATTATATTAAATTCGCAGAAATCTTTGGAAAAATATATTCTTGCTACTAAATCCTCTTGCAATTCATGCATTTGAGCTCCCGTTTCATTTGAAATCGATATTGATATACATAATTAAACATTATATTAAAGATTTCTGTTTATATGACATTATTTAATACAAATTTAAGTCAAATGTGAAACTACTCTGATCGATGAGGTATATAATTAGCTGACTTCTCGATTTTATTTGATTTTCCATTATGATTAAGCATATGTAATCAGCTCGAAGGAATGTTTTGTTCCTTGAAAAAATAATAAATTTTACATACGACAACTCACCTAAATAATAGCGAAAATCGGCAATGTCAACACACTTCAGCAGTCATAAATATGCTATTTTACGTTTTGTTTGGCGCCATTTACATGACTTATTGTTTTTACCTTCCAGGGGTGTACTTAAATAAAATTGGTTATATTAAATATTATGAATATATTATGTGTCGAGTCAAATTTGTTTTAATATTTTTTTAGACAAAAAAATCGATTTATTTTAAGATTATTTACCCTAGCTTGTAGTGTAAGTCCACTGCATTTTTTATAGTAAAGTAGCACATAAGACATTATTATTGGTTTATATTATGTATGGCTCATACATAATATAAACTCATACAGTATGGGTATAATAAATACCCTAAAAAATAATGAATCACTCTTTTGTTCTTATTCTAAACTTAATCAAAACAGGTTTCAAGATTTCACCGCGAGCATTTTCAACTGTCACAAGTCGAAAATGCTCGTGATGACTTGAACAAGTCCTGATAAAAATAAATTAATTGTGAAATAAGCACAAAATAGTGTTCTGCTATTTTTCAATATAATGCATTTATTTTTCGGTTTACATATGAAAAGGTCATTAAAATTATATTGCACCTGAGGCCCCTCAATTGCTTCATTCGCCACTGGATACATGCATACAAAATGGCGTTTGCATTATAGACTGCATTCTGTAAATACGCTATTTTTGGCGACAATAATTTATTACCATTGGTGTATGAACTAAGTTTCAAAAATATGTAGGTATATTTGTAATGTCAAAATGATAATTACGAAGTCATTATAGTAAGTAGAAATGAAAATATTTTCTGTTGAAATAAAGCTTGAACATAAAAATGTATTTCCTATCAAACTGATACCATATGATTACTAATCACGATTTTTTAAAATTATGTCCGCTCCCAATGTAGAGCATATGGACTATTTATTTAGTTAATCTCACCTGAAGAGTTTCTTCGAGAACTGTTTGTTGTTCAGTTGCTCGACCACTTTTTTTTCCAAATATAGTAGGGATAGAAAGATAGGCCTATGGTAGGATTAGTGGATAGCTAATCGCTCTCGATACGCCCCGTTTTTTATAATAGTATGAGTGGTAGGGGGAATACGTTCATGCTTTCGTACAGAAATCCATAAGCTGATTGAAAGATCAATCAATAACCCGTGACATCCTTATTCTAAGCCAACGATGTTGACTACTCGACCACGTAGGATCATTATTGGTGTATAGTAGTTTTGAACAATAATTTATTGAGTTTCATTTACACTTTATTCAAAAAGCTCTCGTTCATTATTAGTATTGATTTAAATTAACGGAAAGCATTACAACTTTCCGAAAGGAATTTGAAATCTCCGATTTGGTATACTTTTTCCCAGAATCTCACGAAAACTCGTTTTTTTTTTTTTTTTTAGCTCACCGAGGAATTTGAAATCCCCGATTTGGTATACTTTTTCCCAGAATCTCACAAAAACTCGTTTTTTTTTTTAGCTCACCGAGGAATTTGAAATCTCCGATTTGCCAATTTCGTGTAAATTTCGAGAATTTGCTCAAAATTTCTCAATCCCGAAATCCCGGGATCGCAGCCATCTCAATCCCGGAATTTCGGGATCAGATAATTGAACGGGATCCCGGGATTGGATGCCCTAGTCTGTTCGTTATACCTTCTGTTGTTTTCATAAGAAATATTATTTGTATGTACTAATTTCACATTATTTTAATAAAGATTGTGACCGGCTTCGTTACACAATATAAAATTAAGTATTTTTTTAAGATTAACTTACTGTTGAACCTTCAATTATTTACTCACAGAATGATTGTATCTTTTTGCATTATGCAAATATTTATTAATATATACGTCCAATTCTGATGGAATAGATTTACTAGAACTTGATTATAGAGTACTAGAATTGTATATTTAATATTGTTTTATAATATACTTGCAATTCAAACTACATATTATTTAATTTTAAAAAGTATATACATATACCTACATTTGGACGTGGTGAACTTCCGAACTGTTCGAAATCCTGTCATTCTGCAAAACATTTTGATTTGTTTTGTTTTCTTTGTAATTTTACCATTTCATGCTGTGTTTGTGACATCATTAACTTAAAAAGGGGCAATTTAGAGGTAAGTTATTATCGTTTGACGTCTTCGAATATCCAAATTTCGTCGTCAAACGAACATAATTCACTCGATTTTGACTTTAATGGTCTTGGTTTATAGCATGAGCTGAACTTTTAATGGGAAAATATCATTTTTCGGGCTCGTCAGTGTTCACCATAAAGGCAGCTCAACATACCTACTCAGTTTTGGATACTTCGCGAGGTTTCTTTTTTGCTCACGTGGTTTGTTTTGAAAAGAAAAAGGAACACGCTGCGACAAGCGTCCAAATGTGGTTTGTTTGTTCAAGCATTCTTATTGCTTAAAGTATTATATTGTCTTATATAGTGAAATTATTAGTCTATAAAAAATAGTACTCGCTTTAATTTTGTTGATCAAAATTTTCCTCATGATTTACTAAGTTTTATTCAAAGCCATTCTACTTTCTTTTTCTAGCTATATCAGCTTTTTACCACTAGTAAATGGATTTTTTGGAATGGAGTGTTTTAATATTTTTAACGGGAATTTCGTCAGTGTCATTAGTTAAAGAAATACAATTTTTAGATAATGTCGAATAGAATATAAATTAGTCGAGACATAATTTGACCTCGAATTTAAACGTATTATCCTGTAGTGAGAAGTATGTACACCTAATCATTTTTTACGCGTTACATTGGTTCCAGAAAGTGGCTCGTAAAAAAACTTCATTTTCATATAATTTGATAAATCGGTTACAAATCCTTGTAAAAAAAGTATCAAAAATGTATGAAAAAACGTAACGATGCCGTCCAAAAAATCGCGTAAAAAAGGATTGGGTGTAGTATATAAATAAATAACTGTTTATTCTTCAAGTCTTCCCAAAGTTGTTCTTCATAATCCGGGTATAAAATTAAAAACAAACAGGACAACACTACTTTTCTATTGCAATGCGTCATCAATTGTATTTTTTTTTATTAGCGCTAACGGTGTGGCGATAATTATGATAATTATCATTATATTGAAGATTCCCCGAGTGATTACTACACTTCAACGTCGGACTTTATGTGTTAATTATTAAATAACACAACTTTCTAAATGTCGTTTTCGTATACTAATTTTACACGTGTGACTTGAAATAAAATTTCAAACATCAAAGTTTAAATTATCGTGTTTCATGTTGCTTCTTACTAGGGGTGGGTCGGTCGAGGTTTCCCCAATTATTCCCCCCGGCGAGCTCATTGTACCCCCTTTTGCGGTCACGAGTGGACGACCCCATTAGGGAGCCGTAATTCTCTTCGTATCAGTTTTAATTTCAAGTGATACCTATGCACCGTTCTTAAATCATATCCTTATCCATACGATAGATGACCCTATCACTCGAGGCAACAATATCTACTAACCAAGCGTATGTTTAACACCTTACGAAATATCATATCATCAACAATGTAATGATTTCGTTTGAAACAGTGGTACACAAGCTTTTTGAACGAAGGGCCATTTTATCAATTTTCTAATCTTTCGCGGGCCGCAGAGGGTAAAAGTGTTGATAAAAATGATATACACCCAATTCTTTTTTACGCCTTTTACAGTGGTTTTGGTGACGCTTCTTTTGTAATTTTCAAAGCAGTCGAAAATATTGTATTTTGATTCAAATTGATCGTTGTTCTGCAGATCGATCAATTCTAGTTGCAATGATGAATCGGTCTCGTTGATGGATGCTGATAAGTGGTTGGAAATGTTTTAAACAACAAACAATGCGTGTTTTGAAAACAATAATATAAACATATACTTAACATGCACCACAGATGGTACTCATTGTAAAAAGATGAAGTACGGGCGCAAATGTATACCCGTGAAAATATAATAATATTAAATAATTAAGAATAGTATTAAGTTTTCTATCAGTGACAATTCAAATTATAAACCTTTGCTACTGGATAATTTGCTCACATATCAAACACAATTTTTTTTATAATATTTAATGACAAATTTGGTGGCGCGATTTGTGCACCACTGGTTTAAAACATAAATATTATTTTAAATCATTGATGATCAGAGCGGTCATACGAGGTTTTGTGTGTTATTATGAACCTTATGCAAAGAGTAGCTGGAGTCAAGATTTTTTCTAAGCCATATTAACTACTTACCGTGTTTTTTTAAATTAATTGATAGGATGATCGTTCCTATTTGGACTTACACGAAAAATTAATCTGCGTCCATTGATTTATGCTTTTAACTTTAGTAAGACACGTTTTTTAGTTCATCGGTGATCTGCTTGCCATTTTTTTGTCATGTTAAATAGCGGAATGTCCCTGTCGTTATTTAGAGCGACGATTGTTGTGGCATAATTGATATGTTTGTAATTCACATTGATGTGTCACCGCGTGTAGACAATGAATAAAATAAAGCTCGCTAACGTGTATTTTCGTTTCTCGAGAATCCCCGATGTGGGCGAGCGTGAGCCGTTAGCGTGGGAGTGTTGTATGTCGTAAAAATAAGATTGGGCCGCTTACCGTCGGCTAATTGCCGCCAAAACATCTGCCAAACTTGCGCGCCAGAATAATTTGATACACAAACATAAAACCTATCGTATATACTACTTGCTATGGACATACATACCTACATGAAAATTTGACAATATCCTTACAACGTTTTAATAAGTGGGTAAACGATACACACGCATGATACAATTTATACTTATAATTAAATTGATATCTTTATACCTATTTATATATTAAATTATAGCTCTTAAAAATATAAAAAATGGATATTATGAGTTTTGGTACCAAGCTACTCATTTCAATTTGGTGGATTATGATATTTTGGTCAATATTATTTCCTCATACTCTTATAAAAAAGGCATTTGTTAAAAACACTCATTTACTTGAGACTAGATTTTATATCTAAGCAAATGGAATTAGCTGTTGATGAACAGTTCAGTGTAGAAACGTCGAAAATAGGATCGAGGAGCGATGGGGTACAAAGTGACCCCAGACAAATTAATATTTTCATTGCATTTATTGAGGAATCATTGGAGATTACAATACATATTAGTTAGGTATTATTGGTATTTAGCGAATGGTTGAAATAAGAAGAATTTTGCAACGTGAATGCACCATATCGGAACTCAAAGGATAAATATTCATTTTAATTAGATTTGAATAATAATTCTAGTTTCGATACATTTAACGTTGATCGTATGTTATGACATTAACATTACTCGTAATTTATTTTCATGCGAGTTTCATTTATTGTTAGAAATTTCTACTATTGTTCACGCTTAAGCTCGAAGTCAACAAGGTAGTATTAAATCAAACAATCGCTCTACTATCACGAAAAAGTTTATTTAAGGATCTTGCAATCACCGAATCAATTACATAAAATATTTAACAAACAAAATTTTGAATTATTACAATACACAATAACTATTATACAACCTAGCTTGCTCACACGATTTTATAAATGTAAAAAAAAAAATTGATGTTAAACGCAGAGAACAAAATGGAATTTAATTTTTCGCCGAAATGGAAAAATATTATTTCTTTCACCTCGGACAAAAAAACAAAACCACAAAAGAAATGAACTGCAAGTGAATTTACAACTAAAGGTCTCTGGAGCCACGTTCCAGAGGCCGGGACGTATCCCACACACACGTCAGGTGGGGTTCGTGTCCAAAATAGCAAGACAAAAAGAAACAAAAATCACATCGGTATCAAAAAACAATGTTGCCATTAAGAAATAAACAATTGATATTACAGGTTACCTGATAACAAAATACAAACACAATTAATTTAGTTACATCTTTTTTTAAAAACCTGCCAGTTTTCATCACAAAAGTGCTAGTGGAACCGGGTGTCAATAAACCCTACCGTGTCAACATATACATCTGCACTTTTACTTCTACTTCAAAGTCAATGATGATTTTTCCAGGTTCTTTTTTCAATTGCTGAATAGACATTAATAATAACTAGCTGTAAGCCCGTTGCCCAGCAACGGGAGATTTTTGTTGCATTGTGTTTAATTTTATTTAGTTTAATTTAATTTTATTTAATTTAATTTAATTTATTTTAATTTATTTTATTTTATTTTATTTAATTTAATTTATTTTATCTTTACTTTACTTTACTTGACTTTTTTTTTTATTATTATTTTATTTTAATTTATTTAATTTATTTTAATTTAATTTTGTTTTATTTTATTTTAATTTATTTTATTTCATTTCATTTCATTATCTATTAATTTGAAAATGTACGGAAACAAAATACATTTCGTAGAAGAAGAAGATGTCTCGAGGACATCATCAGTACGCACACATTTGTGAAAAGTGAAAAGCGAGTGATTATTTTATCGACTTTTAATATATAAATTTAGTATGAATAAAAAAGTGGAGACTGGAAGGTGTGAAATGAGGACTCTCACTCAAACAAACACTCACTCACTCACTCACTCAAACAAACGGACATTATCGGCTATTAATATATAGATAATTAATTAAGACTAATTTTCATCGCATTGCAAAAATAAATACTATTATAAGTAGTTACATATTTAATATTTCCAAAGTCAGGATTGACGAATATGTAGTTTGTAGCTAGGCGCACAGATACCCGGTGTCAATGATCCGGTGACACCTTTACGCGGTAAAACGGTTTCGCGAGTTGTTAAATTTGTCAGCCATTAATTTTGTTACTCGGTCCACGTGGACTGCATTCGTCGTCTTAAATATAGACAAGGTGCTTGCTATACATAAATGAATAAACAAACGCATTCTTGAATTTCTTGCAGCGGCTTAAATAATGTTTTGAATACCGTACCATGGCCATTTTTGTCCATATCTTATTGCAGTATCTTATAGCAAGTTGTTAATCATTATAGGAAATATGATCATTTTTTTTTATATCTTAACCCGTATTTTTCTTTTGATGAACAAAAACAGTGATGTACAATCCTCGTTTTGAATTGTTTTGCGGTCCTCGAATGTTGTTTCTCAAAAATCAAATGCATATTTTTTCAAGTAGATCATTATTTTTCAAAATTTGAGCAAACATTTTTGTTATTACAAGAAAATAAATAGGTTCATAGAAGTAGGCTAACTGATGAATGTTTGGATTCAATTGTGCTGCTTAATATGTTAAAAGATTAACAAGGAAAAAGATCGCATTAACTTTTGAATTACATATAAATAAAACATGTAAACCTAAATATTTTTAAAATAAAACATTTTTTTAAACACGTACACAATCATCGTTTTGTATGGTTTATTTTTACACGATAAAGAAATTACTTACTTCGGGGTTGCTTTGATATAAGGTAAGAGCACCCATCACCGCCACTACACCAACTACCGCCACTACACCAACTACCGCCACCGTAAGAATGTTCTCGAAATAACAAGAAAACCGTTAAAATCTTCTCAACAAAATATATTGAACAGTAAACACGAATGCATAGTGATCACGTGTCATTTGTTGTTTTATAGCTAACTGTATTTATTCTATCGGAAATATCAGTTTTCTGGATGAGCTCGGAGGTACGATTGTAATTTGGCCTTTCGTTAAACACTTTGTTAAGAAATAGCTAAATTTTATTTTTCGATTTAAAACAAAATTCATTGAATATATATGAAAGTTAAGTTTAGTTTATAATAAATAACATATTTAGAACACTCTAAAGTAAGTATAAATCCATAATTAATATAAATTAAGTGATAAAAATAGAAAATATTGCGTGGCGGTGATTGGACCCATTAATTATTATATGGGAACCAAATACCGCCACCCCTGGCGGTAATAGAGTTTGAAAACATTGAAATTTTTAATGTTAATTATAAGTATTTAATAAATTTTTCAAATATTAAAGTGAATAACCCAATTCATATTTGTGTTGGTCCAATCACCGTCACTTCTACTGTACATTTCTGATCCCGTAAAAGCATCAGCAAAAATCTAGTGGCGGTAATAGGGCATTGGCCATGGCGGTGATAGGCTCCACATAAACATATATGAAAATGCAAATTTAAGCTAAATAAACTTAAATATTGCAATATTTTTCACATAATTTATAAAGAAAATGATTAAATAAGCATAATTTGTTTCAAAAATACCAATGCCGTAATAATGTAATTGATAAAATACAGCTTTAATTTAAGTGGCGGTAAAAGGAACAATAATCGGTGATTGGGTCATTATTTTACCTTAATTTTCAGATATTAAAAAATTATGAAATATGGTTGGCACAAAAAATGTTTATACTCAGCTGAAACATTGGATACTGCACTGAAAGAATTAAAAAAGGGGAGTTCCGTACTGGCAATAAGTAAAAAATATAGTATACCACGTACCACATTGCGTGATAAGATAAGTGGTAAGTATAGGGAAGGAGCTAAGCCAGGACCTTCCAAAATTTTGTCATGCCAAGAAGAAGCGCTGCTTGTGAAGTGGACACAAAAGTTGGCAAGTTTGGGATTTCCAATAACGAAGCCTCAGTTACAGGACTCTGTCGCAGAACTCACCAAAACTCTAAGCAGAGAAAATCCATTTACTGGTGGAAGACCTGGAAAGAAATGATTTAGCTGTTTTTTAAAAAGACACCCGTAATTGGTGCAAAGAGTTTCACAGAACCTTCGAAATCAAAAATTGGACAAAGACATTAAAGAAATGGATATAGCTGAGAGACGGCTGAAAAGAAAATTAAGATTCGACGAAAAGGCAGCGAAACAACAGAATTCTGCAAAAGTGGCTAAAGTACACAAAGAAATTATGGCATCATTTGATACTGGCGATTATGTTGTTGTGACCTATGAAGGCGAATTGTTTCCTGGTCTTGTTCTAGGTATCAATACAACCGATAATGAAGTGCAAGTTAAGACCATGACAATGGCAGGGTCAAACTGGAAGTGGCCTGCGATCGACGATATTTTAAATTACCCTGTTGCAGATATTGTAAAAATTTCTACGCCGACGTTGACTAATACTAGGGGCTTTTATTACGTCCCAGAAGTGGTATCTTAAAAAAGAAGTAATACTTAACCTACTTGCCTTATTTCATCATAGTATGTACTTATATAAGTAGCTATTATTTATATGAATGCCAATGAAGGTGCAATTTTTTATTTACAAGAATGTGATTTTGTTTTTTTTTTGTATTAGGAATGTGATTTTTTTAAAATAAATAATTTAAGTGCATACCTAGGTATAATAGGAAACATTTAAACATAGGTACATAAATAAAATGGCTTTAAATTCATATGGCGGTAGTTGGTCCCTGCATTGGCGGTAATAGGATACAAAAAAAAATGGGTGGCGGTAATAGGGAACCATTCTTCAATGAAAAACTTTAGTTAATTAATTAAATATATAGCTCATCCTCACTATTGCTTTATACTTAAATAGGCGATATATAACAGTATAGAATTAAACAAGAAGTTTATGTTTTCGTTAAGAAATATAAGAAATACACAAAATTTCTTAAATCGAGCTACTAATGTGGCGGTAGATGGTGTTCTTACCTTATCAGAAATTCAAATTAAAATCTTTCATTCTTTTATTCTTTCATTCTTTTACTTTATTTCGCAAAAAAATTTCTGCAATCCTTTCTAAGACATCAAATCTCAGTAGGCATACAATCAATTCTAAAACGGCCACGGTGTATGCAGTTTTAAAGCAAATGTCAACTTTCTGCTATGCAGGCTTGAAACTATTACTATTTCCATGAAAAAATATATGCCATAGCGTAAAAAACTGTGAAAATGCAATCATTAAAAAAGAGATTTAGGCAAAAGTAAATGATTGATGAGGTTTGCTAACAGGTGCAAACCAATTTCGGGTGTTTTTTCAAGCTTTGTAAAAAATAAACCAAGAAAATTTTTACCATCCATTTTTGTAACATTAGTTTATATTTTAAAAATACATAACAATTTTTAAAAAATAAATAATTTCAAAACTCGAAAAGTTATCGGCTGGAAATGGGAGGGGTCCAAAAAAGGGGTGTCCTGGCGTACATGATTCCAACCAATCTAACGATTCTTAATTAATAAAAATGTCGCTATCGCCCGTACCTCGGAGAAATAATAAAAAAGCCATTTGAATAAAAAATCAATTTTCAAATTCAAATCTGCTACAGGCCATAGAAGGATGTATAGAAAAAATTTACACAAAATTTCAAATAAATCGGTTAAGTAGAACTTGAGATATTGTGCACGCCAGCTTGAAAAAAGTAGTTTCGAGAAAAACGCGTTTAAAGTTTTGATTTTAGATTTGTTCCGGTCGGACCAGCTTAGTTGCTGCGTCGCCAAAATCGCTGTAACTCAGTAAATAATTAAAATTTTAAAAAATTCACTTCGAGTATCATACTCTCAAAGGTCTAAACTTTAGAAAAATATAAAATAGAAAGAATTGATTTTTTTAAATTTCTACACTAGTATACCCCCTAAAGAGGTTTATTGACTCTAATTCGTATGTGATATTTTAATAAAAAAAACTATTGCGAATTATCCATCCCAAAAATTAAGCTAAGTGTTCCATTGAAATTTCCGTAGTTGCGAAGTGTTCCATCCCAGAATAAGTTTTGGAAACCCTGGTTTAGGGTTAAGGCCCATCGTATGTAGGTTTATGTAGCGTTCTTTTCCATCTTATTTGGATTGGGCGTGGATAGTTAAGCACGCAAAGTACAGACCTAACGCATAGACAATACACGATCTTTTCCTATTATACACATAATAAATATATTGTAGATATTCAGAGGTTTCTTTGCTTTAATATTTTTTAATATAAAATTTATTATTTTTGTCCAAAGATGTTTCTCCCTTCACACTAGGGCTTGTCAGTTTTCAAAAACCGGTTTTATGGGTTAATTTGTGACATCCGAAAACCGGTTTTTCAACTTTGTAATCGGTTTTGTAGTATTTTCCATAAACGCGTCTCTAAACAAAAAGGACAGTCGATTTGGATCTTTTATTTGATGGCCCAAAGACCATATGCCCCACATTATTACACAGCGAAAGGGTATTTTCGATATCAGGAAATTTTGTAACAAAACTATCTGGTGAACGCTTTGTGTTTTCTTAAATTATATTTTCTGAAGAGTAACATCAAATAATTTCTTGTTGTGTATAATAATACATAGAAATATATTGTATATAGAAATAAACAACGTAAAAAAATGGGTAAAAGTGGGTAAAAGCCACGATTTACAAATTTTTGGTAATCGCGTTGAAATCACACATTAATACGAAGAAGACTGTTATATTATATTTATAATGTAATATTTCGTATTTTGCATAATTTATCAGTGTTCTTCGTATAAATGTGTGATTTTAACGTGATTATCAAGCCCTCAAAAATAATTTTAAATCGTGGCGTTGTTTTTAGCTTAGTTTGTGAAGTTTTTCGTCGAAATAATCCATGACTAGCTTTAATACACTTTCACCAAACATTGAACCTTTTCTCGCTATTTTAATTGAATAATCCTTTTTTTGTATAACTTCGAAAACCAGATAAAACCGGTTTCGAACAATATTGACATTCGAAAACCGGTTTTTTCAAAAGTCGGCTTTTGTATAAGCCCTACTTCACACAGTTTGAAACATTAACTCAAACCAATAATCCAAAAAGATTGATTCACCGCTATATTGAAATAAATATATAGAACACAAGCTGGTTTTTCTTTCTAGTATACTATTCATTACTGACTTTTGTTTATGAGTATTGTGAAAATACTTTTATTGCCTCGTTTTACTGCGAAGCGTTTTCGGTCTACGACCAGAGCTGGAGTTGGGAACTACATAGTGTAAACACTTTTATTTACGATTTTGCAGTCTTGGTTTAGTGCCGAGGCTTGGTGTTAATTTATGAATGTACATAATTTGAACGATTCAAATTTAATATTGAAATTCCACCAAGCACCTTCAGTCGAAATCTTAAATTATACCATTATTTTTCTATTTGTTTTCTGTTTCTTGGAATTTGTCCCAAATAGCCGACTGTTCCATCTAAATCAGGCATACTCAACCTTTTTTGCCTCCGGGCCGCATTCCGACTTTTGCCTCTACGTGGGCCGCAACATATTTATAGTAAACTATAATACATATTTTTGTATTATGATGTCAAAATAAAACTATTTTATTTTATGTAAATATATATTGACATTCATGTAGTTTTAAAAGTAAAAAATAACAATGAAAAACAAATAAAATATAATTATTTTGGGCCGCACATAGAAGCTGATTGAGCCGCAGGTTGAGTATGGCTGATCTAAACTATGTAATAATTAAACGAAATCTAATGTGTCTGCATAAATAAATATCATTTTTTTTTGTTTTGTTCGAATGTGAGTGGTGTGGTACCTTTTGGATCATACTTAGTCCGAGGGGAGTGTTCAAACCTACTTGAACGAAGCAGACCTAGTTCATTTCACAAGTATTTCACAAAATATGAACTCAAATGTGTAATTTTTACATTAATCGATCGTTTATTGGACGTGTGTCAATTACTATTGGCAATGGTCGCTGGGTCAGATTCAGTTTCCCGCTCAATTTACACCTTGTTTATGGTTGGCTCGCCTAATTGACACTGTCGCTGGCGTGTTGCTCCACACTTCATGCCTGTAATAGACAACACAGGTGTGCATGCATAATCGATCCGGTTTGATTCGCTATTCGACCACTAGCGTGTTATATAAATATGTACCTTGTTCACTATTGAAAATTGATTCTGATCCGTAGCTTCGAAAAAATCATTATAATGTCCCTATTTTGGCACCGGACTATCGGAGGAGCAAACATTCAAAAAGTGTTTGTCACACAAATGCAGAACTTGGGAAATGATGAAAAACATGTTATTTGATAACTTAACCCAAGTTCTTAAAAAATGTTATGAAAATTAAATTGTTTACGGAATGAATTTCAATCCACGTATTTTGTATAATCTAGAACTTTTGGATTAGCTTATTTTTTTGTTTGAAATTTGGACAAAACACTATTTGAATGAAAATGAAGAGTTTTTAGTTATAGCATAATTATTATTATAATATTTTATAAATATTAGAAAGCATATGTATAATTATGTACATATTATAAGGCCTTTTTTCTCCATGTGATGCGGTGGAACGGTGTTCCGGCACCTCTTTTCTCGACATTTTTAATGTTTCATATCGATATTAGTAAAATATGATTTTTATTTTCCTTTGAAAACTTTTTACTTTTTCTGTCGAAAGACGTTTGGAAATATTTCTTTAAATCATAATCTCCCAAAAAACGTAAAAATGGTATAAAAAGAATTATTAGAACTAAGATAAGACCTAAAAGTTTGATTTCTGCTTGAAGGTGTTGGTATTTTTTATATATATCCCTCTCAGTCTTCCAATCCTAGAATTAACAAGGCAAAGCAAGAGCGATTAGTTAACCATTAGTCCTGTTCTAGCCCCATCTTTCTGTCCGTTCTCTATTTAAAAGGGGAGGTTGAGCAACTGAATGACAAGCAGTTATCGTAGAAAAACTTTCTTTGTGATACCTTTTGTGTCATCGGGATCAATAATGCAGAAATTATAAATAATGGGTTGTCATGTCGTCTCTTTATAGGCACTGTTTGTATTGACGAAGTAATAATAGTATCTTGTCTCAGTTAGACAGGCTGGGAATATATTATAATAAGGTGTAAAAACGTTACATCCACTAAATGTAGAATATATTTTCTTTTTGGGTCCAGATCGTTTGCCGCGCAGAAATTTTCTTTTTATAGACCCAATATTGGCTTGTCCAATTTACTCTTCACTATCTTTTGGCATCGTATATTCAAAAAATAAATTTGGTATTTAAAAGAAAAGCTCGTAGAAATCACAACTTCTGTTAACAATTAGTGAAGAAAGTATACTAGTTCCAATTTTCATGCAAAATGTGTTTTGTCGCACATTCAATATGACGGCTTCTACGCTGTGATTGGTTGAGAGGACAAAACATCTTTTGATTGAATTTGGGTGTTGGAGAAAACACGTTTTGCATGAACGTGTTAACTTTATAATTTATTTTTTATAGGAAAAAACTTTTTTTGAACGTTTATTGTGATTTCCATTCATAGATTTTATTATTGACTATCAGAACTGATATTAAACAGCATTTTTTTTTATTTGTGACAAAACAGTTTTTGAATGTTTGCTCTTCATCTATTATATTTTATGTATTTTTGCTAAGTGGTCTTATTTTATACATGTAATTTATATCACACTCTGCTAACCATTATAATAATTTGCGAAATAGACACTTACGAACAATAAAGATATCAGTAGTAGTTTTGTCAATTGCAATACTGTTGTTACCAACTTACCAGTTTTTGAAAATGCAAAAATGCTGGTACTTATTTCAGTATTGAAAAATAACCAAAATTTAATTTTGACCACAGAATTACATAACTTCAATGGGTGACGTTTCTGCGACAACTGTATGATTCCTCGTGTTTTCAAGCTACATGTTTCGGAACATGAATCTAGATTTTTAGGGTCATGTCCCGTAACAATTGTTCCCAAGTTGTACCTCAACCTTCATTGACACACAATAGGTTTTTTAAATTTTATTTGTATACATAATTGTAACCTAGTGTATTACAAAATGAATGTAGGGAAGGACTAACCCACCATGATTATTCGTTACTAGCATAATACGTTATTTTTTTTATATATTGAGTTATCATGAAGGACAGGTCTTGTCGTTGACTGCATTGCAATATTAGGAATTCAAAGTGAACGGGGTGAGCGTCGAGTGAAATACTATTTTCAGATACACACAAAGTATTTTACCATAAAATAATAAGCGATTCATTATCCGGCCCGTAGTTTGCACAGACCTGATCTAGGATATGCGTGAACATTAAAGTAGTGACCGTAGACCATAGGTTCTCCACCTTTTTCGGGTGGCGACCCCTTTTTATAAAAGCCATTTGACTAGGCGACCCCCCGAGGAATTTGAAATCCTCGGATTTGCTTTTTCGTTATTTTGTTCAAATCCAAAATCGAAAAAAGTTGGCGACCACCATGTTGGGAACCCGCGCCGTATACATTCGTAAATAGGTGTTAATTATTCTTATACATATCGACTGTGGAAAGGAAAAAGGACGTGACCCACAGTTTTTTCAAAACAGCTTTTTTTCGATAACCACAAGGTATCAAACTTGATATCCATTCTATCAAAAGGATGTAAGCTGCAAATCCCGAATAAGTATCTAAATTTAGCTTTTAAGTTTGAAAAAAGATGAGCTTGTGAAAATTAAAACCAAGAAAAATGACTGAAAATAAGGTTTTTTCTTAGACAATTACATTTAATTAATATTAGATAATGTCAATTAATTAAACACCAGTTTAGAAGTTTCCGTGCACTTCCAGGTTGTGTATATTTCATAATTTGTATATGGCGCAAAATCATCAAAACACGTTTTTTGTGTCTCCTGTAAAATTTGCTATGTGTGGGTTACAAAGTTTTTCCTTTCCGCAGTCGATATTGTAACTTTAAAATCTGTTGTACGAATCCGCCTGCCATCTTTTTACCATTTAACAGCTATCTACATGCGCTGAATCACTTAAATATGTCAAAAAAACACCTTGTATTTATTAATTGGTATAAAAAAAACTTGAAAAATTTCACAAAGCTCTCCTCGAGCTACACTTATGTTTTAATTTGATATTATATTGGTTTAGTATCATACCACGTATTTTGAAATGTAATTTATGAGATAATATCTCGCATTTAGGAATTCGGTCATTGTAATAAATTTAAGAAGTCTTAAAACACGGTTTTTGTGAATTATGAACACTAGTGATGGTATTATAAATATTGAAACATTACAAATCGAGTGTTCGATTGTAGCCAGTGGTGAATGATCATCTTACATTGCGTGCTCTCGTCCGTAGCACAAATTGACATCTTTATCAAATTGTTGTTGTTTTTTTTTTAAACGAAAATCCATATTTTAGATTTTATTATTGTTTAATATAGGTTATATTATTGTTTACTATAGGTTATATATTAACATATTGTTGCTGTATGGATTTGGGTCGTTCATTTATTTTCGTAGAAAGCAAATATTTTTGTAAAAAATGTTTGTTCACTGAGGAACGAATTTTTTTTATTGAAAAAATCGAATTAGTTTTTCAACAAAATATCATATTTTACACTTAATTGATTTGAGATTTCGGTAGGAAACTAACAAATAAAACTGCAATATTTTGACATATTTCTACAAAAACTTATGTAACACAATACAAATACTTTTTTATGTAAGGAAAAACGATACAATTTTATTTTTATCCACGAATCCCCAAACTTTTTTTATGATTTGAACAGTTTTTCTTGTGCAATAACGTAAAAAACCTACTGACGCAAATAATCGCAATTCATGAGCGATATATTTAAATTATAAAAACTGTTCTAATCATAATTTTATTAAAAAAAGCTATCATAATTATTTTTAAATCAATGCTTTGCAAATTGACAGTGACGGATATGCGAGCTGTAATTATTTAATTAGAAAGTAACACTTCTAAAATAATATTCTGCCAGCTAACAACGCAAAAGATAATAATCCAATGGTTCTCAAACAGTGTGTGGTATCACACCTGTAACTAATTAAATAATATTGTTCATTGAATAAGTTTCTGTATAACAATATTTAAATAAACGCGAAATTACTAAGTTTAAATACCAGGGCTGTGGAGTCGTGTAAAAAAAAGACGACTCCGACTCCTGTATTAAAACGACTCCGACTCCGAGGAAATTTTTCAATAATTTCATTTTAACTTTTATATATGTATACCATCAGATCATCTTAAGTCAGCCAAGCATGAGTTGGCAACACTTTAGATTATTTTGTTTGAATACACTTCATTAAATATATTTTCCAAAAAAAATCGAGCCGCTTATTTTTCACGACTCCGACTCCAGCCAAAATATCGCGACTCCGTCTCCAATTCCGACTCCACAGCCCTGCTAAATACAGAGAAGATATGTTTCCTCTATGATTTGTAGTGGAATTTGATAAATTTTGTTTTTATTGAAAAATCGATTGCTTTTCTACTTGGTAAATAACAACTAGACGATATTGTCAAAAGGGAAAAAGTCATTGCAGAATTTTCAGATCATGCCATGGGTTGTCGTCCGCTGTGGTCTAGTTTTTGTTGTAAATTATCCTCGATCTGTTCGCGAGTGATAAACAAAAAATAAATATTATCTCGTATTGAACATAAAAAATATTTGGCGCATTGGCATGACTGCTGTACTGACAAATATTAAAAAAAATCTTTCCTTGATGTATGTAAATTGCTTATTATAGCTGGACCGTAAACGTAAAATAAGCAACATTTGTAAAAAATGCTAAAGATCATTAAATTATTCTTAAATCCCAATTCCGTTATTTGGCGTACTCGAATTGTGTATGTACCGTTACATATGAGATTACATGTAAAGAAATAAAAAAAAAACATATTGAGACAATAATGGACACCTTCGTCAAGCTTTGACAAACGTTGTTCGCGTGTTTTCTCACAGGTAATAAATTGAGCAGTGAACGCAATAGAGTTCGTGTTGGAAATTTGGTCGAAAATGGTCAGCGGGGGTCGACGACCGCGTTGTTTTGGCAACACTGCTTACACAGCGCGGGAATTCGTTTTAATTATTTTCAACAAATCAATCTCACTTATTAGCCGTGTAGATCTGAGATTGCGAAGTGAATCGACATGCTTGAGCATCGTGATTTAAATTTGCTGTTTGTAATTGATTTTTAATTGCATCTTTTGATTGTGATTTTGAAAATAAGTACTCAGTCTATTATTCGAATAAGAAGTGACAGATTTGTCAGGAATGGTCGAAGAGTGGATCGCAAAATAACTATTATCTATTAACGAGGTGAGCATTGCACGGCAGATAGTTACCACAAAAAACCGCGTATAAAAACACTAAAAAAATTAAAGAATTTATAGAAAAACCGAAGATTGGTTTCCTGAAATTAAAAAATGGTGTTATAGTGAATATCCAATAAGTAAATTACACAAAATATTATCCGTAATATGTATTTTAACTAAGAAAAAATAATCGCTACTTGATTTATACACGAATAATTTTATGAGGGAATGGACATAAATCGCTTTCATCGTAAGGAATTTTTGACACGCCTAATTCGTTAGGATCTAACGGAGCCCTTTGTTTGTTATGACTGTTTTGTGTTGTTAAATTTCGTGCTATAAGGAAATCCGCTTATGTTTCGTTTGTTTTTGGGAATTGTGTTAAAGAAAGTAAATTCGTGTAAAAATATACTATTTGTTCTTTTAAGTAAGTTATTTCACACGTTGGATCCCGAAACCGTGTTTTCACGTGATGCGCTATGCTTTCAAATAGAGCCATAATTGTGGTATTTAGCATTTCTTTTCATAAAAGACTTAGTACAAACATTATAGCGGATACTCAAATCATTCTAAGCCAGTCTTTTAATTATTACTTTTATTAAAAATAATTACTGATTTTACCAACCAAAATTTAAGGAAAAAATTAAATTAACTTGGATTATTCCACGTATTGTGTTACTAACTGTGACACGTGTTTCGCCTCTTTCAGAGGCATCTTCAGACTTACTATCGCAAAGTTTGCTTAAGTAATGAAGCAAGATTGATTCTAACATTTTAAAATTATAAAATTACAAAATAGAGGTTTGGGTTTTTTTTCCTTTTAAGAGGAGCAAGGAGGGGGGTGTAGAATCGAAATAAAACAAACAGATAATGATACTAATGAGTTGCAATCAATCAGATTGGGATTTTTCCTATTTAAGGGAAGCAAAGAGGGGATTATAAAATAGAAACAGTGCAAACAAATTTAATCATACTACTAATGACGTTAAACATTACAAACTATTAAACTAATGAGCTGCAATCAATCAGCTAGGTTTGTGATTACTCTATTAATTGGAAACAATTTGAGTAACGAGGAACCACCTGTGCTATTAAGAATATTATTTAATAATATTTCTTTTTTTTAAGAGTTTTATTAATTTCTAAAAATTCTAAACTATTCATCTTTAAACCTTTTTTATTTACTCGGTGGAGTATTTCTAAATTACAAATCTGATTAAAATTATGATTATTTTCTATTAAATGATTGGCAAACTCAGAATTTTTTTTTATTTTGCATTATAAAAAATGTTTACTTTTGTTTGTAAATGATATAAAAGTGCTTGGAGTGACCTTTGCCGGTAGTTATTGTTACATTTTAATTCATCATGTCCGTCTGATTGTCCCCGATTTCCCCTCCCCCTCTTCCCCAGCCCCGCTGTCGCCATTTTTTTTGATACTTAAGACATATTTTTACAATACACTGTACCGTTATTTGAAGAAATTTTGTGTCGGGAAATCGCTGAAAATTTGAATGCCCATACAAAAAAGCGCCGCGGTCAGGAATCGAAACATCAGCTCTAGATTATGACTCGAGATCGTTACCGCTCGGGCAACCTAACAAGTGTCAGAGTCGATAAAATTTAATTATACATATTAAATTTCGATTGAATTTGGAAACTTTTGTTTTTTTATTTTAAAAACAGCATATATATCCTAATTTTCGCACTTTTCTTAATTCCTCTGTACCCGAAAGGCAGAGCGCTAGGTTGGTAAGCTGTAGGTCGGTGGTTCGAGTCTAACCTTGAGCGTTTTTTGGGTTTATAACATTTTTTTTTTTGAAAACTTTTTTTAAACACTACATCTTGATCGTATGAAAATAATAAAATCCGATTGATAAGCGTAATACGTTTTTCAATAAATACATATCTATATATTAATAGTCGATAAAATAATCACAAATGTGTCCGTACTAGGGATTCTGAAGTCTCGGGTTTTTCAAAGTCCCGGGACACGAGACGTGATACGTCAAAGTCCCGGGACTTCCCGGGACTTGGGACTTTTATTTCCCCTTCAATAAATTGTAAATTTATGTATGTACTAAAAAGGGATGATAACGGTTCATGTATTGGAAAAATAACAATGAATTGGGTAAAATTATGACCGTTACTTCACAAATCACAATACAGCTTTTATACCTTTTTTGTCCTATTGAGACATTGGTAACTTTGTACAATAGTGAAAAACATTTGTAAATAAAACAACATCAGGTATGAACACTTAATTATAATATTTTTTTGCTAAAGTTATATTTTTAATAGATTATGAATTGATTTAAACAAATTTATAATAACATAAATGAAGATATCTTTCTCCCAAACGTTTTTTAATATTTCGTTTCAATTTAACTATTTTTTTGAGCGTTTTTTACGCAGTTAGACGTATTTTTTTTTCATGAGTACTTTAAAAGGGCGGCGAAAGTATGCGTTAATTAAAAAAAATACATCTTTTGAACACATTTATTTATTAATAATAAAAATATTAAATTAATTCAATAATAAAGTCACAACCTCAAATCATAAGTATGTATTATTTACACAAAAGTTAATATTTTATTTTTGCTTATCAAAATATGCTTTTAAAAATAATAATGAATTTAATGACGAATCCGAGAGCCGATTTCTTATTTTTGTAATAAACGTTGTTGCTCATCATCATTGTCAGTCGATGTTGCTTTAATGTTATATATAAAAAATAATCTTTGTTTCCGTTCTCCAGTTGATTTTAAAATCTTAAATTCGTTTAGTTGTATCGTTTTAAATGGAGAAATCTTTTTTGTAATCTGTCTATTTAATTCTTCTTCCAGTGACAGTTCTGCAATATTTATCTCATCAAAGATATTTTCTTCAGATACCTCGATATCTTTTTTCACGGAGAAAAGACGTTGTAGTAAATTATCTCCGTATTTCAAATATATTGTTTTGGAGCATTTGTCAAATACTTTCGTGTATTCTTTTCGAAAATCAATTAGTCCTAGCAGAATGGTTGGTAATAAAACATTTATAAGCCGCCTTGATTTATAACATAATTTTCTTGAAATAACTATTGGTTTCATTATTTCTTGGAATTCTGTGCGATTATCCCATGCTGCAAAAATAGTTAAGCGAACACGTGTTTTTGTATTTCTGCATGTCTCTCTCTACCCATTAAAAATGGTTGTTTCGCATTACAATATATAAATAGATGTTATTTGAAACTTCAACAATTACAAATCCAAACAGCTGTTTCTTTTATAAGATCCCTGTTATATATGCATACTTAATTTTGTTAAAACCCCGGCCTTTAATCCTTAGCCTAAATATAATGCATTTTTTTCAAAACTGATCCCACGGATAGACACCAATGTAACCTTATTTTAAATCAAAATTAACTTTTTAGGTCACATTAGCGATTTCTTGCATCCAATTTTTATTTGTTAGAATGGTTTTTTAAATTAAAAATGTACAATTTGGCTGTCCCGGGACTTTGTTGTTAAATGTCCCGGGACTTAAGACAGCAAAAAACCTTAAAAGTCCCGGGACTTTTGTCCCGGGACGTCTCGACACAGAATCCCTAGTCCGTACTGACATCAGTACGGGTCTTTTTCTTCTTCTACGTATAAGATATACTACGAAAAATGATTGTTAGCACACTTGAACATTGTTCCAAAAATTTAATAATTTACAATTTAAAAACTGCAGGGCTGTCGATATATGCGCTGAGGTCGATTTCTGCTACTATGAAAAATGATTGTTAGCAAACTTGAACATTATTCCAAAGATTAAGTAATTTACGAGGTCTATTTCTGCTATTACGAAAAATGGTTGTTAGCAAACTTAAACATTATTCCAAAAATTAAGTAATTTACGAGGTCTATTTCTGCTACTACGAAAAATGGTTGTTAGCAAACTTAAGCATTATTCAAAAATTAAGTAATGTACGAGGTCTATTTCTGCTACTACGAAAAATAATTGTAAGCAAACTTAAACATTATTCCAAAAATTAAATAATTTACGAAATTTCTGCTACTACGAAAAATAGTTGTTAGCAAACTTAAATATTATTCCATAAATTCAATAATTTACGAGGTCTATTTCTGCTACTACGAAAAATGGGTGTTAGCAAACTTAAACATTATTACAAAAAAATAATAATTTACGAGGTCTATTTCTGCTACTACGAATAATAGTTGTAAGCAAACTTAAAAATTATTCCAAAAAATAAATAATTTAAAATTTAAATACTGCAGGGCAGAGCTGTCGATATTTGCCCCGAGATATATTTCTTTTACTATCAGAATTTCTGGCTTATTTAATAAAAAGGTTTGTAATTTATTTTTCACGCCAGTAAATTTTGCAACTAAAGAATGCAACAAAAATCCCCCCGTTGAGGTCAACGGGCTTACAGCTGGTAACGATTATTTTTCACGTTAATTTACTGCAACTGGCTTATTGATTACGTACGTTTCTTCTATCTACGACTACCGATATCATTAGCTATCGTTTGCTCTTAGTAAAACATTAAAGTTACCGATGGATTCGGCGATACCTTTGTGGTATTTCATTTTGAATGCAGAATAAAAATTGATCACTTATCGTTCTACTGATTTAAGTCTGTCGGAACATAATTTTCTAATAGGCGAAGTTGTTTGGAATTGTAGATATATATCTAAAAGATTTCGTGTTAGTGATTTGATTTATCGCCGAAATTAACATTTACTAGGAACATTTGATTCAGAGATTAAGCCGATAAGAGACAATTCGTCGCATATTGGTTTATCAGAAAACATTTAAAGCCGCCAAATTATTAACACGGCCTTTGATAAGATAAATGTGGATAGAATTATACACATAGCTGTACAATTTATTCCTACAATGTTTTGTTATTGTGTGTTACTTTAATGTGACTTTATTCCATTTATATAAAACTATTTACTACCTACTCAACTTTCAATAGCCAAGTATATACCTTTTCTCGGCGTATGCTGAGAATTTCAACATTTAGTATATGACGATAGCTCAAAGAGAATCAATGGCTTAATTTCACAATTTAATGTTTAAACTTTAAACGATCAGACACAGAATGCATTATATTTTATAGGAGACACGTTTTGAATTCGTTCGCATATAAACGAATCGAAAACTACCTAATTTTGTAGTGAGTAGTGAGTCATTTGTTCGAATCTAATAAACTAGTATCACTTGTTTTCTTACAACTACACAATTTTATAATATACATACCATGTTTAATAAATAGTTCATCAAAAACAACGCGACTTGTATTCCATTGAAAACAAATACCTATTTTACGTGGGGGTAAGTGCGGGCCGCACTTGGGTCACATGCGTTGCGGCGAGAATCTTGCGGGCCGCACCTAGACACCTCGCGGGCCGCAGGTTGCCGACCCCTGCTGTGGATTATAATCACAATAATGGACTAAAAGCAGAACTGTAGAGTCGTTAAGAAATAAGACGACTCCGACCATATCAACGCAACTTTTATTTAACTTATGGCCCCACCAATTTGAATATGTTTACATTTTTTCAAAGGACTTTTAGGTTTTTTAAAAGCACGACTCTGCAGTTCTGACTAAAAGCACATTTTTAATGATATAAAATTGCATTGTTTGTCAGGGACTGGAAGCTGGCAACTTACTGATAAAATAACTTTCTTCCATTTTTTGCCAAATACTTTTGAGTATCGTAATCTTGATCGAGTGATCGCCGTTATTTTTTACGTGATTATGTCGATCTTAACAAATTGGTTACAATTGATATTAAGATGAGATGGATGTATGTTCTTACAATGCGTAGGCCAGGGGTTACCAACACCATGCCCGCCGACCGTTTTTGGTGCGCCCGCCAACTTATTTGGGCAAATCGTTCAATTCCTTTGATTTTGGATTTCAAAATTCTTGGGAGAGCTAAAAAGCTTTTAGTACACTTAAATAAAAGCTTATTTTTAAAAATATTTTTAATATAATTTATTAGTCGTTGCGTAGTAAATATCATGCTCAATTCATATCAATATACAATTAATATTATGTTAAAATATATTTTTTAAATGAATTCATTGCAGGACTTAAAAGTCCCCTGACGTTCCAACTTGAATTTTTGCTTAGGGCTCGGAACGGTCGTATATAGCTCTGCGTTTGAGATTTTGGCTAATTCATGAGTGGATCCATAGTATAGTATTACTTAATATTACATATTCTTTATTATTATTTAACTGAAAATTACGTAATCTATTAATTTTGGCAAGAACATCGGCTTTAGGGGGTGCTTTTCACTTAATTTAGTACAATCTAAACTTAAGATTTGCAATCCGTCGAGTGATTTCTGAAGACGACACAGGCTTGACTAACATCAAAAGATTTTAATTATATATATACGATCTCATGATCAACTCTACTGTCCTGCATCTTATCTACAGTAGAAAATAAGCCATGCAAAAAAAAATTGAGTATTTGCTTATTAAAAATCGTTTCATTGTGAAATGTTTATGTTTCATTTATATGTAATTCAAAGGATAATGCGGTCTTGGTCTTTGATCATTTTTAACTATTTTTTATTTGACATAATATTTGTAGTATTAAAAGCAGCACAGTCAAATCCAAATTTTCAACAGTAAGCCTGTTTTTATGAACCGACTTATTCTTCTTCATTGAAGAAAAAGCTTGCTTACATTGATTAAATAAATGTTTTACGTGAAAAATAAATGTTTCAGAAAAATATTTAAGGGCCGCCACAAAATTAAAAAGGGCCGCATGCGGCCCGCGAGCCTCGTTTTGTGCATCACTGGTTTAAATGTTAGCAAAGATGGTGCATCCTTGTTGTCTCATGTTTTTCGTTCATTCAACTAACGTGAGCTTCCACCATATATGAATTGCGGACACTAACCTATCTGTTTGCTGGAATACTTGATTACCCCTTACCGGTGGTAATGGCATTTAATCGCCAAATAGTAATATGTTGATACCACCAAAAAAATCATCGATGTTCTTCAATTGTCTAAATCGGGAGTCGATTATGCACAGCATTTCATAAGGAACTAACCATTGAAATCTCACCGATGAACAAAAACTAAACAGTTTTCCATTATTGGTTTCTGTTCTTAAATACTTACCAATCGATATTACATGTATATCGTTTATCCTAAAGTCGAATTTGCCTTCGTCTAAAATTCGGTCAAACTATTTCAGTGATTAGAATTTTTTGAATTTCGTAATGTTCCATTGGCAAAACAGATAACTGTTTTATCGACACATGTCACCGCATTTTAGATGTTCAATCGACAGTTAATGATTCGATATCCTGCACTTATATTTTATAACACCTTATCGTTTTAAAGCATAATCTTATAATAGAAATATAGCGCTATAATATTAAATTGTATTGAGACCGATTAATGCTTTCGTAAAGGCGTGAGATCATTTCAAAACTACTGATGTTTGCGTTAAATTTTGACATTTCAAAAATCCCGACAGCAGGGTCACGTCTTGGCGACTAACAGAACAAGTTAAGAAAAAGCTTATAAAAAATAAACCTTATTGTTCTTGTCTTTTCTTTTCATGCATAAAAAATCTTTTACGGCTATTTGTGTACTAAATTTTTCCTAACTTTCATTTAGTAAAATCGAAAATGACTAGAAAATCTTAACAAGAATGTGTACATTTTTTTCATATTTTTTTTACTTATGCTTATAAATTGACGCAAACACTCACATCTTAGGTCTCAAATTTTAATTGACATTGTTTACTGAGAATCAAACCCAGACACGCTTGATAGGCAGAGCAAACTCTAATCAACTAGACCAGGGGTCGGCAAACTTTTTTGGGAAAGGGCCAAATCTGAAATTTTTTTGACTCGGCGGGCCAGGTACCAAAAAGAAAGATATTTACATAGGTAATTCGATATATTACATAGGTAATTTACATAGTAGTTTTCTATTGGAAATATTTTTATTGAAGATTTATACAATACAATAAATTAAAAAAATATATTGTTTCAAATATAAATTTCGAATTTTTATTTTTTTTTATTAATGCGATGAATGCAATTGTTTTTTCTCAGATAAAATATCATCATGATTTATTTCAAAGTTTGTACTTCCTATCATTAAAATGGTTTCTAAGTGGTCATCTGTTAATAACGATCTGTATTGTGATTTTACATATTTCATTTTTGAAAATGTTCTTTCACAATGATATGTACTTCCAAATATGGAAATAAATCCTCGTGCAAATGACTTTAATTGACTGTATTAATTTTTTGAAAGTTTATAAAATTGAATTAAATCCATTTCTTTAAAGATCGTTTTCAATTTATCATTATTTTGTAAATCGATAACTTCTAATTGAAGCTCTGATGGAAGCTCTTCAATTGCGCAGTTAAAAGGATTTTGAAATAGTGAAATATCCTTATCACTCGCATCAAGATCAGAAAAACGTTGTTGTAATTGAAATTTAAGTTCAGAAAAAATCTTCATTGCAAATTTTTTTGGAAATTGAGATTTTGTTAATATTTGAAATTTTTTACAGCATGAAAAATGATCAAACTTGTTCAACATGATCTGTGATTCCAACAATGCAAATTTTTGACGATATGATTTTACTATAGAATACATTTCACATATTAACACTGTTTTTCCTTGTAATTTCACATTAAATTCATTAAGATATCCTAGGATATCTGCAGTGAATGTTAATTTCCACAGCCATTCACTATTTGAAAAAAGTGGTTGTGGAGCGTTTTTTTCGATTAGAAATATATCTATAGCTTCCCGAAGTTCAAAAAATCTCAATAAAACTTTTCCATTACTAATCCATCGAACTGCTGTGTGATATGGTAGGTCAAGATATTCGGCTTGAATTTGTAATAAAAAATCACGGAATTGACAATGGTTAAGTCCACGGGAGCGAATAAAATTAACTGCTGATACAACTGGTTCAATAATATATGACAGATTGAGGTGTTTACCACAAATAACTTGCTGGTGAATAATAAAATGAATTACCATAGGTTTTGAACATTTAACTTCTTCACAAGTCTTGAAAATTTGTCCAACTAATCCTTTCCCTGTTCCACACATATTTTTACCACCTAACACATTTCAACTGATTCCAATTCAAATTGTATTGTGTTAGCGTTTTTTCAACTTCCTTGAAGATACATTCACCCGTAGTTCTTCCATGCAGACTATTCATAGAAGCTAATTCTTCAGTTACCTCAAATTCTGTATTAACCCCTCGTATAAACAGCAATAATTGAGCAGTATCTGTAATATCTGTCGACTCATCAAGAGCCAATGAAAACCATATGAAATGTTTTGCCTTGTCTTTTAATTTACTCTTGATATAGCTCCCGATATCCTCAGTTCTTCTTACAGTTGTTCTCGCCGAAAGACTGATAGATTGAAATAAATCTATTTTCTCTGGACAAATTTCCTCGGCTGCCACAAGTAAACATGATTTAATAAATTCACCATCGGTAAACGGTTTCCCTTTTGTGGCTAATATATGAGCTATTCGTAAACTGACTTTATTTACCGCTTTATTATCATCTTTAATTTTTACGAATAAATTTCGTTGTAGTGAAGAATTCCGTTTTAATGTTTCAAGTTTTAACAAACGTTCACTTTCTGTGAATTTGGAATATTGTTTCGCATGCTTAGTTTGATAATGACGACGGATATTTTATTCTTTTTGCACAGCAATTATTTCATCACATATTAAACATAATACTTTATCATTTAATTCTATGACAAGATATTTCACACCCCATTCTGCTTTAAAAGCACGGCATTAGCGATCCACTTTTCTCTTCTTATCTTGTCTTGAGAATGACATGGTATCGGTGGTGAATAATTACGATAAAACGAAAAATATTGCAGAACACACCGACGAACAACACCACGTGCTCAACTGACGAAACTGTCAAAACATGACTAATACCAACTGCAATACGAAGGCACTAGCGCGCCACCATGCGATAAATATTCAAAATTATTAGTCAGTGTGACCGTTACGTTTAAGCACAATTTTTTTATTCATTTTTAATTTTGTTTCATGTAAAAAAATCATGTGAACAAATATTAACTCGTGGGCCGGATTGAAAACAGGCGGCGGGACTGATTTGGCCCGCGGGCCGTAGTTTGCCGACCCCTGAACTAGACCATAGTTTCTCAACTTTTTTTAGCCCGTGGCCCCTTTTTGAGTCTCATATTTTTCTGTGGTTCCCCTTCCCCTAGTAATAAAATTCTCGGGGCTCTGAAAAATGAAAAAAAAATGTAGGTACATTAATTTTTTAAAAATACAATACAATAAAATTGTTTGTTAAAAAAAAATATGTTTACAAAATAATTTATAATATTTTTTTTTGAAAAGCCCTAGGGTACCCAACGTTTCACCCATCACAACCCGCTGTGGTTCACACTATTTTTACGGGGGCGTATTCTGCAGCGTTATTCGTGTTCATTTTTCATCCATAAATTTCTGAAAACTAGTTTGCATGCACCGCAAGGGTGTAGAATGCGAAATAAAATAAAATAACGTTATCAAAAAAGTTTTTATGAAATGAATTCAATTCGTTTTTCATAAGACGCCGTGAACTCTTTGAATGCTTTGTAATTTTTCTTAGATGCAACTAAGTCGGCATGACCAACAGGACCACCAGATGCGACTGTGGTCGTATAATCTTGAGCAGTTCTTCCTGTTCGTTGTTCATTTTTGGAAATTCTCAAAATGCGATCAGCATCCTGAAGCTATTTACTAATCACACGACCTGGAAAAGCTTGGCAGTGAAGTGATCATGTCTAGTTATAAATTGGCCTATCCGAAAATTTGGAGTCAAAGCATTGGGCTCCATTAGCATTTTTAAATTTTGAAAGAATTTATAAGATTGCCTGTTCTTAGAATAATTTCCCATAAATTTTACCAAATTCGCATAGCAGCGTCTGTAGCAATACTGTGCACCACAGTTCTATGGGCCTTAAGAATGAAGGGTCTGGTCGAGAAGAAGGTAGTCAAAGAATTCTCCTCACCTGAGACTTTACACCCATTGTGTAGCCTTGAACTTTTATGTAAAGATTATCAATGCACTTTATTATTCGGTAAGAAGAATTTTCTGTAAGAGAATAAGGTTACAAACCTTGTATCACGTACTTTACCAGCCACTCCCATGGATTGGGTGTTAGGCTTCAATTACTTAATACCTACGCAATCAATTTTGGCATGATATGCAGTGGCGTAGGAAGGAGTCCTGCTGCCCGGGGCGGTACTTGAATTTGCAGCCCCATGGAGGGCCCTAAGGACACTAGCCACTAAGCGAAGGGACAAAGCTTTGCCAATGATTAGTTTTGGTCTTAAGTATTGGCGTTTTGGTATTTGCATCAAGTTGATTACAAAAAAATCGAAAATGACATTCTTGAAGTTAAAGGGATTTTATGAAATTTACTGTTTATCACAATATTAATTGTTGACGATGAATCGCGCAGGGAATTAAAAAAAATAGTACATGATTATTTATCAAAGTAAAACTTCAATACTTTCAACAATTGAAAACAATAAAAAATCTTGATTCCTTGTCCAATCGTTACACCTTTAGTGTCTTAAGATTTTTGGCATCGAGCATTATTAAATTATCTTAACTAATTTTGTCGTCATCAAAAATCTTACACATCGTTTTAGGTTAGTCAATTTGCATGGCAAAATGTTCAATTAGTTGTTTTTCATCATCTGCTATCTCATACATACGTCTTGATACTGAACGGAATTGCTCAAAGGAATCACCTGAGTAATTGTGTTTTACCACTCTGATTCATAACTCTTGAAATTGCAAAATCAAAGATTTGGAAATATAATGCTTTTTTCTAGCATTTGCAATTAATTTGGAAATTTCGTAAGAAACTATTAATTAAACCAGTGTCTAATTTTTCACTGAATACTATAAATCTTATTTTTTTGCTGCGGAAACTTCTTAAAGCTTTTTGAATTATTAAAATGGCTTTTCATTCATGTCTATGTGTTTTGTATAAAATGGATAGTAGCATTAGTGAAGCAAAACATATTTAACGCCCACGAGTTTCATAATATCATGGGGTGATGAAAGAAATCCGTGGACAAGAGTCCACGTGGAGAGTAGTCGATAAATTATGGTCGACACTAACTTTTGGATGTAGTTATTATGGTATCCTTAAATATCATTGGAAAAATAGTAAAGAGTATACTAAAGAGTTTACTAAATACATTATTTCTGCTGCAATGTATTATTGTCCTACTGTATTATATATGATTTTAATATAAATTTTAGTTCATTATATTTTGAGTGGCCGTGCCCCCCCTAAAGTCTGCTGTGGCTTCCCAAAACTGATATTTTCTTCTGTGGCCCCATTGGAGTATGCTGTGGCCCCCGGTTGAGAAACGCTGAACTAGACCATAGAGGGCGACAATTTTTTGTTTTTTAATTATCACTCCAAAGCTTCAATTTTATCTATGAGCTCTTTCTCGTTTCCGTTATGGACTGCCCTAGCCTAAGTAAAATTTTAAAGGCACTGATTTTCGGACTGATTATTGTCACTTATTGTCATTTGTCCCCTTTTTAGGGTGGGGGTAATAGGTGGTTCTACCTGCTTGTTTATTTAAAAAAATCTCGTTTATGTGTGCAAGGGTGTATCTTTCTTCAAATTCAATGGGTGCATGCTTCTTTTGTTTTCTCCAAATGACTTCCCTGAAGTATTTTTTTCTTTCACAAATACTTAGTATTTACCAACCTCTTTTAAATCGCTTATTCAATAATGGAAAGATTTTTTCGTGATTTAAGGAGTTTTATGATGTCATCATTTACACACATTTTTTTTATATCATACTATATAAACGACTAGAATATAATGGACGTATATTTTATGGAATGTAATTCATTAAATTCATCAAGTTATATGCACACATAGTCAACTGGCGAAGGCCGATTGGCACCGATTACCCATGTAAGGTTATGTAGTGATGAGGTTATTCTGATGAAAAGCAACTTGCGAACAAGACCCGCCGGGGTAATTTACATGTTCAACAATTCTGTGTGCAAACCACTTAATTTAATTAAATTCCAGGAATTCTGTATTATCAATCAATAATATCAACTGCTCAGATAATAAACTCACTCAATTATGTTATAACGTGTAAACAAACATGCCATGTTCGCTGATAAAAAAACAAATGCCATTTATTTTTATTTCATCGATTGACATTCCTTTTAATTTATTTAGTACCAACATATTTTTCGGTAATATTTCTGGCATTCCTCCTTTAAAAGCAATACCGTTAATTGTATTGTTATAATACATTTCTGTTTTATTCTATTGCATATAAAATTGTACGGTTATAAAACAATGTCATGGAATTCTTATAACCGCATGAGCAAAAAATAAATAATGATTTTGTGTTTTTAGATACAAAAAAGCGTGTGTTATTTTAGCATTAAATTAGCATTGTTATGAACGAAACGAAGTAACCCACATAATAAATTTTGCAGGAGAAACAAAACACGTTTTTTGATGAACTTTGAGGAGCACGGATGCTGATAAACTGGTTTAAAATTGACTCAATCCAATATTAATTGAATAAATTTTTCAAAATTTTTTCCCCTAGCCCTTTTTCCTGGTCATACTTTTCACATTCCCTTCTTTTTTCAGAATAAAAAACTAAAATTTCGGCATTTTCAGCTTACATCCTTCTTATAGAAGTATATCAAGATGCATACCTACATTCTGATAATCGAAAAAAAATCTGTTTTGAAAAACTGTGGGTTAAGTCCTTTTGCCTGTCCAATGTCGAATTGCCCTTTATCCTACTCATATAAGATATGCACTTTTTATTCTATAATGCTGCATTCTTTTCTTGGGATCCTCCAAGAACACGAGAGATATGCTCCCTTTTATAGATTTTACACTCACCAAAAAGACAGTTACCTTTAAAATGAAAATATTTCATACGTCATTGTTTATTTTTCAGATAATACTGATCACCTGTACGCTATCCACTGGTGGAAGAGGCTGACATAGTCGCTAATGCAGCAGTCGTACGAAAATTGGCGATATTACATGTTTGGAGGCAGGCCGGACGCTCATATCAACGAATTTCAGTGGATGATGCAGATTGGACTTGAGTTCTAGTTAGATCGATGTAGTAGAATACAACGGCAATTACTATCGACGCAGGATTGTTGGATTGCGTCGAGTGTTCGCTGGTAATAATTCAGTGAAGTGTTTTGAAGTGAAAGTGAAACCGCTGATTTCATCGCATTATATTGCCAATTGTGAAACTTGTCGGTGAATTCAACATTATTAATAAGTTTTATTAATTCAATGTTGAGGTAACTCGAGACGCGTGCAGAGTAAAGCCATTATTTCATTTAAGATTTCGTGTTCTACGTAATCAAATTTGCACGATCTCTTGCACGGTAGTGAGATTGATATTGTATTGAATTACAGTAAAATCTAATTTTCTGGCGACCTGTTAAAGATTTCTGTGGTCAGTGTTAGTATAACTGAAGTGCTCTTTTTGTGGTGATTCATCGTTCGTGCGTTAGGTGGCACTCGAGATAAATATAAAGTGATTTTTTGTGAGACTCTCGAGTGGAGTGTGGTGTTTTATCGTGTAGTGCCCGATGTCGGTGAAGTAGCTTTAAGTTGTGGGTCCAGGTTCAGCACCCGGGATCGAGGGAAATGTATCCCAGCGCCGGAGCGATGAACGCTGCGGCGGCGGCGGCGGCCGTCGCAGCGGCGAGGCATCCGGTAAGTTTCACACGTTATCACATTTCTCTCATAAACATTAAGCGTTTGCGTAAAATGTATGCCTTAAAACGAAAAAAAATATGTGCAAACGAAGCGTGATAAAGAGTTTGTCTTTTTATAAACACAATGGGTAGTGTTATTGTCGTGTAAAACAGTGCTTCCCAACCTGTGGGCCGCGAAATTCAGTAGAAAGTACAAAAATCTATATATTTAAGTCTATCAAATCGGTGTTTCCCATATTGGGGGCCGCGGAATTTCTTAATGGGGCCGCCGGATTGGATTGGATAGAAATTGGATTCTGGGGGAATAGTATAGCAAATCGATGATTTCGAATTCGTCGATGAGTTAAAAAAAACTAGTTTCTGTGACAATCTGAGGAAAAAGTATATCAAATCACAGAATTCATCTTCGGTGAGCTAAAAAAAAACGAGTTACGGAGACAATTGAGGAAAGCCGCGGACTATTTTTTTTAGAGTTAGGGGGCCGTGGAACGAAAAAGCTTGGGAAGCACTGGTGTAAAATGAGAAAGAGCTATTTATTACTCATGTCTACACATCTTTTTGTTGGTTTTAAAGCAGACGCAATCACATGTGTACAGGCATAGCAGGGGCCTTTGGTACAGCCCGTTACTCTGTTTAAATGCATACCTCTCAAACTCGATACATACTCTTCTACCAAGTGGGCTGCTAAATACCAATTTTTATAACTGTATTCTGTAATTCTTACGAAATTCAGATTTATAGACTTTTATTATTTATAGAAGTCTGAAGTTAAATAGTCATTTTTAGCATAATGATCTTGATAAATCTTTAAAACGTTACTATGTAGGTATGTTCCAATGAAAAAGTCCGTTAGCAAAGTTTTCTAATTTTGTAAAACCATTTTGTAAATTTATATAAATCATTATTTTACATAACATTCATATTGAAAATATATACATTTTTTACAATCGTGACGTAATGAAATTCGCAAAACAGTGTTAACTGTGAAAAATCATTAATATTATTTTTTTGTGTAATAATTGATTTCTGTACATATATATTTAAAAAAATGTTGTGGGTTTTAACAGAAATCGATTCGGTGAAATTATGAGTTATTTATATTGCACAATGAATGAAAATGAGTACGTGAAGTAGCTTCTCATTTATTATACACCTAGTTAATCAGATCATTTATTATTGTAGCGATAAAATGTTGATAGATGCACTTCTTAAATTTGTAACTATTCAAATTAGCGATAAACCCGCCCAACGAGCGTCAATGAGTGTAATTAGTTGAATTCATTAGTAACTCATATCAAATATTAAAAATTAATCTATGCAGTAGCTAAGTGATTCTTTTGACACCGGTTTGTGAAGGCCCACATAACCGGTTTGCTAGAAGTAAATAACATGTTATTGGAATTTATTGGCTGGTCTTTTCGCTGAGAACAAATTAAAATGTATAAATAAACGTTTCTAAACACATAGCGGCTCAACAAAGATGTTATACTTATTTGCAGATGAATTAAAAATAAAAGTCAACACTAGAATTTATCGAAATGATAATTGCAGAATTATATTATTAGAAGGGAGGCACTATTGAACTGTTTTGCGTACATAGAAATATATTTCATTCGTATAATTTATAGAATATAGTTAAAAATTAATGAAATAAAATTATTTATTGATTTGGCATTTACTTGGTACTCCATTATAATAGGGTAAAAATATCAACGTATTTTAGTTCTACAGTTTTTAGCCTCGATAGTTTTAATTGTTTTTATGTAGTAAATTTTGTATCACCGTTGCCTTATAACCGTTATTGATCGCAATATGTATGATAGTCTTAAGCTAACGTATATGTTTATAAAACTAAAACTATCCTTTCGCCAACAACTATACCACCTTGAAAGCACCAGTTCTCGTCTGATCACTAAAATTCAGGAGTGAATGCCGATTTTTTTTTTACCGTTTTCTTTCATGTCGATTCCATTTTTAATACGAACAATCGATTGTTCAGTTTGAAAATTGCGTTATGCATTTAAAAATAATTCCATTTTACATGTTTAATATACATGCTCTATTATTCTCCACATTCACCAACCCGATGTAGCTCAAGGGACAAGACCGCTGGTCTGACAATCGAAAAGCCCGAGTTCGATTTTTTGTTCGAATCAAAACCTACATTTATAAAGATTGAATAAATATTAACAGCCGTGAAAAATGAAAAATCCAGCAATGAAAAACTAAATGGCGGCCGCGGCAGTACATACGAACTGAATAACGAAGTGAATACAAACATTATCCTCTATTCATATTGATATAATTACCAAATATTAATATAGATAATTAATGCTGGCAAGGCAGGCAATAATACCTGCATATTCATTTTATTTAATTTCTGTCGGATCGACATTAATGAATTTATATTTGGTTTCATATTATATATAATCTATAATATAACTAATACTTTCGATGGTTTCGGCGGTAACTTTGTGGAAGTTCATTTTAATAGAAAATTTAAATTAACTTTGATTATTCCACGTATTGTGTTACTAACTGTGACACGTGTTTCGCCTCTTTCAGAGGCATCTTCAGACTTACTATCGCCAATCTGATTGATTACAAATCATTAGTATAATTAGTATCATTATCTGTTTGTTTTATTTCGATTCTACACCCCCCTCCTTGCTCCTCTTAAAGGGAAAAAAACCCAAACCTCAATTTTGTAATTTTATAATTTTAAAATGTTAGAATCAATCTTGCTTCATTACTTAAGCAAACTTTGCGATAGTAAGTCTGAAGATGCCTCTGAAAGAGGCGAAACACGTGTCACAGTTAGTAACACAATACGTGGAATAATCAAAGTTAATTTAAATTTTCTATTATAATATAACTATACAATATCGATGCTAGAAGCTTTATCCTAAAATCTGTACATTTTCATTTGCTGTTTACTTGTAATTTTTACTTGCAACTATTTATTTATTTATTTAAAAAAAATATATTTGACATTACAGCTTACGCCAATGCGTCAAATACTTTTAAGTTGAAAGATCATACGAGATACTTATACTCGATGAGAATTTTTTAAAAGTCACATGAGATAGACTCAAGGAGAATTGACTTCACTCTGTAACTTGCCAACTTCTGCCAGAATAGTGACGATTTATTATAAGCAAATGAAGTTTATCCTTAACCGTATCCGCAACGTGAATTAAAATCGCCTGTCCATCCTTTCATCAGGGGTTCACAAACTTTGTCATCAATGTTTTGAAATAAAAAATATACACTCTTTCTTCGTAAATCTTTAAAAAACTAAGTTGTCTATATATTTTGAACTTAATATACATTATTACTTTTTTAACATACAAAAAATAATATTAATGTTTTTCACCAATTGATTAATCCAATTGTTTGTTTGAAACTAAATCCTGCAATCCAGGCTCAAATTTTGTGGTGTAAATACGCTAAACAGGTACGGTTTATTTCTGTTATTCTGATTAAAAATTGATCATCGTAGTTTATTTTCATAAATATAGGTTTTTCTAAACAAGAAAGTCATTTGATGAGCATGTTTGACAAATATCAAAATTTCGCACCATTCACACTTGCCAGAGGTTATTTTAAATTAAATCTCGTGGACATAATTTGCCCGTAGGACAAACTTTGTGAACCCCTGCTTTACATCGAAAATATATAACATTTACATTATATAATATTATGTGGATTATTAATGAAACAATATTTCTGGGGCAATGTTTAGATGTGAAATTATCGCGATATTTTTGCTGAAAATATGGCAAACAAAATGGCACAAGACAGCGATTTCATTGTTTGTCTTGGCTAACGTAGAGAATATTGTTATGATGGAGTTACATACAATAAGCTTTATTGCCAAAAAAATGTAAGTAATAATTATTGATCGATCACGATTTTCGCCTATTATTTTACGTTTGTTTCGCCTGCTTGTCGTTTGAGCCATTTTAGACTTAACACATATTATTATGATACTAAAGCATTCGGCACATATTTGTTGATAAATATTACATGCCAATACAAATATGTACCTACATGTCAAATTAATTTTGTTTTCATATAATTTTCCCGCATGGTAAAACCATCGGCTACGCGTTGCTCAAAGCATTCCATAATTTATTGTTTTTTTTCTGGGAAATACATATGACTATAAATCACAATCGTCATTCCAACAATTAAATTGTATTGATTTCCCGATTTAATTAAAATAAATGCCCTTGTTCCATTCATAAATATATTATTACACAATATGTATTATTCACGCGAACCTGTATTATAAACAAATCAAGTCGATGTCAATTGCCACACCACGTAACCATTTCTATGTTGATTAAATAACCATGTCTCTTCACGTGGGTAATAATAATTGACATAAATATGTATAATTATTGAGTCATTCAAATGAATTTATTATCTATAGTTATAATAATGAACACCGAAGTTATTTGTTTGATTGACTTTATAGCCTGTAGTAAATTTCCACTAGAAGCGTTAGCTCTCTTTCACATGATTTCCAAATGAAACGTGTTTCCTATTACTTCTTTGTGACAAATAGTCCAATCTAGCCCTGAGCTATTGCTATCTATATATATAAAACAAAGTGGGGTTAGTTACACCACGTATATCTCGAGAATGGCAGCACGGATATTAATGATCTTTGATTTATTGAATTCGTCTCCGCCTAGAATAGCAGAATAAGCATTAAAACATGGGAAAATATCACGGGAAAGAAATTATGCATAAAATTAATATTCTCATACAGTTTTCAAATGGCGAACAGCTTCAAATAATGAAAATGTCGTTGTATGCTGGTTTCATCCACTAGATGGCGATGTTTCCAAAATTCTTTTGTTTCCTACTTTGAGCTAGAGATGTACCGACTCACTTGGCTGTGTCAGAATTCGAAATCGTCGCCCTAGGGTCGAAATCTTCAATATCCATTTAAAAAAAAAACTTTTTGGAATTTATGTCTCATCTTCATCACCGTCGCTAGAATATATACTGAATTGTGAAAAGATGAATGAAAGTATGAAAAAATGAGTATTCTTTTCATGTATACATATTATATTGTTATAGAATACTATCAAATCATTATTTTAGTTTTGATCCCTATATATAATTGTTTGTTTATCGACTGTGAAAAGAAAAAAGGACGTAACCCACACAAATCAAATTTTACAGCAAAAAACGTATTTTGGTGATTTTTGGCCATATGAAAATTATGAATTATACACAACCTTGAAGTGCACGGAGACTTCTAAACGGGTATTTATTGACATAACCTAATATCAATTTAAAAATTGTCCAGGAAAAACTTTTATTTCAGTCTTTTTTCTTGGTTTAAATTTTTAACAAGGTCATCTTTTTCAAACATAAAAACTTAATTAAAATGCTTTTTCGGCTTTTTCAGCTTTCATCCTTTTGATAGAACATGTATCAAGCTGTATACATTGTGATTATTGAAAATTTGAGTTCTTTTGTGGGTTACGTCCTTTTTCCTTTCCAAAGTCGATATGTTGAACAATAAACAAAAAAATGATATATTTTTTTTCTAATGAAAGAAAATCTCAAATATAATATTGAAGATTTGGACAATGTTGCGTTCTTTGTTATAGTAAGAATTATTTCGTAATATAAAAAATAAGAAAATTTAGAAAAAACTTTCGCAAAATTATAAAAAAAAGTATCATTTGAATAGTTTTGAAAAGCGCCGTCATTATGTTGGTGACATGCATTGAGAACAATTTTATCCTAGACCAACACATTCCATAGCAACTGTCAAACGGATGTATGTAATTGTTTGTCAACATTGTGAAGGCATAATTTTATTATTTCAAATACAGTGAAATAAAGAGGTTTCACCTATGCCATGTACTTCTAAACATATCCGTAGGAGTGCCCGGGATGCTTTTCTAAAAGTCTTTCAGTTCTGTGAACATGACAAATCTAAAAAAGAAGCAATAATTCCCGCCAACAGCTCCGTAGAACGAGCGGCTAATTTCATTCGGTTGAACCAAGCAAACTGCCTTCGGAGAAGTATATTCATTTATGCAATCAGAACCGAAAGAGATGCAGCTAATGTTGGTCGCTTGACTATTCTACCGGCGATGTACGGTCGTCCAGATCTATTCACCATCTCTACGTACAATCCGAAATGGATAGAAATTGTTCAACTGCTGCTCCCCGGACAAACATCAAGCGATCGACACGACATCACCGCACGTGTCTTCAAACAAAAAATCGTATGAAAAATGAACTACATTGAAATGAAATCCTAAAAAAATGAACTCTTACATTGTTAAGCATCGCGTCTTTGGGAATGATGAGGCGATTTGGCGTATATTCTCATCCTCCATTCATGAACGTCATCCCACTGTTGTACATTTGGCGGAGAATCTGGGGAATGGTCAACGAGTTAATGTCAACGCATCGAATGTTGCTCAACGTGCTGAAACACTTCCAGCGACAGCATTGACCAGTTTCTTTTTGATTTGCCAAAGCGATCCGTTCGCATGAGTGTTGCTCTACTCAGAGATGCCACGTTGATATTACACTCGGAACGCTTCATCGAAGAAATTTCAACGTCGGAAGCAATGTGAATGTTCGTGGGTCGACATCATTTGAATCACTTCAATGTCACTTGAAATGTCAATGGCGTAGTGTGCCCAACATTTCGTGCCGCACGTCAACGGCTCAATTTTCTTGAAAACGAAACTCATTGGAATATGACAATCGCTAAAGCAATTGTTTCTGCATCTCCAAGTCAGATACGCACATTATTTGCTTTCACTATTTCGACATGCTTCCTATCGAGTCCATGTGAACATTGTGAACTGTGGAACAAGTACAAGGATGACATGTCCGAAGAAATTTTACACCGAATTGTGTCAGTTCAAGGAATCCCGATCTCGAGGTGAATGAGGAGATACATAACCAGGCTTTGCTTTCGATTGAAGACATGTGTTACCTCATGCGCCGCCAGATCGTGGAATGAACGACGCTTTCAATCGAGAATTGAAACGTGAACGTGAATCTGATCGAGATGCATTGAACCAATCAGTTCAAACGAACGTACCACTGTTGAACCCCCAACAGAAGGAAATGTACGATACGTTAATGAAGGCAATTGATGATGGAAATGGTAGCTTATTTTTCCTCCGCATTTGCAGCACTCAACCGAACTATGAAAGATCAGCGCAATGACTCAAGATGTTTTGGAAGCGCAATGATTCTACTACCTGACGATTTCCACCAAACACTACCAGTCATTCCAAGATCGACCGTTGCCGATGAAATAAATGCTTGCCTCAAATCATCGACTCTGTGGCGCTATGTGAAGAAACTTCAGCTAACGACAAACATGCGAGTTGCATTTCTAAACGATCCATCTGCTGAATATTTCTCCAATCAATTGCTGACTATCGTCGGTAACGGCCGTGTTCCGGTTGACGAATAGAACGGATTGATTTCGTTTCCGCCGAATTTTTGCAATTTCATCTCAACGAAGGACGGCTTCAACAACAAAATGTTCCCGAACATCTAATCACTAAAACCACAATTGGTTGAGTGAACGAGCAATTCTTGCGACTAAGAAAAAAGATGTGGATCATTTAAACTTCACAATTCAAAATCAAATCGTTGATCTACTGCATTCCTTTAAATCTATCGACTGTGCCACGTGATTAACATCATTTCAATGTAATTAAAATACTTTTCATTTTGAATTTTGCACATTTATTGAACTTAATTCATTTTCAACAGTATTTTTAATTCAGCCAATTGTAAATTTAATTCAGCCAATAAATTAACACAACATTTATTGATTCTGAGGCGATACGAAGTTCTTCGGGCCAGCTAGTTTTAAATACATGTGCTGAGCGGTAGAATCCATATCATACAACTGTGGGATGACTAATTAAAAAAAAATGATATTATTTCTTATCGAGAATCGACATTTAACACCATTTAAGTCAGTGGTTCATAAAGTGTGTCCCGCGAGATTTATGTTAAAACTGCATATACTATTTCTTCGTACGAAATATTAAATATAAATAAATGTATCCACCGGCAAGAATGAATGGTCATACCGTGATAATAATTTAATTAAACCTTTCAATGGTCCTTAAAAATGCTTATCAAATGGCTTCTTTATTTAGAAGTAAGTACCTATATATTTGTAAAACATATTTTTTCTACAGTTGCATTAATAAGTTAAACATTGAATAAAAAATAACATCTGTTAGAATGTTTTGCGTATTCATTCACACCACACAATTTGAGCCCAGATTGCAGGATTTAGTTTAAAAAAATAACAGTTGCATAATTCACATTGTGAAAAATTAAATAATATTTTTAATGTAGGTATATATTCAAGATTCTCATTCACAAAATTGGCTCGCCAAATATTTTATAGTTTAAAATTGTCCCTTTGACATAAAAGTTTGTGAAGCCCTGATTTAAGTGATATGTTGACGCATGTTTGACAACAAAATCGAAATCATTTTTATTATTCTTTTATTCTTAGCGAGCATATGTACACCCGATTCTGTGCTGATGGTACTAAGGTTTTTACAAAAACCTACTTTTGAAACAACCGGCTTTCATATTACAATTTTCCCAAAATCTCGGCTTAACCCGGTTACCGAAAATTCACAAAAAGACAATTCGATTAAAATAACTAAGAAATGTTTTTTTTTTTAATACTGTTACTGAAATATTAAAATTTTATTCGGTATTCTTTTTAGGAGATATAATCTAAGAAAACACAAAATGTCGGAATCAAAATGCACAACGAACGAAAATATTTTCAACACATTTATTGGTGTATGTATATATACTTGCAGAATATTTTATCTCATTGTATTTGTAACCATGATGGTGTCAAAAAATTAGTTTTTTTTAAATTAAATAATATTTGAAAATTAACAAATTTGTTGCGAATTTAGCTTAAAACTGGGTGTTCATACTTGGTTTTTTAAAACCGACTAGGTGATCTGTTCCAGGATTCTATTACTCGTGCAAGAATTTAACGTTTCAGCGTCGTGTTAGGCCAATCAATAAATGTATACAGTCAATCCTGTTTTTATGCGGTAGATGCGTTCCACGAAATATCGCATAAAAAAGATATGACTTCCATAGAAAAAGTGAGGATACGTTACATAAATTTTAAAATCCGCATAACTTTGAAACGGCGAGTTAAAATATACAATAAATCGCAAAGTATGTATAGGAAAATTAGGGGAAAAACACTGCGTAAAACTATTAAAAAATATTCAGTCACTGTATGACAATTCTTAGTGTGTTTTAAAGCATTTGGCTTTAAATCAGTGTTCCCCAACCTTTTTACGCCTGCGGACCGGTAAAAAAAAGGAAAAAAATCGCGGACCACTAATAATGAAATAAAAATGGTTTTAAAGTAATATTTTTTAAATATTATATTGTTACAAATGGACATAACTATACAATTTTTGGTAAAAGTAGAGTATAGCTCGTCATGGATAATTACAGCGAAAAAATTCACTAACTAATTTAAAAATAACGCCACGATGTAAAGTTATTTTTTGAGAGCTTTATAATCGCGTTAAAACCACACATTATTACGAAGAACACTGAAAAATATTTCGTATTTCGCATAATTTATCAGTGTTCTTCGTAATAATGTGTGGTTTTAACGCGATTATAAAGCTCTCAAAAAATAACTTTAAATCGTGGCGTTGTTTTTAGCTTAGTTTGTGAAGTTTATCGCCGTAATAATCCATGACGAGCTATACTCTATAATTACCCAATTTTTTTCAGTTGACAATGCTCGCAATGAGCGAAACCGGTCCTGAGCTTTCAAATAAAGTGGAATAAAGTACAAAGGAATATTGTATTTTTATTAATACAATGCCTTTCCACCGAGTATTTACAGTGAACACCCTAAAAGTGAAAACAATTATGTACATATTATGAAATTATTGGAATATTTAGGTAGGGTTTTGCATCTGGGTTCACTATCGAAGAGCAAATATTTATGACAGTCGATTCCGAGAAAACCAGCTACCACCGTGTCGCACACAGAAAAAATAATACAACAGAATAGGTAGGCAATAAACTAAAGTTTAGTTACTAAACTTTACAAATTTGAAGCCGGATTTTAGAAGTGTGAGTAATATGTAACCGCACAAAAATGGCCAAGAAACAAAATACGGAGCCGCATAATTGATGTCTTCTTATTTAACAATAACTAAAAATACAAGTAAACGCGCAGGCGATAAAAAATCCTATATTCAATATTTTTGCATGGCGAATTTCTTGAAATTTGGCATACTGTTTGCGGCCCGGCGCCGGGCCGCGAGCTACCGGTTGGGGAACACTGCTCTAAGTCAGTCTTTTACGGAAGAAATAATCTGCGCTTCAATTTCATAAAACTATGCTTTTTTTTTCAACAATGAAATTAGTGATCAGAGTTTGTTCAGATTTTCTTTTTTGATAATTAATAGGTTATGCAGTTTGTTATGCCCATAAATATATTTTTTAAGTCATCGTTGAAACTTGAACGCGCATTCAGAATTTGATTCATTTAGAATGAAATGACCTTGAATTATTTTCGCAGTGAAGGAACTGGAATTTCTTCCATGATGTTTCAATGGTTTCATCGACTGTAACACACCCAACTAGGTGGACTTAATTCAGCGATGGCAGATGCAACATGATTTAAACAGTCTAAACTCGTATTTTTTCCAAATGTCGGTTGTGTTTATGATCCATTCCCTATTCTATCCAAAATACAACGGTACATGCTCTCGATGTTTCTATAGATCGTAAAATATATTACATTGAAAAAAAAATCATTTCTAAAAAACCGCATAAAAACAGGATTGACTGTACATGTATATATTTATATCCGTGTTTTACAAAGAAATCTTCTTTTCGTTCATCTCAAACAATCTTCTATCATTCGTCGTCTTTTTAAGCCAATCGCTAACATTTAGTGTTCCAACATTAGAAGACAAATATTGTATGGCGTTTTGGTTTGAGTGTATAAGAAAAAGAGAAAAACGTGAAAAAAGAAAATTATTAGTAGTGCTTTTACCGCGTGCATGGTACTTATTTTGAACGGTCTGAAATTATCACAATACATATCCGGGGTATATCAGACCGTCCAAAATAAGTATTTATGTGCGCGGCAGTAGCACTACAGGTGTATTATATTATAGAAGAGGTATATTATATTCCACAAAATGGCGTCACAGAGTGTTACTACGATAACAACTTTACTCGGAATCTACAGCACGAAGCAGGGTACGTCAGTTAATTGTGCATGACTGGCTGCAAGTGAATTACAACAAAATAATGATACTAAATGATTAATATTTTAACGCTAATAATTTCCTATGCCTTTAACATCTGTTGATGTCTTTTTAATGAGATTTTTTCCTCTAGAGATGTAATTAATTGCAATTTCTTAATGCGTATTCATTCTTAACTAATATATCATGCGACTTATGACTATTTAATGAATGCGATATAAAAAAAAACGAAACAAAAAATTCCCACGGCATCGTGCGATACATTGAACCGAAATGTTGAATAGAAGATCTTGTCGGAGTATCTTGGTAAGTAAGTACGACGACTTAGCGGATTTTCTTCTTTATATGTAGGTATGTTATTTTTATTTGTTAGAACACAGCTGCGTGCTTAGGTATTAGGGGGCATGCTTCTTATTAATTATCATATAATATATGTATACATCTCGACATGTCTGATGTACTTATAATATTATTAAATTTCCTATGGATATCGCGATGTATTTTGTTGTTGTTTTTCGCTTGTTTGATTTGCGACGACGGTGTCGGTTCAGGCGCATCGTAAATGACACTTAATCATCAACTGCTTGGCTGGTCCCAATTTTTATTTTATTTTCCTTATGATTAAGTGTACGTAGTATCTTTCAATCAATTAAGTAATGGATCACCACTTCTCGATACGTCTGAAGAGCATACATATATTGGCATCGAAGCACTCGCGCACGTGTCCAGTTGAGGCAGACACGTGGAGGCTTTCGCGGTCACCCTTCTCTGACTCGACCACGAAACATGCAGTTCAGGGACGAGGCGTGCCGGGGGCGATCGCATTAAAAACGATTTCTGAAAAGCAATGTGATGTTTCATAGCACTCTTATGTTCCAAGCAGTGTCGTAGAAAAAACAGCAAAAAAGACCGGGCCGTTAAATCCCAACCTCTCCTAACAAATTGTATGGCGGTTATACGTAGATCAATTCTAAATTCCAATTTATGAGCTTATTTTTCGTTGAATATAACATGTATGTTTAAAAGATTTCTTGTATGGATATTCTGTGATTCTTTGGTGTTATTAATTTACAATTTACGATACATCGGAAGGGTCATATATGCAAATTAAGTAATGATTGTTATAAATATAGCGAATGGCAAGAAATGCGATGTGTGGTAAAACAAATAAAATTTATCTTCCCACTGTTAAATATCACAGTTATATAAAATATTGATTATAAATAACATAAAACAGCAGTAACAAGCGGAATCCATATTATATTATATACGATTTTGAAGCCTATTGTGATATTATGAAATAAGCTGCGTCTTATCATATAATAATTGCAATATACCAAGTAAATGATGATTTAATCAATACTTAATAATATTTTAAAAATAATGAAGCGAAATGTGCTACCCTAGTTTGACTTACTGATTTTTGATTACTGATATGACTTGAGAAATCCTATGGAAAGATTGAGTAACGAACCAGTGTGCACAAATAAATTTTGAGATTAATTATTAATTGATTAAAATCCCAATAATGACGTTGATTTTTTTAATGAACTATCCAACCTCATATTTTGTATTGAAATATTGTAAATAAATAATTTTAATAAAATGATTTGCCTTCTTTTTTTGCTTTTGTTCTTCGAAATTTTTCTTCAAAAACCTTAAACAATGTGATTTTTACTTATTTTGAAAAATATGTAATTGAAAAGATAAATAATTACAATATAAATATGTATTTCCTACATTATATCGGAAACAAATGGCTTCATAATGATGTGATATTACTAATAGAAAATTTAAGTTAACTTTGATTATTCCACGTATAGTGTTACTAACTGTGACACGTGTTTCGCCTCTTTCAGAGGCATCTTCAGACTTACTATCGCAAAGTTTGCTTAAGTGGAGGTTTGGGTTTTTTCCTCTTGAGGAAAAAACCCAAACCTCCACTTAAGCAAACTTTGCGATAGTAAGTCTGAAGATGCCTCTGAAAGAGGCGAAACACGTGTCACAGTTAGTAACACAATACGTGGAATAATCAAAGTTAATTTAAATTTTCTATTAAAATGAACTTCCACAAAGTTACCGCCGAAACCATCGAAAGTATGTGATATTACTTTGAAAATTATGACGCCGGCCCGCTTATCTGAGAAAAGTACCTGTTTTCAACTCCATTGATTTGTATTTGACGAAAAGAATTGACTTCCTACGAATTAATGTGGACAATGATGAAAAAAAAATGAGGAAATTAACTAATATTCTTGTTTTGGGTAAACTGTCGAGTGTCTGAATACTGTCAAGTCGAGCATCATTTCCAAAAATATTTTAATGCAGTAGCAATTATTAGAGAATTATAATATCAGTATACTCACTGCTATAAAACATTAAGTCAAAATTGGGTGTTTGAGTTATGAACGCATAACGATAATTACATGATCAATCGTCTAAAAATCAAACTCACTTCTATTACATTTCTTTATTTCGATATGTAAAGAAGTTATACGAACTAAGTAAGTTTTGTTGGCAGTTATTACTAGCTGAAACATTTAAATAACTTAACGTTTTTTAAATGTACAGATTTCTCATTTCTACAGCTATCCAATGTTGATAAGACGACTAAAAAGCATTTAGCTGTACACATTTTGGTAAATTTTTCATTCATTTGTCTACGGCAGCGGTCGGCAAACTTTCAAGTGAGAAGAGCCGAGATGTTATGGAAACAGGATTGAAAGGTATCGGAGAGCCATAAATAAGAAATATATGTATATATTTTTAGGGTAAGAAAACGTGAAAAGTTCATGAGTTGATGTCTAAATAGCCACATGTGGCTCGCAAGCCGCGGTTTGGTGACACAGCAACGGGCAGTTTGTTTCATTTTTTGATTATTTCAAAATTACGTTTTCTGGCAGGATATTTTTTTATTGTAGGGAAGTGACAACTAATGCAAAAAAGAAAATCGTATAATATGTTTAGAAAATTTATTTGTATATATATAATTTATTTGTATAGAAAATAGTATTTTTACTAGAAATAATGGTAATGATGAATAACGAACTGTTTTTTTTAACCCTACGTTTCGTGGCTTAATGTTTTTTATAAAATGTATATTCAAAATAAATCTACCCCTTTAATCCGATAGAAATCGAAATCCTTATTAAGGCAATACAGATTCCGCATGTTTAGATCAAAACACTAACACCGATGTGTATCTGTTTTTTTTATTGCATGGGAACCCCAATACAAAAAAGGGCGGGCTGCCGCTTAAATAAATAATCTTTTCAGGCTTTGCTAACATATTAATATATTCTCTCTGGTAACACACTCTGCCGGACTGCGTTCGTTCCTCTACGATAAGACGAACATTTTTATTATCTTAAATCGATTCAATCCGAAAAAAATCCGTTTTTGGACGTGTGCAAGAAAAGAAGGCTATGTGTCAAAAACCATTTCTGCACAATTAAGTTTGTTTTACTACTAAAAAAACACATTTTTATTCTGATAACGATTGTCTAACAAGTTTAAAGAATGAAAAAAGTTAATGATAAATAGAAATTCGTCAAATATAATAAATGAAATTTACGCTTGAATGCGAGATGAGTACGGTAATAAATGCTTATTTTTTCTTCTTCTAGAGTTTGGGACCATTGGTTTTGAACCAATCCCGGGTTCGTTTGATTAGTAGCAAAGCACCGATAAACCGAAAGTAAAAAATCCACTAACATTTCGTAGTTGTTTTGCCCTGGTTAATTTATTTTACACTGTAAATAATGTTAAATTTTCAGCGCTCAGTTATCTTGTTAGCATTTCCAGCAGTCCTAGATCTGTTTAAATTGTCGACCCTTACTATCCCTGCATAATATATGTAGTAATGGCTGACAGCAGAAAACAGGGTGCCAAAGTCCGCAATAAATTTCGCGACCGGCAGGGCTTTAAATGGATTAAAATGGACCAAAAAAATCGTCGGCACCAATGAGCAACCCAAATTGGATTGGGGAGAGGGGTGTTACGATGGGTGTGTTGACACTTTAGGGGCACTGATTTGTACACCGAGGTGCCCCTTTTTTTGGTCTCTTATCCCTGATCAGTACTTTTTTGCGAGGGACGCCGGCTTCAAGTGCCAGACGTTATTTATGCATCGTATTCTACCCCTCGATTCTTTTCCGAAGTTATGCACATAAACTTACTTTGGAAGTCTTTTGTAATTGTTAATAAAACGCATTTGCTTAACATTTAGCAATTACCTAATGGTTTCAATTCAGATACAATATTCCCAATTTACAAGGGTTAATTAAACGAAATCATGAATGAATCACTATTGCGAAGAGAAAATCCAATATTTCAATTTAATTTATAAATTGCTTCGATATAAAATATGAGCCACACGTTTTTATTATTTTAAAATCAATCATTCGATTTTTATTCAACTTTCTGTGTTTACTTTAGGTCTCTGTAACCTGGTGGTCTGATCGTTTTGGGCCAAAGTCCTGGCTAAGGTTGAAGCAAATATTCGCCTTGGGTAATCAAGGATCTATCTGTTTTTTTCCTTATGAAATCATTATTCAATGCAATTTTATTCACATTAAAAATCCGCTTCTATCTATATTAAAAAAAACTTTTCTGTTTGTAACACATGCGAATTTTATAGTGCATCTACGTTCTTTATGGATGCATGATTTAAAAATATGTATACTATACATATTACTATACTAAAAGATAATTTTCTTTGAACCTAATATAATAAAAGTAACGAATAATTGATTCCCAATATAAATAAAACTGCATCAATTTAAAACAAAATGTATTTTTTTAATTAATGATTCTAATGTCGACGTTTATTTAACAAATTCAATTCAGTGCAAATATTCAATTTTCACCCAAACCAGTCAAAAAATACTTCTCTGATGTGTTTGAAAAAGTTGAATCCCCATTTACATTATCTTGTATATTTATATAATAGTTTGTATCCATTCAAATTAAGAAGCCTTAATGGTGCTCTAAGTCAAAAATGCGTTGCTTGCTTCACAGGTCGATTAGGCGTTTACTTAATTAGTACTTTCAACAGATTAATTCTCGCTCAAACATTTATGCGAGCAAATTAGAGATTGTAAACCATTAAAACGGCGAGAATTATCAACGTAAATACGTCAGTTATTAATTATTGCAATCTATCGAATAAACATTGAGATATTTTCACAATTTTTTACTGCTAATTTATGTCTTAATACAAAAAAAATGTTCACTAAAATGAAGCGGTATTTTATACAATAATTTATAATTAATTATTTTCGTTTTTTATTTGTTACATTTGGAGGTTTTCTTGTAGCACCAGAATCACGCTGGTCGAGGTAAGAGGCAGAGTGTTTGATGAGTTTTCCCGGTGTTTTATTGTGCCCGTGACTGATCGTGAAAGGTAACTGCTTGATACTTTCGATGGATTCGGCGGTAACTTTGTGGAAGTTCATTTTAATATAAAATAAAATAACTTAAATTATTCCACGCATTGTGTAACAAAATGTGACACGTGTTTCGCCTCTTTCAGAGGCGTCCTCAGACAACTACTTTCGCAAATGCTTGCTAAGGTACGAATGATTTTAATTTTATTATTCTGATATACTCTAATAAAAATCAAATAAAAATGGGAGGCAAGGAGGGGATGATAGATCGATGTAGTTATTAACTTGCTTAAACGAAAACGGCAGGCAGATTGGTCTGAGTTTAAGCCGCAGAAAGATAAATATCTTTTTTTTTTATTCAATTTAACAGTGGAGATGGGTATAGGTGTTCATGATTTTCTTCTCCAATTGGTCCAATCTCATGCGATATCAAAAATATTTTGCTCCGTGGCTGTTGTCAATTGTAGCCTGTATGCCAAATATTTGTTTTTTCGGTGATATCAATGTTTGTGTTTTAATTATTTTTTTGGTTGTAATTAATTATATGTTTAATATCCATTTACAAAATCTTTGTGGAATGGTATAAGAGATTAGTTTGCAACATTCTATTGAATAAACACAGTTAGTTGTATCATTTGTTTCGGACAACTTGCTTGTTGTTCTGTCCTCTTTTAATGAACACGTCAATACAATGTTGTCGACCTCTATCTTTGACGGAGCGAGGTAGTCCAACCCTCGCTCCACTCGCTATCAAATTTAAAAGCCCGTATATTTTCATTTGCTCCCCCCTCCACCCGAGGGTTGTTTTTTCTGTCTATGGAACGTTACAAATAAATTGGTTCCCTGAATTTATATAACAATTTCCTGGGATTTCAACCATTGCACAGGATTAGCGAGCGAATAACGGATGCCTGACTCATAAATTTTTGTTTTGCACAAATGCAAGTGGTATTTTGATAAATGGGCGAGTAATAATATTATCTTGGCATGATTGACTACATCTATTTGTTCATTTTGTATATGGAAAAATGCCCAACTGTGCCCTGTTCAACTGTGTGATGCTCAACTGTTTGCTCTACATAACGGTCCACCTTCGTCTCCTATGTCAAATATTTGGATTGGGTTTCTCAGTCTCGACTCTCGACAAACCAACAAACATCCTTTTTTTAGTATGCGTGCCTTTTATCAACAGGAGCTATATTTACGAGAAAAGATATAGCCATTCAATGTATGATATTCAACGGAGCATGTATTTATGTATACATTTTTTACCAGTGGTTTATTGTATGTTTCAACTATTAAATAAATATTCAAATTAATTCGAATATTCAACAAAGATTAACTGTTTGCTTAAAATAGGGGGCTATTCAAAAATTTATTAGAATCTATATAATAATTAAAGGGGTCTCTTTTACTCAACACGATTAGGTTTTACGGTTAGTATTACATAAACATAATAATTGCAACTGCGTTCACTGTTATTATAGTCGATCTTCCCCCCGCAGGTGATTCTAAAATATAACATTTCCCATGGAAGCAAACATTTCATTGTTTTAATTTAATACATTACAATTGTTGATTTATCAATTTGTTCGTAATGTTGACTTACTTACCTTTACTCTAAATGTTGATCATCTAAAATTTATACACGAGTGAAGATTGATGATATAATAATAATAAAAAAGACATTTACAGAAAAAATATTATTTCTGTGATTAAAACAGGACTTAGGAGATAAAAAAAAAAATTAGTTGGTGTGTGCGTCACGAGTAAACCGTTTACAGCCAAAATACAACGACTACAACTCCACAGGCTTGCATCAAATACTGAACTGTAACCTGAAAAAAAATGTGCATTCTTCCATATTATCAAGTGTAAACATATTTAGAATTGAGTACTCTTAGGTTGTCCGTGTGTGATTCGTGAACGTATTTAATATTGAGATATCCACTTGGTGTGAGCTGCTAAACTATACCTACTTTGGCTTGAAAAATCTGCTCTTGAAGATGGCGATGGCGTCGGTAATGTTTGTCCGTTCGCGGTTAGTCTCGGAGAGAGCTCGTCGTGCGGAGAGAATGCGGCTTTTCCGGACAGTAATCGATTATCAACACAACGCTTCGCCACGCCGCGTTGCACAGTGGTTTCCCTTCACACAAGCTCAGCTCGGATAAAAACATTTTGTTGTACTAACAGAACGTTTTATTGAATTATCGCCAAAAAATTGCAATTTTATAAGAACTAAAAAGTGTGGTCGTTTTATGATGTGGATGATTGGTTATATGATGTGGATGATTGGTTATATGATATTGAACGTTGCTCTTAGAAACCTCAGTTGAAATTTTGGTCGCTGAACGAAAGTAAGTCTTTTGCACAGCAAGTTCTTAGAAACATATTTTCTACGAACATTATTATACTGTGGAACCTCTCATAACGAGTCTAATTCGTTTCTAATTCGATAATCCTTATTCCTTGTAAGATTACATACCTTTGTGAAACATCATTTTCGTCATTAATTTTACCAATTCAAATATTAAAGTAAGTTTCTATTAATTGTGATAAAATATAAATATGCATAATTAATAGAAAAAATAATTCCAGATATAGATTTTGACAAATTTTTTTCGGGGGTCCGTGGGTTGAATTTTTAGATTTAGGGGACCGTGACATGAATGTTTTTGGGAAGCACTGCGGTAAGCAATACGATCATTTTTTAAAAATCACATTGACATAATTATAATTTTCGGATAGAAAATAAAACAGTTTTGAAACTATGGTGCGTCAGTACGGTCGAGTTCGAACGTTTACGCTTCATGACCCACATACATAGTCTTACCGATGGGGTTGCTATCAAAACGTTTTTGCGGTCTGCCGCGGAAGACAATACTTGTGAAACGTGTTCACTAATAACATGATTATTTTATCTGATTCCACTACTCCTCTAGTATAAAAAAACAAAATATTTATTTGTACTACTTCCACTTTTATTTAAAAAGATCAGGGCCGGTTTCTCTCATGACGAGCATTAATAACTGTTAAGAAAATACAATTTTCCAGTGTGATTTATACAAAACAAAATAAATAAATAATTGGTATCAAAAATAATTTACAAATAACAGTACAAAATATGAATAAGTGACACTAAATTGATTAAAATTAAAATGTTTTGTTACAAAAATCATCAAAGAGTAATTAAGCTAAAGTGGTGACAAATGAAGTGAAAACATGGAGGTGTCGCGTGGCGGCCATTTGCTCCACATAGGGACCGAGCATGGTCGAAGAAGGTGACAAATGGTAATTTTAAACATAATTATAATCTCGGAAATTTAATTTTGTATAAATAATTGTATTTTCTCATCAGTTCATAATGCTTGTCATGAGCATAACCGGTCCTGATCTTTTTAAATAAAAGTGGAGATAGTACAAATAAATATATACATTTTGTAATATTATAACTTTCAACCAAGTATTGACAGTGGACACCCTAAAAGTTATCAATTTAATGTTGAAATTATAATATTTATACCTAAAAGCATTCAATCATTGTAAAGTGATATAATATTACTGAAAAACGGACGCTGTAACTTCAGACGGACCAAAAATATCTTGACTTTCAAAACTTTTCTTTTTAGAAAAAAAATACTATAAAACTGTGGACATCGCGAGCAAACACGTTGGTGGAGCTTTTGACCGTAGTATACGATAGATTTTTTGGATTTCGCCGCCTTATAAAACAACAGGGAGCATCATGGATGGAGAAAGCGTGGAGGTGCATCAATGGCAAGAGGGCCCTTGCTACGGAAATCTGTGGATCTCAACCAGGGCCGGCTCGTGGTGTGTGCAAAGAGTGCGGCGCACGTGTTTCGTACACAGGCGCTCCACTAAAATTTTAGTACTATTCACTCGTTATTATTTTATTTATATATATATATATTATTTATCTACTATTTTGAGGCGTCGAAGGCGCCTCGCACACAGACGCAGAAAACCTTGAGCCGGGTCTGATTACGACCATTCAAATCTGTTCAGTTTCAAACTCTTGATTGTTGCGACACGAAAGACGAAAGCAATCGCGTTGGAGCGAAAGAGAACGCAATTGACAAGTAAAAATCACCTGTCAATTTTTGAACTGATATTGCCATGGGACAAGTTATAGGCCTAACCTCCTACTACCTCTTTTGTGATGACAACTGGCAGAAATTTAAAAGTTTATTTAAATTAATTGTGTTTATTTGTTTTTATCATGTAACCAGTAATATTGATGTTTTTATTGTTTATGATCGTAAATGGCAACACTGTTTTTCTATACCTCAAGCGTTTTTCGTTTTTTTCTTCCTTGCTTTTTGGGACGTGGAACGGACACCACGGGTGTCTGTGCCTCCCGGTGCTGGAACCTGGTTCCAATGGCCTTTAGTTATAAATTCACTTGTCGTTTTTTTCTTTGCAGTTTTTGTGCGATACGTGATTCATAGAAAGGCGTATCGCATATTAAAATTATATTTTTTTGTCTGGCGCACGCCTTTGACTTACGACTTTGGTATAATTTATTCTTAACTTCTATACAGCGTTTGTGCAAGCGGGTATTATTGGTGTTGTAGTAATATAAATTCTTCAAGAAATTTGCTACTTCTTTTGGAGAAAAAGTTTACCTTCCCTGTCCCTCACCATTCAATCCTTAATCACATCTGTCTCAAATTAAAAGTTGTTTATTAGTCCCATTAACTATCATTCTTGCTTATTATTATTTAATTGTTTTTACTTGTAATCATACCAATTCTTTGTTATTTAATTAACCTGTATTAATATCTATATAGTTGTAATTATTATTTATTGTTGCCTTTAAAATTGTACCTAATGTATCTTAACTCTGTAATGTATCTTAACTGCATCATTGAGGAGATATCATCTTCGGTGTGATGCAGAAAAGAATAGAAAAAGTTTATCGAATAAAAAAAAAAAAATATATATAAATTCTATTTTTTTCAAAAGATTTGTGTGATTTGTAAATTGAGTGATAATAAGTTCCTAATGAACATCTCCGTAACAGTTGAGCGATGTTTTTCTTTATTCCTACCTACTTGTTGTACCTCGACTTATCATTCAAACTGCTGCTGGTTGTAATGACTTTTATTAGTGGGGATTTATTCTTGGGGTATAACATCGTGAAAAAAATACAAATTTCTCACTAAATGAATCTCGCTCAAAAATAAATTACGAGTCAGTTCAATATGCTATAAATTGCGAGCTATTTAAACCGTTAATTCGATATACAAAATTGAATAAATGGTTTATTTGAAAGTGAAAAATAAAGTTATCAAAATGGTTGGCCATGTCCAACATTAATTAAAATTAACGAACTGGCAAACTGCGTTACTGCTTACTCCCAAACCTTCAACTGCGCGCATGCGTTGTTAAACGCAGTATCAACAGTAAAGTTAGTAAATTAATATAACATATTTATAAATATGTTAAATTACATATTTTTAATTAATACCGCTACGCCACCATTTCTGACTTAATCGCTATGACTCGACATATTCCAAGATCATAATGTTTGAACAACCATACAGCTACTAAGCAAATATAAACTTATTGTATTTGTCTTTATGTTCTCATTTCGTATGAGTACTTATGTACACAGATGTGTGTGCCAGTGCAAATAGACGTTTTAAGGCAGGCCATTAAATAATGTTTGCCGAAGTCTTGTATACAGTACACTGGCTCGAAGTATTTTTACGTATTGTAATATCAGCCATATCTTAAATTAACTCTATCCACTCATAAATACTCATTTCATGAATCGCCATCGGTTTTCGACACTCATCATCTTCTTGAAACTTAGCGCCTGAAATAATAAGTCTGGTAAATGCTATAAAATGAATGCCCTGTGACATTTAGGTGCTTATTAAAAACTTTGAGCTACAATGCACTGATTAATAGGGGTTGTAATTAGTCGTTGTGTCAGCTGTTTCAATAATAATTATCAAGTGTTTTCGAATTTTACATAATTTCCGTATTTCTTATAATTTTACCAATTGCAATTTAATTCTCAAGCGTTTGTAATTCAGGATCTCGATCAATTTAGAAACGTGTAGTTCTGCAATCGTCTTAATACCCATCTCGGGATTCTCTATAACATGTAAAACATCTAATTGAAAATCTTAAATTTTCTCGATTTAATAAAAAAAAATGTCGACAAAAAATTACACAAATAAATGAATCGTGTACTTACTCTCTCATATTTTGCAGCAGACGCAGACATGATCAGTAAATTTTATTGTTTTTTTTCATATGTTCATGCAAAATTCAGTTGCAATCATTTATGTTTTAATGTGGGTTAAGATTAAGGTAATTTTAATTTGAGATCTTGGCCACGGGTGTTTGTGATATCTCCTCTCCTCCTCGAATTCATGAATATCCTTGAGATATAGATAAACAGTTGCTATAATGCCAGATATTTTTTTTTATAAATCAAGGATATCTAAAAATATTAAAACATTAACTCTTGATAAATGATTATTCCTGAGATCCCGAAATTAGAAATTGTGTATCCCGAAATCTCGGTATTACAAAAAGGGTACGGGATTGGATATCCTAGTTCTCATATTATCAGTCATGCTTTCGTCAGTATATTGTACTTAGGGAATCCAATCCCGAGCCAAAATGTTGATCCCGGGATTAGAATTTTTCGATCCCGGGATCAGTACATTTAAAAAAAATAAAAAATGATAATATTGGTGAAAAAAAACGTTACCAAAAAGCTCTCTTAATCTCAGTTATTCGCGATGTAGAGGTGAATGAGTGGATTTTTAATTAATCGTAAAAAAATAAGCGAAATCATTATTAAACTAACTTAATATGCAAAAATACGAAATATAACTTAAAAATTATTACTTCAGAAGAATGCAAGAATGAAGATTTATAATTTTTTTTTCTTTATACATACATTCTTAATAATTTTATTGAAGTAAATAGACGTCATTTAAATATTAAAATACCAAATATTAGAGTACCAAAGCATCGATTGTTTCGCCATTTAATCAAAGGTTTCGGTTTACGGTACAAAATGAATTTTTATGAACAATAAATTCCGCAAAACAAACAGCATTGATATCTGGTAACATTCATTGATGGTAACACAAAGCGAAAAAAAAAAATTAAGAAATATCAAAATATGAAGCTTTGTATATGCAAACAATAAATATTGTCGACAAATGCATTCAAATACAGTACACGTGCGTATAATGCATTGAAGAAATTTAATAATTGGTATTAAGTTACCTTTTCGGCTGCGACTCGCTCTTATCGTAAACTCTTATCGCAAAGATAAAGTCTTAGTAATAAAATTGGGCATCGTTTATTGCATATGCTTGAACTGCCGACTTGAAAACCAACACGTTTCTGTTTTAAAATCAATCCCGAAAGTTTCGGTATCATGTCTTCTAATTCCGGGCTTGAAATGTATCGAAAACTGTACGGAATCCCGGGATTGGATTCCCTAGTTGTACTGCTGTCGATGTAAATTTTATGTAGTGCATTTTATGTTGGAGCCATTATGTAAATGCAATTCGCATCGATGATTGCGTTCGTTTTCAACTGCACGGTATGCACATGGGAACTGCGGTAAACTGCACCGGTTTGAACTGCACGAAGCTTAGCAAAAGAATTCTTAACACTTTGGCGTAGGAAAGGGTCCCGCCACCCGTAGCGGTTTATGAATTTGCCACCCCCCCATTTTTTAAAAAAATCAATTCTTCTATTTTTTAACTTTAAGATTATACTTCTGGTGGCTTAATTTTTTATGTATAATTTCTCGAAAAATATTGTATTTTGTTCATTATATTAGAAAATATTATTTTGAATTTTTTTTCTAATATTGTGAAATCAAATTGCAGAGCAGGAACTTTTGTGTGTCAAAAAATATTAGGCAACGGTCTTTTTGTTATGTTTGGAGGAAAATGGTAAAATATTGCTGTTATTATTATTATTATTCATTTTACAAATAAGTAAATGAATTTAAAGTTGATTCACAGCAAGAGATACTATATTTTATTTTATAAACATAACATTAGGCAAAAAAATATTTTGAAAATATAATTTCTGAATTTTCTTTTCGCAAACGTCGCTAGTAACATTATCAACATCTGTTTATCTGACAGTTAAAATTTTATTAAAAGCATAGCTGTGGAGTTAAAATTCTTTTCGTAGTCGAAAAAAACGACTCCGACTACCGCCTCCAAAATAGTACATTTTGTCAGTGAGTGTCACACAGCACAAATTAGAGGAAGAAAAAAATTGAAAGGAGTATGGTTGACATTGGTTCGGTATACATATCGATTACTTTCAAATTTTCCTGCTTATTTTCGAAAATGCCGCCCACATAAATGTGCCGCCCTCTCCGCACCCCCTTGCTACACCACTGCTAACACTGCAATTGACATTACATTGAAACTGCAATACATACTACCACGTCCTACATAAAAGCAAATTTAATTTACCTAATGGTCATATCTATATATCTTTTTAGAACACGTTTTCTGTTTTAAAATCTCTCGATTCGGATTGTATTTGCAAAATTAATTTTCTTGGGTCACTCCGGAAACAATAAATCAGAAAAATGTGATGATGTTTCAGGCGAACATAGGTATTTATTATACATAATATAAACATTTGTATTGCCATTATTAGAATTTTTTGTTAAAGCAAAGTTTTCATAATTTTACTATTGGTATTTCAAAGTAACTCAGGGAAATAATTTAGTTTTCTGTATTAAAACGTAATGTTTGTGTATACGTGTCGTATTGACAGGCTCATTACAGTACATTTTATATTACCTCTCTTTTTTTAAGATCTTCCAAAAATTTCGAATCCAAAATCACTGAAATTAAGGGATTTCGGAAAATTTTCCCGTGGCCCCCTGGGAACAGGGCGTGGAGATGGCAACTAGGGTATTCCGGAATTGGGCGCTCAACATAAATTCGTGTATAATTTGAGAAAAGTTTTGGTGTCGGAATTTTTCATTATTTCATTTCCAATTTCAAAAACCCAGGAATTTACCAGCGTGACTCGTTTTTATTTTTTAGCTCTTCCGAGAATTTAAAAATTTGAAAACCCAGGAATTTACCGATTTGCCCAAAATACCGGGCGTGACTCGATAGCTCTTCCAAATCCAAAATGCTATAAATTTTCGTGATTTGCTAAAAATTCTTAAATGGTATTATTGTGTTTAACTATAGCAGTCCAAAGGTTAAAGAGTATCTATTTTCCTCAATTTCCCTATCGGTGTATTTCAAATTGCCTTTTTGTTTATTCATTTTTTTTTCTGTATCACTCATGTTTTTCGAGTAATATGAATAAGCAAACATGCACACATCTGTTCAAAATGAAAACACTTAAACAAACATAATGCTCAGTGTAAATATTAAGCCTTAGCACACACACTGGGCTAGCTATTTCGTGCGTGTACACAGGCTAGTTATTGTGTGCGGTTCGCATACCTTCTTACAGCACGGCTCGCTGTGGCGTAACGTTTGTTTATATTGCTAAAATTCCAATGTAACTTATACACAAGCCGATTGCGGACGCTGTTTGTCGGAAATTAAATGCATAGACGTCATTCACAATTGATCCATTCAAGCGCAATCCCCCCCTGTTAAATAAATGACAAATACTTGTCAATATAAACTGTAGAATGTTTTGCGCAAAAAAAAACAGCGGAAGAAACCATGAGCGCAATGTAAAATCGTGCAGAACGTACGAATTTATACATGAATATTTAAATGTGTGCGTCATAAAAATTGACCAGCATAATTAACGTAAAATGTGTGTTTAACACCTCCGTACCCATGGTATAGGCATAGCCGGTCGAGTCATTAAAACATTCAATATTTCTGTTAATATTGTCAATAATTATTTATGATCTTAGGTATTCCTAGAAAAAATAGTTTTACATCCAAATATAAATAAATACATTCAAAAATAACGTCTTTTGCACAAAATCATTGAAATTGTATTGCTCTAAACCAGCGTTTCTCAACCGGGGGCCATGTGGCACCCTTGGGAGCCACAGCATACTCCAAGGGGGCCACGGCCACTCAAAATATTATGAACTAAAATTTATATAAAAATCATATATAATACAGTAGGACAATAATACATTGCAGCAGAAATAATGAATTTATTAAACATACTCTCTACTTTTTTTCCAATAATATTTAAGTATACCATAATAACTGCATCCAAAAGTGAGTGTCGACAATATTGTATCTACTATCTTGTCCACGGATTTCTTTCATCACCCCATGATATTATGAAACTCGTGTGCGTTAAATATATTTTGCTTCACTAATGCTACTATTCATTTTATACAAAACACATAGACATGAATGAAAAGCCATTTTAATAACTCAAAAAGCTTTAAGAAGTTTTCGCAGCAAAAAAAATAAGATTTATAGTATTCAATGAAAAATTAGACACTGGTTTAATAAATAGTTTCTTATAAAATTTCCAAATTAATTGCAAAAGCTAGAAAAAAGCATTATGTTTCCAAATCTTTGATTTTGCAATTTCAAGAGTTATGAATCAGAGTGAAAATTCAATTCTTCAGGTGACTCCTTTGAGCAATTCTGTTCAGTATGTATGAGATAGCAGATGATGTAAAACCAACTAATCGAAAATTTTGCCTTGCAAATTGACTAACCTAAAACGATGTGTAAGATTTTTGATGACGACAAAATTAGTAAAGATAATTTAATGCTCTTTGCCAAAAATCTAAAGACACTAAAGGTGTAACGATTCAACAAGGAATTAAGATTTTTTATGAATGGAAGATATAACGCTTCAATTGTGAAAGTATTGAAGTTTTACTTTGACGTTTACATACCCTGCGCGATTCATTCTCAAAAATTAATATTGTGATAAACAGTAAATTTCATAAAATCCCTTTAACTTCAAGAATGTCTTTTTCGATTTTTTTTTTAATCAGCTTGATGCAAATTCCAAAACGCCAATACTTAAGACCAAAACTAATCATTGGCAAAGCTTTGTCTCTTCGCTTAGTGGCTAGTGTCCTTAGGGCCCTCCATGGGGCTGCAAATTCTAGTACCGCCCCGGGCAGCAGGACCCCTTCGTACACCACTGCATATCATGCCGAAACTTCTTGCATATAAGGTATTAAGTAATTGAAGCCTAACACCCAATCCATAGGAGTGGCTGGTAAAGTACGTGATACAAGGTTTGTAACCTTATTCTCTTACAGAAAATTCTTCTTACCGAATAATAAAGTGCATTGATAATCTTTACATTAAAGTTCAAGGCGCAACAGCAATGCTACATAATGGGTGTAAAGTCTCAGGTGAGGAGAATTCTTTGACTGCCTTCTTCTCGACCAGACCCTTCATTCTTAAGGCCCATTGAACTGTGGTGGACAGTATTGCTACAGCTATGCGAATTTGGTAAAATTTATGGGAAATTATTCTAAGGACAGGCAATCTTATGAATTCTTTCAAAATTTAAAAATGCTAATGGAGCCCAACGCTTCGACTCCAAATTTTCGGATATGCCAATTTATAACTAGCCATGATCACTTCATTGCCAAGCTCTTCCAGGTCGGGTGATTCGTAAATAGCTTCAGGATGCTGATCGCATTTTTTGAGAATGTCGAAAAATTAACAACGAACAGGAAGAACTGCTCAAGATTATACGACTACAGTCGCATCTGGTGGTCCTGTTGGTCATGCCGACTTAGTTGCATCTAGGAAAAATTACAAAGCATTCAAAAAGTTCACGGCGTCTTATGAAAAACGAATTGAATTAATTTCATAAAAACTCTTTTGATAACGTTATTTTATTTTATTTCGCATTCTGCACCCTGCAGTGCATGCAAACTAGCTTTAAGAAATTTATGGATAAAAAATGAACACGAATAACGCTGTAGAATACGCCCCCGTAACAATAGTGTGAACCACAGCGGGCTGTGATTGGTAAAACATTGGGTACCCTAGGGCTTTTCAAAAAAAAGTAATATTATAAATTATTTTGTAAACATATTTTTTTTTAACAAACAATTTTATTGTTTGAATCGTTCAAACTATGTACATTCTCACAAATTTTGTCATTAACGACCCGGGTTTCGCCTTTCGGCATCTTCAGACATTCAAGTGCACGGATGAACTTGAACTGACGCTTAATGACAAATGACACGTTAATGACAAAATTTGTGAGAATGTACATAGTTTGAACGATTCAAATTTAATATTGAAATTCCACCAAGCACCTTCAGTCGAAATCTTAAATTTTATTGTATTGTATTTTTAAAAAATTAATGTACCTACATTTTTTTCATTTTTCCGAGCCCTGAGAATTTTATTACTAGGGGTAGGGGGCCACAGAAAAATATGAGACTCAAAAGGGGGCCACGGGCTTAAAAAGGTTGAGAAACTATGCTCTAAACGATTAATCGATCTTTGTATGCTAAAATGCGATAGACATATACGAATTGAAACATGCGAGAAGTAAAGACATCACACATAGCTTAGAGGGAGACCTACCAATATCCATTTAAGTCAAACAAAGACGACGATATAAAAATCCTAACACCTAAAAGCTTAAACTTTCGTGGGTAATTCAATAGAGTTTTTTTCATCCTTGTGCTTTTATACAAGTGTCCAAAAGTCGAGTGTGCTCTTTTTTCTAACATGTGCACCGAAAGCAAATATTTTTGTTTATTGTCGCAAAAAAAAACTAAATGAAATAACATGCTATTATAGGCAGAAATTGTTGTTAAACCTTTTAGTGACTTATGTTGTAAACTGGATAATAAAACTATTGGTTTGCAGAAAAGTACAATTACGCCTTCAGTAAATAGTTGTCGACATCTTCAAAGACAACATACTTTTAAACATTGCTAAGTAGGGCAGTAAATCAAAATTTATATGACTATTTATTATATTATTATGCTTTGCGTTTTCATTTCCTTAACATATTTTTTCTAATGCTAATAAACTTACTGCAACGAGAAAAATATAAATCTATTCAATAAAGTCCAACATATTGTGATTACATGAAGACATGGTGAATAATTTGAATAGTTCGTTGCTTTTATTTAATTTAAATATATATGTATGTACCTATTTATAGTTAATCATCTTTTTAAACGGTGATATTAAATATAAAATATTCAGTTAAGATTTTAAGATGAGATACTCAATGAACTCATCTTTTATTTTAAACTCATGAATAATTATTAGGATATGTAAACATATTATCATATAAGCAAATAACCTGTAAGGAAAAAGTTTAAAAGTCAATAATGATACTTTTTTTACTTGTATATATATTTCACTAAATATTTACAGTCTATAAAACTTGGATTGAATCTGATTGGTAAATTGTATTCATGTTAAAAACAACAATTTGTAATATAATTAAAATCAATATAAAATATCGACACACTCTGCAATCATTCCTTTTTTCTTTATATAATATAATATGCAATAAATAAATATGACTTCTTATTGACGAAATATTTTTGGGATAGTCCAAATAATATTTTGAACTTCTCAGAGAGCTGTATAATCAACTTATGTTTGGCTATCGTTACATCCGCCTCAGCGGGGCAAGTTTATGACCAAAAAGGTACATTTTTTGCATTCATCTTTAGACCTTCACGTATGAAACATGCTTGAGACATCGCTTTGAGGCCGGGTTTTGAATATCAAGCATTTAAAATATTTGAATTTGATTAAAGCTGACTTTATGCCCTTATTAAAGCATTTCTAATTAAAATTAAGGTGAAAATGATACCTAGAATATATTTGCAAGCGAAAATAAATTTTTAAAATTATATTTTAGCTTCTAAAATAGGTTTAAATACTGTCAATAATGAGTGAAACTGAGATGCCATCGTGGAAGGAAACGTGATTTTCTAGCATGGCATGTCACGGGTTAACTATGTTTTTGTCTTAAATAATTGATAATTTTGTTATTCCACTTGCTGTGTTAAAAGTTGTGACACGTGTTTCGTCTCTTAAAGAAGCTTCATTAGACAACCTCGCAAGGTGTATGAATAAACTAAATAAATATTCTTATTCTTATGTTATAAATTACGGAATAAACTAAATATATGTTTTTTTTCTTTTTCTACTGAACGTAAGGAAGAGGTAAGATACCAGTGAGTAGCAAAGTTATAAAATATTGTTTTATTTTAAAATAAACTTCCTCAAATTTACCGCCAAATTCATCGAAAATCCTGTTTTTTAAATGTATAAATATTACCGAATGATTGTACTTAATAGAACTTGAATTGAACTATTAAGAATATGCTGCATGGAAAATCCGAAAGGAATAATATTTGGAATTGCAGCTTATCATGCGAGAAAAATACACAGAATACTTGAAATCGCGATTTGGAACAAGAGCTTAAGTGGAAATAATCTAAATTTTATATTTACCTTTCCGGGTTTTAAACTCAGACATATATGATTGCTAGGGCAAAGCTCTTATTACTTACTAAGTATATGTACAATGATATTTTTGGTGATTTGTGCCGTTTGATATTTGGGCTCGAGTGTATGTCGAGTTTGAACATTGAGTCTAAAGCCATTCATTTTCGCCAGCAATGGCTTTAAACTCAATGATACATTTATTTCTTATATAAACACGAAACATTCATTTACTAAGCGTCAGTTCAAGTTCATCCGTTCACTTGAACGCCTGAAGATGCCGAAAGGCGAAACCCGGGTCGTTAGTGACAAAATCTGTGAGAATGTAAATAGTTTGAACGATTCAAATTTAATATTGAAATTCCACCAATCACCTTCAGTTGAAATCTTAAATTGTACTAACCTTAAATTAAAATAAAATTATGGTATATCTTATGTGATACGGCACCCTAGTTAAGCTAGGTATTTATGTTCAGAATTTTAGCACACCTAGCTCAAACGGTTCGCCATCAATGCCCTAGGACAGGGGTCGGCAAACTTTTAAGTAAAAAGAGCCAAGTTGTTAAGGAAACCGGATAGCAGAGGCATAAGAGAGCCAATAATATTGCAATGTATGTTTGGACTTTTTCGGTTTGGGTAAAAAACGTGATAAGTCCAAGAACTGATGACTGAAGAGCCACAAACGGCTATTCATAGAGCCGATTTGCCCGGGGACATCATACCGTGTCGGCAATAAGCCCGCCCGAGCGTCATAAAGATCGATTTTTTTGTTTTACTCAAAAATTAACTTGCTTACATCAAAATTTGTTTATTATTCATATCCGCAACCTATTCGGAGCATAAGGTAACGACACGGTTCCTCCAATATTCTCTATGGATGGTCATCGGTGGCTTTCCACGACGTCGGGATCCATCTGATTAGTAGAAGAGACAGGCAGGGATATTATTTTTCATACGCTCCGCAATATTTTTAAAATGTTCGGCCATTAATCACAATGTTTGAGGACTCCTGTTCTAGGTCGACTGTGGTATGTGATGTATTGTATATATACATATTTAAACAGAAAGAAAACAAACTTTCGTTAAAAAAATCGAATAGATCGCGTGTTCGTTCTTTTCAAGAATAAATATAACTGTTCGAAACGATAAGGCTTTTATGTATGTATGTATATGTACATATTTATTTTTTTATTGTAACGTATTATCGAAGAAAATCTTTTATTGATCATTTTCATTATTTTTATATATTGAGTCTTAATTAGAGATTCCAACTAATCGTTATTTTCAACTATCCGGATATCGAATAGTAAAATCGAAACTATCCGGATAGTTTCAGTAAGTATGAAAATAACAAAACATTACTACATAAAAATTTATGTACTAAAATAATACATTAAAACGAGTTCATTTGTAATATAAGTCAATTATTCAGATTTTAACAATTCATATTTTAAAAATAAGAGAGAATTTAATGTATCATATTTTAAATTTGATCTTAATTTAGTTTTAATTTGTCGTGCTGTTGAAAATACTCGTTCCGTTGCTGTTGATGTTGATTTTATTGTTAGAAGTGTTTTAAACAACACGTCCAACTTTTCCGTCCTTTCTTTAAATTGATCTAAGTATTTATTATATATTATATACAATTATATACAAAATTATTAAAATTTCAATATGTAAACAGTGGTCTCGATTGCTTGGTTTTCAGTGATGAATTGTAGAACTAGCACGCAGATGACGATGTTTCACGATCAATGTTTCACGATCAACTGATCGTGACTAAAATCCTTTCCCACTTCTGTAATGCCTTAGATAGAGACGATACACATTTCAATACTATTCCATCATATTAAAATATTGAAAATTTTGCAGCTGCAATTAGATTACTGCAACGGCATTTCTTCAATTAATGAAATTTCGGCATTAAAGGTTTTTTTTTTGCCTCGAGTCCGAGCAGATTCGTCGAACTTTTAAGTATTTAGATAACAAGATAAGATATTCATAAACCCCAAGTTTGGGGAAGGTAATAAAAAACACTACTCCTAAGTAATGGTTTCTCCCAGGTAGTAAATACCCCAGTATTCATATCATCTTTCGTCGATTTTGTAAAATATTTCATTACAAATTATAACGAATACTATCCGGATATTTCCCCAAATATCCGGATATCGAATAGTTAAAAAGAGCCGGATATATCCGGATATCCGAGTTGGAATCCCTAGTCTTAATGCATAATTGAAAAACATTTACTTGTTTATTAGCATTTTTACGCTGCAAATAAAGTACCTAGTAGAAGCATTTTTATTTTGTCATACTCGAGTGCACTCGGTAAACGTACGACTAAGTTGCATGGCACATGAAACTGGAATGACAGGTTAGTTCAACATGGCGGAAGGTATGCCCGTCTCTTGATACCTGTTACCTACACTTCTTACCTAAGGCGGCATGTTCTCGCCGTTTGTGTGCTCAGAGTTGGATGTTAATTCGTTAGTTAACACCGTTTCTTCGGGAAGCGGTGGCCGAATCGTTACGCTGTACTTGGTACGCAGTAACCTGGTATAGCTTAATACAATTATCTCTCTACACACGAATTATACTTGCATTGTATGTAAGTTGAATTAATGAATACGCGTAACTCGATAAGGTGTTTTACTTAATCATTTGTTTTGTATCGTTTGTATTTTCAGAACTGTGGGTACAAAGAAAACGATTCAAATTAAAACCGGCTTCGAATTTGTTGTTTCGATCATATCATTTCCGCTTAATTTACATATCTGTATACCATCAGATTATTCTAGTCACTATAATAATTCTTATATTATACATTTCAACAATTATTATTTCAACAAAGTATTGGACCGTTAGCGTGCCACTGAAATAAAACCTTTTTTTTGCTCGCTGGCAGATTTTAAAATTCGCCTTTTATCTTTTATCTTTAAGTTCTTCCTGGAATTCCAAAATATTTTTTCATTTACGGAATTTCCAAAATGACAAGACGCGAGACCTTTTTTAAGCTCTTCTAGGAATTTGCCCGTGGCCCCCCCAAACTGGGCTGTGGCTCCCCTAAAATTGTTTTTCTCTCTGGCCCCCTTGGGACTTAACATGCGCATGGCCCCGGCTTAGAACCGTGATATATTCTACTGACGTTATTACGTTAAAGTACTATTTTTTTCATATCAATACGTCCACAATAGCCTTACCTACACATTCTTATCAGGAGACAGACGCTATTTGACCTACAATTCTATTTTAGTATTCCTCCATATAAGAATACTTATTATCTAACTTTAATTTTATTTAATTAATCCCTACGTTACGTTACGTTGTGCTGGGTGTGAATATTGTCATGTCGCTTAGGAAAATAAATCAAATTCTCCCGCGAGTGCATAAATGATTTCGTATGGTTTCTTATTAGTGTAAAGCAGTGCTCCGCAACCTTTTCTCTCATACAGCGCACCAAAACTTTCTCCAGATTTCCGCAGCCTACTTCAAATATGTATATGCAAAAATTACATTAGACACCGTTCTCAATTGTGTAATATATATTGCCACCTTAGTACTACAACTAGACAACTCTGATTTGATCATTATTTGAACAAATTATTTGATCTTTTCTTCAATAAAGTAATGCGCTGCGGCACACTTAGCATCGCCCCACAGCACACAGTCGCGTGTCGCGGCACAGCGGTTGCGGACCGCTAGTGTATAGTGTGTATTAGCTAAGATAACAAACATGCTTCGGTTAACATGCGAATGAATTTTAATGACTTATCCTAGTCGTAACCAATGTTCCCTCTAAGACAAGAGGTTAGCTGCGCGGAAATTTCAAAAGCTGCGCGGACCGATCAAATATTAATTGACCAACTGTCTTGTAGTGCGCGCCAACCCTTGCATGAGTGGGCGGGGGGTCCTCAACTGTTGCGCGGCCGCGCACGCGCGCAGCTTAGAGGGAACGTTGGTCGTAACTAGAGTCTCTTCTTCGTATATTTGAGAATATTGAAGAGTCGTTACGAATCATTTGTTCTTTTTTCACTGCAATATTTATAAAGAGTATACCAATTAAAGTAAAAAAAATATCGCTTTGATATTTACGAAAAATATAAGCGTGTTTTTGAATGAATGCTGTTTGTCGGAAATTATTTGCTCGGCTAGAATCACACCGGCTATCACAGCTGTCAAACACTGCCACCCACTTGAACGTGTCTTTCCAATTAGGTACTTGTTCTACAGAGCATGTGTTGATAGCGACTTGCCGCATTTGGACTTGTTCGCCTCCCACCCATTTTATATCCGGCTTCTCAAAATGTCTCGGATTACCAAAAGCTTCCCTGATCTTAGCCCTTCGTAGCAGTATGTTTATTATCTTTTAATTAATTTGACTAACTTTTTATTTTACGATTTGTTAGTATCTCATAATTAATGATACAGTCTAGTGGTTAAGGCAATTGAGTGTTTATCCCATATTATTATATTCAATTGCGAGGAATCGCGTGTTCAAATCTCTAAACAGACATTCATTGATTTTTCAACGTTTTTTTCTATTCTGCAGGTAATTATTGAAATCAGCTGTCATTTACTTTACTCCATTTTAATGTTAAGAAAAGATTTCGAAGTATTTTGACCAACTATGCCGGTATATAAAGTTAACCTAAGGTACGCTTAAACATAGTTCTGATGAGGGCATATAACGAAATAGCTAGTAACCATATCTAAAATTATATTTGTAAAACTAAAATATTTTTTCATCTTAAAACTACTTATTTCTCTTCTAATGCTTTACTCTCTCCGAATATTTGCAATACACGAATGTATAAGATATTGAAAATTGTCTTGTTCAGTCTTTTTGAAATTAGATAACGATCATATTTTTAAGGTGTTGATTGTCAATTCTTGACAGAAATTAATTATATTTATAAAACTCATTTTTTCAAAAGCATTAATTTCCTAGCGGCAACAAAATAAATTCGGTATGTACTAAGTAAAAAAAGTTCTATTTTTTAAATAGAAACTTACCGACCAGTATCAAAGACATTCCGATAACACTTGTCACTCAATAATCCGTATCTTACATAACTAATACACTAGAACTACAAAAAGTATTACTAAATAATCCTTTTCCATTCAAAGATCCTTAGTTATTAATCTGTATGTAACAGTTTGTTATATCAGCGTCGACCGCGTAGCCGTTCCAAGTTGCCCGCTTGGTGTTTTGAAACAAGTATGTGTGTTTTTTATTATCTGTCTATTTTGTTTACCTTTCATTTACATTTTTTAAAAAATATTTGGCATTACAGTTAATGCCAATACGCCAAATATTTGAAAGTTGAAAGACTATACGAGAAAATGATAATCTATCTATCTATATATATATAAATATAAAACAAAGTGGGGTTATTTACACCACGTATGTCTCGAGAATGGCAGCACGGATTTTAATGATCTTTGATTTACTAAATTCGTCTCCGCCTAGAATAGCAGAATAAGCATTAAAACATCGGAAAAATATGAAGAAATTAATATTCTCATACAGTTTTCAAATGACGAACAGCTTGAAATAATGAAAATGTCGTTGTATGCTGATTTCATCCACTAGATGGCAAGTTGTTTCCAAAATTCATTTGTTTCTGCTTCTTTTGCATACGATTGAATTTTAAATAATTTTAAACTTAGAGTATGGATTAGAATAAAAAATCGATGATATGAAATGAAAACGAAAGAAAATCGGATAATATTGAAATAAGGTTATGTCTATAATTAGTTATGATATTTTTTTTGACAACTATATTACGCTGTTTGCACAAACGTTGCTCTACTCTGAGATACCACGTTATAACACTTGGAACGCTACATCGAAGAAATTTTAACGTCAAAAGCAAGGCGATGCGGTTCCTGCTCATCCGAATGACTACTGATGCTCTTGGTCGCATTTACACAGTTCATCCGAAAAATGACGAATGCTTCTACTTGAATGTCAACAGCTCAATTTTCTTGAAAATGATACTCATTGAGACATGACAATCGCTGAAGAAATTGTTTCTGAATCTCCAAGTCAGATACGCACATTATTTGCTTTCACATTATTTCATTATTTTGAACGACGCTTTCAATCTAGAATCGGAACGTGAACGTGAATATGATCGAGATGCACTGAACCAACCAGTTTGAACGAATGTACCACTGTTGAACCCTCAACAGAAGGAAATGTACGATACTTTAATAAAGGCAATTGATGATGGAAATGGTGGCTTTTTTTTCCCTCGATGCGCCCGGTGGAGCTGGTAAGACATTCCTCATGTCATTGATTATGGCCACTGTTCGTGCGAGATATAAAATTGCTGTTGTAGTTTCTTCTTCTGAAATAGCGGCCACGTACATATAAGGATTCCTAACGACTTATTCAGAGTTGAAATTGCCGTTAAACCTCCCAACCACTGAAAAACCGACATGCAAGATTGCGAAACACTCAGCAATGGCCAAATTTTTGGTAGCAAATACAATCATCACCTGGGATGAATGGACAATGGCGCACAAATGCGCATTGGAAGCATTCAATCGAAATATGAAAGATCTGTGCAATGATTCAAGATCTTTTGGAGGCGCAATGATTCTACTATCTGGCGATTTCCGCCAATCACTACCAGTCATTTCAATATCGACCGCTGCCGATGAAATATACGCTTGCCTCAAATCATTGATTCTGGCGCTATGTGAAGAAACTTCAGCTGACGACAAACATGCGAGTTGCATTGCTAAACGATCCATCTGCCGAAGATTTCTCCAAGCAATTGCTGACTATCGTCGGTAACGACCGTGTTCCTGTTGACGAATCGAACGGATTGATTTCGTTTCCGCCGAATTTTAGCAATTTCGTCTCAACGAAAGACGGCTTCATCAACAAAATGTTCCCAAACATCTAATCACAAAAATCACAATTGGTTGAGTGAACAAGCAATTCTTGTGGCGAAGAACAAAGATGTGGATCATTTAACCTTCACAATTCAAAATCAAATCGTTGGTCCACTACATTCCTTCAAATCTGTCGACCGTGTAACAAATGAAGACGAAGCAACCAACTATCCAACTGAATTTTTAAACTTATTGGATCTGCCTGGCTTGCCACCGCACAATTTACAACTAAAGGTTGGCTCCGTAGTCATCATGTTTCAAGTTATCAAGTTAACACAACACTTATCGATTCTGAGGCGGTACGAAGTTCGTTGGGTCAGCTAGTTTTTTTAATAAAACACTCGAGATAAATTGACATCACCAACATCTTGTCAAATTTAAATATCTGAATTTGACATTAACCTTACCGGGAATCGAACCCAGACCCGCCTGGTCGGTAAAGCGAGCTCTAACCAACTGGACCACAGCGGACTTCATATCGTGCTTTGAATTATTTCTCAGTTTATTACAACTTAACACATGCGGTGTCAGTAGACCGCTACGACTAATTTCAGTATAATGTCGCCCGCAGAGGTCAAAAGTTTGGCCACCCATGGTTCATACGAGATAAAATTCTTATTTTATCATTTTTGTTTTGTAAAAAAATGTTGCGAGCATCAATGCAAATATAATTTTACTGCTAGTATCATAATATAAAAAAATCTTCCTCATTGCAATATGAATTTCGCCAGACAAATTTATGTAAAACAAAATTCGAAAAATACTTGGTGTTGTAAATTCAACGTTTTAAATCACCGAGTAATGAAGTGTTAAAAAACACGGGATACATCATTTTTATCACATCGTGTATGTTTGATATAAGTATAGTAGTTAATTATACAAAGTATTTTTTTTATCATGTCAATAGTAGTGGTAATAATTATGAATTGGTTTCTGGTATGTGTAGGCCATTACATACTTAATAACCAGTCGGTAGTACATTTTTTAATGTGTTTACTTATAGCAATCAGCATTTAGAATAAGATTTATGAATGATTACGCAGTGTACAGTTTTGTAATGATGAATTATAAAAAAGTGATAAAGATTTTTATTGTTTTTTTTTTACAGTAATGAGATGTTTGTTCGGTATTTTCTTATCTGTAAAAGTCGCACAAGGTCATTGTGCTCGAACGTACGAAATAGAAAATTGAATAACACAAATTATCTTATTTCATTATTTTTGAAATTCTCATACTGCAGTTGTAACAATATCATGCTCGACAGAGGCTAGGCGACGCAGCGCAGTGCAGCACAGATTCTACATTAACGCTTTTAATGCCGGACAATTTTGCCATGCATATGCTAAAATTGGCAAGCGTTTTTTTATAGAAAAAAATCTTTTACAATTTTTCAAAAAAGTATTGAAAAGCAATTTTTAGGAACTTAAAAAAATACTTGTATTCTCTATGATCTATGGAAACAATATTCGGAGATATTATCTGCATTTTACAAACATGATACTACAATAAAAAACATTAACGTTGATTAAAGAAAATTTAAAACAAATAAAACTAAGTTCCCCATAAAAAAACACTTTTAATGTCATTATGTAATATAATCTATTAGTAGTAGGGCATCCAATCCCGGGATCCCGTTCAATTTTCTGATCCCGAAATTTCGGGATTGAGATTGCCGCGATCCCGGGATTTCGGGATTGAGAATTTTTGAGCAAATTATCGAAATTTACACGAAATTGGCAAATTGAACATTTCAAATTCCTTTCCAAAAAACGAGTTTCGGTGAGATTCTGGGAAAAAGTATACCAAATCGGAGATTTCAAATTCGTCGGTGAGCTAAAAAAAAAAAAACGAGTTTCCGTGAGATTCCGGGAAAAAGTATAGCAAATTGAGGATTTCAAATTCCTCATTGAGAAAATCTCAATCCCGGGATTCAAAATAAATCAATCCCGAAATCCCGGGATTGGAAAAAGGCTTCGGGATTGGATACCCTTATTAGTAGTCAATGAATGAAAAAAAAATGGATATATTTTATTATTTTACCAAGAACCAGATTTTTTCGCATATTTCCACGCAAGTGAAAAAAGTGAGTTTATTTATAATATCACGTTACATTGCGAAGAGATTGATATGGGCCGATGGGATAGATTGATATGCCGGGCCGAAAAATCGGCCCGGCGCATTTTTCGCATAGGTAGGGAGGGCCGATTTAGCATTAAAAGGGTTAAATGAAGCAGCTCAGATCTGGGTATTCTGTAATGCAATCACCTGCGTATTCCTGCGGGACACGTGCACGTTTGGAGGTGATCTTAATTATTTCCGAGATGACCGAGAAATCAACAAATTAGTGCAAACTGAACTGACATTAAAAGATTTATTGTGGGTCATTATCTGTCATTCATATTTGTCACATGCGTGATTCAGCTGTCACATCATACGCTGGTCGCGCATGTCTGCTTCGCCTGCCTACACCTGCCAATTCTCTGCTTTCCTACGTTGCGGCACCTGCGTTTCAGCATACGGTTAGCAAAGTACCCTAGTACCTCAGAATACCTTATAATAGGGTGAACAAATAAAACTTAGTAAACTTGTGCCAAACTTCACGGGTTCGAGTCGAGACTGAGTAAAAAACAGTTCTCGTAGAAAAAAATCTGTTGACGTACCTCCATTGGGAGGATATTTGCTCCACATTGGTAGCGGACGTGGATAAAAAAAATCTAGTTCTACGGATATTTGTAAAACTAGAATACTTTGGTATTTTTTCATCTTATTACAATGGTGTTCTACCAATCAAATGCCAATTCAATCAAATAATACCCTATTAATATTATAACTTACTGTGGCGTGCAAACGATATATCCACCCTTCGTAAAATTCTTATTTACGACTTCTAATTCAGTGATCATATTATGTGAAGCTTTCGTTCGACTGTGCCGCGCCGTTGATTCACAGAATTTTGTAAAATGTACACCATACGAAAAGACCGCTGCAAAAGGCTTTGGAAAAAACTCTATAGAAGTTGACGCTATAGAAGGGTTGAGTGTTATTATAATATGTACACGGGACTGTCTTATTTCACATATTCAATATTAAACTACACTTTGCTAACATATATTGAAAAATATGTATCTAAGTATTTGTGAGCAATCTTATAGCTAAAATATGAGAGCCCTGACGTCATGGTGCAGTTTCTGGATCATGATCTCCCAAGTCTCGTGTATATGTTTTCATTTAACACAATGTATGTACATACTTATGAACAGTTTGGATGTTTATATTGATCACTTTTAAGGTGTCCACTGTCAATACTTGGTGGAATGGCATTATAATAAAAATAATAAAACATTTTTAGAACTTTTTCCACATAAAATTTATTAGACCAGGACCGGTTTCGCTCATGATGAGCATTGTCAACTGATAAGAAAAACAAAAAAACAGTGATATTTATACAAAAGTTATTTACAACTTTTGTATAAATATCACTGTTTTATCAGTTGACAATGCTCATCATGAGCGAAACCGGTCCTGATCTAATAAATTTTATGTGGAAAAAGTACTAAAAATGTTTTATTATTTTTATTATGTTTATATTGTATGGAAATAACGTTGTATTTTATAATTGAAGATTTCGATTGAAGGTGTTTGGTGGAATTTCAATATTAAATTTGAATCGTTCAAATTATGAACATTCACACAGATTTTGTCACTTACGACTCGGGTTTCGCCTTTCGGCATCTTCAGGCACCTTGTTCATCCGTGGACTTGAATGCATGAAGATGCCGGAAGGCGAAACCCGGGTCGTTAGTGATAAAATCTGTGTGAATGTACATAATTTGAATGATTCAAATTTAGTCGTATTTTATGTTTTTGTACTTATTTGTGGTATTAATTTGCTTTTTATCTTCTTTTAGGGACCACCACAGCCCGGACAGCCTTTCAAATTCACTGTGGGAGAATCCTGCGATCGGATTAAAGAAGAATTCAACTTTCTTCAAGCACAATATCACAAGTCAGTATTTTTTCATTATTTCATGTATAATAAATAATAACTAATGAAGAAGTGTTTGTTTTAAAGCATATCATTTTTAAATTATAATTTAAAAACTATATTCTACTCACTGAAAAGAATTTTTATTCAAATCGATATTTCAAACTTCTGTTGCCAATTTGTGCTACGCAACTATTAATAAAATACAGTTTTGATTTGACTTGATTCATAAATCTGTAAACAGCATTTGAACGTGATGATAAAAAGTGTACACAACCAAGTTTCATTTCATTGCACAATACTTGGCATAGAGTAAGAATTTCGCAACTAAATAAACTTTTAAATGAAGGTTTATTATTATTTAAATTATTGCACATGGTAAATACTTAAATTATCCAGTAATAGAGCTTTCAGGAAGAAATATAATCCTAGAATACGTAAAAATAAAATACCATGCCGTTTTTCAGAGACACAAGCGTAACTTTATTTGTTGTTCAGAATACAAAACAAGGGCTTAACCCTTTCCGGTCCACAAAAAAAAATCAAAACATTCCATCAGGTCCATAATTGATTTACAGTATTACAAGAGGATTACTAATATTATTTTTTTTTTAGACTAACAATTTTTTTTTTATTTCTAAATATGTATATACAATAATGACCTTATTATTTATAATTTAAAAACTTCTAAAGTGTGATAACAGTGAAAACATTCATAGTCCAGGCATTCTCTCACATTTCATACAATAAATGTATCAAATTTCTTTTTTTCAAGATTTTAGGCATTTTCGCAAAGTTAGAATTATTTGAACAAGAGCAAATTTAGGTAATAGTTTTCGAGTGCACGTGGCAAGCGAAACTGTCGGAGAAAAAATGCAGAACGCCCGTGCTACGCGGGCCGAGCCAGCCCTTAAACGACCCTTTTGTATCCATTGCAGGAAGACAGTTACAGATTTAAATGTTCTTAAAAACTATTTAATTCTATGCTCAGAATACCGTTGTAATAGATAGAGTGAAGAAAAAAAATATTCAATACATTTTACCTAATTTTAACTCAATACTAATAATGAAAAAAAATGTCGAATGACATTCGACATAGGACCCACCAGAATAAAATTGCTGTCGAATGTGATTCGACATAGGACCGGAAAGGGTTAATGTCAAACACTATGTATAAACAATCAACTTGACAGAAGAGCCAAAAAATGTTTTTGAATTCTTTTCATCTCAAAAGAAGAGATGCATATTTAAAAACTTGTGTTCATATTTTATTTTGCTTATGATGATAATATATTGAGCAAGAGTAATTTGATGCAGTCAAAAGGTTGTTTGACTATGATTTAGCTGAGAATTTAAAATTACACTATTTTCCAGATACCGTTGTTTGATTTTAAGCCCTCTAATATACAATATACATACTAGAAAACCACAAATAGCCCGAATAAGATTACTATATATGTATATATATAATAACATATATTATTACTATATATGTATATATATTATATAAAATTTGATTTTAATAGGTGACATTTCCTGCATAATTTGTATTAATTATTTCATGGCATAGATATTCAATAAAAGTCTTATTTTTTCTGACGATTTATGTATCGGAGTGAAGCAGCAATAGTTTTTATCTATCTGTCTGGATGTATGGATAAATACACTGTTATGAAAATATGAAAACGAAATAAAAACAATATATTATTTTACCTTGCTCTCTAATTTTCAGTAACGGAAATTTTTCAATTTTTTTTTCAGATAAAATGGATATTCGTGCGTGTTTTTATGTCGACTTTGATTTTGTGACAGCCGATATTAACATTTAAAAAATCTTACCATTTCATATTTCAGTTATTATAAAGGGTGACTCATTTAGAGGTACTTTTTCTTATTGGGATTTGATAATAGATAACACGTGAGTTGTGCCCAAGTGTTATTTTATTTTTGTTCAGTATTGTTTTACAATTCATAATGGAAAGACTTACGCCGGCACAGCGCTTACAAATTATTCAGCTGTATTACGCAAATCAGCGTTCTGCGAGGAATGTTTTTCGTGCGCTTTTGCTAACATTTTGCTTAGCGATGAAGCCCATTTCTGGCTTAACGGATATGCCAATAAACAAAATTGCCGTATTTGGTTTGAAGATCAACGCGAAGAGGTTCAAGAGCTGCCACTACATCCACAAAAAACAATGGTTTGGTGTGGTTTATGGGCTGGTGGAATAATCGGTCCATATTTTTTTAAATATGAGGCTGGCCAGAACGTAACCGTGAATAGCGCCCGTTATCGTTCCATGATAACGGACTATTTGGTGCCTAAAATTCAAGCCCATAATCTCCACGACACTTGGTTTCAACAAGATGGCGCTACTTGCCACACAGCCCGTGAAAGCATGGCTTTATTAAGATAACATTTCAGTGAACAAATAATTTCACGCTTCGGACCAGTGAATTGGCCGTCTAGATCTTGCGATATAACACCTCTAGACTTTTTTCTTTGGGGCTACGTAAAGTCGAAAAAACCGACTACGATTGAGGAATTGGAGGCTAACATTACTCGCATCATTACCCAAATACCAGTCGAAATGCTCTAACGCGTCATCCAAAATTGGAACTTTCGAATGGATCATGTTAGGCGTAGTAGACGGCCAACTTTTACAATAAATAATATTTAAAAAATAAATGTGGAAAATGGGTCTATTTATTATATTAAAGACTATGCATTTTTTTTTTATAAACGTTTTTTTGTCTTTTGAAAGAAGTACCTCATAATGAATCGCCTTTATTATAAATATAATAATCCTGATTCTCTTTTGGACGTTTTTTTTACAAGTATGTTCTTAAATCACTGTTACACACAAACAAACAAAATTTGAAATCTTGTTGAAAATATTAATGAAAAAAGACACACGCACACATGTTCCACTCAATACTGTATTTAAAAAAACAGTGTTACAAAGTTATAATGAAATAAAAATGGTGCGTTGTTTCCTTGGTATAAAAATCAATTCAGGATATGAAAAAAAATAATCATTTCGGTCTTAATTTAATTATAAAAACATACGTGTGAAGAGAGGCTAGTGTTCAAAGTTGTTTTTGGGATGTTTTCGCAAAAAGATCGGATGTAATAAAGTTTTTTTATGAAATTGAAATGGTATTACAATTATTTTGAACATAGCAAGTATCGCATCCACGATAGTTGTATTGTGTTGCTTACAAAGTTTCTTATCAAAATTAATATAATTTTCCGAATTTCAGCCTCAAATTGGAATGCGAGAAATTGGCCAGCGAAAAGATTGAAATACAAAGACATTATGTTATGGTGAGTCTCTAGCGAAGGATTTCGAACCAATGTCCTGGGAAATGTGCTTGTTTGCTTGTGTACATAACGTTGTCTGTTTATTCACCCAATGTCCTTAATTTCTGTTTATCAATGCTAATTATGTTTAATCATCGCTACTCGTTACGGTTGACGCTTTACGCCTGCGGAATAAAGGAAGTCTGCCTTTTTTATTTGAAATATATATTGTGAACATATTTTTTATTTTTTCCTTTTAAATAAATACAAAATTGAATCTATGTTACTCCGTATATTCAATTTAATATTTCTTTATTCTGTAAGTCAGCATCAGGCAATGTATTTCAACGTATTCAAAAAAACTTGCAATTTTTTAGTAAGGTGTGCCGATGAATAATACCTTGATACATCGATTTTTTTAAATACGTAATACATGTGTTTTCTAACATATTTCAGGTTTGTGAATGCGTGGAAATCAACTAAATTATAAAAAAAAAATATTTTCAATTATAACGAATATTTTACTGTTTATTTATTTTATCGTGCTAATGTTATTATTGTAGGATTTTTATTGATTTCCATAATTCTCGCATAACTGTGACTAACTGCATTCATTTCATTAATTTTTTTTTTTCTCTTTTTGTTTTATACCATCATCCGGCCCAACCATCACAATACTGACAAAAAATCTAACACGGTCGTGTTTGCACACACCCACACTCGCCTGTTGTCTCTGTCTCCTGCACGTCATTGCTATGGATGTGTTTATGCTGTCCCGCTCGCACATGTGCTACTGCATTATTAAAAAAAACTCATAATCTAACCACACGTGCTATGTGATTGTATCATCAGTCTGAAGTTAGAATGTGAAAAATTGGCACAAGAAAAGACTGAAATGCAAAGGCACTATGTCATGGTAAGTGCAACGTGTACGCTTGTTGGGTGTTAATTGTTAATTCTGACATATTACCAATCCGCCGTTAACAGGTTAACTCTACTATCCTCATATAAAACATACATTTATTGTATGTAACTGTTATTAATAAACAAAATGTATCGACAATGTTGCCTAATTTAAAAACTGTGTCAGTGCCAGTATGTTATTCAAAATTTGACATAAAACAAATTAAAAAAATAGAAAATTAATCTGTTAACGGCGTACACGCATGATAAAAATAGTAAAAGCATGCTGTATGTTGTAATCGGCAGAAAAGCATAAACAACAATTCATTTTACAACTTAAGGTTTTTTTATACACATTCCTTTCGTAATAAGGTAGGAAAAATAAATTATAATTGACCAAATAATACTTATAGTATTTAAGGAATTTTTACTTGAGGAACTTAAAAAATCTGTAAAAGTTATGACTTTTTGCTTGCACTTTTCTGCCGATTATGGGTCGATATGCAATAATGGTGAATGGCATATTTTATTTTTTAAAAAAAACCTACATAGAAAAGTACTTAAAAGCTTTTAAACAAAATATCAGAAAACTCTGTTTCCGGATTTAATATTTGACCATTTTTTTTTTTGGATCTTTTCATATCGAAGAATATCTCTTTAATTGTGCCTCCGGACATATGAAATGAGAAATTTTTGTGACAATTAATTTTTAATATTAAACTTTGATAGCATTGTTATTCCACTGAGACTAACAGATACGTTAAGAATTGAAATTTATATCTAAGTTGTAAATATTTTTTTTAGTATTGACTTAGTCTAAAAAGATGCTTCTTAAATAGGCGTAACAAATAGTTGAAATGCTATCTATTATTATTTCTTAATTAATGGTAGTAAATATAATTGTATTGATAAATATAAAAAAATGTTAGAACATGGACAAATTAGGTTAGGCTTTATTTGTTCAATTTGAAAAATCTACAAAAAAATATTCAATTGCTGTTTTACTGACAATTTTAGTTTCTCCAAATCGTAACAATGGCATTCTCATATATATATATATATATAAATTTGTCATTTTATTGTGACCACACATTTTTAAGCAATAATGTTGGTGAGTAAGAATTTAAAAACATGGTAAAAAAACAATAATAGGTACCGTGGTTGTAAGTAAATTCACTTAATAAATTTTAAAAAATCACTCATGAATAAATAGGTGACACTGTTCACTGTGACAGTCAAAACTGATACAAATAAATAAATAATAAATAGGCTTGTTTTAAACATTTAAACACCCGTGACTAACACCTAACAACGGCATTTGTGGTGGCAAATTAAAATCACGGCAGAATATATACATATAAGAGGTCTGCACGGGCTGAAATTTTGCAAAAATTACCCGGTCCGAGCCCGAAATACTCAAGCCCGACCCAACCCGAGCCCGAATCTAATACCACACTTGTTACCCGAACCCGACCCGAAGCCCGGATTTATACTCCACATCCCGAAAAAAACTCGTTTTTTAAAAATTTACAACAATTTGCGATTCTCTATAGAACTGGTAAAAATTAAAATCATCGTGGCTGACTTATGACACGAACATAGTCTGAAATATTTTTCTGAATATCTAAATTCCTTACCCGGGCCCGGCCCGAGCCCGAGTCTCAATTGCGCTTACCCGCCCGAACCCGGCCCGCGGGCCTGGCCGGGTAAGAGCCCGAGGGCCAGACCCGGGTCCGTGCAGCCCGCTCTGGCTAGTTTTTGACGAAAATGAGTTATGAATGCAGTTTCAGCGCTCCATCGAAAAAACTGTCATCTTTTAAAATTCAATCGACTGGGCAAAGAAAAATGACAACCCACACAGCAAATTTTACAGGAGGCCCAAAAAACGTTTTTTGATGATCTTAGGTTATAGTCAAATTATGCTTTCGGGACCTTTTTATAGCATTTTTTTTCTTAAGTGCAAGCCGCCAAGTCTTGGTCAGTTATTTCCGACACAATCCTAGCACAAAACTGAACAACCCATAACGTTTGTAACGCCACGGGAAACGTCTGTTGGACACAGATGTATGGCCGTGGTGGAGGGGTTACAAAGTACCTTCTCATATATTTTTCCTCCATACTGAAAGGCGGCAATCGCATGCGCTTGCAATTGTATATTTTATGCACTTAGACAATGCAATGCATGTATGATGATAATAGCTTACGGCAAAACGAGTCGCCGACCATCACGTGCCGTGGAGGTTGCCTGGTCTTCGAAATCGCTTTATTGACTGAAATTATCAGATGTGTGATTATTGGAAATTATTCTATTTGCCGCTAATGAGCTCACTGCAGTCCCAATCATCATTTGAGGAGCAAACATTCAAAAAGTGTTTTGTCACAAATTTTGAAAAATGGCGTTTTATATCAATTCTGATAGCCCATAATAAAACCTATGAATGGAAATCAAAATTAGTGTTCAAAAAGGTTTTTTTTCATATTAAAATGAAATCATAAAGTTGACACATTCATACAAACCGTCACTTTTGCAACACTTAAATCATCATTTTCCAAGCATTGTATTTGTGTGACAAAACACTTTTTGAATGTTTGCTCCTCAATTTTATTGCTTGCACTCTTGCAAAACAGTATTAATTTGTTTCCGTAAAGTCCGGTGAAACTTGTGGTATTATTTTATGAACAATAAACTGCCTTATGCAGCAAATTAATGTACTTGTCACAAAGGCATATTTGAACGGTGTTCTCTCTCATTTTGCGAAGACACCGTATAATGATTGGTAGTTATATGCAGGGCATCGAACCGAAACTGAACCGAAAACAAAAAACCGTTAAAACTGTTATTTTTGCCGGAACGAAAACCAAAACCGAACCGAATAAAAAAATCGTTTTTTCGGTTCAGCGCGTGTTGAAACACGCTGGTGTTTTGGGCAAATCGGAAAATTCCTGGGTTTTTTTGATTCGAGCTGAACCGAAAACCGGAAAAACCGTTATTTTTGCCGGAACGAAAACCGGAACCGAACCGATATATATATTTTTTTACTTGAACCGGAACGAAAAAAATAGCGGTTTGAAGCCCTGGTTATATGTTTATTTAGATTAATCTTGGTTTGGGTGTTACATAGATGATTGCAAGTTTATTATAAAAAATATATGAAACCACCTACAGTGGGTTAGAAGAGTCGAGCAAGTCTTTATTTCTTAATTAAATGATAATTTTATCAATAGAAACCGTGAAAGCAAAAAAAATAATTTTTGTTTTGCATAACGAATAAATTTTATTACGCATATTTTTTGAATTCTGTCAAAGGTATAGCATATAGAGTTATAATGGACTTAATCGCAACCAAAGTTTTTCTACGTGAACTGATTGTTATTAAAGATCTTTTTTAATAGAGGTTCTTGAAGATTGCTAGGAAAAGACAATTTTAGAAATGTCTTCAAACAGAAATCCATGAATTTGAATCGTTCAAATTATGTACATTCTCACAAGTTTCAAATTTGATATTGGCATTCCAAATCTGCAAGTGCAAATCTGGTTAAGGAAGGAAATGAGATACGTTTTTATAGAATTAGTGTTGTCAGTAGTTGGTATTTTTTTTGCTTATAATATTTGGTATTTATAATAATATGATATTAAAATAACTTGGTGCATATACATATTATTCTTTTTTTTCGCAACTAAAAACCATGACTGCTTTCGCTTGGAACAAGTTTGCATCTTAAATACTTTGTAATATGTACCATATGTTTTCAGTTAATTGTTTTTATACAAATATGTTTGAGAAGTAAAGTGATCCAATTGGTATTATAGGAAATGAGTTGGATGCGTTAAAATATTCTACATGTCATAAAGTATTATAAAATTTATGTTCAGTAAATACATACAACAGTATGTATCTTCCTAAAATAAAAAAATATGCATTCCTCCAAAATACCAAGTAAATACGTGATAATAATTAAAAGTCTAAAATAAAAATTTGACCATTTTACTACTTGGATCACTTCACTTTTTGAGGAGGGCTCATAAGTTCTAAGATTATTTTTTTTGTTTTCTTCAAAATCGATTGCTTATTATTTCCACCTTTAACTTGTTCGCTGCCCATTCCGTGTATTTACGAGATGAAATATGGTTTCCACACTCACGGTATATACACATTATGTGTATATTTGTTTCAATTTTGATGTTTTCACTGCCTCATTGAAACTTTGAGTCTGAGAGGGTAAATCGCGTTTGGAGACTGGGCAGGGAATGGGATAACAAAACATTTTATATTGTATTAGCATCTATTCTCAAATTCATTAATTATTCATGCATATCTGTGGGTTGTTATACAAGTTCTTTATGTAATTTCAAATGGCATTTTCACTAATATGTTTATATTTATATTTACAGTACTATGAAATGTCATACGGCCTCAATGTGGAAATGCACAAACAGGTAAGCCAAATCCTATTATTTTTAACCAGATATGTATGTATTTTTTATTTTGTTAACTCAACGAAGATAGCCGTAACAGTAATATTGCTGGTGAGTGAAATACAAGCTTGAAAAATTATCTTGTTACTATTCTTCGAACATAATACTTTGATCACGAATTCTCCATACAAGAATACTCCGTACACTGATTCTTCTGAACACAGATTCTTCCGTACACAGATTATTCCATACACAGAAACTTCCGGACGTATAATACTCCGTACATAGTATATTCCGTACATTTAAATATAAAAATCATTGTTGAGTTAAAAATGTATAATTTCTTATGTTAATTGTGCCGAATATTTTTCAAAACATAAATTAAACTTTTGCTTTTCTTACTTTGAAAAATATTTGGCACAATTAACATTACACATCGTAATAAAGCAATGATTTTTATATTTAAAATATATTAATGTACGGAATATTCTGTGTACGGAAGAATCGGGGTACGGAGTTATCTTTAATGGAAAATTCGTGTTCGGAAAAATCACGGAACCGTTTAATGTGTATATTCATAAAAAAAACTGATGACATTGGTAAACTACAACAGGTTGTAAAAAAAACTTAAGTGACCTGCACTAAACGATTAGTGACCGAAATTGTATTGATCATGTTTCAGTGTCTGGAATAATTAATTCAGTATTGATATTATTTATGTCGACCTCTGCTTCCACCGCGGAAACCGCAACTAATACCGCGCCGTGTAAAGTGTAAACCAATGATTTAGTGCACGTGTGGTGTATTTAAATTGCTCGTCAAACGGTCTGTCAAACAGAAGCAGGGTGTACCAGTCAGTCAGTCCCTTGTGTAATTGATGAATACGGACATTTTTAGTGACCCACTCATGTCGTGTATTTTTTCGTCTTAATTCCGTTCTGTAACTTTTAAATTATAACTAATGCAATAATCCTCAGATAAATTCATAAAATATGTAGTTTCTATGATTGATAAAAATCTGGTTTTGGAAACAATCTTAAGTTAAAAGATGTTTTTCGAAAAATAATTTTTTGCTACGTACACAACCATTATAGTACAGAGAAAACTCCTTTTCCCTCAATTAATCTGTAAATATTCGTGTTTTTGATAAAATCCAACTTTCTAGTACATATGAGGAGCTTGGGATATCACTAAGATATCGGAGTATTGATTCAAAAGAATAGAATTTAATTTTGAATCGTTGTAATTATGTACATTCAAACCGACAGTTCAAGTTCATCCGTGCACTTGAACGCCTGAACTGCGTAAGTTTTATTTAGAAAAGTGTGTTTTATTCTGTTCAGGAAAAGTTGGATCTGGTCATTTTTGATGCTGAGTTCCACATGTTGTGTATCAAGAAAACTTTTTTGTTGATAAAAGTAATACGTATATTTCTGTACACTGAATATGAGGGTGGCGACATCGGTGCTCTTATTTTTTTTATAATTACTAACTTCTACTATGGAAAAGTTTGTAAACCATTATGTACGTCATTTGTTTCAATCCATATTGCACACAATTAAATGATTTTGTATTTGCACCTACGTTTGCTATTCGCCGTTAAAGTTTTAAGCCTTTCCGGAGCTGGGGAAGTGGGCGGGTAGGGCGAGTGAGTGTAAATACACCAGTTCCTAAGTAGGTATGAGGAGACCGCCTACTAATAATAAAACATATTATACACATTCGCGAACATGATTGTGGTATTTGCGTTCTGTGGGCGGTTTAAAAGGGCTCGCATTAACCACTCGTTATGCACAATGGCGCGCTTTTCATATCACGATAAATCTTGACACTCGCGTCCGCGACACACTGAGCGTAATTGACGTCGCGTAAAGTACGCTTACTGTTAATTTGCAAATAAAAATAGTGCAAGAAGTGCGCGTGTAAAACGTAGCGCAACGGCTGTTCCCGGTGTGTCAAGGACTTGATTCGAAACGAACTCGAAATATAAACGATACGTTGAAGTCATCTTTGCTGAGTTCACTGTTAATTCTTGGCCTGAGGGAACTTGTAAAGAATGTATATTTTAAATTATTTATTTAAAAAAAAAATGATAATGCCAGTGGTTAGCGAAATTGGTGCTGACCTTATCTTTTTTTTAATGTGGAATTAGTATAAAAAAATGTTTTTTTTTATGTAAGACAAATATTACTTTTGAGTTTTAATTTTGCATCATATCAATATTTTTTTTTTAAATCAATATTTTTCTTTTAAATCAACCGATCCCATATAGAGAGACATTTACCCCCTTTTCAAAATTTTATGTTGTTTTATTTCAGAATTTTATTTTTGGATTTTTTTTTATTCCATGTTCGCTCCCAATGTGGAGCATATGGCCTCCTAATGAAGGTATCTCAACAGAAGTTTTTTCTACGAGAACTGTTTGTTACTCAGTCGCTCAACCTCACTTTTTTTAAAAGTGAGTTGTAGGGAAAGAAGGATAAGGCTACAACAGGACTAGTGGTTAACTAATCGCTATTACTACACTCAGTTATTAAAGGATCAGAAGGATGAGAGGAGAGGAAATAATTTGAATTGACACCTAGTCTTCGATCACAGCTTTGAAATGAATAATTCTCAAATTCACTGTGATCTTACCGGGAATCGAATCCAGACCTGCGTGATCGGTAGAGCGAGCTCTAACCGATTGGGCCACAGCAGGCGACACATTTTAGAATATTTAATGGTTTAAATTGTATTAAACGTTGTTTTTAGTCAATTAATTATCTCATTTAGTAATTGAAATATTTTTTTACCTTCTAGTAATGTGTTTCTGGGCCCATGGGATGACGTTTCAACAATTATCTAATTTCATTCGTTTGTTTCAAATGATTATATAAAAAAAAACATTGCATTGCTCGTCACAAAATTTACTGATGTTACGTTTTAAATGATTTAATCGAAAGGCTTAGCTGTCAAAGTAGACTGAAATAAATCAATTAAATTCATGCAGGCAAAATGGTAATTCAGGACTACTCTCAGAATGAACATGAACAAGGAACACTGTATTACCATATGCACAATTCCACCGTAGGATTCAGAACTTCCATATGAATATTAATGCAACTTGATCCAAACTGAATTTACAGAACATTGACATTTCCCACTATACTAACTAACTAACACATGCGATGGTTACATTTTATCGGAATACTAATTTACTAGTTGTTTTATCAAATGCGTTATTTTTTTTAAAATTCAAACATGTTCCCAACGTAGAAAATGTGGAATCCTAATTTAGCCAAAGTTCCCAAGATTTTAGCCAGAATTATTTTTCAGTTTCGGAGAATGTAAAAAAATGTGTTTGGGATTGGCTATTTTAGTAGTTTGCCAATCGCTATCCCTGCAGTTAGCTCATGACGAGCATTATCGACTGTGATAATGCTCGTCATGAGCGAAACCGGTCCTGATTTAAAAAAAATAAATAATACAAATGTTTTTTTAATTTAATGTCTTTTCACAGTATTGACAGTCAACACCCTAAAAGTGATCTACACTTTGCCTTGCAATGACTGTATTTAAAATACCTTTTTTTCAATATGATACTGACATTGAATATTTTAGATGCATTCCACGGTAATTTAGTGGAAATTCAATTTTAATATAAAATATTTTTTTTCGATCATTTCATAGGTTGTGTATCAAATTCGTCTTTGGAAAGCATCTTCAGACAGATAATCGTAAGGTTTATTGATTGAATTGTTATTTACTTGGTAGAACTCCTTTGTAATAAGGTAAAAAAAGCAATGTACAGGGAAAATTTTTGGATATACATATTTAGTTCTACATTTTTTTAAAAGTCGGTTGATAACTATTTCGGCGTATGTTTTCATCAGAACTATTCTGCTCTGTTCTTCAGAACTAGTTCTGATCGGAATAGGTATCAACTAATTTTTAAAAAAATGTTGAACTAAATACTTAGCTACTTTTTTACCTTATATCGTAAGGCTATTTACAAATAAACTATAAAATTGATTGAATGAAATGAAAAAAATGTTTTTTTTTTTCTATAACTAGATTTGCTTATATTTTTTTTTCTATTTGAATTAATTACTTTTAAATAGATTACAGCAATTATAAAAAAAATAAATTATGTAAAATGTGAAACAAACATTTCTCTTGCACATCAGGTCTGGCAGCTTAGATGCCAGGTGTAACCGCTCAGCACCCCAAACCACTCGCCTGTTCGGTCTCTTATTATTAAAGGGGTAGTGCACGACATCCCCTAACATAAAAAGTTTGCTGGGGGAGCATACAACTCAGTGTTGATTTAAACAAGGGAGTGTTACTCGGATAAATCGCGTCGCTATTTTTATTGATTATTTTAATTTATATTTTTTCAATATTTATTTAAAAAAACGCCTTTTAACGAAAATTTTACATCTGGGTATTTTAACAATGCTTCTTCAATTACGCGAATCCATACCTGATCTAGAATATTATGGATTTCTGGCTTGCTTTGTCTTACATAAAAAAAATTGGGACCTTTGATCTAGATGCTAAAATTCTCTCACCAAAAATTTCCTTCAGATTGAAGATATTAAATTTCGCTACTCATATTTTCGTGTCGCTCTGTATATCTCTTAAATTTCGCCCTTCCATATTGTGACACTAGGGTCGTTACTTTGATAGACAGTTTGCTTAGGGGGTTAGTAGTATTTTTCTCCCTTATTATCCTACTAACTCCGTTTTGCCATTGAAAATCTGATAACCGCTCCCTCGGAATATTATGAGAGTGAATTGTTAGAAGCAGGAGAGCTCTGTTTTGCTAAAATGTTCTATAGTAAGCATAATAATTCGACATAAAGATTTAAGAAACTTAAAAGAAAATTAAAGAAACTATGTATGAAAGAAAAATTGAGCATTCGATTTACAGCCATCTCGGTCAATTATACATACACATTTAAGCAACATATACATACGCCTGTGCTTCTCAAGTAAGTTAATATATCGTTCAATTCTTCTTAGATAATATACTCCTAGGACAACACCGTCACAATCAGAAAAATGATAGTATTAACTGTGAATACTAAATCCACTCGTCAGTATTTATGATATTGAAAGACTGCCATATCTGTGGATAGTACTGTTTGTTAGTTATATAAATTATGGTTCCATGAATAAACAGATCGTGATAAAACAGAACATGAGAACATAGAACTTAGACAATTCAGAACACAATCATTTTTTAGTTGAATGATACCTGTTTCTTCTTAACTATTTATTGGAAAAATATTATAGATTAACAGGTAATAATTTTAGAACAGTGTGTAATAACGTGCGCTTTACTTTATCGATCAATGGCGACTATTATAATCGTCGAATATAAGAGTAATTACGACAATTTCAGTTTGAAAGTGTTATTGATATGCAAGATTGCTGCTTTATTTATTGTATCTAATACGACATAGAGATTACTGATTGATTGTAAAACATATCAATACTAGTGTTTTCTAAAGATATATTGTACGTTTTGTGATGTTCTGTTTTTTCATGTCCTGTTTTATCCGGTTACCTTAAATTATTACTGTATTGCAATCTCGAATATTTTGAATATTTTCATAATATTCAAAAGGTATACTGTTATGTAATTTATTTTGAGATAAAGAATTGATGAAAGTTAAAAACACTTAATGCGAATTACTCAGAACTAGACATTTCTTATTGTGGCTGAGTTGTTATGGAGCTGTGTAGTATTGGTTGGTCCAATATCCTTCGAGCATAATTTAGATCATGTAGTCAAATATTTTACATACTTCTCTTTCCACCAATTAATTACATTGGTTATTTTAAATCTAGAATTCTGTTTATATTGAAAAATGTACGGTATCGATTGAGTTAATCCGTGAAATAAAATTGCAACGAGAATGATTAGACTTGTTTGGCGAGGGCTTAAAATTAGGAGAGTGATGGAATAACATAGTCAACGGGAAACTGAAATCAAATAAAAGTCCATTTCCGCAGCGAAGCGAGATTCGAAAAATCAGTATTTAATTTCGCTGTTTGTTCGCAGCGGTGTATAAAGCCAAAACCAGGGTCGGACGATTTACATTTTAGATAAATACGCAGATACAATTCCAAAACAATATTCCAAAGTGTCATTATTTATTCGTGTTTACACAAGCGGGGCCGCGGCCGACGGCCCAGCAGTGGTATGCCCAAATAAAATTATATGAATTTATTCATAAAAGGGCTCTATCTGCCGTCCCTTTTATTTCAATTGTTGTGTTTTCTCTCTCTGTCTGGCGCAGGGATTGAAATTAAGGGTATTTTTATGCGAGGGTAGAAATAATCTTTTGATTAAACAGTGCGGTGCGCGGACGCGTGCATGTTTGTTTTAATACGTTTCAATTTTATTAAGACCCATATTACCTCACCCTACCGAACCGGGGCGTACTTTGAGTTTGAGAATGGGATTACTGGTTATTAATGTTTACTCGGATTTGTCGGATGTTTTATTTGGAATAGAAATGTCTAATTGGGGGTCCGGGGAGTTTTATCAATGTGTGGAATTATAAAAACGTGACTTTTTTTCGATTCAATACGATTTCATTTAATATCAAACATTTAATACAAATTTAATATCAGATAATACACATACAAACTAAAACAGTTTTCTATGTCATTCCGAAATTCGCACGTAAAATAAGTAATTATTGGTGGATTTGTTATTTATTATTTTTCTTCTCTTTCGTCTTTTGAATATATTATAAAACTATTTTGCTTTCAGTTAAATAAATTAAACATGTGTCATTTATATAATTAAAAGTTAGTGTTTCTAGCATATTGCATACACTTGGTAGTTTTTTGTTATTTCGATAATATTTGAAAGACGGAGGTGGAGGTGCATATTCTGCTGTCAGTAGTTTTGATCAGTGTTCATTTCTAATGTATTTTGTTAAATTGTAATATTTTCCATTTATTAATATAGATAAAGTAGGGCTACCATATTTCTTGACATCTAAAGTGGGTAATTTTTAAGTAACTCAAAAACTCGGATTCTGGCCTTTACTTTAGTGACCAGTGTTTACAACATGCTATGATCACTGTTATATACTACCCGAAATATTATTTGATAATTTACTTGCAAGAATATTGGCGGTGCGACCAATTATTTCAGTCTTATGACAAAAGGAACATTTTTTAACTAACAACCCGGGTTTCGCTTTTCGGCATCTTCGAGGCATTTAAGTGCAAGTATGAACTTGAACTGAATATCTTAATTTAATTGATTGAAATTAGTCCTTAAACGTGGCATTCGTATGTATATTTTTAATTCTTTTGGAACACTCTGTTTCAAATTACAATATTGCTATGACGATAAGTGATAATAAACATCAACATGTCCATGGTACAGGCATTCCGAATGGTACCAATACATTTTGACAGCCTCAATTATCTGCTTTTATCGCCCGTCCATCATACAGATGATAATAATAATAATACAACAAAAATTGGTCGTCTCATCGGACCCCCTCTTCCTCCATCGGCGAAGTCTCACAATCGTTATTGTCACGAATGTCAAAGGGGAGTATTGGGTGGGACGCGACAGGGGCGGCGCGAATCGAATAAATGTTTTTTTTTTTAATTAGCAGGGGTGCCTGCGACACCGTATTACTACTGCGCATTATGAAATCGTTTCAAAATTATCCCTAATTGTGTTTTTTTATACGCGTTGAAATTCAAAAGGGGGCCATGATGCCTAACGTGTAATGTAACGTGTATGTGTGCGCCGTATGACTCCCCTAAGGGTCCGTGTATTTGTTTGTTAATAGGCGAAGGGGAGATGTTTTGATGATCCACCGGGTGCATGTTTTTAGTCCTCCGGCTCTTAAGCGTTTTATCAAACACCTATATTAAAACATAATATAAATAACTGAGCAAATGCAAATGCCGTCGATAAAACGTTTTTTACGATTTTGTTTTTGAATAAAATAAAATCTCGACTTATTTCATAATTCTACCCATGTATGAAAAACATCTAGTAATTCCTAAAAAAAATGTGACCCGATAACTACAAAATTCAAAGTGTAGATTTTTGGCGAAACAAAAGTGACAATGAATGCCATTTATGTTACTTGGAAGACTGCCTCATTGTTACTTTTGTTTCACCAAAAATCTACATTTACACGTTGTAGCTCTCCGGTCGCCAATCGTATGCGCATGATAATGATTTGCCTTTGTTGCACACAGCAGTTTTGACACGTGTTAGCTGATGATTTGACATGCGGCATGCCACATTTCATCGTTTTCTTTCGTTTTTTTCTGACGCCACAGTCCAGGGTTAACCTTGGTTCCCCCAATTAATCTTCTCCATTCCACTCAGTCCTCCGCTATTTAACGTCAGTCGCTGATCGCCAACACTCACAAATCGTTTGACACCCATCCATCCAGTGAAGTTGCGGTCTTTCAACGTTTATTCTCCGTCGGGAGTCCAGAATAATTCGAGACATTTTGTAGATGTACACTTACTTATCCATGCCTGATATATGTCCGGCCCAGCGTATGCGTTGAGATTTAACAAATTGATTAAGTATAGAACCGTAGGGGTTGGGTGGGTTATACACGATTGTGCGTCTGAGAGTCCTTAGAGCTAAGTGAAGCCAGAACTGATTTTATGAGGGTTTTGTGGAGAAAATTTTAGCGGGAAGATTTGATTTATTTATTTAGATCATAAAAGCATCTATTGCTGCTAACAATTCTAATTTTGATTTCCTCGTTTAAACTCTTCCGGAAGTTGACTACGGATCCAAGATACATGAACTCATCGGCCGCTTCGATGGCTTAGTTATAGAGAATAAGGTTATTTATTTGTGGAACCGGCTTTGTGACCGGCATATATCTAGTCTTTTTTCATATATTTTGGTATAGTTTTATATTATCGTTTAAAAAGATATGTGACATTGTTTACTGAAAGATGTCTCTTTGAGAAGGAACGCTATTTTCGACGCTCGTCGGGAATTTAAGCATTAAAATTTACCGGCATAGGACTATTAAAAAAAAAATCTTAAAAAGGTGTTCACTGTCAATACTCGGTAGAAAGGCATTATATTCAAAAAATAAAACATTCTTTTGTATTAATTCTTCTTTTTTGTAATATGATCAAGACCTTTTTGAATTCTTAAAAAAATAAAATCATTATTAAAATGTAAAAAAATGATAATTATTTTGTATCACAGAAAGCCAAATTTAATTATCTATGCAAAGAGTTGTATTTACGAATGCATCGAATCGAGTTTGCACATTTTAAAATCAATTTTGTGAACGTATTAAAAATTATCGACGCTTGTTTAATATTATGCCAGCGAGTGTTATTCGCCCAACAATATGATGTGCCGCTTAGTCCATACTCATGTTCCCCCAATTGTCATTTCGTATATTGAGTGAGTCAATGAGTAGGTAGGGGCAGACCGTCGATGGGGTAATTCAGCTTTTCTCTTGATTTTCTATTATTTGCGCACAATGCTTATTTCGTAAAAGGTGTTCAAACAAATCAAACGGGATGCTCAGCGCGAACATTAATATGGTTCACAACATTTGACATGAGAGGTGTTATATTAATTTGATTTATTCCCACTCGCATCCTTTCTCTTTCTCATATTGAACGTGCCTATTATTAATGACGATACTATTCGAATCGAATTTAATTTAAAATTAAACTCATTACATTCTTCCCAAAAACATTTTTATATTAACGAACTGTGGTATTTTTTTAATATAGTATACAGGCCCGTGTTCGTGTTGTTTTGGACAACGTCGTAATCGATAAAAACTTTTTTCATAAAAAACTAAGTGAATTTTTACTTCGTCATTTTTACACAGTTTTTTTCAGGACTGTTTTACATTTAACGTATCCCCCATTGTAAAGAGGATTGAGCGTACCTTACATTATTTTTTTCTTTGCGGCCCGAACTCATCATAATTGGTTTTTATGCGGCCCGCTAAAAGATAAAGGTTGTGCAAGTCTGTCTTAGACACATCCATATATATGTGTTTAACTTATCTTTTGCGAAATTAACATAAAAAAATGTTAAGTACTGAAATGGAAAAGTCAATATAGCCGTTATAATGTTACCACAGTTTAACGTCCGCTGACACAGGCCGTAACATATTTATGTTCATCCCTTATTTGGTCCCTCGCACGGGCAACCTCGACCCTCGCTATTATACAGGGTGCGGAGGAGTCGTGGAGTGTGGAGAACTATGGGGGAATATAAAGCGCAACTGAATTGTTTTATTTAAAAGGGAGAGAGTGGTGCTGCGATGTGTCTGCTCCCCTTTGCGGACATAAAATACTGTATTTTATTGCCGCACTCGTTTCATGTAACGGATGTTTTCGAATAGAATGGGAAAAAGCAACGTTTCAGTTGAATTTTGATTCTTTATTTGAGCGATTTAAAAGTCAACACGTTCTTTAATGGCATTGCTGTTTATGGGTAGAATGAAGCATACGAATGAAAAAAAAAGCGCATTCAAAATTAAATTACTGTCTGTTTTCTGTTCACCCATATAATAATAGTAGTCAAATTTGTTCGTTTATTGCTACATCTATATGTTGGATAAATATTAATTATGTAGCCGATGCACTAGATAAAGGTGTTCATTGTCAATTATTTTTGATAGAAATGCATCATATTACAAAATAATTCCACAATATTTGTCGGCGCGTCCGTAGGGCCGTGACGGCTCATGTATTTGAATCTCAGTACGAACAGCATTTTTTTATCAGATAAGACATGGATGTTTGTGTGACCACTAATCCTGTAATAGCATTATCCTTTCTATCCCAAATCGCTTAAAAAACAGCGATAGAGCAACTGAGTCCTCCTGAAGAAAACCATAATATGCTCTACATAGAGAGCGAAGATTTTGCTCATCGCATGCATTATCAACACTGATGAGCTATAGCGGTCCTGATCTAAAATAAATACAGTGGAACCTCGATTCTACGTTTTTCAAGGGACCGTTATAAATGAACGAATACTGCGGGAAACCGAAAATGCAGGAAATCTTCAAAAAATACCAAAACAATGTACAAACCTATTTATTTATTTCACTATTTTTATTAAAGAATGAATAAATATATTTTAAAATTGTTTAATACAAACTAAGTAATCTATTTGCAGTTTGGCACTTTAATTTTAACAAAATACCCTTCAAAATCGCGTACATTTCTAAGTAAACTCTTTTTTTGCTATGTCGACTCGTTTTTCTATAGATTTTTTTTTCAATATCTTGAATTGTTTTCAGTTTCTCAGTTAGATTTCTAGTATTCTTCGTTTAGGTATTTCAGTTTTGACTTTTGAGTTGCGATGTAAGACTATTAGTGCAAAAAAATATTCTACAAAAACGGTCAATCAATAACGAGAACGGTAGATCGGGGTTTCACTGAAAAAAAAACGAAATGCGAGGCGGGACTATTTATGAGAAATATTCAACGAAAACGGTCAATCGAGATAATATTTGTGACGGTATCAAAATATTTAGACGATAGATCGAGGAAAACGGTAAAGCGGGGAACGATTGATGCGGGATTATTTTACATTGTTCTTATGGGTGTTTGGCCGGGACTATGAAAAATAAACGAACCATGCGGGAAAACGAACAATGCGAGAACGGTAGATCGGGGTTCCACTGTAATCTGGAATTAGTGTAAAAATGTTGTTTTTAATTTAAGAAAACGAATCGTTTATATCAATTATAGAGAGAAAATCTAAAATTACTCAAACTTGTGATACAAAAGTGCGTGCGTGCGTGCGTGCGTGCGTGTGTGTGTGCGTGTGTGTGTGCGTGTGCGTGTGCGTGTGTGTGTGTGTGTGTGTGTGTGTGTGTGCGTGCGTGCGTGTGTGTGTGTGTGTGCGTGTGTGTGCGTGCGTGTGTGTGTGTGATTACAAAAGACATTCATTCAAAGAATAAAATACTCATTTGTACTGATTTCACTTTTATTTTCATATGACCAGTAAAGACATCCATAGTCGATCAATAATAGTGTGTATGTGCCCGCTAGGAATATGGATCTAAAAACACCGTTGAGAATGAAGCAACCCAGAATTAAAACGAAAAACGAACCCCTTGTATTATTCGAGTCAGATGGAGCACACCCATGAAGGTTTATCGGATAGATTTTCCGCCCTTGTTCATGGTATGGAAGATTTTTTTAGATGTTGCAAATGCACCTGTCATCATTTTTTTGCATGCTATATGGGGCTAATGATTCCAGTTACAATAATATGACCATGCAATCAAGAGGCAGTACTATAAGTAATAAGTACCATAAGTACTATAATATATGTAAGTATAATATTGTAAGTACTATAATAAGTACTATAAGTAATAAGGTCACTTAGTTCAAAACATTTTAAATTCATTAGTTTTTATTAAAAAAAAAGTTAATATTGGATTTTTTTAACCATGCCTTTTCGCGTTTCATATTCTCCACATATGAACTTCCAATTGAGTTTATCGCAAAAAGGTTTTCTACGTAAACTGCTTGCTTCTCAACCTCTCTTTTTGAAGACAAGTAGGTTTACAAGGATAGGGATTGGACTGAACTAGTGGTTAGCTAATCTCTCGCTACGCCCTGTTTTTCGTGTAGGGTGGCTTGGAGGGAATTTGAGACATCATGTCTTCGAACAATAATTAATTATTCGATTGCAAAATCAATAATTGTAATTGGCATTCTAACCCCTGAATAACGTAACCATAACCGACGACGTCGACAACTCAATTACGGACCCGGAAAGTCTGTACATATTGCGTAATTGTCATAGCAACAAGTATTAGGAGGCTATGATTGCAAATAGTAAGGCCTATGAAAAATGTACTAATTACTACTAAAAACTAGGTATTTAATTGATTGGATACTTTCTGTGTCGCATCTAGTAATAAAATAATGTCGTTCAAACTTTTATTATTGCTTTGCGAGACGTATTGCATGCCCCTTTATTTCGCATCGCCCACTTGACACTTGCAATTATATCACGGACGATGGGGCGCTCTCATGGTTGGGGAAGGTCGGCTGGTGAGCACACATTGACTAAGTTTACCCAATTATCAAATTGAAATAGATCACTTGATTGGTATAATTGTGATTACATTGCTTTTCTAAATCATTTTCGTGTTTATCTCTAATCTACGAAGCGACGCATTTCATCATTGTCTATGTTATTTATTTTTCACCGTCTCTGTTTTTGTAACACGTTTCTGTATTATTTCGAAACATTATGTGTACAATTATATTGTACTAAAAGATATGCATACATAAATTACATACGCTCTTTTTTAACACGATATTTAAATACCACGCTCCACTGAAAATATTTTTTTACACGATTCCCAAACACAAGCGAATAACAGATTTCCTAATAAAAATAAATTTAACAACACAAGACATCATTAGATCCTAACATATTGGACGTGCTATATATTTCTAGCGAGTAGCGATTGAAGCGATTTATGTCCAGTCCTTCATAAAAGTCCCCGTATATAATCATGTATCGGTGAATAGTTGAATTTAATCTTATTTAAAATACTTATGAATAGTATTTTTTGTAATTTACTTATTGAGTCTTCATTATTACCGTTTCCAGAACGTTGTTTTTTTTCAAATAACAGTTTTTAAATCCAGGGAACCAATCTTCATTTTTTTTTTAAATAATTTTAATTTAATAAATCAGTATTGTCAAGATTTAAAAAAAAAAATCATTTATAAATTTTCTGAATGTGAAAACTGTTTTTTTATGACGTCAATTTGATGACGGGATCATTTATTATACTACACCTTACATTAAGTAATCTTAACTACACATATTTGTATTAAATTTAAATTCACACGAGGGCACAGAATTAGCTAATTTATTTTGATGCCATTATAATCAGAACGTCGAAGCGGAGCTCCAGAGCAGAGCTAGGAGCAGTGAAGTAATCTGGTTTTACTATGATTACATGTATTTTTATTGATATAAAAATTTCGTTAAAAAATCTATGGAAAATAAGCACATTTGACACTTCCGAGTGATTAATATTATTATTTTTTACACTCTGGGCCGGGCCTTTTTTGGAGATGAGTCGCATCTAGTTTGCCCACTAGTACACACCAAGCGAGTGTAGGGAGCTTATTTTCAATACTAAAAAAAATTTTAAGTTAGAAGAAGCAAATAATAACGAATCTTCAACAATACTTAATAGATAATTCGACAGTAGAAAGGGAAAAGGATATAACCCACATTCTTTTACCAAAACAGCCTTTTTAAATAATAACTATGTATACAACATAATGTCCTATAGCGCAGCGGTTAGCGTTGTGGATTTCCTTGCCGGACGTCACGGGCTCGAGTGCTGGTAGAAGTTTTTCGATCGATTTATATTCGAAGGCATGTTGTTTGTGTTGTTTAAAAATTCCCTCCCACCCATTCCGATCCTTTAATAACTGGGTGTAGTGAGAGCGGTTAGTTAACCACTAGGCCTGTCTTAGCGAATAAGAGAGGTTGAACGTCTGAGTAGCGAACAGTTCTCGTAGAAAAACTTCTGCTTAGATACCTCCACATTGGGAGCGGACATGGATAAAAAAAAATACACTTTCTATCAACGATGTAAGCAGAAAATGATGAATTGGTATATCAATTTAGTTTTTAATATAGAAAAATAAGTGCCTGTGAGAATTCCGACCAGGACTGTTTTCAAGTTTACAAAAAGCATTTTCTTACAACAATTAATAATAAATAAATTAATTAACAATTAATTAAATTAATATTTTATTTAGTCAATAAAACAAAAGTACATTAGTTACGAACGTTATAATGTTTAACTTAAAATCATTCTTTCAGGTAATTACATTTAACATAATAAAAAGTAAAACATAATAAAAAGTCAGCTATTTCTACCATAAACATGTCAAAAAAAACCGAAGAGCGTAATGTATTCCTACATTTTAGGCAGATGGATGTCGTTATTTTGTATAAAAATCGGAAGCGGCTTTTTTCGCGTACAGGGCGCAAAAGCGCTGTTTGATACGCGTAGCGTGTACGACATCGCTTCGGTGACTCGGTGTTAAAATTCATTTCCTCTGACGCGAATCGTCTGTGTAAACATCCACCCTTACCCTCCCTGAACCCCCTAAGGGTTAACAGCCATTTTTACTGCGCGAAGCGATGTGTAGTTATAAAATATAATATACAGACATAAGCGCTTTTTTGTCTCAGCCAAATTTTTTTTTTTCAAATTAGAGAATCGGACTTTTGTTGGTTGTTTAAACAATCTGATAAACATAAATTGAACGAATTGAATTGATATCATTAAATAAACTAACCTAGAGTTTGATAGAAATGCTGTAATATACGTTACTTAAACATGTAATGAATACGAGCGTCATACGAAATTTATTAAGATAAAGGCAGAAAAAAGGTATCGCATGTATAAAAATCACGGTTATTCTCTTCCAAATTAAATTCTTCTAAAATTCCATATTGATAAAAATAATATTAAATATTCCCTCCCACCTTGACTACCATAGAAGCGATTAGTGTTGTTGCAATTAGGACCTTCAATCCTGGATACCAGAATCCCGGGATTGTAATAGTACTAATCCCGGGATTTCGGGATTGAGGATAAGAGAAAAATACTCGAAATGTTTTTGAAAATTGGCAACTAGTCAATTTTTTTGAATTCCGCGCGACAGCTAAAAAAAGAAGAGGAAAATTCCCGCTTTGTTAAATTCGTAAATTCTAGGGTTTTTTTTAAATTGGGCAGTGACAATTTTTTTTTGAAGTCTGCGAATCACCCAAAAAAGCCTCATTTTTTTATATTAAGAAATCCCTAAATTCCCAGGATTTGAAAATCATCGAGCAAAGATATTTGAAATTCCGAATTTCTCCACGATTTTATGGTGAATGTTCAATCCCGGGATTCGAAAAATTTCAATCCCAAAATCCTGGGACAAGAAAATGTGCCCGGGTTTGGATGGCCCTAGTTACAACCGAATACCAAGCAGTTCGTAGAAATACGTATGTTAATTAAGATAAACTATAAGAAGTCCATATGTTTCGACATGTGGGATCGAGCATGGCTTAAAAATACAATTTTACAAATTACTACACCGCTTTTATTTTTTAACCAATGTATTTACCAGCACAGTTCAAGGATATCAACCTATTAATACTGGCTACACTACTGCCCCCTTATCATTCCATAAATCGCCGCCACCACGAGTGTAATATAACCATGGGGGACGATTTTTATTATTCCGGGATTCGGGTCACTCTGCAAAATCGAAAGGGTCTTCCCCGGGGCTATTTGGACACGGCCGATGCACGGTTTAAATAATTACTTTTGTATGGACTGTCGACGTTATTACTGTATTATTGAAAATCGTGTAAATAATAACGGATGTTTCATGGTTCCCGGAAGGGTTAGCACGGTTCTTTACTGTGTACACGTGCATCTAAATATGATTTTCATATTTATATTGTTTTATGTATAAAAACAAACTGCTATTTTGGTAAACTGATCGATTTGAGGAAGAGGTTTGTGGTGAATAATTCTAAAATGTTTTTTACCACATTTGGTTTATATAACATGATACATATTTATGCAATCTTGGACACGAATCGTGTCATCCAGAGCAGCGAACTGCAGCATTGTTTTCGTCTGGGCCACATACTGATTTTTTTGCTACGATACAAGGGCCCCAACATATTTATAGTATTACACTTATCCCTCGATTTACGCGGTAGATACTTTCCAAGAGAAAACGAAACCGCGTAAATTGATACTTCAAGCTCATACAAAAACGGAAGATAGGTTCCAGAAAATAAACATCCGCGTAGATCGATAATCAAAAGAGGTTTCATCATGCAATCTCCTGAAGCATTACCACAAAACATTAACGTTACTCTATCTTTAGCAGCTTTAAAACCACTGGCCGTTTTCTCAGATTTTGCAATAAATGTTCTACTGGGCATTTTTTTCCAGTTAAGTTCTGTTTCATCAGCATTGAAAACTTGATGCGGAGAATAACAATTTTCGTTTACTATCTTCAGAAACTGGTAAAAATATCTTAGCTGCATTTTCGTCGGTGGAAGCAGCCTCACCCTTTATATTTTTACATTTAGATTTACTTTTTTGAATCGTTCAAACTATGTACATTCTCACAAATTTTGTCACTAACGACCCGGGTTTCGCCTTTCGGCATCTTCAGGCATTCAAGTGCACGGATGAACTTGAACTGACTGTCAGTTCAAGTTCATCCGTGCACTTGAATGCCTGAAGATGCCGAAAGGCGAAACCCGGGTCGTTAGTGACAAAATTTGTGAGAATGTACATAGTTTGAACGATTCAAATTTAATATTGAAATTCCACCAAGCACCTTCAGTCGAAATCTTAAATTATAGATTTACTTTATATTTTGATTACGGAATGAGTATCTTTTTTAAAAAAATTCTAACCATCCCTTGCTCGCTGTAAAATCTTGTTTTTTTTCGTCATAGACTGATAATTTTCTGATAGAAACATATAAATTCTTTTAGATTTTTCTTTCATTGCGTTAGTATCAATTGGTATTCTTTTTTGTGTGTGATCTTCTATCCATATAATTAAGGCTTTTTCCATTTTTTCCATTATGGGATCTCTAACGTATGAGGTACATTAAGAACTAATAAGGAATCCAGAGGCGACACTTCTTCTGACAGTTATTTCGTTTTTTTTAATTGTACGTACAGTAGATGTATTAATTCCATAAGTTTTCGCAAGAGATGCAAAACTATCACCTTTCTGGAGGGAATCCAGAATTTGAATCTTTATATCCAAAGAGATTGTGTTTCTTTTCTTCTTTAAAATACGAGTAGACATTCCTGTTCAAATTAAAATTGATTGAATAATTTTCAAATGTGATTTTTTCCTGACCGCGTCAAAATGAAACCTCGTAAAATGGGTACCGCGTAAGTCGAGGGATGCGTGTATATTATTATATCGCATACTTGACATAATATCGACACATAATCGACAAGATATCTTAAACGACACAATTAGGTATAGTACGTTTTAAACCAATAATTGCTCAATTTGAATCATTCAAATTATTTACATTCACACAGATTTTGTCACTAACGACCCGAGTTTCGCCTTTCGGCATCTTCAGGCGTTCAAGGGCACGGATGAACTTGAAATTTAAATATCGTTGAGATGGAAAAAGATCAGTTCTTTCATCTCGACGTCGGGCTTACCGATAGGCCATTTTATGAATCACGTATCGCACCAACTCAATTAAAAAAATATTCAATCGGGAAATTATTCCCGGCAGCTGGCAACTTCGCCACACGTCACGTCCCGATGACATTTTACAAAGCAACAACGAATAAAACGAAGATCGCTTCGGATATCGAAAAAAAAAACCATTGCCAAACCGTGTTGCCATTTAAGGTCATAAACAATCAAACAATCGATACTACTTGTTACACGATGAAAAAAATTAAACAAAATCAATTTAACTAAAAAAATTAAATGTTTGCCAGTTGTCATCACAAAAGGGGTAGTAGAAGCTTATGCTTATAAATCATACCGTATCAGTGTATTTTCACGTATTGACTTGTTATCGTTTGTTCTACGTGTTTCCGGTTGAGAAACGCTGATCTAGAGCAGTGCTTCCCAACCTTTTTCGTTCCACGGCCCCCTAAATCTAAAAAAAATAATCCGCGGCCCTCCTCAATTGTCTCCGTAACTCGTTTTTTTCAGCTCACCGAGGAATTTGAAATCTGCGATTTGGTATACTTTTTCCTCAGATTGTCACAGAAACTCGTTTTTTTTTTAGCTCACCGACGAATTCGAAATCTGCGATTTGCTATGCTTTTCCCCCAGAATCCAATTTCTATCAAATCCAATCCTGTGGCCCCATTAAGAAATTCCGCGGCCCCCAATATGGGAAACACCGATTTGATAGATTTTTGTACTTTCTACTGAATTTCGCGGCCCACAGGTTGGGAAGCACAGATCTAGAGCAGAGGTCGTCGACTCCGGCCCGCGGGCCAAATCAGGCCCGCCGCCTGTTTTCAATCCGGCCCACGAGTTAATATTTGTTCACATGATTTTTTTACATGAAACAAAATTAAAAATGAATAAGAAATTTGTGCTTTAACGTAACGGTCACACTGACTAAGAATTTTGAATATTTATCGCATGGTGGCGCTAGTGCCTTCGTATTGCAGTTGGTATTAGTCATGTTTCGATAGACAGTTTCGTCAGTTGAGCACGTGGTGTTGTTCGTCGATGTGTTTTGCAATATTTTTCGTTTTATCGTAATTATTCACCACCGATACCATGTCATTCTCAAGACAAGATAAGAAGAGAAGAAGAGATTCTAGAGAACTAGAAGTAGTCAGTTTGATATCAGGATAGGCATTGACCATATATTAATAGAAATAATATTGAAACTACCTTTTTTTACTTATAATACAAGTAGTTATTGCGATTGCATTTAATGGCTGAGAATTCAATAGCGTCGTTCATTATTTAACACTTATTGTTATGTGCATAGACATCATAGTGATCTGTACGTGGATGAATTCATGTATATGGTGTATTGTGACGCGTGCGCACTGGCGAGCATTAATGCATGTTGCCAGAAGTAGTAAAAACAAAGTGGAATTTAATAATTTCCGAAGCACAAACCATCTATTTAAAAGCACTAAAATTTTATCTTAGTGGAAAAATTTCTTCGTTTGTGCAGTTTTTGTCGAAAGCTCAAATATTTTCTCCATTCTGGGATAATGTCATGGCTTGTAAAATAATTTGTTTTTTCTGTAATTTATTTGCTATAAGTGACAATTATTTCTTTGAAAGCGAAAATGATCGAACCGATAGTTCATTTACTTGTAAGCCTATTAAAAAATATATGATAGTTGCATCTTGCATCTAACCCTCTCGTCACAATTTCTTCCTCCCTATCTTTTAATTTTGGTCGTAATACATTACCTATTCTTTATGGAGAATCGTATTTTTAAAGACTGCATAATTATGCCTATCTGCCTCAAAGAGGATTGTTATAATAATTTGGAAGTGCGGTATTTCCCGAACACAACAACAGGGCTCTGATTGCGGTTGGATATTATCCGACACAATTATCCCCCATTAGGCGAACATTAGCGCGGTCGACCGTTGCGGATGACACAGCCGAGTGTAATTTTAGATTTGTAAACACTCCATTGATGCATGGATAATGATTTTACAGTTTCATCATGCATTCATAAACTCCATTGCAATTTATTAATTGTACACATCATTACGTGCAACCTTTAAATATAGGATGGATTGATTGAATTGACATTTACTTAGTAGAGCTCAATTTTATAAAGGCATCATCGTATTTTAGTTCAACAAATATATTGTATAAATAGTGGATAGCTTTTTGCGATTACACCGTCATCTGAACTATGTTTGATTGCTTGAAAATGTGAAACTTAATTTAAAATAGCAATGAGCGAAACCGGTCCTGACCTATTAAATAAAGTACAAAGGAATATAATGCCTTTCCACCAAGTATCGACAGTGAACACCCTAAAAGTGATTAAAAATAAGTACAATATTCATCAAGTACAGCTGTGTGTCCCAGACAGTCCGCATTGAGTTGATTGATGCGGACTGTCTGGGAAACACAGCTGTACTCGACTAAAACCAAATGCCACTTGTTCAACGCTTACATTCTGCCGGTAATGCTTTACGGTTTCGAATCATGGCACCTGACAAAGACTCAGAAAAACCGTATACTGAGCTTCGAGAACAGATGCTTGCGTCGGATAATGGGGGTGAGGTGGTTTGATTTTGTGAGGAATTCAGAGATAAGGGAGCGTACAAGACAACGTCCCGTCACGTCAGTGGTTATGGAGAGACGTTGGAATTGGCTGGGTCACGTGCTGCGCATGCCTCCGGAAAGCCTCAATCCTGCCTGCCTCTTCTTTCGACCGGTGGGATTCCGGCGTCCCGGACGTCCGTCGGGTACTATCCATAGGATGTACTCGGCGGAACTGAGGGATGCTGGCATGTCATGGGAGGAAGCAAAGCTAAAGCTATTGGCGGGAGACAGGGAGACGCCGCGTGGCGGCCATATGCTCCACATAGGGAGCGAACATGGCCAAAGAAGACAATATTCATTTGTACTACTCACACTCTTATTTTAAATTATCAGGACCGGTTTCGATCATAAGTGCTCATAAGTGACACATTTTTTTTTCAGATTGAAATTTTTAATATCTCTAAATTGTAATTATAAAATTGTACAAATAACACTGTAATTGTAAGGGCCTAGTATTTAACACATTGACTGCTAAGCATTTACATAGTACGGAAAAAGTGTATTCATATACCATTTTTTCCGTATGTAGTTAGAACACGTTTTAAAATAGCCTAATTCAACAAATAACCACTTCGTTTTTGAAAATCCACAAGCACATCACATCCGGTCAGTACTACTGCGAAATTCGTACGATTAAGTCGTGTCGAATGCGTTATTGCTTACCGGTGCATATCAGTGTAAAGGGCACCATAATATATCAGAATTTCCAAGCTTTACATCTATCTATGTTGGCTTATTTTAATGAACAGTGAACGTATTGAATGTACTGTTAAATATCATCAAAAACGAAATGGATTTCTTTTAGTAAGCGACGGCAAATATTCTAACGTCGTTTCGGGAGAACGTAAATTAAACAAACAAAAGTTTGCCCATGCAAAAGCAGCTTTCTACACAATGTCGCGGTTGTAATTATTTGGCGCCATTTTGGTTTCGGAGGGCGGGAAACACGCTTTTAATTAAGCCAACACCGCATGTATAATACAATTTAGAAATATAATAATAATTGAGCTACGAGATTGACTGGTTAATTGCAACTTGCAGCTTACGAAATAGGGTGTTGAATGCTGTGACCCTCTTTTAATTATAAAAATGTCCTCTTTGACCTTCCACTCAACTATCAAATAAATAACAGAGATTCGTTACTGTTCACCGGCTCAAAATTTCTTTTAATATTTACATTCTAAATTATTTTTTATTCATTTGTTTTATTGCAAATTTTCCATTCAAAAAAATGAACGCCTTAACCTAACTGATAAATTTTATAAAAAGTGTTGGCTTTCTTCGTGTTAATTACAATTGTACTTATCGACTTTGGTAAGATAAAAGGACGTAACCCACAGTTCTTTAATAACATTTTTTTTTCGATAATCACAATGTATACATATAAGTTCTATCCGAAGATTATACCGATTTAGTATCTAAATTAGTATTGCTACGGAAATGTTTATGATAGTGAATGTAGTAACCCTGAATTTTTAGGTAGGCAAATTTGTATTGCAATTGAATTTTTAAGTAGGCATTTTTACTGACCCCTGTTCTTCGATACTCCCCACTGCTTCGACTGATATGTCCAGCAAATTTTCTGTATTATTACTCAATGTATCGGTTGCATCGCTTTTCGGAGAATTTTTACACATGGTCACATGCTTTTTGACTATGACGCAGGAGGAAGTATTTGCTTACCTTTTATCGCGCAAAACTAATTGAATTAGAAAAATATATCTTTCCGTGAATATTACTTTTACGCCTGCGTTCATTCATCCCACATTCACAACACATTGTTTTGAAATGTCGGATGATGCGCATATTCATATATCAGATTGATAATATTGTTTTATGACTGTGCATATATATTCCAATATGCTAATATGCTATATATACCACCCAGTATATATAGCATTTATATCGGATAAAATAGATTTAAAAAAAATAGGTCACAAGTGACAAACGATTTTTTCAATTGAATTTTTGTGCATCGTAATGGTGTTTAATTGTAATGAAAATTTGAAAAATATTTTAAAGTTCTCAACCATGTTTGTCACTTTTAAGGTGTTCACTGTCAATACTTGGTGGAATGGCATTATAATAAAAATAATAAAACATTTTTAGTACTTTTTCCACATAAAATTTATTAGATCAGGACCGGTTTCGCTCATGATGAGCATTGTCAACCAAAATTGACAGACATTAAGATTTATTTATTATATACACTAATTGTTGGTTTTTACTTTGTTAATGATAATTCATACCTAATTGGTTTTTGCTGTAATAGTTTTCATTGCTAAGTGGTCTTCAACTTTTTATTTATAGTTTATTTTCCTTGTATTTTGCTTCAATTCTTTTGCTAGGTTGTAATACCAATTGTTTGTCATACCTTGTTTTTATCACTTAACTTTTGTATAAATATCACTGTTTTATTGTTGTTATCAGTTGACAATGCAAATCATGAGCGAAACCGGTCCTGATCTAATAAATTTTATGTGGAAAAAGTACTAAAAATGTGTTATTATTTTTATTAACCATGTTTGTAAAAACTTAAAAATACTTAAAACACTTAAATACGTAAAACACTTAAAAATACCGTCTCCACATTTACATGTCATCAAAAAATGGAGTATGTCTCCGATGCATGCGGCTCCAGCAAAAAAAAGCCTGCGAAGAAAGCTTCTTGAAAATCGCGAAATGCGAACTTAAAATTGTGTTTTAATCATTATGTCTCCATTGATTTTTTTATTTTAATGTTTACAAATTGTTTTGCTATTAATTAGCAGTCGTCGAATTGTCTGTAGCTTATTTGTAGCAGCACACTTCAGGGGGCTTCGTGGAAACGAGTAGAAACGCGTTCATGAGTTTTTCATATAACACCAACATCCCCACACGTGTCACTGGTCATACGTTTCATACACAACACCTAGAAATTGAGGAGAGTTGAGCGGTTTATTCAAATCTAGACTAGCGAGAATTTCAACTTCGAAGCTTCATGGCGTTTCCTTATTTTGTATATTTTTTATTATTTTCCTAATCTTTTTCTGCAATGAAACATTTCACAAATCCGGAAATTTTAACGGATTACTGAGCTTAATTTTTAGCTTGGGTAATTCATGATAGCACAAATAAAAGTACATATTTCTAAAACATTTATGTCTTGAAAATGATGATTTAATAAAATCACATACAAATATCGGTATAAAGCTTGATAATAAAGGGCCAGCAATATATCGAAAGTATTTTTAAACACCGTAGAGGAAGTGTTAATGTAAGTAATCTGTGAATAGTTATGTAGTTAAAATTTACAAAAAAAACGATATTTTATTATTGAATACTCACTACAGAATAATATAGCCTACCTTTAGTGGCATAGGGCTATAAATCCTCTGACGTATTGATTTAGCGTGTGTGAGAAGCGCAAATGTGTGAGCGCTCGTCGGTGTGCTCTGAAAAATATTTTTCTTTTTTCCACCGTTTAACAAATTCATGCGAAAGCCAATGTGAAAAACTAATACCACAAGAGGACGAACAATGGACGATACGTGTACATTCGCAGTAAGTTGAGCTATTCGGTGCAATATATTAAACAATCATAAAATGCACCCGTAATGGCTTCGTTTGAGCTGGAAGTGTATTTGTGCTTTTGTGTAGTCGCCTTACAATTATGTCGTGTTTTCTCACTGTCTGTTATTAACTAAGCATTGTAAATTGGAATCTCCGGAAGTCAGTCTGCTATTGCCGAATCAGTGTTGGAAATTCATTTTAAAGTGTTAGATCTCAGTTGTCGGTGGAAATGTGTTATATTCAAATAAACGTTAACTGTACATTTTTATAGACAAATTTACAATGAACGATTTAAACAAAACCGGTCCTAATTTATGAATGTATTTTAAAAATTATATATGTATTTTAACCCCTTCCCGGTCACGCCCGAGTATACTCGGGCATTGAAAGTCGTCAAAACGGACACGAGATAACTCGGGAAAATTCCATTAAAAAAAACAAATGAATTCTTTCACTAAATATGCATGTTTTATAATTATAACACTTGTGTTTGATATTCGAGCATAATAAAAAATATGTGATCCTTTTGCAACATTTACTTAAATCAATTGGACCGGTAAGTGGTTAATTAAAGCTTCGCTACCCTATCGTAGCTTCCACTGTGTTTACCGCTTTTATTTTTAATCATTCTCCAATGGGCATTGATTGTTATACATCATGCATGGGCAACCTTTCCTAGGTCTGGGGCCAAATTATCATTCTGACTCGGAGACAGAATGATAATTTGGCCCCAGACCTAGGAAAGGTTGCCCATGCCTGATTTAAAGGAACACTCACAAGTATATGAATTTCTTAATGAAAAGCGGCCAGTTTATAAGAAAATGGGTGCATTGAATTTTTATGAACTACGGCATCTGAGAATGTTGGCTTCCAAAGGATATACAATTAAAATACATATTTTTATCTACTTTTATTCAAAATTATGTCAGTTTCAAGGCAAAATATTAGGAGATTTCATTCAAAATATAAAGAAAATCAATCTTAATTTTAATAATTGAAACCGGGTTTCAGAAAACAGACGAACCCTAGTTTACACTCATTCTTTGTTTTAGTTCTGTTTGTTAACATTCAATATTGTCGGCTGTCATTATATTTATTAGCGATTAGCAAATATTTCTCTATAATCAATTATCACTTTCAACCAATATTGCAGTGCTATAGTAGTTTTTTTTGTACCAATTCCATATTTTCTAATATATATCAGGACCGGTTTTGCACATCGCGAGCTTTATCAAATAATATAATATAAACTGATACAGATATTTCTTATCGACGGATTCGGTGGTAACTTTGTAGAATTATTTTTTAGTATAAAATTAAAGGTAATTAAAACATATTCTGTCTTCTATGCTATTATTTACTGTAATAAGGGATTGTAATACCGGACGAACATACCAATACCGGTATTTTGGTATTTCATATTTAATACCGGTAATACGAAATAAGTTTAAGCAAAGCAATCTGGTCAATGGGAATGCAATACGGGGCGAGAAATTCTAAATATGTAGTTATTTTGACATTTGTAAATTTTATATAAAATACCGTCATAATATATTATAATCATCAATGGGTGTTTTTTTATAAATAAATTCCTGCTTCTCTTTGAAAGGCTCTCCAATTCTGGAACCTGTCAATATTGACAGATTTAAATTTATCTTGAGCAATTTTATTAAAATAATTGTTGGTTTCTGTACATTAAAAAATCGATATTGGTCAATTTAAAATACTAAGATAGAGATATTTTTACATTTTCAAAACCGATATTTTAGTATTGTAAAACAGCACAAATACCGGGATCCCAGTTTGGGTAATATCGGTATTACAATCCCTTACTGTAATGCCATTGTTTTAATCTGAAAATTGTATCCATGCAAGTACTTATACATTTTTTTTAAACCATGTCCGCTCCCAATGTGGAGCATATGGACTCCTAATGGAGTTTATCTCAACAGAAGTGTTTCTACGAGAACTGCTTTTTACTCAGTTGCTCAACCTCTCTTTTTCCAAAGAGAGTAAGGATAGAAGGATAGGGCTAAGACAGGATTAATGGTAAGCTAATCGCTCTCGATACGCCCCGTTCATAGGATGGGATGGGTGAGAGGGGGGAATTCAAGACATCACATACATCCATGCCTTTGAACAGATATTCATAAATCGACTGAAAAATCAATTTATAAAACTGTCCGTACCGGGATTTGAACCCGGGCCCTCCGTAGCCGAAGCCAAAAACGTTGACCGCACGACCACACAGGCGGCAATTATTACATATTTATAATAAATGTTCAAAAATGATACCGATTATTTTTTTTCATTATTCCCGGTTCTTATTTTTTAAATATTAAATCTTATTTCCAAACTCATGAATCCAATTCACCACTCCATTTATTATTGTTTTCAAAATTCATAGTTTGCCTGCTGCATAAATGTGCGAGTTGAAATACACACCTACTATCTGGTAGATGGGTAAGTAGGTTCACCACTCGGTCCTGCTGGGGCTTTCAGACCGCAAATGTGCGGTCCCGGTGGAGGCCCCCCTTCCGCGCCCGGTCTTCGCAGTGCGGGTCTGGTGAGCTGACCGCGACCGCGTGCGATGGGTAGTTCGCCGCGACGGACTTGCGGACGGCCGGTCCTGGGCAGAGGGTTTCATGTTATTGGCGTCTCTGGTCAAACGGAAGGAGGAGGGTGCACACTGACTAATAAAATTATATGTCGTATTCACTTGTCTAAAAAATACTACTCTACGTAGGAAGGTATAAGCACGATACGTCTAAAGTAGACAACGTTAATTTAGGAAAACATCTAACATTCTGTAAAATTAAATATTTAAACTTTTCCTTCTACATCGTTTTGGATAAAGGATACGTTCCTAAAGACAATCGTGCAGCAGATGTTACAATAAAAAATGGTATAAAGAATCACCGAACTTTGTTATAACAATGTAATAAATGAAGGATTATTTTCATTAATTCATAAAAACTTAAAACATTATCTTTTTTTACAAAAACTGTTTGTTACTCAGTGCTCAACCTAACTTTTCAAATAGAGTATAGATGGAAGAAAAGCGCTAGGACAAGAATATGTTTGCTAATCGCTCTTAATATGTCCTGTTTTTAGGATCGACAGGGCGGCAGGTAATTTTAGATATTACAGACATCCATGCCGTCGAACGAAAATCCATAAGTTGATAGGAAGATTTTTTTACCGAGACTCGAATTGAATTATATTTTTATATCCACTATTCATAAATAAATGTTATAAGTGATTTTTTTTTAAAAATAAATTTAGTAGTTTAACGGCTGGAATACAGTTGCCTTTATAATGTTTTTTTGAAAAAATATAGTACTTGTATATAATTCTTATATATAATACTAAATAAAATAAATAGTTGACGGTAAAATAAACGTTAAATAAATTTTGTTGTTTTGCTCTTGTCATCCTAAGCCTCCGATTTTATAAACGTGTCACATCCAACGTTCCCTCTAAGCTGCGCGCAGCAGTTGGGAAGCCTCCGCGCACTCATTCCGGGTTTGCGCACACTACAAGACAATCGGTCAATTAATATTTGATTGGTCCGCGTAGCCTTTGAAATTTCCGCGCAGCTTACCTCTTGCCTAGAGGAAAAATTGGTCACATCAATATATTATGTTCATTCGTAGTCTCGTACCACAGGTGGGAAACGGGCGATGTGACATCGTGAATAAGTGGAATATAATTTGATTACAATTAATGTTGCTTCATTTAATTTATCTATCAGTGATATTTTTCGGCTGATTGATTTGTGAAATTGATTTTTTGTTTGTTATGATCGATTTTCATAATTTGAATTAACCATCTATATAAATTTGTTTTATTATTACATCGAGTGATTTTTCATCACGAGTAAAAATTATAATTATCTGTTACATAATCCTGTTATTATATTGAATTAACGTAGGATATATCGACAAAATGTTTTTTTACTGAAATTTCATTGGCACAGCATTTTTTGTTCTAATGCTCAATAGTGTCTATTTATAAGCGATATTATTTACGTACGTAAGGTATGCCTAACGGTCCTGGCATCCATCACCCTCAGCGGTTTATACAGTTAATCAACCCTACAGCGTGAAATATGTACAGTTCTTCAAATACTCTTTATGATAGGTAGACACAGGCAAGCACATCTCGGTACAAATTCAGATATTATACCTATCAACCCTCGGTAAAGTAAGGGTTGGACATTAACACTTAATTGACTGTTGTGTCGGATAATGCGGTGCCACGAACAGAACTCGGGTGATGTTTCCAGTGGAGCGCGTAAAATGTGTATTATTTTTGAAACGAATATCTGTCGAAGTATATAATATATCAGTCAACTTAAATAATTTTGTCTTCAAAATTCAACTGTTAGTAGTTAATGTTTTTGTGCATATAACTAAATGTGTAAAAAGTTAGATGGCTTAGGTTACAGATTGAATACTACAATATTGATTGGCATCACCATTTCTCAATATTTAGCTATTGAATGATTTTTTGACTGGTTTTTTGGTTCAAATAGATAAGACTTTCTTGAAATAAAACACAATTCGTAGTATTTATTTTAAAAAAATTACATTGTCATGCCGGCTGCGTGGCCGAGTGGTCAACCCTGTTGGCTTCGGTTACAGAGGTCAAGGGTTCGGACCCTCAGTATGGACAAGTTTTATAAAGTGATTTATGGTGGTGCATGTGTTGCGTTTAATTCATTCCGACCCATCTTATCCTAAAAACGGGCGTAGCGAGAGCGAATAGCTAACCACTGGTACGGTTCTAGTCCTATCCTTCTATTCATACTCTCTTTGAAATAAAGATAGATTGAACAACTGAGGAACAAGCTGTTGTCGTTGAAACACTAGTATTGAGAAAAACTCCATTCGGAGTCCATATGCTTCACATTGGGAGCGGACATGCTTAAAACAAAAAAAAAATAATTAAGATAAATGAGACACAGTCGACTATCGTTATAAAACATATAACAAAAGATCTATCGAGCAGAACTATTTATACAAAAAAAACAATGATAATTTAAAAATGTAATAAATATTCCTGCAAATATAAAGCTATGCTAAGCGAATATTATTTATCTGTCTGTGCAGACGTTTATCAAGCAACACAAAACAAACTTCTTCCATCTTTATTCAGCAAAATCGACTGTCTTTTTTCTTAGATAAACAATACATAAAATTAACTTAGATAATGGGTGCGATAAAGTATGCTATTTATCCGTACTGAATCAATACAATTAAAAATAATACATATTAAATAATTTGTACTATTATGTAGACCGCCAATGGAATAAAATTACAGGAAGGGGTTTAAGGTTTAGTTGGCCGCATTTACCTGGTGGAAACCTCCTCAGGGGGGTTAAGAAGTTAGGTATTTAGTTTCCTTCCCAGTATACTGGCAAGTAAACAAGGGTTTCACACGCGTGGAGCGAAAGTCAACTAATGTTACGAAGCGGAAAATATTTATTTTATTTTTTCACGAATGAAATTTGTAACTAATTGTTTCTACAATTGGGGAATGAGTAACTACCAGTTTAATTGTTTTTGTACATATAAACAATACTTAAAGTGACATTTCTAATATATTTTTTTCCAAATGTACTAAGATACGCATTTTGAAATCCATAGATAATCTCTGAATCACCCAGAATTTAATGCCAATTTTCATTTAATTTTTATTACTTAGTATGACATCAACATATTTTTTATCAAATATTTATGTTGTAGAAAGTTTGTAAATAAAAATTTAAAAATACATAATTCCCTTGAATCCACGCCTTCGTGGGTGTATAAATATGTATTCGAATTTATTCGATTTATAATATAACTATCTGTTGATATACAAATTATGATTACTTGATGAATATGTTAGTCAGGTAAAAATATCGAATGGATATGATTTTTTATATATTCCAGCACTCAATACCTTTGTAGAATGCATCACGTATTAGTCGTAGAATGATTAATAAAACAACAACTTTTAGGTAAAATTCGACATTATTCATCAACACAGTCTCCTGATACATTCATTCCAACGGTTTTCTAACAAACTGTATTATTCTTAAATGGAATTTTTCCATTGATTTGAAAATTACAAAAGTAGTGTCACTACACGTCGTATTGTTATGCAATTTTGACACGTATTATTTGAAGGTTGGTACTTGGCTGGAATCATACGGATTTGTCAATAGTGGCGCCATCTATGTGTCATCCCACGAACTTATTAAGTGATGTGTTAGGTAATAATAGTAATGAACATAGTATATCAATGATCGTATTTATTATATCATTACCAAGAGCGGTTACGCTCATCACAAGCATTGTCAACCGATAACGTATAAAACGATACATGGTTATCTATACAAAATAAATTTAGATTGATAACAAAATAGGAAAAATAAATAGTTTGAGAAGCCTAGAATCTTGTCTTTGGCCGCGGTGGCTGTGTTACACTAATGCAGCCCGGTTACCTATGTAGTCTGCGACCGAGAGGGCCAAATAATCCCCTAACATCCAATTGTGAGTAGGCGGGAGTTATTAAAGGGGGCTTTAGGCCTTGTACGTTTATCGTGCGGTCGCAGAGCTCTACGCTTCTACGAGTCACTTAAAAAATATTATTTTGTTGGTTCATTTCTCGCGGTATTTCGTTAATTGTTACTATTTTTTTTCCGTTTATTTAATGCGTTCTTATTTATTTTTAAAAATATAACTTGTTGCTGAGTCAACTTTATAACATAAATTGAAAACGTATTTATGTTGCATTCATAATAAATATATTGAAACGGTTGCTATTATGGAGTAACCATTTTCAACTGATATTGATGAATTATAAAATGAAATTTCGGCTAATACATTATCACATGTAGTTAATAATTTATTAATTTTTTTCTGTGTAATTTCGCTATTTTGATTCGTACCCATTTTTTCCTACTCTTATCTTGGTCTTGACAGCAGTTTTAAAGTAGGATAAGGGGTAATTCATGACGATTCTAATTCTTCAATAGAGGTGAACGAGTGACTCATATTGTGTCTCGATTCGTCCGTTCGCGAACTCTTCCGGTCTTCCTGGGGTACTTAAAGTTAAACACGTACGTGCTTATTATAATTATTGGGGCTTAAAGTTGAGCCTGATGTTTCGTCTGAGTGACCTATCTTCACCTTCGCAGATGTTTTAAGGGTCGAAGTTAGAAACGAGCATTGTAATAATTACCCAGCAGGGCGCCGTCGACGACGGGTCGGCACATTAAACTTTATGGGCGACAGGGGAAGCAGTGAGATTGGATTATTACAGCCTCACGAGTTAGCTCCTATCCACGTGGAATCTTATGTATATGAATGAGAGACGAGGTTTACTTGGCAAGACTTTTTCTTTACATGCATATTATTTTTCTGTATTTCTAAATGTGCATTTGAATCATCGTCTCAGTAAAAGATGAAAAAATGTTTTTTTTTGAAATCTGTCTTGAAATATTTTTTGAAAGGATCTTTGACTTCACTACTTTTTTTAACCTAAATACAATAAAATACAGTATTTTATCATGTTTGTATTTTTACAAATAAATATGCGTAAAACCCGTGTTATGTGAATTACCAAAGTATTTTTTTGCAGATTTTAGATAGTTTATATTCATTACAGAAAACAATAAATATATATATTTTTAATTTTTGGTCCGATTGTTTATACAAATATTCATTGTAATTGCCATTTTTTATGGCGATTTTATATTTATTTACTTTGAGATATCGTAGACAATTTATAACAGAAAAAAAACCATTTCAAGAAAATACTTGCCAATAATTTAATAAAATAAACACAGGTAAAAAAAGAGTACTCATTTCAAGTCAATTGCCCCGTATGATCTCCAGAGATGGGTCCAATGTTTCTATACAAGAACAGCATTATCAAACTAGTCTTGTTTACCAGTGCTTCCCAACCTTTTTCATGCCACGGACCCCTAAATCTGAAAACAATAATCTGCGGACCCCCGAATTTTTTTTATTTCACATATTTTACCACAAATTGGACCCCCGCGAAAAACCTGCGGATCCCCACGTTGGGAAGCACTGTTGTATACAATGTCCCATATACATATTATAATAATAAAAAAAACGTACATAATAACGTAGTTGTTTTCAACCACGGATCAGCAAACTATAAGACAAGTTTACAAATGATTTATGAAATACATCGGTGAAATATACAAATTTTATATTTGCGGGTTTGATCTCCGAGCAGTACTGGGTGATTTGCATTTATAATATAAGCATACAATTATGTATTTCATACGTAATAAAATATAACGGAAACAAACTTCGTTGTATGAATCCACTGTATTATAATATCGTAACTTAGCCGTGAACCTAAACATCACTCAAAACTTATCACCTCAATACGTTTTCACTTGATAATTAGGCAACCACCCTTTCCGCATAAATTCCCGACCCCAATTTACCCTAGCGCTACAAGATTGTTTGCTGGTATAGCTTAGCATCGTTCCCCGCCCCGACGTCGGCGTCGCAGGCTGTGCTTCGTGTTACTTAAGCGCCTACGAAAGCGGTAAACAAGGCGGCGGGATCCCATCCCTTTGGGGGGGGGGGGCGCCTTGCCACCCTGTGTCAGGATTTATATACCTTGGGTTTGTTGGTTAAGTGATTGTTTAGTTGGCAAAAAATTATTGATATTAACAATTTTGGCTATAGCAGTGTATGTATTAGAACAATTTTTTTTATCGCTGAACTTTCTGATAGTGAATGTGAAATCATATAAAAATTTAAAGTAATAAATAGTAAGATCAAAAAAACTGCAAATAAAATAACTCTGCTGCTGCCACCTCGAAACAGCTTATCTAGATTTAATAAAAACACATATAAATGTACCACCTACAGAATGTCAAAACTACAAAATCTTCAACCACGAATAACATTTATTTAACACTCCAGATAAGGATGTTGGTAAACGTGAGAAAATCACAATTACATCGTAATTATTGATTTTCTTCTCATTTGTGATTTTTAGGAACAATAATATGTTACATACTTTGTAAAATTGATTTATTTTCGTAAAACTCCGGCGATCCTTAAATGCATACCTTATGTTTATAAATTAGTGTTAACGGTTGCATGAGAAAACATATACTAAAATTAAAACTGTTAATTATTTGATACTACTCAATTCAAGTTTTCCACAGTATTTTTTAAAAACATGTCCGCTCCCAATGTGGAGTATTTATCTCTATATGAGGTATCTCAACAAAAGTTTTTCTACGTGAACTGCTTGTTTCTCAGTTGCTCAATATCTCTTTTTTCGAACATAGTGTAAAAAGAAGGACAGGGGCTTGCACAGACCATTAGTGTTAATAAAGCGATATCACTACGTCCCGTTGTTTTAGGATTGAAAGGGTAGGACGACATTTTCAGACATCAAAGTACCATACCTTTGAACAGAAATCGGTTATGTGCTGTTCATACTGGGAGTTGAACCCGTGATATCCGTCACGGAAGCCACGGGTCGATGACCACAATTGTTACCCGAACCCGACCCGAACTATACTCAACAGACCGAAAAAACCCGTTTTTACAAATTTACAACAATTTACGATTCTCTATTGAACTGGTAATAATTAAAATCATCATGGCTGACTTATGACACAAACATACTCTGAAATATTTTTGTGAAGAATAAATTCCTTACCCGGGCCCGGCCCGAGCCTGAATCTCGATTGCGTTTACCCGCCCGAACCCGGTCCGCGGGCCGGGCTGGGCAAGGGCCCGAGGGCCAGGCCCGGCCCGTGCAGACCTCTAACTCATTGTACTCGACTGATAAAATAATATTTATAAATAACCTTGTCTCAATGTATATTTTTATGAGTAAAAAATATCGTGCTGAGTGAAACTGGTCCTCATTAATAAATAATTGTGGAATAAGTAGTAAAAAATATTTAATTTTTAACTAAATTATGTGTTACCGTCATAGTATTAATTTACTCAAGTAATGTACCGTTTGAGTTCTTAGGAGGACTAAAATGCCCTGTCTGAAACACCCACCCCATAAAAGCAACCCTCCACAGCTCGTTCGGGATGTCGGCGTCGGGTTGACTAATTAAGATTGTAATTACCAGATGGAGCTACTACCTACTACGACTGTTAATCTCTCTGCTAAGTGAACCAGGTTGGGTTTCGTTGATGTCTTAAATGTTTATTAATAATTTACGAGCCAGCGGTTTAAGTTGATTACTTCTCGCGTTACATATTTAGGCTTATTAACAATTAAGTGACTACATTATTTTATCATTATCATATTTTTTCTAAATTCCATTTTCACTAATGTTAAATATGTGCCATAGATATATAAGTATATTTCTATAAAATATTAGTCTAAATAAGTTTCGTGTTACGTTGAGTCGGCTGCGTGGTAAAGTGGCCAACGTCGTTGGCTTAGAACATGGGTGTCCAACCGGTAGATTGCAATCGACCGGTCGATCCCAAAGCAAAATTTTGGTCGATCCCGAAAGCTTCCGTGAATTTCGAAAAAATATAAAATATGCAAAAATACTAAAATTGAACTATTTTGTAAGCACATACCTATCTAATGATAAGTATTCCGCATTTAAAATAAACATTTCTAAGTTTGAAGAAGGGAAAAACCCTACTATATAAAAATTCTTATAAGAATCATGTTAGTAGTCGATCGCGAGAAATCTTATGATTAAAAGTCGATCCCAGGGCAAAAAAGGTTGGACACCCTTGGCTTAGAACAAAGAGCTCACCGGTTTGAATCCCAGGACGGACAATTTTTATATATTAATTTCTCAATCGATTTATAGATTTCTTTTCGAAGGTTTAGCTGTATGTGATGAATTCACTCCTCCCACCCACCCTATTCTTAAAAACAGGGCGTAGCGAGAGCGACTAGTCCTGTCATATCTCCATAGCAGGACAACGTAGAGAACTAGTTCTCTATAGTAATACAGATTCTTTTTTGCACGGTTCAAAGAAATGGACCTATTATATGGCGCAAAAAATATTTTACACGGTTTTAGTAAAATAAAAAAAAATATTTGGAAAGTTTCCCTGATATCGAATAGTTAAACAAGGGCCGAATAAATTCGAATATTCGATTGGTATCCTCAAATAAGTAACGTTATCTGATGTCTTGGATAGTAGTACTATATTACTCTAGTAGTATGTTCTATTTCGGGATAGCACTTAGTCATCAATAACTTCGTTTGAATCAGTTGCATATTGCACTAAGAACCTGCATCTACTAATGCAGCTACGCGGCAGCTATTGTAAATTTCGAAGGTAGATTGTGGATCCAATTGAATTATGAAATAGTACTCTATAATGGTAGTGATTCAGTTAATTACCAGGAATATTGTAATAAAAATAACTGTAATGGTTACGAAGCAATTTAGCTGTTTGAGGTGCGCAGTCATGGTCTTGCTCAATTTTATACAATCATCCCAGTATGGATTTATCTTTTATCATACACGTGGAGAATAATTAAGAGGTGTGTTTATTTTTTTTACATATCTCTAATTTTAATACAAAACTAATTGACATTACAGCTAACTAATTCAGCCAATGTGAAAGATTTTTTATTCTTAAATCTCAGTTCATTGAGATCATTCTGAATAGAAAAAATATATCACAAACACCCGTGTCCAAGATTTCAAATTCAATTTTTAAAAATTATTACAACTAAATTTTGTATACAATTGTGAAAAAACTGCATGCTACAAAATATGTAAAGGAGCTAAAGAATATATGTAGATATTATACAAATGTATGGTATAGAAACAAACTGAGGTATACTCTCGATTTTTTTTTATTATTTAATTGGGAAGAATTTTGATTTTAAATTTGAATTTGTACATGTTATAGTAAATCTATTAATCCCGAAATCGGTATTAAAACGATCCCGAGATTACGGGATCGCCAAATTGATAGGGATCTCTGATCCCGGGATTGGATGCCCTAGTACCAATATTACAAAAAAATATTTTTTCAACGTTAATTGTAATCGATACATATATTAAAGAGAGGGGCAATTAACCCTGCACATTAATTCTTAAAACTTGTGTCAGATCGGCATTAATGCATCTATATTTCGATATTATAATATGTATGAAACATTAAATATCAAGGCTATCTGCTTTATTCTAAAACGTCATACATATTTGTTATTTGCTGTTTGCTCTGAACCCCATGCCCACTTTCAATGCGGACCGTATGGACTAATGGAGTGTATCTCAGAGAAAGTGTTTCTGAGAACGCTCTTTTCACGAGAACTGCTTGTTACTCAGCTGCTCAACCTCTCTCAGAGAGTAGAGATAGGTAGGACAGGGCTAGTGGTTAGATAATCGATCTCGCTACGCCTCGTTTTCTAAGGATATGCTGGGTGGATGGGACATCCACGCCTTTGAACAGAAACCCATAAATTGAGTGAAAATTCAATTCATAAAAACTATTCCTTCTTGATCTCCCAGTACGTTGATGATATGTATATTAAGCTACTCATGTGAGCTTTTATCGAAAATGCAGCGTTTATAATGGGTTAAGCGCGATGTCTATTTTTGAGGTACACACAGGTAATATGCCTTATATTAACTGCACTAAAAGCATCAGCAGCTTATCGTTCTATGCAAAATTTACCTACTGAATGTGTTGCACATCACATCACTATAGCAGCTAGCAGCCTTCCGCATATCTACCCTTCCGCGAACTAATATTTGTTTACTATGAACGAAAATTATAACAAAGTAATAAAGCAACAATTTTAAAGCATCTCATAGATTAATTTTTTCATTATAGGTATTTTCAAAATAACACTATTTATTAAATAACAAATTTTATTTGGGTAAAAAATTGAGCAATTAATCAAGGATTTAGTATTTTGTCTGTATTGTTTTCCTACAATTACGCAACTTTTCGGCATCAGCTAATTACTTGTATCGGACAAAAAATGCTCCACTGACAGCATGCAGTCTGAATCGTATATTGTGCGGCCGACTTCGCTTTCAGTATTTCTTTTGTAATAAGAAATATAAATTATATATCTATATATATAATATATCGACTGTGGAAAGGAAAAAGGACATCACCAAGAGTTTTTTCAAAACAGCTTTTTTTCGATAATCAAAATGTATCCAACTCTATACAAGTTCTATAAAAAGGATGTAAGCTGCAAATGCCGAATTAGAACTCAAATTTAACATTTCAATTTGAAAAAAGATGGTCTTAAGAAAATTGATACAAAGAAAAAAGACTGAAAAAAAGGTTCTTTCTAGATAATTTCTTAAATTAATATTAGATCATATCAATTGAACACCAGTTCGAAGTCTCCGTGCACTTCAAGGTTGTGTTTATTTCATAATTTGCATATAGCCGAAAATCGTCAAAATACGTTTTTGTGCCTCCTGTAAAATTTTCAATGTGTGTGTTACGTCCTATTTTCTTTCCACAGTCGATATATATGTATATGTTTATATATGATTAAAATACTTTTTTATTCGATATTAATAAATGTGTATTTTAACGCGTATTGCGTATTTGTCCCCTGTGTGGTCGAGTGGTTAACGTTGTTGGCTTCTGCTACGGAGGGCCCGGGTTCAAATCCCGGTACGGACAGTTTTTATAAATTAATTTTTCAATCGATTTATGAATTTCTGTTCAAAGGCATGGATGTATGTGATGTCTTGAATTCCCCCCTTTCACCCATCCTATCCCATGAACGGGGCGTACCGAGAGCGATTAGCTTACCACTAATCCTGTCCTAGCCCTATTCTTCTATCCCTACTCTCTTCGAAAGAAGAGAGGTTGAGCAACTGAGTAACAAGCAGTTATCGTAGAAACACTTCTGTTGAGATAAACTCCATTAGGAGTCCATATGCTCCACATTGGGAGCGGACATGGTTAAAAAAAAAAAAAAAATTAACGCAGCCTGCCGTTCATATTCAGCAAAAACGTTTCATTGCGTTATCCGTAAAGTAAACATGCAAGATAAGCTAAGTTTAATATGCATTTTCATGGACGCTTTGAAGGGATTATTTAAAATTAATGTCAATAAATACAGATTTTTTTTGCTAGAAATTTCTCCTTCGTTTTCCGGTATTTTTTCTTCGATAAACCACTTTTTTTCTATTCTGATTCAACTCATATTCAGAGTTAATAATGAAAAGATCTTCTCGTTCACGCTATGAAAATTAGAAGCACCCTTTCGTTGTGTTAGTAATTTAATCTGATTTTATCATCAGCTACAACGATTTCTCCTCCAACGCTTCTGATAATTATTTAACACCGTCTGCGCGTCATCTACTTCCACACCACTTACGTAGTCATTTCCCTCTACACATCAATTACAGTGATTAGCAAAACCTAGCCTCCCTCAAAATGTCTAGAGTAGCATTCACTCCACCGGTTAAGAACATCCCCAGGCGCAGCACAATTCTTACACCAGTGGCTTGCCATAAAAAACATTTATTTGTATAGAACAACTTGAAATAGGGTACTGTAAGGAAACCAAAATCTGTTGGTCAAATACACTTTAAATTCAAAATGTCAACGTATTTTTATTGCAATATATAAATTTACGATTTATTATGATCTTTAAATGGTGTAAGTATTTTCAGTTGAAATACTAAGTACATTTTAAACCCTTTTTATCCAAATTAACATAAGTTCAATGTATCAACAATATTTCATTGGAGCATTTTTGCACTCTTTAGAGTAGAAATTAATGCTAGTAGAGGGGAGGATGACTGAAAATTAAGGTAATGTATAAGAATCTCAAAGAGGATCATTGGTCCTTGGTGCGGCCGACATAATACAACGAAATTTCTATTGAAAGCAGTCATGTAAGTATTTATTAATAATGACATTCAGATACGAAGATTTTTTTTATATTTTCTCCTAAAAGCGACAATAAGAAATACCTTTTTATCTTAAAAAAAATAACATTTTTAAAACGACAACATGTTCTTCTATAATACGATACTTTATTTATTGATTTGGCATTTACTTGGTAGAACTCCATTATAATAGGGTAAAACTATCAACGTATTTTAGTTCTACAGTTTTTTATATTTATGAGTTGATAGCTATTTCGGCTTTCGCCATCGTCAGAACTATGCTTAAACTTACATTTTGCTCAGCTATATATACTGGCTCCAAAGAAGATACACATCATGCAATGCATCAATGCGATGCAATGCGATACTTAATACTTGGAACATTTAAAATCATTATTCTTTAAAGACAATTTATTTTAATTTTAATGTATATATTAAATGAATGCACAATACTGGTAAGAAAGTAGAATCCCCTGATATCTATTTCACTTCCATGTCGATCTAACTCGAGAAGAATCGATCGCTTTGTCTGTGAATTCATTTATAATATATTATACCAGAAACGTTTGAAAGTGTCATTATTACAGTTAAATCTACTAGAAAATATTTAATATGAGCAATTTTCAGAGGAAGCTTTTTCAAAAACGAAACATCACATCGTAGACATAGGCCACATGATCAATCGTAGAAAATCGTAGATATCGAGATACGAAACGCCACCATGCGGTAATAATCCGAGGCAAAGTAAGATGTCGATCGCTCTGACCGTGATGTAATTGCTTCACTTAACAATGCATTTGCCAGCTATGTCGGAACCAGATTGTTAACATAACTCGGTTGCCGATGATCCTCGATAATTATTTGTTTCTATTTGCCTTGACGGCTAAAATCTCTTGCTTCATAACTGCACCGGTATATGATGCAAATGGGATCCAATTAAGACTATCGGAGTTACAAGTGGAAACGGAATAAACCGTTGAGTAATTGGATTTCCTGATGTCAAAAGCATGATATTCATGTCATTTACAATATGGAAGTGTATTCAACGTAATAAACAACTTTTAAACTAATGCTTCACTATTTATTAATATATCGGTTTCTCTCGTCAATTATTACAAAAATTGTTTTTTCTTCCATATAATGCCATAAATTGGCAGTACCTTATGGGTTACAAAGGCTGGTGTTTATAAATTCGAACCGTCAACTCGTACTGCTTATTTTTCTTGTTCTGAATTTTATACTAAGTAAATTTTCAAAAATACTATTTCTGTGTTTTAAGAAAAACCAAGGTTTTTATATATTTAATATTTATAATTTAATAATATTTAAATCAGGGCTGTTAAATAAAGTGGAATAAAGTACAAAGGAATATTGTGATTTTATTAATATAACGCCTTTCATTTAGCATTTTATTTATTTATTTATTTATTTAATTAACATTGTACAAGGTTGACAAATTATAAATTTAAAACTTTTACAATGCAGAAAAAAAAATAGTATAATTTAATATTAAAAGCAGTAAAAAAAAGTGGCAAGGAAGTCAACTGAGTAAGCTCCGACGAACTCTACTTCCTCCAAGTATTGACAGTGAACACCCTAAAAGTGATCATATTCATTGGTGAGATGTACTAGAATTATTCTAGTGATTAGAATGATCTGATGATGTACAAATATGTAAGTTAAACGGAAATAATTAAAAATAATAATTCGGAGTAAGAGTCGGGTTTTAATTTAAATTCGGAGTCAGATTCGTTTTCTTTTTACCTGGCTCCACAGCCCTGTTTTAAATTAAATTAATGACGTAGTGAATTCTTTACATTTGTTATATAGCCTATAAAATTGCGAACCTAATGTAGAAATTTTTAATCTACGATAAAGCAATAATTGTAAACAAAAAGTATGAACATATTTATACATCTCTCACAATGCACTAATTAAATGAAATTATTTTTTTAAATTTATTTGAATAAATTTATCAGACCATGATAATCCTACCCGATGATGGGAATCTGCCACAGACACAAATATCAATGTATATGCTTTTCAATATTTGCCAATTTGTACAAACGGTAAATATGCAAAATTCCGCAATTCAAAACGGCCGCTTCGTCTCTGTCAACACAGCAGTGTTTGCCGACTGTACCCCTGGCTCCGATAGCCGAATAACTCTCCCCGCCTTAGGTGGGGAGATGTTTGCCGACTGTACTCGTAAGAGTCGTATCCCCCCAGGGTTTCCTACCCCACATAGGTTGGTTTTGTTTGAAGACCTCGTGTTTACTTGGGCGCCACTGACTGTTTTTATTGCGAATGAGTACCGCTCTGCTTTCTACGCTTACACGAGTGAGCCAAGAGTTCTATCATCTTGTGACCGACCGTATCTGAAAAATGAAATGCAATATCGCAGCTTGTCAAAAGTATATGAATGTTTGTTCCTTCCATGACGTCTAGAGCAGTGCTTCCCAACCTGTGGGCCGCGGTCCCTCAGGAGCCCGTAGGATCTGTTGCGGGGGCCGCGAAAATATTTAGTAGAAAGTACAAATATTTTTCCACATAACATATTTAAAGTATGTATATATTTAAGTCTTTTAAATCAGTGCTTAGGGGCCGCTGCGGGATTGAGAAATTTTGAACAAATTCCTAAAATCCATTTCAGCAAAGCAAATCGAAGATTTTGAATTCGTCAGTGAGCTAAAATAAAAAAAAAACGAGTTACGGAGATAATTTGGGGAAAAGTATAGCATATCGAGCAGAACATGTTTTCTATTGAGGAGGGTCGCGGATTATTTTTTTAGGATTTAGGGGGCCGTGGAATAAAAAAGGTTGGGAAGCATTGGTCTAGAGCAGCCATACTCAACCTGCGGCCCAGTAAGCCCTAATGTGCGGCCCAGTAAGCCCTCCATCGGTGAGCTTAAAATAAAGGAGTTTTGGAGATATCTTGGGTTTGGGTTTAGAGATAGTTTGTAATGTTTAACGTCATTAGTAGTATGATTATATTTGTTTGCTTTGTTTCGATTCTATAATCACCTCCTTGCTTCCGTTAAAAAGGAAAAATCCCAATCTGATTGATTGCAACTCATTAGTATCATTATTTGTTTGCTTTATTTCGATTCTATCACCCCCCTCTTTGCTTCCCTCAAAAGGAAAAAAAAACCCAAACTCCATTTTGTAATTTCTTCATTTTAAAATGTTATAATCAATCTTGCTTCATTACTTAAGCAAACTTTGCGATAGTAAGTCTGAAGATGCCTCTGAAAGAGGCGAAACACGTGTCACAGTTAGTAACACAATACGTGGAATAATCAAAGTTAATTCAAATTGTCTATTAGGGAAAACAATGCTTAAATTTAAGATTTAGACTGAAGGTGCTTGGTGAAATTTAATGCTTAAATTGTTTGCTTCTATGAATTAAATTATGACTTTTATCAGCTGGTCTTTTTTAATTACTGTCATACAATATATTAAAGCATCGAAAACATCATAGTATATTATAGTGCATTCATAACATTAAATTACGATTTTGCTTTATTTCCAATTCTGACGTGCAGTTTCTTTCACGTCAATATTCAAATTTCGGCTGACATAACACTTCGTTACACAACAAAACAGACAAAATTCCGTGATCCCGGCTTCGGTTATACCTGTATCATCAGTTGATAATGCTTGTCATGAGCGAATAAAGTGGAAGTAGTACAAATAAATAAATCTGCACTTTTCCGTTAAGAATTTTCATCCGATTTTAATATTTCAAGTTCTTATTAGGACACTGTATTAGTTTAAATAATTTTCCTAGACCGTTACTTGAGTAAAAAATAAACGATAAGGTGCGAGTTCGTTCTGGTAACTTGATATTACGATTATCACGAACGATTCATTTACATGTAAATCTTCCTCTGTCTATGTATTCTCACGTATATATATATGTATGATAAATGAATTACTGAAGACGGAAGTAAACGGCTCGTTCGTATTACATATGTTACGTTTCTTTCTGCACCAGTCTTATCATCGATTTTTAGGATAACGGCAACATGATCATATTTTAAATGTTATAAACCCATCACTGGTTTTTTTTCGATGCACATATATTATATATCTGTTTATCGAATCTTATTTTCAAAAAGAAAATACTAGATTTCGAGTATAATTACATCAAAAAATACACTAGATATAATCCTTAAACGACTTGTCAAACCAAATGTGGGTTCGATATTTTTGATGGGTTAAGTTAAGTTTTTAATTGAAATCTAATCAATTTTACTCAGCTATATGTATTTGCTTGGCAACTAGTTTACTACACACGGTAATTTGTCTACGTAATACGGAAGCCAAATGGGCATCGTGGAATATATACAAACACACTGTGTAAATAGTACGCCGGTATTGAATCGACCCGCTATGAAGACTCCTAAATAAATACAAATAGAGGCGGAGGGAGAGCCAGGTCTGAGTGTTCTTCACGTCATTCGGAAATAACAATCGAGGCTGCACAGGGCGATCGTTGCACGCTCACAAAAACATACGAGTGCTGTATAGAACATTAATTTTACGCCCATTGTTACGTATGGTCGATATCCCCACGAAGATTAAAATTTTCATGTTTTCATTATTGCGGTAACCGCACGTCCCTGGTTTCATTGGTCATTTTGTGCATTATTTTGTGAATTGTAATAGTAAATTAATAATTGGCGCACAGCAGACGACACAAAGAAAAATAAACTCGTTTAACTACATTTGATAGCGTTGCGGCGAAGGTGTCCTTTTTCCTCGATATCGAATAATGTTTGTAAACTGTATTGTTTGTACGGAGTTGCTTTGTCAATTGTCACTGGTGTACTTTTGACTAAAAATAAATTTTGTTTTACAAAGCTCATTTAACAAAATGGTCATTGCTGTCATTGATTTATTAACGTATTTAATAATAACTAGCTGTAAGCCCGTTGCCCAGCAACGGGAGATTTTTGCTGCATTGTGTTTGATTTTATTTAGTTTAATTTATTTTATTTTAATTCATTTAATTTAATTTAATTTAATTTAATTTATTTTATTTTATTTTATTTTATTTTATTTCAATTTATTTTATTTTATTTTAATTTATTTTATTTCAATTTATTTTATTTTATTTTATTTTATTTTATTTTATTTCAATTTATTTTATTTTATTTTAATTTATTAAAATTTATTTTATTTTATTTTATTTTATTTTATTTTATTTTATTTCAATTTATTTTATTTTATTTTATTTTATTTTATTTTAATTTAATTTATTTCAATTTATTTTATTTTATTTTATTTTATTTTATTTTATTTTATTTTATTTTAATTTATTTTATTTTATTTTAATTTATTTTATTTTATTTTAATTTATTTTATTTTATTTTATTTTAATTTATTTCAATTTATTTTATTTTATTTTATTTTATTTTATTTTATTTTATTTTATTTCAATTTATTTTATTTTATTTTAATTTAATTTAATTTAATTTAATTTATTTTATTTTATTTTATTTCATTTCATTATCTATTAATTTGAAAATGTACGCAAACAAAATACATTTCGTAGAAGAAGAAGATGTCTCGAGGACATCATCAGTACGCACACATTTGTGAAAAGTGAAAAGCGAGTGATTATTTTATCGACTTTTAATATATAAATTTAGTATGAATAAAAAAGTGGAGACTGGAAGGTGTGAAATGGACGCTCACTTCAAACAGACACTCACCCACTCAGACATACGGACCTTATCGGCTATTGATATATAGATAATAAAAAATATATGTACGATACGTATTTTCGATTAGTTATGGTTAAAAATATACAGATTGTCGTGTTAAAAAAATCAATTATAGCACCCGAAAGAAGAGTTTAAATTTATTTAGAACAGCGATTTCCAACCTGGGAGGCGTGAGCTATTGCAAATGGAAGCGCTAACAGTCCAAAATATTTATTTACCCTTTAAAAAGTGTCTTTATTACTATATGAAATAAAGGATGGGGAGGCGCGAAGATATTTTTTTCTTCAAAGGTAGGCGCAGTAACATAAATGTGTATGTTGTATAACAATTATTCTTCATTATTGACCCAACCCTTCTTAAAAAAAAAGTTGCGTGACCTACTTGCTTTCAGTAATTGATTATCCCACGTTTTTAAGTGGTGAACATAATCCTTCTTTTTGTTAACATTTTTTTTTATTCGATAAACCTGTTTTTCCTTTCCGCATCACACCGAAGATGATATCTCCTCAATGATACAGTTAAGATACATTTTTTTTAGATATAATTTGATAGGCAACAATAAAGAATAATTACAAATATATAGATATTAATAAAGGTTAATAAAGTATTAATTTGTCAACAGTATAATGTTTTAGTCAAAGCTAATATATTTGAAACAGCATTAAAAAGATAGATTCAAATAAATGGTTAAAGTCGTGTTAACAAACTGCCACGGGTGCAGAAAAATTACAAACATGATACTTTGAGCCGTCACTTTACCCAAAAGCGTCAGATATGCCTTAAAACATGCAGAAAAAGAAACACACAGTACATGCTTTTTACGATTTTCAAGGTCATTACTTTAGGCGAAAACTGTCGCGATATTAAGCTGATATTATACTGTACCACCGATAATGTTTTATGTATTGTATTAAATGTGTTTTTTTTTACTCTAGATTTTATTTGTACATTGTATTAGATTTCGTTTAATAGCATTAGTTCACTACACGGAATGTTAAACCAGCGGTTTTACTGTTGGTTTCGGGCTTATCCGGTGTCGACCGCAGCCGATTCGCTTCGCAACCAGCTCTAGGTATAATCCGAATGGTCAGCTCATGGGAGAAGTTGCAGCATACTTGGATTTCTCAATTCAAAATCGTTATTCAGGATACTCCTTATTGCTTAGTCAAATTATAATGTTATTTTCGATGGATTCGGCGGTAACTTTGTGAATGTTCCTTTTTTATGTAAAATTACATTGTATAACATTGTTATTCTACTTGTGTTACAAAATTTGACACATGTTTCGGTATTTTAAGAAGCATCATCAGGCATACCATTTTAAAGTTTACGAATAAAATAAAAATTGTTTCCAATTGTAAATTATTAAATTAAAGTCGGGGCTTTTTCTTTTTCTACTGGACACAAGGAGGAAGTGAAATATAAACAATTATAAGCAGGTTCATTTATAACTACATATCTATTTTATTTTTTATGTGGCTTATTGCTTTTACGCAAAGTTGAGTTTGCGATGGTCATATGTATAATGCATATAATGTAAAAATGATTTTTTCGCAAAAATAGATTATATTGTTGTAAGTTTTATTTCGTCAAATAAGTTCTTTCTGCCCTCCTACAGTTTTATTATATTTGACGCTTACGCTCAAGAGAAATGAGTCTCGCTGTTTGAGAAACAGCTTTCACTAGATGTACCGGATGGTTTTGTGATGTGGTATTCGTGGGGTATAGGCCAACCCTTTGCGGTGAACCACACCGACCCCTATGAGGATTTATCGAAGGTAATTTTTAGGAGATGCGAGGGTTCTCTCCGTGCACTAGGCAGTGATAAGCTGACACTTAATTGTACTTATTATTATGTATAATTTTTATCATTTTATACAATACATTTGACTAGGTTTGGTTTTTAGTTCACCTTTTTATAATTTATAGATTTAAAAAAATAAATTTGATACATAAGTACATATACGTTTGTAGTGACGATTCCTCGATTTTTTTTTTGTAATCATTTCGGGATGCGAACCCGTGGCGTGACCCCACAGTCGAATCGACGAAAACTCAACATCATAGAAAAGATTTAGGAGCAACAATCACTATTTTTCATTATCCTTGATTAAGGGAATCTAGTTTGCGATAGATATTTAATGTGTAAGTAATCAACGTTACCTTGTGTAAAGTGCCCGCAGGATAACACTCACTTCTTTTGTACGTGTTCTAAGAACCAACCGCCGTGCAAATAACCGTGCTTAAAGGTATTGGAGTATACTAGTAAAGTATGAGTGATAAAACAAAACAATTATTACGATATCTGAGAATAATTTTTTTTTTTTTTTTATGGACACTTGTATTGTATTTAACTTACATAAACATACGACACAATACATGGTCATTGTAAAACTTATATTGAGGATTTTTTTCTAACTTAAATTACTTTACATCGATAAAAATAAATTTATGTCGTGTTAAAATTTTTGATCATAGCAAATAATATGTTTTTATCTCTTTCGATCAAAACAATTGATTTCTAAAGATAATTATTCCGTTATTTTTAGATCGTGTTATTCTTAGTTTTTGTTTACGAAAAATTGGTTGTATACAGGTTTTGTTAACATGTAATAATTATTATTTAATCTAATATATTATGAAGTCCTGCCAAGGTTGTTGACTCACCGCTTGTAACCAGATTATAACAGTTTCGTAACATGATATTATTAGCAAACAAAATTAACAATAATTGTTAATTTTGTTTGTTAATGTTGCCTCACGCTGAATAAACAGTGCTAGCAATTAAACTTGTTCGTGTTTTGATCGGTCTTTTATTCACATTCAGGCAGTTAATTCTTCTTAGGGGTGACCAAAAATAATTTATATACATTTCATGTTTAATAATTTTGTAATCCGTCATTGGCTTCCGTGACGGATCTCTCGGGTTCAAGTCTCAGTAAGAACAGAATTTTATCAATCATTTTTAAGGTGATCACTGTCAATTAGGGATTCTGAAGTCTCGGGGTTTTCAAAGTGATAAAGTCAAAGTCCCGCGACATCTCGGGACTCGAGACTTTTATTTCCCCTTCAATAAAATTATAATTTTATTAAATATTTGCATGTATGTATGTATTTATGTATAACATACACCCGGCGCATTTTGAAAGTACGCACTAGTAAAAATCGCGTTTTTTTAATACAATTTTATAATTATTATATTTCTATGCAATGGATATGTGCAATGCTTACGGTTAATTTTTACTAAGAAGGGATGATATCGGTACATGTAATGAAAAAATATCAGGAGTAAATTTATGACCGTAACTTCACAATACAGCTTTTAGACATTTTTTTGTCATGTTGAGACATTGGTATCTTTGTGAAATAGTGAAAAAGATTTGTACATAGAACAACATCAGGTATGAACATTTAATATTTTTGTAATTTGCTATTGCTACAGTTATATTACAATAATAAACACATGGTATTTGAAACTTCTACGAACTTATAAATCCCAAACATCTGTTTTTCTATCAGATCCTTTTTATTTAATTTTGTTAAAACCCCGGTAAATGTCAATTCCCGACCATGTCGTGTCCGTTTTTCTTGGGCTCCCTTCTTATACCTGCTTTCATTCAATACACATCAGTTCTTTTGAGGGTTTGTTAACCACAAGATTTTTTTTGTTCAAAATTAAAATGTACATGTTATTAGCACATTATAAATCACAGTCACAATACCCGGGACATTTTCCAAAAAATCCCGGTACTTAAAGACAGCAAAAAACCCGACAAGTCCCGGGACGTCTCGACACAGAATCCCTACTGTCAATGCCTACTTGTTGGAAAGGCATTGATATTTAAAAAAATAAAAACTAATTCCGCATTAATTGAATATGACCAAAACCGGTTTCGCTCATCAATTGATAATGATCGTGATGAAATCGGTCCTAATCATTCCACAGTAAAGTTGTAAAGCAGAGTACAATAAAATGTGTTGAATTTATAAAAAATGTCTCGTATTTTTATTCGACTATTCCCCTTAATTCAATTAATGTCGTTACTATTTAATTTTATACATACTTAGTAACTACTCAAATCATAAGAATGCCGGTAAAGACACGCCTTTTATAATTATCTTAATTATTTCAAACTTAAGTTTTGGATAAAGTAATCTTTTCAGATTTAATTTTATTATATGTGTTTTTTTTAAAGTTTTCTTTAGGGAAATATCGGTATTTTTCCTTTTTAAAAATCGTTATTTCGATTGAAATATGTACGAGCAATTAATATACAGGTTTTCGGTACCACCGTTATTGCTCTCCCTAGTGATGGTAGTCGCTCATCGCCTCGGCGAATTGGAATGACTGTACTAATATTGCGGTACAGTATATTGCAGCGTTTAATGTGTTTCTAATTATTCATTCCGGTCCCATAATCACAACCATGGACTCTCCACGGACCGGCATCATAAATCAAAACTTTTCCGACAGCTTAATTGTTGAGCCAGTTCGCCGTGGTTAGTTCGACAGGTTTGGTAACATAATATGTAACATATAATATCATTTCGCAAGTACCTATAAACAGTATTTCGGTTTTGCAAATTTAAAGTCTATGATTTATTTAACTCGTTTTAAAGATACTGCTTTTGTGTATATTGTTCTAAAATTTCACGTTTTGTACTGCGATCAGTTTTTGAAGGCTATACATGAATGATGTTATAGATGGGCTGAATATTAATACAATAACACCAACAAAAAATACTGGCTCGGAGATTATCGCCTTTCGCCGAACATATATTTTCAGCTACATCAGTGCTTTCCAACCTGGGGTCCGCAGGTTTTTTCAGTAGAAAGTACAAACATTTATTTGTGAACATTTTCGATATAATACAACATAAAAATTTTGACGACTAAAATATGTTTTTTTTCGAGGGTCCGCAGGTTATTTTTTTCAGATTAAGGGAGCTACATCACAAAATTGCATCAAATATTCACAAAATTCAATTCTTCCTTACAATCATGCGTGACCAATTCGTTAAAAATTAACGAATTTAAGAAATCCATTAAATATTTATTAAACAGTAACACCACCTTATCTTGTTATCTTGTCCTGATCCACAGTGATTAAATTCACTTATAATGTGTTCCCTGTCAATACAATATGGGGGATAGGAGTTTTATTAAAAATAATAAAATACTTTTTGGTAGTTTTTTATCAATTATTTATTAGAATCAGGACCGGTTTCGCTCATGGGAATTATAAAACGATAAAAAATGTTTTGAAAATGTGTTAAAAATACACTATGTACTCAATTTTGTGTCAATTATTCATATCCGTTGAAAATGCTCGTCATGTGTAAAACCGGTCCTGATCCGAATCATTAATTGTGGAAAAAGTAAAACAGTGTTTTATTACATATTTTTTAAATTTAAACAAAAAGAATACTCGCTACTATTATTTATTCAAGACTTTTCTTAGACTGCCTGTGTGCACACAGGCTTCCGACGGAATTTATATTCTGATTTTATATTACGTAAGCTATTGATTGGCAGACATAATCGAGTATATCCCTTTTTTATGACAACGTTGTTAATGTTCGTAGTGCAAGTTGCACAACGAACTTACTGTCTATACTTAATTATGTGAATGTTATAAAATTGTTTTACTGTTTGCAAGCTCAGTAATCCAAAACTAATGACAATTTGGTTATGTATATCGAGTGTATGTAAAGAGCTTTGGCGTTAACCTGGTAAAAGGCCTTTGTTCAATATTGCGATGTTTTAAAGCACCTAGTCGATAAGCCACGATAATCCATCTCCATTACTTGCTTCATTCGACTCGCTAGACTAGATTTAGCGTGTTTCCGGAGATTAGCGCTCTACGTCACAATGTAAACCTCTGAATTTGCATGTTTGCCTACTGATTAGTAATGTTAAACGAACTCTGCAGCCAGTTTGCAGAAAAGGCCGATTGCGAAGGTATCAATTTAAAATTCAGGGCTTCGAACCGGAACGGAAACGAAAACCAGAAACCGTTATTTTTGCCGGAACGAATACCGGAACGGAAGCGAAAAAAAATATCGCTTTTTTTTCGTTTCGCTAGTATTTTAGGCAAATCGGTAAATCACCATTAGGTTTTGAGATTTTCAAATTCCTCAGTGAATTATATAATATATATAATAAATAAAATATTTCGCCCATTGTATAAAATTGTAAATTTATTCCAAAAAAAGGTTTTTATTTTTATAAATACTCTATTAGTATTAAATACCACTTATAATGGAGTCCAATGGAATCCATACACATTCTCTACTACGGTATCCAATCCCGGAGCCTTTTTGTGATCCCGGGATTTCGGGATTGGCTAATTTTTACAACTTAATTTTTAATTCCAAAAGTCCAGGAATTTGCCGATTTGCTTAAAATACCAGTGTGATTCGTTTTTTTATAGCTCTTCCGAGAATTTCAAAATCTCAAAATCCAGGAATTTACCGATTTGCCTAAAATATCACCGATTTTTTTCATTTCGCTTTTACAAATCTTAAATCCTATACATTTACGGATTTACGGAATTTATGGATCCAGGGATTGGAAAGCCTAGTTTCAACAGAAGAGTTTATACGAAAACTTCTTGTTTCTCGACCTCTTCTTTTCAAAGAGAGTAGGGATTGCAGGATAACAGATTAAAATAACAAAGTATTTTAGCTCTACAGTTTTTAATAATTTTATTCGTTGATAGCTATTTCGGCTTGCGCCATCGTCAGAACTATCAGTGTCAGTAGTTCTGACGATGGCGCAAGCCGAAATAGCTATCAACGAATAAAATTATTAAAAACTGTAGAGCTAAAATACTTTGTTATTTTAATCTGTTATAAATGGAGTTCTACCAAGTAAATGCCAAATCAATTAATAAATTGCAGGATAAGGCTAGGTAGGATAGGACTATGTAGTAGTTATCTAATCGCTCTAGCTACGCCCCGATTTTTAAGATACGCTGGGTGGTAGGGGGAATTAAAACATCACATACATCCATGCATCCATGCCTTCGAACACAAATCACTTGTAAATACTATAAAAACTGTCCGTACTGGGACTCGAATCTGTGAACTCCGTGTTGAGCCAACGACGTTGACCACTCGATCACGCATCCGGTAAGCTTATTTATGAGTTACATATACATGATGTGTATAAAGAAAAGTCTTCGAGCTGAGAATAATTCTGGAATCTATCAATTTGACACTTTTCGGATGCAATGGTAAGCTATCAATCCCAGGATCCCAAATGCCTGAATCCTAAAAAAATGTGAAATCAGAAAAAGAGTTCGGAATTCGATGCCGTAATCGAAGCCGAAAGCGAATCAGTATGGAATTTTGACCAAATAAGATAGAAAATAACAGATTTGGTCGACTCTTCATGATATTTGATTTTTAATCAAGTTTCTAAGAACACATTTAAAACATAGCTCAAATAAAGACTCAATATTCGTTGTCATACCTTTGTCCTATGCTGCGTTTGCTAAACAAAAATGCACAAATACACTATCTCTTTCCAAATCGTAGCACTGATTTATCGGAGGAAACATTTCTGCATTTCTGCAAGTCTAGTAGCATAGAAAGCATACAATCTTTGATATTAAATTTCATACGATAAGTTTATAATCATAGATCGTATTTGTGATCTGTGACGCTTTTGAGCAAATACTGTAAGAGTCAATCAAATGAAATTGAATAGCGCAGCTCATTATTTTTGTACGGTCTGAAAATGCATCAAAGCTCTATGCTCTTGGAATTCGTGGAATTCTACGATACATACAAAGTTGTTCCGTTATATTATTTTCTGTATATCCACTGCGGATTGCCTATATACAATATTATATTATTTTTTAAATTGGAATCGAACCTATAACAAAAAAAATATTTCAATTCATTCACTGCTCAGCATTAAATATTTGTAGGTCATTTAAATCGTTTATTGTTTAATTCCATATTAGATATTCAATAAAAATTCACATCACAATTGGCCGTATTTTTTCCTTTAGCTGTACTTTGGGATTTTTAAGTGTTATAGTGAATCCCGAAATTCCGAGATAAGTACTAAGACGATCCCGGGATTGCGGGATCGCAAAATAGGTCAGGATCCCTGATCCCGGGATTGAAGGCCCTAGTATAGATATATTCATTCAATATTGAAATCTCTAGTTTAAATATAATATTACATGTACGATCATTTCATATTTTTGCAACTATGTAGTTATAAAACTTGCGGGAAAGAACACCAATTCCAACTAATATTTCGACTTTTTAAGATTTCGACTGAAGGTGCTTGGTGGAATTTCAATATTAAATTTGAATCGTTCAAATTATGTACATTCTCACAAATTTTGTCATGAAAGGCGAAACCCGGGTCGTTAATGACAAAATTTGTGAGAATGTACATAGTTTGAACGATTCAAATTTAATATTTCGACTATTTTCGTGGCGGAATAATGTGAAAAAGGAATATAAATAAATTATGAACATGATAAGGTATTTAACGGAAATAAGCTCTAATTTTCCACTACTACACATGATTCCTGTACGCATCAACTCGCAAACTTTCGCTTCCTTTCCTTAACTGGAGTATAGTAGATAGAGTTCCACTCTGCACTTGGCATTCCACCCTTCTTCACTCGACAGCACGGAGCCCACACTGATAACACCCACCCTTCTCTGGCTAACCCCCTCACTTGAGTTACAGTGATTCCTAACACGTTTTGTGCACACTCCGTGTAAAAGGATGTAGAATTGTGGATACAGGGTTTCGACAAATGATTGATTCGTTAGCTGGATACAAACCAAAGATTTCGTACATATAAATAATTTATATTTTTATTCGTTTATTGGCAACTAATTTTTATATAATACATATTTATTAGCCATGTACGTAATGTAACCATACGTATTGCTTTTTTTTATCGGGATACTCCCGTTTTCAGGCGGCGTGTCCCCGAACACAGCTTCAATGTTCGCTCCCGATGTGAAGCATATGGTCCCATAATGCAGTACATACTTCCCAAACTGGAGTCCGCCGCAGAGCATGTTTTTTGTTCAGGGGGTCGAGTATTATGTTTTTCAGATTTAGATAGCCGTTGTATGAAAAAGTTTGGGAAGTGCTTCCCTAATGGAGAAATCTCAACAGAAGTTTTTCTATGAGAACTGCTGGTTCCTCAGTTGATCAAGGTTTTTTTTCGAACAGAGTTTGAATAGAGGGATAGGAGCTAGGGCAGGATTAGTGGTTAACTAATCGCTCTCGCTACGTCCCGTTTTTAAGATTGGAAAGGTGGGAGGGATTTTTTTTATCATCAATAATAAGTCGTGAGTACCGCAATCAAAGCCATCGACATTGACACTCGTTCACGGACCCAACTAATCTAAAAAATATATTTTATTAAAAAAAAAAATACTCACCGTTTTCAAAGTTAATAATTTCAATTTGGTTGAATTTTTGAGTTGTAATTTTGTAAATTGGCGGTAATTAAAATGGCAAATAGTCATATTTTTAAAGAAATCGAATGTATTTTTTTTATTTTGTGCTCATAGTTTATATATTTTTATTCAAATAAGTAATTAATATTTTATTACATTAAAAATATGATTTTTCGTGGTCTCAACACCTTGACAACCTGTACTGTATGTCCAATGTACAACTAGTACATATTACGTATTTCTGAAATGATAAGTGTCGGTTGCGAGTGCAACAGTGCGTATATACTGAAACTACTGAAGCCGTCAATCGATGCATGCCTTTGCCTCTATCCACCACTCTTGCAGTGGCGTACAAACATATTGAGAGCATTCATTATTTTTGTGGTATAATACCGTCCTATTGGGCTGATTTGGAAGACGTCTATCATCCAATTATTACCTCATTAAATTTGAATCGTTTAAATTTTGTGCATTCACTCATGTTTTGTCTCTAACGACCCGGGTTTCGCCTTTCAGTATCTGCATGCGTTCAAGTGCACGAATAGACTTGAACTGACGTTTAGTAAATAAGTGTATCGTGTTTATATGGACCCATTAGAGGTGAAGTGAGCCTAGTGATATTTTAGAAAAAAATAAGTTAAATGCGCTGTAACATTTTACGCGTCTTAAAGTATCATAAAAGTGAAGTAACTTCAGTTATTACATATTGCAATTGGGGTATCCAATCCCGGAGCCTTTTTGTGAACCCTATAGTAAATATCCAATTTGTCCAAAATATCTCCGTTACTCGTTTTCTTTAGCCCACCGAGAAATTTTACAATCTCAAAACCCTATAGTGACTAACCGATTTGTCCAAAATATCTAAGTGACTCGTTTTTTTAGCTCTTCCAAATTCAAAACTCTATAAATTTTCGGGATTTGCTAAAACTTTCTCAATCCCGAAATCCCGAGATCGCAACATTACCAATCCCGGTATTTCGGGATCTCAAAATTGGACGGGATCCCGGGATTGGATGCCCTAATTGCAATAGTGCTATCTCCATAAAATATAAATATTCAATCCACAAAAACACCAAGTAATGACGTGAATGTATGTACTTAATTAAAATTCCAATAATAAAGTTTTTCCAGTTTACTAGTTGGGTCACTTCAAGACATGAATTTACTTTAAGAATGATTTGATTTAAATGACGTCAAATTAACTGGGGAAATATTTACTTTACCAAATAGTCTTGGCATGTTTTTTAAAATTAAATGTGATTATTGTTAAAATGTTAAACATGTTAAAATGTAAAACAAATGTTAAAATGTAAAACACGGGGATGCCTACACATTTAAATGGTGGATAATTTCAAGAATCATATTTATTTTGATTGAACGGTTCAAATTTAATGTTGGAATTCCACCAAGCACCTTCCGTCGAAATATTAAATTATCCTTATATTTTCATCAGGATCTTTTTCTCATTTAAATTACAAATCATTCTTTAAAACATTCTTAACGTTTTTTGGTATATTTTTTTTTGTCTGGAAGAACTCAGTTGGGTACGTTGGTTATACCATTTTGTCAAAAAAAGTATGAATTTGTTTAGACAATTATTATTAGTGCTTAAAAGACAGTACCTGTCTACAGGGCCGGCTCGTAGCACACATGCGCCGCAGTAAGATTTTAGCACTATCCACTGATTTATTTCTAGTTTTGAGAGGCAGGCACCGAAGGCATATCGCATACAGGCGCAGAAATCCTCGAGCCGGCCCTGCCTGTCTATTTATTTTAAACTCTTATTTGTGTTAGATCGGCAATAATGTATCTATAGTATGAAATAATAATTATCTATGTAACATAAAATATCGATGCATGAGGCTTTATCCTAAAAGCTATTTTTTTTTCATTTTCTGTTTACTCAGAACTATCAATGTGTTACTTGCCACTTTCTGTCAGAGCAGTGACGATATATAACCTTTTTTTTGGTTTAAAATGGTGATGGCTTTTACCTGGGGTAAGCATGTATACACCGTGAAAATCAAAGCTCTGAAGAAAATTTGTAGCCATGTTAAAAAATAAAACACTTTTTTGTACTTATTTCACGTTCATTACGAACAGAATCAGTTTCACAAATCACGAACATTTTCAACTAAAACAGGGCTATTTATACAAAACTAAGTATAAAAACAATGATGTAACAAACAAATTATACAACATACGAATACGTGTCACTAAACTGATTAATAATTAAATGTTTAAGTCCTCTTACAAATATAGTCGGCATAGTGTAGGATTACCATCCCTGACCAGATTTTAAGAGCTTTAACCGAACTCCGCTTGGATTTCATTCGAGACCAGATTTTTGTATTACATTATGATTCGCTCAAAATCTATTTATTGTAGACTGAAGATCGGACCTTTTAAAAAAAATCAGGACTTAAAACCAACTGCGACCGGTTTTCCTATTTTAGCCCCTGGTTACCCTAGCTTAGTGTCACTGGTTTATATATTATATCCTTTTCACCAAGTATTGACAGTGGTCATCTTAAAATTAATACATTTACGTATTGCATACGTTACGCTATACGTTAAAAACGTTAGTACACAGCGCACAATATGGAGGGAACGCTACTGATCTCAGGCCTTCTATTCTCAATTATTCTACTCTGCTTTATCCGTTCAAACGAAGATTGCTTCAAAGCTTTAACCGTTATATCTTGTTATCATTTCAGCGTACCGTTTCGTCATTGTATGCAGGAATTGACCGAAAGCCAATTAATTGATTGCATATATTGTGCCGTGGAGCTTCGTTTCTTAAATATTTTATAATTGGCATTGGAAGTCTTTGATATCTGCATGTGCATTTATAAAATTTGCCATTACTTAACAGATGTGTTCTGGTGTATTCGTTGATAAAATTAATCGAGAATATAATATAAAGAAGTGTCAAACATTTTTCTAAGAAGAACATTCTTACTAAAAAAGTACGTTGTTTTATAACGAGTCTGACTACCTTAAATACCGCAACGTAGACTTCAACTTCACAGTTCTAGATATTTTATTTAAACGATCAAAATGCAAACTCTAATTATGTAGAACTGTTTGTGTTGGTTCGATCACTTTTTCAATTGTCTATTCGCAACGCAAAATCCAGTGCATTTAAATCAATAATGTTAACACAATTATTTTCACTACGAAGGTAAGCCAAATACTTTTTATAGTGTATTTCTCTACAAGCTGCATGCACTCGCTCTCGAATTGTGGTGGTTTGATGAATTTCAACATACAGATTTGCCTAAATAAGGGCACGTTGCAACCCCTTTCACGGCGAATTCACGTAGACTGCACCCGTAATCCGGTGCAATATCTATACAACGAGCGTGGCTTAACTTGATCGAAAGCTAACCAACTTTGCATTGAATTGAAACTTGTCAACAAATTGGATTACACCTGTAAACACATTAATTTAATTACTATGTTGTTACACACTTCGTTTTATGAACTGAGACCAAGACAATGTTAATTAAATACGTATAATTAATCTTTCGCATCTAACAAATTAAAAAAAAGCAAATTATTAAGTTCCACACAATAGTTTAGATATCTATAGTTTAGATTTCTGTACATGGAAGGTATACTACACTGCCAATTTTGGCATAAATAAGATGTCGACATAGTGACATGTTTGTTAGGTTATTGTTATGTTAGAAAAACACCTTAAATATTATAGTGCAAATATTCTAAATACAATACACCGTAAAAGAATACCAGTGCATTTGTAACACAAAATTCATAAAGAAGCTCTCCCAACCACCATAGTGAAAACCTTCCTACCATGTAGAGATTTACAACTATACTTTAACGAATTCTTTTCTCTTTTTTAACCTTGTATCAATCGCCTAGTTCATAAGTCAGACAACTTAAAATCTAAATTCAAGTTCAATAAATATGCAGTTGTGTAAAAGTTTGCTTTATATCTGGTATAGTTATCAAATAATTAAGTTCTAAAGAATCAAACAAAATGTCGGTATTGTCTAGGTCAGTGGAGGGGAACCTGCGGCCTCTTGGCTATTGTGATACGACCTTTTGACTTGATCAAAATATTCACTTGATCGAAAAATTATACACAAGCGTTTGGAAAAAGAGCGCAATCAACCCATTATATGTTCGACAGACGAAATAAAGAGGGGTGTCAACGTTTTCTTTACTGCGACCGTATGTTGAATCAGATAAATGAATGTGGCCTTTGGTAAGGTTCGCCACCCCTGAACTAGACGATCAATATACCATTTAAGTTCCGGTTGGATTAAATCATTACAAATATACATTGAAAAAAACAGTCGCCATTTCACGTCAGACCATTTTGCTTCGTATATTTGCTTGGTTTAAACCTTTCATATGTCCACCACGGTGCGTTAAATATTGTCTGTCAACCGATAGTGTTTGTTCCTTATATAAATGTAGGTACATATTTTTTCATACGTTTAATGATTGGAATACGTACATAAATAAGCAGTCTGAAAAAATAATTTCCGTACGACGAGCACTCGTCGAAATGAAAGCGTTTGCCATTTCACTCGCTTTGGCTGGAAATCCGCGGGAAATTCGACCGTTAATTGAAAAGTAAAAAACAAATAAAGTACGGCACGGCGCATCGGTTTTTTAAATTTATTTTCTTCAGCATGTGTTACACTTCCGTTTAAGTACAGGTATATCTATGGGTTTTTGAACTGCATAGAGTTTTTAAATGAGCATCACTTTTCCATTACCGTTGAAAGGTTTCTTCGTGATTAAATTTTACGGTAGTAAAAATTAAACAAATAAACATTCTAATCAAACCATCAACATTTTACTGCTTCTGTTTGCTTCCCGATGTTTATTGGCATTAAATCTAGCAATTTGTTTCGAGAATGAGACAGGATTTCTCATTCGTAATCGAGAACTGGATCGAGCTTTAAAATTCCAACGGGACACTGAACAAAACAAGACGATAATAACGAACGAAAGAATCCATAAGATTCTATAACACGTAAGACGTGTCAGACATTAATAGCGATGAAAGCGATTTATTTCAGTCCCTCATAAACGTTCATGTATGTTACCAGGAAGGAAGCGATTTATAGTATTACCTTTTTTCTGAATTAAAAAAACATAATATCTATAAATAATATTTTAAAGATTTTTTTCATTGGGTTTTCATTATTATTCTTTTTACATTATTTTTAATACTACAATGTTGTATTTTTTTTTTAAAACATTGTTTTTTTAATTTAGAGAACCAATCTTCAATTTTCATATATCTATCTATATATATAAAAATCTCGTGTCACGGTGTTTGTCTCCAAACTCCTCCGAAACGGCTTGACCGATTTTTATGATTTTTTTTATGTATATTTGCCAGATATGAGAATCAAATGTAAACTATATTTCATCCCGCTAGGTGAAAGGTGTCCCGATCCAGAATTTTTTTTTCAATATTCCTGACAATTCGTCGTTCCAATTTCAAACAATTGAAATGGACGTCTTTAAATTCAAATTTTCTGGTTTAGAACTGAAGCATCGTAATAATATTGAGAGAACTTTATTTGAAAGTTTGCATTGCTACGACGTTTTTTAAATAATTATAGTGCTGGGAAAAGATTTTTTGGAGCTGATTTGACAGATTTTGATCAGTGACGTCATTGAGTCGATTATTGGAGGTATGGTTATATTTTGCATTTGGCCTTGAAAATATTTTAAATTTCTTACTTGCTATTAGGAATATTCTGATGACAGTATGGATATTTTATAGATCTGTATTTCGACATTTATTTTAAAATCTTCTACTACGAAGAATAATTGTTAGCAAACTTAAACATTATTCCAAAAATTCAATAATTTACCAAATTTCTGCTACTGTGAAACATGGTTGTTAGCAAACTTAAACATCATTCCAAAAATTAAATAATTTACGTGGTCTATTTCTGCTACTACGAAAAATGATTGTTAGCAAACTAAAACATTATTCCAAAACTAAAGTAAATTACTAGGTCTATGCGTGTAGAATTACAATATGATGCATCCGCTGAACGTTTCAAAAAACAATTGTTAGATATTGGTAATGAAAAATAGAAATCGATGAATCCACACATTACCACCAAGCTTCTGTAAAATTAGAGGAACCGTAAGCGGATTGATGCACAAAGTTTTCCCAAATATCGCACAGAATTACAAAAATCATCAGTGGCTTAGTGAATGTGTTATATTAGCAGTCAAAAACAACGATTCAGGATTCCAAACGAAATACCAGGCAAAGAAACAACGTATAAGTCCATCGATACTATAAATTGATCAAGACGAAGTTGTCAATTATCCAACTGAATTCTTAAACTCACTTGATTTGCCAGTCATGCTACCGCACGTTTTAACACTGAAAATTGGCGTACCTATTATTCTTTTCCGAAATATAAATCCACCACGACTTTGCAACGGTACCAGGCTTTCAGTGAAAAATTAATGAACAGTATCATCTAAGCTTCAATTTTAAATGGAAAATTTAAAGAAAACGATGTACTGTACCAAGCATTCTAATAATTTCGACAGATAGGCCATTAGAATTTAAATGTTTGCAGTTTCCGGTGCGACTCGCATTTGGACAATCTCTGTGTGTGGACTAAATTTTAAAAATCCATGCTTCACACATGGACAGCTGTATTTGGCCTGCTCACGCGTTGAAAAACCTTAAGATCTATTCATATACGCACCAGACAAAAAAACAAAATATATCCAAAAGCACTTCAATAAACATAATTAAAACACAAACACTTTCTTTCTTTGAGTGGCATTGCAACGCATGCCGGGTCAGCTAGTATTCTATAAATTTAGAACGTATCTACCGTGTAAAAAAGAGATCTCGTATTATGACTAGTTGAACCTGAACCTGGTTAGATTTCGCTTAAAGTGTTTAAATTTAAGGTATCCACAAAAGAATCAAATTTGAATCGTTCAAATTTTGTACATTCGCACAAATTTTTTCACTAATGACTCGGGTTTCGCCTTTTAGCATCTTCAGGTGTTCAAGTGCACGGATGAACTTGAGCGAATGTACAAAATTTGAACGATTAGAATCAAATGTAGTTTATTCTTGTGCTATACCGCAATACTAATACTTATATTTTTCTACAGACGGAGATTGCAAAAAGACTGAACGCCATAATAGCACAGATTCTTCCATTCCTAAGCCAGGAGCATCAGCAGCAGGTCGCAACAGCTGTTGAGAGAGCAAAGCAAGTCACCATGACTGAGCTCAATGCAATTATTGGGGTAAGTGCCAACATTAAATATTTTCAGATTTTTTTAATCAAAATAAGGTAAACGTTCTTAACATAGTTCTACAGTCTCAAATGGAGTTCCTTGACAACCCTTGTACTCGACAATGTATCCATCATCATCCGGTACCATTTCCTTCTATCCTTACCTAAGCGAATTCTTAAACGTAAAAGCGCTAAGCGTTTAAATAAATTTAATGAATTTAATACAAAAAGACACGGCTTTTGAGAATAAACTCTAGTGTGCAAAAAGAAAAGAAGATTGTTCAATCCTCTATGGTTAGCCGCCTGTGTGGTCGAGTGTTCAACGTTGTTGGCTTCGGCTACGGAGGGCCCGGGTTCAAATCCCGGTACGGACAGTTTTAATAAATTGATTTTTCAATTGATTTATGAATTTTTGTTCAAAGGCATGGGTGTATGTGATGTCTTGAATTCCCCCCTTTCACTCATCCTATCCTATGAACAGGGCGTATCGAGGGCGACTAGCTTACCACTAATCCTGTCCTAGCCCTATCCTTCTATCTCTACTCTCTTTGGAAAAAGAGAGGTTGAGCAACTGAGTAACAAACAGTTCTCGTAGAAACACTTCTGTTGAGATAAACTCCATTAGGAGTCCATATGCTCCACATTGGGAGCGGAAATGGTTTAAAAAAAATCCTCTATGACTCGCTCAAAGACGCTAGTTTATTTAAAAAAAAAAAATACGTTTGGATTTTTATTATTGTATCAAGTGGGCTCCCGTTTAGCATTAGACACTTGTTATTCGAATGAATTCGTGTAATTCAAAAATAGGTCATTTCATCAATCGTGTTATACGAGGGCTGAGATTACGTTGATTTCAAACAAGCATTTACTGTATTTCTAGTCAAACACATCTTTCATATCTAGAGTAAGATATATTCATCTGAAAAGTGTGCAAAATATGTCATTTACAACCCTTTTTTATATTCAATGTGTCCTCTATACTTTTAAAAATCGTCCTCAGTTATTTTCGCATTGTTAGTTGTGTTGAATTCCAGTTTTCAATTTAACACATTCTTTCTTTGTCCAATAAAAAAAATGGTTTGTTCGACACAGTAACATAATAATTGTACGCTGACTCGGCTCTGCATCTCGTTTCCCGCGCTCCCTCAGTGGTGTTTTTTTTCCCGCCCATCATTCAGTAATTGAACAAACATCGATTTTAATTGACGTAGCCGCCGCCCCGGGCGCATTCGTTTTTGCAGTGGTTGATTAGTGTTCAGACATTAAACTTGCGCGACTTATTTTAATTCACGCTTTCACTTGCCGAATTCGAATGATTGGCAGCAGAACACGTGGAATAGATTAGAAGAAATCCTTAACCCTTTGAAAAGTGAATTAATGTTTACTAAATTAGGTTTATTTTTTTATATTTCAATTATTTTTAGTATTTTTTTGGATAAGGATCAATCTGGAAAGAAAACGAATTATTATTTCAAGAATTAAATATATTTTTGAAGCTATTAATTACTTGAATTTTGCGTCTAGATCTTTTTCTCTCTAACCTGTGTTCATGTGACGCTCTACATACGTCGATTCCAAGAAGGGATCGACGCCAAATATAATTTTACGCCATTTTACGCAAATATAATTATGGGTACCGATTTGTTTACAAAAATTAACCTTTTTATAAAATCTTTTATTCATTTGTGTTTAGTATAAATAAGTAATACAAAATATGAGAATGGCGAAAGATAATAGATGACAAGATACTTTTACGTACAGGTAGGGCGATACCCATCAAAGGGTTAAACATCAAAGCAGCAGTCACCAACCTTTCGAACCTCACGGACCGCTACAACTACAATTTTGAAACCCGTTGATCTCAACATGTTTTTTTTTAAATCTGTACAGCCATATAAAATAACGATTAAAAAGCTACATATTTATTATGAGATGATAATTAAGCTTTTTGATTATAACAAATTGAGAAGTGTGACGTTTGCTCTGCTGCATGTTTCAAATAAGTAAATATTTTTTTGTCTACAAACGTCTTTTTGTCACTGCAACGAATCCGTTTAATCAGTTTAAAGATTTTTACTGTCAATTCTTGTCGAAAAATCATTGTAAAATTGTAATAATTCCATATTATTTATTAAGATCAAGACCGGTTTACCAAGACTTTATCCTTTTCGCCAGCAATGGCTTTAAACTCAATGATACATTTATTTATTATATAAACACGAAACATTTATTTACTAAGCGTCAGTTCAAGTTCATCCGTGCACTTGAACGCCTGAAGATGCCGAAAGGCGAAACCCGTGTCGTTAGTGACAAAATTTGTGTGAATGTACACAATTTGAACGACTCAAATTTAATATTGAAATTCCACCAAGCATGCACCTTCAGTCGAAATCTTAAATTATATATGATTAATAATAATAGGATACAAATTATAAATGAACAACACTTATCAACAATAAAAATGCTAAAGACCTTTTACAAATAAATACTACTAAACAAAAAGTATACATACTGTGAATAAAAGACAAGTGGTATTTTCGTGTTCGATGCATTATAATATTCTACACGTATTAAAGTATCGTTAAATGAAGTGAGCTTAGTATTTTTTTCATCCTAAAATAATACGACCAAAAAACAAAACATAGCGGTACTTAATGTCAACATATTTATTGTACATTTAACCGTATTTGTTCTTTGCAGTTGCATGTTAGTCTCGTCTAACAAACAGCGTCCGCCATTTGCAATAAAGCAATGAAAAAAATCACCACACCGACGAAACGGCCGGTAAAAACCTGGCCGGTAGCATGGAAGAGCCAGCCCCCACAAAATAAACCCCGTCCCCGCTTATATTAATTCGATTGCCGCTATGCAATGCACTGATGGGTGATTTACATTTTTTGCGCGAATACACCCTTGCATATTTTCATTTAGTTATTTTTCTCGTAATTCGGTTGAATGACACTGAGATAAATATTCTATAATACAGGGTTTGCCAAACTTTTTCTGAAATGGAACACTTTACTAATCGCACAACGTTAGATAAAACACAATATAAATAAAATCTTATTCAAACAATTATTTATATAGTGATTTTAAATACTGCTTTAATGACTGTAATTATTTTGAGTAATTGAATTGTAAATCTTCTTGATATCAGTCACAATACGGTTAAGCTGAATTCTTATATCTCAGGGGTTCTTAACTAACCCCTTGCTGTTACGGGCGCATCTGGGAAAACACGATTTCAGTAATATGTGATATTAATTACTGTATTTTTACTCAGTCATAATTATTAATCGGTAAATTATTAATTTATATGCCAATCAAGATAAAATACAATAAAGTGTACAACAATATATTACAAAATAGCAACGCACAATTATTGCAATCTTTGAAAATGCATTTTACTTACTAATTTCCGAAAATTTGGAATGTTAAATGATTATCTGAATCGTAAACAATTATCATTTTTTTTTTATTATATACTTTTTTCGGGCACATGAAAATCGCTCCGTGCACAGGGCCACAGGGTGAAGAAACCCTGTTATATCTGGTGTTTCGTCGAACCTATACTTGCACTGTCTTCGTTGCGGCATAATCATTAAAATCCTTCTTCGCATAGATCGGTTGTAGAAAACGAAAGTAATCCAATACTAGCATGACACATTAGGGCAGCGGTCACCAAACTACGGGCTGGATCCGGCCCGCCGAAGATTTTCATCCGGCCCGCGAAAAGTTCTGGGTTTTTGCATAGAAATTATTCATATAAGAAATATATTTTTTCATGATTTAGTTGCGAATTCACGACAACTATTTCTTTCAAATCATCAATTGGGATACGAATATCTGGTAGAAATGTCCAAATAATATCCCAAATCAAAAATATTCAGTTTTATTTCGATTGCTCCAATATAATTATTTCAAAAAAAAGGAAACTAGATGTTAAGTGTCGTCTATTTTATGAGCAGTGGCAAAGCCCCCTATAGTAAGACTAAGACTACTATGGCAGTGGTCAATTCGATATTTTTTGTGCCAAACAAATAAAAATGCATGTCTTATTTGCAACGCAACGGTATCTTTTTTAAAGAATAAAATTTTAAACGACACTACACTACAAGACATGGGACGAGATAATTTCCAGAAAATTATTGAAAGAAAAAACCGGAGGAAAACGTCAACAATCAACAAAAAATATGCTTGTTTTCAGTAATATAAATTTACGCCCGAGTCAAGAAAGTTTTCGAGCTTGTCAAATTACGGCTGAATAAGGAAAACCATTTATTAATGAATCTTCAAGCGAGAAATAGGTTGAAGACGATATTTAAAAGTCATTTTTACGATAAATAAGAAAAATCTTATTATCCCAAACTTTAAAAAATGTTATGAAAATAATATCATTTTTTAGTAGCCCATATTTATGTGATTAAACATTAAAAAAATATATAAATTCGACCACGAATAACTGATTTACACATTAAAAACTACTTGCATGTTGGTACCTCAAAATTGAAAAAAAAATTGCAAATTTCGCACTAATTACAATCTATACATTACATATTAAATTAGATTTTAAGACATATACGTACTTCTCTCAATTGCTTTAATTCTTATTAAATAAATGTTACAGTTTCACATATTGTATGGATTGATGTTTTTTTGTCAGAGGATATTTTTACCCTCTGATAATGGAGGTCTACCAAGTAAATGCCAAATCAAACAAACAATTGGAAATTTATTTTCTTAGTTACAGGAGAGTGCTTAATTTTTTTTTAAATATAATACATGTTGATTGTTAATATTACTTAAATTAGCTTACATAATCAGTTTCCACTGCTTCTAAAACTGCTAAGTTTTATCCAAAGCACCCTCACGCCAATATGTGCCCACCTGTAAAAGTCAATAGTGTCCACCTGTAATAGTTAAAAATAAAGCTCTTTGTTTGGTTTCCAATTTACATGACTGGTGAAATCATACCGTAAGCTATTGTGCTATTGTGGAGTGCTATTGCGAATGTTTTTTTTTTTTATTTATTTCGATAAATCGGAAGGTGGTGATAGCGCTTTGTGAAATCATCAAATGTAAATTTTCGGTGTTCGATTTGTCAAATATATTCATGAAATTTTTAAACGACTGTTATTTTTTTTAATAAAAAAATGTGACATAAACTTTTTTAAGAAATTTGTTGTCATTGTAAAGTATCTCAACAGCATGTGTTAAATTATAACTAATCAGTCGCCCTGCAACTCTTTTCAGAGAAGGGTTAAGACAAGACAGAAAGAAAACTAATCGATGTTTCATCATCTGATTTAAAAAAATATGCATGGGGTGATATGGACGAGTTTAATCCCTTGACGTCCGAAATTTCGTCCGATATCGATTGATTGTTCATTTAAATTATCACTTTATAAATGCGCCCATTGCGTGATTAAATCCGCTCTATCAGCGTTCAGATCTCCAAATAAAACCTATGACAAACAATCAATCGTTTTATTAGCTTCTATGCAAAAGGCCTGTCTGCCCGTTATATTTTCATTTCTTTCTGCCACCCTCCGAAACGGAACAGCCGTAAAGAAAGAGAAAAATAAAACGAGAGTGATTGTTTAATTGCCAGCTGTTTTCCTCGTCTCATCTTTTTATCTTTACATCCCTTACCATATAATAAATATATATATATACCGAGATTGTAAGCAACTTTTAATTAATTATTATATTTTGTTTCTACATACCTAATTATATACATGTTAATGCTGTTAGTAAACTGCCTGTACTGAGATTCGAACCTGTGAACTCCGTAACAGAAGCCAACGACGATGATCACGCTATTAGCTAACCGGCAGTCCTGTCCCTATCCTCCTATCCACAATGGATAGTCTGTCTTCGAAAAAAGACGTTGTGCAATTGAGCTGCATGTAATTTTCGTTGAAACGTATTGAGATAAAATTAATTTCTCTATGCTCCACATTCGTAGCGAATATGGTAATATTTTTTTGTTATACTGGTATTTAATATGAAATACTGAAATACCAGAATTGATAAATAAGTCCGATATTGCAATCCCTATTTGTGATGCCAATATTCTCTACCGAGCGTACACTAGGAAGATTAGCTAACTGATAGTTCTTTCCTAGCTTGTTTTTTACATAGTCGAAATTCTATATTGCTATCCTGGAGCAACAGTGGGATAAGTCGAAAATATATGTTTCGAGTTTATTGAAGGTTTGTGTTGTACTTAAATGGTAAATAATGGTTTTATATAGTTTCTTTTGCGGTTTATGATGTAAGATAATATGTAGTAGGATTTTGTATACTATTTATTATGTATATCCAGTTATTTTACTAATCTCGCTGATGTTTTACAGGGCAGTATCAATAATTGTAAATACAATGCAAGATTTTTATTTTAAATGGGGCATGTAATTTTTTAATTAAAATGTTTCAAAAATTATAAGGGTTTATCTTGCAGCAATCGATTGGCATGCATATCTTCGACATTTTTCACTTTATCTACCTGTTGCTTTATGGTAGCGATATTTAGAGCTAATACGTTCCACATTGGGAGCAGACATTTATGTAAAAAATCCGGCTAAACATACAATAAACCGGGATTGCAGTCCCTGAATATAGTCCAAGTCACTGTGTGGTATGTGGTATGCAGAAGAGTTATCCGCCAGCTGCCAATGCATTGTGGTTAATTATTGTATAGCTTACTATGGCCAACTCGACGATAGCTGTAGCCGTAGATCAAAGAGTTTTGCGTAAGTGAATACTAGTAATGTGGATTTATAGTTGTGTCAACCCCACACCATCCCCGACTACGCAACACGGCAGGGTGTTATTCAAGTCAAACTTGTAATGCTTCGCGTGCTGAGTTCAGTCAGAGAAGGGCGAACTGTAATTGGGTCGGTAACTCCCCAACGTGAATAACTCTATACATGTCATAATATCTTTTCACCAAGAGTTTACTGTAAACTCTACTGTTACTCAACAAGTTTTTAAAAAAATCATTCTCCAAAACTAAACCCTTTGTATGTTGACGGTATGGTAACAATATTAGTTAGGACTAGTGGTTTTATAAAATAAAATTAAACTCTACAGCTTTGTTATTCCACTTTTTGTGCTACAACTTATCACACGTGTTTCGCCTCTGAGGAGCATCATCCAACAGACCAGGGTTTCCCAAACTTATTCTTTGATGGAACACTTCACAACTCCGGAAATTTCAACGGAACACTTAGCTTAATTTTTGGGATGGGTAATTCGTAATAGCTTTTTTATTATTAAAATATCACATACGAATTAATAAATCTCTTAGGGGGGTATACTAGTGTAGAAATTTAAAAAAAATCGATTCTTCCTATTTTATATTTTTCTAATGTTTAGACATTTGAGAGTATGTTTTCAAAGTGAATTTTTCAAAATTTTAATTATTTACCGAGTTACAGCGATTTTGGTGACGCAGCAACTAAGCTGGTCCGACCGGAACAAATTGAAATTCAAAACTTTAAACGCGTTTTTCTCGAAACTACTTTTTTCAAGTTGGCGTGCATAATATCTCAAGTTCTACCAAACCGATTTATTTGAAATTTTGTGTAAACTTTTTCTATACATCCTTCTATGGCCCGTAGCAGATTTGAATTTGATTTTTTTTTTCAAACGGGTTTTTCTCCGAGGTACGGGCGATAGCGACATTTTTATTAATTGAGAATCCGTTAAACTTTTTGGTTGGAATTTGGAATCATGTACGCCATGATACCCCTTTTTTGGACCCCTCCCATTACCAGCCGATAACTTTTCGAGTTTTGAATTTATTTAATTTTTTTAAATTTGTTATGTATTTTTAAAATATAAATAAACGAATGTTAAAAAAATGGATGGTAAAAATTGTCTTTGTTTATTTTTTACAAAACTCGAAAAAACACCCGAAATTAATTTACACCTGTTAGCAAACCTCTTCGATCATTTACTTTTGCCTAAATCTCTTTTTTAATGATTGCATTTTCACAGTTTTTTTACGCTATGGCATATATTTTTTCATGGAAATAGTAATAGTTTCAAGCCTGCATAGCAGAAAGTTGTCATTTGCTTTAAAACTGCATACACCGTGGCCGTTTTAGAATTGATTGTATGCCTACTGAGATTTGATGTCTTAGAAAGGATTGCAGAAAAAAAATCGCGAAATAAAGTCTTGTAGAATTTTCAATCAATTGAATATAATGATCGTACAACCATTGTTTATTTGTTATTTGGTAACACTATTTATCTAATGAAATATGCTTAACCATTTTTTCTTGTTTTGTACTGTATTGCGTTTGGAAATCTATTTCGGTCCACTTCAATATTTATTTTGAAGGGTCAAAGAAAACTCATACAACGTACTGTTGGCCTTTAATGAATTTGATGATTTTGGGTGTGATAAAATAATCCTTCATTCTCGGCGATAGAAATTTGGCACAATTTTTGTTGTCGTATTCAATTTATATTCAAAACCTCCTCTTTTACCTAGATAGATGTGGAGACAGACCATCACTCGCTTTTCAATATGAAGTAGAAAATGTTTAAATGTGTTGCAGCGTATAAAACCATTCAAAATTTTTGTGGAAAATCCACTTTGGCCTGCGGAACACCTAGTCTGGCTTCGCGGAACATAGATTGGGAAACCGTGCAACAGACTATTGCAACTTTTACGAATTAACTAAACATAATTGATTCAAATCTTATGTCAATGTCTTAATCAATTTTTATAGTTTATTCTCAAACTTTGCGATAGTCCGTCTGATGATCCTTATCAAAGAGGCAAAACACTTGTAACAAGTTGTTGCACAAAAAAATGGAATAACAAAGTTATCGAGCTTAATTTTATATTAAAAATGAACTTCCACAAAGTTACCGTCGAATCTATCAAAGATATTAGTAGTTTTATATTTCATTCACGATAAAACAATACCCCGTATTCCACACGACAGAGTAAAAAGAAACTATAGTCACTATTATTGCTTTCGTATTGCTTTGTAAAAAATGTTTTTAGTCGAATCATATTTGCTCAGTTTATGTGGAAAGAAAAGTGGGTCTATAAAAGTATCAATAAAGGTAATTAATCTTTTTGATTCATGTTGGGAAACAAGTCGTTAAAATCATTTTAGTGATTCAAGATTTTTCTATATCCTGTGTTGTTTATTTATGGGCAAGTTGTGGGATGCGAGGTATTGCTTTATCAAGAGCGACTAAATGAATTTATATGATATCGACACGAGCCATTGTTTCTGTTTTACAATTTAAAAAAATGCCAGTTCTATTTTTTTTTGTAAAAAGAATTCTTAAAAAAATTATACAATTGTGAAATTAGTGAAAAACGATTCTTTTATTTACAATAATGCTCTTCCACCAGAAAATGGTAAGTAATTATTGAATATTAATTGAACAATCATCGTTCGATTCTCTTTGATTGGCGTACAGTCACAGACATTGTCAGTCACGACTTATGACCCGAGAAATGAGAAAAGCTCGACAAGGAAATTCACACCCACACCTTTAACAATAGGGAAACCGATAAATATACAGAACCATACTAATAAACTCACACACACTTAAGCAAAGTACACCGAACTCACATTTCCAAAGGAGTCGATATTCTACATACACTACTGTCAAATACTATTGAAATAATTCGTGTATGTATACAGATATGTCCACACACATTCGAACGTGAGATGCAAGCAGGGATTTAAATCTCGGTACGGTTTTTCATATTCCTGGTTTTCGCAAATATAATCCTCCGAACGGCATTGTTTTCCGTTCGCGTAATTAAATTGTAGTGTTTGTTGCGAGCGTATTTACATTCTATTGTTTTTAGATTAATTTTGATTTAAGGATCAATTAAGATTGTTTTGATGATTTTGAATTCTAAAATGTGTACATACTACCTTATCAAAGCTGATCCGCCCTTTCTGTGGAAATACAATGAGCAATATATGATGTACGTCGAATGCGTTTCAATTATATCTTACTAGCTGTAAGCCCGTTGCCCAGCAACGGGAGATTTTTGCTGCATTGTGTTTGATTTTATTTAGTTTAATTTAATTTAATTTAATTTTATTTTATTTTAATTTATTTTATTTTATTTTATTTTATTTTATTCAAAAAAGTGGAGACTGGAAGGTTTGAAATGTGGTCGGACAGACATTATCGGCCATTAATATATAGAATAGCTGTAAGCCCGTTGCCCAGCAACGTGAGATTTTGGTTGCATTGTGTTTGATTTTATTTTATTTTATTTTATTTTATTTTATTTTATTTTATTTTATTTTATTTTATTTTATTTTATTTTATTTTATTTTATTTTATATTATTTTATTTTATTTTATTTTATTTTATTTTATTTTATTTTATTTTATTTTATTTTATTTTATTTTATTTTATTTTATTTTATTTTATTTTATATTATTTTATTTTATTTTATTTAAAAAAGTGGAGCTGGGAGGTCGAGGACACCTTACAGACCCTCATACGGACCTTATCGGCTATTATTTTTGGAATAATGTTTAAATTTGCTAACAACCATTTTTCGTAGTAGCAGAAATTTCGTAAATTATTGATTTTTTGGAATAATGTTTAAGTTTGCTAACAACCATTTTTCGTAGTAGCAGAAATTTCGTAAATTATTGAATTTTTGGAATAAAGTTTATGTTTGCTAACAACCATTTTTCGTAGTAGCAGAAATTACGTAAATTATTTAATTTTTGGAATAATGTTAAAGTTTGCTAACAATCATCTTTCGTAGTAGCAGAAATTTTGTAAATTATTTAATTTTTGGAATAATGTTTAAGTTTGCCAACAATTATTTTTCGGATTTTAAATTATTTAACAATTATTTCCAATAAAAATCAAAAGATCAAATCCAATTTTTCAATAAAAAATCAGTTGCACATTTTGTCCAAGTGTATGAAAAAAGCAAAATATTAAATTTGAATATTCTTAATGTATTAAAGAATTCTAACAGATTTTCAAGGTCAGACGTGAAAAGATTCATCATTATGATTCAATTGATCAAATCCGCTCCAAAAAATATTAGTCTCACATCGACTCACACGATCAAACGATTCATTTCGATAGCCCTATAATCATAGTTTGCAATAGTCGAATTAAAGTCTTTGATTATTCGAATATTATGATCTATGATGATACTATACTTTAGCTCTACACCAAGAAATATCGAATTTTCAAACGTGGCGATATCAGAACATTCACGTGCTGTTTAAAATAAGCCGCTTCCATTGGATAGAACAAAATTTCAAAAATGTGCTGTCCAAAATAAATCGTCATCATTGGTCTGTACCTTATTACTGCGGACGTTTTACAAACATTATCGGCTATTAATGTTAAGATACTTATTTAACACTTTGACTGTGAAGTTCGTACAGCGAAATCAATGTTTCTTATCGTATATGGCCCGGAATCCGGATACATCTTAAAATAGTTATAATTAAACACAACCACAGCGTCGTTGGAAACCCATAACAACATCACTAGCACATTCCATCGGGTAATTACTTGTGCGATATTTAAAAAAAAATGGTACTGTCTGTGTTTCTCAACCTCTTTGGGCCCGTGGCCCCTTTTGAGTGTCTTTATTTTTCTTTGCCCCCCATATGTTTTGTCTTATAATAAAAATTCGAATTTCAAGAAATTCCCAGGAATTTGTGGACCTTTTTTGTGAAGGAATTTGCGGATTTGCCGAAATAATCAGCGTGGTACCTTTTTTTAGTTCTTCCGAGGATTTCAAATACAACATCGCGGATTTCCTCAAATAACCAGCGTGGGACCTTTTTTTAGCTCTTGCCTGAATTTCGAATCCAAATCATTGAAATAGGGATTTCGGAAAATTTGCTCGTGGCCTGTGCTGTGATTTGGCGGTACAAAACAAAAAAAAACTCTGTGCCCTCCTAGGAGGCTACAGGGCTCCCGGTTGAGAAACCTTGATTTAGTGTGTATCGATGTAAATATTGACCATAATATATTATGAAAAAATCGTTAATATTTAAATGCACAGTGAACGTGTTCAATAAAGTAAACGATTTTTGCAGTGTCTTATAGTTGTCAACTTTTCTTATTCTTCCATTATTCCTCGTCTTTTATTTTGTATTCAAACGATCTACCAATACTCAGCGTGTCTGTAAAAAGGCTTTAATTTTATTTACTTTAATCTGTTCGTGACCAGGAGCTATCACTGCAAGTCCGTTTCTGTTTAAATCCTGAATTCATCTTTCCTGTTCCAATATTATGTTTTTTCGTTATATGTGACGACAAATATTTTATAGAATTTGATAAATGGATCTTGAACCAAATTTTCCACCACACCTGTATTACAGAAGCAAGAATATAATCACAGTGAGAAATTTAAATGGTTTTTGTCAGTTCCGTTGTGTGCAGGATCGTGGAAAAAATCACAGCCTTATCTAAATAATCCCGAGTACCTCTGGACTTCGAAACGGTATTGATTCCGAGACTTTTATCCCTTGATACACACATTTTTGAAGTATCTCATCCACGTGCCGCAAATCCGAAAAGAGTGTAGGTTTTTTGTGGATGATAGTATACATATTTGATGTGTTGCTGTTTATTAAAAGATATATTCAAGCATTCATGGGAAACTTTATTTTGTGAAAAGTTTTTCTCATTCTTGCTAAGTCGCTAAAGTTGTCGTCGATACAAAAGTAATAATAATTTGATCTGTATGGTTTGGTTTGTATGCAATACATAATATAAGTGAATATTTATTTGTTGACGCGAGAATCTAATTTTGAATGTGAATTTGTGTTTAACGAAATTATTGATCACTTTTAAGGTGTTCATTGTCGAAAACTTAGAAAGTTGGCGGAAAAGCATTATATCTTCTCATATATAAAAATGAATGTTTGTTTGATCGTATTTCATGCGTTGCCACACCGCTCATACGATTGCAATGCAATTTTGACAAAAATTTTGCTTGCACTTCCGGGAAGGTTATAGGCATTTAATTACTAAAATTAACTTACAGTAGGTTTTATATATATAATAAAAATGTTTGTATGTCTGCCATACAGCTCAGTTTGACATCGTGTGCCTGCACTTGCGCGAAGTTTATAGTACAATTAACTTACAGTAGGTGGCGCGTGTGTCGTACCATAGAAATTGGCAGCAAACGTCAAACAGACAGAAAATATAAACACTGTTTCTTTGAGTGGCATTGCTACGCTATGTATAAAAAAAACACTGCACTTATTCCTCAATTATTTACAAGGAAGTAAAAATCTGCCCAGTGACAATATTTTCTTGCCCATATGAAATACAGGTAATATTTTTTTTTTGCATGCTCATTTTTTTGATACTTGTTGGCTTATTATTTCCTGTATTCATATGAAAACTGTGACCAGTTTCAAAACATTCTTAAGACCATTTTGTGTTTTCTACAATGATTACATTTTGTTGCATGGCACGCCTTAGTTCTGTGAGTTTTTCGTTGTGTTTTTTGCGATAGAAAAAGGAAAAAAAAAAACGCTGCTCTAAACAATCCCTCGAGGGTCGCTCGAGTCTAGATACACGACTGAACCGCTATCCTTCCAGGGCTGCTCAATTGCTATTATTTCGAATCACGCGAATTTCGTAACAAATATCGCATGATCATTTATCATCAGATAACGGTCATATATTCCCAATAAATGTGATATTCTTTCCGTGGTTCAGTGTAAGAAACATTTATCTAAGGACTTATAATACTTGTGTGAATGTACATAATTTTAACGATTCAAATTGTATGTTGAAATTCCATCTAGCACCTTCAGTCGAAATCTTAAATTATACCATGAATAGTATTCAAATATATGCATTGTTACAACATTGTGTGAATATATCACCGTAAGTTAATATTCACAGAATAGCACACCTCTTACTAGTTTACCTAAACTTAAAGCCTTTATTATCTCATATAGATCTTCCAGATCACGAGAAATTAATTCAAAACTTAAATCTTATTAAAGTATATTTGCTTCATAATAAATTCAAACACAAGTTGCCGATACACTTACATATACGATATATGATTATATTTCTCATGATGCGTAGGTTAAATTTTTTTTATTGTCTCTTTGCTGACTGCTTACATATTGGAACATCCAGTTTTGGGGATCGTGCTTTATATAGGCGGTAAGAGGAAAATAAAATACACGTAAATGCAAAATGTACTAATTTAAAACATGGATTGTGACTGTCATATTATAACACTGCATTAATACTTACAAAAAATAATGAAATTCAAACATTATTTGATCACATACATCTCAAGGTATAATCCAGGGGCTCCCAACAATGTTCCCTCTAAGGCAAGAGGTTAGCTACGCGGAAATTTCAAAGGCTGCGCGGACCGATCACATATTAATTGTCTTGTAGTGCGCGCCAACCCGGAATGAGTGCGCGGGGGCTTACTGACTCCTGACGCGGCCGCGCACGCTCGCAGCTTAGAAGGAACGTTGGTTCCCAATGGTTCAGAATAATTCCTCCCCTCCCCAAGATAGTCTTATTCAAAAGGTATATTCGAAATTATATACATATAAATACGTTATGTTAAACTCTCCTCCTAAACTCCTTTAACCCGTAATATGTAGGTATTCATGTTGATAATATTGTATATTTATTGAGATGATTTTTTAATTACTAAAGCTACTGAGGTATTGAAAAATGTCGTACACGTGATGAAATTTTGTAGAAGAAAATGTGAAATCATTTTATTCAATAACTATCTCAAAACCATTGAAAATACGTGGAATAATCTAAGTTATTTTATATTATTCATTGAAAATCAAGTTATCTAGTTGTAGTACTAGGTGGTGATATTTAAGCAAAACGCTCGTCAAATTTTTTACTACTGGTGCGGTGTTACTTAAGTGATTATTTAAAATCCAGTGTATGTCGAAGTGATATTCGTATACATATTTTTCCACTGATATTTATTTTTGAAATATCAATATTATTGAAAAGGCATGTTAAGGGTTCGATGGTTGCCGAATTCAACATAGTTAAAAAATACTTTGCTTATCGCCTTACAACGCGGATCTGTCGACATAATCGTTGCAATATTAAAGACATTGATATAATTTGAAACATCACAAGTATCTATAAAATAGGTCTGATAATCAATCATTAGATTCTTAAGCACAGAAGACCGCGGTTGACCGATCTACGACAAAATGTGGCATAATGATTGAACGTATTTGTAATGTCAAAATGTCGTTTAAAAGCACCGAATTCCAACCCTATTGGGTTAAATGTCTCTGTTTGCAGGGTGAGCGAGTTTCGCACGCGTACCTACCCAGTCCTCCAGACTAGCGCCACCTCTCTCCCCCGCTGACGGTGGCGAATTGCCACCTCGCCGGTGGGCTCCCCCTTAGCACTCTGCATCGCTAATTTCAAATTCGGCCGCATGCCGAGCGAATACTGAGTTCTGCGCGCTAATAACGCCGCCTGAACGAATACACAATTTCCCTCCAACTTGTATTTTTTTTATGACCATCGACAGTTTAACCTTTTGCCAACGTTTTTATACTACAAATATAATATGTATGGCATACCAAATATTATATTTACCAAAGATTTCAATTCCTGGTAGTGTTCAATTTTGTATTTAAACGTTAAATGAATTTAACAGGTAGCGAAAAAAATAATAAAAACTATTGAAAACTTATCACAATTTACAACTTGCGATTATAAACCGATTTGTGGCTTCAGGGGGACTCCAAAACCACCAAAAAGTAAACATCTAACACGAAAATTCTCATTAGATTTTAATATAATATGTTAACATTTGTAACCAAATATTGACTGTTTACATCAGGGGTCACCAAACTTTTTGAGAAGCGGGCCGGGTTGAACTTTTTAAAAACTAAGGGGGCCGGAAGACAAATAAATTCTTATTGGACTCCAACCAGAATATTATTTAATTTGATGTGGTTACATGATAATTAGAATGTAAACAAATGTTTGCCCTTCTTAGAATTTCAGTAAATGAGAATATTTTTGAGTAAACGAACATCTGGTCGTCTCGCCTCCAATTTCTATCCAACTTCCTTCACTTTGAGTCCCCTACCAGATAGTATGACAATTGATGATTTGAAATAAGTAGTTGTCGTGAATTCAAAACTAAATCATGAAAATGTATATTTCTTATATGAATAATTTCTATGCCAAACTCCAGAACTTTTCGCGGGCCGTAGTTTGGTGACCGCTGGTTTACATCATTTACCCGCTTTCTATAACAACGGTGGCTGTTATTATTGAAATAAATTCAAATTACGCCACATAAATATATTATTTAAGTATTTTTTACGCATTAGTTTAATTTATTATTATTCTCACAGCGTACACATATCCTTGACAATTATTATTATTTTACAATATTTCCTAGATCTAAAATTTATACACTGATACTAATAAATAATATTTATTTCGTATGAGTTCACTTCCATCTCCTTAAAAATTCTGCAAACTCATTTTTTATTCACTCGTATTGTTTTAGCCGTCTCTGTATTCGGTTTCACCCAATAAAAAAACAAACCCACACGCTCTCATTGCTAGAAACGTGACACGTTTGCAAAATTCCAATGAAATAAAAGAGAATTTCGATCATCCTGATACAGCATCATTATTCCATGCAACATTTACGTTTTTATAAGGAATTTATCTGCGAAGTACGCTTAAGTATTTATCCATAAACATATTATTATCACTAGTCAATCCTCTCTCCGCACTAATGTCACTTTAGACCCCCATTTCAGCCCCTTAAGGTCAATGAAACGTAACTCGATTTTTGGCGTTTTTGAGTAACATTTGGCACTGGATATAAAGTAACATATTACATAAACTGTCAAAGAGACATATCAATAGGAGCAGTGAATACAAAAATATTTCAATACGCTTCTTCTGAAAACAATTTTATAAAACACATTTACAAAATCATCCTTTAAAATAATATAAAAATAATTTGCACCCGTTCTTGAAGATAAAATATTTTTTTATGTAATACGATTTTCTATGTGGTTACTTCTTCCTTTGTAAACTAGATTCATTCACTTGTACGTTTTTTCAAAGCTGTAAGTGGGGGTATCCCACCGGTCCCCTTTGCTCCCTCACGTCGACCGACAAACGAAAGCTTGAGTAGTAATCCCGGACCGCATCTATAGAACTCGTACAAATAAACCTAATCAATCCTAATTTGGGGGGCGAGAGGGACCTCCCGCCTACGGTGTAGAAAAAAAATCTTATCAGTGGAAAGTGTTGCCAGTTATTTGCCGACAAATTTACAACTAGCTAATTTTATAAGTTTATTTGATGTTAACCCCTGACTCAATACTTAAGCCCGGACAGAATCGAAAGAAAAAATACGGTTATATTTTGGCCCGACGTTCGAATTGACACTGGATAAATGAGACTATTTATTGATTTTTATTGAAATGAAATTGACTAAATCTTAAATACACTCGTTACTGAATTGATGACGCATTCTTCGAATAGAAAATATTATTTGAATCACATAATCGATATTACTTTGCTATAAACATATGTATCTTCCGCTATGTCGAAATCTAGGTGGCTCAAAATAATAATTTATTATTCCACGTTTCATTCAAATTGAAATTTTGATTTCTGTAGCGTGAAACACGTGTAACTAACTAATCGCTCTTGCTATGCCCCGTTTTTAGAATAGGATGGGTGGCAGAGGGGAATTCAATACATCACATACATCCATGCCTTCGAATAGAATTTCATAAATCGATTGAAACATCGATTTATAAAACCTCCGTGACCGAAGCCAACGACGTAGACCATCGACCACGCAGATGGCATATCCATATATTAATTTTCGCCTAGGTACACAATATTGCGGGGACTATTTTATACAGAATTATATACCAAAAAACACTTAAACTCACTGACTGAATTCAAAAAAATTGTGTGACATTAAAAACCCATTTGGATTTGACTACACGTTTCTTAGATAAACGTATATTATAATAGCGTATGTGCGAATTAATTTTAAGATTTTATTGGAATATTTACCATGGTGCTTTACCCAATCTAGATAACTCGGTAGAGAAGAGCTGTGAAGAAGCATTAAAGATTATATTTATATATTCGAATATAATGTGCCGTTTGAATCGATTATAACATGTCGGGTCCTATGATGTTGACTTCCGTGCCGGATTTCACGGGTTCGAGTCCCAGTACGAACAGAATTTTTTGGTTCGATTTCTATTCAAAGGCAGGGTGTTTGGGATGTCTTAATTTCCCTCCCACCGTTCATATCCTTCAATAGCTGGGCGTAGCGAGATCGATTAGTCAACCACTAGTCATGTTCGAGTAACACACAGTTAACGTAGAAACAAATCTGTTGAGAAACCTCCATTAGGATACCATATGATCCACATTGGGAGCGGACGTGGATTTTTTCTTTTTAAAATATGCCGTACCCAGCTGAAAGTAGTCACATATATCTGCATTCAACAGCGACTCACACCAGGTGGCTGTTGCACGATAGACTGATATGAGTATTTTGATAGTTAATTAGTGACACATACAATTTTGTAAATAGTGAGAGTTATATTGTTTCAGTGTTACATTCATTCGAAGATCGTATGTCAAATATTCGAATATCGAATGCCAAACCTTGAATGATGTCCGTCTTCGAATATTCGGAAAAATTTAAGCTTACAGTTTGTTTTTATTCTAAATATAAAAAGTGAGTAAAAGGGTGTAAAGTGAGATTACTCAAATTGATGTGTGTAATATTTTAAATAATAATTTGGGTGATAATCAATATTTGATTTCGTGCACATACCTACCAATTGTCCGGATGAAACAATTAATATCAATTCAAATAAAATTGTCATGTATTATTAAGCATTTTATCAGTTTTTCATATATAATAATAACTCGGTTTATCGCAATGAGGAATGTAGGTTGCCGAAATCAATCTGTCGTATCATCAATAGTATTTTCATTTATAATGCTTTCGATGGAGACGGAGGTGACTTTGTGAAAGTTCATTTTAATATAAAATAATTTAGATTATTCCACGTATTGTGCTACAAACTGTGACACGTGTTTCGCCTCTTTCAGAGGCATTCTCGGACAGAATACTTTCACAATTGCTTGCTTAAGTACGAATGATTTTAATTTTACTGTTCTGATGTAAAACAAAATCATTCATACTTAAGTAAACACTTGTGAAAGTAGTCTGTCCAAGAATGCCTCTGAATGAGGCGAAACACGTGTCACAGCTTGTAGCACAACACGTGGAATAATCTAAGTTATTTTATATTTTCATTTATACTCAAATATTCGTATTCCGTACTGACGTATGTCAAATAAACTGCGATGACGTGTCAATCGGGGATTCGATCTCCTTATTGGATAACGATTTCCTAGAGCTTTACTATTCGGAGATCGGCATATGTAACGCATCAATATATACCTAATCAATTTTGTGTTTTAATATATTAATTTTGCAAATAGAGCATGCCACTGCATTACTTACTCAGTGAAAATGATTATTTGATGAATAAATCTGCATAATTTATCGTTTTGCAATTTAGCAATTCATCACGCCATTACCATATATATTTCAAATTAAATACATTGCAGAGCGCACCAATTATAATACTGGTTTACATACAGATATTACCGTGGAAATGTGTAAATTTCTTGTATGCCACTGCGTTAACCTAAAGGTTACGGCGCTTGGCGACGGACTGGGGTTTGAGATGCTGGGGGTGTCGAATAGATTCCGGACGTGACCGAACTGGAGAGATCTCTCAACTTGTTTCCCCGTCTCCCGGCGCTGTCGGCTTTTGCGGCCCGTGTAAATGATGTGCGCGTAGCAGACGCTTGTGCGGAGCGGCGTAGCGCCCTACGAAGCGTAGATGTACGCTTCTGCGATCGCAGGCGTTCGAGAGCTGAATTCGTAAACGAGAGCAGTCACAAACTTGAGGATCCAGTACAATTATTTTAATTCACTTAAACGATCCATATATATACATATATATAAATATATTATAATCTTTGGAGTACTTAATACAAACGTGATCAACGCGTCTTCAATGAATAATCTATTTAGGTTGTCGGTGTATGTTCATTGCAATCATTTAACAAAACATTGGTCAATATTCATGAAATGTATAGCGTCTCTAAATAAATTTTGATATTGACCATTTATAAAATGATTTTATTTTTTTACAATGATATCCAATAAAAACACACGAATACGATAGTAAATAAAAAACCTGAATGCATTTTTTCACTTTTTTATGTAATTTTGAGATAATAATACATTTTTTTTTTATTCCACATTTTCTTTACAAAATATCAAACATTGCAGACATGACCAAAATCGGCCCTGGTCTTAAATAAAATGTGGTATTTAATGCATCAATAATTGAGATTGAACACATTAAGAGTAATTAAAATGAACTCATTAAATAATTTTAATTTAAATAAATCTTCAAATTTGTTTTCAGCAAAGTTCTTTAATGGCAGCTGATCCGTATTGCATAATGCTTATACAATTAATAACATGCACCGTCCGTTTTCTACCTCTATGTGCTGTTGTTTATAGACAGACATTTTCAATTGGTCTCAATCAGGGCTGTGCAGTCTGGTGATGAAAAAAAAGATGACTCTGGCTTTAAAAAAAACCGATCGCGACTCGTTTTTTTTTTAATATTTCCATTCAACTGACGCATCAAATCACTTACTAGAATAGATTATAGTAGATTTCACATATCAATATGATGAATAGACTAATAATTTTTCAATATCTTTAAATTATTTTTCTCCGGTTTTTCTGACACCATCTCCACATTCGGAAAACACTCAACTCCCGATTCCGACTCCACAGCCCTGGCTATAATATGGCATACGCAGTGCATGTACATGTTTTTTTGCTGTTGTATGGTATCATTAAATATTACTTAGTAATTGCATTCCATATTAAATATGTAGAGGAAAACCATAGTACCAACACTATCATGTATCGCGAACGGTTTCCTGAATATCCACTCGAGCTGAAGATGGGCACGCTGTCCGCAAGTAGTAGGCACTAGGTTGAAGTTGGCTGCGGTTTGCGCATTCGGGTTGAACGCGCGGGAAATTCTCCGCGGTCATTTCCGGTCTAGGGACGTTCTCAAGTACGCGTGCACCAGCGCGACGCCAAAGCTCAGAAGATGTTCACGCCAGACTTGAAAGGCATCTCGGTGTATATTTAGTATGCCATAACGCCGAGCTACAGTAGAGTGGAAGCTTGCAACTTGGTGTGGTTTAAATTTTCATGAGAGGTAAAATACGATATAGTTTTGCTTCAAGCGTTCGTTAGTTTATCATAAACCTTTTTTGTACACGTAATAAGAATTAAATGAATTTTTACACCTTAACACGTCAACTGCGTTTTAATAGGGATTTTGATACGTGTTGTGTGGAATAATGTATTCATTTAGCCAAAACTCACTTCATAAAATCGAATAACTTGAACACCGGCTATTTATCAAACTGGCTATCATCTTATAAAATTCTATAATATCCTCAAATAAAATATTTCGATGTTTGGGAAAAACCTGATAACTGATTTTTGAAACGCTGTTGCAAACATACTCATAAAAGATTAGAGTGGGAAATTAGATATTAATTGAAATAAAAATCTTTCAAGAAAACTTGGATTTTTTCAATGCATTTTAATATTCCCTGGATGTTAAAAGTTATCAATAATTAACAATTAATAAAAAAAGTAATCGCATATTTAAATTAAAAAATATTTAATGAATACAACAATTTGTTAATTCTACTCACTAGTTCATTATTAGCTGTTAAAAATTGTGTCAAAGGTAAAACTATTTATTTTTGAAATGTGGATACATGCTTAGACATATTTGTAATGATATTTATAAAGATATAATTCATTTGTGTTCTTTAGAGACATTTTAAAATACAAAACTGAATTTTCGCACGGCACGTGAAACATTCTTGCGCAGACTGTACATACATTCCAATATATATTGTATAGTATATATTTGCACAATTCCTTAAAACTGATGTAAAATCCATAAAAATAGAAATAATCGAAAATGTGTTATTAATATTTTTGTTTTCGTTAACTTATTTCATACATTAATTAATATTTGTTTGAATTGCCCTCCTGTAAATTAAATAATTTTCAGTTATCAAATTATGCCCAAACATCAACGAATATATTATTTTGTTTTTAGTGAACCTATTATATTTGTAATAAATATATGTTTTTGAAAAATACTTGTACTGATTTGATTCTTGATTTTATAAACTCTTAAAAGTTTAAAGAAACTAACATAATTAAATTAATAATAAAAATAATAAAACATTTTTAGTACTTATTCCACATAAAATTTATTAGATCAGGACCGGTTTCGCTCATCGCGAGCATTATCAACTGATAAGAAAAATACATAAACAGTGATATTTATACAAATTTAAATTGAAATAAAAGGTGTAAGCAACTATTAACAATTTAAAGGATTAACAAATTACATTATAATTACACAAGATTAAAATGCTTAACACCCATAACAATTAAAAAATCATCATCAAAGAATAATAAATCTAAGTGGCAAACGATGTCAATTATGAACACAATTAAAATTTGGGAAATTTTTAAGCAAAGTAAATATCCTAATGATGATTTGGTGTTTTTCCCGCTTCCAATCAATGATGTACAAGCAACAAAATCAGCAGTAATGAAGAATCAAAATTGAGTTTGGAAAAACCAGTAGAGCTCTACTGGTTTTTTCAAACTCATTTTAATTTTGTGTAATTATAATGTAATTTGCTAATCCTTTAAATTGTTATTAGTTGCTTACACCTTTTATTTCAATTTAAATTTGTATAAATATCACTGTTTATGTATTTTTCTTATCAGTTGATAATGCTCGCGATGAGCGAAACCGGTCCTGATCTAATAAATTTTATGTGGAATAAGTACTAAAAATGTTTTATTATTTTTATTATAATGCCATTCCACCAAGTATTGACAGTGAACACCTTAAAAGTGATAATTAAATTAATTTTACGTACACATTTCAAGGGGTTCAAAATAAACTGAGCGATCATTTCTTTTGCTTCTTTGAACACAAATTCGAAAAATACGCTTACATCTTACAAATATAATTGAGTTCTAAATATTATGGATTTATATAAGAACTCGGTCGATATTCTATTCAGCCAATAAAAAATCGGTGGCTAAATATCAAAAGTATAAATAGTAAATGACGTAATATAGCAAATCTGTTATCTATAATAATATAATCAGTTTTTTAGGTGTTTTATAAAATAAGTATAAAGACATAAACACAGTCTTTAGTATTCCACATTTATTTAATTTATGTTAAGGAGCGTTTTCGCCCATCACGAGTATTTTCATGTTTTATTTTATTGAACCCTTTCCCACCAAGTATTGACCGTGAACATCTTGTGTCAAAAGTGATTACGACATACAACAAACTCGGGATCAGTTTTTTCTTTTTCTCATCAGTAAAACTTTTGCTGGTCTAAAAATATTGTATACTTTTAACCATGCCTACTCCTCGTGTGGAGCATATGGACTTCTAATGGAGTTTATCTCAACAGAAGTTTTTTTACGAGTAATGTTTATTCCGAAGTGAGTAGAGATATAAGTTAAGGTTCGAACAAGACAAGTGGTTAGCTTTCTGCTCTTAGGCTGGGTAAGAATAAAAAAAAACGAATCCATGCCTTTAAACAGAAATCCATAAATCGATTGAAAAATCAATTAATAAAAAAATGTCCGTACTGGAATTCGAACATGTGAGCACCGTAACCGAAAGCTGTGATGTTTTGACCACGCGAACACTTGTCCACAGAACTGGCAGTGTGTTTGTGTTTTCCTACAGCGTTAAAATTTATAGACACAATAAACAACATGATTGATTTTAAAAGAAAACGTAAAAAATATAGCCTTTTATCACTGCACCGAATACCATATCATTCACAAGTTCGTGTAGAGACGGTTGGTTGGAATTTGCCGTTACCGAGAGCGAATAGAGGCATGTCAAGAGGGTGGAATTTCACAGGGTAGACGTGGAAGCCTTACCGTTCCACGGTCGGGGAGGCTATCCCTTGCGACCCCACTTTAGTGTGGGATTCCCGAGTGTACGTGACGACGGCCGACGTACGGGGAATTTTTATGGGAATTTCCCGCTCTAAGCATCTAGGTTTAGTGCTGAAATGATAAGGTTTGTAGTGAAGATACTCCGAGAGGAAAAATGTTTTATTTATTTTCGAAAATCGTCAGGTATTCGCCGATTTAAAACATTCCGAACGAAGTATTTTCTATTATGAAATTATGGTCGCTGTAGAATTAACGATTTAACGGATTTTAAATGATGCACGTGTGTTGAAATGGTATATTATTTTATCAATTAATATTTAAGCGGCAATACTATGTCCATCATTCATAAGGGTAAATAAATGTTGGCGTGATGCCAAAATACCAATTATCCGTATAAAATTATTCATGTGAAGATGATACGTCGCTTTTTCTAACCTTATTTCAATGTAATTCTACCAAGTAAATGCCATTACGAACAATGCTTGTCGCAAATAAAAAAAAACTTGTTACTTTCGATGGATTCGGCGGTAACTTTGTGGAAGTTCATTCTAAAATAAAATATTAAATAACTTATACGTGGAATCTAAATTATTTTATATACAAAAAAAATAATATTATATTTCGATACCACTCAAGTTGTGTTAGTATTAAAATAGTCAATTTTTAAAAATAAAAACATCGTATTTACTGTAAATACTTGATGGAAAGGCTTATTATATTCAAAAAATATTTTGTACTAAATTTCACATGTATTTGAGCGAAACCGGAATCTATTTGAGATAAGTACAAAAGAGTTTTTTTTAACAATTTTTATAACTAATTAAAATATAAAATTAAATCATCGGAAATTATTTAGACTCTTTCCCGAATATTAGTTTGACGGTTGTCTCTATAAATCTAAAATCAATATTTATTTGTAAAATGAACCTCAGTTTTTATTTAAATCATCATTTTTTCTTATTAAACATACGATCAGAAAATCCATACGAAGGCTTTGGTCGTATTTAATATAATCAATCAATATATAGAGACGTTGTTACTATGTATATAATGGTTCAATGTCGAAACAGAATATGATAAAACAGAACAAGCTAAAAATTGTTATCATATTTGTTTATTAATTAAATATTAAAGAAATACATATAAATTCTTAATATGTTGGTTACTGGATTTTGTAGTTGAATCACTGCATAAGATTATTATACAATTTCAAGAAATTCATGAATATGTTCTTAAGTTATTTAAACTTATTCAAAAAGTTAAAAAACAAAAATATATAATTGTAAATATACCCTCTGTAAGTAAGTATGTGTGTATATATTTTTTTTGTTTCTATACATTATTGCATAATTACTATAAATATTGTACAGCTGTTATGAATTAATTATTATAAATAAAACAAATATAGCTACGTATTAGAAAAAGAAAATATGGGAACATTTGTAATCGGGTGGCAATAGTTGTGCAGGATTAAAAAAATCTCATAGATAAATTATGTTTGAACATGGTCTATATGCAGTGAATGCATACTAATAGTATATATTTTTAATTAATAAATAGATACAGCATAAATATTTTTTATTTTTACTTGTTCTTTTTTAACATATATAATATAATAGATTAGTTATTTACATTTTGTTATTAAATTGCAGTTTTTGATGAGCATTATTGAACTCGGAAAAAAAAACTTATATCTCTGAAGATTCTTACTTTTGCTTCTCTAAAGTCATTTTAAACTTTAAACGAGGATTTGCATATCGTTTTTACAACTGGCGATTTGTTGTTTATTTTAAACTGGCCGATTTACAATATGATCACATATTACTGCCTTATAATACATCACTAACGATAATTTGAAATCACTTCGTTATATTGTTTCGTTCCTTGCACTCAAAGGGTAACTTTCCTCAATGGAATATTTTATGCTCCATCCTCATATCGAGCGATGATTTCATTTTACCCTTATTGCAAACGCCTCGAGGGAAAAGCAAAATTAAGGTAAGATAGAAATGCATTGACTTACTTAGGGGTAAAGAGATTGATGCACTGTTCATACTGTAATTGGTATCATACACTTTCGATGGATTCGGCGGTAACTTTGTGGAAGATGCCTCTGAAAGAGGCGAAACACGTGTCACAGTTAGTAACACAATACGTGGAATAATCAAAGTTAATTTAAATTTTCTATGGTATCATACACGTTTTATTGAATGTGCTTGATTTTACAAAAAAAGGTACTAAAACAATATTTTTATTTAATAAATCCGGAGACACCTACACAGTTTCTGGTTAGTTTGGTTACGTACGTTATTTGTGTATGTATATTAGGTTAACTACAATTTTTTTTCCGCTTTTCAAAGTTTAAGTGGTTCGAGTAGTAAATGTCTTATTTAATGTTTCTTAAGTAATATAATAATATAAAAAGCCTAGTGAAAAAAGGTATTTATAATCGTTATTGAAATGAAAACTTTTGCAAGCCACTGTGAGATGTATCCGTACACCCTCTCATCGTCATCCCCTGAGAGAGTGAATGTAGCTAGCACCCCCATACCACGTGCAGTTCGAGGCGAGTCCGCTCATTATCGTTCATCTTTTATACTCGCCTCTGCTTCAGTCACCCACCAACCCTCGGTTAATTATTTGAAATGTGTCCGACGTTAACTTGTCAAAACAAATCGCAAGCGGATCATTATTTAACAGGATGGCTTCTATTTAGAAGTAATATAATATAAAAATGATATTATTTTAAATATTACCGACGTAGAGATGAAACTCGAATGGATTGCTGATTAGTGCTTATAAATAGTCTTTATTATTGTAAATGTTTTTACTATCACAGTATAGAACCTGCTTTCTGAATATAATTTTACAAATTGATTACTAGTTCTCCAAATTATATATGCATTAATGCCGATTTGACACAAACAAGAGTTAACAATAAAAATATATGGACCTTTATACCAGCATTAATAATAATGTCTATATAAGTAAACGCTTTTCTTGACATACTTTTATAATAAATGTACCAATTGAGTTATTCCAGACAAAGAATTAATATCGAAGAATAATTTTGTATACTCATTTTTTAGTTTTGTTACTTACCAACTTCTGCCAGAAAGATGAAGAAATATTGTAGATAGCTAGCTATTGCACTGTTGTCACTCTAACCTTTTTTTATTTTCCCATAATCAATACCCGAGTTATAGGTTAAAAATCTTACGATAAGGGTTCACAAGAAAATGTGCCTCAAAGAGGAAAAACACTCGTCACATCTAGTTATATATATAGTAGTATAAAAAAGTTATCATATATAAATAAAAAATAATATATCCAGTTGTTTGTTGCAGAATGTGAGATGATGTAATTATTACATTCGAGCTACATAGATAGGTACATAATGAACGTCATTGTCATAGAAATAACGACTTGTTTGTATTATTATTTAACAGAAGCACATCAGTATTGATTACCTATTAACGCCGACGAAGTAAATAATTTATTTTTGAAAGTTTCTCGGCACCATTTGGCAGTTCACGGATAAGTGTCACAAAGGGCCGGCCTGAGGATTATTCGAGCCCCACATGCGCGCGTTCTCGTGTGCCATTTCCCGCTCGGGTGTAGTCAAAGCGTTACCTCAAATCCGATACCGCGCGTTATGTGAAATGCGATGCCGGGGAATGGAAAACGCGATGCGGAATTTCCTGTGAGGATTTTCGTTTGATCCCTGCGGTGTACGGCTCCATATTGTTGCCTTTCCGAGCGTGAAAAACGACCATTGTTAGATACTCCGTGCGTGTTTTTCTGACGCCCCTCGACCTGACATTTCCATGAAAGATATCCCTGTACACAAGGTATAAATTTTTCAAACCGCTTCCAACGTGGGATATGACCCATATTATTATACAGCTATCAAAGCGGATCTATGCCCAGGTTCGGAACACAGTAATAATTTGCAAGGAACGGTTTGTAGTCGTGTAAAAATAAAGGCACTGACAATATTTTTTGGTTCGAATTTTGTATGTTATGGTAAGCGTTGTCGTTAGCAAGACATAAGCGTGAATTCTCAGCGCAGTGATAGATTTACTTCAACAATTAAAATAGCTATTGGCACACAGATTGGTCATATTATTATTATACTGCTAATCTCTCTTCGATGATGCTATGAAAAGTAGGATCGGTTTGATAATTGGTTAATAGTTCGCTAGTCGATTTATTGATGCCAGGTTTTCAGTGTATAGCACGCAGTGGCTAGGAAAGTATAGAAACACAGCATATATCCATAACGTTAGTAAGTTTTCTTTTCGTGTTCCATCACGGTGGTTATGGGAGCGAGTATTTTAGATTTTAAAAAATATATGAATTATTAAAAAGTGTGTTGGTCAACGTTCCCTCTAAGCTGCGCGCGTGCGCGGCCGCGCAGCAGTTGGGAAGCCCCCGTGCACTCATTCCGGGTTGGCGCGCACTGCAATACAGTTGCTCAATTAATATTTGATCGTTCCGCGCAGTCTCCACACAGCCTCCGCGCAGCCTTTGAAATTTCCGCGCAGCTAACCCTTCGGCTTAGAGGGAACGTTGGTGTTGGTCGGTATTGAGAAAAGCTTCGGAACAACGCTTTAGCATAGCTGTTGTAATAGCTATTTTTTTACGTAGGATAGGTTATTCTGTTAAATTTACCATTAATGTTTAAAAAAATTATTACTTACAGTAATTTTCAAATTCCTCGAAACAAACGCGATTGTATTACCGTCAGAGTGATGTTTGGTGACTTTTGATCTTGAACAGCTTTGGCTGAGTTGATTCATTCGCCGCAAGAATTTATCGAAGTTGTAGAATGGCATTATTATTACTTGTGGCGGCCCTCTCGCTTCTGCGGTTGCGGTTTCAACAGTGGGGAATTATAACGAGAAAACAATTTTAGAATTTCACATTAATGTAACAAAGTTATAAGATTTTGGCTTTTTGAGTCGTTTTAAGAGCTTATTAAAAGTCTTTTCATATACATTCTTTTCACTTAATTGGTAGAAATTTATTATATTAATGTAGCAATGTCGTACTTAATGTAAGTAATAAGTTTCACAAGGATTAAAAAACGGGTCAAAGCTAATTTGGCTTCACGCCATCGTCAGGTCGATTCAACTAGATCATAGGTTCTCAATGTTTTTCGGGTGGCGACCCCTTTTTATAAAAGCTATGTGACTAGGGGATCCCCACGGGATTGGGAACTCTACGTGAAATCGTGTATAATTTGAAAGTTTTGGCGTGTCTTTTTTTTTTTAGCTCACCGAGTAATTTAAAATGGCGACCCCCCATGTTGGGAACCCGTGAACTAGATAGAAAAAGAAACATACGGAGCTGTGGAGTCGGACAACTGCGGCTTTAAATAATAAAAAAACTGACTGACCCAAAATTGATTTTTTCAAATATTATATGTATACCATCAGATCATTCTAGTAGATTTCACCAATGATGACTAAAATAGTTAATAATTTCAATATCTTTAAATTATTTTTAGCTTATATATCATTAAATAGTCTTGTCTTATCATATTTCCTAATAACATATTTAGTTCACTGAACATCGTCAATTTGATGGGTCATTAATATGATGCAATATTTTTTCATACCTTCTCGAAAGGCTTGGGTTCTAATCTGCAAATCATTCAATCTTCATTATAATCCAGTGAAGAGTTCGATGATGGGTTCAAAGTGGACTGCATTCAATGTGTAGTCCTCTTCTGTATAGTCCGCTTTACGCCAGTTTCTGAAATAGTTTATTGTTATATTAAAATTTATAATTTTGTTATGCTATAACATGTGACACGTGTTTCGCTTCATTGAGGATCGTCTTCAGTATAAATTTAGACATTGCTTCAAGTCATGTGAAAAACAGTATCGAAGTTCTGCTTTAAATCTTTATTTATATTTAATTGATATTTTTCTCGTTATTCACCGTTAGACAATTTTACAAAATTTAAAAATTGCTTCGAGTCCAAACAATAAATAAAACTTATGTCTTTATTCTTTATAAGTGCCTACGCGTTCTTTTGTTAAAGTAAAGCTTTTTATTTGAATAAAGGGAAGAAAAAAAAACTACGAATCTCCCTTCCACTTTCTCCTAAAAGTTCATAAATATTCACCTAGCTTTCGTCTTAGCGTGTTTTTGCGTATTTTTAAATTTGCAAATGTATTCATCCGCGAGGCTATGCTTCGCCCCAACTTCCCCTACCAATTTTTCTTCCAGGGAAGTTTCAATAAATTATTATTTATCATTAAAAAAATATTATTTAATACGATCCAGTTCAAACATATTTTAACTGTTTTGTTTTTGTAGCATAACAATGTAACATAACGAATCTTTATAAAACCTGAAGGACCTGTCGGTAATACACTTTTGATTCCAAAACTTCAGACACCAGTTGTCTATAGATTAGGCCAGTGTCTGCCAAACTTTTTTACTTCGCGGCACACCGGTGAATGGGATTTGTTCCGCGGCACACCAAATAAAAATGTTTTAAAAAACGGAAACATAGAAAATGTGTCGAGTCGACACTTTATATGTATGTATGTAAATGCGAACGTGACAAATATTTATTTGAATACGTAGGTGTTGATTTAAAATTGAAGAAAATTTAAATGAATGTGCATTATTTAAAATGAAAATTTTTGAGGCGTCTTCCTCCGCGGCACACCGGAGACTTCTTGCGGCACAGTAGTGTGCCGCGGCACACAGTTTGGCAGACACTAGATTAGGCGAATCTGAAACGTCTTAGTAATCTTTGTTAAAAAAAGACCTACTATTATCGAGAAGCTGAAGTACTCGTTTTAGGTGCATTATGAGTACCGTGGACGAAACCAATAGGCTACGGACACACTTGCAAGAGGTGAAAAAATATAAAATTGGCTTTGTGAAAAAAAAAAATATTTTGGTGGATGTTGAATGCACGTGTGGCATGACTTAATATTTTGTCGGCAGTGCTTTTGAGCTTCGGCGTGTCATTCCATATAATGTCTCAATATATTGTGTTTTTACATTATGTGCGTATGGATTTTCAAAAACTTTAATAACAGTTACATATTTACCGTATTGTTATATTGTAGGACAATTTCTATTTATTTTTGCAAAATTAAATTTAAAAAACTTGACAATTCCTGGATACATAGCAGAACGGCCCAGCTTCTGTCTGGGTGAATCAATTCTTTAGGCCAGGATTTAACACAATGGGGTGCGCTGTGCGGGCACATTGTAAGCTATGGCTCGGGGGGCGCCGGTTCAACCCCAAACTCTCCATCTCAATTTTTCATCGTTTTCGCGCGAAATCGGGCGAGCGAAGGTTTCCCGTTACGTGTTATGTCTGCCATCCCCTACCGAGTAACTGTAACGCAATTCACGAGAACCTCGCTATTGTCATTAAAATAAATATCGAAGATATAGGGACGAATATTATGTTAGAATTTACATACTTTTTTCATATCACTTCAGCGTATTTAAATATACTGTTGTTTATTTCAAGTGTACATATGAATTTCAATACAGCAACGCTACTATCGATTTGTAGTTGCATCATAATCTCTAAGCGCTCGAGCTATCCGTTGTTGGTTTCTACGGGTTCGAATCCACGTACGGAATATTTTATAAATTGACATTTCAATCGATTTATGAAGTTCAAAAGCGTGAATGTCTGCGGTAATGATTTCATCCCTTTCCCAACCATCCGATCAAACCAAACAACCTTTCTTGAGATGCTAGATCATGATTGGAGAGCCTATGTGCTCCGTATTTGTTGGAACACTTCTAAAAACACTTTTATATGAAGATAATATCTTCTTCCATCAATATGGATACTTATTTATTGTGTGTTTGGTCAAGCTCAACCTATTTTTATTGCCGTGGTTTTTATTTATATTAAGATAAAAAAAATCTTCTTCTTTTCTGGCGCTACAGTCCGGGGTGAACCTTGGCCGCCTCGATTAGTCTCCTCCACTCCAATCGGTCCTTCGCCTTTCTACGCCGGTCGCTGACCTCCACCACTATCAAGTCCTGTGACACCCATCCATCCAGCGAAGTCGCGGTCTGCCAACGCTCGGAACAGCGTAGATAATGTGAGACATTTTGTAAATATACACTCACTCGTGCGTTATTTATGTCCGGTCCAGCGTATGCGTTGATTTTTAACACATCTGACAATGCCTGGTTCACCGTAGAGCTAAGATAAAAAATATTTTTACAGAAGTTCTCATTTTATTTATTTATCTGTATCGGACCAAGAATATGACGAGTAACTTCGTTTCTTGTCCTACGTATAACGGGCGGTGGTGGGACAATCAAATATTATCTTGTATTTTCTCCAAATTCCTTTCTCGGTTCCTCTTTAGATTAAACTCTACCGCCACGGCGAATTCTCAGTATACAAATACTTAAACTAAATAAGTCACATTTTAGTTTCGTTCTGCCCTTTTCATTTTTAAGCACCATAGTGCATGTTTGAAAGATATGTTTTGTGGCGCTCTGTATCGGGCCAATAATATAAGGGGTAAATTCGTGGTCGTTTTAACGTTATGCAAGGCGGCCGCGAAAGTGCGGCTGCATACACACGGCAGGTGGTAGTGGATTGATAAAAATTTGTGTATATTCCCAAAAATCACCATTACATTTTTTTAAATTATCCTTATTTCTCACTAGAAGTCTGTTGAAAGTATTTTTTTTAATACTACATAAATATCGACATCTTACTTAACACTTCGTACGGTGCCATATGTTTTTTCACTTGGTTCTTTAAGGGCCAGCAACACGGAAGTATTTCATAGCATCGTATGGGAAGTGTTAATATTGTCAAGATCCTTCGATACGGGTTTTACATCGGTAATCGTCAAATCTAAAGTCTTCGTTACCGGGTAGTAATCCTTTGCCTTATTTCCTCAAAAAGCGCCTCTCTGAAATTAATGTAGGTAGCTCACATTTCGTTGATATTTTTTTACTCCCCCGCTTTATTACTCGCAGTCAAAAATTGCTAATACGATGAAAATTGCGAAAAATATTCCATGCATAAAAGCAAAAGAATTTCACAGATTTTCAAAATATTTTGACTCCATAATAATTCGCTACCCAAAATAGAGCACTAAAAATGGGATCTCGTTTTTATGATTTCTGTATTTTTCTTATTATAATTTGACGCCGAAGGGCTTAATTTTATTCACGAATAGCATGTGACATTTTTTCGTCTCCCTAGTACAGAGTTTCCTTAACTATTTCTAAACTATGGAACACTTAGAAAATCTGGAAATTTGAATGGAACACTGCTTTTTTTAGTTTGGGTAATTCCTAATTGTTAAAATCAAACAATTGTGTTGTTAAAACATTTTGAAGGACTCTTCAAATCAGAATCACTGATTAAATCAATTACATTTTTAAGCCCTTGAGTTTACGCCTACTAGTTCAGCGGTCACAGAAAATGGATTCTGAACCCTGTAGCCATCCTTACTAGTTATCGAAACATATTGCAAAAGAGGTGTTTTTAAGTAATGAAGGTGTTCGCGGAACACCTATTCAGGTTCCGTGGAACACCGGTGTTCCGCGGAACATAGATTGGGAAACCCAGCTATAACCTAGTATAATAAACTGATATCGGTCGCGTGATGTAAATATTTTTCTTTTACGTGCGGAAAAATTATCTACGATCATCCAAAATCTTAATAGTTACTGAACGATTTCCGCACCTCCGACCTCTAGAGGTTCTTCCCTGTTTGACTGCACCTATATTCCAACTGAACCATTTGTAATAGAAAATTTAAATTAACTTTGATTATTCCACGTATTGTGTAACTAACTGTGACACGTGTTTCGCCTCTTTCAGAGGCATCTTCAGACTTACTATCGCAAAGTTTGCTTAAGTAATGAAGCAAGATTGATTCTAACATTTTAAAATTATAAAATTACAAAATGGATTGGGTTTTTTTTCCTTTTAAGAGGAGCAAGGAGGGGGGTGTAGAATCGAAATAAAGCAAACAGATAATGATGCTAATTTTACTAATGAGTTGTAAACAATCAGAATGGGATTTTTCCTTTTTAATGGAAGCAAAGAGGGGATTATAAAATGCAAACAAATTTAATCATACTACTAATGACGTTAAACATTACAAACTATTAAAACTAATGAGCTACAATCAATCATCTAGGTTTGTGATTACTCTATTAATTGGAAACAATTTTAGTAACGGGGAACCGCCTGTGCTATTAAGAATATTATTTAATAATATTTCTTTTTTGTTAAGAGTTTTATTAATTTCTAAAAATTCTAAGCTATTCATCTTTAAACCCTTTTTATTTACTCGGTGGAGTATTTCTAAATTACAAATCTGATTAAAATTATGATTATTATGATGAATAGCTTAGAATTTTTAGAAATTAATAAAACTCTTAACAAAAAAGAAATATTATTAAATAATATTCTTAATAGCACAGGCGGTTCCCCGTTACTAAAATTGTTTCCAATTAATAGAGTAATCACAAACCTAGATGATTGATTGTAGCTCATTAGTTTTAATAGTTTGTAATGTTTAACGTCATTAGTAGTATGATTAAATTTGTTTGCATTTTATAATCCCCTCTTTGCTTCCATTAAAAAGGAAAAATCCCATTCTGATTGTTTACAACTCATTAGTAAAATTAGCATCATTATCTGTTTGCTTTATTTCGATTCTACACCCCCCTCCTTGCTCCTCTTAAAAGGAAAAAAAACCCAATCCATTTTGTAATTTTATAATTTTAAAATGTTAGAATCAATCTTGCTTCATTACTTAAGCAAACTTTGCGATAGTAAGTCTGAAGATGCCTCTGAAAGAGGCGAAACACGTGTCACAGTTAGTTACACAATACGTGGAATAATCAAAGTTAATTTAAATTTTCTATTAAAATGAACTTCCACAAAGTTACCGCCGAAACCATCGAAAGAACCATTTGTAAATCGTCGAATGTCCCCTATTGGGAGCCACAATAAATAATTGATTCACTTTTAAGGCGTTCACTGTTAATTATTGGCGGAAGAAGATGATGTTCCACAATGGAACTCTTTTTCTAATAATTGCTTCTTGTTAACTTACTAGTTAAAACTAGTTGATGCTAAGTTTTTTTATTATTATTAATAATTCACACAGTTACCGTTGGATTCATTGAAAATATGCTTACTATTCAATCGTGGATTTACTGTCAATTTACTGTCACTACCACTATTATTTTTATTTGGCTTAGTATAAATCGCCTTTGTTGTCGAGTGGTCAACGTCGTTGGCTTCGGCTACGGAGGACACGGGTTCGAATCCCAGTACGGACAGTTTTATAAATTGATTTTTCAATCGATTTATGAATTTCTGTCCGAAGACATGGATGTATGTGATGTCTTGAATTCCCCCCTCCCACCCATACTATCCTATGAACGGGGCGTATTGAGAGCGATTAGCTAACCACTAGTCCTGTCCTAGCCCTATCCTTCTATTCCTACTCTCTTTGGAAACAGAGAGGTTGAGCAACTGAGTAACAAGCAGTTCTCGTAGAAATACTTCTGTTGAGATAAACTCCATTAGTTGTCCATGTGCTCCACATTGGGAGCGGACATGGTAAAAAAAATAAATAGCCCCTTTTTAATACAGTGGAACCTAACCTCTCATAACGAGCAATTCGCATAACGAGCAAAACAGATTGTGAACAAAATGCTCCCCTGAGGCGACTTTTCGCAAAGCGAGTGACGCAGAGTTTTGGAAAGATCACTTTCACATCGTTGCTTGACTTGAGATGATTGACAAGATGTGGGAAGGGGTTACCAAGAAAACCCTCATTTCAGCTTGGAAGAATTTTTGCCAAGGAGCGTCGTCGAATGTGATTTTGAAACAGTACCTGTGAAGTCTACAGTCAACGAGATTGTATCTTTGGCCAATACCATGGGACTGGAGGTGGATAACGACGATATTGATTAGCTTTTATCATTTTTTGCAAATCTAAATCGCATTCCAGGTTGTTTTACATTAATACACGTTAAAAATATAAAAATTGATTTTTTTCCGGCATGGAACGCATTATTGTATTTTACATTGTTTTATATGGGACAAATTGTTTCGCTTAACGAGTAAGATTCTGGAACGAATTAAACTTGTTATGAGAGGTTCCACTGTAAATATTTTTTATCAATTGCAAGTTATCTTAGTGAGCAAAACCGGTCTTGATAGTATTCCGGTATTCAATAAATGTGGAATTAGTACAAAAGAGTCTTATTTTCTGAATATATTATATGGAACTGTAAGTATGTTTATGATAGAAGAATTTTTATTTAATTGGAATATAATACTTAAGAAATTTGTTGTAGACACTCAATAACTATTTTCGATCAGCTTCCTTGCAGTTAAACTAAATATATGCGACGCGCATGTAAACATACGTGAAATCTAGTCGTTTCAAAATTTTACCGTTTGGAAATTGGAGGTTTGGGTTGAGCTTCTGCGTTTTCCTCTTTTCATTGTCATGGCCACAATCGTTTGTAAAAATATAAGAAAAAAATATATCGAACATTGATCACAAAATACAAACTTCGTTTGTTATTATAAAAATTCTCTCTGCATAGATACGAAAAACCACACAACCGAATAATAAGTCATTTTATTTACATATATTCTTCGATGAAACGTGTCAAAGTGTTATACTATACACCCACGTGCCGCATTATCCTTCGCCACCCTTAAGTTTGTCATGCGATATTCCATCGTGCAAACCGTGACGTCATATCGGCCGCTCTTATCTGGATTCTGATCAGGAAAAGGGTTGATATTACGCCTTGCTGCTTATCCGCAGCGTGACTCGTCCGCCCATGTCCACCGTGCTTATACGCCTGTATTCGTGTTCAGCGTATCTACCTTTACAGTTTAGTTTTACTTCATTTTACTTGGGGTCTTGGGGTCACTGAACACGTCTTTATTATTTCATTCTTAAAAAAAGAAACACTAACTAAACCTGTACTTGAAGTTTTATATTACGCTATATTATATCATATTTATATTACGAAGAATATTATATTACGCATATTAACCCTCCTGAGACGAGAGCTTTTTTCGATAAAAAAAATATTTGCTTAGCCATATTGAGTCACGGATAACTTTTATTCCTAATAAATTTAAAAAAAAAAACGCCAAGTCGTATAGAAACCCCGCATGACTATATGATCATGCTCATCCTTCTTAACCAAATACAGTAAAACCCCCATTTATGCGATCTTCGGGACCGTATAATCGGGGATAGAGTAATTGGGGGTGTGAATCTCATACAAAATTAGGGATTTGGGGTTTTCCGCGGAAAATGCAAAACTAAGATTTCTCTTCATTTTTGCAAAAAAAAAATATTGACGAAATATTTGGTGACTAAGTGACAAAATGCAAAGCGTGCTAAAAATCCCGCATACGTCAGACGCCAGCTATGTGTTGAATACACAGACGCTACTCAACATTTGACTGTATGCGAAGTTTTGCGGCGTGGTCAATCTTTTGCACTTTCAGGTAAATACATATTACTAAAAACTTTTTGCTTTATCTATGACATCAAATTATTTTTAAATCTTTAAAAAACTTTACTGACTGCGCGATTTATTATTATATTAAAATATTTTTTCAGTCATGCAAAAAAACGGAATTAAAATAAAAAGAAAACGCATTTCTATCGAAGAAAAATATACCATTTTAGAAAAACTTAGCAGAGGCGTAAGAGCTTACATTATTTCCAAAGAATTTTATATAAATGAATCTACAATTCGATCGATTAAAAGAAATGAATGTAAAATAAGACAGTGGGTGTCCATCGGTTCATCTGAAAATATGGATAGAAGATTGTAATAAAAGATATATTCCTCTTAGTGTCCGAATTATAAAACACAAAGCATTAAAAATATATGCATATTTGAAACAAGGAGAGACTGATGATTCAAATTTAGCTTTTGAAAATCATTTCGAATTAAAGCAAGTAATGGCTGGTTTAACCGATTTTTCAATCTATTTTCCCTGCGCAGCATTCAAATGAGCGGCGAACGTGCATCTGCCGATGACGAAGGTGCAGAAAAATTTACACATAAATTATTGATGATGAAGGCTACACACCCGACCAAGTATTCAATGCTGACGAAACAAGCCATGATTGGAAAAAAAATGCCAGAACGCACATTTATTTCCAAAACCGTTAAATCTGCACCTGAATTCAAAGTTGCCAAAGACAGAATAACTGTTCTCCTTTGCAGTAATGCATCGGGCAGTTATATAACGAAACCAATGGTTGTCAGTCATTTTTTAAGCCCACGAGCAATGAAAGGAATCGATAAGTCTAATTTTCCCGTTTACTGGAGGGCAAATAAAAAAGCGTGGATTACGGAAATTTGATTTCGCGATTGGTTTTTTAACTGCTTTGTTCCAGAAATGGAAAAATTCCCTTTTAGAAAAAATATTGCTTTCAAAATATTATTACTTATTGATAATGCTCCTGGCCATTCTACGGATCTTTAAAATCCATCATTGGAACCGAATATTTTCTGACAGTGAATGATGTATGCTTATTTGTATTTTTTTTATTTTAATCCTAAATTAAGTACTCGATATAATTTGATCTATGTACTATTTCAATAAAATTATGCTAGATTATTACATTAAGATAGTGTAAAATATAAATAAAATAAAACAAGTTAAAAAAACTACATATGTATTTCTTTTCTCGCGGCGCACATATGTCATTGTATAAATAAAACCAAAAAAAGTTTTCAAAATCAGTTGCAGTTTTTCACCATGAGTAAATAGTATGCACATAACATTAAATTCTCTGATTTAAATTTCCATTAGAAAATATAGATTAGAGTTGAGCTCCCCTGCTGCAGCCGCCTAGGCGGACAGCAGCAACGAACGTAGCAATGGAATGCGACCGTACAATTGGGGGATTTGCGGCGAATATTTCTAGCCAGCGCATAATTCGGGGTAGTGTAATTGGGGGTTCCACTGTATGAGTAAAAGCAACGATATTCAAGTAGAAATTTGATGAATAGTGGGATCAATAGACAACAGTGTTAACTGTTACCATATGGTCACGCTCGTCCTTGGAGGGTTAAGTAACGCATTTAGTAATTGTTCAATACGACTCGACCATGTGATTATTTTGATTCTTGGTTCCATTTAGAAATCTATATATATAAAAATCTCGTTTCACGGTGTTTGTAGCCAAACTCCTCCGAAACGGCTTGACCGATTTTTATGATTTTTTTGATGTATATTTGCTAGATATGAGAATCAAATGTTAAGTATATTTCATCCAGCTAAGTGAAGGTTCCCTATCCAGAATTGTTTTTTCAGTATTCTGGACATTCGTCGTTCGTAATTCAAACAGAACAAAATTATTTATGCTGATGAATGACAGATAGCGCTAAGTGCGCAGCATCCAAAATAAGCAAGTTGTTTGAATCCTTAGTTACATTCGTTTGATACGTGCCATGTAGGGCTTCCAATTAACCGGACTTTCCAACTAACCGGTTTTCGGTTTATTTCTGGCAATAAAACCGGTTAACCGGCTTAAACCGAAATATAACGTATTTTGATTAGGTAGGTATGAAAAAAAAACTGTTTTTTTTTTTTTAAATATTTGTCATAAATGCTCCAATTTTAATGAAAAATCGATATTTATCTTATAGATGGAACACAGAAGGCATTATACATATATATACACAACAATGACAATCAAATCTGGAAAAATATTTTATGATAAAATATGTTAAATAAAAAAAATGACCTTGATAATAAAACTCATCAAAAGAAAGATCTTTAAATAAATGCATTGATTTTTTGAGCATATCGACTAGATAGGACATCCAATGCTTAAACAAAAATATATTAGAATACAATAATTTTAGCTTATATTATGTCTCCACTCCCACTTTGAAGCATATAGCTTGCTACTCAGTTGCTCAACCCCCTCTTTTTTCGAAGAGAGAAGAGATTGAAAGTTATGGCTAGAACATGGGTGGCTGATCACTCTCACTACGTCATAGTAATTTAAGGGATAGTGGAATAGAATATTAGGCATCACAGACATCCATGCCATAGATAAGAAATCTATAAACTGATTGCAAAAATCCGTCCGTACTGGGACTCGAGCTCGTTTGGTCCGCAACCCAAAGAAACAACGTTGACCACTCGTCCATGGACTCGGCGTTATCATGTTCATCATGTGCAGACCATAATACTTGAGAATAACAAGCACAATAGTAATTATATTTTATGATAACATCATTATTTATTGGGTATATGTTATTTTCTGAACAATTATTTATACATATAGGTATTATACGATACTAAAATTTACAATTACGTATCACCTAACTAAGTAGTTAGCGCTTCAGAAAATATTACGTCCGCTTTCAAGCAATTGATTAAATTACTGGCTATCATTATTTTCTCGTTTCAAATCGCACAAATAGTTTAATTACTCAAAGCGACTACTCTTCATAGTAAACTTTCTGTGAAAACATCCCGCTTAAAATAGCTACACCCGTAATTGAAATTATTTTCCCTTAACGAGTCATCTACGACGCGGTACGCCATACCAATACCACGCTACGGTCTTTACATTCGGACTTATTTATGCCGTAAAAGGAATGAGATTCAATAAAATACTCCGCCCATAGCTATCTGCTATTGGAAAAAATATTATGCCCTAAGGCTGAGTAGTTTAATAAGAACATTCTTGAAGTGGGGTTCTGAGATTTCCTTTATACAATTTTATTTGTATTGAATTAATATTGTAGAATAATATCGAATTTTCTTTTGATCACCATTAATGCATAAAATCATGGATATTAAAAATAATATTAATAAAGCAGTTATAATATTTCACATTATACTGTAAATTGTGCTCTGATCGCGAGAGTATTGCTACTTCTTTATTCTCTCCCAATTAAAATGAACATTTTTAGTGAACCACTATCATATCGACTGTGGAAAGGAAAACGGACGTAACCCACACAAAAATTTTTTTTCACGAGACACAAACGACTTTTTTTAATGGTTTTGGGTCATAGGCAAATCATGAAATATACGCAACCATGGTAAATTTGTTTTTTTTATTGACTTAGCCTATAATTAATTTAATAAATCGTCCAAGAAAAACCTGTGTGAACTCATTTTCTAGTCGCAATTTTCAAACATAAAAGCTAAATTTAGATACTAATTCGGCATTCTCAGCTGACATCCCTTTGATGAAACGTCTATCAAGTTGTATACATTGTGGTTATCAAAAAAAAACTGTTTTGGAAAAATAACTGAATTACGTCCTTTTTTCTTTCTACGGTCGATATGTATACTTCCTTGATTATTTTGATGATTTTAAAGTACATTCTTTAAGAATCTTTTGTCGCCTGATTCACCCGTCGGCGTGAAGTCAGAGATACGTTTACATACGTTTTTTATATTTATGGATAAGTTATTCACTTTTAACCCATGTCTTTCAACATCAAACGATTAAAAACATGCAGTTCGTGAGATCCGTCACGGACGCCAACGACATTGACCACTGCGCCACGGACCCGGCAAATGTGTATATAAATAGATTTCACATTTTAATTGAAATTTTAAGGTTATGAGTGGTGTGTGGCTCACACTTTATTTTATAAAGTTTAGCGATCTCAAAAACTGTGAACTTCATCAAGATCGTAGTTTGTGAACGGTCTAACTTTATGAGGCGGAAATTAAATTTAATATCGATGACAGTTGCTTGATAAAGTTTTTGTCTTTCATGTTCACTCCGCAAGATCGAATATCGTTGTAATATATTTTGAATTTGTTGTTAATTACAAATGATTATTCTCCTTCTTAAGTCAATAAATATTTCTTTTTTTTGTAATTTTTTTCTGAAACTACACAAGTAAAATAGTAATATTTAAAAGCGACCTCATTTAAAATTAAATTAACTTTGTGAATCATCGAACGTCGTTGCAAATGTCAGTGCCACATACAGTGTACGAGGAGAAGTGAATGATGACTCGAATTCGATTGCTTGAGGTATGACGTGGTAATCATGCGTAGAACATTGTTTATATGAGGCGATAATTGAATTTAGTCATTAAAATAATATTTTAACAATTTTGACCGGATTTTTTTGGAGGTTATTGTAAACTCATAAATCTCATAAAAAATAGATTTAAATTCATACCTGGCAACTACTGTTTACTTTTCCTACTGTACCTAATTAATATAAATTAATATGGAATATTGTTATGGTTTTAGTCCTTATGGTTTCATAAGTCGATCTACTTAATGGAGCTTTACTCTACCTCGCTCGGTGTTATGCTTTCTCCTTCTATCCGAATGTCGATCCTGTAAGTGTAGTGGTGGAGTAAGCCACGGTATCCATAAACTTTAATACATGTATAAGCATCCTTACTTAGGAAAGAAGCTTTTCCTATTCTTCTGCCCTCTTTTCTTTTACTTATTCAGTGCAGGGATGTCCAGATCCGAATTAGTGAATTGGCAATAAAAATATCAACTGGTACTTAAATTTGAATAGTTCAAATTTTGTACACACCCACACGTTTTGTCTCTATCTACCCGGGTTTCAGGGCACAGGTGAACTTACTGACGATTGGTAAATAAGTGTATCGTGTATTTTTTATATAATAGTGATATGGTTTTATTTCAATGACGATCAATCAATTGGGGAAGTTATCCCGTCAACAAATACAATTTCTGTAGGTCTTTGAAATTACAAGTGATTATCGTTAAAAAGTTATAACACTGCACTGCCTACTGATTAAAAATGCCGAAACTTTCTAAAATGTAGATAAAATTTTAAATTATCAATTTGGATAATCAAATTTATTCGTTTCATTGACCACTTATAAATAAAATTTGTTAGGAAAACGGGACAGATTAAATTACTACTGAAGTAGTAGTACTGAAGGTGGTTGATGGAATTTCAATATTACAGTTGAATCGTTCAAAGTATATACATTCACACAAGTTTTGCCAATCGTTATTGACCCGGGCTAACTCTTTCGGGATCTTCAGGTGTTCAAGCGCACGAATGAACTTGAACTGATGAAAAGCGAAAACCGGGTCGTTAGTGACAAAACTTGTGTGAATGTACATAATTTGAACGGTTTAAATTTACTAATGTTGCATTTCTATTAATATCTTTATTAATTTTCACTCTTCTAATCCTAGCATATTGGGATGAGGCGTGATGCCGAAATGCATATCTAATGATTCTCGTTGAACGAATTACGTTTACATCTGATTATCGAAAACAATTTTTATATTAGAAACACATTATATATTTTAAAAACACATTATATATTTTAAAAAACTTCCCCTTTATTGCCCCTGTTTTATCTTCGCTAGTCTTTATGTCGTCTATTTCTTCCTGCCCACCCCATCTCGTCCCCTTCTTCCACTCAAAGCTTGTTATTGGAATATATTATGACAAAGCGTCTCGCTAACAGCACCGTGGCAAAGTGATTAAAGCGAAATACTCTATTGTGAGAAATAATAATGGTGTCACAAGTCGCGTAGTTGAAGTAGTATTGTTATAAATAATTATAATACGGAAGCAATGGCATCTGTTTGATCACATTTTTTTTAAACTTCTCTTAAACTTTTAAGCTTTGTCGTTACTGCACCTGAAAATAACTCTACTATAATAAAGTAAAAATGTATCAACGTATTTTAGTTCTTCAATTGTTAGTTGTGAACATTGGTTTATTATAATTGTAATATAATTGTAGAACTTAAACTCACAATGGAGTTCTGCTTAATGTCAATTAAATCAATAACTTTATTCTACATGAATTGTAAAACAATGTGCAATTGTCAATGGCCGCCTGTGCCATAATTAATTACTTCATATTCAAGACATTTTCATACCCTGTAACAGAGTATCTTTATGTATACTTTATTTCGTAGAAGGTGAGGACGTGTAAGGTTAATAATATATGGCTAGTAGCAATTCAATGGCTCTCCGAATAGACCGAATCGGCTACGGTGGTCTTTGGTAGCACGAAAACTAAAAATAATGCAAGGCAAGAAACGCTTAACTAAACTACAATTTTTGGGGCTAACTAATTTGATTGCTGATCAAAATGACATAGTCTACATTGGTCATGTCCACATCGTTTACTTCCTTGTTATCCTCGTTTAAATACCTAGCGGGAAATTCGTATTCGAAGGCTTCGTTGGTGTTAAAGATGTCTTCCACATGCTCAAACTAACATGGACGTGTGATAGTTGGGGTTTTAATCCATCCCCACTGAAGAGTACTCTAAATATATATGTTTTTTTTTTAAATTTGAATACACTTAACATTATTTCAATAAAGTATTTGTATCCCTACCGGCTGCGTGTTAAACGCCGTTGGCTTCGATTACGGAGGTCACGGGCTCGAATCCCGAGTTTTTATAAATTGATTTATAGATTTCTCTCCGAAGGCGTGGATGTATGTGTTGGCCTAAATTCCTTCTTTTCCATCCTCAAAACGGTCCTACTGAGAGCTATTAGCCGCTGCTGACTGCTAACTGCTGATAACTGAGAGCTATAATATTATTAGAGCACTAGTCATGTCCTATCCCTATCTTCGTATTCTTACTCTCTTTGGAAAAAAAAGAGATTGAGCAACTGAGTAACAAGCAGTTCCAGTAGAAACACTTCTGTTGAGATACCTCCATTAGAAGGTCATATGATCCACATTGAGAGGGGACATGGATTAAAAAAAACCCTATAAAATCACTGTAAATTTTATATAACAACCTGTAGGCTGTACATATTTCCTTCCTTTTTTTATCTTCCGTCTTATCACGTCTTATTTCTGTACATTGAAATATTTGGGGTGGTACTTACCCCAAAACTCCTCGGCACTTTTAGCTGTAAGCCTCTTAAAATGGGGGCTACCTTACAGCGACGTGCTCTTTGAGAAACGTTATACAAGCTGTTAATATTTACTTTATACATCGATCACAACTCTTTTACTTCTTTAAATCGGATACTTACTTCCCATAATACCACTACGTAACGAGGAATTTATTAAATATAGGATAACACACACTTTTGGTGTGTCTTAGTTTGAAAATGCATTGCAATATTTCTTGCGTCTAGTTTCCGATGGTCTAGTTCCATAGAACGATAAGTCAAAATTTTGTTTTTTTGTGTTATATTACCGGTAGGCATGTTAGCATATGAAATTAAAAAAATATTAACAATATTCTCTGAGATAGTAGCACAATACGTGGAATAATCTAGGTTTTTTTTATCAATATTCTCTCAGCTTAACAAGAATGCAACTTGAAATATTGTTTGACGATTTTATCAACATTGAGATAAATGACTAAATGATTCACTAAAAAAATGAGATAACTTATTTTTACTCAAAAACTTCTGCCGGAAGGGTGACGATATGGGCTTATTTTTATTTATTATTTCAAGATTACTTTTCACACTTGGTAATGATAGCTGTTTGGGGTTACGGTCGGTGAAATTAAACCACATAATTATAACGTGCACGCCGCTGGCGATTTTCATTCAAAAAGAGCCCCCTCGGTCTCTCTCCGTTGACCCACCGAGGGGTTATCGCGTTATTTTAAATTTTAAATTACTCGCGAACATTGCCGGGGTGGGAAATTGATTGCTTCGCCGTTAGTATTTTTTTTCCTTTATTATTTCTCTCGATTAATTCTCATTTAGCAGAATGTCTCTGTTTTAATTTATATTAATTTTTATAAGCCGTCTGCCAATCGGCAGAGTTTTTGTTAAGCTTTAATCATGAATGATGTCTCATTTTTGAATTATCTTTAATACTTGCATACATACGTATATACCTTTATCTGATTTTTTTCATGATTGGAATATTGTCAATACAATAAGTGAATCAAATAGATAATTAAAATACGTTTCAATTTCTACCAAATCAATCTCACGTACGCTAAGATGAATGAATATAAACTATTATTTTGAAGAATGGTTTGAACGGTTTCAAAACACCGATTTTTGAACGTATACATATTGTATGCTGATAAACTTATACAGGTAGTCCCCGACTTACGACGGTTCGACATACGACGATCCGCACTTACGACCGAAAAAAAAATGGATCTCGGGGCACCATTGCACATAGCTGACTTACTAAAAAAAAATATCATGTCCTTGATTCTTCTTCAAGGTTGCCGTGCTTTCCCAGAGATAATGTTGTATGGCAGACGTTGCTACAAAGCCCAGAAAATATGGTGTTTTCTCCGACCAAATTTTGGCCTTCCAAAAACTGTGAATTATGTGCAGGAGATTCTCTTTTTTGTTATTTTCTGACTGCAAAAAGAATTTGTATGCATCACTTTTAATTTTTATGAAAATCTTATTCTCGTAGACTTTGCTTGACGTGGCTGTTGGTGATGTCAATTTACCTCGAGTTTATCTCGAGTGACTTACAATAAAATTCTCATCGAGTTTTTCTCGTATGAGGTTCAACTTTAAAATATTTTTGCGCATTTCGACTACTTTAAGTGAAATCATAGCTGTAAAATATGAACCACATACCCGGTAAATGTGCAGTAAGATCGCATGGTTCATATTTAAATGTTTTTTTTTCAATGATGGCAAATAGTTTGTTTCCTATCTCATTTATTATGTTGTATTGTTACATGGTTCATACTTGAGAAAGCTATAAAAAAAAATGAAAAAACTATATTTAGCTCATTTTCGTAAAAGCGTCACATCATTGGCGGATTCAGGGGGGGGGGGGGTATGGGGGGGGGGGCATGTGGGAGAATTTATTTTCTATTTTTCCAATTTATTAAAACTTAATTGTGAAATGGGCTTTTTAATTGTTTACTTTACTCAATATGTTTTTTTTTATTCTTAATTATGTATTGACTATTTTTATATACAACCAATCCTTTTTTACGCGATACACTATTTCCAGAAAGTGGTGTGAAAAAAAAATCGCGTGAAAAAACTTCACTTTCATATAATTTGATAAATTGGTTATAAAAAGTATGAAAAGTGTATGAAAAAAAATGTTCAAATTCGCGTAAAAAATATTTTTTTTCATATAAAATTGAATTTCTTTCGATTATAAAAAGACAATAAGAAACATATACATATTCTGTATACATAGATAATTGCATTCAATTATTGGAGTTATTCGCTGTTTTCACTGTTGTCACTGTTGGTTACGAAATATAATCGTTCGCAATTTTTTGAACGAACCCATTGAATCTGAATTTTGCTCGGACTTATTTGTTTAAATGCTTTTTTTCCTAGATTCTTGATCTGAGTCAATTATTATTCCATTGAATTTGTTTTGTAAACCCAACATTGAAACTGTTTTTTATTTGGTAACTGCCTAAAAAATCACCATATAAATGGTTTTTTAATTAAAAAATAATATTTCCATATTCGGTTCGTATTTATTATCTTGTAATTAAAATATTTACACGTCTGGAGTGCATTAATTTGACACAGAAGCTCTCTAAAATTTATAACTGGAAAACTAGTCAACAAATCTAATAAATGCATTGTATTACATGACATGCTTTTGCGCAGGGTAAAACTCTTATGTAAAAAGCTTCTGTAAAGCTACTATAAAAAAATCGAGTAAATCGCGTAAAAAACAGTAACGGTGCCGTCCAAAAAAATCACTTCAATTCAAAATCGCGCAAAAAAATCGCGTAAGAAAGTATTGGGTGTTGATCTATTATTTTTAAATCATCTATTTTTCAGTATATTATTTGAGTATCATGTTAATTTTCAAATTGAATGCCCCCCCCCCTGGGACAATTTCTGGATCCGCCATTGCGCCACATATACTATATTTGGTGTGCAGCGACGACATAATATTTTGTATGAAATTCGACATACGACCAAAGCTCAGGAACGTATCTCGGTCGTTTGTCGAGGACTACCTGTATATAGAATTGGTAACTTTGTTATTATACCGGTATACTGTACTACGGTATGGCTAGGCTGAATGTGCTAGAATGAACTAGTTATACAACCACTGGAATAACGAAAATATGAATATGAATTTAAACAAAGAACCACGGAGTGCATCAAACATATTAAACAAAATACTTAAACGATATCACTTAAAAGATCTTAAAATAACTGTGTTCAAAAGTAGAACTTGTATACAGAGAAACCTTGCTAAACTGTGCTAAAAACCTTTGCGTACTGTGGAATTTTAGAGTTGAAATAAAAATATATTGTTCAGCCATTCGTGTTTAAGATTTATTAATAAAAATTTTAAATTTTTAAAATGGAATAAACTTGAAAACGATTATGATTGACATCGACTGGCGAGAAATTCTGAACAAATCGATTTTATAACTCTGCCGTCTTTTGACAAAATTTATTTTGTCATTTCCATACTAACTATTTTTCATCATTTCACGCCAGAGGGTGGCGATTATTAAATACCGTAAGATTTAAAACGTGCGAAAATAAAACTTTAATATATAAATTAGAGATTGTTTCACCTCTTTATATTAAATAGTAGTAGTATGCGGTTATGGTATGTTCGAAGTATTTATAAGTTTATGTATTATTAATATGAATTACTCATCATATTTAATTGATATTAAAAAATAACGTAAGTTCAGTATGGAAATCAAGTAACCGCTGAATTTTTAAATATATTGACGGATTTTCATTGTATTTTTATTAGTTAAGTCATTTTAAATAAGTACAAGACAACTAACTACAATAAAAAAAATAAAACATTTTTAGTACTTTTTCCACATAAAATTTATTAGATCAGGACCGGTTTCGCTCATGATGAGCATTGTCAACAATGACAATGTTGCATCAATGCATCAGTTGACAATGCTCACCATGAGCGAAACCGGTCCTGATCTAATAAATTTTATGTAGAAAAAGTACTAAAAATGTTTTATTATTTTTATTATAATGCCATTCCACCAAGTATTGACAGTGAACACCTTAAAACTGAACAACTAACTACGTTTAATTTTTATATGAATATAAAATCCATATTAATCCTGCAGGTGGGTCTTTAGACGCTTTTCAGATATGGTAAGTCTGGGATTTGGAAGAGATTCGTCGAACCGTTATATACCTAATAGATCAGTGGTCACCAACCTCAATCGCTCCATTCTCCTCTTTCATCATTCATTGTTCACGATATAATTCCCCCTTACCCAAGATAGTCAAACTCCAACTCGAAAGGTTTATTCAAAAGCATATACGTACTTATTTAACACTTTTTTTTATAAGTAGGTAGGTGTTGATTTTGTTATTTTTAAAGGCGCACTAACATTAAATTACGACTTTTATGTTGCTAATAATTAACTTTTTTCCATTACAGCAACAGCGCCCAGACCTTCCTAGGCTTCTCCAACAGATGCACGCGCAGCAACTTCCGGCACCTCCTCTCCCCGTGCCCCTCTTACCCCATGCTGCCCTCCCCCCACCTGCTGCGGCGGCTGCAGCCGGTGCCCTTCTAGGTCTCGCCTCTGTGCCTCATCATCCTCTCGGTGTACTCGCAAAACCCGACCTTCACAGAGACGATGTCAAACCTAATAACGGTATGTCTCCATCAATTCTCCCATATTCTTGACGTTGTTTCAGTCTTCGTGCAGTCCAAAAACATCTTTAAATATAATGATATATGTTTCGAACATAACGCGTCACATATGGTTATGTATAATATAATCGTTTTCTGAATCCGAATATAACAGATGGTAACTTCGGTGCTCTCGAATGTTCTTAAATGGCTGAAAGAAATCTGCAGATAGAACCTTGGTGCACTAATTCGTGTTGGCATCGGTCATTTTTTAATTTTTATAAACTATCTCCATCAGGATTTAACTAACTCAACACTCAACAATATTATGTCTCTCTCTCTTTTATCTACGTAACGACATTTGTTTCTTTCGCACCTAGGATACCCGTAGGAAACACACTTATGCATCTACGTACGCGAATGAAAGAGTAAACCGCTTCTAAGACAGTGATTTTCTACAATGATTTTTTTAATTATGCATTCAGATGGAACTTTGGTGTTTTATAAAAATTCTTAGTTTTTTTAGATTGAAAATCTTCCTTTTTTCAGTCGAAATCTTAAATTAAAAAAAGAGTAAACCGCTTCTAAGACAGTGATTTTCTACAATGATTTTTTTAATTATGCATTCAGATGGAACTTTGGTGTTTTATACAAATTCTTAGTTTTTTTAGATTGAAAATCTTCCTTTTTTGAATATTGATGGATTTAATGAGAATTATTTTTTTAAATGCAGATAGAACCGTATTTTGATGCGAATAAAACTGCATTAATAACTACGAAAAATCCTATCTTCACAATGTTAGTAAGTTGTAGAAATTTATTTGAAATCATTTTTTTTTCGCCATTTTATTATTAAATAATAAAACTGGATCAACCCAAAAATAATTCTTCAGTAATACCAAGTGAAGATAACAGGGCTGTGGAGTCGGAGTTGGAGTCACGGAGTCGGAGTCGTGAAATATGAGCATATTTTTTTGAAAAATATATACAACGATGTGTATTTAAACAAAATAGTCAAAAGTGTCGAGTGTTTCATGCTTGACTGACAAAGATGATCTGATGGTATGATGGTATAATGGATGAAAATTTCCTCGTAGTCGGAGTAGTTTATTATTTCAAAGCTGGAGTCGGAGTCGTCTTTTTTTCACGCGACTCCACAGCCCTGGAAGATACTACGAAAAATATTAATTTTGAATAGCTCTACGAGCGAGTTATCTTATTTCAAAATACATAATGTCAATACTCATTCAATAATCTATATTTATCTAACTAGATACCTCACCGACATAAGTTTTCGTTGTTCGCTTTCAACTTCCTCAGATATAGTATCAACAATTGGCACAACCATAGTTTGTCGTCTGGAAGTAAACCGAGGCGTCAGTGACACCCATGCGTCCTTCCAGTAATTAATATTTCATTCAGTTTAACGTTCTGACGCCTGAGTACCCACTTCCGCCCAAGCCACTGCGTTTTACCCCGCCCTACCTTTGAGCATGCTTCAGCGTCTCTAAGGGGCTGGAGCACAGAGTTGAATCTCTAAGAAGTAATTCGCAGCTACTATGAAGTAAGTAAAGCTAGTAACAAGCATCACTTACATTTAATTTTCATATGAATGTGTTGCGTTAATACAGGTTAAGTTAAAGTAATTTACCGATAAATAAAAAAAGTGTAATAAAAGGATTTTTTTTAAATTTATCCCATTCTTTTTATTGCAACAAAAGACAATTGATATTTCGACAGTTTTCCATGTGAGCAAACATCCCGTAGATCAATTTTTCGTATGGGCGATTACATAGTTTTACGCACACACAAATCCATCGATAAAAAATCTAGTTTTGTGACGAGTGAATGAGACGCTAGCCTTTTACATTTAATGTTAGTTATTATAGTTAGTTAAAAAAAAATGAATAATAAGTTAACAACCGATACCTACATTTTAGATTTTTTTTTCATATCGAGTGTGGAAAGGAAAAAGGACTTAACCCACACATATCAAATTTTACAGGAGGCGCTAAAAACGAGTTTTGATGATTTTGTGACATATGCAAATTATGAATTATAAACAACCCTGAAGTGCACGGAGACTTCTAAACTGGTGTTTAATTGACATAATCTAATATTAATTGAAGAAATTGTCTAGGAAAAACCTTTATTTCAGTCTTTTTTCTTGGTTTTAGTTTTTTACAAGGTCATTTTTTCAAACTTAAAAGCTAAATTTAGATACTAATTCGGCATTTGCAGCTTGCATCCTTTTGATAGAACGTGTATCAAGTTTGATACATTGTGATTATCGAAAAAAACCTGTTTTGAAGAAACTGTGGGTTAAGTCCTTTTTCCTTTCCACAGTCGATATGTTTACTGTCAATTCTTGTTTGAAATGCATTATATTAATATTACATACACAGTAATAAAAATCAGGACAAGTATCTCTCATCATTAACTGGTCTAAAACGTGGAATTAATACACAAAAGTGGTTAATTATTTTAATTATATCGATAGCTAGAATTTGCTAAATAATAATGTGTAGTTCTATCGGTGGTGTAAATATAATTTAATGCCAAACCGAGACAATTTATATTATTTTTATCTAAATGATAGTATATCCCGTGTAAAAAGAGAATCAGTTGAATGCCAAGAGTTTGGTATTAACGAACAATATAATACAAAAACATACGCTGGCTGTTTCAATAAATACGGTCCTGTTTCCTTCCCCAGGCAATGGTAGCCGCGAGATGAATAACGTCGCACTCTCATCTCAGTGAAGATGAACCAGACAGAAATTAAAAATCTAAAGTTTTTTATGACCTCCCCGCGCGCAAAAATATGGGGCAGACTCGGGACAAGGGGGATGGCGGGTAATGGCGTCTTAAATTAAATACCGGGTCGCCTGCTTTTAACGGCTCTCTGAATCGCAGTCGCTGGCTTGAAATGTTAATTGGAATATATTCCACTGTTTAGTGCTAGGCAAGGGAGCAATTGCGGCTGGGGCAAGTTAATTTTACGAATTTACAAGAGCAGAGATTTCAATACCAACGTGGAGCTACAAAACTTATTGATTTCGATAGATATTAACTAAATAAAATGTTTTTTTAATACTATTATAAAATATATATACAGGCGGACCTCTACTTTCGCACAATGAAAGTGAAGAAGAACCAGAAAAAAATCAAGACTTTAACAATAAAAAATATGAACGAAGCTTTTATTCATCTCGATACATTTTTTAATATTATGGAAGAATTTGATCCCAATGGAGAACGCATATCTCAAGTGCATAGGGCGATCCATAAAAGCACTGCATGTTACAGAACTCTTTGCGAAGAAAAGAAAAAAAAAAGTAAAATACAACTCTAGACAAGTTTATTAAAAAAATTATAAGTTTTATCAAAAACATTAGTAAATTTTGATAAATAAAAATTTTAAAGGAAAATTTTTGGTGTTTTTTTACATCCCTCTACCCTCTACTTTCGAATATTCAACATTCGCACACATTTTCAGGAACCATTGTGTGCGAAAGTGGAGATCCGCCTGTATGGTTATTTTACTAATCTCGCTGATGTTTTGAAGTTACAGGGCAATATCAAATATAGTAAATGTAAGATTTTTATATTCAATGGGACATTTTCTTTTTAAATCAAAATATTTCAGTGTTTCTAAAAATCGATTTTTTTCACTTAATCTCAGTTGTTTTATGGTAGCAATATATCCAATATAAAACAATATTGGTCGAAAGAATTTGAGATGCATTTGAAAACACAGAAATTGTGAAGAGACACCTTTAGTTGAGAAACAAGAACTAGAAAATATTTACGAGGGTCTACGGCGTAGCGGCTGAAGAGCGTATGCTACGACAGAAAAGTTCCCTTTGCAAGTTAAGTGTCTACGAGTACTGGGTGCTTTCTCACCTTCCATATAAAGTGTTCAGTCAAACGAAAGAACCTCTTCAAAAGCAAGGTGCTTTCCTTTTTACCTTGTTGAAAAATAGTCCAGATATGTATACACATTTACAACGCGGTCAAAGCTTACGTGGGATACATATTTGATTTCATGTATTGGCACTGGATTTTTATAAAAAGAAAATGAAAAGCAGACTTGGTCGTTTTACATTCCTAGTATAAAAACATCATGTTATACGCGTATTACTATATCGTCGATTAGGGTAAACATGGTTCCATCTGCATTTTTTTTCTTCACAAAATGTCTTTGTTCTTGAATTGACATCTAATGGGAGTTTTTTTATTTTAACATTTAATGCATGAGGAGAAGGAGGAGCTCTACAAGCCGATTCAACTGTACATTGGACCGGTCAGTCACACCTAATGTATCCAATCCCGGGATCCCGTTCAATTTTCTGATCCCGAAATCCCGGGATCGACGCGGCCGCGATCCCGGGATTGCGAAATTTTGAGCAAATCCCGAAAATTGACACGAAATTGGCAAATTGAAGATTTCAAATTCGTCGGTGAGCTAAAAAAAAAAACGAGTTTCTGAGACAATCCGGGAAAAAGTATACAAAATCGAGGATTTCAAATTCCTCGGTGAGCTTAAAAAAAAAACGAGGTTTGGAGATAATCCGGGGGAAAAGTATAGCGAATTGAGGATTTCTAATTCCCCGGTGAGCTTATCCCGATCCCGGGATTGAAAATTAATCAATCCCGAAATCCCGGGATTGGAAAAAGGCTCCGCGATTGGATACCCTAGTCACTCCGACTTGGTGACTTATAAATTAAATTATTAGGTTTTTGAGAAATTTACGGCGTCATGCGGAGACAAAGTAGAACTCAATTATTGAAGGCTTTTACGTTTATCTAGAAATATTGATTTTATACACACTCGCAGAACCAAGTCTTGGACTGTTGCTACTAAGACACCCACAGTAAACATGTAGATACGATTAATTTCACTAGAAAACGCCGTATAAAATTAACGAATGGGAAAGCAGTGGTGGGCGGTGAAAGGCAAGTACTAATTTGGTAAATCTATCAAAACACGATTTCATTATAGCATTTTTATACAGAGTTTGGTTAAATATTCTGAATAAAAGTAAATTTCAATACGCGTTCTTGTTTTAGCAGCTTATATTTACTATTTCATATCCTTTGACATTTAATTCATCGCCTTTTTTGACGACAAATTTCACGGATTCTTAGGTACTGTAAAAATTAAATATTGTGAAATATATTACTGAGAATTTCTTTACGATCGTTCAAACTTTATTAAGCTTTATTCGTCACAATTACTGAACCCATTATGTAAAGCTTTATTATACCCAACTATAACACTTGAATTAATTCATAATTAATATTTATTAAACTTTTCCTAAAACACTTAGCGTTGAAAATGAATTAAATCGTAATTAAATTAAGTAATTGTTCAACGGTTCACCTTTTTTTGTTTTGATTATAATTATACTATATTTTTTAGTAGAAATTTAGGATTTCGACTGAAGATGCTTGATGGAATTTCAATATCAAATTTTGATTATTTCCGTACGTTTTGTCACTAATAATCCGGTTTTCGCCGATTTTCCTCGATTCTAAGACGTTTGTTTTTACTTATTTTAGTGTCTCTGAATTCGGGGTGCGTTTTATAATCGATGGCGATGTATCCTTACATAAAAGTAAATATAACCTATCGTAGAATATTAGTAAACTGTAACAGCAGTTAAAATAATTAATTCTTGGAATAAAACGACATCTGATAACCACCCACCATTTAAAAATCAGTATGCAATCTATCTAATGACTATTCGAAGTTTTTTAATAATGATCGAACCGTATATCAAATATCATTTCACAGATATACAGAGGTTTATAATTTTAACTATTTACAAAGCCTCGGTTCAAAATCATCCGTTCACTTAAATTCCCGAAGATGGTCGTTAGTGCTAACGTATGGAAATGTACAAAATATGGTACAGTGAGTTTTGTGGCTCTGGATGCGTTCTGGACAGCGTAATCAAGATGACGGCTGTAGCTAATTTTTACACTATTTAAAGTATTTTGTTTAAATTCAGTTCCATATTGTCGATAAAAAATACATATCAAACAATTCGTTTAAATTAAGTTAACGGAACACGGAATAAATGGCCATTGAATTCATATAAAAATACGATGAATATCCTCCTAACTCCATAGTAAATTAATCACAAAAGAACATAACCTCTGAATCGAAATGATTAAAAATGATGATAGGGTAAGCGTAACATTTAACCGATTTTTTATTACCGGTTATTTGGTAATATTAAAGCATTGATGTGATTGATTAATGGTATCTTATGAAGGTGCGTCGTGGAAATTCTTTATCAAATTTGAATGATTATATTTAAAAAAAAAAATAACATTCGTTGAAAAGAAATTATTCATTGACTTTGTAATTACAAAAAATAGCGTTTGTACTATACATATACAATTATCATTATCATATGCTAGATTTTTTTTTTAATAATTTGGTAAATATATACATACCAGTCAGACATGGTAGATGAACAAAAATAAACAGTATTCAGTATAATCAGGACTGGTCTCGCTCATCACGAGCGTTTTCTACGGATAAAAATATACATAAGTACAGTCATATTTATACTAAACAAAGTAAAACTAATAAGAGTGTAACAAACAATTGGCAATAGAAATATGAAAGGAATTTATAGTTAAAAGTAAAAATATACAGTATAACGAATAAACCTATTATTATTTATTTCATGTACTCTTTATTTTTTAAATATCGATTCTCTTACAAGTTTAACAATACCAGCTTAACATTATGTCGCAAGTTTTTTTTTTAAATTCAGAATATTTACAATCCCTTGTACCGAGAGTGTGTTGTAGATTCCATTCCCCTAGTTTCTTTCGCTCCGTGCCTACCCACGGATTTATTCCCCCATTTCCTTTTTTTCGTTTCAAACCCCTTTTGTTTTAGCATTTTTGCCCTTCTTTGTGCTATGCTCATGTTTTTGCAGCTTTTTATTTTCGTCTTTGCGTACATGATAAACGCGTTATGGGGAGTTGGTACAACGCTTCGTTAATGAAGAAAATACTAGGTTTGACGTGGATGAACGCCTCTCGAAATACATCTTACGTTCATTTATTAATATAGCAAGACATTAGTCGTATTTTTTAAACGTGAGGTAAAAATCGTGCTATCAGCTCTATCTACATATGTTTAGTTAGTCTTACGGTAATTAAATATATCATTATTCAATATGTATTAGCAACTAGAAGGTCTTTTCAGATAAAAAATGAACAATTTTAATTAATCAAAATGTTTATAAACTGACAGATGTGTTGTGTAACGGAGTACAGTAGGTAAACTACTTTTCGTTTATGTAGAGCAGCGAATGCCAGGACGCCGACCGCGTAGTCATTCCTAGTCGTCTTTCTTTACATTTCATACACATTATTTAAGGTTTTAAATTATCACATACGGTGTTAGTATACAGCTACATTTTTTTTTCTCTTATTTCAGTTGTAGGTCGCCCGCAGCTGTTTAGAGCTTTTTTGATCTTTGTAGCTATTAAAAGCCCACTAATCTTTGCTTAATCATACAAAAAGTCAATCAACATGACACTATGATTTCTAAATTGTCAAATCATACTTTAGATGGATTCGGCGTTAACTTTGTGGAAGTTCATTTTATATAAAATAAAATAACTTAGATTATTACTTGCTTACGTACGAACTTAAGCAAGCATACTTCGTACTTAAGCAAGCATTTGCGAAAGTAATTGTCTGAGGATGCCTCTGAAAAAGGCGAAACACGTGTCACAGTTTGTAACACAATACGTGGAATAGTTATTTTATTTTGTCAAATTATGTTCATGGATTATATAATTTTGACTCTCCATATTCATTGTGTTATGTAAGAAAGTATCAGTCACAGATTTATCGCTATGCAAATGTTTATTTTGACAGTTTCAATTCAAATATTTTATTATTTTAGATAAATATTGACAGGAATGATTTTTCGTCCCATTTTTTCCTCTCCTCTTTGAATTGTCAATAAGTATCGAAACATCGTAATGGCCCTCTCAGTCAATTGCCCTCTGTAGGGGCGGCGAGTGCGAAATGCGACCCTTCCGCCCAAGTGACACTTGATTACCCTCCGGCGTTTCATTCAATTTTATTAATGCTAACGTTTGGACTTGCCTGCGCGCCCCGCACGCACCCGTGCGCCCCGTACTCAATGCCCCTATTACTTGTCTACTGTGAAAGTGTTTCTTAACGAATTTATAAAAAGCCTCTGGTATGTTTTTACAAATATATAATGCAAGCTTGAACTGAATTTCTGATGATAACTTACTTTAAAAAAAAAATACATTTCTAATGTCATTTCTGTAATTTGATTTGACGTCGTTGTGACCATAAATAGTTTCACATTTTACAATGTCGTCTTTTGGGAGCTTTGTACATATGTGAAACTCATACCGAACACAAATGAAAAATCGTTCCATTATGAATTGTGAGATTTTTCCTTTTTTTTTTAATATATAATCTGATATTGAGAATATGTAATATCTCAAACGTAACTGTTTTTAGTTGTCCTACTTTTATTGCGGGGTGCGATACGTTTATATATTTTTTTAAACCTTTCCATAATATATTCTATACATTACATAATTGAGATGAAAAGTTGTATTACAAAAACACATGCATAAATTAGATTTTTGCGTGATATTTATTATGCAATAAATTATTTTTAATTGTGCATTTTTTATTCTACCAAGCAAAAGATCGGTTGTTGAAAGAAGGGTACGAGCTGCATATAAATCTTCACGTATTTGACATTTGATCATAAAAATGCGTTAACATGTGTACTGTGTAATTAGCAATTACGTTCCCATTTGAAATAAAGCTTTCGGTGATTATTAAATAGTTTCAACAAAATTTGCGTAAATTGAATTTAGATTCAAACCTTCCTCGTAAAAACAAACTTAATAACAACATTCTATATGGTATGATACATTTTGTAACGATTTAAACAGTGATGCACAGACCGCGCATTCGGCCCTTTTTGAATTTTGTGGCGGCCCTTAAATCTTTTTCTCAAACATATTTTTTTCACGTAAAACATTTATTTAATAAATGTAAGCAAGCATTTTCTTCAATGAAGGAGAATAAATCGGTTCATAGAACTATTATGTCAAATTAAAAAAACAAGTTAAAAATTTACAAAGACCAACATTGCATTAACTTGCATATAAATGAAACACACATATTTCACAATGAAACGATTTTTTAAAAAGCAAATAAAGCATTTTTTTTTTGCAATGCTTATTTATTTTCGAAATAACGCAGTCAAAATAATATAATGGAACCTATTACTTATTTATCAAAATTCACTTTTTTTTTACACGGTTTTAAGGCTGTTTTACATGAAACGTACATATATATATTCTGCATAAAAAACGACTGAGCGTACATAAAATCATTTTTTTCTTTGCGGCCCGAACCCACCATAATTTGTTTTATGCGGCCCGCTAGAAGGTAAAGGTTGTTCATCACTGATTTAAATCAATTGAAATACTTGACAGCTTAATAACTTTTTTAGATTAAAAAAAATCATTGATGCTTTCAATGCGTACTCATGCCCATTTACGTAGAGGTTAAAACTAGCGGTGTGATTACTTTGGCAACCTTCCGACCGTGAAGACGTGCTTAAGGTGCTCCAACCGCCACCCCATCTTCGCTTCAACCCTCGTATTATCCCACCACTTTCTATGTCTGCGGTCCTGATCTATCTTTCCGCAGTCTTCTCATTCTTCATTACTCTAGTACACGCCATTGTGGAAAATCTTAAGAAATATGGAGGGCGGTTGGTACTCTTAAGTTTCACGACCTCGCTCACAAAGTTATCTTGTTACCAAGTATTTCTTCGACATTAAAAGTAATCACATAATTTTATTTGAATATATTTATCACTAAATAAACAATCCAAAAATGTACTCATTATTTTCGGTGGGATAGTGTCACATGTTGTGACTAAACCGATAGCGGAATTAATTAATTTATTTGCACATGAATAAAACTGACTCCTTTTGAATGCTAACAATCGGCTACGGCGATCAATAAAATATTGAAATAGCGAACGTAAATAATTAAATTTTACTATAAGGGTGAGATTCAGTTTTACCTTTTAGTAGAAAATACGAAACATTTCGTTGCATTTTTTCCTACCGAAAACTCTCCCTTCACTCGGGTTTCGATAAAGCCACCATGACGTCACAAATCACAAGCATGTTGTCGACATGGGGATGAACGGTCAGCTGTTCACTGAAGCGTGACGTTCAGCCTCTGCGATGCCCGCTTGGGGTTCAGCTTTCTTATCTTTCTACCTTGTGATCTTGTAGTATGGGTAGTTTTGCCTCCCTAAGCTGCCTGCTTAACAAAATAGTGCCTCATAATTTGCAGTATGTTTGATCGATAATGGAGCTATCACATTGAAACGACTATTTTCACATTATGTTTATTGGATTTCTACTTACCTTGTTTTAAATTTAATTTACTACTAATTCTGCAATATATTATATTTTCCAATTAATAAGTTATTATGTACATTTTTGCAAGTGGTGCGTTTAAGAGATTAAAAAAAAATCTGTTTCAATTGCTGTACTGTGTCATGTCCCTTATATAAATGTGTTTGTTTTCATACAAAAGCAACACATGCGCCGTATGGACTCCTCTGTTTTAGGTATTAAAACGAACAGTACACGTTATTTACGTGACGTCAAATACGACCAGTGTGTCGCGGATCTTAGGGTCAATGCTTGTAAACGTGATACAAGGTAGTCGTAATATAATATTTTTTTATTGTTTTACTAATCAAAATTTTCTCCTTTGTTTCATATGCTGCTTTCATCTGGACGTCCATTTCATCGCATCGACCCTGATACGTTTATAATTCATCTGTGAACCTGTGACCAAAACCGCTAATAACATTACGAATGCATTGTATGTGCGTTGTGAAACAAATTTGCGCTACAATATACGGTGTCTCGTTTTAAATAAACAACCGCGCTTTGTGATTCATTAAATGACGGAAACGTGGCAACCTTTTGTGAATATTGCTGTGTATTTTGAAAATATTTTTATGTGGTTTTTCCAAAAAGGATTAAGTTCAGCAGAAGAAAGACATGTAAGTAAATTGAAAAAACATTTCTTGTTGCTTGCTGTAGTTTATATAACTAATAAATATATAATACATCTTAAAAGTATTTGTTAACAGTTCTTGTTGAGTCCGTAGCGCAGTGGTCAAATCGTTGGCTTCCGTGACGGTATTTTATTTATTTATTATTACTATTTTTTTCAATCGATTTGTCGATGTCTATTTGATATATATTATATATTTGTGATACATATTATATATTATATATTTTTGAAGGATTTTTTTTTTAAAAGTATTTTGTATGTGTAAAATACTCATATATTAAAAATCAGGGGCCGGATTGAAATCTTTGGAGGGCCGGATCCAGCCCTCGGGTCTTAGTTTTATGACCGCTGGCTTAGGCGAAAGCGACTGAATCCGATTGTACGACAGTATTCAAAGAATTACCGACGAAGAAGAAAGACATCACCCATTTTTTCCTTTAAAAGATGTTTTCGTGTAAATTAATTCCGCGTGTAATGAAAAACCCCACGTTCAATTTGTGGCTTGTAATTGCGTTATTTTTTTTTATTGTTTGCGCTTTAGTCTCATTTGATTTTAATTTTACGACTCGTCGCTCTCCTTCCAAGGCTGTATCAACTTTCAAGTAAAATTACACGTCATATATAACGATCGAAACGTGGTACTAAAATTGGTATTTTGGAAAAAAAAAGTCCAGTTAATCCGGTTGTATTATTTAAAAAAAACACCGAAAACAATTTAGTTGATTTTTACGGTTAATTGTATGCCCTACTCGGCGCCGTCACTGAAATCGTCTCCTTGTCACGTTGGACAATAAAATTTGTGTCGTAAATGTTTTTTTAAATAAAAGTGATTCACGTCTTAAAAATCACATTTTCCGATCAAAATATGCGACTAATATGCAATACGTTTGATCACGAAATAAAATGTATGAAGTTAAATCTTGATGAAATCATTTCACATAAAATTCATATTTATATAAAGACTTATAAAAAAATAATCGTAGATTTCATCACTTGCTGGTTGTATTATATGCACCGATTAGATCCGTGTGTGTATTTGTAAAATTGAATTTACTTGTTCAAGATATCGATGAATCGTAAATAAATTTTACATCTGTGTCATTGAGAGATCAATCAATTTAATATTAATTAGTAATTGTCTGTAATACATTACGAAACAACATACATATCAATTAATTTATTACTGATAAAGATTTTTATTATTCAATATGTTTTAAAATATGTCACTGTTTATTGAATATGAAGTTGTTTATGATTTATCAATACATACATGCAATATATTTCACCAACGTATTCTCAAATTTATTAGAATTTACGCACCAATCTCTAATATTCAACATCATTTTTGTATTTGGTTTTACAGTTGGTATACATGAAATGTATTTATTGCGGTTTTGTCGATATTCTATGAGTTATTCGACAAACCAAAATAGTGCATTAGAAAGAAGTTATTTTTAATTAACTGTCAAAATCAACACAAGCTCGCCAAGTAGCATATGTGAAGCGTGTTTATTTATCTCATTTCAATCAAACACGTATATATTATATAATGAACATGATTAACGGGGCATTAAAAAATTGAAAGAATAAAACAGACTTCTCTTAATTCTTGACGTTTGACAGATTGACTTTAACCACAGTGAACATAGCCGCAATTATTACATGCATGCAAGCTGTTAAAGCAACCATGAATACCATTTTTTTTTAAAAATGTAAATTTGATAATTGCCCTGTTCATAATAATGTTCATGTCATAAAAACAAAATCAATTGTTATTATATTTAAAAAAAGATTAATGTGTTTTGCAATACGCATGACGATTTATAAGAAATTATGTCTAAAAAGCTTCTGGAATATGTTGATATTCGAAGCCAATATTTATGAGCAAACGCTTGTGATTTACATTTGCAGACTCGTTCTACGATTCCTCAAATAATTACTAAGAACGCAAACTCTTGAATCTTTCTGGAGCTATTGTGTTGGCATCATATTAATTTAAAGAAATATGCCCCCAGGTACACAAACTTTTCTTCAGGCATTCAAAAACATTTATCGTCATAATAGAAAATTTAAATTAACTTTGATTATTCCATGCATTGTGTTACTAACTGTGACACGTGTTTCGCCTCTTTCAGAGGCATCTTCAGACTTACTATCGCAAAGTTTGCTTAAGTAATGAAGCAAGATTGATTCTAACATTTTAAAAAATATATAAAATTACAAAATGGAGGTTTGGGTTTTTTTCCTTTTAAGAGGAGCAAGGAGTTTATCGTCGTTTGAAATAGTTTATGTAAAATAATTCTGCTCATGAGAGGTAAACTACACCATGCAAATTTTAGGAAAATTGAGATATCGACAGTGTACCTCAAGACATTCTTTCCAATGATATTATAGAAAAATAGTTTCTCAACCTGTTGAGAAACACGGGGTTAGAACAACACCACAAGTATGATCAAATCAATGAATATAACATATACCAGTGATTTCCTAACACAAACTACACGAAGAAGTTTTGAACAGCTATAGGGAAACACTGAATTTTTGACTTAGTGCACTTTTCCCTACTTTGGTCAATAATAGCAATGTATAATATTTTAGTTTTATAATTTTTCAAATTTAAATGATAAATATTTCGGCTCTTATATTCATGTCAAAATTATGTTTTTTTCCGCATTAGTTCCGACAAGGACGTCAAACTGAAAATAGCCACCAACTAAATTAAGAAAAAAATGTAAAACTTAAAAACATTGCTATTGTAATGGAGTTTTGCCAAGTAAATGCCAATTCAATTGATAAATACACAACTTTGATTAATATTGCCATCAAAAAGTTTATCGATTTACACGTTAAATTTGTTGTTAAAATATATTTTCTCTTAGGTAAGTAAGCAGGATTGATACGCGAAATCAAGATACACTAGCAACTCCATTGACACGAATTTCGCAATAAAAAAAACTCAAAGCGTACCCATTCCCACGCGCCGCACATTTTGGTAACGGATCCGTTAACAAAAACCGCAAAACCACCTTCTCCGCCCCTGAACTATTCACCGAGCGCGAAAGCCTTATCTGTATTTCGCTGAATAAGACGCCGGGGAGTTGAACCCCCATGGGAGGTTTCGCAGGAAGGATCTCCCGCTACATCAACTTGAGTGGATTGCTCTCCGTGCTCACCCTCGTAGAAATCTCACCCCATCGGTACGCAGGGCTGTCACGAAACTTTCTATAATTATTTAGTAAAATTGTTTTTTTTTAATAATTAGCCATATTTAAGGTAACTTTAACACTTTGTTGAAAATAAAAGTCATTTTTGTTGCAAAAAAAGTTTGCTGAATATATTTATTTTTTATGATTATTTCTGTACATGATCGCTTGCTTTCTTAAATATAGTAAACAACTTATATTTGAAGTACTGGCATTATAGATTCATAAGTTTTAATTTAAGATTTCGACTGAAGGTGCTTGGAAGAATATCAATATTAAATTTGAATCGTTCAAATTATGTAGTTTACATTCACACAAGTTTTCAAATTCATATGTTTAAAAAAAAAACTGTTGATAATATTTTTCGGCGAAGTGAATGTTAGAAAGTAAAATACGACTCAACTACACTCCATTAGTAGAAGCGTCGTGATTTTATCTGCTTACACTGGTAATTTAAATGAAGGCTCAAATAATAATATGTTAATATATAACAAGCATTAAACGATTCACAATGCACCCCCTCATGACTCGAGGGTGGAGTGTATAAATAACGTCGCGCTCTTGCTCAGGTGGGGTAGTTTTGACGCTAAAGCCTTCTTTCTTAAAGAGGGGTTGTTAAAATACTCTTCTCGACAATGTACCGCACCGCATTATATTCATATTACGATGTGGCCCCCAAACTGTTGTTCAAACATTAACCGAGTAAGTTGTTTTGAATTATTTTTAGATTTTTTTCGCTTTTGCGCCGAATGAAGCCTGCGATTTTAGGTTAATTCATTTTAAATGATTGATTATTTTCCGAGTTATAGACATGTTATAGAAATTGTATCCCACCTTTGTTCGAGTCTCTCGAAAATCAACTAAGAAATGAGCATGAAATGAATTGACAGTGAACACCCTAAAAGTGATAAGAAATGAGCTATCCAAAGTGAACTCTTTAAGGTTGAGTAATAGCTCGCTTTTTATATAATTGTATAATTCTTACGAATATACGAAGTTTAATAGTTTTTATTCATATTTAATCTGTACTCACAGTATAAATGAGGTACGAAACTGACAATTTCTGTAAAAAGAAACTGTCCTTGTCAACTGAATGAAAGCAGCAGTGAGATAAACCAAAATTAGTAGCTTGTTCCATATTTTCAAAATATTTAATTATTGCTTTGTTTTATTTCTCTTGCCGTTTATTAAAGAAAGTTTTTTAATGTTATTATTTGAATTTGAATCGTTCAAACTATGTACATTCTCACAAATTTTGTCATTAACGACCCGGGTTTCGCCTTTCGGCATCTTCAGGCATTCAAGTGCACGGATGAACTTGAACTGACGCTTAGTAAATGAAAGTTTCGTGTTTATATAAGATATAAATGCATCACTGAGTCCAAAGCCACTGCTGGCAAAAAGGATAAGCCCATGGGAATGCCAACAGATTTGACTAGTGAGCAGTTTCAAGAATTATATAATTTGTTTGTCGGCAAAGGTTTTATGATTATATGATTTTATGGTTATATAGGGTATAGAAGAGGAGATGTGGGAAAATTTGATATTTCGTTTAAAATCGGAAGATTTTGCAGCTGTGCTTTGTTGATTTCTAACATTTCTTGGAAAAAGAGCTTATGACTGTCCGTATTTGGGTGTAACATTTTTATCCCTTGTTCCTGATTGAACACGTGTCCTTCCGATATTAAGTGATTAGCAAAAGTAGACGTGTCTTTTTTCAATCTAAAGGCTGCCATATGTTCTAAAACCCGGATGTTCAGTGTTCTTTCTGTTTTGCCGATATAAAACTTTGTACAACAAGAGCATTGCAATCTATAAATCCCGGATTTATTTAAGTAATGTATTTTATCTTTATTATTAACTAATAATTTGCCTAAAGAGTTTTTACAGTAAAAAGCAGGTCTTACACTATCAGCTAGCTGTTTTTTAATTTTAAGACTTGTATTTCCTAAAAAAATGATTCTACGCCAATACCTAGTATGATCTATGTCCTTTGACACTATACCTTTAAATAACATTTTTTCTGCAAGTTTAGTTTGTTTTTTTGATAAAAGATTGTCTATAAGAGACATATCGTATCCATTGTTTATGGCGATTTGTTTGATGATTTTCAATTCGATATTAAAGTTTATTTCGTTTAAAGGAACACTCACAAGTCTATGTATTTCTGAATGAAAAGCGGCTAGTTTATAAGAAAATGGGTTCATTGAATTTTTATGGATTACAGTGTCAGAGAAGGTTGGCTTCCGAAATATTTTAAACTCGTGAGAATGATTTTCAATGTTAATATTTAAGTCAAGAAAGTTAATATTTTTGCCTCCGAATTCTAGAGTGAATTTGATATTTTTATCTAATGAATTTATAAAGTTATGAAAGTTAGTTATTTGTCTATCTGTTCCATTAAACAGGCAAAGAATATCGTCTACATATCGGAACCAATAGACTATAGGTTTGGCTTCTGTTTTGTTTCTAAAAATTGTATCTTCTAAATAGTTCATATAATTTCTGTTTGTTTATAAATTGTATTGTTAAATTGGAAATAGTTCTGGTTTATAAACAAACAGAAGGCCTTGCAATGGGAAACTGCCTATCACCGTTGTTAGCTGAGTTTTATATCATTATACGGTGTCTTCGCAAAATGAGAGAGAACACCGTTCAAATATGCCTTTGTGACAAGTACATTAATTTGCTGCATAAGGCAGTTTATTGTTCATAAAATAATACCACAAGTTTCACCGGACTTTACGGAAACAAATTAATACTGTTTTGCAAGAGTGCAAGCAATAAAATTGAGGAGCAAACATTCAAAAAGTGTTTTGTCACACAAATACAAAGCTTGGAAAATGATGATTTAAGTGTTGCAAAAGTGACGGTTTGTATGAATGTGTCAACTTTATGATTTCATTTTAATATGAAAAAAAACCTTTTTGAACACTAATTTTGATTTCCATTCGTAGGTTTTATTATGGGCTATCAGAATTGATATAAAACGCCATTTTTCAAAATTTGTGACAAAACACTTTTTGAATGTTTGCTCCTCATATATCGTTGTTAACTTTTTTTATCCATGTGGAGCCATCTAAACAGAAATTTTTCTACGAGAACTGATTGTTACTCAGTTGCTCAACCTTTCTTTTTTTCGAAGACATTATGGATATAAATGATCGAACTAGGGCATGTCTAGTTGCTAATAACTTTCGCTACAACCGCTAAAATCGCAATGGTGTGAGAGGGGGAATTTTTTAAACATCACAGACATAAATGCATTTGAACAGATGGAAAAAATGCTGTTTGTACTATGATTCGAATCTTGGGGTTCGGTATGAAAGTCAACGACGTTGATTACTGTTCCACGGACCTGACGGGTTTTCATTATGTAAGCTTATCTTTCAGTAATTGATTGACACACTTATCTCTTAAAATCGACCTTTAAATTTTATCACACTGTTGTTTTCGGGTAGCGATATAATCTAAATTTGAGAATTTTTTTATTATTATTATTCAAGCTGTAGAAGCTCTGAAATTGCAAGTAACGCAGTGTCAACGCATGCATGCAACTTTAAGAATATTAAATTTCTTTTAATATTATGGAACGCTGGATTGTGGAAGTCGTCTTTGTACCGCGTGTCGTCTTGTAAGATTCCATGGCAGCACCTAACGTATCATATATGTACATTGAATATTGCGTAACTCTTTGGAGGAAACCAGATTCGTTATAATTTATTCACCCAACGTAAACTCAATGATTTTTCAGATACAGGATGTCTGTTAACAACTTGTTATATTGGTAGAAAACAACGTAGCGGCATTATTAGTGCTTTAACCCATTTTTGCCCGAATTTTCCCCGTAATTGATGCAAATAAAAAATCACTGCTCACTCCGACTGGCTCAAGCCTGAAAAAATACTACACGAAACGATCCCCACGCTTGCTAGCTGTAGACTGATTGAGACTGATGGAATCTCAACTTTTATTGCGTCATGCCTAATGGAGTGGAAGTAAAAATACTAAATGTTCCAGTATTAGAACACTGGGCAAAAATGGGTTAAAAATAATACCAGGAATACCTAATACTTAGTTGTTATGCACTTATGCAAGTGTGCCTAACCAAAATGGTGATTATTGAAAAGTCTTAATAAATTTTCAGCATATTAACGAGGAGTTCACAAAATGTGTTCCGCGGACCAATTATGTCCTGTGAGACTTTTTGAAATGACCTGCGAGATTTATGTTGTATCTTATATCTCAGATATTTTTTTTCTTCACATATGAATTAATTAATAACAAAATTATTTTATTTTAACAGTAAGTTGTATACTCCGTAGAGTATACAAATTACTGTTAAAATAAAATAATTTTTGGCAGGTATGAATGGTCCGACGTTTTGATATTTGTCAAAAATGCTCATCAAATTACTCTCTTATTTGAAAGTACGTATATTTGTGAAAGAAAATCTATAACGAGCATGAATAGTTCAAACAGGATCAAATAACGGACAATTACATCAGATCTGTTTTGCGTATTTAAACCAAAAAAATTGAGCTTACATTTATGGATTTAGTTTCAAACAAACAATAATATTTGACCAATTAAATATAATTTTTGTATTTTAAAAAGAGTAAAAATGGGGTATATTTAGCTAAATATACACAATGAAATATATTTTTTAGTATTTGCCTTTTGATTTAAAAAAAAAAAATATTTACTGAAAGGATATGATTTCACATAATGGCATTTATTTATTAGGATTTATATTTTTATCAACTGAAAAATGTTTATGGTGAGCGAAACCGGCCCTGATCCTTATTAATAAATGTGAAATTAGTGCAAAATAGTGTTTTATTTTATGAATATCTAATATTGAATACTGCTTAAAAGTTTATTGAGTACTGACCAGACGAATGCGAAAATTTTGAAAATGGGTGGTATTAATTTTAAAGTTGAATAATATAAACATTATACCAAGACCACCGGGTATTTATTATTCAGTAAGTCGCACGCATTGCTCTTTATTGCTGCAGGTTTCCCACCCCTAGGATAGTGCACATATCGAAAAATTTGAGTGAGAAATTTAATTTGATAATTATGTCTTGTGTCGTTATAAACAGTTTCGTTGCAAAACTCCTTGTGAATTTGGGTAAATGTAATTTATTGACGTTCCGTTTATACAGATAATTATATTTTTTAACTTACATCTATATATTTTTTGATACTGTCTATTGTATTTGTATTCGTCTGATACACTACCCAAAAGCTTTTTGAGTTTTTTACTGAAGGGGAGGTGGACGTCGAGTCAAGGTGGTGTCGCATCTACCTGACGCCCACTTTTATTTACTTGAGTAGTGCCAAAGCCCCCTATAGTGAAGCCATGCTATGGAGCTGAAAACAGGTACTTTTTTCAGATAAGCGGGACGGTGTCATAATTTTCAAAGTAATATCACATCATTATGAAGCCATTTGTTTCTGATATATTGTAGGAAATACATATTTATATTGTAATTATATATCTTTTCAATTACATATTTTTCAAAATAAGAAAAAATCACATTTTCCAAGGTTTTTGAAGAAAAATCTCGGAGAACAAAAGCAAACAAAGAAGGCAAATCATTTTTTTACAATATTTCAATACAGAATATGAGGTTGGATAGTTCATTAAAAAAATCAACGTCATTATTGGGATTTTAATCAATTAATAATTAATCTCAAAATTTATTTGTGCACACTGGTTCGTTACTCAATCTTTCCATAGGATTTCCATAGGAAGTAATCAAAAATTCCATAGGAATATTCCATATTTCCATAGGAAGTAATCAGTAATCAAAAATCAGTAAGTCAAACTAGGGTAGCACATTTCACTTCATTATTTTTAAAATATTATTATTGATTAAATCATCATTTACTTGGTATATTGCCATTATTATATGATAAGACGCAGCATTTATTTCATAATATCACAATAGGCGTCAAAATCGTATATAATATAATATGGATTCCGCTTGTTACTGTTGTTTTATGTTATTTATAATCAATATTTTATATAACTGTGATATTTAATAGTGGTAAGTTAAATTTTATTTGTTTTACCACACATCGCATTTCTTGCCATTCGCTATATTTCTTACAATCATTACTTAATTTGCATATATGACCCTTCCGATGTATCGTAAATTGTAAATTATTAACACCAAACAATCACAGAATATCCAAACAAGAAATCTTTCAAACATACGTGTTATATTCAACGAAAAATAAGCTCACAAATTGGAATTTAGAGTTGATATACATTTATGACCGCCATACAATTTGTTAGGAGCGGCTGGGATTTAACGGCCCGGTCTTTTTTGCTGTTTTTTCTACGACACTGCATGGAAATTAAGACTGCTATGGTAGTGCACGTTGCCGCATTCTCTATAAAAAAACATCTTCATTGTGTTGAATACATTGAAGCAAAATCAATACAGTAGAACCTCGATATAACCGACTTTGATATAACAGACAAAATATGTGGTCTCATGTCATAATTATCTCGTCTCGTGTAAAATAAAAGTGTTCTCGGACTCGAATTTGAGTCACAGAGCAGTCGTGATCGTAATATGAAAGTAGCACTGACGTTTGCTACGCTGGCAGCTGATTCACGAAGTTTCATAGTAATTCAATTTATTTACTAGTGGCGACTGGATGGACTTATTAACTCTTTTTAGTAAGTTAAATTTTCAAATACAATCAAACAAATCATCGCAACCGTTCCTTTAAATGTAGACAAAATAATTAATTTATCATGAAATTAAAAGCAAAAATAAAAGCGACGGTGAACCAGGCACATGCACTTGTGCTGCGGATGCCCGAAGAGATTCTGAACCCTGCCTATTTTTTCTACTAACCGGATGGATCCCGACGTCACGGAAGGCCGGCCACTACAGGTCGCTGGGATGACCTGGGAGGAAGCAAATAGACTGGTAGGGGATAAAGAATCTTAGAGGAACCGTGTGGTGGTTATATTCTCCAAAAAAGAAGCAGATATGGATTTAAAAATGTGATGTAGGTGCGAACATTGATCTCAGAAAACATTCGAAATTAGTTTACTTTTATACAGCGGTATTTCGGTTTCAACTTACACCCTTCACCCGTATTAGTCAGCTATAGGTTCTAATGTATTAAAAAATATATTTCGTTACATCTAGCTGTATTTAAACCACTGTTAAATATTATATTATCGGCAGGATCGTACTGAAGTAGTTCACCTTTGCCCCCAAAAAGAAGGATTTATAAATATTCGGTCTAAAGTGCACTTTTTTCCAGTCCCATCCCACACTATACAGAGGGCGAGTATTATAACGAGACTCTTTTATTATTCGCTGGATTTCAGTGTTTTTTTTATCTGGAATTTTCTTATACAGGATGATTATAGCGACGTCCCTTTACGTTTAAAATCAACAATTCACTATTCGTAATATCTGTCGAGAACTTAGTCAATTCGTGTGTGGTTTTTTTCATCCGAAATGGAAAACGAACAAATACCAGAGTTTACTAAATAAATGTATATTAACACCTTAAGAATCTTTATTTCACGTCCGTTATGCATTAGCACACTAGCATACAGCCACAACACGGTGTTTCACAGATTTTCTGTCCAGCAAGTCTTTCCACCGTTTCGTAGATCAGCTAAATACTTCCCGTGGATGATCAAAAACATTTAAAAGCCGATGGAAGCCTTAAAAATTTTGCCGCGGGATTTTTATTACCAGAAAACCATATAAAAAGCAATGCATTTTCTACACTCATTGTTTTAAATTACGGAAGCTATACTTACGTGACGTATACATTGTTGTTGACGGATAAAAAAATAAAAAAGTCTAATAAAAAACTTGCGTTGTAGAAATCAAATCCCTTTGTTCTAGCCGTGGAAAAAATATTAGTATTTATGTTAAAAATACTGAATAAAATCTGACTTTTTAATAATGCCTTGGTGAATACAGCCTGTACATTCATTCGCTAGAGGCGGACTTTTTTGCCGGCGCCTACATTTTTCCTGGCTTCCGTTTTAATCTCCTCGCTTTTTATTTGCATTTCCGGATGAGAGGAAGAGTGAGAAAGTAGACGGAGAGAAGAGTGTGAAGGAGGCATCTTTAATTCTGAGAGGAAATCATTTTCACTGTTGAAGTAATTAACACTTTTGGCTTTTTCAAGTGTTTTCTTTTTTTACTTGAAGAACGCTTCCTTCGTCGGTTGTTTTGGGTGCACTGTGATTGGGCTGGAAAAGATACTCATGTTATTAATCATTTATTCCTTGAACTAAGAAATTATGCTTCCTTGTCTGGTTTGATTATAAAAGCAATTTTTAAGCTTACGGCTAAAAAATATTTAACGTTGTATTTAGTCAACTGACTTCAATAAGCATTTCAAAGCTATGTCTGGATAATACTTAGTGTTTTTATGCGACCTTAGGACAAAGCCAACATGTGCTGTAGGCAATTTTTATGAGATGAATGATTTTTATGAGTCATATGACGATTATTAATCGCATTATTTCTGAAGTGAACTCATGAAAACTCCCCACAGTTCACTTTCTTCGTTCAGTAAAAATAAAATATACTTATGTATATTCAAATTTTTCCGATTTTTAATTTGTGAGGGGGCATTATATACAAATATAATCACATTAAAATAATTTCCCTACCTTTATTAGTACTAGCCCATAGAACATGGATATTAAATTTTTGACATAAATTCTGTTACATCGGTAAGCAATTTTAACTAAATCAAAATAACCTCGACCAAAGTGTAAAGTCAACCGCCAACGCTCGCTGTAAAATTATTATTATCACTCTTTTCTAGCTGCCACCCTTTATAAGCCCTCCGCAGGATTTTATATGGGGTGGGGCGGAATGCTTTTTACAGTGTTCGTTTCATCCCCTATTATATTTTTTAATTACGGTTATATCTCACCCCGACTATGCTGAACGCGAGACGCGGCTTTTCAATATTAGAATTCATAAATTTGAATTTAAGTAGTGTATTATTTTGTGGTGCCTTTTTATGGTTACCAGTTATAAAATCTGTAAAAGATAACTTTACACAACTTTAAAACCATGCTTGAAAAAAAAAACTAAACCATTGTTTATTTTATTATAAATATTTTTTTCTCATCTCTTGAGATAATATCATAAGTTTATTCATTAGTATTGTTTAACTACTTGCACGTAAGCACTGACGAGTCTATAAAGAATAAGATACCAATAAGATCAATTTTGGGAAAATATTGTTAAAACGATTTATTGAAGTGGAATGAAGAGTTTCAGAAACAATAAATCATTTTTTAAATCTATACCTTAAGTCTAAGCCTGTTTGCAGATCGGTTTGAATATCAATAATCGTATTTATTAATCTCTTCTTTTTGCTCTGACGATTTCTTCCGCAATCTTTTCTCTGCTCTTTTTCCATATTTGACTTCGCTGTGCGTTAGTTGTGGAAATTTCCGGATTATCGTTCTCAAGATGGGGGTCACCGGGACTGACCCTCCTCGATTCCGCTCGTCCCCTATTCTTGGCACCCCTGCCGTAAAACTTTACTGCCCGCCCTTTCCGGAGAACATTACTTTATTGACCCCAGTTTTACGAGCCGCCTGTGTTTATTATACACAGGATGTTCTGGGCGTAAGGCATCTAATAAAGTTGCTTGGGGTTTAACCCTTCAAGTGACTCGGCCAAGTTAAAATCCATATTCGGCGATTGGTTATAATATTCTTTCTCAAAATGGAACAATTTAATCACTATTGAAGATTTTCAATGGATCGGGAATACATTTTTGTAAATCTATCTGGAGATAAACTATAAATGCTTTTCAAAGAGACGAAACACGTTTTACATTTAGCAACACAGCCATTAGAATAACAAAGCTTTCAATTTTAGCTTAATTTTCACAATGGAGAGTTTGAACCCTGTACACTGAAAGTTTCGGAAATAATGCAGTATGTTTCCCGTGATCAACTGTAATAATTTAATTTCAACTTTAAATTTAAGATGCCTTTATTCATAGGCGCACTGTATCCAAGATCATCAACAGCAGCGCTCACTTCCGTACAAATAATTAAATAGTCGATACCATCAACTGGCACCTGTCGCGAACGGCCCTGTTCCCTCGTCCCATTATTATCGCATGCGACTTGTGCAACAATATTGTTTACTCGCCCGCCGCTTGACGCCGGCTCTGCGTTACACTGATCGTGCTTGATAATAAAATATACGTACATCTTTTTTTGCACGATTTTGAAATAACACGGTTCACTAAAACGAACAAATACTATATTTTTACCCGAATTACTATTTGTTCTGGGGAAATCGAGAAAAATCATAAATAATAGTGTATTGGAAAAATTTGTCTTTAGTATGAATAAAAAAATGGCGACAGCGAGGCTGGGGAGGGGAAATCGGGGACATCCTTCATACATACAAACGGACCTTATCGACTATTAATATATAGATATTAATAGTCGATAAAATAATAATAAATCACAAATATGTTCGTACTAATTAATGTCCTCGGGTCTTTTTCTTCTTATATGAAATATATTTGCTAGCGTACTTGAAAATTAGTTGAATACAATATATATTGTATATATTTTATATAATGGAGGTCTATTTCTGATATATATAAAAGAGGTCTATTTCTGCTACTACGAAAAATGATTGTTAGCGAACTTGAACACCATTCCAAAAATTTAATAATTTACAATTTAAAAACTGCAGGGCTGTCGATATATGCGCCGAGGTCGATTTCTGCTACTACGAAAAATGATTGTTAGCAAACTTAAACATTATTCCAAAAACTAAATAATTTACGAGGTCTATTTCTGCTACTACGAAAAATGATTGTTAGCAAACTTAAATAATATTCCAAAAATTAAATAATTTACAATTTAAATAGTGCAGGGCTGTCGATATACGCCACGAGGTCTATTTCTGCTACTACGAAAAATGACTGTTAACAAACTTAAAGATTATTCCAAAAATTAAATAATTTACAATTTAAATAGTGCAGGGCTGTCGATATACGCCACGAGGTCTATTTCTGCTACTACGAAAAATGACTGTTAACAAACTTAAAGATTATTCCAAAAATTATATAATTTACAAATTAAATACTGCAGGGCAGGGCTGTCTATATAAGCCGCGAGATATATTTCTTTTACTTTTAGAATTTCTAGCTTATTCAATAAATAGGTTTGTAATTTATTTTTCACGTCAGTAAATTTTCTGACTACTTAAAAATGAAACAAAAATCTCCCCGTTGAGGTCAACGGGGTTACAGCTAGTATGTTTTATTCCAACAAAAATACTATTTAAATAAACTCGGCGGATTTTAACAAAGTCACGTCTCAACAGAAGGTTTTGAAAATGAACTGTCTGTAAGTCAGCCGGTCAACCATTCTCGTCGAAGAGCATACGAAAAGAATTATACAGCTAGGATACTACTCGTATGAGCGTTAGCTAATCACTCTACATCACGTTTTAAGGATCAGGTAGGGGGAGGGTAAGGCATCATAAAAACATCACATAAATCCGTAACATTGAATGAATTGATTATATATTTTCTTCGTTCCAGAACTCGAACTGTATTGTACCATTCGGCTACATAGAATTTTATAGAAAAACAAACGCTTTGCTTAAATACCCATTATGTATTAGGACCAACACCGGTTTCGTTCAATCCGAGCATCATCGACTGAATGCTCGCAATAAGCGAAATCAGTCCCGATCTTAATAAATAATGTAGAATAAGTTTTAGTGTTTTTTGTCTTAGTATAATGCTATTCCAATAAGAATTAACAGTGCCCACCTTAAAAGTATTTGTAATATTTATTTTTAATTCCCTTGACAATAATTTCTCTATTCAATTTAACGGTTGTAAAATTTTCCAGCACATTTTCCGTTTACACAGTTTCCAGAGTAATTATGTGCCCCTTCCCTCGTCACCACTGAGCTGTGGGCAAATGGTTAACTTCACCGCTGTCTCACTTTCCTATTCGCGTGCGCTAGAAAGAGACGGCTGGGTGTTAATTGCACTAATTAGTTCGGTAATCATCTGTACGGGGACTACCGCCACTTAGCCCTCTCGTTCTGCTTTATATTGATTTCAATGAAGTAGAAAGAGACGTGATTATTATGCGATGGTAGTAGTGTGTGAATTCGCAATACTCAACCGTGATTACGCAGGGGTGCCAACGTGTCTTTGTTTAACTAATTATAATGTGAATGCTTTGAATTGACACGTTTTGAATATTGTTATTTTCACAGCATTTTATCAGTGTATTAAATATGGTGTATTTAAAAAAAATATATAAAAAAATTACGACAGACGATGGATACCCGTCTTTATCATTTTAAATATTACATTTTTTTGTTGCCTTTTCTGCCATATTAGAAAATGTAAAATATGGATTGTGCAGCCCTGACAGAAGGGTTCCCCCCTTTTTTTTTTTTTTTTTTAAATAAAAATAAGAAATCATAGTAAAAAATGGCAATATATTTTTATGGCAATGGCCATGTTTTACATTTTTTTATTATAATAAACATAGTTCTGACGCAGGCGTTAAGCTAAAATAGCTATCAACGTAATCTAAAATTCACTGATATCTTTACTTTGATGTAATGTAGTTCTATCATGTAAATACCAATTCAATAATAAAAAAAATAAGACTGTTTTGATAACAATTCCATAATCTTCTTCTTAATGATCAGGACAATTTTTATGTGAAATAATGTTTTTTTTTTCTTATTTTTACACTTTGTCGTAGTGTAGTGACCTGGGATTCAAATCTCCGAACGAACACTGAATCGATTTACACATTTGTATTCAAAGTAATTATGTCTGTGACACTCTAGTCCCTTTCCATTCCTTTGTGTCCAATATTTTAACCAAGAGACAACGACTATCTTTCTGTCATTTCGTACATACCTTGTCCGTATAACTTTTCTTATCTTATCTAGGTTTTACGACTGACTGACAACTAATTTCCGTTATATACTTTTTGTTGACTTTTACCTTAATAAGCTATATGAGAGCGAATTTCAAAAAAATCGTTTTATGATCAGTATTTTGTTGATTCTAGAATTTGGAAATTATCACTCAACCTAAGAACCATTTCGATCCAATCTAATCGAAGAATGTACATTTTTAGAATCATCTTACCGCTTGCCGAGTTATTGAAATATTTATTTTGTTTTTGTTTCGTCTCTGTCTCTCCGCCATTTCGTTTCATTGTTATATATACATAAATATGTATATATAACATTTTGCCCGTATCCACACTCCACCGAATGTGTTTGTTTCTCTCTTGTTTGATACGATTGATACAAAGTAGGACGAGCAAAGGAGGTGGAGATGGGGTCGTAAGCCGTATCCAGTGTTCTTTAGACCGAGGGTGTTTGGGTTAAGGGGGTCGTGTGTTATCGGTTGCCACCTAACTTCACTTCACTGCCTTGTGGTTTCCCCCGCGGTTAAGAGGATGCCGGGACGGAGCGGAGAAATGGAAGTCTTATGCCGCCGACTTAGGGTTTGTGGGAGAGCTTTCACAACGGATTCGATAAAACAAAATAAACACAGCGTTTTGTAATATATTTATTGCAACTTTTTGATGGCGAAATTTTGTGTTATCCGCTCGACGTAGATTGTATTTGAATAATCGTGAAAATTTACTACAAGCCTTAGAATTTTGTCTTGTGTGTCGTATATCAACTCGACCTAAATTTTACTTATTTCATAAATATATTGCTTTTGATTTTTTCCTATGTATTTTCCGGTGAATGGGTTAAGTTTTCCGACCGTGAATTCTCTGCACACCTACTTTTCTCTACACAGAAACTTCCGTACAGAAAACTCCGGACACAGAATATTCAAGATTTTTAAAATAATTTTAGTGTTGTCTCATACCAAGGTGTCATTTTTTTAAGGATGGGATTAATTATATGTATCTATCTATTCCTTGCATGTTTAAATAATAATATTTTTTTCTCTGAATCTCAAACATTAAAAATATTAAAATGTACAGAATATTTTTTCTTCGGAATTTTTATATTATCAGAATTTTCCTGTACGTATAATTCGTGTTCGAAGGAATCTTGTACGGAACCGATTTTTCCTGAAGTGAGACATGGGGACATGGGACAAAATTTCCAATTAGGAAATTTTAAATTGGGAAAAAATGAAATTGTTTATACCGGGACTAGTCTTGCGGGACTTTGTCGCTAGGGTAAAGCTCACCACCATAATGAACACGTTTTGATTAAGATTTCTTTTTTTTTTTAAATGCATTTATCGTAAAAGAAAACGACAAAGCACGGCATTACAACTGTAAATGATCAGTTTTAGGGTGTTCACTGTCAATACTTGGTGGAAAGGCATTATATTAATAAAAACACAATAATCCTTTGTACTTCATTCCACTTTATTTAATATGTCAGGACCGGTTCCGATTAAGCATATTCACTTTATTAATGTAGCATTTTATCACTTTGTCAAAAATTTCCCAAATTTTAATTATGTTTGTAATTACTTTCATTCGCCATTCTGAATTTATTAATCTGGGATGACTTTTTAATTATATGTTAGATGTGTTGAACATTTTAATTTTGTGTTATTTTAGAATCACTTTAATGTAATTGGCAATTTCTTTTCAATGCCAATTGTTGTGTATAACTTTTCAATTTTGCATAAATAGCATTGTTAAATTATATTTCTTATCAGTTGACAATGCTCGCAATGAGCGAAACCGGTCCTGACATATTAAATAAAGTGGAATGAAGTACAAAGGATTATTGTGTTTTTATTAACTGTAAATTATGTTAAAAATATATAAATAATGTTATAAACGTTTTGAAAGGTGAACATGAAACACCGCTTCATTAATTAATACAACGTTAAGTGATGGAAAATCGATATGTTAAAATATTCGTCCAGATCCATATTTTCCACGACCTTCACTGCGGTGTAAAAAATATATTAATGATAATTTAAATTGTTTGTATAACATTAAATATTTTTTCACAATCGCCTACGACAACAAAACACTTTGGGCGTTAATTAAAATACAACAAAATTATAGTTACGGCAAACTGTAATACGAAATCGTTTCGCGTGTCACACAGCGATATCTTTGCAGCGGGCGGGCATGTTTGTTTTATCGCCGCCGTACCCAACCGCTGTATCCATCCACCGGTATGATATTACAAACGAAGCGTGCGTCGCGTGTTCCGTGAGCGATTTTATTTATACTAGCTGTAAGCCCGTTGCCCAGCAACGTGAGATTTTTGTTGCATTGTGTTTTGTTGCATTGTATTTTATTTTATTTTACTTTATTTTATTTTATTTTATTTTATTTTATGTTATGTTATGTTGTGTTATTTTATTTTATTTTATTTTATTTTATTTTATTTTATTTTATTTTATTTTATTTTATTTTATTTTATTTAATTTTATTTTATTTTATTTTATTCTATTTTATTTTATTTTATGTTATTTTATTTTACTTTATTTTATTTTATTTTATATTATTTTATTTTATGTTATTTTATTTTATGTTATTTTATTTTATTTTAATTTATTTTATGTTATTTTATTTTACTTTATTTTATTTTATTTTATATTATTTTATTTTATGTTATTTTATTTTATGTTATTTTATTTTATTTTAATTTATTTTATTTTTATAGTAAGCAGAAATTTCGAAAATTATTTAATATTTGGAATAATGTTCAAGTTTGCTAACAACCATTTTTCGTAGTAGCATAAATTTCGTAAAATATTCAATTTTTGGAATAAAGTTTAAGTTTGCTAACAACCATTTTTCGTAGTAGCATAAATTTCGTAAAATATTCAATTTTTGGAATAAAGTTTAAGTTTGCTAACAACCATTTTTCGTAGAAGCAGAAATTTCGTAAATTATTGAATTTTTGGAATAATGTTTAAGTTTACTAACAACCATTTTTCGTAGTAGCATAAATTTCGTAAATTATTTAATATTTGGAATAATGTTTAAGTTTGCTAACAACCATTTTTCGTAGTAGCATAAATTTCGTAAAATATTCAATTTTTGGAATAAAGTTTAAGTTTGCTAACAACCATTTTTCGTAGTAGCATAAATTTCGTAAAATATTCAATTTTTGGAATAAAGTTTAAGTTTGCTAACAACCATTTTTCGTAGAAGCAGAAATTTCGTAAATTATTGAATTTTTGGAATAATGTTTAAGTTTACTAACAACCATTTTTCGTAGTAGCATAAATTTCGTAAATTATTTAATATTTGGAATAATGTTTAAGTTTGCTAACAACCATTTTTCGTAGTAGCATAAATTTCGTAAATTATTGAACTTTTGGAATAAAGTTTAAGTTTGCTAACAACCATTTTTCGTAGTAGCAGAAATTTCGTAAAATATTTAATTTTTGGAATAATGTTTAAGTTTGCTAACAACCATTTTTCGTAGTAGCATAAATTTCGTAAATTATTGAACTTTTGGAATAAAGTTTAAGTTTGCTAACAACCATTTTTCGTAGAAGCAGAAATTTTGTAAATTATTGAATTTTTGGAATAATGTTTAAGTTTACTAACAACCATTTTTCGTAGTAGCATAAATTTCGTGAATTATTTAATATTTGGAATAATGTTTAAGTTTGCTAACAACCATTTTTCGTAGTAGCATAAATTTCGTAAAAAATTCAACTTTTGGAATAAAGTTTAAGTTTGCTAACAACCATTTTTCGTAGTAGCATAAATTTCGTAAAATATTCAATTTTTGGAATAAAGTTTGAGTTTGCTAACAACCATTTTTCGTAGTAGCATAAATTTCGTAAATTATTTAATATTTGGAATAATGTTTAAGTTTGCTAACAACCATTTTTCGTAGTAGCAGAAATTTCGTAAATTATTGAATTTTTGGAATAAAGTTCAAGTTTGCTAACAACCATTTTTCGTAGTAGCATAAATTTCGTAAATTATTCAACTTTTGGAATAAAGTTTAAGTTTGCTAACAACCATTTTTCGTAGTAGCATAAATTTCGTTTATATTTAATTTTTGGAATAATGTTCAAGTTTGCTAACAACCATTTTTCGTAGGAGTAGAAATTTCGTAAAATATTTAATATTTGAAATAATGTTAAAGTTTGCTAACAATCATTTTTCGTAGTAGCCGAAATTTCGTAAATTATTTAATATTTGGAATAATGTTCAAGTTTGCTAACAACCATTTTTCGTAGTAGCATAAATTTCGTAAATTATTTAATATTTAGAATAATGTTCAAGTTTGCTAACAATCATTTTTCATAGTACCATAAATCGACCACGGCGCATATATCGACAGCCCTGCAGTTTTTAAATTGCAAATTATTGAATTATATTTTATTTCATTTCATTATCTATTAATTTGAAAATGTACGCAAACAAAATACATTTCGTAGAAGAAGAAGATGTCTCGAGGACATCATCAGTACGCACACATTTGTGAAAAGTGAAAAGCGAGTGATTATTTTATCGACTTTTAATATATAAATTTAGTATGAATAAAAAAGTGGAGAAATGGAAGGTGTGAAATGGACGTCCAAACATACCTTATCGGCTATTAATATATAGATTTCAATGTAAGTTAAGTTATCGGCGCACGCCACTGTATTACCCCTTTAATGCCAACAATGCTTATAAGTTACAAGCATGTATATTGTTCGTGATATAATTCTTTTTTTAAATATCAAAGTCAGATCAGTATGGTATTATATATTTTATTCGAATAAATCAATATAACATTTTATTTAAATATTTAAACAGTTCGGTATTGAAAAAACTCCATGAATACCGAAATCCTGGTTTCATTAGTACCGGTATTGAAATTCCTAGTAATAGCCCTTTCTTTTCTACCTTTACTTAAAAAAACAAGCGGTATGACGATTTGCTAATAAGCAGTTCTTTCAGAATAACGTTTTATGAAATGCTCTTTTTAATATTACATCGATAAAAAAACATTGCAACTACCATCATTCAATTAATCACGAATCGCTCACAATATATTTAAAATAAGTTGTTGATTCATTAATTTATGACCATCTCCAGTACCTAGACGAGCAAATCTTAGCTTAACCGACGAAGTATTTACGGACGAACCAATTTGATTAACCCTTTCTATCCGTATACCAAGATTACAAGCAAATAATATTATATCTCCGGCGTGTCGGTATAGGTCAAATCTGGAGCCGAGTCTCTCTCGTTTATTTGAAATTAATTCCTAGCCGGAGATGAGACGACGTCCAGTGACGTCGTGTCGAAAAGTCTGCAGGTACCACGTGTGATTATACTCCCTCGTTGAAATTAGCAAATCAACTACTCTAGTTTATAAACATCGCCGCGCAATAGTTTTGTCACGCCGTTTTCAGCTAAAAAATCCATTACGTCATTGTTTTTATTTAAATTTATACATACCCTATATTACAATAAAGCCTTTTTTAATGCTTGTTATATGGGAGAGAGAATCATTCGATTATTAATCACATGCTGTCGATTTTAATTCGAGACGGCGCGCTACTCCGCGGATATCAAAAACCGAGGCGCCGCTCTGCTCGAATCGATTCTTGCATATTTATCTAATATTCACGATTTAATGCTAGTTACCATACAAGTTGTCATTATTCACTAAGACAGGGTTTCTCAAACTATGTTCCGCCAACATTTGAAATGATAATATACGCTGCAACACATTTAACACACCTCATTTTAAAAATCGAGTGATGGTAAATCTACACCGATACAGGTACAGGCGGAGATTTTGAATCACTTGAGTGATACTCATATTTTTATGTAAAATGTTTAAAAAGTAATTAATCAATAAATAATAAGTGATTTAATAACATATATTTGTTTTCAATATTGTTACTTTTATGAATTACCCTTAAAACATAAGCTGTGTTCCTGTAACATTTATAGATTTATGGATTGTCCCATTGCACAATAAGTTTGGGAAACCCCGCACTAAGACAATGGTTATGATTTTTTTCAACATATACTAAGCACCAGTTTAAGTTCATCCATGATCTTGAATGCCTAAAGATGCCGAAAACGCCTGGAAATCTACACAATTTAAACAATTCAAATTTTATATATCGACTGTGGAAAGGAAAAAGGACGTAACCCACACATCATGTTTTGAAGATTTTGGGCCATATGCAAATTATGAATTATACACAACCTTGAAGTGCACGGAGACTTCTAAAGTGGTGTTTAATTGACATAATCTAATATCTATTATAGAAATTGTCTAGGAAAAACTTTATTTCAGTATTATTTATTGGTTTTAATTTTTTTGCAAGGTAATCTTTTTCAAACTTAAAAGCTAAATTTCTATACTAATTCGGCATTCGCAGCTTGCGATTCCTTTTGAAAGAACGTGTCTCAAGTTTGATACATTGTGATTGTAGGAAAAAACCTGCTTTGAAAAAACTGTGGGTTAGGTCCTTTTTCCGTTCCACAGTCGATATGTATACAGTGGTCTAAAGATGCGTTGCTCCTCTATGGGTTAAATAAAAAAAAACTCAATGGTCATGGGCAAAGTAGTAAGTTTTTGAAGAATCTCAAGTTATAGTTATTTCGCATCTTTTAATACGAGGATACGTTATTATTTACAATGCAATGCTCTTGTTCTACAAGCTCATAATATAAAAATAATATCCGTAAGGAATCAAATTTTTCAGAATTATCATTTCTTTTTACTCGAGCGTAAAATCTTGGCATGAAAACAACACTGCACTGGTTCGGGATTATATATTTGTCGGGCAATAAACCGCCTTAAGTAGACCGAGCTGTTGGCTGCCGGGGGTTGCATGGTGATGGGGACGGTCCGGGGGGTTAGATGCATTAAATATAAATTGCCTCCACGAGCATAACTCACCTTCTTACCCTAACTAAGTAAACTCTTTAATGTGCTGTGTTCGACTTTAATTTTGCTAGTTAGAAAATATTCTTTTCCATATTGTTTTATTCAATGAGCGTGGAATTTTAATGGACACTGAACATTCAATGAAATATAACACTTAATTTTCGGGTTTTCATTAGTTGATGATATTAATTTTAATTGAAATGAGTCTATAGACGCAGTTTCTAAAATTTCAAGTAAATTTATTGATTAAATTATTCATAAATTATAAATTTGACCCAAGAAACAGCTCTGAAAGTGTTGATTTGAATTAAAAATTGATTATATTTTGAAAATCGCATGATGTGTACGTAGAAATTATAACTGTGTGATTACAGTCGATCCTCGATATAACATACTTATGCGAGCGAGGGTGTCTGTTTAAGCCGAGAGTAGGTTTTCCTAATGCGTATAAACGGCACATTACATCTACAGTAAAGTTTCCTAGAATGGATAGAAAATATTATGTGATTTTAAACAACAATGCAGTAGGTGTGAAAAAAATATTCATAAAAAGTAAATAAATTAAACTTATGTTCAGCTGTGTGAATCGGTGGCCAGTGTCGCAAACGTGTCAGTACTACTTTTAGCTTACCAGCTCGACGGTATTATGACTCGGATCACGAGTGCGAGCGGGGTATGCCGTGATTATCATCCACAAACATTGTTTGCAAGCGGCGACACTTGGATTTCAGTATATGTGAGAAACTTGGGATCAAACACGCCCAAATCCAGTCAGAAAAAATGAGATATTGCTATAATATTGGACTGCTGATTCAACAGAACGGATTTTTTTTAACGTCGCTAAAAAATCGTAGTTTCCATACAACTAAGGGTCAAAATATGACCTTATAATCAAAGTTTTCATGTTTTTATAAGAAAAGTGTGTTTTTCTCTGTTCTGGAAGAGGTGAATGTGGTCATTATTTTCCCAAGCTCCTCATATTATAACATCGAAAGCAGGGTTTCTCAACCGTAAGCCCTGTGCCACAGCGTGTCCCCAGGTGGTCACTGAGTTTTTATTTTGATTTGGGTACTTTAGGATAATACTAGATTTTTTTGCCGTTAAATAGAGGTTCAACTGTAATCCAATAAATTATAAAACATAATGAATATTACACACGAATTATTTTTAATTTGTCGTATTTACGACGTCAATATTTTTTTGTAATAAACCGTTCTGTTATTTTTAAAAAAATCAAATATCGAATCTATTAAAATAAATATGTGCTCGTTTGTTTTTTTTATTTCAGCATTTTATTAAATACGTTTATGGTGCACATCAACCATTCCGTTGAGTATTTAACTTTGCGACATCGGTTGACGAAGGGTTAACACTAGGCGCCTCAATAAACGCCATATGGCACAATACTTCCCGCCTATAGCCTTTCCGCCCTGACACCTTAGATCTCCCTCTTTTATGGTAGCACTCAACACGTTTAATCTTGGAGCTCGTTCATCGTTCTTTGTACTTCTTTCGTGATCATCCAACTGAACTTTTCAGTTTGTATTGTGATGAAGTATAAACGGGTATTGCATGTAAGTTATTCGATATTGAAAGTTGAAGTGTTCTCTAGGACTTTTATTTCTCTTTCATCGAGACATCTGCTCGCAATAGAGAAGTACCTACATATGTACAAATATTTTCTTGTATCTCGAATTTCAATCGGTAACGTCGGAGATTATATTTATTTACAGTTTTGTTGTTTCTCTTTTTTGCAGAGGAATTCAATATCGCCTGGTGAAAGAGAAAAGTATAGACCCAGAAGTCCACCCGATATTGAGCATAAAAAGATGAAGAAAGAAGAAAAAGACCTTGGACATGTAAGTTTTTATTATTTTGTTATTTATTTTGAGCCTTTGATAATTTTGGTACAATGAAACTCACTTAAACCCTTCAAGTCTGTATGACGTACTCAGCACACGAAAAATTCTCTTTACTCAAATTTTGACGTCCATTTATAATAGCAAATGTTCATCGATTTCATTTAAATAATTTGAGTTCTAATTAAGATTAGATTGACGTTTTACTTATAAATACTTTTTATCGTATTTTTTTAATCCAAAAAAACTGTAAAATGTTGGAAAGTTTTCGAATTTGACATATTGTTATGCCATCAAGAATTATGTGTTGTTGAAAATGGTGAAAAAAAAGATGTTCGATTTTTTAGTATTACCATATTGACTGATGAAAAGAAAAAGGACGTAACCCACACATATCAAATTTTACAGGAGGCGCAAAAAACGTGTTTTGATGATTTTGGGCCATATGCAAATTATGAAACATACACAACTTTGAAAAGCACGGAGACTTCTAAACTGGTGTTTAATTGACATATTCTAATATTAATTAAAGACATTGACCAAGAAAATCCTTTATTTCAGTCTTCTTTATTGGTTTTAATATTTTACAAGGTCATCTTTTTCAATCTTAAAAGTTAAATTTAGATACTAATTCGGCATTTGCAGCTTGCATCCTTTTGATAATAACGTGTATCAAGTTTAATACATTGTGATTATCAAAAAAAACCTGTTTTGAAAAAACTGTGGGTTATGTCTTTTTTCCTTTCCACAGTCGATATAGAGTCAATAAAGCATAGACCCGTGAGTACATAATAACTTTTAACAAAAAACTTGGTAACCACTGTTGTCGAAATTATTAATGTCCTTTTTTCATGTATTCATTAGATATGAATGAGTCACTTGTTAAAATTTACTTCAGGTATTTGCCTAAAGCAGAGGTTTCCAAACTTTATGTTACTTTGCCTCCTTTTGAAAAAAAATATCTTTCGGCCTCCTTATTCTTTATTTCATATAATACTAAAGACACATTTTAAAGAGTAAAGAACTATTTGAAGCTGCTCGCGTCTCCCTTTGCAATAGTCCACGCCTCCCAGTTTGAAAATCGCTGGGCTAAAGGGCTAAGACTGTGGAGATAAAATAGTTCAGAAACAACAAAAATAATTAATATTCTAAATCGCACGATATCATTTTGATTTATGGAATTTTTTGTTTAAGCATATTAGGCTAGCAACTAAAAATGAATCTTGTTTTTCCTGTACTATAATATTTTTGTCACACAGCAAAGCGATGGTGAAAAATCAGACCAGGATCTCGTGGTTGATGATGCATCTGAGGATCCGGTCTCCCCGCGCAACGGCACAGCGAGCCCAAGAGAAAATGGAATTGATAAACTGCAGCCAAAAAAGGAGCATATTGGACCTCACAGCCCCAGGTAAATATTTTTTGAATTTTTATTACATTTTAATGAACATTTGTAGCATAAGGTAGGCGACGAGTCTAAAAAATTATATTTAATAGTTTATTTTCTGGGTGCCAATTTGATATTTTTATAGTAAATTTAAATTTATTGTTACAAAGTCAATTGATATCAAGTTTGAATAGCAGCGGCATTATTCTCATGTGCAGTATAAGGATCTAGACACCTATTTTGGTCGTCTGAATATGTAACATTGCACGGTGAATATAATGTTTCTTGTATTAGCTATTGACTGTTGGTATAACACAAATGTATTAACTGTGGCTATGTTCATTGTTTATGTCATACTTGGTTATTTTAGCCGATCTGTCGTATGTCGTATAATGTCAACGGCATTAGGTAAGAATAACAGAATTTTGTATTATTTCAAATATTGAATATCTAAACAGTGAATCAACACTTTTCCCAACATTGTATGCGTTTAAAAGATTCACCATAAGAACCAAAGTATCTTCAATGATGACGACAGTCAAGCATTTCACAGATAAAAAATAACTGCCATGGACATAGACGCAATTGTGTTTTACCAACCTTTAAAAGCTAATACAAAAGTGATGGTGTTGCGTATTTCAGACCGTCTAAAATAAGTGTCTATAACCTTATGCTCATGAGAATAGCACCCCCCGCAGGTAGACCTAAAATTATTATATTGCAACAAGTCAATTTTTTTTCCTATGCTTGCTTTTTCACAGTTGTCAAATCTTTCATACTCTTTACATTTACTTTACATATTAGATCTGGCACATCAAGTAATGCCTCAACGCCTTCAACGAAAAAACTCGATGGAGACAAACCGACCACCCCCATTTCGAAATCGGTGACTCCGACCAGCGGAGGATCTTCCGGAGGGTCTGGCGGAGGTCCCGGCGCCGGGCTTAAGCCCGTAGCCAAACCTCCTGCACTCGGGCAGTATCCCTATCACCTCGCTGGGATCAATGGTCAGTATAGTAAGTTATCCACTGCACATTTATTATTTTTTGAACATTTTTTCCATTTCATTTATCATTCAGGTAAAATAAGTCGAAGTGAAAGATTCCAAGAGTGTTATGCATTCAGCCTTCATTGTTCCTTCTTATTTTCATTTCATATTATACATTGCACTTATTGATAAATAGATTTGTAAGAGCTGTAGTATGTATAAAATTATAAAATGTTATCCTGGTTTGTAATAGGTGCAGGACCTCACGAGTTGCAAGCCGCTTATGGAGCCGCAGGAGCAGGAGTCCTTCACGGAGCTGGCCTTGCCCCTCCTTACCCACCGAGGGCACCTATTCAACCCTACGAACCTCTTAGAGCACCCCTCGCATCTATTCCTGGCGGGAAACCGTGAGTCCTTAACTATTTCATATATATATATATATTTTTTAAATTTTTATTGATGTTGATAAATTTAATGTAAGGAATTATAAATCTAAATATCTGTAAAAATGAATTCTCAATTCTAAATAGATATCTCAAAAGTATTGATTAAAATAAACTGAGAAATAAAGCCATTAAAATTTACTTAAATAATAATCATAATTCAATATTTCGTTTATTTTCAGGGCATATTCATTTCACGTGACGGCTGACGGGCAAATGCAGCCGGTGCCCTTTCCGCCGGATGCTCTGATTGGTCCAGGGATTCCCCGTCATGCACGCCAGATCAACACTCTCTCACACGGAGAAGTGGTGTGCGCTGTAACAATTTCAAACCCCACCAAATATGTGTACACTGGTGGAAAAGGCTGCGTCAAAGTTTGGGACATATCCCAGCCGGGATGCAAGAGCCCCGTATCGCAGCTCGACTGTTTGGTGAGTCGGTAGTGTGATTGTTCCCACGCACATCAGCAAATTCCTGAATCGTATTTTGACTTTTATTATAGTTTCTTTGCATATCTGAAAGAGATTGAAGCCTCTTTTTTTATTTGAGAATGTTTCCAGTTTTTGTGAAGTCCTATTACTACTAGCTTTATTAATTTGTACTGTTTTCTCCAATATTTTGTCCCTGTTCTGGCAAATAACTTTATGTTGGCAATATCAGTTTTGGTTAATACGAATATATAACATATGTGACAATCGCATAAATTGAATGCATTGTAAAAATTATAACTGTTGCGAAATGCATGAACGCTCATGAATCTTGTTAATTCGACATTTAATAAATTAAAATTGATTACTTTATTTCACTTGTTGAATGCCCCAGTTATTCACAGGGTTGTCAATTTTAAGATATTAATAAAAATGAATCTGAACGAAATGACCACAAGAAAAACAGGTTTTTATTTCATGTAGAATATCTTTAATGAATTAAAGTATTGGCCTTCCCTGTTTGTTAGTGAAAAATAATTTTAAGTTATAATGGGACAAGAGGAGAAATGTATCAAAATTGATTTTCATATATTAAATGGAAGTGATTTCAATAATAATTTTATAATTTATTATTCATTCTCTACTTACTTTCTGTGCAGTAATATGCAGATGTCTTAAAACTGTGTTCCTATACTTTAGATGGAGTTGATTTTACGATGCACATTATTATTGTAAGACTGTAAAATCATATGTTTGAAATATAACTTCTGGCATGATGGACTTGTAATAATTATATTGTTGTGTATCTATTTCAGCAAAGAGATAACTACATTAGATCTGTCAAGCTATTACCTGACGGCAGAACTTTAATAGTCGGAGGCGAGGCTTCAAATCTTTCCATCTGGGATCTCGCTAGTCCCACTCCTCGAATAAAAGCAGAGCTCACATCGAGTGCGCCCGCGTGCTATGCTCTTGCCATCAGCCCAGATTCTAAGGTAAGTTTTCCATACAAATTTTGATGACTTTAGCGACTCAATCATGTTTACCTATTTGCATTAGGTAAATAAGTAATGTTTGTCTGTATTTTGTATTTTTTCAAAACTAATATGCTTCCGGGACACATGCTTAAATTTATGGTGGTCATCTTATCTTATCTTATATCTTATCTATATATAAAAATGAATGTTTGTTTGTTTGTTACCAATGCGCTCCTATACTGCTCATCCAATTGTGATGAAATTTTGGTGAGTTGTTGTGCGGACGCCAGAAAAGGTTTATGAATCAGCGGTGGGCTGCCAATGCGTTAATTTGTTTGTTTGTCTGGTATGCGTTCCTATACCGGTCATCCAATTGCGATAAAATTTTGGTGAGTTGTTGTGCGGATGGCTGCAAATGTATATAAATCAATGGTGGGCTGCCAATACGTTAATTTGTTTGTTTTTTTCCGTATGCGTTCCTATACCGTTCATTCGACTGCGGTAAAACTTTGGTGAGTTGTTGTGCAAATGGCCGCAAATGTACATCAATCAGCGGTGGGCTGTCAATACGTTAATTTGTTTGTTTTTTTCGTATGCGTTCCTATACCATTCATCAGACTGTGATAAAACTTTGACGAGCTGTTGCGCGGACGCCCGCAAAGTTTTCTGAATTAGTACAGCCAGCGGTAGGCTACCAATGCGTTAACAAGGAGCTCGCTTTATATCATAGTAATTCTCGGTGTTCTGGGAAGCAGTGAGTTTTTTAATCACTCCGATGGAATTATATGCAATACTTAATGAAAATGTACTACTGTATATACTGAAGCTGTCTTAGATAATATAATAAGTCAGAAATTGCAGTTATGTACTCATTTGATCTGAGAATATTGTTTTCTCTTAAATTAACAAGGGGCTCTCCGGCCTTAGTAAAATTAAAAAAAATCTATTACAGCTTTTTATGGCGACCTCTTCATTTAAAAAATGTGGGTTTTTTTATAGCTTAGCATCAGTTTGCGTGTGTTCGGTGTGATCGGGGTCATGTTTACTGAGAAGTCAAAAACATCCACACAATGTATCACTTTGCCAACAAACTTCTGTAACATTACAGGAACCATAGGTGAATTGGTTCATGAAGTTTTCCCAAATATCGCACATAATTACAAAAATCATCAATGGCTCAGTGAATGTGTTATATGAGCAGCCAAAAACAACGATGTCAATGACATAAACTTCAGGATTCAAAACAAAATACCAGGCAAAGAGACAACGTATAAGTCCATCGATACAATAAATTGATCAAGAAGAAGTTGTCAATTATCCAACTGAATTCTTAAATTCACTTGATTTGCCAGGCATGCCGCCGCACGTTTTAACATTAAAAATTGGCGTACCTATCATTCTTCTTCGAAATATAGATCCACCTCAACTTTGCAACGGTACCAGGCTTTTAGTGAAAAATATAATGAACAATATCATCGAAGCTACAATTTTAAATGAAACATTTAGAGGGGAAGATGTATTGCTTCCACGCATCCCAATGATTCCGACAGATATGCCATTCGAATTTAAGCGTTTGCAGTTTCCGGTGCGACTAGCATTTGCAATGACCTTAAACAAATCAAAAGGACAATCGCTACAAGTGTGTGGACTAAATTTAGTAAATCCATGCTTTTCACATGGACAGCTGTATGTAGCCTGCTCACGCATTGGAAAACCGTCCGATTTATTCATATATGCACCAAATTTCAAAACAAAAAATATTGTGTATCATAAAGCACTTCAATGAACAGTATTAAAACACATCTTTCTTGAGTGGCACTGCAACGCATGCCGGGTACTCGCTAGTGTTTTATAAATATATCTCTGATATAGAATTTGTGTTATAAATTATTTTTATATCTTACTTCCACTGTTCGTCAAGTTTATTGCTTATTGCTCGCCGGGTTTGCGATGAACGAGGGTTACCTGTATTTAAAATATTAATACAACGATGATAGACTAGTAATATCACACACCAGGTGGCAGTGAACATGAAATTCCTCTCCTTCTGTTATTTGCTGTAACATAACATTTTTATTTTTTGCTCAGGTGTGCTTTAGTTGCTGTTCAGATGGAAACATCGCCGTGTGGGATCTCCACAATCAGACACTTGTGAGACAGTTCCAAGGACACACGGATGGAGCCAGTTGCATTGATATATCTGCTGATGGAACAAAGTTGTGGACAGGCGGCTTGGACAATACTGTCAGGTATTCAATATTCATCGTTTTTATTCAACAATTTCATAATTACAATTGATAATATTTCAAACATTACCCATGATAATATTTGTGTCGTGGTTTCTACACCACTTCAAATTACACAGAGAGCTTCGAATCTCTCCTGCATCTTATTGTAAAGTTGCTAAATCGATTCTTCAGTGACATGACAGACCATCCTAAGACCAGTTTCACACAATTAATCAAAATAGGCATACACCAACATTCAAGGTTGCAGAAGATGCTGCTCCTCATACCTCATTGATCCTCCCCAAGATCTCAAATTGAAAAAAATCAACATTTTAGATCAAACATTGCCAGAGTTTGAATCCTTAACTTTTTGATACCTCACCTAAACTAGCTTAATTTGGCAAAATAGTTCCTTTTACAACTTTGAGTGTCCTGAGAAAAAAAACAGTTAACCCTAACGCCCAGCGGTCCATATATGGACTGCGGATTTTCGTCGTTCGCTGTCCAGCGGTCCCTAGAAGGACCAGTGAGTATGGCGAGTTTCGTGAGAGAATTACATCAATTTACAATAACATTATACAAAATATGGATATTGGTTTGTAATGCCTTCAATTGAGATATAGTTATTTTTGTAACTGACCAATTTCAAAATAAATTTTGCGATAAACTGCTTGGGCAGTGAAACACCCAAAGTGGGCGGGCGTATAAAAGTTAGCGTAATATTAAATGCTATAATTTATTTATTTCAGATCGTGGGATCTCAGAGAGGGAAGACAATTGCAGCAGCACGATTTCAGTTCACAAATATTTTCGCTTGGTTACTGTCCAACAGGTAAATAAAAAATATGATAATGTTCACAATGTGATTTTATAAGAATGTGGAAAATGTTCAAAAATTGTTTTATTTTGATATAATGTAAAGGTGCCGAGAGTATAAACTTATGTTGAAACTATCTGTGTTCATTTAAAGATGAAATTGAATAAAAAAAACTATTATTTCTTCCAGGTGAATGGCTAGCAGTAGGAATGGAGAATTCAAATGTTGAAGTGTTGCATGCCGCGAAGCCGGACAAATATCAACTGCACCTCCATGAAAGCTGTGTTTTAAGTTTAAGGTTTGCGTCTTGTGGAAAATGGTTTGTTTCAACGGGCAAAGACAATCTCTTGAACGCGTGGAGAACGCCGTATGGTGCCAGTATATTCCAGGTAACATTGAAATTTAAACATTATTTCTTAACCTTTTCTTCCCATGATTCTGATGATTTTCAAACACTTTGGCCCACTTCTTGATGGATATTGAAATCTCAGCATATTTTTAAAAAGCAATTGTAATTAACACTTTGCACGGGGGTCACCGGTGACCAGCAAAGAAGTCTAACCCTTGAGCTTTTATTCAGTGCCAACAATCATGTGCGATTTGCGTTTTGCTATGTAACAGCCATACTATGTGTTGCCCTTCTGTATTAAAATCAAAAATCATTTCAGAAGTAATTTGCGTACAATTTGTTGGGGATATCAGCGTAAAGACTCTGTAAGAGACTAAGTAATATAACTCGATTGCTAATAGCAAGACACTCTTTGATTGTTGTGTTTGACTAACCGATTGTCATATTTATGTTTTCAGTCGAAGGAATCATCCTCCGTGCTGAGCTGTGATATTTCTGCAGATGATAAATATATTGTCACAGGATCAGGTGACAAGAAAGCCACGGTGTACGAAGTCATATATTAAGGCCAACGTTAATATGAATTACGCGGTGTAGTGCTATCGAAAATAAAACATTATTTCACAGTTTATGAACCAGTGAATAGAACACATTATATTTTTCGTCTAAAAATAAATAGTTTATGAAATAATAAGTGTTTAAAGTTAGTGCAATGGATATTTTATTATTTGCAGTGCTAAAGACAACTGTACATTATAAATTGTGAAGAAAGGTTAGACATCACATTATTTTATACTCTGAAATAAGATAAGATAAACGAAAACTGCTTAACTAAGGAAAGCGTCTGTCAATGCTTTTTACATAGATGCCAAAGTGGTCGTCGAATAGAAAGAAAAAGATTTTTAAATTGTAAATATTATATAATACATAATATGAATAAGTATTGCTGAATATTTTAATAAACATTTGAGTATGTTTTAACAATAATAAGTGTCTTAAATGTTAGAGTAATTTCTACCTAGTGGATTTAGAAGAAAACTGTAAAAATTACTTAAAATTAGTTTAATAATAATTACTATGTTGTACATATTACTTAAATATTCGTGTAATATAATTTGTATCTTTATCACATACAGAAAGTTTGTAATATTTAATTGACTGTGAAGGAAGTTCAGGTAATTTTCTTTAGTTTTATTATATCTAATAAAAGTAAGCGCAATAAACAAATAATCATTATTTTGATTCTGTTTATTTACTTTTGGACGTAGTTAAACAAAAATATACTAACCGACTGAAGAAACATGTTTGTGATATATACCCAGTCCTTTTTTTATGCAATTTTTTTGTACGCGATTTCGATTTTACGCGAGTTTTTTGGACAGCACCTTTTTTTAACGCAATTTACTCGTTGATTTTTTCCTTCCAAAAGATTTTTTACAGAAGAAACGGTGAACTTTTGCAAAATCTTGAATTAATGACTTTGTTCTGAATCTTGTTAAAATACATTTATTGAATTCGTAAAATAGTACGTTCCAGCCATAAATCTTATCCAAACACAGGGCTGAATATGTTTTAAATCTACTAAATAAATGCACCCTAGAAGTCCTTCCATTATTAGCTCTGTTCTTCTGCGTAGTGACGGTTTGCTAAAAGCTTTCAATTCGATTCTAATTCGAAAACAGTTTGCAAACTGTCAGAAGTACGCAGAAGAACAGAGCTATTGTAAAGAGAAATAGCTAACCAATGTAATTATAATCGAATCAAGAGTCTAGGAAAAACAGCATTTTATCAATCAAGTCGGAAAAAAATTCAACACTTTCGTTCAAAAATACAGGAAGGAGAATTATAAAAAAGTTAATACAATTATGCATGTATACATATGCATCTGTTTCTCATTGTGTTTAAGTATTAAATAAAGAAATTGATGGTTAATACGTAAAAAAAAAACTTTTTTGCGCGAATTTCAAGAGCAATATTATAGTTTTTCATACATTTTCGATACTTTTTTATGCGATATTTTGATTTTTGGAACTAATTTGTCAAATTATATGAAAATTAAGTTTTATACGCGTTATTTTCTGGAACAATGTATCACATAAAAAAAGAATTGGGTGTATATTATTCCAATCTTGTTGTTTAATTTCTTTTCAAATAATATTATTGATTACTGCAGAACGTATTATGCTGCTTTTTTCTTAGTTTTTGTTTTGTGATGGTATGTTTAGTATTCCAAATAGCTATTTTATCAGTTTTTGAATAATTTAGTTTATAACATTAGACAGTGTTGTATTTTATCTTAACTACGTCCAAATCTTCAACGCTTCATCGTTATAATCCGCAATTTAAAAATCAAAGCGTTCTACAATTATTAGTTCAAATAATAATTCTTTTTTTTTTCGTGCCATGGTCATAATATTGTTATAAATATCTTTATTTTAAATATAAACAATCATAGATACAGTACTTAATAACAGTTAGAAGAATATTGGAGAATTTCAACATTATTCTTTAATGATAAACCGCGCCTCTCCTCTGTAGTCATGCCAAAATTATACAAAATAAAATTTACAATGCGTTCAAACATTTTGTTTAATAACAAATACATAAATGATTTTTACTGATTATATAACTCTCTGAGAGCAGTATTGCCGAATGGTTGCAGCCAATTATTGTGTCGTGCGTGTAACTTCTGCTGATCTTGTAACTTTTATTCAATCATTATTTCTTTACAATATATGGATACTACACATGTCTATCAGTGATTTTGGCAATCGCACTACTTTTATTTTCTGTTTCAAATCAATCCAAAGATCTAAGTCCAAATTGGTGAATCCAAAAATGAAAGATTCTTGATAAATCTTTGAAAAAATAAATAATTTACTTTATTTAGAGTTTTACACTTGTGTATTTCAAATTCCAATAATTTACATGCTTCTTTAAATAATAAGAATTATTCTTCCAATATTTTTGTGTAGTAACACTAAAAATATTCAATATATTTTAATAAACTTTTTCATATAAAATAGCTACTCAAAATAGCTAATTGACAATTCTTATCTCAAAGCTTTTAAGATTTATTTTGAATATACATATGAATCTTTTTTTGATTTTAATAGGATCTGGGTATTATTCGGAGTATTCAATTTAAACCTTATGATTATTTTGTAATTAGTTTAAAAAGAATAACATGTTTTTAATATGCCTTTCCACCAAAAATTGTCAGTAGAACTGATTTTTTATCAGGTGATCATGACTGTTTTTGCACATACATACATTGTGACCGCTTTAAAATGATTACATTGCGGAAAAATTAAATTACAATTCCACCAAAAATTGACAGACATTTGGTACATTTGTAAATTTCTTACAATTGCCGACCAAATGTTAACAAAGAAATATCTGACACAATTTCAGGTCATACAATTAAAAACAATGTTTTTTTTATAACACTGTAAATTTAACTCATACTCAGGGTAAAGGAGAAAGGGAATGTTGAAAAATAGTATTTGTTGAAAAAATTATTAAACACAATTATGTATTTCATTAGAATTTAATTTTTTTCAAGTGATGACGTATTCTTATCCTCATTGAATAAAGCATTAACTCATTTTTGATAATTTTGCAGAAAAGGGAAATAAACGTTAAATACGATTAATCGATATTTATCACGGCTTTTATTACTTTTTATGAACTCTAAACTATTCATTTTTATTAATTATTTTTAAATATGTTTTTTGCCCTCTTACTTAATGAGCAAAGGTGAGTTACTGCTTTAATTGAGCCCATGAGAGGGGAAGTGAGTCAAGTGTATTTTAGGAAGAAATGACTAGTATGCGTTATATTTTACATGTCTTAACTCATTCGCATTGGGGCATTTTTACGAAATTTTTCAAAAAATTAGGTACTTTCGAAAAAAGGGTATAACATTAAAACTATTTGACATTTTAAAAAATAATTTGGACAGCAGTTGTACAGCACTTTGTTGCATAATACTTTATATATTTTAGCCTGCTTTTATTAGTGATACTCAACTTTTGTATTTTTAAATATTGAAAATCGGGTATATGACATAGAATTATAAATTTCATCGAAAACGTAATAAAATGCATGTGCTCATGTTTATTTTATTTCAAAACAAAATTAGAAGACATAAAAGTTTATTTTAACCTACAATTGCTTATATTTTGGTGGCCTATTTTTTAAAGTTATATTTTAACTGTCTACTGATTTTTCATCGCCGAAATCACCGAATAAAAAAATTATTTGTGCATATTTTTTAAATGATGCATCAAACATTTGTTACGCCATCTCTGTAGTGAATCTAAAACATTTGTCGCATGAGATGTATATATTTCAAGGTGTCAGTCAGACAGGTGAAAAGACTCGTATACGAGTCATCCGAAACCAATGTGTTAAAAGCTTAACGACCGCAGACGCGTATTTGAGTCTTTGAAAAACAAAGGTTGCTGGCCGGCAGATTCATATATGTATGCGTATAGGCGAAGTATCTGGAAGCTTAGAAAATTAAATTTGGTCAAGATATCTCAATTTGTTAACAAATTATAGTGAATTTAGTAAAATTACAATTTTTGCTAATTTTTCGCAAAATTGCCTGGCGGCCGCCAGGTGAAATTTTATAAAAAAAAACGTGCGGTCGTTAAGCTGTTAATATATCTCAAAAGTGAAGTGTGGTCAGCAAATGCACACTGGAATAGTGTTATCTCCTTAAAATAAAAATATGCAATCCACCAAAACACCAAGTAATGTCGTAATTGTACTTAAAAGTCTAATAGAAAAGTTTTACCATTTTACTACTTGGCTCACTTCACTTCTTCAGGGCCTCTTCTTTGTTACAAGTGTCAATTTGATAAATTATTTTTTTTGTAAGAATCACTTTTGTAAATACATTTTTTTTCTGAGTAATCAAACGAGTAAAGGAGAAATCGCAATAAAAAGACCTGTTACGCTGATTGAATTGGCATTTATTTAGTATAACTCCATTATAATATGGTCAAAAATAGCAATGTGTTTTAGTTCTACACAATTTTTAACATGAAATACAATAACAAACATGCATGTATTCACATCTTAAATAATGTAGCCGGACCAGCCGAAAACAAGATAGATCTCATCTGCACGTAGATATAAATCGGCACATTGAAGTGAACATCGGCACATACGTTATGTGCTAGTAGCCCTATAAAAGTTTTTCTAACTGAAAACGATTGTTTATACATGGTTGTTTAATTTTTACTGTCACTTGCTCGTAATATTCAAAATAGAAACCCTACTGTTTGGAACCTACCTTCTAAGTGAGAATTTAAATCCTGTAAATGATCCGTTTAAAAATGGACAAATTATTTTTTACTATTGTTGATCTGTATAGAAATATTAATTGAAATTAGTTTGCACAACTTGTAAAGGATGTTATTATTTGATAACGTATCGACGATAACAATTTATGTTATTTGATCATGAAATGATTTGATCAGCTTTGTAAATATGAATTGTAAGTATTAAGATAAAATTGACTGATTCACAGTGCTCGTTGTCGTCTAGGTAAAAAGCCTGTAGGAACCCTAGAATGTCAGATAATAGTAATGTGTCTATAAATGCATAATTGTTCCTATGCTTATGAGAAATGTTTGAATCATTGAAAATAAACATGATAAAAAAATCCTTTGTTTCATTTTTAAATCTATAATTTATAATACATACCATATTTATATCCGATGTAACATTCAGGTGAGTCCAAAGGAATATACATTTCATTTGTAAATCAAATACATACATTTGTTAACTTTGTTGTTCCTCTTTTTGTGCTACAAACTGTGACACGTGTTTCGCCTCTTTAACACCTTACAGCCGGGAGAAAATCGATGCAAAATACCTCCTGGGGCGGGGCCGATTTGCTAAAAATGGATTAAAACAATAGATTTCGTAAATTGAACATAACGTTTTAACTCATCTATCGATTTTGATAAAAATTTAAATATAGGTTCCCAACAATATTTCAAACTTTTTCAATTACCGTAATAAGATTTTTATGCACAAAATTTAAAAAGATTGAAAACTAAACATTTAGAAAGAAATAAAATTATAATATATTTTTCTTCACTTGAAGCTATGAAATACTGAAAATCACAAAATATGAAAAATTTATGAACAGGGGTTCTATATCTTTTATATAATAAACGTTTTTTTTTTTGTGAGATTTGATTCTCAAACTACTTACGCATACTTGAAGCTATGAAATATTGAAAATCTATAAATATACAAAAAATATGACCAGGGGTACAGCATCTATCAGTATGCCAACCAATTATAATTTATATTTCAGTTTATGTTTTATTATTGTTTTAATTATTTTACAAACGTTTGAATAACATGTGACCATTGATAGTTGGAATGGTATCCATATGCCGCCACATGGGTATCCATTTCAAAACAAAATATTATTATTCGTCTCCGATTTCTAAAGATCCCAGTAAAAGGTAGAGCCATACATTATAAAGACAAATATGTAAAGTGTTATATTTAGAGTCGACAGTTATCCCTCACAAAAAATGGTTGTATATATCAATAGGTAGCTACCGAAAAAAAAATATTTGATAAAAAATATATATTCAAATTGTTATAAATAATAAACGCGAGCAATGACGAATCACGCGGAATCCACGTCCCCCGCTCCAACACAAATTTCATCAATCACGCGGATTCCGCGTTCCCCTGTGTTAATGTGTTAAGAAGCACCATCGGACAGAATGCCGTAAGGTTTATGAATAAACTAAAAATTGATTCTAAAGTTATATATTACTAAAGAAAATTCGGGATTTTTTTCTTTTCTAAAGAAACCAGGGGGAAGGGGAAAAATATAAGCATTGATAGTACTAGTTAAAAATTAATTACTTATAATTTAAGATTTCGACTGAAGGTGCTTGGTGGAATTTCAATATTAAATTTGAATCATTCAAACTATGTACATTCTCACAGATTTTGTCACTAACGACCTGGGTTTCGCCTTTCGGCATCTTCAGGCATTCAAGTGCAGCCTGAAGATGCCAAAAGGCGAAACCCGGGTCGTTAGTGACAAAATCTGTGAGAATGTACATAGTTTGAATGATTCAAATTTAATTACTTATATTAAGTATGATAAATCCCAATGGAAATGAATTCAACAATGGTGAACCACCTATTTTATTTAAAACTAGCTGACCCGACGAACTTCGTACCGCCTCAGAATCAATAACTGTTGTAATAAAAATAATAAAACATTTTTAGTACTTTTCCCACTAAATAAAATTTATTTGATCAGGACCGGTTTCGCTCATCGCGAGCATTATCAACTGAGTTATTATCATCTGAGCATTATCATCAGTTAATAATGCTCGCGATGAGCGAAACCGGTCCTGATCAAATAAATTTTATGTGGAAAAAGTACTAAAAATGTTTTATTTTAATGCCATTCCACCAAGTATTGACAGTGAACACCTTAAAAGTGAATAAATGTTCTGTTAACTTGATAACTTGAAGCATGATGACTACCGCGTCAACCTTCAGTTGTAAATTGCGCGGTGGCAAGCCAGGCAGATCCAATAAGTTTAAAAATTAAGTTGGATAGTTGGTTGCTTCGTCTTCGTTTGTTACACGGTCGATAGATTTGAAGGAATGCAGTGGACCAACGATTTGATTTTGAATTGTGAAGTTTAAATGATCCACATATTTGTTCTTTGCCGCAAGAATTGCTCGTTCATTCAACCAATTGTGATTTTTGTGATTAGATGTTCGGGAACATTTTGTTGAATGAAGTAAAATTGCAAAAATTCGGCGGTAACAAAATCAATCCATTCGATTCGTCGACAGGAACACGCCCGTTACCGATAGTCAGCAATTGCTTGGAGAAATCTTTGGCAGATAGATCGCTTAGCAATGCAACTCGCATGTTTGTCGTCAGCTGAAGTTTCTTTACATAGCGCCAGAGTCGTGATTTGAGGTAAGCGTTTATTTCATCGGCAGCGGTCAATCTTGGAATGACTGGTAGTGTTTGGTGAAAATCGCCAGACAGTAGAATCATTGCGCCTATAAAACATCTTGAGTCATTGCATAGATATTTCATACTTTGATTGAGTGCTTCCAATGCGCATTTGTGCGCCATTGTCCATTCATCCCAGGTGATGATTTTACTTTCTACCAAAACTTTGGTCATTGGTGAGTGTTTCGCAATATTGCATTTTAGTTTTTCAGTCGTTTAAAGCAGTGCCCCGCAAGCGGTGCCCCGCAAGCGGTGTGCCGCGAGGCGATGCTGGGTGTGCTGCGGCGCGAATCTCTAATAAACGAAAAAAAAATAGTTTGGTCGATACTACAAACTATTTCTGATGACACTATCATAGAGAAGCAGAAATAATTATTTTTTGGTTGAAAGAATATGTTATATGTACAGTCTGCGCAAGAATGTTTCGCGCACCTTGCGAAAGTTCGCTAGATTTGAAGGAATGTAGTGGACCAACGATTTGATTTTGAATTGTGAAGTTTAAATGATCCACATCTTTGTTCTTCGCCGCAAGAATTACTCATTCAATCAACCAATTGTGATTTTTGTGATAAGACGTTTGGGAACATTTTTTTGATGAAGCCGTCCTTCGTTGAGACGAAATTGTTAAAATTCGGCGGAAACGAAATCAATCTGTTCGATTTGTCAACAGGAACACGGCCGTTACCGACGATAGTCGAAGATCGTTTTCAAGATCATTTTTCTCTTCTCCTTCGGGGCCGAGTTAATAATCCTCAAATTCTCATGACTATTAATTTACATGCTCCCAATTTATTCTTACGTGGGCGTAACTATGAGCAAAAACTTTTATTTCTAAAAACTTATACCTCGCTTAAGAGGTTTAAATCACCAGTTCCAAGGGCCGTTAGAATGATCAACGCATTGCCTAGAGAAGTGGACATTTTTAGTGATAGTATTTGTGAACTGTTTGTAAAATTTCACTATTTTATTTCTTGATTTTTTATGTTGATTTTGATTCTGATATATTATGTAGTTTTATTTTATATTTTGTCTTATTATATTTTTCAAGTACATGGCGAATTGGCGTCAGCTGTTATGTCATGTACTGTAATTTTAATTTTGAACAATGAATAAATAGATAGTCAGCAATTGCTTGGAGAAATCTTCGGCAGATGGATCGTTTAGCAATGCAACTTGCATGTTTGTCAATTATTTGAGGCAAGCGTTTATTCCATCGGCAGTGGTTGATCTATCTACGTGGCTGCTATTCCAGAAGAAGAAACTGCTACAGCAATTTTTTTTATCTCGCATGAACAGTGGCCATAATCAATGACATGAAGAATGTCTTCCCAGCTCCACCGGGCGCATCGAGGAAAAATAAGCCACCATTTCCATCATCAATTACCTTCATTATCGTATCGCTAATTTCCTTCTGTTGAGGGTTCAACAGTGGTACATTCGTTCAAACTGATTGGTTCAATGCATCTCGATCATATTCACGTTCACGTTCCAATTCTCGATTGAAAGCGTCGTTCATTCCACGATCTGGCGTTGGCATTCCTAACTTGACTACCAAACTGCCGCACATGAGGTAACACATGTCTTCGATCTAAAGCAAAGCCTGGTTATGTATCTCTTCATTCACCTCGAGATCGGGATTCCCCAAACTGACACGAATTCGATGCAAAATGTATTCGGACATGTCATCCTTGTACTTGTTCCACAGTTCACGGGGATTCGATGGGAAGCATGTCAAAATAATAGAAAATAATGTGCGTATCTGACTTGGAGATTCAAAAACAATTTCTTCAGCGATTGTAATGAGTATCATTTTCAAGCAAATTGAGCTGTTGACATGCAAGTAGAAGCATACGTCATTTTTCGGATGAACTGTGTAAATGCGACCAAGAGCATCAGTAATCATTCGGATGAGCAGGAACCGCATCGCCTTGCTTTCGACGTTAAAATGTCTTCGATGTAGCTTTCCAAGTGTAATAACGTGGCATCTCAAAGTAGAGCAACGTTCGTGCAAACAGCGTAATATTGTTGTCAAAAAAAATATCACACCTAATTATAAACATAACCTTATTTCAATATTATCCGATTTTATTTCGTTTTCATTGTATATCATCGATTTGTTTTATTTTAATCCATACTCTAAATTTAAAATTATTTAGAAGTCAATCGTATGCAAAAGAAGCAGAAACAAATGAATTTTGGAAAAATTGCCACCTAGCGGATGAAATCTGCATACAAACGACATTTTCATTATTTCAAGGTGTTCGCCATTTGAAAACTGTATGAGAATATTAATTGTCTTCATAATTTCTTTGTCGTGATATTTTTCCGATGTTTTAATGCTTATTCTGCTATTCTAGGCGGATACGAATTTAATAAAACAAAGATCATTAAAATCCGAGCTGTTATTCTCGAGATATACGTGGTGTAACAAACCCCACTTTCTTTTATATATATAGATGTTATTAACTAATGTTTCATTTCTATTATTGATTTTATAAATTTAATAATTGTGATCGTTTTCTATTAATTGATTCGCAAACTTATTTGAACTAACTATTGCTTTGTAGACATTTTATATGTTCTTTAATTCTTACATAAAAGTTTCTACCTGTTTGCTCTAAATCGGCACCTTGACAGTCTTGACAGATCACGCGATAGATACCGCTCTGAATAAATGATTCTAACTTAACTTTATTATTTATAAAACATTTTCTTTACTGCGGCTTTATTTTGAATCAGATAAATGAATGAGGCTTTTAAAAATGAAAAGGTTCCCCACCTCTGATCTGTTGGAAGGATCACCTTGTCATAATTGTGCAGGTAAGAAATGATTGGAAGGTATTTCAAAATAAATTTCCATGTAACAAGAGCAAACTATTCAGATATGATATGAAATGTTTTTCTTTACATTCAACATTAGCTATAGTCTGGCATTTAAGGGTTTTTCTTCAAGTGATATGTACCAAGAACTGATTGTCTGTTAAGAGAAAAAAGGTAGATGAAGGTAGAGTCAGTTTTTTTTATAATATATATTATTAAAACTAGACTTTTATAGTATAATATTATCTCAACATATACCTTGACAAGGATAGATTGACCCTTTTGGCAAAAATTATAAAACACAGATCTGGTTGAAGTCAAGGTGAACTCAGTCGCATTTAGGTGAAAATTTTTATATTTTTGAATTAATATTTAAGTACAATGTATATGTACCAATATTTCAAACAAAAAAACATGTAGTAATATTTTGGGAAGAATACCCATAGTTTCAGTTTTTCTAATATCCAGGTTGTGGATTTAATGTTCTGGAATTTATTTCATAGTTTCTAAGGAAACTCTTGTTCGTTAAAATGAAACAATATAACTTTATTCAACTCATGCTGATCAAGTACACCCATACCTCGCTTTACGGCCTAGATACGTTCCACGAAACTTGGCCGTAAAGCGAAAAGCCGTATAAGGAATCAATTATTCTAATACAAATTCAATGGGATCGGTTCCAAATTTTTTAAATATGTATTCATTGCTAAGTGGTCTTCAACTTTTTATTTATAGTTTATTTTCCTTATATTTTGCTTCAATTCTTTTGCTAGGTTGTAATACCAATTGTTTGTCATACCTTGTTTTTATCACTTAACTTTTGTATAAATATCACTGTTTTATTGTTTTTCTTATCAGTTGACAATGCTCATCATGAGCGAAACCGGTCCTGATCTAATAAATTTTATGTGGAAAAAGTACTAAAAATGTTTTATTATTTTTATTATAATGCCATTCCACCAAGTATTGACAGTGAACACCTTAAAAGTGATATGTAACATGGTTTACCATTCAAAATGCATTTTATTTTTTGGCATGTTAATCTCGAGACATTATAGGTGCAGCAGATTGCAAATATGTTTTAATGGGTTCGGTGATTCTTCCGAACATGATTCTCCCGAACAAGAACACTCCGAACAAGAATGCTCCGAACACGAACTCTCCGAACAAGAATACTCCGAACACCGATTCTTCCGAACACGGAATCTTCCGCAGACAGAACCTTTCGCACATAGAATACTCCGAACATAGAATACTCCGGACATTTAAATATTTTAAAAATGAAAATCATTGTTTTATTATAATGAGTAATGTCTTAAGTCAACTATGCCAAATATTTTTTGACCTCCGTAACCGAAGCCAACGACGTTGACCACACAGGGAGCACATAGATTTTTATATTTACCAACATTAATATCGTTAATTCTTTCATTGAAAATTGTTTTAATTAATAACTATAGTCTAATGTTTAAATTACAATTTGATAAAGTATGTTTAAAATTTGATGTACGTACACATTTTTTTAATTAAATGTATAATATATGAGTATCAATAAGATAATAAAATCATGTAAAAATACTGTGTATGTGAATTTTCAATATTAAATACCTATATGAATGATATTTTTTTTCAATACAATCAAAAATATTGGCCCTATCAGGATACAGCACAATTTTTCTAAATAAAAAAGCCAAAATACGTCATACACAATGTATACATACATCATAATTAAATATTTTGCTTGTTTCAATTCTGAAAAATATTTGGCATAATTGACCTAAGACATTACTCGTTATAATAAAACAATGACTTTCATATTTAAAATATTTAAATGTCCGGAGTATTCTATGTTCGGAATTTTCTATGTGCGAAAGGTACTGTGTGCGGAAGATTCCGTGTTCGGAAGAATCGGTGTTCGGAGTATTCTTGTTCGGAGAGTTCGTGTTCGGAGCATTCTTGTTCGGAGTGTTCGTGTTCGGAAGAATCGAGTTCGGTAGAATCCGTTCACCGTTTTAATGTCTCCTTTTTTATCGCGAATAGTTTGAATGGTAGATTTCGCAAGTCCAATTGCCTTGCAAATTTCAACAATTTTCTCTCCAGCTTCTATACGACGTACTACTTCTAGTTTAGTTTCTAGCGTGACTGATTTTTGGCATCTCTTTTTATCAGTCTCCGAAGTCGATAATTTTTTCGATGAATGAAATTATAAAATAAGTAAAAATAAATACATATTAAAAAAAAAAATTTACATACATACATATGTACTTACGTACCAAAAAAGTCCCTAATTGTTTCCAATTTTTCCAGTTAATGTGTAACAATCAGTAATAAATATTTATGTACATAAAACACTCACATCGACATCGAAAAAAAGTTTTTTTTGCTGTTATAGTGAAACATTTTAGGCCGAAAATGTGCCTTAATTGAAGAGGGCCGTTATGGCGAAATGCCGTATAAAGAGCGGCCGTATAGCGAGGTATGGGTGTATTATTAATTTTTTAATACTTTGGCAATGTTCTGTGTCCACTCATAGTTTTCTTGTTGAGTGTGGTATATCTAAATAAATAATGGAAGAAAATTTTGATGGGTGTGTTCACCATGTAACGAAAGAAATATATATTTCAATTTTATGTGTTTGAATTGTCTAGGACAGTGTTCCCCAACCAGTTTGAGGAAGCGGCTATGCCTGGGAAACAATCAAGCTATGCGTTTTTTATTTTTTTGGTCTACAGGTCTAACTTGTCAGCGAAAGATTTTAACTTTCCTGTAATTGTAATAATTTATTCGTTTGTTCCATGAAGGTCTAAAAATTAGATGTTATATTTCTTAAAAGGACATTAAGAAATACTAGTTTCGGCCACCAATTGTTCTCGTGAAAAAATCATTACACATATTTTCACTATTGAAGAAAGAAATTGTTTCTGCTCCTAGAGCCAAAGTACTTCAGTATGAATCAGAAAAGGCCTTTTCCTTCGCGGCACACAGTTTAGCAGACACTGTTCTAAGGCCTTATTTCTTAGTAAATTTAATAACTAAGGGATTGGAATCAACATATAGTTTTAAATTATCATATTTTTATTCCTTATGTTATACATTAGTTATAAAATAAATTTTATCCATATTTATATGATAAATAATCAGTGCTTTAATATTATGAAAAATTTTGAATGACGGAATGGAGCAAATAAGGTTTCAAGTCCCTGACTTAGAGGGAGAGAGACAAGGGATCTTATTATTTAAAGTGGTATTCGAATTTTTCCCTTTGTAAATCCTTTCTAACATAGATAAATTGAAATGCATCAGACTACTCAAACCATACAACAAGGAATGCATAAATGTCATTAAAATTTCCCAGTGTACCGGCTTTCAATATATTAATATGAACAACATAAGAAGATTTACCAATACAACGCTGAACATTATGGGAAAAAAATATCAAAATTTTTTCGTTTATTTATAATATTTTGACACCTGTCAATTTATCTAATCTTAGTAATGGCAAATTATTATAATTAAGTTTTTCTCACATGTACATACAATAAGATTAATATTTTTAATGCTTGAAAATATTTTTATTCCTGTAAGGTTGGGTGGAAAGGTTCAGATTCTGAGACAGCAAAATCTATCAATGATAGAAGTAGTTAGATATTTTTTATACAAACAATATTGTAATTGATAAAGTTTAATGCTTTTGTCAAAAATGTATTAATATGAAGTGGCAATGGCGTAATTAACATGTTGACTGCTAAGACATACTGTTTCTATAGAGACGCACTTACTGTATACGGTTCGGATACACCTTGAAATAGTTAGAATTAATATAAAATAAAATTTGGTAATTTTGTTATTCCACATTTTGTGCTACAAATTGTGACGAGTGTTACGCCTCTTTGAGAGGTATCATCAGACTATCGCAGAATAAGCTAAAAATTGATTCAAATATTATGTTATCAATTATAAAATAATAGTCGGGGTTTGTCCTTGTTTACTGGACGCAGGGAAGAGGTAAGATAAAAACGTTAAGAGTACTAATTAAAATCGAATTACTTTCATTATGTGTGGCAAACCCCATTGGATATAATTTTAATGATGGTGATAATTTTGAATATTATTTTTTACTTGCAGAGGGGCACTGAATTGTTTTATGGCAGTAGGAAATTGACTTTAATTATACTTAGAAATTAAGGAAGTATTGAAATATTTGAATAAACTTTAAAAAGCATTCACCTTGCATTATATGTCATTCAAACAAAAAGCTTTTACACTGATGCAATCAATCAAATAACGATGAAACCTTATCGCTCACTGGAATTTTATTATTTAATGGTTTGTGTCTAAATATGTACACAATGATAATTAAAAGTAATATTGATTTATAAATAATATTATACTCTACATAAATAAGCGTTTTTTACACGTACCTAATAAACATGTTTACGTAACTTAGTTAAAGATTTTTTTTCTTTGTGTTGTGTAAATCAGCGTGTTCCAAGGGGGCCACAGAGATTTATTTTTGTTTCGGGGAGCCACAGCATAGTTTAGAGCGGCCACGGGCAAATTTTCCGAAATCCGTAAATGTCAGTGATTTTGGATTCGAAATTTTTGAAAGGAAAAAAAGGTCCCACGCTGTTCATTTGGGCAAATCTGTAAATAACTGGGATATTGGATCCGAAATTTCTTGGAAGAGCTAAAACAAAAAAGGAAGGTCCCACGCCAAACACAAAAAATAGGCCAGCAATTGATTAACAAGTAGTTCTAGCAGAAAAACTTTATTTGGATAAACTTCATCATCAGTCCAAATGCTTCACATTAGGAGCGGACATGGTTGAAAAAAAGTTAATTTACACTTTTATGCACTTTGTTACTTCAAATTCAAGTAAGCAAAATGCCCTATATTTTCTTTGTTTTTAAATATCGGTTTGTGTTACTAAATATCGGTTTGTGGTACTAAAATTGGTTTTTTGAAAATAATTCCGTTTTAAACCAATTAACTGATTTATTTACTTAAAAAACTGAAAACCGGCTATTTGCTTTGGACGGTTAATTGCATGCCCTACTTTCAACTAACTATTCATCTTCTTCTGTTGGGTCAGGTAGAAGCCCGGCCTCTAGTTGCAATGTACTTTGCACACCGTTCTATTAGGGTGGCCTTATATATAATAGAACAGAATCGCGAGCTCCTTCTTTGTGTTACTGTTACCGAGATATGAATTAACCTACACAGAATTTATTAATAATTATACACTTAAAGATATTTTGAACGGTCTGAAATACTCGTTTCGTGGTTGTGTCTGTATACTCAAAACGTGATAGTGTGTTAGACCACGGATTCTCAACTGGGGGTCACAGCACAGTTTTAGGGAGCCACAGGTAAATATCCATAATCTCCCAGGTTTTGAAAATCGGGCAGCGACAAAATATTTTCAAATTCCTAAAAAAAATAAAAAGTTATTCGAGAATCTTTTTATTTTTTGAAATTGAATCAAAATCAGAGAATTGAAAATTGTTTAGGAATCTTTCAATCCCCGGGTTTCGCATAACTTGTTTGTACGGGTATGGGGGGCACGGAAAAATATAAGACACAATTGAGAAACTATGTTTTGCTGGCAGGTTCAACATTTGTTACCCAGGAATTTACGGAATTCCCAAAATAGAATGATGCGAGACCTTTTATTTCAGCTCTTACCGGAATTTGAAAATATTTTGTCGCTGCCCGATTTTCGAATCCTGGGAGTTTATGGTTATTTGCCTGTGGCCCCCAAAAACTTTTGTTTTTAAAAACTTATACCTCGCTTAGGAGGTATGAGTCACCAGTTCCAAGGGCCGTTTGATTGATCAACGCATTGCCTAGAGAAGTGGACAATTTTAGTGATAGTATTTGTGAACTGAAAATTTTACTATTTTAATTCTTGATTTTGTATGTTGATTTTGATGTATTATGTAGTTTTATTTTATATTTTGTCTCATTATATTTGTCAAATACATGGTGAATTGGCGTCAGCTGTTATGTCATGTACTGCACTTTTAATTTTTAACAATACATAAAATAATAAGCCACCTGTGGTCGAGTGGTCAACGTCTTTGGCTACCGCTACGGAGGTCACGGGTTCGAATCCCAGTACGGGCAGTTTTATAAATTGATTTTTCAATAGATTTATGAATTTCTGTTCAAAGGCATGGATGTATGTAATGTCTTGAGTTCCCCCCTCCCACCCATCCTATCCTATGAACGGGTATAGAGAGCGATTAGCTAACCACTAAACCTATCCTAGTCCTTTCCTTCTGTTCCTATTCTCTATGGAAAAAGAGAGATTGAGCAACTCAGTAACAAGCAGTTCTCGTAGAGACACTTGATATAGACCAGTACTCCGCAACCGCTGTACCCGACACACTAGTGTGCCGTGGGGCGATGGTAAGTGTGCTGCAGCACTTTATTTTATTGAAGAAAAGATCAAATAATTTGTTCAAGCAATGATCAAATCAAAGTTGTAGTACTGAGGAGGCAATATATTTTACACAATTAAGAACGATGTCTAATGTTATTTTTACATATACCCTTATGTATATATATATATTATACATATATGCATATTTTAAGTGAGATGCGGAATCTGCAGAAAATTTTGGTGTGCCGTGGGAGAGAAAAGGTTGCAGAGCACTGATATAGAGAACACTTCCTAGGTAAAGGTTTAAAATAGTATTAGGCATATAAGGGTTAAAAGAAAATGTTTACAATTTCCCTGTGGCTTACATTGATTTTTTGAAAAATAAAACCCATATTCAAGCCTATATTGATTTTCATTACAATAAAAATAATAAAACATTTTTAGTACTTTTTCCACATAAAATTTATTAGATCAGGACCGGTTTCGCTCATCGCGAGCATTATCAACTGATAAGAAAAATACATAAACAGTGATATTTATACAAATTTAAATTGAAATAAAAAGGTGTAAGCAACTATTAACAATTTAAAGGATTAACAAATTACATTATAATTACACAAGATTAAAATGCTTAACACCCATAACAATTAAAAAATCATCATCAAAGAATAATAAATCTAAGTGGCAAACGATGTCAATTATGAACACAATTAAAATTTGGGAAATATTTAAGCAAAGTAAATATCCTAATGATGATTTGGTGTTTTTCCCGCTTCCAATCAATGATGTACAAGCAATAAAATCAGCAGTAATGAAGATTCAAAATTGAGTTTGGAAAAACCAGTAGAGCTCAATCCAGCAAAAATTGAATCCTGCGAAAAGAATAAAGGCAATATCAATTCTTACAAAATAAAAACAAACTAAGAAAATTAAAATTCTAAAGAAATAAAACAGTACAAAAATGGAAATATAATAGGCTAGAATTAGGTTAATGAAACGGATATAACAAAGGTGATGATGCAAATACAAGCTGTTCGTTTAATGAACAGCTTGTATTTGCATCATCACCTTTGTTATATCCGTTTCATTAACCTAATTCTAGCCTATTATATTTCCATTTTTGTACTGTTTTATTTCTTTAGAATTTTAATTTTCTTAGTTTGTTTTTATTTTGTAAGAATTGATATTGCCTTTATTCTTTTCGCAGGATTCAATTTTTGCTGGATTGAGCTCTACTGGTTTTTCCAAACTCAATTTTGAATCTTCATTACTGCTGATTTTATTGCTTGTACATCATTGATTGGAAGCGGGAAAAACACCAAATCATCATTAGGATATTTACTTTGCTTAAATATTTCCCAAATTTTAATTGTGTTCATAATTGACATCGTTTGCCACTTAGATTTATTATTCTTTGATGATGATTTTTTAATTGTTATGGGTGTTAAGCATTTTAATCTTGTGTAATTATAATGTAATTTGTTAATCCTTTAAATTGTTAATAGTTGCTTACACCTTTTTATTTCAATTTAAATTTGTATAAATATCACTGTTTATGTATTTTTCTTATCAGTTGATAATGCTCGCGATGAGCGAAACCGGTCCTGATCTAATAAATTTTATGTGGAAAAAGTACTAAAAATGTTTTATTATTTTTATTATAATGCCATTCCACCAAGTATTGACAGTGAACACCTTAAAAGTGATTTTCATTACGTCGAACATCTTGAACATAATTGTGTTATTTACAATTCTATTGATTTTATATAATACTAGCAAGTACCCGGCATGCGTTGCAATGCCACTCAAAGAAAGAAAGTGTTTTAATTCTGTTTATTGAAGTGGTTTTGGATATCTTTTGTTTTTCCGTCTGGTGCGTATACGAATAGATCTGAAGGTTTTCCAACGGGTGAGCAGGCCACATACAGCTGTCCATGTGGGAAACATAGATTTTCTAAATTTAGTCCACACCCTTGTAGCGATTGTCCCTTTGCTTTGTTGATGGTCATTGCAAGTGCGAGTCGCACCGGAAACTGCAAACATTTAAATTCGAATGGCATATCTGTTGGAATCATTGAGATGCTTGGCAATAGTACATTGTCTCCTTTAAATTTTCCTGTTAATTTGTTTAGCTTCAATGATATTGTGCATTATCTTTCTCACTGAATGTCTGGTACCGTTGCAAAGCGGTGAATTTATATTTCGGAGAAGAATGATAGGTACGCCAATTTTCAATGTTAAAACGCAGTGGCGGTTCTAGGTACTGGGCTAGGTGGGCTAAGCCCGACCTGCATTTTTCACCCAAAACTTTAGATGGCTGAATAAAAATGAACAGCAATTCGGCCGCTGAACAAAATAAATACATTTATAAGCGTAACTAACCTTCCCCAAATGAATATAATATCTTTGTTTAAATTTTCCTCTATCAATATAAGACAATGCCATGTCTACCTACAATAATATTTTCGATTGTTTTTTATTACAATTTTAAGCTGAGCCGGCATAAAAAAACAATAACCCTATAAATAATTCATAGAGAACATTCAACGTGACGTCAGTCTGGCAACACCTATGTACATGCTATTGGTCAGGGGCTAAAAGCTTCCAGCCCAAAACCATAGACAATATTTCTTTACACTGGAACGCAATCTAGCACGATTCGATTTTGTTTGTATTTGTATGTACGGAAACGTCATCAAACACACAGGACTGTATTTCAAATTTACTGGCTTCTGTCATTCATCGGGGGCTAAATTGGGATTAGTCCGTGGCCCATACAAACATACCAGTATCTTTGTATTTTATGAAAGTGACATTTATCGAATCTCAGTGACAGTTCTGTATTGCTTTTTTTACTGGTTATTTCACTTTGAAAGAGACAAATTTAAGGTCACGTATTATTATTTCTTACTTACATTAGCATTGATTGTATTATATAGTAATTTATGCTTTGTAGTAGTGTCGTAGTATTTGTTAATTTGCTTGTAGATTAATGTATAAGATGAAGTGGAAGCATGCAAAATTTCGTAAATAGTATACAATGCTATGCTTTTCTCTAGCCCACCCAAGATTTCAGGTCAGGAACCGCCACTGTTAAAACGTGTGACGGCATGGCTGGCAAATCAAGTGAATTTAAGAATTCAGAAGAATTTATTGCGATATTTTTGAAAACGTTGTAAATCAATTCTCTTATTGTTTTTGTAATTTTACAGAAATTTGTTGGCAATGTAATACATTGTGTTGATTCATCTATTTCCAATTTTCTATTCCCAATATCCAACAATTATTTTGCGAAATGTTCAGCGGATGTGTCATATTGTAGTTCTACACGCATGCTGGCCTTGAAAGCCAATTTCTGCACGTGTCGCCATAAAACTGATTATTTGAGTCATGCATTTAATTCATCAACAGCTGTTGAACGTGGTATAACTGATAGGGTTTGTCAAAAATCACCAGACAATAAAATAAGTGCGCTACCAAAAACCACTATTTATTTCCTCTCAAATCTTTTAGTGCATAGTGTAGTGCTTACAATGCCTTTTTGTGCGCCATAGTACATTCGTCTCATATTATGAGTTGGCATGATTGAAGTTCTTCACCCATTCCGATTTTTTTTTGATATTGCATGTTAGTGTCTCAGTGATTTGCATTAAAATGCAATTTCAGTGCTGAATGACAACCATCCAAAAATGTTCACACCAAAGACACGCGAACTGACGCTAAACTATATCAAATACAGATATTTGCTAAATAGAGAAAAGTCACCAGAAAAGGCGATAATTCTTAGAAAATGCGCCACAGAGAATACTAAAAATAGCCAATCAACGGGTCCAAATTTCACTTTTCGCGACCGATGATTTGCCATGAAACTGACAGCCGTGGCATACAGATCGCTTTATTCGGCAACATTTTTCATTGTAAAATGGCTGCACTCTGGGGTGGGCTGGAGGAAGCTCAGGGGGGTTCGCGCAAGCCCTTTGTGAAATTTTGCTAAGGTCGGCCAGCCCCTTGTTAATTTAAGAGAAAACAATATTCTCAAATCAAATGAGTACATAACTGCAATTTCTGACTTAAATACATTATCTATGACAGCATCAGTATACACAGTATTACATTTTCGGCCATTCACATTGATGAGTTTACAGTAAATTGCGTATTGGTACATATTGTAAATGTATTAAGTAAAAATCGATTGCTTATTTAAGTGGTCCATCAGAGTGATAAAAAACTCACTGCTTCCTAGAATACCGAAAATTGCTTTGATATAAAGCGAGCCCTTTGTAAACGCATTGGCAGCCTACCACTGGCTGTACTAATTTAGAAAACTTTGAGGGCGTCCGCACAACAAATCATCAAAGTTTTATTGCAATCGGATGAACGGTATAGAAACAGGAACACATAAAGGAAAAACTACCAAATTACCGTATTGGCAGCCCATCGTTGTATGTTTTGATTCAAAAACCTTTGCTGGTGTCCGCAAAACAACTCACCAAAGCTTTATCACAATCAGATGAACGGTATAGGAACGAATACAGAACAAACAAAGAAATTAACGTTTTGGAAGCCCACCGCTGGCTGTACTTATTCAGATACCGTTGCGGGTGTTTGCACAACAACTCACCAAAGTTTTATCGCAATCGGATGAACGGTATAGGAACAGGAACGCATAAGGGACAAACTAACAAATTAACGTATTGGCAGCCCACCGCTGATTCATATAAATTCGCGAGCGTCCGCACAACGGCTCGCCAAAGTTTTATCGCAGTCCGATGAATGGTATAGGATTGCATACGGAAAAAAACAAACAAATTAACGCATTGGAAGCCCACCGCTGATTTATATACATTCAAGGGCGTCCGCACAACAACTCACCAAAATTTTATCGCAATTGGATGAACGGTATAGGAACGCATACCAGACAAACAAACAAATTAACGCATTGGCAGCCCACCGCTGATTCATAAACCTATTCTGGCGTCCGCATAACAACTCCCCAAAAAAATTATCGCAATCGGATGAGCGCTATAGGAGCGCATAAGTAACAAACATACAAACATTCATTTTTATATATATAGAAGAAGATTATAAGATATAATATAATAATAGACAGGTAGGTAATATGTAAAACAAAGCCATTTTAATGACCAAATATCGACCTATTCTTTTAACTAGCACCCAATATCCATATTGTTAATATCCAAGAAGGAAGTGTTGCAGAATAATTAATGCTATTGAATTATTAATTATTATTAATTATTAAGGTGTGGCCGTTGAACGCATTTATTTCATTAAATTTATCAACCAAATTAATAAATATCCATTTTGGCTCAGCAGTGGTGGAAAGAAGCGATGGTAATAATAAGATATTTGGATATTTAACTTTGATATAAAAAGGTTTTTCTCTTATAAATAACGTTAGCTGCAGACAATTTCTTAAATCAGTGGTTCAAATACAAATTAGCCCTCGAGAAGTGAAGTGAGCCAAGTAGTTAAATGATAATACATTTTTATTTGTACAATCACGTCTTTACTCGTTTGTTTTGGTTGATTGAATATTTTTATTATGAGGAAATAACACTACATATTGCAATGTGTATTAACTGTGCTCACTTCACTTTTACGATACTTTAAATCTTTGAAACATATATATATATAATACTAGCTGACCCGGCATGCGTTGCAATGCCACTCAAAGAAAGAAAGTGTTTGTGTTTTAATTATGTTTATAGAAGTGCTTTTGGATATATATTGTTTTTTTGTCTGGTGCGTATATGAATAGATCTTAAGGTTTTTCAATGCGTGAGCAGGCCAGATACAGATGTCCATGTGAGAAGCATGGATTTTTTAAATTTAGTCTACACACTTGTAGCGATTGTCCAAATGCGAGTCGCACCGGAAACTGCAAACATTTGAATTCTAATGGCCTTACTGTCGGAATTATTGGGATGCTTGGACAAACACAACGTATCCTTTAATTTTTCCATTTAAAATTGTAGCTTAGATGATATCGTTCATTACTTTTTCACTGAAAGCCTGGTACCGTGGTGGATTTATATTTCGGAGAAGAATGATAGGTACGCCAATTTTCAGTGTTAAAACGTGCGGTAGCATGCCTGGCAAATCAAGTGAGTTTAAGAATTCAGTTGGATAATTGACAACTTCGTCTTGATCAATTTATAGTATCGATGGACTTATACGTTGTTTCTTTGCCTGAAATTTCGTTTGGAAAGTTGATGGCATTATCATCGTTGTTTTTGACTGCTAATATAACACGTTCACTGAGCCACTGATGATTTTTGTAATTCTGTGCGATATTTGGGAAAACTTTGTGCATCAATTCGCTTATGGTTCCTGTAATTTTACAGAAGCTTGGTGGCAATGTGTGGATCCATCGACTTCCATTTTTCATTACCAATATCCGACAATTGTTTTTTGAAACGTTCAGCGGATGCGTCATATTGTAATTCTACACGCATATTAGCTTTAAAAGTAAATTTCTGCACATATCACCATAAAACTGATGATTTGAGACATGCACTTGATTCATCAGCAGCTGTTGAACGTGGTATTACTGGTAGAGTTTGTCGAAAATCACAGACAATAAAAAAGGTGCGCCACCAAAGACCTGTTCATTACCTCTCAAATCTTTTAGTGTACATATAGTGAAGATTTTCCAATGCCTTTTTGTGCGCCATAGTAAATTCTTCCCATTTAATGAGTTGATATGATTAAAGTACTTCATCAATCAGGACTTTTTTTTGATATTGCATGTTGGTGTTCAAAGGCAATTTCTTTGCTGAATGCGCTGTTTGACCACCACCCAAAAGATTTGCTACAATTGCAGATGAAGCGAGTGCCAATCAATATTGTTTCGTGATCCAACGTTTTGGCTTGTGTTTGATTGCATGCATAATTCTGTCATACGCTATGCGTTGTTCTGGGACCAATTTCGGAAGATTTGTTTGAACGAATGTACCCAATTTGTCGACATCAAATTGTGTTTCTCGTTCTGAATCACGGTCAAAAAAGTTGTTTGCATATCATTGTATCAGACGATCGGGCTTGAGCAGTGAGAGCTCGAACGGTTTCCAAACATGCTCGTCTGTTTCTGAAGCTCGTGATGCCGTTTTCTTTCGTGCTTGAGGTCTAGATCAACTAATAGCTAGTCTTTTAGGTGGCATAATTGTTTGACAGCGAAAGAAATGCTTTATGACGACTATTACAAGTTCACTTGATAATTGTTTACAATACCCTTTGATTGTTTGACGTAACCATGGCACGTATCAAACGTAACTAAGGAGTCATAAAAAACTTGCTTATTTTGGACTTAAGTCGCTGCGCACTTAGCGCCATCTATCATTCAACAACATAAATAATTTCGTTCTGTTTGAAGTACGAACGACGGACGTCAAAAATATTGAAAAAAAAATCTTGATAGGGACATCCTTCACCTAGCGGAATGAAATATACTTAAAAACCTATTCTACTATCTAAAAAATATACATAAAAAAAACATCAAAATCGGTCAAGCCTATATAGAGATAATTTTTGGAATAATTGAAATGTTTAAGTTTGCTAACAAATATATTTCGTAGAAGAAGAAATAGATCTCGGGACATATATCGACAGCCTTGCAGTATTTAAATTGTAAATAATATAATTATTAGATTAATTAAAAAGTCTACAAATATATTTCGTAGAATAATTGAAATGTCTTAGTTTGCTAACAATTATTTTTGTAGTAGCAGAAATTTCGTATATTATTTATTTTTTGGAATAATGTTTAAGTTTGTTAACAATCATTTTTCGTAGTAGCAGAAATTTCGTAAATTATTGAATCTTTGGAATAATGTTTAAGTTTGCTAACAACCATTTTTCGTAGTTGCTGAAATAGACCTGGTAAATTACTTAATTTTTGGAATAATGTTTAAGTTTGCTAACAATTATTTTTCGTAGTAGAAGATTTTAAAATAAAAGTCGAAATATAGTTCTTTAAAATATCCATACCGTCATTAAAATATTCCTAATGCATGTAAGAAATTAAAAAGATTTTCAAGGCCGGATGCTAAATATAATCATACCGCCAATATTCAAATTAATGACACTGATTAAAATCTGTCAAATCAGCTCCAAAAAATCTTTGCCCAGCCCTATAATGATAGCTTCAAAAAATCGAATCAGTATACTTGATTATTTAAAAAACTTTGTAGCGATGCAAACTTTCAAATAAAGTTCACTCAATATTATTACGATGCTTCAGTTCTAAGCCAGGAAATTTGAATTTTGAACATAAAAAGACGTCCATTTCAATTGTTTTAAATTCGAATGACGGATGTCGGGAATATTGAAAAAAAAATCTAGATAGGGACACCCTTCACCTAGCGGGATGAAATATACTTTACAACCTATTCTCGTATCTAACAAATACACATAAAAAAAATCATAAAATCGGTCAAGCCGTTTCGGAGGAGTTTGGCCACAAACACCGTGACACGAGATTTTTTATATATATATAGAGAAGAGATTATAACGCATTTAACTCATTCTCTCATGTGATTCCGCTTCACCCCCCAGGGGCTCTTAAAAAGTGTTTTAGAGATATAGAACTTTAAAATGAAATAAAACCAAAAAATCATCGTACTGGCCATGGTATCGGCTGTATGGAAAATATAAATGGTCACTCATGAATCATGGCAGTGTATAACAGATGACATGTTAATGGACTCCACATTATGACAAATCATCTAATAATTTGCAACATCACATATTATCACATTAATGTTTTATAAGTTCCTATTCACGTTTAAAAAATTCAGAGCTGATAGTCGGAGTCGGAGTCGTAAAAAAGGTGGAACTAAGACTCCTGTTTACAAAAGAAAATACAAAAGTGATATTTTTAGGTAGTAAAGTTTTGCATCTTTTCGGTAAAGGTCGCGATTTTTTTCACGACTTCACGGTTCTGGAAAATACAATTATATCGTGTTATAAGCGAAGCTCCCTCTAATTTTTGTATCGAGTGTGCGGTCCATCAATTTCTGTGAGCAGTTAATTTTCAGCAAAATAAAAAATGTGCGCAAATGTGTAGGTACGTACTTACTGACGCTAGATGTGGAAGACAATGTAGGATTAGTATAAGTATTAAAGCAAAAATAAAATTTGGCGAAACAAACTTATTTTTACAGTATTTCTGTGTGTGGCCTGTGCGGGATAGAAAAATTATGTGCGGCCACATTTTGGTAGGTGCTAAATAATACTTCAATGCCAAAATGGGTATATACCCATTTACCTAACCATTCAGTGCATACGATTTTTTTAAATTTTAAAATTTATCTTATAGTTCACTTAAAAAATGTTTTAAAATGAGAATACTCACTGGCCCGAAACGTCTTCTTAAGCCAGCAGTTAAAAAACGTTACGACTAGTGCGTTTGATCCAGCGAGTTTTCAAATAATTGACCCCGTATGGAATATAGTCTAAAATAATCTAGAATAATCAGTAAGAAATATAATTTTGCAAAAGAGTCATTCATATGAACTTTCTTTTCTTCTAGTGAAATGTTTAATTTCGGCAACATGAACACAATCTTTGAAATATTTTTTTTCCATATTAGAGTATTATAATAAAAATGTACTATACTTTGATTTACCACTACACCACTGTACTCGTAGCACTTTGCTTAGAAGCAATCATTAAGCATCGATTATCCACGATGTTTTACTTTTGATTTAATATTTCGGCGATTTATTATTATATATCAAATAATTCTTATTGAATACAATTGTCTATTATAGATAGACACATGTCGTTGAAAGTTGCATGAAAAAACGAAGAAAATACTCGGAATTAAAGTTGCTTATCATGTTTAGTCAAGATATATTCTGTGTTTTTATGGGTAAATTATACAGTGTTTGCGGATTTCAAACAGTCAAATTGAAAAATGGAGTCTACATTTTGAATTGGCCTAATGTCAAAATATACGCCATGCTAAGAATAGCGTTTTTAATTCCTGCTAGTTTATATTTAAGTTTTATTAGAATGAAGCGCATTACAGAACAAAATCTCTTCTATTCTTTGACTATTTTACTATATGATTTTTTAAAAGGTTTAAATTCGGTTATTGTAATGATGGTTGAGTCAGTTTTCCCCCACAACGACCGAACTGTCATTTTCAACAATTTCCTAAAAATAGACAAACTTTTAGTGTGTGAAACGAATTTTTACGAATTTTGTTCGATTATAACATCAAAATTTTTCTTTTCGATACTACTATTTACTATTACGTATAATATTCTTGATTATTTCACGTGGGGATATCATTATTACGAGCAATTATTTATATTCATTAAAACAATAGCAACCGATTTTGCATTGACCCGTTATATGTCGGACATGTTTCAATGTCTGTCGCGATGGCAGTATTTAAATAAACATTTAAAAGTGCTCAAAGATCGTAGCAAATATATTGCGTGTATTGATTTTGAGCGAAATGAGAATCATTTTCATTTGCCGCAGGCCAATAACATACAAAATCTCGGAACCATTAGTTTCCAGTCGATACGAAGAGCTCTAGCGGTTCTTATTGAAAATAAAATAATTATAACAAAGCGCTTGTATCCTGTGGTGAGTTTGTCTTTTGGTAAAGGTTTTCAATGTATTTAAGATATACAATTTTAGTGTGAATATTAGGGCACCCAATCCCGGACCCTTTTTGTGATTCCAGGATTAACAGTTTTTCGGATCCCGGGATTGTTCACCATAAAATCGTGCCACAATTATTTGAGACTCTCGGAGTATTTCGGGATTCACAGTTACTTAGGATGTGGGCTTTCAGGATCACCGGGAAAAAAATATAAATTGAGAGATTTAAAAATAATCTATAAAATAAGTTGAAACACCTTTTTTAGCTCGCTGGCTGATTTAAAAATCCTGGAAATTTACGGATTTCCCAAAATGAAAAAATGTAGGAGCTTTTTCTATTTTAGCCCTATCCTTTCAAAACGTTACGACTGCCAGTGACTAGAGCGTATTTTTTTTTTACGAGACTTCACGTATTTTTAACTTCTTATTCTCAATCCCAAAATTGAACGAGATTTCGGGATCCGGGATCCCAGGATTAGAGACCCTAGTGAATACCAATTGACTGCTATAACATATCCTAACAACAATGATCCGACCTGCTTTTATTGCATTTTACGCAGTAAAACTGTAGATTGATTGATAAGGACATAAACTATAAATAATTTCAAAGCTTTCAGATATCTTTTCTCTCTTCAAAATTTTTCTCCAACATAGATAAGTGTTTTTCAAATGAGCCAAACATATACCAACTATTTCAAAACTGTGGAGTGAAGGAGATAAATTTAAAAAATATTCAATCTTGGCAATATTATGATACTCTCAGCTATGTTTGTTTTGTGTACTGTGCATACGTCGCACATGTGTAAGAAATTATGTGTTGTCTGTGTTCAAATTGTTTTGTAATTCTTCCGTACACCGTAAATCGATTATTCCTGCTTATATTCCACAGTATTAAATACTATAATATCTTCTATCGTGCTCGCATTTTTATGTTGGTTAATGATATATGAATATAAATTTACATTAATTACAGTTGACTTCTTTAATCTTTTCAGTATTAAATTATTCAATATAAAACACCCACGAAAGAATTTTTATTCAGTGATTGTGTGTTAATAAATTATTCTGAAGATTAGAACTGACAAACCAATTGTAATCGGTGAGTGATGTTATTGATTTTAGAGTTTTTTATGTTAATGTAATGAGTAAGTCATGCTCCTATGATAATAGTATAATCAAAAATATAATTAATAAGAAATAATTAAATGATAGAATATATTATACTTATACATGAAGAATACATAGGAATTATCGGTGTGCAGAGTTTTCTTGTGTAACACCTAGGAAAAGTTAAGGGCGTGTGATGATTAATAATCTTCCATCGAACTTCATTGATAATTATTGCCTACAGCGTATTGATTTTTCAAGATTCGCAAATCATCCAATCAAATACGATCATAATTTATAATTTATTCATAATTCATCGAATAACAAGTAAATGAATAACTAAGAGTTCTTCGAAATTTATATGAGCCTTTTTTTAAGTAAATAACATTTTGAAAAAGACGGGTGCCTTCCCGCTATTTTTTTAAAGGAATTTTCCTAATAATAACTTCTTTGGCCACGTTCGCTCCCTACGTGGAGCATATGGCCGCCACGCGGCACCTCCATGTTTCCCTGTCTCCCGCCAATAGCTTTGCTTCCTCCCATGACATGCCAGCATCCCTCAGTTCCGCCGAGTACATCCTATGGATAGTACCCGACGGACGTCCAGGACGCCGGAATCCCACCGGTCGAAAGAAGAGGCAGGCAGGATTGAGGCTTTCCGGAGGCATCCGCAGCACGTGACCCAGCCAGTTCCAACGTCTCTCCATAACCACTGACGTGACGGGACGCTGTCTTGTACGCTCCCTTATCTCTGAATTCCTCACAAAATCAAACCACCTCACCCCCATTATCCGACGCAAGCATCTGTTCTCGAAGCTCAGTATACGGTTTTTCTGAGTCTTCGTCAGGTGCCATGATTCGCAACCGTAAAGCATTACCGGCAGAATGCAAGCGTTGAACAAGTGGCATTTGGTTTTAATCGAGTACAGCTGTGTGTCCCAGACAGTCCGCATTGAGTTGAATGTGGCTCCAGCCATTCCTAAACGAATGGCGAGCTCGTTTTTTTGTACTACCGTCTTCGGGGATATGTACGCCGAGGTATCTGAAGCTGTCAACCCTCTCGATGATCTGTCCCGCGCTGGTAAGGGTCCTATCAGAGTCATGACAGGTTTGGTTACACATCACATTGGTCTTACTAGTATTAATTTTTAGACCAATGCGACCTGAGTTAGTTCCTAACCCATCAATAGTCTCCTGGATGCCCTCAATGGATTTATCGAATATTACAGCATCATCGGCATATTCAAGGTCACACATCTTCAGACCGGGACCAACAGCTACACCTCGATCAGGCGGAATTTACCTGCGAAGTATGAAGTCAAGGATAATAATAAACAGGAACGGTGCAAAAACGCACCCCTGTCTCACTCCAGTTGTGACCCCGAACCATTCGGTATTTGAGTCACCGATTCTCACACAACATGCACTATTCTCATGTAAGGATTTGATAATGGCCACAATCTTTAACGGAATCCCGTAGGCATCCAGTATCCTCCACAAAGAGGGTCTGTGCGTACTATCAAATGCCTTCTCATAGTCGACGAAACAACAAGCAAGAGCACTGTTAAATTCATTGCTCTGCTGGAGGAGACATCGAAGATTGTGTATTTGGTCCGCACACGACCTTCCAGGGAGGAAGCCCGCTTGATTTTTCCTAAGTATTTTCATAATGGGACCTCTTATTCTCGCCAAGAGAATGTGTGCCATTACCTTCCCAGGAATACTGAGAAGAGTTATGCCTCGGTAATTGTTACAGCTGAGGGGATCACCTTTTTTGTGGAGTGCTAACACCTCACCGTCCACCCAGTCCCTAGGACAACGCTCACCGTCCCACACCCTGGCCATCAGGTGATAGAGAGGATGTAGGACGGCGTTAAGACCACATTTCAGAAATTCCGAATGTATTCCGTCTCCACCCGGTGCTTTGCCGTTTTTAAGCCTCTTCACTGCCAAGATGATTTCGGCATGTGTGGGCGTACGGTCTGAAATACCGGACACTCGGGGTAGGTCCATAGATGTAGCCTCTTCGGTTACATCAAAAGGGTCCGGGGGGGGGGGGGGGGGGCGGTCGGTTCAGCACCTCGCAGAAATGATCCTTCCAAATATTTTTAACGCTTTCTGCGTTTGACTCTATTGCTCCATCAGGGCCGCGAATTGGCCCGGGAGTCGGTGGTCGCTTTCCGCAGACCTCGCGCGTGATTTTAAATAACTTCTTGGTATCATTTCTGCGGGCCGCCACCTCAGCTGTCTCAATTTGCCGATCCAAGAATCGGCGCTTGTCAAGTCGCGCAGACTTCTTGACAACTTTGTCCTGATTACGATAATCAGCGCGACGTTCTTCAAATTTTTCAGGGTCAGCTTCACTGTCCTTCAGTGCTTTTAGCCTGGCCCGCTCTTCAATTCTCCTCCACGTATTTTCGGACATCCATTTTGGTTGCCCCCTCCCTCCGGAATCCGAGAACATCTTCGGCCGATGATGCAATAGCACGTTTGATACAGCACCAGTCCGCCTCAATGCGATCGGACCCGGATATAGGTCGCACGGAGACACGATCTATTTCCTTCCTTACAGCAATCTCGAATTTTAGTCTCGAATAATAATTTTAGTCTCGAATAATAACTAATCTATAAATAAAAATCTTATGGGAGAGTAATTTTAAAGAGGAAAAGCACGTGTCAAAACTATCAATTTTAATTTTGTATCACAATAATATTATGTTTTAGTATGTAGCTTTATCGTAGGATAATATTTCAAACTTTGTAAAAGCTTCCAGGTAAACTTTCCATTCAGGGAAGGTAAGGATAGACATATAAAATTATAAGATGACAGCCGCTTAGCTTTTACAATTAAATATTTTTATATTCATATTTTGAATGTATGTGTCTTTCATATTTCAGTATTTTATTGCTAGTGTGGCGGGGGTAACAGCGACTGTTGTGACCACAAATTTCTTCTTTTTGTCCGACAACTCCAACACAGTAAGTATAAACTATAGAAGTCCGGAATTATATCCCCTAACGGAGATACGGCTTGTTAAAATACACCCTGTGTTAGAATAACGCTGTACAGAACGCAAGGTTTTTTACAGGAAATTTACAGTCTCATCTGCTTTGTACAGCGTTGTTCATGTGACCTTTTGTTGTTTCAACAATAATATCAGGGTTAAAAGTGCTCAACTGAGCCTTTACTATTATACAACAGGCAGGAGTGCCACTTGTAAACATCGCTCTACACTCAATCTCTCTCTCTCTCACGTTCACTCATATACGGTTGTGCGAACTCTTCTGCTAGAATGTTTCATTACACGGGAGCATAGTATCTTGAATAGAGAATCCAATCCCGGGATCCCGGATCCCGTACAGTTTTCGATACATTTCAATCACGGGATTAGAAGACATGATCCCGAAACTTTCGGGATTGATTTTAAAAGATAAATGTGTTGGTTTTCAAGTAGGCAGTTCACGCATATGCAATAAACGATGCCCAATTAAAAAAAAATATTTGCGATAAGACTTATCGCAGACGAAACGGTAATCGGATGCCAAGAATATTAAATTTCTTCAACACATTTTTAGAAAACTATACTTGAATGCATTTGCCGACAGTAATTATTTTTATCATGGTCGACAATAACGGCATTGCCGTTATTTATTGTGAGTTAGTTTTAAGCTTCACATTTCAATATTTTTTATTTGTGTTTATATTTTATTTCAATGAATGTTACCAAACATCAATGGCAGTGATCGTTTTGCGTGATTTATTTATTGTTCATAAAGAATAATTTTGTACCGTAAACCGAAACCTTTTGAGTTATATTGCGTATTTTTACAAATTGTGTGCATATTGAGTTCGTTTAATAATTATGACACATATTTTTTTACGAGAAATTGAAAAATCCACCCCTTCACCTGTTCATAGCGAATAGCTGAGATTAAGAGAGCCTCTTGGTAAATCATTGGCAGCACACAGCTAGTTATATAATATAGAATAAATTGTTTAATTTATTTTTGGCCGTATTTTAACCAAACTGATTTCGGTACCAGTCCCGGGATCGAAAAATTCTAATCCCGAAATCCCGAGATCAACATTTTGGCTCGGGATTAGATTCCCTAGTCTTGAGGATATCAAAATTATTATTCTACATATTGACTAGTTTAAAAAAATGTATACGGGCTGTTCCCGATGTCGACGACTACATAACACGATATGAAATAGATTTACTAAAGTTTTTTTTTTTCATAAATTAATTTAAATGTTTACTTTACTCGATTACCGACATACTTACTTAGGTGGTAAAATTGATACGCATCTCATTCGGATCCCACAAAAAGCAAAAATATTTTGCTTCGCTCATCTTATGGGTTGTAAATAGGGTTGCCAGATTTCTTGCAGGTGAATCCGGGACATTTGTCCGATTTGCTGACTTTCAAATAAAAAACCCAGGAATTTAACGAATTGCCCAAAATACCAGCATTTCCCGGGATCTCCAAAACTCGTTTTTCTTTGTTTTTTAGCTCACCGAGGAATTTGAAATCCTCAATTCGCTCTAAATTTCCGGGACAATTTAGTACTCATTCGAGATCCGGGACAGCGCTTCCAATTCTGGGAGAATCCCGGCCAATCCGGGACACCTGGCAACCCTAGTTGTAAATAAAAAAGTTTTTTTTCTTTTTCTAGACAACTGCAACTTACATTTCAATGCTAATCTGGTGGGGTCATTATGGGCTGTATATTGTAGGGCCGGCTTTACTAGGAGAAGCCTTGCAAACGGAGGCTGCATGGACAAAATCTCTTCTTGCGAAGCTAAACATTTCATCATCGAGTAAATATATTTTAATATATAATGTTTACATTCAAAGATGTTAGTGCTAACAAGAGACCAGTTGTGGATCACCTTAAAAGACTCTTAAACAGTGTTCTTCAACTGTTTTACATCCGCGGACCGGTAAAAAATTGAATGATATTTTGCGGACCGTCGTCAACAAGATACATATATTTATATACAGCCAGTTCTCAACTTGCGACTATTCGCAGTTACAACGGAGTATCAATGAGTAAAAAATACTTTTAAAATCCAGTTTCTGTCAAATATTTGACTATTAAATATTTTATAATATGACATATATTTTATATTTTTTTATTTGCATGAAATTATACTTGTGACCGTTTCAACTAATGAACGTCCAAAGTGACAAAACGGAACCCGCTGTAAATCAAGAATTGACTATAGCTGTAAACGTTTGCTTGTAATAATATATTTAAAAAGTAACAATTGAAACGTTAAGATCGTATTTTATTTATGAATATTTATAAAACTACTTATTTTTGTAAGAGCAACATCTGTTGCTGCTTTTTAAAAATCAATTTTTCTTATTTTCAGTACAAAATTTATTGAGAAAAAATTTGAGTCGGAAAATTTTCGCACAGAAGTTTTCGCGGACCGGCAATAAATTCTTGTGGACCAGTGCCGGTTCACGGACCACAGGTTGAAGAACACTGCTGTAAATCATATTTAGACTGTCGTAGTAAAATGAACGTAGCTAATACGAAAAAGTTACTGTTACTGTTACTGTAGAGTTGCAGACGATGATATGACGTAGCACATGTACGATTAATTATTTAGCGATATTTGAAGAATAGAAACCCACCGAACGAAAACTAAAACTTGTCATTCATTTTCATTCACTTTACTTGATGTATGAATAATAATTTGTCAATAATTTTCTTTTCATGGTACTACAAACATCATCAGCAGAATCTAGGAAGCATGTGTTGGCCCTAACTCGTACGGTGGAAAGGTACTCCAGCGAAGATTCTCGTATTCTTGCAGTCAACATGACGCACATATATTCATTGGGAGCTATTGCTGCATCATACGCTATTATATTATATCAACTTAATGTTTAGTTTATATCGAAATAAAAAAAATAGCATCGAGCGTTGCCTTAATCATAATTTACTGTCGAATCTATAATTCAATCATTTATTGCAGCTTATTATTATACTTATTTTGGACGTCGCACCGAAAAGTTGACTTGTAAAAGGGTTCTGCAAAATCATCTAAGCCAGTGATGGCAGTTGCATGTTTGTCATCGCTGCAAAGGATAATGCAACCGAATCAGTGGCGCAGGAAAGGGGGGGGGGGGGGTGGACCGCCCCGGGTGGCACATTTCTGTGGGCGGCATTTTCGAAAATGAACAGAAAATTTTGAAAGTAATATGAAAATAAAGATTGATATATATAAAGAACCTATGTAAGCAATATCACTTTCACTATATTTTCTTCCGCCCACTGACAATATATACTTTTTTGGAGGTGGTATTTTTTAAATTGTCAAAGGTAAAAAAAACAAATACAAATTGTTTTAAATATAGAATCATTGCGAGCTTTATTTCAATATTCTGCTTTCTTTCGTCTAATTTGTGCTTTGTGACTTAATGATTAAACACACTTTTTGAGGGTCGCGTTTTTAAGAAATAGAAAAAAACTTTAGAGGTAATAAACAAAAATTGTTTCGTATAAAGAATCAATGCAAGCGATAATTTATTCACCATTTTTTCCTCCCATGATTATGCTTTGTTAAACACTAAAAACAAGATCATGATGACATTGCTTGGGAAGAATTAAAATTTTTGTCGCTCTTCCTGCTAAGCAAACAGAGATGTGAAAGAAAATTGAAATACCTTACATACTCTTATACTTTTGCGATTTACTTAAAAAAATCTTTCTTATTTAATTTACATTCATAACAGATCGACCAGTCGCGACTTTTGACTTTTAGCGATTTGTGCACTCGAAAAAATGAAAAAAACAGTCGGGGTCGTCAGTTTTTTCCGACTACGGTAACGACTCCAACTCTACAACCATGTTTTTAATAAAACTTAAGCTTTCAGATAAAATAGATGTTGATAACGTTACTAACGATTGTGTAAAGAGAATAGCCAGAAAATTAAATTTTAAAAATGTTTTTTTCCCAAATGTTATGTTTGCAAAATAAAATCTGGTATCTTTTGTTATGAATTAACTTACAACTTTAAATTTATTTACTTATTTGTAAAATTAATACTTATAATAATAGCAATAATTTGCCACTTTTCCTCCAAACATTATAAAAAAGACAATTGACTAATATTTTTTTTGACACATTAAAAAAAGTTCCTGCTCAGAAAAAAAAATCCAAAAGAAAGTCAGTTCTAAAACATAAATATTAAAATAAAATACATACAATACTAACACTACATAAATTTTTTTCGCCGACTTCTTTATTATAAAAAGTTTAAATATTGTAATTACTGTAATTCAATTTATTTTACTCTAAGATTGTTATGAATATAAATTTATTTATATTTAACATTATTCAACAAAAACAGAAAATCTTAGTAATAAGTTGTTTCAACTATACCTTTACTCCATTCATTAATAATATTTGTTTAAATTAATTACAAAATTATCATGTTGCAATTAAAATTTGACCAGTATCTATAAAATTTTATTTTTACACATTTTTTGAATTGTCAAGTAAATGTATAACAAATGTGTACTTGACCCGCTGACTTAAATTGATTTTTATGTTCTGAAATAAAATACAAAATTAAATAAACATTTGTAAAAGTTTCTTTATTTTTAATTATAAAAAGTAAAAAAAAAACAGAATTTCACTCCCTAAATATAACAATTAAAAATTCCAAATAAAAATTAAACGAAGCTCCTAACTTATTTATGTATGAATAAATATTTTTTAGCATGTCCACTCCCAGTGTGCAGCATATGGACTCTTAATGAAGTTTATCTCAACAGAAGTGTTTCTACGAGAACTGCTTGTTAATCAGTTGCTCAACAACCTCTCTTTTTCCAAAGAGAGTAGCAATAGAAGGATGGGACTAAGACAGGACTAGTGACATTTTTTTTTCGACTTCATTAAAAAAATGGAAAAGATATGATCAACATTAATTTCCCTGCGCCTGAACTACCTGCTTAAATATTTTCTACAGTGCAATTATCTATAAGGTAATATATTATATATTATAAAACAAATATATAATTTCTTAACATGGCTAATATTTTTTGAAAAGATTGACATTTTATTTTGTTTCCCATAAGTACCATATATTTTGCAGCAATACAGTTATGCAATGCAGTTAAATACAATAATTTACAACAAAAAGTTATAATTTACAATAATAAACAGTTTCAGGTATTAAGAACAAACGGTTATTATTATATCATTTATTATAATAGTATGATGTAGTTAAAAGTATCATTGATTCTTGAGTGTCCTATTCTTCGGTTTGTGGCATAGACTAGTGTTCTTCAACTGTGGTACCAAAGACAAATATATTGGCGATGTGTCAAACTCTGTCAAGTATAGCTGTCATAATAAATCGTCTAAAAGTCTGAAACCAAGATTTGAAAAATGCCTACTAAAAGCTTACTGAACATCGATCCTGATGTTCTTTTTCAGGAACATACTGTCAACGAAATAGATGAGACCCAGAAGAAATTACTTCATGAGATTGAGCGAAAAAAGGAGGAGTTGAGGGTTATGGTGGGGTACGCGCCACAATATTTTGAATACGGTGGAATGTCTCGTTATTCATGATATTTATTTTACTATAATTTTGATTGTAGGGAAAGATACAGGGACTTAATAGAGGCTGCGGATACAATCGGTGATATGAAGTCCACTGCGAGTAATTGTATAAAACATATTGAAAACATGACAGTCACTTGCCGAAATTTACACGATTCATATTTGATTGGATTCAAAAGTGAGGCTTTAAATAGCGGTGCTGAGAAGTATGTAGCAATTTTTGTTGGTAAATATGCTTTGCAACGAAAATTCACTAAATCCCACCAAAACAATGTATTTCTCTTGGAAGTTTAGTTGCGAATACGAACGTATCAATTGGTTGAAATCAAGGAAACCGACATTTCATGTGAATTGCAAACATAGTATTTCGAGAATCCGACGATATAATTCAAATTTGCTCAAAGGTTTGTTTTAAGAAATTCCAATAACACTTACAGTACTGAGACTAGAAAAATAAACATCATCCAAAGGAAGGTCGTCTAGGGACCCCGCTGATATTGGCCTTATACTTATGAATTTTAATAAAAGTCTAAGGGCATTAAAATATCTTTCTATATCATTCCTCATACATTTTTGTATCTAAATCTTTGTTTTTTTATACATAGTCATATTTTAAGTTGCGTGTAAAAAAAGACGTCATTCCAACATTCATATGAAATCGCAACTGACGAAATTTAGCCGACCAATCATTGTGAATGCTATTTCACGCGCGACCGCTTATCGCCGCCTTCTCATGTTGCCAGAACTTATATAAAATGACGCACAAACGTCTTTTCTTTATTATTTAATAGAGACATAACTAGCAATCGAATATTTTTTTTTCTTCTGCAAAAGGTCCAAAAGCTATGATTTGAGAATACCTAAATTATAAACATCGTAACACTCATATTAAAATAGATATTTAAGATAATGTGGCTATTGGGGGTCGAATTTCTTGCGGTTAGGACAGGAAAAGTTAAACATTTTATCTTGACTTTCTCATACATATTGATATAATATTCGTATTTCGAGTAAATTATCAATTTCCTTAATTCCCCATGTATGGTAATTTAGCATTTTTCTATTCCTAATTAAATTTGGCTCAGGAGCCAATGCTCAATTTTTTTCAATTGATTTTTCGATATCTATTTGAGGGCAATGGGTGTTTCTGATGTCTACAAATTTCCACCTGCCATTTTAATTCTAAAATTAACAAGGCGAAGCGAGAGCTATTAGTTTACCACTAGTATTGTCCTAACCATATCCTTCTCTCCCTACTCATTTCTAAAAAGAGAGGTTTAGCAATTGAGTCACAAACAGTTCTTGTGGAAAAAAACTTCTGTTGGGATAACTCCACTAGAAGGCCATATGCTCCATATAGAAAGTGGACATGAATTTAAAATTCAAAAGAATTGCATCGTTATTAGTGGCATTTAGTTACTTTTCACTAAGAAAACGAGTGGCATCTTGTAAAGCATATTTACCTTTATTTTCCTTGAATTTAACCTTTAGAGGAGTGAATAGATCTATACAGACCTTACTTTAAATAACTGCCTTTTCTTACATGACAATTTTATGACCTTTTACTTAATGAATATATGTAATTCATACGTAGAGCATCTATATGCTTTCAGAGAGACACTCCTGTGTTGACTTAAAAGTACTTCCATACTCATTTACAGAAAAATGGTGCCGACGTACATGTACGTCCATACTCCTCTAAAGGTTTATAAGCTTGACACCCAGTGCTGTAGTCAAAAATTCTACAATGTGCTTACAATACTATTTAATGAAAAAGCATTTTCTTTTTTATCAGAGTATAGAACATTCTTATTTAACTATAGCACGGGTTCCCAACCTGGGGGTCGCGACCCTCAAGGGGGTCGCCAAGGGTTTTTTGGGGGGTCGCCAACTTTACCCGGTGAGCTAAAAAACAGGAGTTTCCGGGACAATCCGGGGAAAAAGTATAGCAAATCGAGGATTTCAAATTCCTCGGGGGGTCGCCTAGTCACGGCTTTTTATAAAAAGGGGTCGCCACCCGAAAAAGGTTGGAAACCTATGAACTATAGAGTATAATTTATTTTTACCATTATAGCAGGTTATATGGCACGTATCCATGCATTTCCGGCTTATACAGCAGTTACACTCTGAAAAGAAGGCTTGTGAAATGTAGTAATTTACACTATAATAAAATAATGGTGGTGCAAAAAAAATGTGACCATTACCTTATAAGTGTTAAATTTCATTTTTCCGTTTTTTAGACCTATTGCCAATAGAAGTGTCCATGGCATAGCTATTCAAATAAAGATATTGATGAGTATTCCTGAGCAAATTTGGAGTAGCGTTGACATCGAGGATTTTCTAACAGCCACACAGCTGTATTTATTTGCCAGGCACATATTTACTGGTAATAGCATATTTTTTTTCATTATTGTGAAGCTTAAAATATCAATCAAACTCGCCCAGTATCTCTTGATTGAGAGAATTTTTTTTAGGTCTGAAGTTGGAGACCGGAAGTCATAGTGGAAATAAAAATATAATGGCTCTTATGCCTGTTGTTCACAAGCAGTGGAATTCATTAAGCAACTTCAATCGACTTTTGACGGAAGCCTGTCAAAATAAGTTGGGAAATGCCGATTTAAAATCTGAGGTAAGCCAAGGATTAATTTTGCTATACACTTTGCGGATTGTATAGCCAATAATGTGGTGAATTGAGATACCAAAGTTCTGCCTCCTTAAATAAAATAAATCTTTCTTTATAATTTGTTTGACATATAATGCTTTGAGAATAGAATGCTCTTTCACCAATTTTTCAGATTACGATTGGGAGTTGAAAAAAAACACAAATTGACAGAAAAATATTCAGCGTAATTGTTACTAAATATTAAAGAAAAGAAGTTGTTTTAAAGTAGTTGGGGGGTCAGCAGTAACATGATTATGACAGCTTTTATAATTTTTATACGTTTGTGATTTACAGAGAAAAATGCATTTCTTTAAGACAACTTGTTTGATAAATTTTAATATACTTAATATTTTTTCTTCCAGGTTGCCGCTTCGTGCTTAGCCAGCTTACTTTTACTAGACAATAAAAAAAGTTTGATTGAATTGATGAATATTTTCATTGCGTTACACAGCACAAACAGTTTGTCGGAAATTCTAACAGCTGATATTGAGACGGATGTAGCACAGGGTAATGTGAAGGAAGACATCAAGAGAAGGGTAGCTGCCAGTGTTAAAGTTATTGTCAAAACTGTTGAATTGCTATACAGCTGCTTTGTCGGTGAGTGAATGCAGTAATTGATATTAATCATTGTCTTTTAATAGTTAATTGGCATGATAAATTTATATCCATTCCTCTGAATTGCTATTACAGAAATTTAAACAATTATTTTTGAGCTGTGTTTTAACTCTCATTTGTTTGTTCACAGAAAACGGTGAAGGCTTGATTGTGTGTAACTTGAATAAACTATTTCGTAAAAATTCACCGCCTTTGATAAGTTTGGTACAATTCCACGATCCTTTAGGACTAAAGTTTCTTCCATCAATTGTGGCAGAATATAGGTAAGTTAAAAAATATATTTGATGTGTGCGCTGTACCATGTTTTGAAACGAGTGATTGAAAAGTAAAAAAAAGTGTTTTTTGTCCCTTATTATCATTTTATTAAATTGTTTAAAAAAATTACAAATATGTGCAGTTGAAGCTCAATCTATCAGACTTGGCATCTAACAAAAAAAAAATCAAGACAACTGATTTTTATTTTATCCATGTTCCCCTCCAATGTGGAGCATATGGCCTCCTAATGGAGGTATCTCAACAGAAGTTTTTTTCGACGAGAACTGTTTGTTACTCAGTCGCTCAACCTCACAGTGAGTAGTAGGGAAAGAAGGATAAGGCTAGAACAGGACTAGTGGTTGACTAATCGCTATTGCTACACCCAGTTATTAAAGGATCAGAAGGATGGGAGGAGAGGAAATAATGTGAATTGACATCACAAACACCCAGTCTTCGATCACAACTTTGAATTGAATAATTCTCAAATTCACTGTGATCTTACCGGGAATCGAATCCAGACCTGCGTGATCGGTAGAGCAAGCTCTAACCAACTGAGCCACAGCAGGCTATAGGCAACTGATTACTGATTCAAAAAACACAAAAATATGTATAACACAAAATAATGCTCAGTTGGTGAAATTTTGTTAATTTTTTATTACTGTGTTTATAATGTGAAACACAATAATTAATCCATTACTTGTTCATAGGTTAACACCCCCTGCTCCGCTAAAACCCATCAGTAAATCTGAACTGTCAGATTGTATTACTTCATGGATGGCTTGGGTCAATAAATTTTCTGCTGAAAGAGTCGAGTCGCTATTGAAATATATCAATAATGCAAAATCGTTACACACCATCCGAGAAGAAGCAACAAACATTGGTTTGTTTATAATAATTAAGTAATTTTGTAAAAACACATGTTCTTGTCTTGGCTACGAGTTGGGACTTGGGCTTTAGGACTTCTCTTTAAAGCTCGAATTTTTCATTTGCTCTTTACTCAGAAATATCAATTTCTTACTTACCAAAAAATATATCAGTATGGTGATGATATTATAATTTACTATACGCGGAAGTGTTTTTTTTAGTTATTTCTTAGTTTAAATTTTTACATTTTCTTCTCTGAATATTTGACTCTTATTATTTCTGCAGTCTAGTCAAATTTTTCTGTATCTGACACTTTGAGATAAGTTTCCATGTTTGAAATAAATAAATTAGATAGACTTGTAAGTATAAAGTATTTGTTGATAGAAAATTTAAATTAACTTTGATTATTCCACGTATTGTGTTACTAACTGTGACACGTGTTTCGATTCTTTCAGAGGCATCTTCAGACTTACTATCGCAAAGTTTGCTTAAGTAATGAAGCAAGATTGATTCTAACATTTTAAAATTATAAAATTACAAAATGGAGGTTTGGGTTTTTTTCCTTTTAAGAGGAGCAAGGAGGGGGGAGGAGAAAAATTGTTTTCTGAGTTTGCCAATCATTTAATAGAAAATAATCATAATTTTAATCAGATTTGTAATTTAGAAATACTCCACCGAGTAAATAAAAAGGGTTTAAAGATGAATAGCTTAGAATTTTTAGAAATTAATAAAACTCTTAACAAAAAAGAAATATTATTAAATAATATTCTTAATAGCACAGGTGGTTCCCCGTTACTCAAATTGTTTCCAATTAATAGAGTAATCACAAACCTAGCTGATTGATTGTAGCTCATTAGTTTAATAGTTTGTAATGTTTAACGTCATTAGTAGTATGATTAAATTTGTTTGCACTGTTTCGATTTTATAATCCCCTCTTTGCTTCCCTTAAAAAAGAAAAATCCCAATCTGATTGATTACAACTCATTAGTATCATTATCTGTTTGTTTTATTTCGATTCTATACCCCCCCCCTCCTTGCTCCTCTTAAAAGGAAAAAAACCCAAACCTCCATTTTGTAATTTTATAATTTTAAAATGTTAGAATCAATCTTGCTTCATTACTTAAGCAAACTTTGCGATAGTAAGACTTACTTACTAGTCTGAAGATGCCTCTAGGCCTAGGCGAAACACGTGTCACAGTTAGTAACACAATACGTGGAATAATCAAAGTTAATTTAAATTTTCTATTAAAATGAACTTCCACAAAGTTACCGCCGAAACCATCGAAAGTATTAAAGTATTTGTTCTTTAATTTTTCAGAAACGCCAGACAACTGGAACAATATATGTGCAGCTCTCTCAATAGACCATCATAACTCCAATGTCTGGTCATCGCAATTCCAGCCCCTACTCACGAAAAGATTAACAGACATTATCAATGTAAAATGGTCAGAAATTTCGACTAGTCTCATAAAAAGCATTGAGAAAATGCTAGAAGCGGTTACTAAGATTAGCTGCCGAGAGAAGGAAGTCAACTTGAATTGGTTTGTGTGGAATGATTTGATCGGGCAATCCTATATTGATTCTAAGGAAGACATTATAAGCTCTGTTAACCATTTGATGAGAGGTGAGATTACTTTAAAATATTTATACTACTGATGGCTGACGTCTTTCCCCACACATTTCTAAATAATTTTATCTAACTAGTCAGGACTAGTTAGATAGACACAGCCACAGGTGGCTGAATGATAAATAATCTAGGGGTTGATGGATATGTTCAAATATTGATTTGTATTCAAAGTACGTGTATGATGTTTTTACACATTCCCACTCGTTTTATCCGATTGTGAAAACGATGTAGATTCAAGTGACTACTTATTAACCTAACTAATATTACCCTTCTAGTGTTATCCTTTCTAAAATGACTACAACTTCGACTTCAACTTGTTAAACACCATCCTTTGAAATGTTCCAATAAAAATCAAAACTGTGCATGGCTATAAAAAATCTTTTACCTCTTCAACTCTGAATTGATTTTTTCTGTCAAATTTGACTCGTGGAAATATTATATTTCTCTATTTATAAAAAAATAAAAACTATCTGAATTGAGAGATAATATCACTGTTTCCAGGTATGACCATGCAGGACAGAGGATTCACGCCAAACCTGGAGAAGTTGTGTGACGATTTCAACAGAAGTCTGCTCTCGCTTTTGGAAGACTTGAGCATTTACTTGTACGGTAACGCGAGGAAAAATTTCAACGATGCTTCAATGCCTGGTGCCTCGCTGAATGATGATATAAAACACTATATGGACAAATTGGATAATCGAGATCAATCATATGAAAAGTTTTCTGATTGTACAGCGATTGAAGTCTACATGAAGAATTGTTCAAAAGAAAATATTAGCAGGTATTAGCAATTTTGTATTTCACATAATTTTTCTACTCAGAGATGAATGTTTTTTAAGTGTATTGCCACATTTCGATCAACCTGAGTGAGACCTGGGTGAGTGAACTGGGCCTGTATTACAAAATACAGTTTTCGGCCAAGCATTCTGATGAGTGAAACGAGTAAACGAGAGATTACAAATTGTTTGTATTAATGCACGTGACACATGCACAAATAGTGCACGTTCTTACTAACATATTTGGCGTGTCTGAACTGGTATTTGACAAGTGTCAATTGGAGAATCACAATTGATTGAGAGCACTGTGATTACGCAACATCTGATTATTTGTTTTTAGAAAATATGGACGTCTCTTTGAAATATCTATTTTTTTGTCCAGATCCGCTTCTTTCTGATCTTAAACTTATCTTGCAGTAGCTCTATCACCGTAGAGGTAATTCGATTGACATATTCCTTGAAAGGTTTTTACATTTTACGTCTCTTCATGTCTAACATTGTTGAATTGAACGAAACACGCGTAAAACTCAAAAATTTATATGTGTGTAGACACTTTATCGGTCAATATTACTGCTCAGCCGAATAATCGCCCGAGAACACACGCTCAGTCAGTCGGTCTAAAATACTCTAAAACAGGGGTTCCCAGGTTTTTTCGGTTTCCGGCTTTTTTTTGCGGTGCCCCAAGTCAAAACATTGGTCATCTCATGGAAAACCTTATGTTAGTGATAGTTTTTCTCAGGAATTTACCGATTTGCTCAAAATGTCAGACTGATTTGTTTTTTTTTTAGCTTAACGAGAATTTCAAAATCTTAAAACTCCCAGGAATTTACCGATCTACCCACTTTGTCCATTCTATATTATTTTCAAAGATAAATATATTCAGGATCTCGGACAAGTCCTTTGTACTTACTTTTTATAAAGTAATAATATAAATAATATTTTGTGAAAGAAAATTTTCACAGCGGCCCAATAGAACAGCTGCGGTGCACAGTTTGGGTAGCTCTGCTCTAAAAGAAGGATAAATTTTGAATATAACGTTTAAATAATAATCATGTAATAATAATAGTATGTACATATACCAGTTTTACCATTGATTGTTTACACTGGTTATAAACAAAAATAATGTCTATGTCACATGTCATAATTTTAAAGCATAATTATATTATTTTATGTTATACACTAACAAGAAAAAAGCGTAGCATACGATAGATCTTACAATACAACAATAAATAGACCTGCGCAGTACTCACCTCATTCGAACTAGAAGATTTAATATATTGACATCACCAAAATGATCTCTCTGGTAAGGTTTTAATGCCTTTTTCGAAAAATGTAATGGGCTTTGATTCAAAATATTCATTTATTCCGTTTTTCACATCATCTTAAGGTAATTTTTTCCTTCTAAGAAACGTTGCATTGAACAAAACAGGTGGTAGTCAGAAGGAGCAATGTCCGAAGAGTATGATGGATGTCTAACAATTTTCCATCCGAGACTATTTAATTTTTCTCTTGTGATTTTCGCCGTATGCGGGCTAGTGTTATCATGTAGCAAATAAATTTGCTATTGATTCGCCAAAGACAGTCTTTTTCGGGTTTTTTTGGTCTTTTTCGGACCGTCGAAGAATACCCATCCAGAACACCCATTTTTCGTCAGAAGTGATTGAATCGAAAAGGTGTTTCTGATTGCATTTGTAATGTTCACACGGTCACTGAGGTTCTCTTCACTTAGCTCTTGCGGTATCCATCTACCCTATCTCCATACTTTGCCAATTGTTTTACACTCCCTTGAACGCTTGACCGTGAAGATCCGAGTGTGTTCGCAAGTTTTTCGATAGAATGAGTTGGATTGTTTTCAATTTCAGCTTCCAGTATGGCGTCATCCACTTTAGTGGGTCTTCCACATCTAGGGTTATTTTTCAAATCTATATCTCCCAATCGAAATTTACAAAACCATCTCTGATACGTCGAACGGACGGACGTCCAGAATATCCCCCAGAACATCATAAATGTTTTTAGTCACAACTGTTGCTGTCTCTTTTTTCAAAAAATAATATAGGATTAAATTTCGTACGAATTCTTCACTCGTTTCAAATTGATTCATTTCAAATTGGGTTATGGAATTTGAATTTTATGAACTAAAATCCACTCCTAGTAAGAATAAGGTTAACACAATACACGACTGACAGGCAGCGCGGTCGGAGAAAAACTGACCGTTGAAGATGGATGACACAATAAAAAACATCAATTTCGGGTACCCCTAATATCTTTATCTTTTTGCTGTTGCTTTATCACCATTACGATATGTTAGATAATTTATTTCTTTTTAACTACAGTCAATTCTCTACTTAATCGGTTTCGTAGTTACACGGATGAGAAATTAAAAATGTCAATTATGTCCGTTTGTTTCATATATTGATTTCTATGGATTTTGTTACTGAATTTTTAAATAAAGAGTTGAAAAAATGCTTTAATATGGTAGCACTAGAACCTGATACTGATCGATTAACAAAAGTGGATAAAACGGTGCAGGATACAATTGCCTGTTAAAAACTTATGTATTATGAGAAATTAAAGAGCCGTCGTACAAACATCACTGGATACGTATTTTAATAAATTAAATAAAAATACACTAATATATCATTTGTAGAGCCTGAGGATATTGTATTGGAATAGAATGATCAGACTTGGGTAGAAAAAATCGTCAAAAAAATCATTTCTTAGAAAAAAGTGGATAATGATGACGATAATGAAATATAATTATGTAGGAAAATGTGTTCTATGAAAACCTAATAAAATATACATCGAAGGCGACATTATATGTTTATTCTAATTTACTTTAACATTATGTTATATCTCATGATATTAAATGTGAATACAATTAACACATTAAATATATATCGAAAATTTAGTATTGCTGCGGTTTTCGACTTACACTGAATCCTTCGGAACGCATTAACTGCATAAGTAGAAGACCTACTGTATTACTAAAAGTAAATAAATATATTTCGTATGTTTACATCAGTAATTTTATATTTTCCAGAATACATCTCACACAGCTGGCAAGGGATTACTTGTTGATATGTTTAATCAATATTGGTTGTATTTTTCAGTATAATCGCTCACATTCACAAAGAATGCACTGAGAAAATATCACAGGACACGTCCGCATCAGAACTGCACCAAAAATCTGCGTCGATTCTCACGGCTAGGTTTTTCCAAGCAGTTCCGCAACTTGTACCAAATCTGCGCACTTGCTTTGTACCTCCTCGAATTCAGTCCGCTAACGTTTATGAAGATTATCAGGCGACAGATTCTAGTGCCACAGAGGTTTGGGATGAAGCTTGCAAACTGCTCAACCAAAATTGTTACATTTGCTGGACCGATTGGATCAAAATTACAATGAAAAGAATCGACGAGCTCCTGCTGGACATGCCTCAAGAGTTTACAATCATCGCTAATATGGATTATTTACTTGTCGTACGTAAGACTTAAATTTTATTTAAAATAAATATTTTATTTTAATTCAGATAAATTTTTTCAACTTTCAAAAATATTTGACTGTTCCGCTAATTGCCTAGCCGGTAAATATTTTGGTTTTTTTAACCTGAGATTAACTTGATATCAACTCGAGGAAAAAAAATATATAAAATCTATCGGATACCAAATTGGAAAGCTGCCATACCGTAGATATAAAATGCTGTATATAAAAAATCAACATTTGATATTTAAATCTGGTAAAAAATATCAAAGTATTTAGTTCTACAATTTTCTACAATTTTTTAAAAAATTTGTCTAGCTATTTCGGCTTATGCCAGAACTATGTTTAAACCTGCATTTACTCAGCTATTTATTTATACTGGCTTAGAAGAGATACACAATACATCTTGTTATAGCAGCAGTCGGCAAACCGGGGTATATTACCCCAAATGGGGTGAAAATGAAATTTTTGGGGGTAATAAGGAAATTTTTAAAAACCTGAAGGGGGAAAGTTTTCAATGAAATTTAGTTTGTTCCAATATGAGAATTTCATTTTGTAAAAATGTTTAAAAATGTTTTATTTATATTTACATTGATTGTCTCCTTTTCAAAATGAGGGAGTAATATCGACTTGTGCAAAAATATTTTGGGGTAACGGTTAAAAAAGTTCCCAGACCGCTTTGTTATAGTAATGTTGGAGTAAAGAGTTGTTGAACTGACAGTCAGTTCAAGTTCATCCTTACATTTGAACGCCTGAAGATGCCGAAAGGGGAAACCGGGGTCGTTAGTGACAAAACTTGTGTAAATGTGCATAATCTGAATGATTCAAATTTAATATTGAAATTCCACCAAAAAAATAAACATTATTAACATTATTATGAATGGTGGCATTTCTTTTCAGCAATGGGATTCAATTACGATCGAAGAAAAAGATGACGAAGATCAACCGATCACTTCAACGATAAAAATTCCTGCCGGTCCTTCAATGAAGCTACAGCAATTCCTTTATTCTACAAGCCGCATACTAGATGAAGTCATCCCGCACACTTTACCGAAGAAAATTCATTTTACATTCATCGAATCGGTGGCAAATAAAGCTCTCGAGTACTTTTCAAAAATCATCAAAGAGAAGTCTGAAGAGATTAATCAAAAGTGCGCCTTGCAGCTGTTGATGGACATCAGACATTTGACTCTGCTGTTGGTGATGCGAGATAATAAAAAAGGTCTTTCAGATAGTCACGAAGTCTGCGATCTACTGCGACAGAGGATTGATCCTTTCGACTATGACGTGTTTTATCCTCGACTTCAAATAAATGCAAAGAGATCCGTACAACGAGTGCAGGTTGGTATATAAATTATTATGTTAGAATCCGCAAGGGATCGCCTTTTAAAAATTGATTAATAATTGTTTTCCTGCTAAAATTTTCAGACGTTGCTTGGCAGTCTTATACCGAATCACGACCAGCTCAATTCGATCATCGGCTCTAAGCCTCTGACGTCTGGTGGAACAGCCGACAAAGATCCGAACGCTTATGTATTGGCCAGCCAAGGAAACGCTTCTGTTGCCTGGTTCTCACTGCTTCCGGTGACAGCTCCACTTTCATCAAATAAAAAACAATCTGACAAACAGGTGAATATCTTATTATGTAATATTCTATAGAAACTGTAACTCCTATCAAAAATGGTAGCAATGCAACTGTTAATGTAAAAATTCTAATGAAATATCTTCAGACTTGACTGTAAATTTGCAACTCTATAAAGTACATGTATGTACTTTCACAGTAGAGTGTGATATATTTTCTATTTTTACAATATTTGAACAATCTTAATTGATTATGGACAAAAGTAGCTTTTTCTGCTAAATCAGTCATTGGACAATATTGGTTGATTATATACTTTTAGAGTTAGTACAAAATGAGAAAAAAGGACTTTGTTTCATGTAATTCAGTTTTGACCAAGTTGTCGATCAAAGACTTCTTACAGCAAACCGACACAATTATTTAATCTTCAGTGTGTACATGACCTGAAGAGTAAATATAAAAAGATGACAAAGATGTTTTGATAAAAGATTGGAACTATATATATTGATAAAAATCCTTTTTATATTTATTCTTGTTGATAAAAAGATGTGATACGTGAATAACAATAATTTTCTTTGAATCAATGATTCTTGTTTTTAAATTACAGTGGCGTGACGAGGATACATTTAAAATATCTTAAAGTAACGTATTATGTGTGAATTATGTTTTTTTGTTAACAAAAGTTCTGGAGTTTTCCCTTTAAATTATAACAATTATTAATACACATTTTTTTGTGGTTTATGTCTTAACACATTAATTTCGGGCGAGATTCGCGCACCGCTGATACCCTAATGCGGGCAAAAAATCGAGGTCGCGCGTAAAAAACACGTATTTACATAAAATGGCATAACTTTTAAAATATCCAACATATATATATATTTTTTTCGATGATATGGTACTCACCAAGTATAGCACCACCAGTAAAATCATCGAAAAGTTTTAGAACTTCTTACACTAATTTTTAATTATGTCTAACACTTAAAAATACACATTAAAACAATTACACATACGTTATTTAAATTAAAAATTTTCCTGTTTTTGAATGTGTTCATTTTTATAAATCTAGGTCATATCAAACCTTATATGCTAGCGAATATGCAATATAATTGCAAATTTATGTGGATTTTGCAAAATAAATTAACATTATTTATTCTAAAAAATGAAGGTAGTTTGTGGTAACTCTGTTTCTTAAATATGTGTTTACTTTTGTAAAATTGTTCAATCGAACCTCAAAAGCAAGACAAAGTCAAATGCTTGTAGAAAAGAATGAGTATAAATACCCTACCCGACGTTAAACATCAGATAACATAAAAGGTAAAAATACCCTTCCCGCATTTAACCATCAGTTGAGATAACGGGTATTAATACCTTTCCCGCATTTAATGTGTTAACATATATTTCTGCTTATAAATAATTTTACGTATTGCAGAATACTTTTTTTTTGTGCTGGGCAAGACGGAAACAGACAATATTGTTGTTACTTCCACATGTTAGTGGGTAACTTGTGAACACGCAAAAAAGATTGAGGTAAACCTTAGCCTCTTGAGCGGTTTCGCCACACGGTTGCAGCCAAGTGCTGTGTCATCTATTATGTCAAGCTCCTAATTATCATGAAATCATATTTTTTCCTCATTTATAGATACTAAAAAATTCAGTGACTTTTGGCAGACATATTATTTTTTATTGTTTGTTTTAAATGAGAAAAATAATACACACGGACAATAGAACCATGATATTACTGAATACTGCGGGGAGAGGGTGTCCGTTAAAGCTGAAAGTCTGTTATATAAAATAGGTTTTCCAAACCAATTTCAAAGGTTTTTTGGTTTAATCTAAATTTGACATCATCCTTACCGAGAATCGAACCCAGGCCCACCTGGTTGTTAAAACAAGCTCTAACCAACTAGACCACAGCGAGTGAATGTTGACACATATTATCGCATTTTTTTTTTGTCTTTGTTTTTATTAATGTCTGAAATAATTTGCTTTATTAAGCCACATTCAACACACCTATGAGACACAGATACTGCAGGTTCAAATTTTGTCTGTTATGTCAAAGTTCTACTATATTTTAGAAAAAAACACTTTAGTATTATAATATTCAACATAACAGTTCATTTCTATTAGATTCTCTTCTCGGAATCAATGTCAATAGTACATCATGCTCTCAGATGAACACAATAATGATCTGTCCCCGAATTGAAAGTTAACGCTTCTAGATGAGTCTTTAAAAAAATCTTTATTTGGAATTAAAGCTTTTGTTTATTTTAAAGAATCTACGCTATTCATTTTTAATCGAGAATAATTGAAACCTTTATTTCGCTCTCCTGCAAATTGAATTAAAGTGATTTTTTGCTTTATTTGTTGTGGTCGACGTTATAAAATAATTTTCTGACATTTCCCACTAAAAACTTGAATGATTTATGTATACAGCAATGGTAAAAAAATAACTGTTTATTTTAAAGCTTTTGTGGTTGATCGTGTTTAAAATTTACAATAAAACAAAAAATATATTTTATATTATCTCTCGTTTTTCAGCGTAAGAAGCAAGTGCCATCTGTAAGTCCTTCAAATCAAGTAAAAAATGTGGCCGAAAATTCATCATCATCAGTAAGCACAGGGGGAACTTCTAACATTGTTAGGTCAGGAGCTGCCGCATTCTTCGGTTCAATGACTTCTGATTGGTTTGGGAGTTAAACAAAGAAACTTTTGATTGATGCTTATAATATTTTATTGTTTCAAATGTATAAAATAAATTTTTAATCGCTATTTTTTGGTTTTTTATTCTAAATTTGATGAGATATATATATATATATATATATATATATATACACCTATCCCTCGATTTACGCAGTAGATACGTTCCAAGAGATATCTCGTAAACCGAAACCACATAAATCGAGACTTCGAGTTCATATAAAGTAGGGGGATAGGATCCAGAAAACCGCGCAAAACGAGACATTGTATATACACATTACCCACATAATAAAAGAGAATTTTATTAAGAAATAGATTTAATAGATCGACATAAATTTATAACATTTTCATAGTTAAAAGCATAATTATATAATTGTAATTTTATTATTTCGCCTCCTCACTACTATATTCTAATTCAACCAGTTTTTTCTTTTTGGTTGACTCGAAATCGCTACTATCATCGGATTCCAATCCAGCAGCAGGCTTTTCTTCTCGTCTTATCAAATAGTCTGTAACTAATTTTTGTTGTTTTTTTTTTTTTTTTTTTATCTTTGTAAATTTCACTGCATTTCACAGGCTTTAAAGGTCTCGCTGAAATTTAACAGTACGTTCAATAACAGGATCGGTGGCCAATATTTCAATACAGAATATGAGGTTGGATAGTTCATTAAAAAAATCAACGTCATTATACGACGTATAACCGCCATACAATTTGTTAGTAAAGGCTGGGATTTTACGGACCGCTCATAATTTGCTGATTTTTTACAGCACTGCTTGGAACTTAAGACTGCTATGAACATACGTGTTTGTGTGTTTTTTCTGACCGCGTTAAAGTGAAACCGCGTAAAATGGGTACCTCGTAAATTGGGTACCTTGTAAATCGAGGGATGAGTGTATATACATATAAGCAGGTGAATTATGTCATGATTAGAACTATAACTTTAATAGTTAAATAAATTTATTAATAGCTAAGTAGCTTATTTTTAAGTAGTAAGTTTTTTTTTTTTTTTTACCATGTACGCTCCCAATGTGGAGCATATAGACTCCTAATGGAGTTTATCTCAACAGAAGTGTTTCTACGAGAACTGCTTGTTACTCAGTTGCTCAACCTCTCTTTTTCCAAAGAGAGTAGAGATAGAAGGAAAGGACAGAACTAGTGGTTAGCTAATCGCTCTCGGTACACCCCGTTCATAGGATAGGATGGGTGGGAGGGGGAATTCAAGACCACATACATCGATGCCTTTAAACAGAAATTCATAAATCAATTTATAAAAATGCCTGTACTGGGATTCGAACCCGGGACCTCCGTAGCGGTAGCCAACGACGTTGACTACTCGACCACACAGGCAGCTAAGTAGCTAAGTTAAAAAAAAATACATTCTATTGGTTGTGATACTAAAAGTGACTGTCCCTGGGAGTAGACATGACATGACCCTGTCCATATGTTCAACATTAGAAGTAGACATGACTTTGAAAAAAATTCTCAACAAAAAATTATTAAAGATTATAGATAACGACATAAATCTATTATTATCTAATATTAGGTAAAGCTTAGAGTAATATCATCAATTGTGTTTCAAATGATGTCTTTCTATGCATTACGGTCAGTCTTTTTTCTTCCAACAACACTTTTAATCCCACCAGATGTTTGTCAATTATTGCTCTGCGAGGTTCCAAAAGCTCATAATAAATGGGACTCTTATAATCCCACCATATAGCATCACTTTTTTGCATGCATTTTGGGTTTTAACTTGTCTTTGAGTGAACCATTGTTTTCTTCTTTCAGTGTTTTCTTGTGATTAGTGACAAGAACTCATTTTATCACTAAATACAATCTCAGGAGCTCCCATCTGGTGGTAAATTTCCACCCTGGGGAGAAATCGTTGGATTTTTAAAATTCTACTAAAATTTTTGTTTATTGTAATATGCTTCAGATATTTTAGTATGATAGTAATTACTTAGTAAAAATCATCTCAATAAATTTATAATATTATGTATGTATATATTTTTTTAAAAAGATGAATGAAAAAAATGAGTTTCAACACCGAAAAAATACAATATTTATTTATACTATTCAGGACCATTTTCGCTCAATGACGAGCATTATCAACTGAAACAACTTAGCAGTGTTATTTACACAAAACAAAATGAAATAAAAAAGAGTGTAATAAGTTAACAAAGAGATTCACGATTAAACTAAATATGTTGAGACGCTAAACACTGTTTTAATTTATATTTCTTAAAGAGTAAGTAAGAGTAAGTTTACCCTTACTAGCTTCAGTGAAAGTGGAAGCAATACAAATGAATATTTTTTAAAATACAGGTAGTCCTCGACTTACGACCGAGATACGTTCCTGAGCTTTGGTCGTATGTCGAATTGGTCGTAGGTCGAATTTCATACAAAGTGTATCATCACTGCACATCAAATATGGTATATGTGACGATTGTACGAAAATTAGCTAAATATACATTTTCTTTCTCAACCTTCCGAAGTATGAACCATGTAATAATACAACAGACTAAACGAGATAGAAAACTAACTATGTGCCATCATTCAAAAATTTGCATTTAAATATGAACCATGTGGAAACATGAATGAAATATTTTCCCCTAATTCGTGCATAAATAGAGGTGTTATTTTCCGTTTCGTTTTTTTAAACAGTTTTTATGGATTATCACATTTGATGTGCATCAACTATGTATCAAAATAATCATTTTTTTATTGTTAATATGAGCAAATATGTATTGCATTATAATTGTTACGTCATTTTACTTTACGCATGCATCTGCTGTGGTGCCCCGTAATGCAATTCAAATTTTTAAAAATGCTATTTTTTTCGGTCGTAAGTGCGAATTGTCGTAAGTCAAACCGTCGTATGTCGGGACTACCTGCAATGGCTTACCAAGTGTTGACAGTGAACACCCTAAACGTTTTCAACACCACGTAAACTATCTTTGGTGGTGGTAATTATATTTGTTTATATTCTTTAATATAGTTTTAGCTTTGACTAATAGTTTAAGGATTCTTTATTAAAAAATACAAATTTTACCCTTAGTTTTACGATAAATGATATTTAAAACTGTTACTAACTCGATGTCTGCCACAGACGAGACATCTCGCCCGCTGTGGTCTAGTTGGTTAGAGTTTGCTCTACCGATCAGGTGGGTCTGGGTTCGATTCCCGGTAAGGTCAATCTCAAAATTGGATTTTTTTAAATTTCAATTTGAGATCTAAGACATGGGTGCTTGTGAAGTCAATTCTACTTGACTTAATCTCATGTGACTTTCAAAAATTCTCATCGAGTATATCTCGTATGATCTTTCAACTTAAAAATATTTGACGCATTGGCGTAAGGTGTAATGTCAAATATTTTAAAAAAAAAAAAATTAAAAAATGTAAATTTAAAAATGTAAAAATTTTCGTACTCAACACCCCAGAGACGAGGTATCTCATCAATAACTAATTAAATTAATAATTGTAAGTCATAGTCGGCGTGATAGGTAAATATGTACTTTTTTCTACATCAGCTAAAAGGTTAAATATATCTTTTTCATTTTATTCAAAAGAGTAAAATGCCGTAGAACTGGACACTTCAATTTTTACAAAAATATGTAGATAAATTTGTAGTTATTTCATTATGTAAAAGGAATATTGTCTTAAATAAAACTAACTAATGATTTTTTCATGTTTATTCTATTGTATGGGGTATACAATAGTAAAATATATATTATAAAACTATTGCACATAACGTATAAAAATATTCAGCATACATAATAATTATTATGCTTTTAACGTATAAAACAAAACACTCACACATCTATTGAGGTTGCAAAATGTTTGACACCGATATTAAATAAATAAATAAATGAATTCAATGGAATGATTTTTGATGTTTGAATATGTATGATATGAACGTCGTCGTGAACAATAATTTGTTGTTTTTGGAAGTAATAAAAATCGTTTTTCTGGTACTATTTTAGAATGATGCACGTTTTTGGTATTATTCATTTATCACTAGAATAATTCACACAGCTTATCATGAAATGACTATCACGAGATGGTAAGTACCGCACTCTGCAGGTGAATGGTTTTAGAGCTCTTCAGTTCTTTTGCAGTCTTGTTTTTTTTCAAATCAGTTGCTTTCTACGACAACCTTTTCGGTTTTGGTTGATGCAGCTGCACCGGCAGAACGTCCAGCGCTTCTGCCATAGGCACCGTAGTTATCGTAATCATCATAATTATCATAGTTGTCATAACCTCCGTGTCCACCGTATCCCCCGTTACCGCCTCCGTATCCTCCTCCATATCCTCCGTATCCTCCGTGACTTCCGCCATATCCGCCGTATCCACCACCATATCCGCCGCCGATTCCGCCATATCCTCCTCCTCCGATTCCACCGTATCCTCCTCCGATACCTCCTCCCCCGATTCCTCCGTATCCTCCATATCCTCCATAACCGGGTCTTCCGTGGGATGGACGCTTATGGGGTCTGTATCCACCGTATCCTGAAATGGAAAATATGGTTAAACCTTGATTTTATATTCAACAATTTTGAAATTCATTGAATGTTATTTCATACAGCTTTGATTCATTTTTTCCACAACCGTTTTAACTTATGTAACTTTTCCTACCAATATTTTATTATTGAAATCTTGCAAAGTCTTCGAGCTCCCAGTTTCCTGGATATTTTATTGTTGGAACGTGTATAGACTAAGTTTCTATGTTCCTTTGCCACATTTGTTATAGCTAAATACTGTTTTATTAAAGATCATAATATCAATTACCGATCTTGTGTGAGAAAAAAATTAAATAAACTCCCAATTACCATAGAAAATACATTTTGCTGCTGACAAATGTTGGTAATTAACAAAATTTATAAAAATTAGATAAGTAAACATATGGTAAAAATAGCATTTTTTAAATTGGTAATTGTGAATAAATATTTAAAGGCAGGCAGTTGACCCTCCCTATTAACTTCTACCTTTATTTGTGTCAGATATATCCATGTTTTTTATCATATTATAATTTATCTCTGCAACATAAAATATCAATGGCCAGGGATGGCGAACAAGGGACCCGCGTGAGAAATTATCTAACCCGCTTGAATTTTTAGAAATGATTGTTTTTATTTAAAGCCTTAATTATTCAATCTATGTGACCCGTGACGTGATTTTTTATTATTTTTTAAATCAAATTTGACCCACTTGCGAAAAAGGTTCACCACCCCTGCTATAGGCTTTATCCTTATCGACTATCAGAATCATTAATTTAGTACTTGGTAACATTTACCAGTACCGTAGTGATGGTGTGCTAATTTTTTTTTATTGTTACTAATAATGTTAATAATGCCTTGATTAATAACACCTATTTTTTTAAATTAATAACGATTTATCCTTGTTTAATTTAAAATGAATTATTTTATACAATATTTAATTCCACAATTATATGCATATAAATTTAGTAAATTTCAAGTATTAAAAACATACTATTATATATTTCGAAAGTTTGTTGAGAATTTTGGTTCATTTATGATACAAGGGGCTGTCAATATCATGAAGAAAGGTCTAAGTGCTCTAAAAATGTGACAAATTTTGACGTTGGGGGTCAGAGGGTTCTACAAAATTAAATTATCCAGAACTTGTTATGAATCTTGCATGAAGTTTTATGAATGTGTTTTTTTGCAATCTAGCTTTAACCTTTAGAGGAGTGAATAGATTTCTACAGATCTTACTTTAATTTACTGCCCTTTCTTAACATGACAATTTTGTGACTTTTTCTCAATGAATATATGTAATTCATACTTAGAGCATATATATGCTTACAGACAGACACTCCTGTGTTGAGTTTAAACTACTTTTATACTCATTTACAGAAAAATGGCGCCGACGTACATGTATGTCCATACTCTTCTAAAGGTTAATGAAGTTAGTATGATGACTCACTTTGTAAACAAAAACAGAATATTGAACATTTTGGATGAATGGCAACCTTTAAAAATATTTAGAAATTGTCTTTATTTTGACATTTATTTGTTATTTTGCATCAAATTTTTGTGTCACATGCATAATATCTACTTTATGAATGTTTTTATTGAGATACATGTTTAAACACAATATCCTCAGAAATATTTACATTTTAATCTAATAAATATTAAAAAGAGATTAAATACATTATTAAATAAACAGTCTTAATGTGTTTATTGAAACGAAAATTGATTAAAAAAAAAACAACAATCATATTCTTTATAAGCTACTTATGATTCAACTGAGTTTTGAATAATATTCTGCTTCATCCACCAGTGAGAGATTCCTTAATGGTTTATTTTTACCCAATACCACTATCTACAAATGAATTTAAGGCACATTAATAATTTATTAATAATTAAAGCTGCACACTAAACACATATTGAGGTAAAAGGATATTTTTTAACCATCCATTGTGACGAATGATTCAAAAAAGTATAACACGATGAAGGTTAATTAGCTCACTGTTTTTTTTCTGGAGGCCTCGAAATTACTGGTCCTTCTAATGAAATAGCAATATTTATAGCCTTTCAAAGAAAATGTCATGGAAATTATTTGTTTTTTTTTAACAGATTTTCTCGCTCTTATAATTTTACGGGGAAATGCTCATCACACTGTGACACTTATGATGCCTGTTTGAGTGGTTTAGTTGAAGACATCTATTGTTTATATATGTATAGTATTTTTACATCTATCATAAAATATTCATATTTAAGTGATGAATACGCATTTAAAAATCGGTTTTGTAATGACATCTTTTGAATAGTATTTCCTCCATTGAACGTAAATTTTTTATCCATACCGTTTCTATTACCATTCAATCCAATTGACATTGTATTTTAGTGGGATTGAGTGAATTTAGTGTACAGCTTATGAACAGGGTGTTATATACAATATACCGAATGTGAAATAAAATTCAGTTATTGTGATTTACCTGGTCGGTAATAACCGCCATAACCACCTGGCCTGTATCCAGAATAGTACGAATCATAACCTGAAATAATGGCCAACTTATCTCAGTTATTCAGCATACAAATAGATAATGTATATATAGCGGAACCTAGAAAAATGCTAATGAATTTTCTAAGTAACTTAATATTAAAGGCTTAGAGGAGTATGATCAATGATAATGATAATACTTATATTAATGCTTGTCTAATTTATTATAATGTAATTATTTAGGCACTCAATATTCCATAAAAGAATATTCTGTGGATTTAAAAAATAAGTTTGTTGACTAATATACAGATGTCGGTATTTAATTCACAGAAAATGTAATGCTATGGGAACTGATAGAAAGAGTTGATTAAAAATTACATAATAATTAATTGGGGAAATACAATTTGGCAATGGAGTTAACAAAGGTAGTACCATATTCAACTTTGTAATAAAAGGTGTGGCTTTTTTATTAATACAGTTTATGCTTCTATATATTATTCTAAGAATCAAATCATTTTAACTCTGAGAGCAATATTATGATTTAAAGAAAAATGAAAATTGTAAGTTAACACTTAGCTTAACGCTGAATTAGTAGTTTTATAAAAAAATCTAAAGGCTTTTTATACATAATGCTATAAAGCTTTAATCATGCTGAAATAATAAGAATATCAATGTTTAATACAATACTACTTGGAACTGCGTAATCCGAAGGAAAAAAGGATTGGATGTATTATTGTTACAGTATAAATTTTCGGGTGTTTTGCCGCCTATGTGGTTGAGTGGTCAACGTCGTTGGCTACTGCTACAGAGGGCACGGGTTAGAATCCCAGTACGGGCAGTTTTATAAATTGATTTTTCAATCGCTTTATGAATTTCTGTTCAAAGACATGGGTGCATGTGATGTCGACGAGGCGTATCGAGAGCGATTAGCTAACCACTAGTCCTGTCTTAGCCCTTTCCCTCTATTCCTACTCTCTTTGGAAAAAGACAGTTTGAGCAACTGAGTAACAAGCAGTTCTCGTAGAAATACTTCTGTTGAGATAAACTCCATTAGGAGTCCATATGCTCCATATTGGGAGCGGACATGGTAAAAAGAAAAAAAAATGGTCAGTTTATGTTGTGATTTGTTTCAACATAGTGACATTGTTGTCACTGTCTCGAAATACTAAATATTATTAAAAGCATTTTTATTTGATATTTTCTTCGATCCGGTTTTTGAAAATAAGTAAGAATTCATTTTTTGTTAAGTACGTACCTCCTCCTAGTCCACCGTAACCTCCTCCAAGTCCTCCAAGTCCTCCATATCCTCCTCCTATTCCTCCATATCCTCCTCCAACGCCTCCGTATCCTCCGCCGTATCCTCCTCCATACCCTCCTCCGTATCCGCCTCCATATCCACCACCGTATCCTCCATATCCACCTCCTATTGGCTTATAAAGGCCGAGGCCGAAGCTTCTGGCCTGGACACCGCTACGAGATGAGTCATTGTCGCTAGTGTCGTCTACGGCTGCTACGAGTGCTACGCAGAAAACTGCGCACAATATCTGCAATAAATATTTCAAAAATATTGTCTTTATAAAAAAAAGAACAGAAAATAAAAATAAAAATATTTTGTGAGATTAAGGGGGTATTCTAGTGTAGAGGCACGAATTTCGGGTGTTTTTTCGAGCTCTGTAAAAAATAAACAAAGAAAATTTTTGGCATCCATTTTTTTATCATTCGTTTATAGAATAGTTTTAGAAATACATAAAAAAAATCAAAAAAGAAATAATTTCTCAACTCGAAAAGTTATCTGCTGGTAAAGGGAGGGGTCCAAAAAAGGTGGTGTTCTGACGTACATGATTCCAAGCTTTCTGGTAATTTGAAAAAAAATCTAACGGATTCTTAATATTAAATTTGAATCGTTCAAACTAAACAAAAATGTTGCTATCGCCCGTACCTCGGAAAAATGAAAAAACAAAACAATCACAAAATGGCAGCCGTTTTAAAAAAAATCAATTTTAACGTTTTTTTAACAGTTTCAATTTTTTTAAAAATAGTAAAAATAAAATTTTTGACTTTAATCTTCTACGGAGCATAGAAAAATGTATAGAAAATGTTCACACAAAATTTCAAATAAATCAGTTTGGTAGAACTTGAGATATTATGTACGCCAGCTTGAAAAAAGTAGTTTCGAGAAAAACGCGTTTAAAGTTTTGTTTCGATTTGTTTCGGTCGGACTAGCTAAGTTGCTGCGTCGCCAAAATCGCTGTAACTCGGTAAATAATTAAAATTTTGAAAAATCCCTTTGAGGACATACTCTCAAATGTCTAAAATTTAGAAAAATATAAAAATAAAGAATCGATTTTTTCAATTTTCTACACTAGAATACCCCATTAAAAGAAAGGAGAGATTAAAAAAAAACCTGTGTTGCTCGCAGCTATTACTATCAACGGGCTTAAAGCTCTGTAATTTCGAAATATTATATTTAGCCCGAGTAAAAATTATCAAAGTAAAATAACATCGCGAATTGAATGAGATAATAAAATTAAAGCACGACAATTGAGATAATTAACTGAGACACCTTAAATGTGCTAAAAAAGAAACTGTTCTTCGAGTGATACTTTTTTTACCTTTTAAAAAATCATTCTTTTGATTTGAACTACACATAAATCAATCTAACATAAAAAACAGATGCTTTGTAAATACGCCGTTACACTATCGGAAATAAATAAAATACTTTTATTTTAAAATGTTATTGTGGAAAGAATAAGTTGATATCTAGTGTTTTTTTCACAATGTTATGTTTTATAAACAAACATTTCATTTAATTATTTAATAGATATTAAAAACAAAAAATATTTTAATAACGGAATATAAAAAATCGTTTATTTTTTTAAACGAATTAAATAAAAAATGCAATTAAGGAATAGTTATTGGAATATAATGAAAGCAAATGTAATATTGTTTACTGACAATATTTCGTAATGGTATAATCAATGGTTTTTCCACTGTTTAACTACATTTATAAATTGAGAAAACTTTCTTGCAAAAGATTTCGACGGCTAAATAAAATAAGTGCTTTTTACGATATATACAGTCGGTTTTGTTATACATATCATATTTTTTCACCTCAAACATAATTAGCATTAAAGAATATAAAAAAAATATAAATTATAAAATTTTCTATTGTGGAAGACTTTTCACGTGACTTTGTTGTCGTGAGGAAATACGTACTAAATCACTTTTACTGTAGTTGTGTTATTCCCATAATAAGAACACACGTTTACATACCAGTTTGAACATTGTGTCCAACGAAATAAACAGCACTTGAAGTAAAACGTTTCCTAGCTTTACTATCGATAACACTTGCCACTTTAATGTATGTATTGCACAGTACCGAATCTCTGAGACGATTGTGCTGAGATCCAATTTGCCGGACGTTTATATACGTCTCTCGAAACCTGATCGCCTTCCTCGATTTAAGAATATAGCTACGCCATTTGCATAAACTGTTTCGAGGCTTTTTGTTTCCCGCCAATAATGCACCTTCCCCCGAGTGACCGGTCAATCGACACGCGAGTCACTGATGATGGTAAATTTGATTAAATCTATTAATAAACACAGTCAATTATTCTATGAAGAGTGTTAATTATGTCATATTTAAATTTTCAGTAATTTAATTTGCGTTATTTGTGCGCGATGCCGTTGCCGTTTTTTCTACTTCTACTTTCCTACTGAAACCAGATTTGGGGTCCTAGTTTCCTGGCCAAAGTTCTTGCTAAGGTGGATACAGACCGAGTCTTTATTTCACTTTCCAGGACATACACTAGCTAAGTAATGATTATATAAAAGATTCATCTGGCGGTTTTGTGTGGGAAAAACAATTTAGAAAAAAACTCATTACGAGAATCATTAGTTTTGAATCATTAACAAAAGTTAAATTTTTACTAAGATTTTCTTGTAATGTTGAGATAAACTTGTAATTTTTTAAATTCTTATTAACATGCCCAGTCCCTTATTGAATAGACAAGCCTTGCTCGTGTTCTCAAGATTTTAATCGATGTATGAATTTGCATTCAAAGGTTTGTTTTATATGTTTAAGTCCTTTTTATCGCATTCTTACACGACAAAAAGCGACTCACTTTTATAGCACATTACTTTTTTACTAACTCTTAAAGCTTAACAAATTCAGACGGTCACTGGTCATTTTTTAAATTCGAAGAATCGTTGAAAATGCGCTGCAGATGGAAAAAAAGATAAACATATTGATGTTTAGATATGACTGAGGATCAGTTTGTTGATCGCGATGAAAAGGTCATGGATGTCGTGATTTGCGATATCCATGATTCGTGTCCTTGACTGTTAATGTGCTTTGACACCTGTCTGCTCTAGTTAATGCGTAAAAAAGGTCACGAAATTGCATAATAACTCCAGCGAAATCAATTTTCTGATTTTGTTACGTGGTGGTATAATATTTTATTTACGTCAGTGATGGCTAACCTAAACGCAAAAGATATCTGAATTTCGTTCCTTCCGACCTAAAAGAGCTAAATACAAGCAGTTTCAATTACAAATACTTCTATTTTAAATCAGCGTCAAATTTACGGGGTTTTAAAATGTGTTATTTTTCTTTTATTGAGTGAATCATTACAAATTTCCTTTTAAAAGACCATTGGTTCTTCACCTCTGTTGATGTGATTTTTATACATAATAAAAACGTAGTGAGTTATGTAATTTCACATCAGGTAGGCCAGGCCTACTCTTGGCAGAGTTTTTTAACGCTCAGGAAAAAAAAACATTTTGTACGTGTTGACTATTTTTAAAATTATTGTTTAATGACTTTAAGAAGTTTCACACCTGAATACTGAATAAAATATGACAAAAAACGGACGTAAGCATATTATATCAAACTAACATTATACGTTAGGTATCTATAGTATAAAATATTCACTTGAAATGTATCATTTTGATTTTGAACTACTCTCTTTGAAAAAAGAAAGGTTGAGTAACTTTGAAACAAGCAATTCTCTTAGAAAGATCTCTATTGAGATAAACTTCATAAGGAGTTTATATACTGTACACTGGCGCAGCATGGTAAAAAAAACTATGTATTATTAAAAAATATAGATTTTTACAACACAGTCAACATAATTTTAGTTTACCAGAGCTTTAAATTGAAAACCGAATCCAAATTGATTTTTTCAATCGTTTCCGTCTAACATATTATAGTTATTATAGGGTCGTATGGCGCATTTATGTTCGAAGGCATGGGTGTTTGTGATGCCTAAAAACTCCTTACCTCCCTTTCTATCCTTTAATGACTGGGCGTAGCGAGAGAGATTAGTTAACCACTATTCCTGTCCTATCCTTATCCTTTTATCCCTACTAATCTCTTTAGAAAAAGAGAGGTTGAGCGTAAATTCTGTTGAGATACCTACATTAGGAGACCATATGCTCCATATTGGGAGCGGACATGGATAAAAAATACTATATGTCATATTGTACACGTATAGTGTATGTTATATATACAATCAGATCATCTTTAGCCAGTCTTGCAAGCAGTGACAACACTGTAGACTCTTGTGGTTTGAATACACATCATTAAATAATTTTCAGTCGTAAGATTTTTCCGACTTCGACTCCAAGACTCCAACTCCGACTCTATAGCCCGGCAATGCCAAGTGTAACGACCCACTGCCTGATAACAAGTGCCTTGAGGGGAATTGTATTGTACACCTTTCCCATTATTCAATAAAGTTTATTGGGAAGATATACCTATATTAATTATTATGATATTCATTTTTTCAAGTCTTTCATACGGATTGGTTGTAAAATGGAGGATATCGGTTCACCGAAAGAAACAATCTCTTTCAACGTTATGAATGGACGATAACATACATACATTCATTTTTACAAAGGCAATCCTTGAGACGTGCAAATCGCTGCACCAGTAATTTCTTGAAACAACAATCAACATTTCGCAACTTCCTGCGAAACGCAATCATTTCCTTGCGACTTGAACGGTTGATTAAATTTTATAAATAAAAAAATATTGTTTAAAATTGGCATAAATCATAAAACTAGAGAGAGAATAATGTATTTTAAAATCGCAGTAGATGTTATTTCGTTGGTTTAGTTACTGCAAACATATTGTCTGTCCAGTTTTTCATATTTTAAAAAATCGAAGTTCAACATTTTTTTTGCGTGGTGTTGGTGACATCAATATATTTGAATGGTACAATGTCTTCTCAAATACTCGTTTTTACGTACAATAATTTAACAGCGTAACGACGAATATTATATGTATGCTAACTCAATTTTCTACAAAAAATAGTCTTACGATACAATATCTCCACGAAGCCATCGACTTGTTAAGGATTTCTGTATTGTAATATCGTCCAGATTTTAAAAAATATGTCAAGGTTAAAATTATTTTTAAAAAAGCTGAATTATGGAAAATCAATAATGCAAGTGTAGTTTTTTTAAACGAAATATTTCAATTAAATTTATGTGAATGCATCTAGAGATCTACCAAATTAACTTGACTGCCCGCGAGGGCGCAACCATCGCATCAGTAATGTTGCCATACTCAACCAAAATTGTTTATTTATTTATAAACTTTCATATATAAGATATAAAAAAACGAATGTTCATTTCAACATATTTTAATCAAAACATTGCTATGTATATTTAAAAAGAAATAAAATGTCGTTTAATAATCTAATCTATTCTATAATAAAGTAAAATATAATCTAATATAAATTTATTCAATATGTAGTAAATTTTATATAATATTTAAATGGAAATATAATTTTGCAACGTAAGGTAAAAGTATTTATTTTATTTATACGATATTCGAACAAAATATCGGACATACAAATATTCGAAATCTTTTCAATCAAAACTTATTTGCCTTCCTCCGCCAGTTTCAAATAAATCAGTTTGTAGTATGAAAGTTATCAGTGGTGTTGTAAATATTGACCGCTTTTTATAAGACTGATTGTTTCAGAAGTAACTGTCCGAGGCTTGATGGCGTGCACTTAAGTGTAAAAAATATCAATTCGTATAAAAAAAGCCCACCAACTAGCGGGTCATCAATTGACCCTTATGATAATTTCGAGTGACTCGCTTGAATTCCATAAATAATGTTTTAGATTTCATATCTTGTAAAACTTGCCTTGTAAAAATTTGAAAAACCACTAAATCGGTATAAACCATCGGTCCAATATTTCCGAGTTTTTTTTTCTAGAATGGCCACTATGCAACATATCAGTGTGCTAGGTAAAAGATGTAAAGGATTGCCACCGATGAGATAGAATGCTCGACGAATATCGTTCAGTAAAGAGAATGACAAAAAAACCACTGCTATTGAACTGAAAGCCTTTAATACAGGGCTGTGTAGTCGGCGTCACGGAGTCGCGGTATTTTGGCCGGAGTCGGAGTCGTGAAAAATGAGCGGCTCGACTTTTTTTTGAAAAATATATTTAATGATGTGTATTTAAACAAAATAGTCAAAAGTCTTTTGTTATTTTTCCAGTGACTCCGCCTAGATCTAGATTACAAACAGACGTACAAAACACTAAAACGACGAGTGCTTCGTTTAATTTATAAAATAACATTACAATATTAAAATGTGACATTGCCAGTGTTCTGCAGTTTTAGCAGTTTCAGCAGTTTTATTAGTATTGCAATGCATATATTTCTCGTGCTTTAGAACGACAATCTTGCAAAGGAATAAAACAAATGCCCGATACTTTTAAGTCAGCAAATTATTGTCATATTAGAAGACTAATCTAACCTTGGTGTTCGTTGATATGCACCAAGGGACACCAACAAGGAACCAGATTTGTCACGGTGCCTTTATTTTAATATCCTCACAATTACTCAAATAATGATTTATTATTTTATTGATTCAATAATTTTTCATTCCTTAATCGATTAATCATTCAAGTATTGGTTGAGTTACACCACCTTTATTGTTAATTTTCCTTTATTTGCTTATTCTGTATTTTGTGTTATAATATATTTGTTTTATAAATCTTATTCTTCTTCTTTGGACAACAGTTCGGCGTGAACCCACGTCCTCCTAGGCCAGTCGCTCACCTCCAGTACTTGTAAGTCCTGTGTCACCTCAAACATCCAGTGAAGTCGTGGCCTTCCAACGCTGATCCTTGACCAACGGACAATGACAATATTTTTTCTATCTATCTTTTGTCTTCATGAATGGACAAACTTAATTTGATATGGTATTTTTTGTATTGCTATGCGTCTTTAAACTAGTTTGCGTTGTTATGACGACATGACAGATGCACTGGAATTCTTAGAGTAGATTGGGATCAAACATTCCTAAATCCAGTTTTGTGAAAAAATGATATATCGCTATAATATTGCAGTGATGATTCAAAACATAATTTAGTTTTTCACGTCGTCAAAAATCTCGTAGTTTACATTATATTAACAGCCAAAATATGACCTTATAATAAAAACTTTCGACAAAAAAAAATATGTTTTCTCTGTTTTCAAGGAAAAAGTGGATCTGATCATTTTTTAATTCCTTGCTCAGCTTTCAGTCATCTTAAATTATATCCAATGTCCAAGTGAAGCTATACGCGTAGTCTCGCGATCACGTAATAAACAGTACCGGGCAGCTTATATATGAGTACATATGAATCGTTCATTTATATACCATATAATTACATCTCGTTTTTAGATACTGCTATGTTAATAATTCCTTAGATAAAAAAAGAGTGCTGGTTATACCCAACACTTAATTTCTATGCAATAATTTACGCTGAAGAATTTCTAGTTTTAAATTAATTCGTTAATCTTCTCGCTCTTACTCTGATACCGTAACGTCTTTAAATACAATACTATTCACCCTTGCTACTATCATGTCGTGGTGGCCGACCGGTCCAATCATCGGTAGGATTGACTTGTGATTTTTTTCTTCTTTCATAATCAATATTTCAACCATATTATTTAGATGACATAGCTTATAATAAAACCTAATAATAGAGATGAAATTACAACCAGTGCCTCTGTAAGGGGTGTGGCCACACGTGTGCAAATGCCCTCAGCTAGAAACAGTTTATCTAAGAATTAATCTTATTTATTTATACATGACGAATTTCATAAAATTTTGCATACACTACTGAAGTGTTCAATACTCCTGGCCTTTCATCATACTGGGTTGCTCATTTAACGGTTCGAATCCCATAATGAAAACTTGATAATAATAATAAATAATGATTCCCACCCACCTTGAAATGACTCGATAATGAAAACAAAGTTTTGTGTAAACAAAATTTGACGTTAATACGAAGAAAATGTGCTGGGTTATCATGTGTGTAATAAAATAGTTGTTCTAAGATAATTGAGATACAAAAACTCAACTATTATATTAGCATAGCGTGAGAAAATTTCTCTGAAGGGCTTACCAACTATACAGTCTCAGGGATTGCCATATCATCATTGTTTTATATTATTTGTAAATTAAACCTTACTTATTGCAAATCGCAAGATAAATTCCCACCGAATTTGTTTGATACGTTCACTCTATGTACGTTTTGAAAACCAAAAAAGCATATCTCAAGGAGAATGAATCAATGGGAAAACCCTTTTTGTTATTGTGAATTTCTCGCAACCGTGACCCGAATTAGCTTCCCTTCATTTTTAATTATTATTATTTTGTTTCTGTATCGTAATATTCTTTTATCATTTAGTTCAGTTTTTTTATGCAGTGAACTAAGCATTAGCAAGGATACAAAAGCATCAACCGTGGAAAAAGTAGCCGATTAGGGCTGCCAATAGGGATTGTGAAGTCTCGGAGTTTTCAAAGTCCCGGGACTCGAGGCGTAATAAAATCAAAGTCCCGGACTCGAGACTTTTATTTCCCCTTCAATAAAATTATAATTTTATTTAAATTAAATATTTGCATGTATGTGTGTATGTATTTATGTATCACATACACTGGACGCCTTTTGAAAGTACGCACTTTATAGTAAAAATTGCGATTTTTTTAATACAACGTTCAATAATTCCGCCATCAGGAGTAAATTTATGACCGTAACTTCACAATACAGCTTTTAGACCTTTTATTGTCCTATTGAGACATTGGTATCTTTGTGAAATAAAGAAAAAAACATTTGTACATAAAACAGCATCAGGTATAAAAACTTAATTTGAATATTTTGTGATTTTCTTTTGCTACAGTTATATTACAATACATAAACACATAGTATTTGAAACTTATACGAAATTATAAATCTCAAACATCTGTTTTTTATCAGATCCCTTTTCTATATGCATACTTAATTTTGTTAAAACCCCAGGTAAGTGTCACGTCCCGACCATGTCGTTTCCGTTTTTATTGGGGGCCCCAATAAAATCATTTTGGGGCTCCCCTCTTATACCTGCTTTCATTCAATACACATCAGTCCTTTTGTGGGTTTCTTAACAACAAGAATTGGTTTTTTCAAAATTAAAATGTACACGTTATTAGCACAATATAAATCACAGTCACAATTCTCGGGACATTTTCCAAAAAAGTCCTGGGACTTATGACAGCAAAAAAACCAACAAGTCCCGGGACCTCTCGACACAGAATCCCTAGTTGCCAATCGTATTATTGGCGAGAAAAATTCCGAAGAGCAATTTCCAATTTCGTATAATCTTGGTAATGTATTTTTTTTATAAAACTACTAATTTACTGTTATTTCCGTAGACAAAAGAGTTGTTAGTTAGTCTTACTCGGCTGTGCGCACAGTGATTCGAATAATTTCGTAGTTATTTTGATTTTTACACAAAGTAATAATAATATTATGTTGATGTTTCTATTTCTTTCTTTTAGCCCCTAAAACGGACCAAAGAATATAATAAGAAATTACATATATCAATAGTTATTAATAAAAGAATATTAGCTTATGATTAAAAACATGAAAACTCCGTATGTACTCAATGCTATTACTGGGCTATAACAGTAGCGTAAAGCGCTTTCAAATGTGAAATGATTGCAAGAGCAATTACTTAATATTGGTTACATTTGCACAAAGATTTACTTGGTCTACGTATGATACAAATGTACAAATCATACGATATTTATTTCGCTCTTGATGTGACCGAGGCTGTTATTGTCTTGATTAAATCTTCCTTTTTATAGTAAATCTGCAAACATTGATATAAAGCGTACTCTATGGTACACTGCAACCAGTGGCGGATTAAGCACTTTGGAGGTGCCAGGCGCAATAAATTTTGGAGGCCCTGCTTTTTGAATAACATAAAAGTTCTGCAAACCTCAATAACAATATTGAAAACTGAAATTAAAATGTAAGGGTTGTTTATAATATATGCTATCTTAGAGGCCCCCAGGATTTTGAGGCCCCAAGCGTGCGCCTCTTGCGCTTATGGGATAATCCGCCACTGACTGCAACATTTTGATTTCTAATTTGGCGTACAATTCAAACGGCCAATATGGAAGCGAGGCCACTATGTCCGTTTATAATTTGCTAGTGTGAAAATTTTGTATTCAAATATCTTTTCAATTCACGTTGCGATGAATTATTAATTACTACTCAAAACGGACTTTTGCAATACCGTTTCGCAAACTATGATTTCTATGGGACTCAATTCTGAGAAAGTTATAATGTAGTCATCGGGACAGTTGGTAGCCCTGGGTGAGTGCTTTTTGTGATATCAACGGCGGTCAATGTCACCGGATGATTAATACAAGTTTATATAACAGATTGCAAAAAAACTTGCTGTACCATTATGTGTCATTTCTCCACGAATTGAGGTCATAGATTTAGTATGCATTTTTTGTTTATAAATTTAATTTTAAGATTTATTTTTAATCGACCAAAATGACTGAGATTTTTAACGAATTCGTGTACGTAGAATTAATCGCTGACATTTTATTGTACGAGGAACATTTCGCCCGAAAATGTTTTACGAGCAAAAAAGAACCGCAATATCAATTGATCGCTATAACATTTTAAGAATAGCAAATTGTTTTTTGGTTGCCAAATAATTTACTATATTTTTTACGATAAATTCTAATGACATCTTATACATACATGATTTTAATATTCCACATTTTTAAAGAACATTTTAGGTCGACAAATGAGCTTGAAAAAACCCAGGGCTGTGGACTCGTTTGTTTTTTTCCGGATGCGGAGTCGGAGTCGGAGTTTGGGAAAATTGGAGAAAAATAATTTGAAGATATTAAATTATTATTTTCCTCAATTAGTCACTTCAAACGTCAGTTGCAGGTGTCTTTGGCTGATCAATTTACTCGGGCAGAGAACATTGTGTTATGTTTTTTTTCTTATATGAATGTGCATGTAAATCTGGTATTCTGTTTCTCTGTGAATTCTGTGAAATTCATTTTTTTGTTTCATTTACTATGTACTTATTATATTTAAAAAGCATGGGACATTAATGTCAGCTAATTAATCCCATACAATTGTCTTTTTTACAATAAACAACGTGCGATTTAAAGCATGATACTGAGGACATTCGACGAGAGTATCATTTAAGCTGCGCCAGTCAATTCCACCATTAACTGGACCGATCTACGTCGACTAAGTGGCAAGAAAAGTAAATACGTAAAGACGTAAGAGTATACAGAAAAGACCCGAAGTTCATTGGATTATTTTTTAATATTCCGATTTATTCTCACATATATGCAGCAAAGAGAAAAGTAGATTATTCGACTGATTTCGTATGTCTTACTTAGGGTGCGTATATAACTCACACAAGCTTTATAGATTGGTTTTCAGCAATAGCTTCTGAGACGCTTCCAAAAACAATGAAAATCAGCAGAAGGTAAGTTAGATAGATATAATTAGGAATAATTTTTGTTTTATCCTGAAATTCTTATTCGGGAACAGTATATATTATATCAAATATATATACCATGCTTGAAAGAAAGGTATATTATTTAAACCACTCTTAGAAATCGATAGATAAAAAGTCCACTTCAGTGTATTAACTTGAAAATTTATGAATATTGATGGTAATTACAAAATAAGTGGTAATGGTAGTATTTTGTGATATCCACAGTAATAATTATCAATGAATTAATTCTTATACAATAATTTGATTGACGCAGTCCTTGATAGCATTGTGAAAATTCTCGGAAAATGATAAAACTCCTTTGATAATTGAAATTTAAAATTGACCAATTTTATAGTCGTTCTTGAGGTGAAGGTTGATTACACTTGATAGCATCTAAATTGGAAACGGAAGTTATTATGAGTTTTAGATATATATTTTCATTTTATATGCAGTATGCCTAACAACACAAGTTATTGAAAAAAAATTAGAAAAAAAATATTAAATAAGAATTAGCAATACATATAATGTAGGTTATTTGGTAATATTATTCGTTCAAGGGATTCCTTAAATATAATAATATATCACAAGCTAAGAAGCAAAGTTTGCAATTTTATTATATGCCTATAGCGCAAAACTGGTAATTCAAAAAAGCACAGAAAATAGAATGTAAATACAGAAAAACTAAGCTTGGCATGGCAAGTTCATGGATCCAAAATTTATTAGTCACAAAATTAAAGAAGGTAAATATATAAAAAACAACAAGTATTTTGTATTGTGCCATAATTTTTGCATTTTTTTATAATGTCAACTTAACCTTTATATATTTTCAAAGTTCAGGGATATTCACGGTCAATTGGCGTAACGACCAAATGATTATAATAATTGTTTATTGTCAAGTTGCAAATCACTTTTTTAATTCATAAACAAAATATTTTTCTTACGCTTCGTCAAATAGTTCATAAAAATTGAATTACCTACATTGTTTTTATGAAAACATTTCCAAATTGAATAAACTTTATGATTCATACGAATTTACAAACATTGTTTACTAGTAAGCTTTTTTTTAAGTGGCAGTCTGCAATCCATGTGTGATATTTTAGTGTTTTTTGAGTATGATAAAAAAATCTAATGAGCAGATAATGTTGTCATATTTGGCATTCGATTGAAGGGCATTTAAGGTCAACAGTTTCAAATACCTTAAAGTAGTCTCCCCTGTAGAGTGTAGACGGTAGCAAACTAAAAGTGCCGTCTTATCTCTTAAAGATATATGGAGCAGCAAGTAATTCGATTGGGACTGTCTAGGATACAAAGCTTTACTTGGCTTACCAAATGAAATTTCAAGATTTGCATTCTAACAGCGAATGATGACACCTGCCAAACCAAAGGCGCCGTGCATTTAGCATCGAGAATAGTTGCTTGCGTTGACTATTTGAGCTTTGGACCCGTTAAGAATTCAGAGAAAGAGGAACTATCCAGACAGTCCGTGTTAAGCAAATTTAACATATTTAAGCTGACTGACACTCGTGCTGGTACTGCGGATTCCTCCAGAGAGTTTCAGCCCTGCTTGCCTCTTCTTCCGACTGGTGGGAATCCGGTGTCTTATACGACTAAGGAGTAGTATCAATAGGAATGCCTCGGTGTATCTAAATCATGATGGTTTTTCATGGGAGGAAGCACAGTGCTTTGCCGATGACAGAGAATCTTGGAGACGCACCGCTGTTACTATAATATGCCCCATTTAATAACTAAAGATTTGGTATTCAGTTAATGATTCTAGCATATGCTAGTCTCTATGCTAATGATACGGTATGGTTTATAGTCACACGCTCCACTACCACCTTTGTGATGAAAATTGGCAGACATTTAAAATTTGTAGCTAAATTAATTGTGCTTAAATTTTTGTCATCAGGTAACCCGTAATATCAATTGTTTTATTGTTTATGGCCTTAAATGGCAACATTGTTTTTCGACACCCGATGCGATTTTTGTTTCTTTCCTTTTTGCTTTTTGGGACACGAACCGAACACAACGTGTGTGGGGAACACTTCCCGGTCCTGGAACTTGCTTCCAGAGATCTTTAGTTGTAAATTCACTTGCATTTTTTTTTTCATTTGTGGTTTTTCGTCCGATATGAATGAACTGACATTTTTCCATTTCGACGAAAATTAAAATTCATTTTGTTCTGCGCGCGGAAATTTTAGCATCAATTTTCTTAACTTTTATAAAATCGTGTGAGCAAGTATTATAATAGTTATTGTGTATTGTATTAATTCAAAATTTTGTTTGTTAAATATTGTGGGTAGGTGATTAAAGTTTGGTAATTGTAAATTCGTAAATAAACGTTTTCGTAACACTTGAGCGATGGTTTTTATTTTATTTCTACCTACCTGTTTTACGTCGAGTTCATACCAACTGTTATTGGTCTTAATTACTTTTATTAGTGGGGATTTACTCTTGGGGTATAAAATCGTGAACAAAAGTAGAAATTTCTCACATTAAATGAAACTCGCTCGAAAATAAATTACGAGTAATGTCACTATATAGGGTTGTATAAAGGTGTGTAAACGACATATTTAATATGCTTTAGAACGAAAAGAAACTTAGCACGCTTCATTTACAAACCTATTAATCAAACACAAGTGAAAGTACCTGTGTGTAAATCCGACTCATATATAGGTACATATATCTGCGTGTCTGTGAATATTCGCTAAGGTAGGCTTGTTTCTTGCTTCAGACTGAAAAACTTCCAATTCAATCTACAACCTTTGAGTCACCACACAAATGCAGAAAACTTCACTACCTGAACAACAAAAATTATACCAAAGATGAAAAGGATAAGGAGCCTAACAGCCTACACATCCCCATCTAATATGAAAATAAACGACCCTCGCAAAAAATCGTTAAAATTGATCTCAAACTTTATTAATACAATTATTAATACATTGTTCTACGAGAAATGAAGCTAGGAAATGACTAGTAGACAATTGCACTACGATCCATTTTTAAGACGGGGTGGGTGGTAGCTTATTTCAAACATTACAGGATTCCATGTCTTCGAACAATAATCGCGGATTCGAGCCCGGGGCACTGTGAATGAATTCGGCAGGACACATTGATGTATGCATACGATTGAATTTATTTAGTATTAAAAATATCAATTTATTTCAAGGTCCCGAGGAGTGTTTAGGAACATTATAATGATTATTTTCTTATTTACTAAAAAAACATACATCCACATACTCGTTGTCATAAGTTATTCCATTCATGATTGTTAAATAAATCCAAAATTTACTATTGAATGTTGACAGTTAAGATATCCATACAATATCAGGAGTGGTCCACTTTTTTTTTGCATTGTGATATAGTTTTGTACAATCAGAAATAGGACCAGAACTCAAGATAATATTCTAAACATAAATAAAATGATAAATTAAAAGTATTTGTTTAAAAACCGTTATGATAAGTGAATTATTTTTTTTCATTTATTTAACTTCTGTGAAATTAGGAATGTATTTGTATAAAATATTTTCTTTAAAATTTACATTCATTCGTAATGAAGCTTATCTCAATAGAAGTTCACGAGAACTGCTTGTTACTCAGTCGCTCAATGGGTGTCGCTTTATAGGTAGGAAAGTAGACTTATACATTATTTATTTATTTTAATTTTATTTATCCTCAAATTATTAAAATGATATAATGTGGGAAATATGTTAAAAAAATGTATAAAGGTTTGATTAAAAAATATTAAAAATACACACATGTCGCTGTGAGCAAGATATGTGATGCAAATAATCTATAACATTCTATGTCAAAGGAACTATTTCTATAGTTAAAATTTACCTTTATATGTATTTTTCCTCTTGAATATTTCTCCAGTTTCCATTACAAACAACCAGTATCGGACATAATTATTATCTATAGTATGTTTTAACAATATGATATATTTTAAATTTTAAAATGAGGCCAACAAATGATTCCCCCGCCGACTCGTTGGCCAGCCTTTATTTTAAAATTAAAGCCTTGAGAATTGAGATTATCTATTTTATTTTTGCCAACATTAACACTCTCACAAACTAAGAAACGAACAGATTCGTTTGACCCACAGACCTATAAAACACATTTCCTACCTTGTGAACGACTAATTGCTTTATTCTCGCCAAAAACTTCCAAGGATTTTTCCTCGCAAGTATACAGTTTTTGGAATGAAAAATAATAGTTTAAACACATAGCGATAATGAGCTGAGGCCATCTCAAGTAGAGTCGATGAACTTCCGTGCTTCGAACTCAGAATTCTAGCGTTGATTCATCTCGGGCCTTCTCAAGGTGTGTCGTGTCTATGGTAGATTTCGTAACGTGCAACGCTCAAACATGAGAAGATTGAGAAGTTGATTATTATTATTTTACAGGTGATTTACAAAAAGAGACGCATGTGTCAATGGTGAGGTCGTTTACTTTCATTTCATAATTTGTGCTTGCAGTTAGTTTCATTTGATGGTGTCGTTTATTTGTTACAATTTATTTCAAATAAAACTTTATGTAGTGAAAAATAAAATATGATAAGCAAAACTGTATGAACGTATATATATAAATCGAGTTAGTAATCATATTCAAACATATACATATTTATGCAAATTGTAGGGTTTGTGATGCAGTGGTTCAAGTTCGGGCTCAAGTCCCAGTAAATTTTTTTTTGAAGGTGTTTGCTATGTCTACAAAATTCCCTCCCACCATTCCATTTCTAAAATAACGGCGTGGCTAGAGCGATTAGCTAACCACTAGTCCTGTTCTCATCCAATTCTTATATCCATACTCTCCTCGAAATAAGACAACTTGAGCAACTGAGTAAGAATAAGTTCTCGTAGAAAAACACCTGTTGAGGTACCTCTGTTAGGAAGTTGCCTGTGAGCGGATATGAATCAAAAGTTGCTTGCGATGTTTATATTTTTTACATTTCCTACGAACCGTTTGATCATAAAAACGGACCAAAGGCAATTTTTTTCCATGTCCGCATTCAATGGAGAACATATGGTCTCCTAATGGATATATCTCAACAGTTTTTTTTAGCGATAACTGTTGTGTTGTAAGACATCACGTACGTATATCCATGCCTTTTGACAGAAATTTATAAATCAATCGAAAAATCAATATATAAAGACTCCGTACTGCGCACAAAATACGAAAACACTTCTGAGACCAGCGAATATAATTTAACGTTCGTAGAAGATTCGCATTGCTATTTCCTTCAGGGTTGAATATTGATCAATTATAACGTAATACGGCAATGTGCATTTTTAAATATGAAATAACATAAAACAATGCAGTTATCGTGAGTAAACTCTTTAAAAATTGATGACAATTGTTCGCATTATTTTCGTATTTGAATTGCATTCGGTATCTTATTATTTTTTGTTACAAAGACACGTGTTAATGCCTCAATGATAAAATTTCGAAACGAGAATGTGGTTTTATCGACGCGTGAGAAATTTTACAAGGGCGTAGTCTATTGTTTGGCAGTCCATTTGTACATTTTTTAAAGATTTGTAACAAATTTGGACTCTCATTATTTTGTTAACATTGTAATCGCTACCTTCTTTTGTCTTATTTAATCGCGTTTATTATTGTTGGTAACGTATAAGTTATAAATTAATATTTATTATTAAGTTTAAAATATAGCAAAGAATTGCAATTCCATTGTTACCGAAACCGGGAACATTGTGTTTTTTTTCTATACTGGAATAGTGGTTTTTGAAATGCGGTATTTCGGTATTGAAAATGGACAAAAATCGATGTTTGAATCAGTAAAACAATGCCGCCTATACTAACATGTCAAGCTGTACTGATAAAAACACTGTATTTTTGAGGACGAGTGGTCTGAAGTCTCCAATTTTGAAGTAATATAAATACATTGTGAAATAATCTATTGCACTTTGGTGAGCAAAGACCAGCTAATTTACCATCGCTTCCGTTTATTAAGGGAAGATATTTGCCTTGTTGATCAAAATAGTTTTGATTAAAATAGAAAAATAGCTATCTGGTTTCAATAAGAGCTCATATAGCTTTTGGAAGAAGGTTTGGTATATACATATTTATAAATTAAATTGTACATCTTGCAATACTTTTAGCCAGTCTTTTATGCATATTTAATTTACCTATTACATTTAAGATTTTTTTTTCTCTATCATAATTGAATATATACAATTAAATGTGCTACTATCGAAAGAGAAAATTGTTGTATATTAGCTAACCTATATTATTATTAGTTTCCATAACCTTTTCACCACGGATGACTACAATCCAAGTCATAAACATAGCGAGATCTTCTTACAGGAATATTTAATGATTGAGATGTTAATGGTGTCAAATGATACTTTTTATTACTTGATTTTTTTATTTTGTTATATTATTAACATAATATAAAGTAGCAACAAATCTGTCAAAAATCCGACATTTTTACAAATATTTATTGATGCGTGTCAAAGGTTAAGATTTAAATTTAAATTTGATAGCCGAGTACGGTTGTGTTGTATTTTAATCAGGGCTGCGGAGTCGTGTAAAAAAAGACGACTCTGTTTTTTTTTAATAATTTCATTTTAACTTATATATAATTCGCCTGTGGAAAGGATAGAGGACGTAACCCACAGTTTTTTTAAAACAGCTTTTTTCGGTAATCACAATTCACCATGTATCAAACTTGATACACTTTCTATCAAAAGAATGTAAGCTGAAAATGCCAAATTAGTGTTTAAATTTAGCTTTTAAGTTGTGAAAATTGAAACCAAGAAAAAAGAGTGAAAGGCTTTTCATAGACAATTTATTAAACTATTATAAGATTATGTCAATTAAACATCATCTTAGAAGTCTTCGTGCACTTCAAGGTTTTGTATATTTCATAATTTGCATATCCTGTAAAATTTTCTATGTGTGGGTTACGTCCTTTTTCCTTTCCACAGTCGGTATGTATTTCATCAGATCATCTTTAATCAGCCAAGCATGCAACGTAGAGGTATGCACGGGCCGAAATTTTATAATATTACTCGGTACGAGCCCAAACTCAGGCCCGACCCGGCCCGGGCCCGAGTCTAATACCGCACTAGTTACCCGAACCCGGCCCGAATCCCAGATTTATACTCCTCAGCCCGAAAAAAACCCGTTTTTTTACAAATTTACGATTCACTATAGAACTGGTTATAATTAAAATCATCATGGCTGACTTAAGAAACGAACGTAGTCTGAAATATTTTTCTGAATAAATAAATTCTTTACCCGGCCCGATCCCGAATCTCAATTGCGCTTACCGGCCCGTGCAGACCTCTAATGCAACGTCAACACTATGGACTATTGTGGTTTGAATACATATACTTTTTTTTTAAATGTTTCAAGCCGCTCGACTCCAAATATGAATATGCCAAAACACTGCAACTCCACAGCCCTGATTTCAATACAGACGAGGTATAAAATATAACAATGTCGTTTCTAATCGAACGGCAGATGACACGATTCAAGTGATTTAAGAAGTCATTCACAACATTTTATAACAGTAGGCCAAATCTGTAACAGTTACTGCGCGCACGTAAAACGTTACGATAATTCCCCGTGACAAAGACGTGCTTATTAAAAACAAATCCCATTCTTGTTTGGCTATTATTGCGCCTTGAATTATATCATATCACTTTGAACCGGTGTTTTTTTTAAATATCTAAGGCCATTCGACCGCCTACGTGTATTTATTATTTACTCATAAAAATATAGCTAACAAATATCGGCCGTGTTTTTATGACGAACGTTTTGAGTGACCTCCGAGATCTCGACGTATGCTAATAATTACTTCTATATAGCTCAGTTTCGCAAAGATTGGAGATGATCAATAACAATTTTTATTAGTCCCTTAGTGGTTTTGCTGTGCGGTCAGGAATTTGAATGGAAACTTTCATACATAACGAGTATATTCAACGGATTCGGGATTTAAGCCCGTGAGTCGTGTAGCTAAAGTTAACGACATGGACCACTCGAATAAGAACAAAAAAATGTATATATGTACATAATTATACTTTAGCAAAAAAAATATGACCTCTTTTTCACTTGGAATTCACTGTTTTAGTAAAATTACCTAGGCATCCAACAAGGTATTGTAATACTGGACATAAGTCATTACAAAAAATTGGGATCGCAATTACGAACGAGTAAATTATAATCAGTATTTCATATCAAATACCTTCATTCAAAAATATATTGTTATGGTATGGTTTATAGTTTTACCCGCTCCCACTACCACTTTTGTGATGAAAACTAGCAGAAATTTAAAATTTATAGCTTAATTAATTGTGTTTACATTTTGTTATCAGGTAACACGTAATATCAATTGTCTTATTTTTTATGGCCTTAAATGGCAACATTGTTTTTTTGATACCCGGTGCTATTTTTGTGTGGGGGACACTTCCCGGTCTTGGGACTTGGTTCCAGAGACCTTTAGTTGTAAATTCACTTGCAGTTTTTTTTTATTTTGTGGTTTTTCGTCCGAGATGAAAGAACTGATATTTTTCCATTTCGACGAAAATTAAAATTCATTTTGTTCTGCGCGCGGAAATTTTAGCATCAATTTTCTTAACTTTTATAAAATCGTGTCAGCAAGCTAGGTATTATAATAGTTATTGTTTATTGTATTAATTCAAAATTTTGTTTGTTAAATATTGCAGGTGATCAAAGTTTGGTGATTGTAAATTCCTAAATAAACGTTTTCGTAACACTTGAGCGATGGTTTTTATTTTATTCTACCTACCTGTTTTACGTCGAGTTCATACCAACTGTTTGGTTTTAATGACTTTTATTAGTGAGGATTTATTCTTGGGGTGAACAAAAGTAAAAATTTCTCACTATAAATGAAACTTGCTCGAAAATAAATTACGAGTAATGTCAATATCATAGTAATAAGAAGTGTTTTTCACAAATAACTTACTGTTTCTAAAAATAATAGTGCATGATTGAAAGACTCAAAAATTCTGGAACCTGTCAATGGGAGGTTTAAATTGTTTAAATATACCCCGAAGAATTTTATTAAAATATTTATTGGTACAATTTAAATTCGATTTTGGCTTATTTTCAACACGGCAATATCGGTTTTTTGCAATATCAAAGCCGATATTTCAGTTTTGAAAAAATAGCACGAATATTGTGAATTCTTTTTTCTGCATGACTGGTATTGTAATCTCTATGATACATCACTCACGCTTAAAGAAGTGTGCCACACTCTTAGTCATATTTAGGTGAACCGGGTACATATATTTAATTTCGTTGCTATTTTCACTTTCATCAGACGGGCGATTCAATCTTTCTATATATTAATAGTCGATAAGGTCCGTCTGTAAGGTGTCCTCGACCTCCCAGTCTCCACTTTTTTAAATAAAATAAAATAAAATAATATAAAATAAAATAAAATAAAATAAAATAAAATAAAATAAAATAAAATAAAATAGAATAAAATAGAATAAAATAAAATAAAATAAAATAAAATAAAATAAAATAAAATAAAATAAAATAAAATAAAATAAAATAAAATAAAATAAAATAAAATAAAATAAAATAAAATAAAATAAAATAAAATAAAATAAAATAAAATAAAATAAAATAAAATAAAATAAAATAAAATAAAATAAAATAAAATAAAATAAAATAAAATAAAATAAAATAAAATAAAATAAAATAAAATAAAATAAAATAAAACAAAATAAAATAAAATAAATTAAAATAAAATAAAATAAAATAAAATAAATTAAAATAAAATAAAATAAAATAAAATAAAATAAAATAAAATAAAATAAAATAAAATAAAATAAAATAAAATAAAATAAAATAAAATAAAATAAAATAAAATAAAATAAAATAAAATAAAATTAAACTAAATAAAATCAAACACAATGCAGCAAAAATCTCCCGTTGCTGGGCAACGGGCTTACAGCTAGTCTATATATTAATAGCCGATAAGGTCCGTCTGTAAGGTGTCCTCGACCTCCCAGTCTCCACTTTTTGAAATAAAATAAAATAAAATAATATAAAATAAAATGAAATAAAATAAAATAAAATAAAATAAAATAAAATAAAATAAAATAAAATAAAATAAAATAAAATAAAATAAAATAAAATAAAATAAAATAAAATAAAATAAAATAAAATAAAATAAAATAAAATAAAATAAAATCAAACACAATGCAACAAAAATCTCACGTTGCTGGGCAACGGGCTTACAGCTATTCTATATATTAATAGCCGATAATGTCTGTCCGACCATTTTTCACGATCAGATAGCAGACCAGTGCACATCGCCACTATCGCTACTGTTCCACAATATCTCAGACAACAATACTAAACCTACCGACTATAGCCATTCAACACCGACCACCGCTCCCGAACTTCTCACCCGCAAGACCAACAACCGCACAAACCAGCACTACCCACTCACACCGACCAAGCCATACTACAACAATAATCGAAATGTCTGACAACAACAGCCCGACCGCAACGCTAGACAATAACAACACAATATCCGATTTGTCTCCTGAGGAGATTATTACCGACAAGACCCACCAGAATTCCATACTATTCAAGATCTCGGACCTTCTCCATACAGGGAAGGATGGAAAAGGCCTCATCTCTGTTGAGTCTCTCCTCACGCTCTACCAGCTGCTTTGTATGGCATTCTCACCATGCACTGAAACAGACGAAAAGGCTAACAACCTTAAAAAAATCATTGAAGAAAAAAACGCACCGACCCCAGAACTCGTCTGGGTGGACATGGTCTGCGACGAGTCAGCCAATGAATCCTCAGACACGCAACAGTCCACATCACGACCTCGAAAAACCAAACCTCTCAAAAGAAAAATTAGATCGGAAGAGGACGAAGAATCCAAAACTGAAACATTCAAAACCATACCCACTCGCCGCTCAAAAAAAGCGGCAAAAAAAACGACCAAAAACCCACCAGACGCCCCAACTATACTCACCACTTCTCCGACTACTACCGCCAAACCTAAAACAAAAGTAGCCCCAACTATCACGACTGACAAAACCACCCCACAGACACCCGCTGCCAATAAAAATGGGGACAACACAGAGAGAGTCAAAAACTCCGAAAAAACGCCCCCAATAATCATCCACCGAAAAAGAGACTTCTCCATCCTTGAAAAGGACCTTAAGCTCGCCGGACTCTCAGGATTTTCTGCAACAGACCAGAAAGATTCCCTGAGAGTCAATACTGACAACAGCACAATCTACCGACGAATAATCGACTTCCTAGACAAACGCAGCATTTCCTTCCACTGTTACACCCTTAAGGAAGATAAAACATACAAGATCGTACTTAAGGGAATCCCCGAAAATTTTGAGGACTCGGAGGTGGAGGAAATGCTGCGCGAAGAAGGCTACCCGATCATTAGAGCACAAAGGATGAAGAAAGGTCAATCCAGGACACCAATGGCCCTCATGCTGCTCGACGTCGAGCACACCGCAGAAGGGAAAAAAACATTCGCGATCCAAAGACTTGGAAACTACAACGTTTCGGCGGAATCACTAAAACGAAAGACCGAACTAGGACAATGTCACAATTGTCAAATGTTCGGTCACTCCCAGACTGGATGCCACGCACCGCCAAAATGCGTGAAATGTGGGATGGACCATCGCACCGACTCATGCAAAAAAAAACGAGAGGACGGTCCAGCCACCTGCGCAAACTGCTCTGGACAGCATCCGGCAAACTACCGGGGCTGCCCCCACCATCCACGTGCGGGCAAACCCATACAGCGTGCCGAGAACTGGCCTGCACTGCCGTCTAATACAGGACGTAGATACGAAGACCCCTCAGCCCGACGAGAAACTCAACAACAACGACCAAGCACTTCTTGGGCAGCCAAAGTTGCCGACATGACACAACTGAGACCGACACCAAAACCCAAAGTGAGTACCAAGCATTTTACTCCCTCCGTCCCACGCGAAGCCGCGCGTGACAGGGCCCTGGAAGAACTCGTAAGAGAACTTCAGGACTCAATCGCGCGCAGCCAAGCAACCATTGCTCGCGTATGCGACATCTATTACCAGACCACCTCCTTAACCAACCATGGCCAACATTAAAACTAGACCTACATCACTACAGATAGCGTTCTGGAACGCAAACGGTACTTTACGCAACGATAAAATCGAAGTGCAAAATTTCCTTAGAACACACGACATTGACGCATTACTCGTCAATGAAACGTTTTTGAAACCCGCGACACCGATTAACTTCCCGAATTACAGTACGCACCGGACCGACCGGAAGCACGCGAAAGGCGGAGGAACCGCCATCGTAATAAAATCACACATAGACCATTGTGCTATTATCCAGAAACCGCGTCTAAACTCTTGCAATTTAGAATCAACCGCGATATGCATTAACACAAAAAATGCAGGCAAAATACAGTTAATATCTGTATACTGCCCTCCGACACACCGAACAACATTGGCAGCATCAGACTTAAACGATCTCCTGTTGAATGATATCCCCGCCACCGTTATCGCCGGGGACTTCAACGCAAAACACTCAGCCTGGAATAGCCGCCGGACCACCTTCCGTGGCCGAGCCGTCTACAAATTTGCACTAGATAACAACGCCGTCATTGCCGCTCCAAATGAGCCAACCATATACCACCCTGCATCGAACACACAAGATGTGCTCGATTTCGCACTATTAATAGCGATGTCGCACACACCGCATATCAGAGTCGTTCACGAACTAAACTCAGACCACCGGCCGGTCCTTCTATTCTTAGCTGACCCCCTTGACCCCCTTGCTATCGTGTCGAAAAAAACCAGAGACAAAGTCTCCTGGGAAGATTTCAGCACTCACTTCTCAGACAATTTCCACAACCCTGCTAGTCCCGCCAATCCGGCAGACATAGACAGAGCAATTGCCGGTCTGACGGATTCCATACGCGCCGCGAAAGAATCCGCCACAACCGAAGTCCCCGTGGAAGACCACAGACCAGATATCCCAATTAGAATTAAGAACTTAATTCGGGAAAAAAACAGAGCGGCTAAGGAATGGCGCCGGCACGCCAATCCCACAGCAAGAACGCTCAAAAACCGTCTCACCGCGGAGATTAAAATTGAACTTCGGGAGCACAGAGACTCCTCCTATGGCAAATACCTACAGGGTATGACCAAAGGAAGCAATCCCTTCTGGATTCTCAGCAAAGCAGTCAGACACAAAAAATGCCCCATTCAACCGCTTAACGGTCCGAATGGCCCGGTCTTCACAGCCGCGGAAAAAGCAGAAACTTTCGCGGAATCACTCGAGAAACAATTCTCTCCGAATGAATTCAACCAAAACGACCTCGTGCTCAAAACACGTATAGAATCAGTAACCGCCAAATATATTAAAATCACTGAAGAGATCACAACATCTCCGACCGCAACTGCCATCCCACCCGCAACCACGGGCGAGATCGAATGCAGAATCAAATGCTTATCCAATCGTAAAGCCCCTGGCAACGATGAAATAAAGCACAATGCGCTGAAACACCTTCCCGAGAACGGTGTCAAAGCACTAACAACGATCATAAACGCATGCCTAGCCGTCCAACACTTTCCGCCCGCCTGGAAAGCCGCAGACATCATCTTAATCCCAAAACCGGGCAAACCTCGCGAGATTCCAGAAAATCACAGACCCATTAGCCTACTCCCGACAATGGGAAAGCTACTGGAACGTGTAATTAAATCCCGACTGGAAGAGTTTGTGACGGAAAAAAAACTCATCCCGGATGAGCAACACGGCTTCCGTCACAGACACTCCACCAACCACCAATTACTCAGAGTTGTTGAATTCATCAGCGAAGGTTTCAACCGCCGATGTTTCACCACTGGCCTATTTCTCGACATAGCCAAAGCCTTCGATAAGGTTTGGATAGAAGGTATGATAGTCAAACTCTCCGAGGCCGGCCTCGAAAGTCCAATGTTAAAAATCATAAACTCATTCATGACCAACAGAACTTTCCGCACTAAAGTCAACGGCGAACTATCGACGACGCGTACGCCGACAGCCGGTGTGCCGCAGGGGTCCGCCTTATCGCCCCTGCTGTACAATCTTTATACTCATGACATCCCACTACCCGCCTTCATACCGGGGGTAAACGAAACAATCGTCGCGCAGTACGCAGACGACACAGCGATCCTAGCACGATCGCTAAACAGAAATAGAGCCACCGCACTTGTACAAAAGGCAAGTGCGGACATCCAAGCCTGGTGCGCCAACTGGCGCATTCAAATACACCCAGAAAAAAGCACTGCAATAACCTTCAGTCGCAGGCCAAATAGACACGGTAAGAATATCAAATGCATCCGGATGCGAAATACAGACATCCCGTGGGCACGAACGGTAAAATACCTCGGCCTCACTCTTGATTCGCGACTAAATTTCAGCAGACATATATCTGTAAAAAAAAAACAGGCATCCCAAGTCACAGGCCAACTCTACCCGATGATTGGGCACAAAAGTAAACTTGCAATAAACAGCAAACTACTCTTGTACACCGCGATTACTCGTCCAATCATGACTTACGCATGCCCGATATGGGCATACGCAAGCATGAAACACATCCAGACGCTCCAGACTATACAAAACAAATCACTTCGAATGATAACAGGCGCACCCTGGTTCGTTCGAAATACCACTCTCCACAGAGACACCAAAACTGACACCATACTCGAACACGTCATGAAGCTGTCGAAGAAATTCTACAGCGACATGGCAGACCACCCAAACGACACTATCAAATCGCTACTAAACGATTACATAAAATACCCACACACAGACATAGCGCGGCCAAGGAAGGTTCTCCTTCTCAAACCTCCCTAGCTCTTCCCCGACCCCTCATCCACATGCTGGTACGCCACAAAATGGACGCATACACCGGGGTGTCTTCAAAAACCACCCTCGGCATACGACACACGCCGACACTGTAGGCTCGACCTCCTCTCTAGGGTAAAAAACAAAAAAAAGAGGGACCACACGGAATTTATAAAAAAATAAATAAATTCCCAAAATTTAAATTTAAATTTAAAAACTAAACAGACAAGCATTTCCCCACAAAACAAAACAAAAAAATAACAATGCTGCTCGAGGTTAATGAATCACCCTACAGTGTCAACCAACGTCAACAAAACGTCGACTTGCCAACAACCACGACCCCCACGCTTTTTCTTTCTTTTATCTTTTATCATTATATTTTTGTTTTTCTATTTTTACTGTACTCTTTTCTCACTGTATTCTTTTTCTCTTTTTTTTTTCTTACTACTTTTGCTCATTGTACTATCCTCTTCTTCATTATTTTTGTAAACTGTATCACCTGTACCCCAAAAAAACTAAAAAAAAAAAAAAAAACAATACAATACAGACGACTATCCTGTCTCACTCATATTTAAAAAAAATAAATAATATGGGATCAAAAAAAATAAAATATAAAAAAAAATATATAAAAAATAAAAAGAGACAGGAACCAACACTAAAAAGAGGGGAAACCCCAACATCAGACGAAAGGGTAATTGGAGTAATCCATAAGGCCCTACAACCAAGTGTAAGACACCAACCAAATCTGTCCGACCACATTTCAAACCTTCCAGTCTCCACTTTTTTGAATAAAATAAAATAAAATAAAATTAAATTAAATAAAATAAAATAAATTAAAATAAAATAAAATAAAATAAAATAAAATAAAATTTCTATATATTAATAGCCGATAAGGTCCGTCTGTAAGGTGTCCTCGACCTCCCAGTCTCCACTTTTTGAAATAAAATAAAATAAAATAATATAAAATAAAATGAAATAAAATAAAATAAAATAAAATAAAATAAAATAAAATAAATTAAAATAAAATAAAATAAACTGAAATAAAATAAAATAAATTAAAATAAAATAAAATAAAATAAAATAAAATAAAATAAAATAAAATAAAATAAAATAAAATAAAATAAAATAAAATAAAATAAAATAAAATAAAATAAAATAAAATAAAATAAAATAAAATAAAATAAAATAAAATAAAATAAAATAAAATAAAATAAAATAAACTGAAATAAAATAAAATAAAATAAAATAAAATAAATTAAAATAAAATAAAATCAAACACAATGCAACAAAAATCTCACGTTGCTGGGCAACGGGCTTACAGCTATCTATATATTAATAGCCGATAATGTCTGTCCGACCACATTTCAAACCTTCCAGTCTCCACTTTTTTGAATAAAATAAAATTAAATTAAATTAAATTAAATTAAATTAAATTAAATTAAACTAAATAAAATCAAACACAATGCAGCAAAAATCTCCCGTTGCTGGGCAACGGGCTTACAGCTAGTCGATCTTAATTGAGCAAAATTATGCAAAACTTTGTACATAATGTATTTATTTCAGTAGTTAAGATGCTAGTCATAAAGCGGCATGTCGTAATTATTTGGTATGTGATTAAATAAAGAGGACATATAACTATTATGTCCTTTGTCTTTTCTTTGGCGTCATAATAATATTTAATGTTTCCATGTTCCAATATTGTACGCTTGAAGTAAGAAGAATTATGAAGATAATTCAAAAGATTAAGATTTGATTAGATCAGAAAGTTGATGAATTGTTTTTGTATGGAAATAACGCCTTAACTTTTTTATTCACTGTTAATTTCTAATTAACTTTGTTATTTACATAAATACGTGACACGTGGTTGTTCGACTGAAATTTTGAAAAGAATAAAAAGTAAACATGACAACTACAAACGATGCCAATAATGATTTCAATTCATTGACATTAATTAGCCGGCTTTACACACAGGTACTTGGGTAAAATGTATCCTTTAAAATAGTTTTTTCTGGGAGCCGGTAAAGTGCTTGAATGCAAATTGCTCGAATGCAATTCCTCGAATGGAAATTGCTCAAATAACAAGTTCCTCGAATAACCAATTCCTCGAATGTCAAATGCTCGAATTTTTTTATAAAAGTTTTATAAAAGCTTCAATATTAATTACTCATTCTTTAAAAAAAAATATGGATATTTAAATATGCAAGACGGGAAATAAAAACCATAAATCAAAAAAAGTCATAATAAAAAAAAAACGGTCACTCTGCCACACATCCAAATGTAAATAATAATAAATAGTATTTTTTTATCCTAACTTTTTTTGTTTTAAGATTTTCACGACTTTTTCTACGAATTTCATTTTTATCTCGTGCGACACTTGCTTAGAGAGTGAAATATAAAATAATTTTCGTAAGTATTTATTTTAACCGTGTTCGCTCCAAATGCGGATCACATGACCTCTTAATGGAGTTTATCTCAACAGAAGTGTTTCTACGAGAACTGCTTGTTAATTAGTTACTCAAACTGTTTCTATGTTTTTCCAGAACACATAGAAGACTAGGGCTAAGACAGAACAAACGGTTAGCTTATCACTATCGCTACGCCCAATTTTAGTAAGAATGGGTGAGAGGGTTTCAAGAAATTACATATATGTTTGCCTTTAAACAGAAATCCATAAATAGTTCGGAAAATAATTGATTAAAAAGTGTACGTATTAAAGTTCAAGCCCTTGACCTCCGAAAACAAAACCAACGATCTTTTCCACTCGACCACTGGCAACTGAATAATTTTTTTTTATTTTTTATTATGACTTTTTTTTGATTTATTGTTTTTATTTCCCGACTTGCATAATTTTTTTTTAATGAACAAGTAATTAATGTTTATGCTTTTATAAAAAAATTCGTGCAATTTGTGGTTCGAGCATTTGACGTTCGAAGAATTGGTTATTCGAGGAACTTGTTATTCGAGCAATTTACCGGGAACCATTTTTTCTCGTTTTCAAGCATATTGGGTGTGTTTGTTCTGTAAGACGAGACAACTCTTTGGCTAAGCCTATGCTGAGACGCAGACAGCGCAGCAGACGAAGCAGAAATGTGCGTCCAGCGTATGCTGTGACAGTTGTGTCACGCAAGTGACAAATATGTAGGACACATAATGATCCACAATAATTATTAAATGACTTTTAAGAGTAGTCGACATCAGTGTTTCCCAAACTTTTTCATACCACAGCCCACTTAATCTAAAAAAAATAATCCACGCCCCCTGCATACAAACCATGTTCTGCATTGGCATACAGTTTGGGAAGTACTGGTCTACATGACTAGTATCGTATAAGCAAAGTTCAGTTCACACTAAATCAATTTGTTTATCGATCATTTTCACGGCGAAATCTAAAGAGCATGTCCAAAACTGCACGCGCCAATCAGGAATCTGTGCCGGCTTCACAACGGAGCGCAGCGCAGGGTAGACGCTTGTTTGCGTCACACTTGCATGCGTGGTGGCGTACGCGGGTCTGTGCTACACTGCGCTGCGACGCCTGTGTCTCAGCATACGCTCAGCCTTATACGCGTCGTTTATACATTGTTTAATGGTTTTAAAGCATACGCAATAACCTAATAACACGCGAAAGCGCCTGTTTATACAGTCCGATATTATTGGCAATACTTGTCGTTCCACGAAATTGGGTAATCAAAATACTATATTTGTCAGAACGATGGCGGTAAATTTTAACGTCGTTAAAAAACAAGAATTTACACGGAAAATGAATGCATATATAAATATTTTTGTAGAAATGTTAATAATAATAAATTCTAAACGATTTTATTACTTCCTGAGCGGAAGCATGTAACTCCCGTGTATTCTGAAAAAAAATATATTGTTGGTATTACTGATGAGATTTTATTTAAATTTCTTTTTAGTACAAAAAGCAAAGGTCAAGTTATCTCCTTCGATAAAACAATCATTGTTGGCTATGTCATATTATTGTTTAATATTATATGAAGTGCCTTGGAAAAGTTTTTAATTGTTCATCCTGGGAAAACCCATCGATGTTTTTTTATGTTTACGAAGCCATAAAGTCTTGTCATGACATTTAAAAAATGACCTTTTAATAAATTCATTATCAGAAAATGGAATCAAGGCTTCCTTGAATATTAAGGATATGTCAGATTTTTAAGTACTTGTGCGATTTCGAATTTCTTTAGAACTCTGCTATTTTTTATGAGTTTAAATAAAAAATGGCCCACACCCTTTAACATATTTAAAAATGTTTTTTTCACATTTTAAATGTATTTATTTATGAATTTCAAAAATGTTTTTAATATGTCGGTTTTATTCTAAGAAATCACACGATGTTGAAAAATACATAATCGACACGTCATTTTTTTATGAAATTTTAAGCGTTAATACTTAATAGAATATGAAAATGTTAATCTAATGCGGTTTTATAAAAATTCTAAAATATAAACGAAATATATTGTTATAAAAAGAGATATACTTAAATTGACAAAAATTAACACTATTTCAAAAATAAAAACATATAAATAATGAAAGTACGGTGAATCCCCGTTTTACGTTTTTAAATTAAACTAAAGAGATAACGTAGATTAAGAGCAAAGATTTTTTTTTCATATTTTTTATGTTGTTTATATAAAACTATTTCGATTCAATAAATATGTAAATCCGCGAATTTTTTGCAGGGGTCCGCGAAAATTTTCATTCTTTCAACATTCTTTGTGAAAAAATATGAACATGTGAAGTAAAAAAAATTCGGGCGTCCGCAGATTATTGTTTTCAGATGTAGGGGTCCGTGGCATGAAAAAGGTTGGGAAGCACTGGTGTAAATCATCAATGATATTAATTATAATAATAGCTTTTTAATTGAATTTTGTATACTTTAGACGCGACTTGCGGGAAATAAAAACTTAATAGCGAGTACTCAATGGTATATAATAAAAAAATCTGTAACAAATGTTTGCAAATCACGAACAATTTGAATTACAGGCATGTAAATATAAATAAACGTTTATAAACGGGGTTCATTATGTGATAATTTTAGTTTGTAAACATTGTCTACCCGTTGTTTACACGTAACCATGAGATTAATTATTGTACACTTTTTTAACAATACAGTTAGTATCATATCGTTAGCTCTTTAATTTTCGTGTTAATGGGAATTGTTGACAATAGGTTATTTTTAAAACAAATAACCAAGTACCACTGTCGTGATCATTTGATCAACTACTTATTCTTGCAAATTCCACAACCATAAATTGTTTCCACTTATAGAAGGATTTTGCATTCGAAGGAAAAACCGTTTTCCCATAGCTACTGTTATAAAAATAGCGAATCCAATTTTAATGCATTCGACGAAGGGTGGAGACAACATTATAGTAAAAAATCGTTTTAAAAAAAGTAAACAGAAAAAATACTTTCATTAAATAATTATAACAGAATTATATCTGCGACAGATAGCATGCTATATGGAGGTAACTTCGAGGGCATATGATCACAATTCACAGGGGCTTATGTACAAAAACATATTTTTATTTTCACTTAAGTAATTTTTCTTTGTGCTCAGTGACGAATGTCCCAGACCAAAGCCCCCTATAGTGAATGCAATGCTATAATGTTGAAAACAGGTACTTTTTCAGATGAGATCGGTCCGGATTCATAATGTTCAAAGTAATATTACATCATTATGAAACCATTTTTTTCTGTTAGAAAAGTTCTGTAGGAAATACATATTTATGTTGTAATTATATATCTTTTGAATTACATCTTTTTCAAAATAAGAAAACGTCACATTTTCTTAGGTTTTAAATAAAAATCTCGTAGAACAAAAGCAAAAGAAAAAGGCAAATCATTTTATGAAAATTATTTTTTTTATAATATTTCAATACAGAATATGAGGTTGAATAGTTCATTAAAAAAATCAACGTCATTATTGGGATTTTAATCAATTAATAATTAATCTCAGAATTTATCTGTGCACACTGGCTCGTTACTCAATCTTTCCATAGGATTTCTCAAGTCATATCAGTAATCAAAAATCAGTAAGTCAAACTAGAGTAACACATTTCACTTCATTATTTTTAAAAATATTGTTATTGATTAAATCTTCATTTACTTGGTATATTGCCATTACTATATGATAAGACGCAGCATTTATTTCATAATATCACAATAGGCGTCAAAATCGTATATAATATAATATGAATTCCGCTTGTTACTGTTGTTTTATGTAATTTATAATTAATATTTTATATAACTGTGATAGTAGGAAGTAAAATTTTATTTGTCATACAATTTGTTAGGAGAGGCTGGGAATCAACGGTCCGCTCGTTCTTGCTGTTTTTTCTAAAACACTGCTTGGAACTTAAGACTGATATGCCCAGACGCAATCAAATTGGAAACCCTATTTTTCAAATAACAAAAATTGTATTAAAAATATTATATGGGTAATTTTATAAAGCATATTCTATTTAGAGGTTCCTAAGATTGTAAGTCCCAAGCGCGCGCCTCGTGCATTTATGGGGTAATCCGGTACTACTTTTGCTTCTTATTTTATCTTGTAGATATAACCAGGCGTCTCATATAAACGGTTATATTTACGAGATATAGTTGTGTTAAATTAATAAATATAATAATGGCATTGTCAAAAACGAACCTAACTCAAAGCACGTGTTTTTTAAATCGGGCTCCTGTGGTCCTAAGCCCTCGATTTTACATCCATATGGCATGTTATTTGTCGCTAATAAAAACACACACAATGTCAGAATAAAAAATAAAAAATATTTGTGCCAAGCGTTGTTATAATTGTTCATGTACATAATAACATGTAAGTATTATTTAATTTTTATGGGACCGGAAAATGGTTTCAATTTTTCATCTACAGTTTCACAAAGACTTATTGGTATGTTTGAATTACATATATGTTTATAAACTATCTTATAATGATTTTACTATTTTTACTTTGCTGTTAACCATTTATTGCAACCTATGTTGATATGCTGTTAAAATAATTATTTGTTTATTTAATGCTTTATTAAATTCGGTATTTCTCAATAATATCACATATTTGATGTATCAGCTCTGTCAAAATTTAATATTTTACTTTGTCGATTTTGATTTAAAAATTATAAAAATACTTTCGGTTCATTAACAAAAGTGTCGAAGGCTGGTTACGAAATGATTATTTGTATTTGCCTTGACATATAAAGTAATTTAATTTCGAACAAACATAATGCAAATTAGAAAAAGTGCACTTTGATAAACTTTTTTTAACTATTTATATTTAAATAACGCAAAACGATAGCGACGTCTAAAAGTAACTGAGGTAAAACTAATCGTTTATTTGAGATATTTGCATTATAATCCTGATGTAATGATTTATAAAAAAATGGAAAACGCTTTTTCTTGAAACCATAGTATGAAATGTGTCCGGTTTTGTATGGGAATAATACATTCATACTTAAAACATTTGACAGTAAACAAAACTTTCTCAGTCGTTTATGTTGTATTGTGACTTCTCAACATTTCAATAAAACAGTCCAATTAAATTTAATGTAGTTAAGCTAATTCTGCCAAATAATTTTGTCAATATGTCATAATATCCTTTAACAAAATAAATAAATAAAATACTAATATTTATCGCGTGGAAATTTTATCGCGTGTAAGAATAATTAAGTGAAAATCTTATCACCAAACATTTAAACATTCTTTATTTAATTATTTTTATACAAGATAAAAACCATTTACTTACACCAGTTTATGTTCATCCATGCAATTGAATGCCCGAAAATGCTGAATGGCGAAAGCCGGGTAAATAGTAAAAGTGACACAACATATGAAAATCAACAAAATTCTAACGATTCAAATTTGCCACAGTCACACATTAATATGTTATGAAGAGTCAAGAAAATTCGTACATACGTGGGACATATAGCATCATAATGGAGGTATCTCAGTAGAAGATTTTCTACGAAAAATATTTGTTACTCAGTTGTTCATTTTCCCTTTTTAGATGAGAGTAAGGATACGACTAGAACAGGACTAGTGATAAACTAATCGCTCTCGCTTCGCTCCATTATTTTAAGATTGGAAAAGTGGGAGGGAATTTTAGACACCGCAAACGCCGATGTATTCGAACAGAAATCGATTAATCGATTGAAAAAATGTTGTTTGTACTGGAACTTTAACCCGTGAGATCTGTTACGGAATCCAACGACGTTGGCCGCTACGCTACAGATCCGATATATATCCAATTTCACGAGCCTTGTCATGGTCCTGAAGAATACAATTGGTTGTAACGTGAACTGTCTGCAAGATTATTAAAAATTTGTATTATTCGACAAATATGCATGCAAAGGGAAGTACAAGGAAAAATATCAACGCTAGGATAGTTAAAATTTGACATTTTTTTCTCTTCTGCATTTCGTTTGGAATATTTGTGGAAAAAGGTTCACGCTAGCTGGTAGAATAAATAATATAATTCATGAATGATACGGTTTTGAAGAACAGCTTGTAATTCGTTATGGCGTAATATATATCAGTTCCTTCTATAGAATCAATTTGATACTGCTGGATCCCGTTAGATCTTCATTGTTATAGAATGTTGAAGGGAGATATAGCCTGGTTAAGATCGTTCAACTTCTTGCCGATACGGTCGATAGATTTTGGGTTTATTTCTAGACAAAGGCATTTATTTGCTTGCTATTGTAATTCAATCAATAAAATCTCCTATACATTTCTGTCCTTAACTGTTGCATCATCGCCAATAGCTGCAATTTTCGTGAACTATTTATTACGCTTAATGGTAGGGTACTAGCCAAAATAGCTTTTTTCTAAAAAGATTGTTTGATAACTTGATACACATTATATCAATAGGCGTAAGCTAAAAATGCCGAATTAGTATCTAAATTTAGCTCTTATGCTTGAAAAAGGAAGGGCATGTGGATATTTCAAAAAAGAAAAAACCTAAAATAAAGAGTTTTTTTTTTAAATATATTTTTCTATTTTTTTAAATTAATATCAGATAAAGTCAATTAAAAACCTGTTTATCTGTCACTATGCTCTTTAAGGATGTGTATATTTCATAATTTTCATTTGGCCTAAAATCATCAAAAAACGTTTTGTTGTGTCTCCTGTAAAATTTGTTATGCATTGGTTATGTATTATTGATGTAAAGAAAATGAAAGATTTTACTATATGTAAGCATTTCAGTTGTCATGATAGATGAGCTGGCTAAAATAAAAGTCTGGAATAGGGATTGTAATAACAGTATTACCAGAATTCGGTATTTACGATTTTATTTGAATACCAGTTTTGAAAAATGAAAAAAAATGTATTTTGATATTGAAAATAAACCAAAGTCGAATTATGAATCCAAATAAACCGATTGAATATTTTAATAATGTTTTTCGTGATCAATCAAAATATTTTTAATCTACTAAAATTTCCATCAGTTTGACAGTTTTCATGTGAATTTTTCAATGATGTATTATTATTGTATGAAACCGTGAAATATTTATGAAAACTCTTCGTTTATGATTATGACGGTATTTTATATGAAAAATCGAATTGTCGATTTTGATTTATACTCCCGGTTTTACCAGTGGCGGTTCTAGGTACTGGGCTGGGTGGGCTAAGCCCGACCTGCATTTTTCACCCAAAACTTTAGATGGCTGAATAAAAATGAACAGCAATTCGGCCGCTGAACAAAATAAATACATTTATAAGCGTCACTAACCTTCCCCAAATGAATATAATATCTTTGTTTAAATTTTCCTCTATCAATATAAGACAATGGCATGTCTACCTACAATAATATTCTCGATTGTTTTTTATTACAATTTTAAGCTGAGCCGGCATTAAAAATACAATAACCCTATAAATAATTCATAGAGAACCTTCAACGTGACGTCAGTCTGGCAACACCTATGTACATGCTATTGGTCAGGGGCTACGGCTTTCTAGCCCAAAACCATAGACAATATTTCTTTACACTGGAACGCAATCTAGCACGATTCGATTTTGTTTGTATTTGTATGTACGGAAACGTCATCAAACACACAGGACTGTATTTCAAATTTACTGGCTTCTGTCATTCATCAGGGGCTAAATTGGAATTAGTCCATGGCCCATACAAACATACCAATATCTTTGTATTCTATGAAAGTGACAGGTATCGAATCTCAGTGACAGTTCTGTATTGCTTTTTTTACTTGTTATTTCACTTTGAAAGAGACAAATTTAAGGTCACGTATTATTATTTCTTACTTACATTAGCATTGATTGTATTATATAGTAATTTATGCTTTGCAGTAGTATCGTAGTATTTGTTAATTTTCTTGTAGATTAATGTATAAGATGAAGTGGAAGCATGCAAAATTTCGTAAATAGTATACAATGCTATGCTTTTCTCTAGCCCACCCAAGATTTCAGGTCAGGAACCGCCACTGGGTTTTACTATCCTAATTGAAAATTTAATATGAAATATTGGTATCGATTTATTCGTCCAGTATTGCAGTCCATAATTAAGTAATAAGTGATTTTTCGATCTCAGGAAAATGAACACAAGACGATTGATCGTGGAAACGAAAAGAAAAGGAAAGAAAAAGGTACTGGAACTCACTTCTTGTCAATATTTTAACGAAAGTTTTTTTTATTTAATTCCATGTCCGTTCCCAAAGTGGAGTGTATAGCTTGCTTATGGATGTATCTCAGCAAAGTTACTAAACTTTTTCAAAAAGAGTAAGAATTAAAGGAGGCCTAGGAGTTTACTAATCGCTTCTGCTTTGTCCCACTTATTTTAGAATTGGAAAGATGGGAGGAAATATTTTACATATCACAAGCACCCATGCTTTCAAACATAAATCGATAAATCGATTGAAGAACCTTTGGTTCTGGTCACAGAGTCTATGGACCTGGTATTGTTTTATATTATGATCAAAATTTAGGTATAAATGTTACGATACCCGGTACATTACATTCAAAAAGGATATAAGGTAAAAACAAACAGCCAATGGATTAAAAAAATGGTTTCAAATATATTTTTTTTGCGAATATTAATTTGAGACATTAAAAATTTCAAGAAAAAATGTGCCGTTACGCCGTTCCACCGCGTTACATGAGAAAAAAAGCACTGTATATTTTTCATATACTGCTGGTGAAATCATTTTTCAGGCATCCCCTTTTAACCACATTCATCGGATGTACTTTAAACAACTGTCTATTCTTCGCTTAAATATTTTAAACAAATATCACACTAAATTGTCCGTTAAAAATTGAAGGTTTTTGTTGATTAAGAGAGAGATAGCTAAACGACGCATCGCTTCAATTGATCGTGCGACCAATTTTCTACGATAATTATCTGTACTACTTGTAAATAATTGTATACATAATTGTAATCACTATAAATTATTGGATTTTGCGGTCTTGTCGGCAGCAAATATTCTTCACCTTGAATGGTGAATAATAACTGTCAAAATGTGTTATGATATAAAACCTATCGAAATTTATTTCGCAAAACAATAAATATGCTTGCGGTATAAATATACTCGTATATTAAAAATTATTGACGATATGCAGTAAAATATGTATTTACTTGTAACAGTACGATACTTGTAACACAATGAAACGGGGTTCGGGGACCTTTTTTATTGGCATTTTTAATGTTTTAAAGCAATATTTGTTTTGAAAACTTCTATTTTTTCCTGAAAACCAATTGCTATTTGTCTTTATCTTAGATCCCTTTTAAATTTATTGTACTGGGTACCATAACACTCATAAATTAGTGTAATAATGCAAAACAGTCTAATCACTAATGTTTGATAATGTTTTATCGTTTTTTTTCCAAGGTATAGGTGGATGTAAAAATTCTCTCCCGCTTTCGCAATTCTAAAATTAACGGGGCAAAGTGGAAGCAATTTGTAAACAACTAGTTCTGTCATTATTTTAAATCCCTTAAGAGTTGTATGAATATTAAAAATTTCCAGAATTGATGAAGCTTTCGATGCATTATTATTATTATTTTAAGATACCGTAAGCTATTTATAAAAATCACCCATCAGTTTTTTCAAATCGCTAGCCGAGTACTACAAGGTTCTAAGTGGACAGCTGCACCAAAAAAGATATGGGCATTTGAAATTTTGAATGCTTGTATTTTGAAAATTGCTAATGTTTCCAGGTTTATTTTTGATTGTATATATCAATGATAGTACTGGCATGATATAACTATTAATAAAATATTGTTAAAAATAGTTCTTCATTAATTAGAAATACCTAAACTTCCATTAGAACCTATTCCATCTGAAATTCAAAAAAACCGCTAGTGCTACAAGGTTCTAACTGAAATTTGTATGAAAGCACAGGTGATTAAAAAAACAAACTTACGCTTTTTATATTGAAATAAAAAGAATTCTATTGAAGATATCTAATGTGATCATTATTATTGGAGAAAATATACAAACAAAAATGGAGGATAAATAGGAAAAGGATGTTTTTTTTTTCGTAATTTGTGTTTCATATCATTAAGTACTAAGTTAATATTGCAAAATGTTATAATACCACACTGCAAGAATACAAAACATCATAATGGTAAAAAATAACACCATTGTGTTAAAGAATAAAAATAATTGATCAAAATCAGATAATTGAAAAAAAAGTAACAAAATAAAAAAGATATTATTAAACCTATGTTCATTCACACAAGTTTTGTCACAAACGACCCTGGTTTCGCCTTTCAGCATCTTCAGGTGACCATGTTGAAACCACAGATTTCTTGCGACGCGCATATAAAAAAAACTACGGCCTATTGGAAATTTAAGCAAAACTTCATATTAATACAGCATGTAGATATTGCTACGCTTAAGAATGCCTCATTATTACTTTAGTTTGGCCAAAAGTCGACACTTAGAACCTTGTAGTACTCAGTTCGCGAAATAATAATATATATTATGGCGAAAGATTGACGTTCCGGAACAAAAGGGTTAATAAAAATAGTTGAATATGTCTAGCTATAAAGAATGTCTTTTCAGCAATAATTGTCTAAAAATTGTCAAATATCGAATTGAGTAAAAAAAACAATAACAAAAAATAAAGGAATCACAAAAGATAAAATGTAGAATAGAATGTGATATGATATAATAGGCTTTGTATAATTAGAGTCATCGATTGAGATTCATTGACTCTTGTATATGGTATAATGATCAGTTTCGCAAACACGTGACATTAAAACAAATTCTATTGTTATAGGCACATTTAACGTGACTATTACAGAAACGGTAAAGTTTAAGTATTAATTCTCTTGCATTAATTCTTACGTAAACTACAAAATGTTACATAATATAGAATACATATTAATTTGTCTCTTTACCTATATCGTACATGTTCATTAAATTTTCTAAGCAAAGGTTTTGTTTATATACAAGTGATGGTTGTCATTTTTTTTTATTCCTATTAAGGAGAAGCGCATGCGTTTGCCGTAGAAAAATGAAGAAAAGAAATGCTAGCAAGGACTAGTGTTTAGCTAATCGCTCTCGCAACACTGTTGTTATAGGGTTGAAAGAGTGCAAGAGAATTTCAGGAAATCGCAAATACCCATGCCTTCGAATAGACATGCACCTACTGAATTTACTACAATTATAGTTTGTTAGTATAAAAGTAGCATCATATTAACCTTTTCAGTACCGCGATGTTTTCAGCTAAGAAACATTCACTCACATACCTACCGCTTTTTTTAAAATATTTTTTTAATAGTTTTAAAAAATAGTACTGAATTTATGAATATCAAAAGTTTACTTATAAAATGTTATAAATAGTTTAATATTTTCAAGTTACATTCGTGTTCTTCAGTGGATTTAAGGTATTCATGCCGTTTGTATGTAGCGGCCACCAGTGTCCTTACGGTACTGAAGCGGTTAAAAGCAGGATCGATTTTATCCGAAAGAAAGATACATATTAATTTTCTAAACGACTGCAGAAAACCTTTCTGCAAAATATGAAATTTGAGAATCAATATCGTGTCAGATTTTTTTTCGAATGTACGTGTGGCTTAGGTTCGCCATCCGTTTTTTGTGTCTCCTGTAAAATTTGTTATGTGTGGGTTACGTCCTGTTTCCTTTCCACAGTCGATATAATATGTAAGGAAGATGTCGTTTAATGATTGGTTATAGTTAAACGGCAGTCATTGTCAGGGGTTTTAATCAAACAAAGAGAAAGTGAAATTATGTCTTCTCACTGTCTTCTTGAAACTATATTTCTAGTGAAAAAAGAGCATTTGATTATGATTTTGAAAGAATTGATAGATTCCAGCACATAGCTAACTAATAATGGTACAATTTTGATACATTTCTTTTTGGAATAAATATCATATTGGTTTTATTCAAGAAAATAATGCCTTTCTTAAAAAATACATGAATTTTTCTATTCTTTGTTAATTTGTTCTTGCGGGCATGTCGTTGGCATAATTTGTTGGTTTTCTGTAAAAAAAAATGGCGTAAAAAAAGAATGAGGTGATTTTTTTTTTACCATAAAATAGAAAGTGATACGCATGTTCAATAATAAACGTATTGGTGTTTTTACATAATGAGTTATTATTACGATATGCTTAACTATTTCACGTGGGATTTCGCAGCCTATCAAGGTTTGCCATATCTGGAATGTGGGGCAGGCGTAGGAGTATGAATTGGTTTGTATTATCGTAATATAATATGATTATTTTATCGAATCATGATTGAGAGTAAACGGAGTATTATGTATTAAAGAAAATAAACAAAAACAACCTTTCGCTAAATCGCAGACACTTACTTATATGCAGTGGTTTTTTCCCCATGTAACGTGTTGGAACGTTCTGGTAACTTTTTTCTAGCCAATATTTGAAAACAAAAAAAAAATTTTTGCTTCGAAAACTTTTGATTTTTAGGGAGAAATAATACTAATATTTTTTTGAAGTGTCGTGTACCTACTTCAAAATGTATTTAAAATCACATTTAAGTAATTAAGACCAATAACGTTTTTACAATTACGTGAAAAACACATATTGTTATAAAAATAGTGAACTGTGGATTTTGAGTATGGCGACATCGTTTATTTCAGGGCTTCGAACAGTTATTTTTTTCGTTCCGGTTCAAGTAAAATAAATATATGTCGGTTCGGTTCCGGTTTTCATTCCGGCAAAAATACCGGTTTTTCCGGTTTTCTGTTCAGCTCGAATCCGAAAACCCAGAAATTTACCGATTTGCCCAAAATACCGGCGTGAATCGTTTTTTTTTATTATTTTTTAAAGCTCTTCCGAGACTTTCGTGTCAGTGGCGTAGCAAGGGGGTACGGCAAGGGCAACACATTTTTGGGGGGTGGCATTATAAAATAAATAAAAATTAAGCCACCTTAGTAAAAACTCCTAGTTCATAGATAAAAATAGAAGTGATTTGAAAACAAAATTCAATTCATTTTTGGGGGCGGCAAATTTAAGGTCCGCTCCGGGCGGCAGGACCCCCTTTTACACCACTGGGTTGAGTCGCGGTAAATTTTTAAGATGATTTTTTGAGTTACGGGAAGAAATTGTTTTTTTATGATCGAGGAGAATATGACTATTCCCGAATTAAGAAATTAGAAGTGGTTGCAAGACTTATGTTTCTTGGTTTTACGAAAAAAAAATCATAATATAAGATGTTTTTCCCAATAAATTAATTATTAGTGCCTTTGGATCTACATACGTTTGTGAAGCCTTTTCCCCCAAAATGAAATATGTATGGTGAAAATAAAAATAGAATTGAAATATTTTTTATTGTTAAAATTATTTATGTTTTAAATACATTTGTTTTGTTGGTTAATTGCGTGGTTTATTTCACACCTGGTTGTAGTATAGTATTTTTTTACAATAACCCTTATTGGATGCTTTCATATTACTTCTGTATTCAAATTATTTATTGTACTTAAAAAAAATCAATAAGTTTAGTATGAAATTCGTTCAAATATTTTTTTGTATAATGTTTGTTTGTCCAGCCCTTGGGAAAATTTTAGGTCGTCGATGCTGCCCGGGTGCAATTTGAATTGGCCAGACCTGATTTAACGGATGCTATTTTCATAATAGAATAGCTATGAGTGTCCCTGAGAAAAGAAATACAAATTGATTGGTGATATTATAACATTTCATTTTGTGTTAAATATTTTTTTCAAAAATCAATTTTCAGGTATTTTGATTGAGATGAATCAATTTATTGTAAAAAAAAACATAAGAAGTCACTACTAAAGCGCACCACTAGCTCTCTGTTCATTATATACAGTAAACTGTTAGTGGTATAGTATTATACAATAAAGGATGACTTTATTATCAATTGGAATAGTTTTAATGTTCTATTCAACCCGATTTTATCAATGATGCCACTAGCATTGAAATTTAAACGTTGTACAATAACAAAATTAAATACATTTGACTATTTCAACGTTTAATTATTAGCTATGAATGTCCAATAACGCCGAAATGTTTTGTAAATAAGTCACATTTTTTTTTACTTAATTATAGATGTCGCTGTAGAGAGCTACACTCACCCTTGAACATTCTTTTTGATGTTTGCAAATATTCCACATTATAAAAGACATCGTGTGACAATATGAAATTATGATATATAATTAAATACATGCTATTTTTTACACTATATTATTACACATTTTATTAAAAAATACACTGGTTATTATACTGGTGGTATTTTAAAATTTCAAATAATACATAACATTAACAAAAAAAGATGGGGTTTTTATATGTAACGAAATATTTTATTTGCCCAGTAACCAAATTGCACGAAAGGTATGTTTACAATTGCTAACAAAATAGTTACGGGCAGCTATTTTCACAAAAGCTCAGCAAGTAATAAAATAAAAGTACTCTGTTACTTCGGTTAGGAAAGATTGAATTTATCGTGACGTATAAATTATTGATATTTTGATAAATGTTTAATTAACTGACAAAACAATTGGATTAGAAACTGACCAAAAAAGCACAGAGTTTATTTCTTATGCTTTTTTTCATATCGTGCGATGGTTTTTCATCGAGGATTCATATAATGGCTCAGGGCTGTGGAGTCGAGGGTTTTGTCCGTAGTCGGAGTCGTTTTCTCAGACCCATTTTTTAAATAAATATTTAATGATGTGTATTCAAACCACAATAGTTCATGGTGTTGCCACTGCACGCTAGGCTGACTGAAGATGATCTGATTGTATGTATACATATAAGTTAAAGTGAAATAATTTTAAAAAATCTTCGGAGTCGGATTCGTCTTTTTTACACAATTCCACGGCCCTGTAAAAATCAAAAAAAAAATACGGCTTATGAGAATTGTAATACTGGGAGAGCAAAGCAAAATCGGTATTTTGGTAGTTCATAATCATAAAAGGCTGATTTTCATAAACAACTAACTAACTGTTAATAACGTAGCAAAAAAAAAATTGAACACCAACCTCAGTGTAAATATAAATAATTTATATATTTTATTCGTCTTAAATATTTTTATACTGACATTTTTTTTAAGCATAAAGGTAACCTATTCAAATATATTTATCAAATAAGATTCCCGAGTCGTCGACGAGAATGAATGTATGCAGATCTGAGAAATAATGTATTTCTATTTTTGCCTTTTTATTATTTTTGACTGAAATTCCTCCCAATTTACCTACATGTTTCATTTTATTATACATCCAAGATTCATTTTTTTAATGTCAATAGGTACAAACTTTTTGGACTCCACAGTCCGGACAATCAATAATATAATTTTTCTACTGATCCTATTTTTACTGCCATCTCTTGTTGTTCGTTAAAATTAAATATATAAAATATTTATGACTACGAACCTTGATAAAAGTGTGCATTCTTAAACAATTAATATTTTAATAAAAATAATGTTTTTATAGATTAAAATAAAAATATTGTTTGTATTAATGAATCATAATGAATCGTTGTTTTATTTTATCTGATTATAGGTTGTGATGACAAGGTCACAAGTAAGATTATTGCACATGTTTAATCGCAGACATTATAAAATGTAAGCTTCTTCGGTGGAAAAAGGTGATAATGTAATACCGTAATCAGTTGACACAGAAGCTGATCAAATACAGTAAAACCCCGATTTTACGAATAATGTGGGAAATCTTCAAATAATATCAAAAAATGTTTAATTTTCAACTAACTTATTTATTTATTTCACTTTTTTTATTGAAGAATATAAAGGTTTATTACATACTAAGTTGCAAATATGTAGTTTGGCAATTAAATTTTGACAGAAACCCGTCAAACTTGCCTACTTTCTAAGTTAACTTTTTTGCCATATCAACTCGTTTTTAGGAACATTTAACATCCACTGTACTTAATATGACTAAAATATCTTTTCCGTTTTTTGTCAATCCGTCAATGTGTCAAATAAAGGTGTATGGGGGAAGGGGGGGGGGGGGTTTGGTGAAAACTGACAAATAATATTAATGATTTGTCTATCGAACTCGGGAAAGTCCCGCTCAAGTAGACCTAGCAACCCTAATCGGGAATGAGTAAAACAACTCAAATTTAAATTCATTGGTGTAAAAGTACAAGGGAGGCGCAATCAAATTTGGATGCCCAATTATTTGGATAGCATAAAAAAATTACAATAAATGTAAAATAATAAAAAATACATATTAAAATCTTAGCAAAAAGGTATATGGATTATGATTATAGTATTGAGGCCCCTATTTTTCAGTGGTCTCAAACGCGCGTCTCATTCGCTTATACTCTTATAGGCCATAGGGCAATCCGCCACTGTATACATTATGTACCTACCAAGTACCAATACATTGTATATTTATTTTTACAGAAAATACTCTTTCAATGGGTAATGAAGAAGGTCGTATAGATTTAAGGGTTTCTAATAGAAGGTCCGAATTTGTTTTGAGACTTGTTTATGTAAAATTCGACCATACTGTTTTTTTTTAATTTGAATGTACTGTTGAACCGTGTAATAGTCCAAATTCACAAAAAAAATATTTCGAATGGAGGTATCTCAACAGAAGCTTTGTTTGAGAACTGCTTGTTACTCATTGGCTCAAACTCTCTTTTTTTAGAAGAGTCACGGAATCCTTGTCTTTGTCTGAGTGACCACTGACCACTTTTACAGGATAGAAAAGTGTCAAAGGTGTTCCGACGAGTTTGATGAACAAAAAATGACAAAAAAGTTGCAGACGTTATCCGAGTGATATAAAAAATGCACTAAATCAAGCATTACACTGCTGTTCTGGGCATGGTATTCTTTTGTATTATGACATTAATTTAGGAGTGTTACGATACGCGGTACATTCAAATGAGACCAAAGATAAAGAGCCAATGGTGTATAAGAAAAAAACAAATTAAAAATAAAAGTTTGCGAATATAGATTTTAAACATTAAAAAATCCCATAAAAAGGCTGCTGGAACACCGTTCCACCGAGAAACGTGGGAAAAAAGCACTGTACATATCGACTGTGGAAAGGAAAAGAGACGTAACCCACACGTATCAAATTTTATAAGAGGCACAAAAAACGTGTTTTGATGATTTTGGGTCATATGCAAATTATGAAATATACACAACCTTGAAGTGCACGGAGACTTCTAAACTGGTGTTTAATTGACATAATCTGATATTAATTAAAGAAATGGTCTAGGAAAAACTTTTATTTGCTCATCTTTTTCAAACTTAAAAGCTAAATTTAAATACTATTTCGGCATTTGCAGCTTGCATCCTTTTGATAGAACGTATATCAAGTTATATTCATTGTGATTTGTTTTTTCAAAACCTGTTTTGAAAAAACTGTGGGTTACGTCCTTTTCCCTTTCCACACTCGATATATATGTATATATGAACGTGTGCCTAAATTTAAATGTGTAGATGTCGTCGCTTTAAATCGTCATTATGTTAAATTCTCGAATAATCTAACAGATTACGTTTCATTGTTGGTACAGGAGCGTGAATATGGCTACTTCAAGGTAAATTATTGAAGTATGTAGATTAGAAACTATATATTACGAGTAACACGCAAAACAGACACCTGCTATCTATACAAGATAATGATTCACCTTCAATATTAGTCATTAATTTATTATGATAATAAAGTATAATACCAACACATTAAAAGATATCCGTTACTTATTTAATTGTTGATCAATGACACAAAACAAAGATCTCGCTTCTTAGCGGCAACTACGTATGAAATTATTGTTTTTAAGAACTACTATAAAAATCGTTTAACCAACACCTTGATAATTGCAAAACTGTGGAAAAACGTAGGTTTCATTAATTATTTGCAGTTGCGGATTATCCTATAGCTGATTAGGCGTGCGCTTGGGCCCTTCGAATCGAAGGGGCCTCAAAATATCACAAATTATATAGCCAGGGAAAGGCTGGAAGGAGCTCAGAGGGATTTGCGCGAGCGCATTGTTAAATTTCACTAAGGCTGTCAAGCCCCTTGTGAATTTAAGAGAAAACAATGTTTTCAAATCAAATTTGTACATAACTGCAATTTCTGACATACATATATATTATCTACGACAGCTTCAGTATACACAATAGTACATTTTTAGCAATATACATTGATTAGTTTACGGTTTTATAAATTGATTTTTCAATCGATTTATGAATTTCTGTTCAAAAGCATGGATGTATGTGATGTCTTGAATTCCCCCCTCTCACCCATCCTATCCTATGAACGGGGCGTATTGAGAGCGATTAGCTTACCACTAATCCTGTCCTAGCCCTATCCTTCTATCCCTACTCTCTTTGGAAAAAGAGAGGTTGAGCAACTGAGTAACAAACAGTTCTCGTTGAAACTTTTTGTTGAGATAAACTCCATTAGGAGTCCATATGCTCCACATTGGGAGCGGACACGGCTTAAAGTTTACGGTAAATTGCATATTGTTACATATTATATGTTTACTAAGTAACAATCGATTGCTTATTTAAGTAATGCATAGCAGTGATATAAAATTCACTCCTTCCCCAGAAAACCGAGAATTGCTTTGAGATCAAGCGAGCTAATTGTTAACGTATTGGCAGCCCACTGCTGAATTTAGCACACATGTTTTTTTTTTAAGTTTAATGTATTTTTACTATTTTACATGGAATTTTTTGACGTTTTTATGCCGTCTGATAATAGAAAGAGTATATTTAAAATGAAAAAGAAATCAATCTACAGTATCTAAGTGTGTATTGTAAAAGTATCTTTCGACTTCAGACTAAAAGAGTTAAAGCACGTATAACAATTTGTTAAATAAAGGGAAACAATAAAAAACTTTTCAAATTTAATTTTATATTAAACTGAATTTTCACAAAGTTTCCGCCGAATGGATTCTTATTATTATTCTTATTTTAAAATACACATTATATAATTTAGTTTTGAGGCCCTTGAAGTTTGGTGGCCCAAAGCGCACGCCTCATGCGTTTATGGAGTAATACGATCCTGGTTGAATTATTGATGATGATACTGGCAAGAACTTTAACATCGTTCGAAAACATCACTTTGCATATCAATATATTCCGCGTGGTTATGGGTTAACTCAAACCAATACTCTCATTATTAATTTTAAAGTAGACTTTATCGTAACTCCTTTGGTAGATAGATTTATTTGCTAATTTGTATTTTTTCTATAATTGGTCGCATTTGACAGTAAACAAAACATTTGTATAATTTAAGATTTCGACTGAAGGTTCTTGGTGGAATTTCAATATTTAATTTGAATCGTTCAAACTATGTACATTCTCACAGATTTTGTCACTAAATAAATGATTTTACGCCAATACCTAGTATGATCGATGCCCTTTGACACTATACCTTTAAATAACATTTTTTCTGCAAGTTTAGTTTGTTTTTTTGATAAAAGATTGTCTATAAGAGACATATCGTATCCATTGTTTATGGCGATTTGTTTGATGATTTTAAATTCGATATTAAAGTTTATTTTATTTAAAGGGACACTCACAAGTCTATGAATTTTTGAATGAAAAGCGGCTAGTTTAAAGAAAATGGGTGCATTGAATTTTTATGGATCACAGCATCCGAAAATGTCGGCTTCCGATATATTTTAAAATCGTGAGAATAATCTCTTCTTTTTCTCTCAACTTCTATACCCTATATAAATATAATCATAAAACCTTTGCCGACAAACAAATAAATATAATTCTTGAAACTACTTACTACTCAAATCTGTGGGCATTCCCATGAGCTTATTCTTTTTGCCAGCAATGGTTTTAAACTCAATGACACATTTATTTCTTATATAGACACGAAACATTTATTTACTAAGCGTCAGTTCAAGTTCATCTGTGCACTTGAACGCCTGAAGATGCCGAAAGGCGAAACCCGGGTCGTTAGTGACAAAATCTGTGAGAATGTACATAGTTTGAACGATTCAAAAACATTTGTAATTTCATAAAATCATTTTTTTTTGTAAATATATTATTTTGATAACATGTCATGTTTATTTATAAAAATATTTCTACTATCGCTTGTTCGATAAGATTAAGTATTTTATATCACTTGGAATCCATTGTACATTTTTCGACACACATTTCTGCGCATTCCTTACAATAACAAAAGTATTTTTATGAATTCTTATCGTTTTATAGAGACTAAGTGTTTTTTTATCAAAAAAATACAATATTTAAAAATTCCCGAAAATTGTATAAGAAACTTTGGATTGCCTGAGATAAAAAAAATATTTGATGGATTACAGCTTAAAATAATGATATCTATAATAACTGATGAATGTAAAATATATGAATTATGTCGGAAAGAATTAATCAGTTTAATTAAATTAAATTTGATACCGCTATTTTGTACAAGACAATATTCTATATTATGTAATGATATCAGAATATATCGTCGAATGTACAAAACCGAATGTTTTGAATTATGAATTCAGGTAGATAGATTTTAGCACGCTACAGCGTGCTAAAATACATCTTCTGAATTTTTTAAAAAGCGGTCGATGCTATCATGCTCTCAAAAGAATACAGAAAAAGCCTGATGTGATCTTTAAATTCATTTAAATATAATAAATAATGTATTGTTATGATGAATTTTAAAGCCATACTATTGTTTGCACAACTTTAATTTGTATTACATGCAGTGGCGGATTAAGCACTTTGGAGGCCCCAGGCGCAATAAATTTTGGAGGCCCTGCTTTTCGAATAACATAAAAGTGCTGCAAGCCTCTTCGTAAAATAATTATGAATATTGAAAACTGAAATTAAAATATAAGGATTTATATAATTTATGCTATTTTTGAGGCCCCGAGCGCGCACCTCTTGCGCTTATGGGGTAATCCGCCACTGTTTACATGAACTCGCCTTCCAGCGCTACTAAACTTATATTTTGTGATTTATTGAAGTAGTCCGTTTTTGGCAGATAATAATTTCTTACAAACTATGTGTTTTCTTTTCTGCTTAGCAACTGGTCATTTTTATTCAGAATCCATTTACGTAGCCACATTATTATAATAATTAGGTAGTGTTTTGATATTGCATATAAATAATCAAAAAAACTATTGTTTAAATAAATAAAAAAAGATGTTATCACAGTAGCGCTGATAAATGTTAATTAACAGTGATAACGATAAAATATACTACAAAAACGTATTACGTTGCAAATGGCGCCAAAAATAAAACATTTCAGAAGTTTAACGTCGCAAGGAAAAAGACAACTACGAGTCTACTAAGTCTTTAAAACTATTTGAAAGCAACGGTTTTCTTATAGCTAGTTATTTAAGGGTTGGTTAATTCTAAAGCTCTCCAAACAGAGAGATTGAGATTGAAATTTAAACAACAATTTTTGTACAAAGCATATCAGCTGATGCGTGAATAACTTATAATAAAATGCCACCATTGTCTATGTATGCGTTTTACACGAGGTAAGTCTCACTCAGATCAACCGGGTACGCGGCCGAGAGAGTGAACTCGGCCGAATACAAAACAATCTGAACGATGCGACGTACGGGATTTGACCGAGTGATCCGGCGGGTGATTTTAAGTGAGCGAGTAAATAGAAACTGTTTCTATTACTCGTAAAGATGTGCTGAATCGCATGTAGTGATGTAGACGCTTACTCGGTCAAAAATTTTATGTTCGGCAACATAATCGTTTGATCTGAAAGAAGCTTTAGGGGAAATTATACGATTTCTTAAGCACTAATAAGACAGACCAACGATTGATTTAAGACGACAATATAACTTTATTCGATTATATGGGATGTGAATAAAAACAGTATGATATAACGCATATATTTTTTTAAAGCTACATAGGATTGTAAAAGAAAACATTAAGATGATTTTCCGTTGAAAAAATATTTACAGTCAATTTTCAATTTTAAAAGAATATTAGTAACTCGATATTGCTCCCAACCCGATCACAAACTATGTACAGCTTCCTTTTTCTGAGCGAACTCCAGCCTTCAACTATGCAAATTTTGCTTCTTTATTGTTTTTGCTTATCAAAATCAAACTAAAACTGGTCTTGGAGGTCACGGTCAGATTAGTGGAGGCTGATTCATGTTGAGAATATTTTTTCCCGTGATAACGTATTGTGACGAAATTATCGATGTTTCAATACGATGACAATTTAAAAAAGTATTGTATTAATTGAAAGTGATATCGATAAACGATCTGTTTAATCTGTTTAATACGCAAACAAGTTTGAAAGAAAAAGTATTAAATTTAAGCCAGCGGTTTCTAAACTAAATGTTGCTACGCCTCCGCACCCTGTATTTCATATTATGATAAACCACGTTTTAAATGATAAAAAAATATATTTATATAAAATCAAATGAAAACACAATTGAAGGAATAATAGCAAGGCTTTGTTGGTTACATATCTATGTTTAATTGTTTTTACGTTGGTTGTCAATGAACACAGAGTTAATTAAATCTTAGGGGGCAATAAAATAGCTCAATGTTTGGTTGTCATTTCCAGGGCTTCGAACCGGAACCGAACCAAAAACCATTAAAGTTGTAAGCTCTGGTCATTTCAGCCAGTGCCGTAAAGCATGATTTTTTAAACCAAATTTTCATCTTCATTTTTTGACAAATGTATTCTGTTTCCACGCAAACTTTTAAAATTGGAGATATTCGATATCGTTTGAATATTGACCATGGCTCAAAAGAAATCTTTTTAAAAACATATCCAACTATTTTTCTTAAATTTTAATTCAATAGCTTCATTTTTATATGCATTTGCGTTTGCAAAGCGTTGAACCACGTCACTTTTTAAATATCTCCGCTTCGGCTTAAAAGTTTTATCGAAAATTAACTGTATACAAATGTAAAAAAATAGTACTAAATATATGCATTCATTTACTTGCTATTCAGTTGCTGTTACGTCACGATGTGAAAGTATATTTATTCATCTATGTTATGTTATGAAAATTATATTTGTTAAACTGTTGGTGTAATTGATAAAATATAGCTAAATGAAATTGAACAATATTCCTATTGATTAAATTATTCCTTATTATCTATTCCACTGTTGGTTTACTGTATAAAATGAATATTCGAAATATGTACCGATTTTGATTTTCCCCGCCCGGTATTGGAATCCCAATTGGCCGTATTTTTAGGATTTTTTAATTGATATTTGCAACCAACATCGTTATTGATATGGGCCATCGAGAGGTGAAGCGAGCAATTAGCAAAATGATAAAACTTTTTCTTGAATATTTACGTACAATAACGTATTTATTTGGTGTTTTGGTGGATTTTTATTTAACGGAAATAGCACAAGTGTAATGTGTATTAACTGAGGTTACTTCAATTTTACGATACAACGCATCTAACTTATTATTCTATTAAAATACCACTTGGCTTCACCTCTAATGGGCCCATATAATCGTCCGGCATTGCAATCCTTAATTACTTAGCTATTTTAAATAATAATTTATTTTTATAATTTGTTCTTAACCCCCAGAGACGAGAGCTAAATTCCGATTAAAAAATATTTTTAAGCCATATTGAAGTCACGGATAACTTTTACTCCTAACAAAAAAAAGCGCAAAGTCGTTGTATAGAAACCCCGCATGACTATATGGCTCATCTTTTTATTACCGTGTAATATTGCGTACAGACAGTAGTAAGGACGAGCGTTACCGTATGGGCACACAAACATTCGGGGTTGAAATATAGCTAAACGTAATTTTTTTAAAAATATTTACAATTTGACCTCTTTAGATCACCATTATTTCAATACAAATATATTAACAAAATAACTATAAATAATTTGATGTTTTGATGAAAAAATAACTGATTCAAAAAGTTCATTAAAAAAACGGAAATTCAAAAAATCGCATGTGCTTTTGGTGGGCGTTTCTGTCCCCGCGGCTGATGACTAACTGAAGTCTGTACCCTTCTTAAACAAATATGAGTGAAAACAATGATATTCAGGTAGAAAAAGGGTGAATAGTGGGATCAATAGACAACGGTGTTTACTGTGACCATGTGGTCACGCTCGTCCATGGAGGGTTAATTTATTTCTAATGTCAGATTTACAAATGTCGGGCATGATATTTTACCTCTACGCTATCGGTATAAAGAAAATTGCAGCGCAGTGAGTGTATTGATTAAAAAAACACAGATTACGGGCTCAATAATCAATCCCCACTTAAAACATAAAGTCTAAATATAAAAATAAATTATATAAAATACAATTACTGAGTAATGGCTTTCAAGTTGTTATTTCAACAACTTGACAAGTTAATCCATTTGATAAAGTGAATGATAGCCTAGTACGATATATAAAGCACCTGGTAGAAAATTATATTGAGTACATAGTTATAATTGAAATTGAATCGCGTGTTTTTGAAAGATATTTCGATATTTATTCTATAATAAATAAATTTTCTTACAATTTGTTTTTCTATGATATTCATATAGCACTATGAGTTATACCAATTCTATGTATTTAATTAACCTTTATTAATATCTTTATATTTTTAATTATCAATTATTGTTGCATATAAACTGTATCTAAAAAATATATCTTAATTGTATCATTGAGGAGAAATCATCTTCGGAGTGATGCAGAAATGAAAAACAAGTTTATCGAATAAAAAAATAAAAAAGCACGATGAAATATGCACAATGCAACGCTGGTCCCATTCATTTGAAAACGAATTAGTATGTACTATCAACGCGGGTAGCTTTGACCCAGCTCTAAAAGGTTTTTTGTATTTTTATAAATCGCTGTATTTTTATTATGTGTATTTGATAAAAATGAGTATCAGCGTTTTCAGATTCAGTTCTCATTTTTTTTTTGTAAATATATATTTTTTATGCTCTATATGTATATAAATACAGATAGGTGTAGACCAATGTTCGCACCCCATATCGGGTAATTTTGGCCCATGCACAAATATTCACAATAATTACTATAGATAGCCTCAAGAATTTTGAGGTATTTGCAATTTATACATAATCGTAGGCTACCAACATAGAACCCATTTTTTATAGAGTATACGAATACAAATTAAAAATATTGCTGACCGATTTTTTTAAATATAGATAGATAGATACCCAACTGACAACTTACTCCCAAATTTCTCAATATAACAAGTATGATAATTTATAATTCATATGTTTACCTCCAAAGGGCTACACAATACCATTGCTTTGCTAAGAAACATACATGTGGCAATGGTATGACCGTAACATTATAACGGCATAATTAAAAAAACTTTTTTCTTGTAGTGGTCCAATGTTAGACCAATGGGCAAAGTTGCCCGTATTGAGTGTACACAAAATAATAATAAAAAACTAGAAGATTTAAGAAAAAGATATAATAAAACTATGACATTATCAAGTAATAAGTCTGTGTACTTCAACAAAATCAACAGCAATGAAGATTCTGAAAAAGACATTTTTAGAAACCATATCAATTCTTACAAAAGAAATATTTTTTTAAAAATATAAATATAATATAAAAGAGCAGTTAACATAGGCTAATGTAAAGGACTTGTTACTTGGAAGCGGGAAAAACACAAAAACATCATTAAGTTATTTACTTTAGTAATGTAGATTGTAGAGTTTCACTTTGTTAAAAAAAATCCCAAATTTTAATTGGGTTTATAATTGGCATCATTTGCCACTTATAATTAATAGTCTTTTGTAGGTTTTTTAAAAATTGTATGTTATAGGTGTTAAGCATTTAAATTTGTGTAATGATAATGTAATTTGTAAATCCTTTTCATTAATAGTTGCTTACACATTTTATTTCAATTTAAATTTGTATAAATGGCACTGTTTATATATTTTTCTTATTAGTTAACAATGCTCGCAATGAGCGAAACCAGTCCTGACCTAATTAATAAAGTGGAATGAAGTACAAAGGAATATTATGTTTTTATTAATATAATACCTTTCCACCGAGTATTGACAGTGAACACCCTAAAAGTGAACATTATCAATTTATGAACGTTATCAAATTAACACTACATATACCATACATCTAATGATTGTAAGGTAAGGCATATGTAAAGAGTGTATATAATCATTTACGATGTAAATTATTGGAAGAGCTACTCTTTCAAGTTCAATAAATTTCATTTAATTTTTAGAATTCCCTAATCATAAGTTAATAATGTTTTGGGATTACAGATAAATAATTATCGGTGCATCAGATAATTTTAAATCACTCGAGATAAACTCGAAATTATAACCCTCCAACAAATCTCATGCCGACATGTTCTAATCAGTAGTCTACGCGCAGAATTGTCAGATTTATAAAATCACCCATCGATACTTCTTAAAAAACAAGATAAAACAGGGAAAATTGGAAATAATTGTATTGTAGAAATAGTTTTGACAGTAGAAGCAGTTTATATACAATATATTTATTGAAAATGAGTAAAAGAGTTAACGCTGTTTGTGCGAAGAAAAATCTAAAATGAATCTGAATCTGAGGAACGATTCATATAGACCAGTGTCTGCCTAATTTTTTTACTTCACGGCACACTGGTAAATGGGATTTGGTCCGCGGCACACCAATAAATGCATTAAAAAACGAAACGTTCCTCATTAAAATGAATATATAAAAGCATATTGTCGGTAACATTTTTTTAAATTGTTTAACATTTTATGAACATATACACCCAGTCCTTTTTTATGCGACTTTTTAGAACGGCACCATTACTTTTTTTACGTGATTAACTCGTTGTTTCGCAAATTTTCGAAGAAAAAATTACAGAAGAAATGATGACCTTGCGTTTAAAGAAGTGATGTGCCTGCGCCAAATCATGTGATGTAATTCTACATTTAAACTTGTTAAAATACAATGCATTTATTAAATTCGATGAATAACACGTTTCCCGGTCATAAATTTTACCACCAAGAGTTACTACGTCAAATAAATGCACAAACGTCCAAATATTTTAAATACAAAATAATAAATACGAACCAACGATGGAAATGGAATATATTTTTTTAATTAATAAACATTTACATATATGGTGATGTTTTAGGCACGTACCAAATAAACACCTGCATTAAAAAATATATTTTTTACACTTAGGTATTTCAAAAAACAGTTTCAACTGTTCGTCGGACCAATAAAACAAATATAATGTAATAATAATTGACTCAGATCAAGAATCTAGGAAAAATAACATTTCACCAAATCAGTCCGAGCAAAATTCAGATTCAAACACAATTCAAAACGATCGCGAACGATTATATTTCGCAACCGACAGTGACAGCAGCGAATAAATCCTATAAGTACAATACAATTATGCATGTATACATATGATTCTCATTGTATTTTCATAATATAATATCTAATAATTACATAATATATAATATAATCGATAAAGAAATTAAATTTCACATGTAAAAAAATGCGTGAATTTGAGGAACAAATTTTGTTTTTTCATACATTTTTGATACTTTTTTACGCGGTATTTTGAACTTTTGAACCAATTTATCAAATGATATGAAAGTAAAGTTTTTTTATGCACTACTTTCTGGAACCAATGCATCGCGTAAAAAAAGGATTGGGTGTGTGTACAAAAGTGGTAAAAATTTCATTTGTGAGAACGATGCAATTGAATTTTAGAAAATAAGTCTGTCAAAACGCGGCTCTAAAATAGATAAACAAACACCTAACTCGTCATCAACCATCTGTAACTGCCCTCGTTTTTTTCATTTTATTTCCAAAAACGCTGAAAAACCAAATTCGCAAAGATACAACGATCCAAACAGCGACAGAGATTTAATTTGTGTTGCAGTTAATCGAGAATATTGTTGGAGTCAATATCTAAAATGCTGCTAACTCAGAAAAAGAGCCTTTGTACACAGTGTTGTTTTTCAGATGTATTAAAATTTCCTCCTCTGTTAATGGCAGGTTTATGCCATTGAATCTTGCGAATGAATTGATGACCCACTGATACATTTGCTAATCTAGTGATGGCAAATACTAAAATTATGCAGAAAGAATTTCTTATGACCTCTACACTACTGGCAATTTTTTAAATTTGTTTGAAGAAGCGTCTAAACATAGCAAGCAATCAAGCTGTGAGTTATTAACTTTTCTGGGCCACAGGTCTAACTTGTCAGCGAAAGACTTTAATTGCGTCTTATTCCTCCGCGGCACACCTGAGACTTCTCACGGCACACAGTTTGGCAGACACTGATATAGACGCTTTAAAGTTTTCAGACAGAAATTATGGGAATATAAAAAAATATGTAGAATTATGGGGGATGACAATATTATTTATGGTAACATTTTTCATAGCTCTTTCTGAGCCTGCTTCAACGGTTTCGAACAATTGCATATAAATGAGAAATTGTTTTTAAATTAAATTGCAAGCTTTTTATCCTTTACTGAAGTGCAATTTCAAACGACAATTTTTAATGTTTCTCATCGTTCCAAGATGAATCAGAAAAGAAACTCTATGTATTCGTAATGCCTACTAAGAATGAGACAAATCCTATTTAAAAAAAAATCTTGTTCTTGTTTTCTAGCGATACAGTTCGCGGTGAACCTATTATCAATGTCTGACTTACCGTAGATTTTTTCAATATCACAATAAAAAGATTATCGTTCATTACAATTTCAACTGCAGAGTACATATAATATATTTAAGCTGTAACATCAAAGACAATGAAGTATTTAAAATGCACCCCTTTTCTGTCATTAAATTCCACTGGCAAATCACGTATCCATAAATAATGTTTTCGCCACTATAATCTGTAATATCCATTTGCGACATTGCAACTCATCGTTAATAATTTAGATTGGTCTGGCAATGATGAGTGTTTTTGTTCTATGCTTATAACTATATCGAAAGAAACAAATATTCGCCCAAAGTGCACTTATACTAAAATATAAACGAACAAAGCTTATCCCATTTAAAGTTAAGCATTGGTGCAGAGTTGTTACAACAAGACGTATAAGCCAGTGTTTTTTGTTTATTAAAAAAAATGAATTAAAACAACAATACGATAATAAATAACCAGTCTTCAAAAATCAATCACAATAATACAAAAAAATGCTTTTGCGTGTATATAAAAATATAAATATGTAAAAAAAGTTTTTTTGATATAACTTTTTCGGTAAAAGAAAATGGTGATATTGTAAAATTGTCAAATGCACATAGCTTCACATGTCTTATTCGTTAAAAAAACTGCTTAAAAAAACACCGAAATAAACAGGAAAGAAACGGATATGGATGCTTGTCGCATATTTTTTTATTATTTAGAATTTAAGAGAAATTAATAGAAAAGTGTGTGACAACTGTTATCCTAATAATATTTGTTTGTATCGTCAAATCAATGATTAACAAAATGAATCATTTTAACTATTAAAAAATATTGTTTTTTGGCATTAGTTCATAGATTAGTGTAATGGAAGTAAATAAAAATAAAAATCGTCTAGCCATAATGAAGTACAATTTAACTATAATGCGATGGTCAGGACTCTGCGACCCGCGTAAATATAAATCGACCATGCACGCTATGTGGAAGAAATTCATATTTTTTTTCATATTTCTTGTTGCCTTATCTATGGTACTGGCCGGGATACTCTATGCTTTTAGAAAAGCGAAGAATATTTTAGAGATGACAGAAGCAATGGCTCAGGCTTTAGGGGCAATTACGAACTTGACAAAGATTTTGTTGCTGTTTTTTAAAAGAAAGCGCTTTTGGAAATTAGTTGAAATACTAAATGTTGACTTTCAAAAACGTAAGTGATAAATGAACACAATTACTAACGATATCATCAATGTTATAAAGTATTTTTTATAAAGAAATATGTCTAAATGAATTATAATAAATTTTCCATAATGTGGAAAAATAAGTTTTTCATATTATATCTTAAGTATAATATATACTAGCTGTAAGCCCGTTGCCCAGCAACGTGAGATTTTTGTTGCAAAGTATTTAATTTAATTTTATATTATTTTATGTTATTTTATTTTATTTTATTTTATTTTATTTTATTTTATTTTATTTTATTTTATTTTATTTTATTTTATTTTATTTTATTTTATTTTATTTTATTTCATTTTATTTTATTTTATTTTATTTTATTTTATTTAATTTAATTTAATTTAATTTAATTTAATTTTATTTAATTTTATTTAATTTTATTTAATTTTATTTAATTTTATTTAATTTTATTTAATTTTATTTAATTTAATTTTAATTTATTTTATTTTATTTTATTGTATTTTATTTTTATTTATTTTATTTTTATTAGAAATTTCGTAAATTATTTAATTTTTGGAATAATGTTTAAGTTTGCTAACAACCATTTTTCGTAGTAGCCGAAATTTAGTTTATATTTAATTTTTGGAATAATGTTCAAGTTTGCTAACAACCATTTTTCGTAGGAGCAGAAATTTCGTAAATTATTTAATATTTAGAAAAATGTTCAAGTTTGCTAACAACCATTTTTCGTAGTAGCAGAAATTTCGTAAATTATTTAATTTTTGAAATAATGTTTAAGTTTGCTAACAACCATTTTTCGTAGTAGCCGAAATGTCTTAAATTATTTAATTTTTGAAATAATGTTCAAGTTTGCTAACAACCATTTTTCGTAGTAGCAGAAATTTCGTAAATTATTTAATTTTTGAAATAATGTTTAAGTTTGCTAACAACCATTTTTCGTAGGAGCAGAAATTTCGTAAATTATTTAATATTTGGAATAATGTTCAAGTTTGCTAACAACCATTTTTCGTAGGAGCAGAAATTTCGTAAATTATTTAATATTTGGAATAATGTTCAAGTTTGCTAACAACCATTTTTCGTAGGAGCAGAAATTTCGTAAATGATTTAATATTTGAAATAATGTTTAAGTTTGCTAACAACCATTTTTCGTAGTAGCCGAAATGTCTTAAATTATTTAATTTTTGAAATAATGTTCAAGTTTGCTAACAACCATTTTTCGTAGTAGCAGAAATTTCGTAAATTATTTAATTTTTGAAATAATGTTTAAGTTTGCTAACAACCATTTTTCGTAGGAGCAGAAATTTCGTAAATTATTTAATATTTGGAATAATGTCCAAGTTTGCTAACAATCATTTTTCGTAGAAGCAGAAATTTCGTAAATTATTTAATATTTGGAATAATGTTCAAGTTTGCTAACAATCATTTTTCGTAGTAGCAGAAATATCGTAAATTATTATATTTTGGAATAATGTTTAAGTTTGCTAACAACCATTTTTCGTAGTAGCAGAAATTTCGTAAATTATTAAATCTTTGGAATAATGTTGAAGTTTGCTAACAACCATTTTTCGTGGTAGCAGAAATTTCGTAAATTATTATATCTTGGAATAATGTTTAAGTTTGCTAACAACCATTTTTCGTAAATTATTAAATCTTTGGAATAATGTTCAAGTTTGCTAACAATCATTTTTCGTAGTACCATAAATCGACCTCGGCGCATATATCGACAGCCCTGCAAAGGTTTCAAGTGTGCAAACAAATATATTTCGTAGAAAAAGAAAAATATCTTGGAATCATTTTTTTTGAATTGGCCACACTAAGTATTTGACATATTTTTTTTTGAATTTTCAATACAAACAAACAATCAAAGTCAAGTTTGAAATAGTTCTTTTTTCGAATGCTTAATATATATAATCTAATTTTGTCGCACCTGAAAGTTTGCCCTTTACCTCAGCGGTAAGACGTTCCGTTCATATTGCAAAGTTCCACGTTTCGAATCCGACCCGCGGCAGAAATAAAATGTGAAATAAAGTTTAGCGTTTTTTCACATTTAAAACTATGTGCTTCTTCAGCGTAATGAAAAAATACTTCTAGTATGAATAAAAAAAATGTCGACAGTCGGGCTGGGGTTTGAGGAGGGGGAGGGGAAATCGGTGACAATCATATAGAAGATGGATGACACTGAACAAAATCTGTCAAATCAGCTCCTAGCCCTATAATTATAGCTTTAAAAAATCGAATCAGTTCATTTCATTATTTAAAAAACTTCGTAGCCATGCAAATTTTGAAATAAAGTTCTCTCAATATTAATTACGATGCTTTAGTTCTAAGCCAGGAAATTTGAATTTTGAATATAAAAAGACGTCCATTCCAATTGGCCGAAAAATGTGATGTTCAAAATATGTTCAAAATAAATCGCTATCATTGGGCGAAGTGGACATCAGTACGCACACATTTGTGAAAAGTAAAAAGTGAAAAGTGAAAACTTATATTATCGGCTATTAATATATATATGTTATTTCGTTTGCTGCGAGAAGTCATTAATTTACAATTTTATCAAAACCAATTACGGATTCAAGACCCAGTACAAACAATTTTTTTTAATTGATTTATCAATTTCTGTTCGAAGACATACGTGTTTATCTTGCAATTCCATCGCACCCTTGCAATAACGGGGTCTATACCCCGTTATTTTACAGCTATAAGTTAACCATTAGTCCTGTCCTAGCCTATAAATATCGTCGAAAAAGAGTTTGAGCAATTGAGTAACAAACAATTCTCGTAGAAAAAATCTTATATTGATATACCATTTAGAGCGGAGGCGGCTATAATATATATCTACTAGCTGACCAGGCATGCGTTGCAATGCCACTCAAAGAAAGAAAGTGTTTGTGTTTTAATTATGTTTATTGAAGTGCTTTTGGATATATTTTGTTTTTTCGTCTGGTGCGTATATGAATATAGATCTTAAAGTTTTTCAACGCGTGAGCAGGCCAGATACAGCTGTCCATGTGTGAAGCATGGATTTTTAAAATTTAGTCCACACACTTGTAGCTATTGTCCAAATGCGAGTCGCACCGGAAACTGCAAACATTTTAATTCTAATGGCCTATCTGTCTGAATTATTGGAATGCTTGGCAACAGTACATCGTTTCCTTTAAATTTTCCATATTGAAGCTTAGATGATACTGTTCATTAATTTTTCACTGAAAGCCTGGTACCGTTGCAAAGTCGTGGTGGATTTAAATATCGGAGAAGAATGATAGGTACGCCAATTTTCAGTGTTAAAACGTGCGGTAGCATGCCTGGCAAATCAAGTGAGTTTAAGAATTCAGTTGGATGACAACTTCGTCTTGATCAATTTATAGTATCGATGGCCCTTACATTGTTTCTTTGCCTGGTATTTCGTTTGGAATCCTGAAGTTGATGGCATTACCATCGTTGTTTTTGACTGCTAATATAACACATTCACTAAGCCACTGATGATTTTTGTAATTCTGTGCGATATTTGGGAAAACTTTGTGCATCAATTCGCTGACGGTTCCTGTAATTTTACAGAAGCTTGGTAAAGTATGTGGTAGAAGATGTGTGGATTCATCGATTTCTATTTTTCATTACCAATATCTGACAATTGTTTTTTGAAACGTTCAGCGGATGCGTCATATTGTAATTCTACACGCATATTAGCTTTCAAAGTAAATTTCTGCACATGTCACCATAAAACTGATGATTTGAGACATGCACTTGATTCCTATAGAGATAGAGATATTTTTTAGAATAATTGAAATGTTTAAGTTTGCTAACAAATATTTTTCGTAGTAGCAGAAATAGACCACGTAAATTATTTAATTTTTGGAATAATGTTTAAGTTTGCTAACAATCATTTTTCGTAGTAGCAGAAATAGACCTCGTGGCATATATCGACAGCCCTGCAGTATTTAAATTGTAAATTATTTAATTTTTGGAATAATGTTAAAGTTTGCTAACAACCATTTTTCGTAGTAGCGGAAATTCCGTAAATTATTAAATCTTTGGAATAATGTTCAAGTTTGCTAAGAATCATTTTTCATAGTAGCATAAATCGATCTCGGCGCATATATCGACAGCCCTGCAGTTTTTAAATTGTAAATTATTGAATTTTTGGAATAATGTTTAAGTTTGCTAACAATTATTCTTCGTAGTAGAAGATTTTAAAATAAAAGTCTAAATATAGTTCTATAAAATATCCATACCGTCATTAAAATATTCCTAATGCATGTAAGAAATTAAAAAGATTTTCAACGCCGGATGCAAAATAAACCAATACCTTCCAATAATTGAATCAATGACACTGATCAAAATCTGTCAAATCAGCTCCGAAAAATCTTGAAATTGTAAATTATTTAATTTTTAGAATAATGTTTAAGTTTACTAACAATCATTTTTCCTGGTAGAAGATTTTAAAATAAAAGTCGAAATACAGTTCTATAAAATATCCATACTGTCATTAGAATATTCCTAATGCATGTAAGAAATTAAAAATATTTTCAAGGCCAGATGCAAAATATAACCATACCTCCAATAATCGAATCAATGACGTCACTGATCAAAATCTCTCAAATCAGCTCCAAAACATCTTTTCCCAGCCCTATAATTATAGCTTCAAAAAATCGAATTAGTATATTCGATTATTTAAAAAACGTCGTAGCGATGCAAACTTTCAAATAAAGTTCTCTCAGTTCTAAGCCAGGAAATTTGAATTTAAAGACGTCTATTTCAATTGTTTTAAATTGGAACGACGAATTGTCAGGAATATTGAAAAAAATTCTGGATCGGGACACCCTTCACCTAGCGGGATAAAATATAATTTACATTTTATTCTCATATCTAGCAAATATACATTAAAAAAATCATAAAAATCGGTCAATCCGCTTCGGAGGAGTTTGGCGACAAACTCCGTGACACGAGATTTTTATATATAGAGAGATAAATGAATGAATGTTTGTTTGTTTGTTACCTATGCGCTCCTATACCGCTCATCCGATTGCGATAATATTTTTGGGGAGTTGTTATACGGACGCCAGAATAGGTTTATGAATCAGCGGTGGGCTCCCAATGCGTTAATTTGTTTGTTAGTCTGGTATGCGTTCCTATACCGTTCATCCGACTGCGATAAAATTGTGGTGAGTTGTTGTGCGGACGCCTGCAAATCTATATAAATTAACGGTGAGCTGCCAATACGTTAATTTGTTTGTTTTTTTTCCGTATGCAATCCTATACCATTCATCGGACTGCGATAAAACTTTGGCGAGCCGTTGTGCGGACGCCCGCAAACGTATACGAATCAGCGGTGAGCTGTCAATATGTTAATTTGTTAGTTTGTCCTTTATGCGTTACTGTTCCTATACCGTTCATCCGATTGCGATAAAACTTCGGTGAGTTGTTGTGCAAGCACCCGCAACGATATCTGAATAAATTCAGCCAGCGGTGGGCTTCCAATACGTTAATTTGTTTGTTTGTTCCTTATTCGTTCCTATACCGTTCATCTGATTGCGATTAAGCTTTGGTGAGTTGTTTTGCGGACACCAGCAAAGGTTTTTGAATCAAAACATACAACGATAGGCTGCCAATACGGTTATTTTGGAGTTTTTCTTTAATGCGTTCCTGTTTCTATACCGTTCATCCAATTGCAATAAAACTTTGATGATTTGTTGTGCGAACGCCCTCAAAGTTTTCTAAATTAGTACAGCCAGCAGTAGGCTGCCAATGCGTTTACAAGGGGCTCGCTTTATATCAACGCAATTCTCGGTTCTCTGGGAAGCAGTGAGTTTTTTATCACTCTGATGGACTACTGAAATAAGCAATCGATTTTTACTTAATATATTTACAATATGTAACAATATGCAATTTACTGTAAACTCATCAATGTAAGTGGCCGAAAGTGTATTACTGTGTATACTGATGCTGTCATAGATAATGTATGTAAGTCAGAAATTGCAACTATGTACTCAATTGATTAGAGAATATTGTTTTCTCTTAAATTAACAAGGAGCTGGCCGACCTTAGCAAAATTTCACAAAGGGCTTGCGCGAGCCCCTCTGAGCTTCCTCCAGCCCACCCCAGAGTGCAGCCATTTTACAATTTCGCCGAATAAAGCGATCTGCATGCCACGGCTATCAGTTGCATGGGAAATCATAGGTTGCAAAAAGTGAAATTTAGACCCGTTGATTGGCTATTTTTAGAATTCTCTGTGGCGAATTTTCTAAGAATTATTGCCTTTTCTGGTGACTTTTCTCAATTTAGCAAATGTGTGTGTTTCATAAAGTTTAGCGTGTCTTTGGTGTGAACATTTTTGGATGGTGGTTGAACAGCGCATTCAGCACTGAAATTGCATTTTAATGCAAATCACTGAGACACCAACATGAAATATCAAAAAAAATCGGAATGGGTGTAGTACTTCAATCATGCCAACTCATAATATGAGGCGAATGTACTATGGCGCACAAAAAAGCATTGTAAGCTGTATACTATCCACTAAAAGATTTGATAGGAAATGAATAGTTGTCTTTGGTGGCGCACTTATTTTATTGTCTGGTGATTTTCTACAAACCCTACCAGTTATACCACGTTCAACTTATTAAATGTATGTCTCAAATCATCAGTTTTATGGCGATACGTGCAGAAATTGGCTTTCAAGGCCAGCATGCGTGTAGAACTACAATATGACACATCCGCTAAACGTTTCGCAAAATAATTGTTGGATATAGGGAATGGAAAATTGGAAATAGATGAATCTACACAATTGCCAACAAACTTCTGTAAAATTACAAAAACAATAAGAGAATTGATTCAAAAAGTTTTCCTAAAAATATCACAATAAATTCTTCTGAATTCTTAAGCTCACTTGATTTGCCAGCCATGCCGTCACACGTTTTAACATTGAAAATTGGCGTACCTATCATTCTTCTCCGAAATATAAATCCACCAATTTGCAACGGTACCAGACATTCAGTGAAAAAGATAATGCACAATATAATTGAAGCTAAAAAAAATTAAAGGGGAAAATGTACTGTTGCCAAGCATCTCAATGATTCCAACAGATATGCCATTCAAATTTAAATGTTTGCAGTTTCCGGTGCGACTCGCATTTGCAATGACCATCAACAAAGCACAAGGACAATCGCTACAAGGGTGTGGACTAAATTTAGAAAATCTATGCTTCTCACATGGACAGCTGTATGTAGCCTGCTCACCCGTTGGAAAACCTTCAGATCTACTCGTATACGCACCAGACGGAAAAACAAAAGATATCCAAAAGCACTTCAATAAACAGAATTAAAACACAAACACGTTGTTTCTTTGAGTGGCATTGCAACGCATGCTGGGTACTCGCTAGTAGAAAATAAGTTTAAGAATAATACTTTCATAAAAAAAACATTTTCATCTATATATTAAATTTTTGTATATTTTGATAGATATCACCAACAAAGAAACGTTAGCATTGCTCTTATCCTAAAATGTGATATCTGTAGCTTCTTTATCTTTGAGCTTTACACACTAGATCAGCTATATTCATTTTTTTTTATCTCTGAATCATACACAAAATTGACGTGTGCTGGAACATATTACTTTATGTATGGACACTTTAACATGTCAATGTGTACATTAACTACGCAGACGAAGTCAAATTATTCATAAACTTAAAGATAATCACGCAGTTTTTAACTTTTATTTGACATTTCACAAAACCTCAAAAACGTTAACGTCTTGTTGCCAATTTCGCCCTCTTTTTACTCAACATAACTAACCTAACCTAAAACGTAACGTCTTTTCTACTTTGCCTAGCGCTCGTCAGTGTACTAACATAAGCTAAACAGTAATATTATTCCTACTCTGTCATGTGCTCGTCAGTGAGTTTATAAACTTGCTAGTCAATGCATACATTGACCATTCAAAGTGAATGTGAATTGTAATGGTGTAATATTCAACTAAAACAGCTAGAGACAACAAAATAATACGTAAAAAATGAGTCGTTTTGTCACTATCGACCCGGGTTTCGCCTTCAACATCTTCAAAACTTCTGCGAATGTACGAGATTTGAACGATTCAAATTTAATATTGAAATTTCACCAATCACTTTCAGTCGATATTTTAACCTATAAAAAATAATACGTTAATATAAGTACACACAAATACAAATGAAGCCAAAAAATTAAATAAATCATTCATTTGCGTAAAGCTACTATACCAGATCTCAGAAAAAGCGTCTGGTGTATATGATTTTTCTAGTCGCACAAATTGAACGGGTCACAAGTTGAGTACTGTTGACAGTGGCGGATTACCTCATAAGTGCAAGAGGCGCACGCTTGGGGCCTCCAAATTTTGGGGGCCTCAAAGTTGCATATATTATATAAACCCCTACATTTCAATTTCAGTTTTCAATATTCACTGTTATTCTACGAAGAGGTTTGCAGTATTTTTATGTTATTCGAAAAACAGGGGGTCTCCAAAATTTATTGCGCCTGGGGTCTCTAATCCGCCACTGACTGCTAATCTAGATTGATGATGTTATAACACCGTTTAAAAAACCTAATTATTACATTTTTTTTCTCAGGTTGTTTCTGGAACGATGGCAACGTCAAAAAGATTTTATCAGCTGCAAATAAAGAGAGTAACGTTTTAGTGATAATGTTTTTATGTTTGGTTTTATTTGTCATAATCAATTTTGGATTAATGCCCATTTTAATAGCTCTCTTCAATAGAAAGCATCGAAGTCATATCGTCTCTGTTCTGCCACTACAAGTCGAGTAAGATTATTTTTATCAAAAATATGTGATTAAGTTTATTAATGACAACGTTTTTATGCTATAAATAAAAGATATCCGCGACTTCAATATGGCTTAAAATTTATTTTTTTATTGAAAAAGAAAACTCTTGGCCTGGAGGGTTTTCAAGAGTTTTCTTTTTCAATAAAAAAAATAATTTTTAAGCCATATTGAAGTCGCGGATATCTTTTATTTATAGCATAAAAACGTTGTCATTGTATAGAAACCCTGCATGACTATATGGTCTTGCTCATCCTTATATGCCCCGTGTAATATTGTGTACGGGCAGTAGTAAGGACGATCGTGACCGTATAGTCACATAAACGTTTATTCAGGGTTAAAATAAAGCTAAATATGTGTTTTTTTTTTTAATTTGACCTCTTTAGATCACAATAAAAATATATATGTAAACGTATGTTAATAATTTAATATAACTAACAATTTCGAAAATTAAATAAACGAAAATTAAAAAAAAATCACATGTCCTTTTGGTAGTTGTTCCCTTCCCCGCGGTTGATGACTAGCTGAAGTCTGTATCATTTTTAAACAAAATTCAGTGAAAGCAACGATATTCAGGTAGGAAAAAGATGAATAGTGGAATCAATAGACAACGGTATTAACTGTGACATTTATGGTCACGCTCGTTCTCGGAGGGTTTTGAGTTGACCGAAGAACAATCCCAGTACGGACAGTTTTATAAATTGATTTTTTTTTAATCGATTTATGAAATTTCTGTTCGAAGGGATGGATGTATGTGATGTCTTGAATTCCCCCCTCCCACCCATCATTTCCTATGAACGAGGCGTATGGAGAGAGATTAGCTAACTACTACTAACTAGATTACTAACTAGTCTTCTCCTGGCCCTATCTCTCTATTCCTATTCTCTTTGGAAAAAAAGAGAGGTTGAGCAAGTAAGTAACAATCAGTTCTCGTAGAAACACTTCTGTTGAGATAAACTCCATTACGAGTCCATATGCTCACCATTGGGAGCGGACATGGTAAAAAAAATAAAAAAATAAATAATGTCGACTAGCCGCATAGTTTCGCCGAAGAAATCATGCAGTCGATTTGTTTTAAATATTTGAAAGTTTTCTAAACATATTTCATTTGTTTACTGTTTTTAACATGTGGTTTTTGACGGTATTTTTTTGAGTATTAACTTCATTGAATTACCATCTGCTGAGGCTCAAAAGATCACGAAGATCATTTTATTGAGCTTAACCACACTGAGAAAACTTGACAGGTGTGACATTATGCTTAAAATGTAAACATACAATGCAAAATAACTGTGATTCAAATAAATTTAACAATACAATTTACTTAAATAGTGTTGGTCAAGTAGGGTACTGTGGCGTAGCGGTTAGTGTTGTGGGCTTCCGTGCCGGATCTCACGGGTTCGAGTCCCAGCACGAACAGCATTTTTTCGATCGATTTCTGTTCGAAGGCATAAGTGTTTGAAATGTCTAAAAAATTCTCTCTCACCCATCCCGATCCTTTAGTAACTGAGCGTAGCGAAAGCGATTACTTAACCACTATTCATGTCGTAGCCTAATTCTTCTACCCCTACTACTCTCTTTGAAAAAAAAAGGTTGAGCGACTGATTAACAAACAGTTCTCGTAAAAAAACTTCTGTTGAGATACCTCCATTAGGGAGTTATTTACTCCACATTAGGAGCGGAAGTGGATAAAAAAAAATGGTCAACATAATTTCAATGAGAAAAGTTAAGGTTTTAACTACCCTGAACCTCGATAATAGTTAGTCAACAATACGATATTTTTCGTTGATTTATAATTGATATCCAATTTGAAAAATAAAATAAAAATTAATTTAATTGACTTGAATTGATTCTGTAACTATTCATATCAGCAGCTTCATGATCGGTATTTTTTTTGTATTAATTTGATGTAAAATATGAAAATAGCCTATGTATGAAGTTACCACTTTTTTGTAATTAAAAAATAGACACGAATGACACAAATAGAGAAAAGTATTTTACCGTAGGAATCTTGTATTTTTTTCGATCTTGTTTTACAATATTGAAAATGAGCATTTTAATTTTGACGCTTCGCGCCGTTGCGTGGTTGCCTGGTGCGTCTATGCTTAACGCCAGCAATGTTTGCGGCTTAAATTTCCCTCTTAAAAAAATATAATAAAAAATAAATAATAAAACTTTTTTCCATTTCAGTTTTATAATTGACACATCTTCAGGTTTAAATTACACCCTGGCATATTGCTACGAGGTGATATATATGATATCATTTTCGCTGGCGTCAGTAGGGCTTGACTGCATTTTCGCATCGATGTCGCTGCAGTTGGCAGCACGTTTCAAAATTGTGGGCTACGAAATCGAGCAGATTGGCTTAAGCAATACAAACTGCAACAAAACAAAAAATAGCTTAGACTTCATGAGAAAACAAACCCAAAGGAAAATACCGAAAAATAAGTTTCTTAGACAACGCATTTTTGACAACCACAGCGTGATCGAAAGAATCGTTAGAAATCGTCACGAAGAAGAAGCTCACATACAACTTGGGAGATGTGTAAAATTGCACCTGGTTGCTATTTACTATGTCAAAGAAATGGAGAACATATTTAGTATGCAAGCATTGGTGCATTTTTCTACAAAAACTTTTGCCATTTGCTTGGTACTCTTTCAAGTGAGCGTTGTGAGTAAATTTTAAAATAATTATTTATATATGTAGTCATGTGTAAGTTTGATATTTTTTGATTCTCCTAGATTCTCATGATTTTTTTTTATCTCGTAGACTAAATTAATTGAATGTGATACTCTTACAATGAAAAAAGGTTCTAGCGTAATGACTAGAAAACATCGTCTATAATTTTATATTGCTCCCCAAATAAAATATTGACGTGTGTCTGAAATTATCACTTTAATTGTATGAATCTAGCTGAATTTGATGTGTATAATAATCTTGAAGTCAAAGTGTGTCGCTGAAAAACACTTCATTTATTTAATCAAATTTAAAAAAAGGCTAAGGTGCAAGTTAAGTTATGGCAAAGAAAAAACTTAAATTACAGCAGTAGAGAGATTGTATGATCTCAAAAAAACAAGCCAAAGTTAATGCATCCATCCATTGCAGCGATTTTTTTAAGCCTTCAAATCGTTGTCCTTCAAAATAACAAATTCATACTAGGCTCCTCGTTACTGTGAAACCATTATGTATGAGCTTTATTTTTTAATTTATCTATCTGGGACTTTATGCTAGAAATTCCTATGTCAAATATATCAAATGTTCAGTAGAGGTAATTGTTTGTTTGTTTGCGGTATCTTTGTAGTCATGTACAGTGGTGATTTTTCATACTTTAACTGGCCAAGTGAACATAGACACTTCTTACACTAATAAATCTCCACTTCTGATTATCTATGTGAACATATACATTTGTTTGTTTGCTGCTACACTATTTTATTACATCGAATGACATCGATTTCTAGCATAAAAAGAAAGAGTATTTTATGATTCTTAGCTCCAAATAGCTAAAATATGACTTGATATGCTTCTAGCATTAAGGCCCAGCTATATTTAAGCAATTTAAATGAAGGCCATATTTTAAGTTTCAGATGAATAATTTATCATATTTATAACTCAAAAGTTAAATAATAATACCTATAATATACTTAAAATTTTGCTACACATTTTATTACAAAATAAGGTGCAGTGCGTACAAATGTTTATACTGATTTACAGTACCGGCGCGAGGTTATTTGGCGCCCTAGGCAACGGTTATTGATGCGCCCCCTTTTTAACAAATCGTGTTTTTATTTAAAAATAATGAAAAAAAAAAAACAATTCAGGATCAATCTATTTATTTATACATATTCATGTCCGCTCCCAACGTGGAGCATATGGCCTCCTAATGAAGGTATCTCAACTGAAGTTTTTCTACGTGAACGTTTTGTTACTCAGTCGCTAATCCTCTGTTTTTCGAATCATATATAATACGGTACATAATAACAACGAACAAATACAAACATTACAATTAAATAAAATTTAAATATTGTACATAAAAATAAGTTGAATACTCCATTTATCCGCCTCCTAATAGTTTGCGCCCTAGGCGGTTGCCTATTTCGCCTGTATGGTGGCGCCGGCCCTGCTGATTTACTAGTAACTAAAGAATTAAAGAAATGTTGATATTGTCTATGCCAGAAGAAGGAAATCTCTAATCTTTGCCACTTGTTACTATGTTTTCAATACTATTTCAGAGTACCCGGTTCTGAGAAAATCAGTTTTTGTTGTTTTGTTGATGAAAAAATACGATTAAACAAAGAAAATATTGCTAAATTTTACTTGATTTCATTATTGCATTTACAGAACATTCACAATATTGAGAAACTGATGGTATATGGAGGATTTTTTGTGACAACGGTTTTTCAATTGTTTTTATTTGCATGGTACGGACAAAAAATCTTAAACGAGGTAAATATAGTGGTCAATATTTAAATGTTTGTTAGTATTTTCTGAACAGTTCTTAATATTTGATATACAGTTTTATTATTAAATAGCCAGAATTTGTTTTTGTGATCTGTTTTTTTTAACCTTGAGTCCAGTTTCACGTTGACCAAAAAATCTAAATTAATTAGCCTTCTTATCACGGCTATTTCTTAAATTTAAGCGAAACATGTACTAATCTTAATATGCTTATAACGGCCAAGATTAATACTTGTACTGATCATATATTAGATTTATATAACCAATGATGATAAGTTATCAATCGCCCGCTGTTGTCTAGTCGGTTAAAGCTTGCTTTATCAATCCGGTTGGTTTGGGTTCGATGTCTTGTATGGTTAATGACAAATTTAGACTTTTCAGATGATTGTTTGCGATGTCGATTCAGCTCTAGTTGATTTCGAGTGACTTACATTTTTTTATCTCATTTATCTCGTATGATCTTTTAACTTCAACATATTTGGCACAATTGCATTAGCTGTAATTCCGATTTTAAAAAAAAATATACTTCGATTCTAATTTATATACATACCTGATTAATATTCATTGCGAGTTGATTATTTCTGGCCCTGGGTATTAGCATTCTTTGATAATCCAATCGTCGATTTGTATTGAAAGATAAAAGATGTTTGTTTGAACTGTTCCAAAAATCTTTTATTTGATCATGAAAATGGAGCGTCGTGAGAACGATTAGCTCTTATCTTGATAACTCACCTTTTTATCCTTAACTTGCTGAGAAAAACAACATTTTCCAAGATGCTCAACACAAAGCCCATGCTTACATTGGGAGCGAGTATCTATATAAAAAAAATGTTTAACACATAAAAAAGATTCATCAAGGTTCCACAGTAGTTTCTACCAAAAAATAAGATGGTGTTGTGATTTTATTATGGTATATAAAATGTTTTCAGGCGAATTCTATAGCCAATTCAGCGTATAGTTTTCCTTGGTACAAACACTCTCCAGAGATAAGAAAGTCTTTAATGGTGATCATACAAAGATGTCAAACACCAATTGGAGTAACTGCCGGCAGATTCTACTTTATATCTGTTCTATCATTTTCGAAAGTAAGTATTTTGTTTTTATGTCAAATGTGCCGAATCGGCAAACTACCTTTATTGCATTGTTTGTATTGCTGAGTAATAATTATTTTTATCAGTGAATTGAATCGCATAAGACAAATGCATGACATAAAAACGGACGCCAATATAACACAAATTTATAACATAAATTATAAAAGAAAAATTGACACTAATAAGTAATATTCAAAAAATTACCCCATTTGTACCAATTCCACGTGTAATTAGAACAAATTTTTGTTTTATTTTTTTAAATATAATTCCTTTCCACCAAGTTTAGACAGCGAACACTTTAAAAGTGATTAATAAGTAATCTATTTAAGAATAAAATAAACTCTTAATCGGTAATCTTTTTGACGTCACTTCGAGTATTTTAATAGTCATATGTATAATATCAAAGTTCCATGTAATGACTAAAATAAAATAGACTTATAAATTAAATAAAAATAAAACATCAATGATATCGACTGTGGAAACGAAAAAGGACGTAACCCACAGTTTTTTCAAAACAGGTTTTTTTCGATAATCACAATGTATCAAACTTGATACACGTTCTGTCAAAAGGATGCAATCTGCAAATGCCAAATTAGTATCTAAATTTCGCTTTCAAATTTGATAAAGATGACCTTGTAAAATATTAAAACCAAGAAAAAAGACTGAAAAAATGGTTTTTCCTAGACAATTTCTTAGTTTAATATTAGATTATGTCAATTAAACACCACTTTAGAAGTCTCCGTGCACTTAAAGGTTGTGTATAATTCATAATTTGCATATGGCCCAAAATCATCAAAATATGTTTTTTTGCGCCTCCTGTATAATTTGATACGTGTGGGTTAAGTCCTTTTTCCTTTCCAAATTCGATATAATAGTTGGTCAACCCTAAAACTATCTATAGCACAACAATTTGTCAGCTGTGACTTTGTTTTAAAGAATTGTCAAAGCAAATGTTCACAGAGAAATATTTGGTGAGACAGGTTATTACGGTTTAGCACATAGGTTCCCAACCTTTTTCGGGTGGCAACCCCTTTTTATAAAAGCCACGTGACTAGGGGACCCCCGAGGAATTTGAAATCCTTGACTTGCTATAATTTTCCCCGGATTGTCTCCGAAACTCCTTTTGTTGTTCAAATCCAAAATCAAAAAAAGTTGGCGACCTCCCAGAAAACCCTTTGCGACCCCAGGTTAGGAACCCGTGGCTTAGCAGAAAACCATTGAACATAATAGAAGATTGTTAGTATACAATATGTATTGATATATTTTATAAAACTGTCAAGGTTATAAATCGAATCATATAATATGATTATAATAACTCCAACGCGATTGAATTTTAACATGATTTATCGCCTATTTTAAGAAGCACCATGCGATTCTGATGATTTTTAAAAAGTAGAAGCACGGTTCCCAATAATTCTAACACAAGTGGAGTAACAAAGTTGTCAAATTTAATTTTATATTAAAAATGAACACTAACAAAGTTTCCACTGAATCCATTAAAATATTATTGCATTTAACTTTATAGCAAATAAAATACACTAGCTGTAAGCCCGTTGCCCAGCAACGTGAGATTTTTGTTGCAAAGTATTTAATTTAATTTAATTTTATATTATTTTATGTTATTTTATTTTATTTTATTTTATTTTATTTTATTTTATTTTATTTTATTTTATTTTATTTTATTTTATTTTATTTTATTTTATTTTATTTCATTTCATTTTATTTTATTTTATTTTATTTTATTTTATTTTATTTTATTTTATTTTATTTTATTTTATTTTATTTTATTTTATTTTATTTTATTTTATTTTATTTTATTTTATTTTATTTTATTTTATTTTATTTTATTTTATTTTATTTTTTTTTATTTAATTTTATTTAATTTTATTTAATTTTATTTTAATTTATTTTATTTTATTTTATTGTATTTTATTTTTATTTATTTTATTTTTATTAGAAATTTCGTAAATTATTTAATTTTTGGAATAATGTTTAAGTTTGCTAACAACCATTTTTCGTAGTAGCCGAAATTTCGTTTATATTTAATTTTTGGAATAATGTTCAAGTTTGCTAACAACCATTTTTTGTAGGAGCAGAAATTTCGTAAATTATTTAATATTTAGAATAATGTTCAAGTTTGCTTACAACCATTTTTCGTAGTAGCAGAAATTTCGTAAATTATTTAATTTTTGAAATAATGTTTAAGTTTGCTAACAACCATTTTTCGTAGGAGCAGAAATTTCGTAAATTATTTAATATTTGGAATAATGTTCAAGTTTGCTAACAACCATTTTTCGTAGGAGCAGAAATTTCGTAAATTATTTAATATTTGGAATAATGTTCAAGTTTGCTAACAACCATTTTTCGTAGGAGCAGAAATTTCGTAAATTATTTAATATTTGGAATAATGTTCAAGTTTGCTAACAACCATTTTTCGTGGGAGCAGAAATTTTGTAAATTATTTAATATTTGGAATAATGTTCAAGTTTGCTAACAACCATTTTTCGTAGGAGCAGAAATTTCGTAAATTATTTAATATTTAGAATAATGTTCAAGTTTGCTAACAACCATTTTTCGTAGTAGCAGAAATTTCGTAAATTATTTAATTTTTGAAATAATGTTTAAGTTTGCTAACAACCATTTTTCGTAGTAGCCGAAATGTCTTAAATTATTTAATTTTTGAAATAATGTTCAAGTTTGCTAACAACCATTTTTCGTAGTAGCAGAAATTTCGTAAATTATTTAATTTTTGAAATAATGTTTAAGTTTGCTAACAACCATTTTTCGTAGGAGCAGAAATTTCGTAAATTATTTAATATTTGGAATAATGTTCAAGTTTGCTAACAACCATTTTTCGTAGGAGCAGAAATTTCGTAAATTATTTAATATTTGGAATAATGTTCAAGTTTGCTAACAACCATTTTTCGTAGGAGCAGAAATTTCGTAAATTATTTAATATTTGGAATAATGTTCAAGTTTGCTAACAACCATTTTTCGTAGGAGCAGAAATTTTGTAAATTATTTAATATTTGGAATAATGTTCAAGTTTGCTAACAACCATTTTTCGTAGGAGCAGAAATTTCGTAAATGATTTAATATTTGGAATAATGTTCAAGTTTGCTAACAACCATTTTTCGTAGGAGCAGAAATTTCGTAAATTATTTAATATTTGGAATAATGTCCAAGTTTGCTAACAATCATTTTTCGTAGTAGCAGAAATTTCGTAAATTATTTAATATTTGGAATAATGTTCAAGTTTGCTAACAATCATTTTTCGTAGTAGCAGAAATATCGTAAATTATTATATTTTGGAATAATGTTTAAGTTTGCTAACAACCATTTTTCGTGGTAGCAGAAATTTCGTAAATTATTATATCTTGGAATAATGTTTAAGTTTGCTAACAACCATTTTTCTTTTTTCGAATGCTTAATATATATAATCTAATTTTGTCGCACCTGAAAGTTTGCCCTTTACCTCAGCGGTAAGACGTTCCGTTCATATTGCAAAGTTCCACGTTTCGAATCCGACCCGCGGCAGAAATAAAATGTGAAATAAAGTTTAGCGTTTTTTCACATTTAAAACTATGTGCTTCTTCAGCGTAATGAAAAAATACTTCTAGTATGAATAAAAAAAATGTCGACAGTCGGGCTGGGGATGAGGAGGGGGAGGGGAAATCGGTGACAATCATATAGAAGATGGATGACACTGAACAAAATCTGTCAAATCAGCTTCTAGCCCTATAATTATAGCTTCAAAAAATCGAATCAGTTCATTTGATTATTTAAAAAACTTCGTAGCCATGCAAATTTTGAAATAAAGTTCTCTCAATATTAATTACGATGCTTTAGTTCTAAGCCAGGAAATTTGAATTTTGAATATAAAAAGACGTCCATTCCAATTGGCCGAAAAATGTGATGTTCAAAATATGTTCAAAATAAATCGCTATCATTGGGCGAAGTGGACATCAGTACGCACACATTTGTGAAAAGTAAAAAGTAAAAAGTGAAAAGTGAAAACTTATTTTATCGGCTATTAATATATAGACTAGCTGTAAGCCCGTTGCCCAGCAACGTGAGATTTTTGTTGCAAAGTATTTAATTTAATTTAATTTTATATTATTTTATGTTACTTTATTTTATTTTATTTTATTTTATTTTATTTTATTTTATTTTATTTTATTTTATTTTATTTTATTTTATTTTATTTTATTTTATTTTATTTTATTTAATTTAATTTTATTTAATTTTATTTAATTTTATTTAATTTTATTTAATTTAATTTAATTTAATTTTAATTTATTTTATTTTATTTTATTGTATTTTATTTTTATTTATTTTATTTTTATTAGAAATTTCGTAAATTATTTAATTTTTGGAATAATGTTTAAGTTTGCTAACAACCATTTTTCGTAGTAGCCGAAATTTCGTTTATATTTAATTTTTGGAATAATGTTCAAGTTTGCTAACAATCATTTTTCGTAGTAGCAGAAATATCGTAAATTATTATATTTTGGAATAATGTTTAAGTTTGCTAACAACCATTTTTCGTAGTAGCAGAAATTTCGTAAATTATTTAATTTTTGAAATAATGTTTAAGTTTGCTAACAACCATTTTTCGTAGTAGCCGAAATGTCTTAAATTATTTAATTTTTGAAATAATGTTCAAGTTTGCTAACAACCATTTTTCGTAGTAGCAGAAATTTCGTAAATTATTTAATTTTTGAAATAATGTTTAAGTTTGCTAACAATCATTTTTCGTAGTAGCAGAAATATCGTAAATTATTATATTTTGGAATAATGTTTAAGTTTGCTAACAACCATTTTTCGTAGTAGCAGAAATTTCGTAAATTATTAAATCTTTGGAATAATGTTGAAGTTTGCTAACAACCATTTTTCGTAGGAGCAGAAATTTCGTAAATGATTTAATATTTGGAATAATGTTCAAGTTTGCTAACAACCATTTTTCGTAGGAGCAGAAATTTCGTAAATTATTTAATTTTTGAAATAATGTTCAAGTTTGCTAACAACCATTTTTCGTAGGAGCAGAAATTTCGTAAATTATTTAATATTTGGAATAATGTCCAAGTTTGCTAACAATCATTTTTCGTAGTAGCAGAAATTTCGTAAATTATTTAATATTTGGAATAATGTTCAAGTTTGCTAACAATCATTTTTCGTAGTAGCAGAAATATCGTAAATTATTATATTTTGGAATAATGTTTAAGTTTGCTAACAACCATTTTTCGTAGTAGCAGAAATTTCGTAAATTATTAAATCTTTGGAATAATGTTGAAGTTTGCTAACAACCATTTTTCGTGGTAGCAGAAATTTCGTAAATTATTATATCTTGGAATAATGTCTAAGTTTGCTAACAACCATTTTTCGTAAATTATTAAATCTTTGGAATAATGTTCAAGTTTGCTAACAATCATTTTTCGTAGTACCATAAATCGACCTCGGCGCATATATCGACAGCCCTGCAAAGGTTTCAAGTGTGCAAACAAATATATTCCGTAGAAAAAGAAAAATATCTTGGAATCATTTTTTTTGAATTGGCCACACTAAGTATTTGACATATTCTATTTTTGAATTCTCAATACAAACAAACAATCAAAGTCAAGTTTGAAATAGTTCTTTTTTCGAATGCTTAATATATATAATCTAATTTTGTCGCACCTGAAAGTTTGCCCTTTACCTCAGCGGTAAGACGTTCCGTTCATATTGCAAAGTTCCACGTTTCGAATCCGACCCGCGGCAGAAATAAAATGTGAAATAAAGTTTAGCGTTTTTTCACATTTAAAACTATGTGCTTCTTCAGCGTAATGAAAAAATACTTCTAGTATGAATAAAAAAAATGTCGACAGTCGGGCTGGGGATGAGGAGGGGGAGGGGAAATCGGTGACAATCATATAGAAGATGGATGACACTGAACAAAATCTGTCCCAGGAAATTTGAATTTTGAATATAAAAAGACGTCCATTCCAATTGGCCGAAAAATGTGATGTTCAAAATATGTTCAAAATAAATCGCTATCATTGGGCGAAGTGGACATCAGTACGCACACATTTGTGAAAAGTAAAAAGTGAAAAGTAAAAAGTGAAAAGTGAAAACTTATTTTATCGGCTATTAATATATAGATTTATAGTATTTAAAATATACTAGCTGTAAGCCCGTTGCCCAGCAACGTGAGATATTTGTTGCATTATAATAATAATATTTAAGAATAATGTTTAAGTTTGCTAACAACCATTTTTCGTAGTTGCAGAAATTTCGTAAATTATTATATTTTGGAATAATGTTTAAGTTTGCTAACAACCATTTTTCGTAGTAGCAGAAATTTCGTAAATTATTATATTTTGGAATAATGTTTAAGTTTGCTAACAATCATTTTTCGTAGTAGCAGAAATTTCATAAATTATTTAATTTTTGGAATAATGTTTAAGTTTGCTAACAACCATTTTTCGTAGTTGCAGAAATTTCGTAAATTATTATATTTTGGAATAATGTTTAAGTTTGCTAACAACCATTTTTCGTAGTAGCAGAAATTTCGTAAAATATTAAATCTTTGGAATAATGTTCAAGTTTGCTAACAATCATTTTTCGTAGTAGCAGAAATTTCATAAATTATTTAATTTTTGGAATAATGTTTAAGTTTGCTAACAACCATTTTTCGTAGTAGCAGAAATTTCGTAAATTATTGAATTTTTGGAATAATGTTCAAGTTTGCTAACAACCATTTTTGGTAGGAGCAGAAATTTCGTAAATTATTTAATATTTGGAATAATGTTCAAGTTTGCTAACAACCATTTTTTGTAGTATATATATATTATTCAACTAATTTTCAAATACTCAAACAAATACATTTCGTAGAAGAAGAAAAAGACTTGAGGACATCAGTACGCACACATTTGTGAAAAGTGAAAAGCGAGTGATTATTTCATCGACTATTAATATATAGGCTTAGTATGAATAAAAAAGTGGAGACTGGAAGGTGTGAAATCTGGTCGGACAGACATACTGACATTATCGGCTATTAATATATAGATTTTCACTCAAAACAACCGTGATATCCATTACCATAACAACGAAATGTGATGTTTTTTAAATTTAATCATATTATTATTACAACATCAATTGCAATCTTTATTTCAACATTGATCAATTTAAATAATGCAATTCATCACCTTTTTATGGTGCTAGGAAGGGGGGGGGGGGCTCTGGGAATATTCAGTGACTACACGATATGGAATCTTTGATATGGCTAATCTTATTTTTTTTGAGTGGCGTTGTGATAAAAATGAATGTCAAATAAAATTTATTTCACAATCATTAAATAAATTAACTTTTTATGGTAGTATATAATTATCACAGGAAATGCATTGTGTATATTTTACTTTCACTGTAATAAATATAAATCAAATAGAACGTCATTTACTCCGTGACGTGTAATTAAACATGTTTTGTAAATCAATAATACAGTATTATTTTAAGTACTGACATAGTTACGTATTAAATATTTTTTACTACTTTTCGAGCAGAACTGCTTAGGGCAAGGGTGTCCAAACTTTTTTGCCCTGGGATCGACTTTTCAATTTTAAGTTTTCTCGAGATCGACTTCTAACATGATTATTATGAGAAATTTTATTTAGTAGGGTTTTTTCCCTTCTTCAAACATAGAAATGTTTATTTTAAATGCGAAATACATTTAATTAGATAGATATGGTATATAAAAAAATTCAATTTTATAATTTTTTATATAAAATATTATTATATTTTTTCGAAATTCGAAGCTGTCGGGATCGACCAAATTTTGCTTTAGGATCGACCAGTCGATCGCGAACTTCCGGTTAGACACCCATGGCTCAAGGTATCCAATCCCGTTGCCCTTTTGTGATCCCGGGATTGGGCACTGAACATGAAATCGTGTATAATTTGAGAAAAGTTTTGGTGTCAGAATTTTTCAATATTTCATTTCCAATTTCAAAAACCCTCCTGGGTTCCTCTTCCAAGAGTTTGAAAATCTCAAAACCCAAAAATCTACCGATTTTTCTCAAAATACCAGCGTGGCTCGTTTTTTAGCTATTCCAGATCAAAATCCTATAAATTTTCGGGATTTGCTAAAAATTTCTCAATTCCGAAATCCCGGGATTGCAACCATGCCAACCCCGGGATTTCGGGATCACAGAATTGGACGGGATCCCGGGATTGGAAAATCTAGAACTGCTCCAAAATTTTTGACATGAAACCATGAAATAAATACTAAAATGTATTATATACATATCTACCAAACTTAACAATGAAATACAAAATCAAAGTTTTGTTTTGTTTTAAGGAATGATTTTGGATTATGTATGTGTACCCAGGCCCGGCTCGAATATTTCAGCGCCTGAGTGAGGCGCCTCGAAAACCTAAATATTAATGAGTGGGTAGTGCTAAAATCTTAGTGCGGCGCTTGTGCGCCCGTGTGCGCCGCACTCTTTGCAGTCGCCACGAGCCGGCCCTGTGTATACCATATGTCTAAATCACCCTTAGCAACATTTAAACGTCTCTATGAATCGCTCTTCGTGAAAAACACATTCGTATTTAAGGCTGTAGCCCTTGGCAACGCACCGATTGGCGAGTGTTGTGTTTTTTTCTTCACATTTCTTCTAGAGTTATCAATACATGATTCGATTTGTAATTCTTTGCCACATCTAAATCAACCGCAGATCGTATTTAATAAATGAATTTGATTACAAGTCTCCTACAAACACTGAATACTCTTAAACTCACTTTTCACCCATTGTTTGGTCATTCTAATAATTCAATAAGTGCATTTCTTTTTCAACTAATCAATGTTTTATATACCCATAAATTAACAAACGTATTATAAATGACATTATTTATTTTTACCCCAAACAATTCATTTGGTTAACAGTGAATGTTTGTTTTTGATTTATGAAATAAATACAGATTTTCTCTCATTGTCTTCAGGTTCTCAGCACTACATTTTCATATTTTACTGTTCTGCAGACAATGCAAGAAAAGATGCAGTAAAAAAATTTACACTTGAAATGTCTCAATCGATGATCCTCAATTGACTGCTTGAACTGGCTTACTTCAATTGTATACCTTTTTTATATATCTGTGTCCGCTCCCAATGTGGAGCATATGGCCTCCTAATGGATGTATCTCAACATAAGTGTTTTCTACGAGAACTGTTTGTTACTCAGTCGCTCAACCTCACTTTTTTTTCAAAGTGATTAATAGGAAAAGAAGGATACGGCTAGAACTGGACTAGTGGTTGACTAATCGCTATTGCTACACCCAGTGATTAAAGGATCAGAAGGATGGGAGGAGAGAAAATAATGTGAATTGACATCACAAACACCCAGCCTTCGATCCCAACATTGAATTTAATAATTCTCAAATTCACTGTGATTTCATCGGGAATCGAGCCCAGACCTGCGTGAACGGTAGAGCAAGCTCTAACCAACTGGGCCATAGCAGGCGACATGTTGCATACCTTTCTAACATATTATTGTTATCAGATATGATAATCTCATTTACTCAAAGGTAAGGGAATAATTTAAGATTATGTGACAGTGATATATATTATTGAGAAAATCTGATATGATATGAATATTATGATACTATTTTATTGATTATTTAACTTTTAAATGCATATATTGACACCTCCTCATTTTTTCAACAGAGAATATATAATAGAATTGTCATGTAAAAACGCCTTGCATATTATAGATCAGATTTCTAACTAGTATTCATTAAGGAAACCACTTGCTCGTAATCGAGAATAAAGAAAAACATAATAATTTAATGATCATTAAACAGAACTAGCTGTAAGCCCGTTGACCTCAACGGGGGGGATTTTCGTTGCATTTTTAAGTAGTCAGAAAATTTAGCGGCGTGAAAAATAAATTTTAAATTGTAAATAATATAATTTTTAGAATAATTGAAATCTTTAAGTTTGCTAACAAACATATTTCGTAGAAGAAGAAATAGATCTTGGGACATATATCGACACCCCTGCTCTATTTTAATTGTAAAAAATATATTTTTTAGAATAATTGAAATGTTTATGTTTGCTAACAAATATATTTCGTAGAAGAAGAAATAGATCTCGAGACATATATCGACACCCCTGCACTATTTAATTGGAAATAATATAATTTTTAGAATAATTGAAATATTTAAGTTTGCTAACAAATATATTTCGTAGAAGAAGAAATAGATCACGGGACATATATCGACACCCCTGCACTATTTAATTGGAAATAATATATTTTTTAGAATAATTGAATACTTAATTATCATCTTATTATTGTGTTATTACGACCTTATGTTGAAAATGGATTCGCCCTCTGAAACCCCTGAAAGATAAATAACATCTTTTGTTTTATTGTAGTTATGAATATTATTGTTTGTACTTAATTGAATAAAAATTGTAGTACAAATGTACTACACATGTTTACTGAGACCGAGCCTTTTATTGTTTATCTTTGATTTCTTATAAAAATAATTATGTAACCAGACTGTTAAGGCTACACCAAATCTGGAAGATCGGATTAGAGGGGGGGGGGGGGGGGGGTTCCTCCCCTAGCTCTATCCAAAGAGGCCCTGGCAATATCTTTCTTAGTTTGAAAATAAATAAATACATTTAAAGTTTTGTTTATTTTGGGGAACCTCCCAACCTCAAGCTGCTGGAACCAATCCCGCATATAGGCGTATACATACAGTAATTTAGATATTCTGATAAAAGTGATATAAAAAAATATAAAACCGAAATCCTCAAAACCTCGAAATAAAGTTGTCAAATACAAATATTTTTGGCGAGCGACGGTTTTCATCTATGAAATCAAAAGAAATACAATGAATATATTAAATATTTAAATACTAATTGGATCGCTAGCTATGAAAATTGTAAGCCCAATTTTTAGAAATTAGACAAATAGACCAATTTAAAAAAATAAGCTTAATTAATACAAAATTATCGAGAAACCGTACTACGTAATTAACTGACATTTAAAGTAAAAATGTTGAAATTAATAAAATTGACTTAGACTTCATTCAGCATCTGAGAAACTAACTAGTAACTATAAAAAAAATCTGGCTTGTACGAAAAAGCAAAAGAAAATGTTGACTAGAAGACATTCTGTTAAAATATTGCGCCCGCTGATATTTTTGTCAAAGTTAATCGGGATAGACGAATCCTTGCCAAACTGGCTACAAATTTTGTTGTGTTTTCTGCAGACAATCGTTTTTGCATCTAGGTCGGTTCCAGAAATAGTGTACACTATTCGAAAAGCTCCCGATATCACATCAAAGACTGATGCCATCACTCCAGGTTTGGGTACTATGCTTTTGAGCATACAGTATTTGTGCATTTTTTATCGGCGACGTGAATATGCCGAAATGCTGAGACTCCTCCAGAGCGAATGGGATGATAGTAAGTATTGAATGTACAAATAAACAAAATAAAAAAAGTTTTAAACTCTTTTCGCTATTTTAATGGAATTATGCATTTTTTGTAAAACATCGAAAACCGGATAAAACCGGTTTTTGAACAATATTGACATTCGAAAACAGGTTTTTATCAATGGTCGGTTTTGACGAAATTGAATTAGTCTTGGTTTTTACTGCCAACAACTGAACAACCATCCCTGAGAATATGGTAGTTTATATTGTTTATCTGTATAAACAATATAAACTACCCAAACTGGTTTCCCAAACTATGTTCCGCGGAACACTGGAGTTCCGCGAAGCCAGAGTAGGTGTTCCGAAAAAAAATGGAATGGTTTTATACGTTGCAACTAGGATATCCAATCCCGAAGCCTTTTTCCAATCCCGGGATTTCGGGATTGATTTATTTTGAATCCCGGGATTGAGATTTTCTCACCGAGGAATTTGAAATCCTGAATTTGCTATACTTTTTCCCGGAATCTCACGGAAACTCGTTTTTTTTTTCTTAGCTCACCGAAGAATTTGAAATCTTCGATTTGGTATACTTTTTCCAAGAATCTTACAAAAACTGTTTTTTTTTTGTTTTAGCTCACCGAGGAATTTGAAATCTCCAATTTGGTATAATTTTTCCCAGAATCTCACAAAAACTCGTTTTTTTTTTTAGCTCACCGAGGAATTTGAAATCTTCAATTTGCCAATTTCGTGTAAATTTCGAGAATTTGCTCAAAATTTCTCAATCCCGAAATCCCGGGATCGCGGCCATCTCAATCCCGGAATTTCGGGATCAGAAAATTGAACGGGATCCCGGATCCCGGGATTGGATGCCCTAGTTGCAACACAGTTTAAAAAAATTTAAAAAAAATCAGCTAAGTGTTCCGTTATATTTTTCGGACATGCAGTGTTCCATTCCAGAAAATGTTTGGGAAACCCTGGTTTATAAGACTGTTTTCAAATTACAATTCACACCACCAGAAAAGGTACAGCAAAGTCACCACATGTAGTTATAAATTCAGTGATATGAAATCCTCCGATTTAACACCGCATTTTTCAGATGTCACTAATAACATATTCCCTAAGAAGCCCCTGATTGTGGCTGAACAAAAATGCTGGACGATCTCAATTGCCTACCTAATATTCTCAACTATGGGAATTTTCGGCTTAGCGGTCTCTCCGATGATAACTTTACTTCCCAAGATGATAGAGGGTCAATCATTAGATGAATTGCCACTCCCTATGAAAGTTGAGTAAGTATTCTAGTCAGGCTATTCTCATTCGCGTAGGGATCTAGATTCCAGACACTCTTATTTTGGGCGGTCTGAATTATTTGTATTTGCTTTTGACATTTGAGTTTTGAATATATATTGTGTGTATGTGATTGGACGTTGATTGTTAATATACTGTTGTATAAGAGCAATACATATGAAATGAATCTGGTTGAAGAGCTATTAAATATATGCATCTTTAATAGCGAAAGTTACTACTATATTTACTGGAACTTAAGTAAAATCATATCCAAAGATATTTAATGAACATTTTAAATGAAAAAGAGAGTGCATGGCATTTAAAATGAAGCCAATGCGTTGTGTACTTGACAAATTTTTAATGCTTAACTTGTCCTTGCGATGAATAATATTGATTATTTTTTCTCGAAAAATTTTGTGTGCGTTGGTGTAGTATTATCAATACTACATAATATGGTTTGATGAAAATGAGAATATAAAAATTCTAAAATTTACTTTATCTAATATTTGAGTGACTGAGCTTATCTCAGAATTTCAATAAACAGAGGTGTTACGAATAATTGTTTTAGTGTTTATTATTATAATAAGCGTTGACGATGGAATCTATTCAACTAATGTTTTTTATTTTATTTTCAGCGTTGTTTATGACACTTCATCAGCTATATCATTTTCTTTAACATATATTTATTTAGTCTTATGTATCATACAGATTTCGTTTGCAAAAAGCGCTATAGATATGTGGTTCGTTACAATGGCGATACATGTGTCGGCACATTTCAAGACATTAAACGAAGAAATTCGCCGGACAGCTTGCAAGAAGATGTACCAACAGATAAAGAGATATTACTATTATGACAGATATTGCGGTCGAAAGAGATATATCTCAGAAAAATTAGCCACTGTCGTGTTGAAAAAATGCGTCAAAAGGCACAACGTTTTAATCAGTTACGTCAAAAAAATGGAAACCATCTTTAGCTGCCAGGCCTTGATTCAGTTCGGATCAAGTGCTTTAGTAATTTGCTTTTTGTTTTATCAGATTACTTTGGTAAGTATGGTTTTAATGATTTTGATAGTTATATTAAATAATAGCTTTATTACTTTGAATTCTTTGGTATTGATCGATCTAAGAGTATTAAAATATTTTAATACGATTGGAGTCCAAATTTTTGGATGACATATTACAATCTCGTGACTTCGGGACGGTAAAAGATGGAGGGGTTCAGGTATCCTTAATCATATGTCAAATATATTTGATAATTTACTCCATGGATATTGAAATAATTGTAGAGGTTGCGTAACCAGGGAAATGTTTTCTATTATACATACCGCGTATGGTGTTTATTTTTTTACATATTACTATAAAATGAAATAATTAATATAATTCATTATTATTTTATAGTATACAGTTTTAAGCATTATAATTTTTGTGTTTCAACTTTATAATTTTTAGCTGCAGAGAAAAAATGATTTTATGAAGCTTGTGCCTCTCAGTGGATTTTTATTGGGAGTTGTAGGACAACTATTTATGTTTGCTTGGGCAGGGCAGATCATTCTGAACGAGGTAATTTGAGTAAAGGCGTCACGCAAAGCGTGCAAATCAAACATGTGCTCCGCAAAAGCAATTTTCCTGAGTTGTCAAAAACTAGAGCTTGCGGGGATGGCTCGAGGATTCTGCGCCTCAGCTGGAGGCGCCTCGAAAAACTAGATCTAAATGGGGGGACAGAGCTAAAATCTTAATGCAAAAATGAAAAAAACGAGGGCAGTTACAGATGGTTGATGACGAGTTACGTGTTTGTTTATCTATTTTAGAGCCGCGTTTTGATAGATTTCTTTTCTAAAAATCAATTGCATCGTTCTCACTAATACAATTGTTACCACTTTCGTACATACACTCAATCCTTTTTTTACGCGATACAAAGTGGTGCATAAAAAAACTTCACTTTTATATCATTTGATAAATCGGTTCAAAAGTTCAAAATACCGCGTAAAAAAGTATCAAAAATGTATGAAAAAACAAAAATTGTTCTTCAAATTCGCGCATTTTTTTACATGTGAAATTTAATTTCTTTATCGATTATATTATATATTTATTAGATATTATATTATGAAAATACAATGAGAAACTTATGTATACATGCATAATTGTAATAACTTATGGGATTTATTCGCTGCTGTCACTGTCGGTTGCGAAATATAATCGTTCGCGATCGTTTTGAATTGTGTTTGAATCTGAATTTTGCTCGGACTGATTTGATGAAATGTTATTTTTCCTAGATTCTTGATCTGGTCAATTATTATTACATTGGATTTGTTTTGTTGATCCGACGAACAGTTGAAACTGTTTTTTGAAATACGTAAGTGTAAAAAATATACTTTTAAATGCAGGTGTTTATTTGATACGTACCTAAAACATCACCATATATGTAAATGTTTATTAATTAAAAAAATATATTCCATTTCCATCGTTGGTTCGTATTTATTATTTTGTATTTAAAATATTTGGACGTTTGTGCATTTATTTGACATAATAACACTCTTGGTGGTAAAATTTATGACTGGGAAACGTGTTATTCAACGAATTTAATAAATGCATTGTATTTTAACAAGTTTAGATGTAGAATTACATCACATAATTTTGCGCAAGCCCACCACTTCTTTAAACGCAAGGTCACCATTTCTTCTGTAATTTTTTCTTCGAAAAATTGCGAAAAACGAGTAAATCGCGTAAAAAAAGTAATGGTGCCGTTCAAAAAAATCGCATAAAAAAGTACTGGGTGTAAATGTTCATAAAATATTAAACTATTTAAAAAATGTTACCCACACTATGATTTTATATATTCATATTAATGAGGTACATTTCGTTTTTTAATGCATTTATTGGTGTGCCGCGGACTAAATCCTATTTACCAGTGTGCCGTGAAGTATAAAAGTTTGGGAGACCTTGATTTAGATGATTGATTGAGCTTAGACTTTCTGGTTTTTTCAATTAGTATGCTTGCATTTGTTTCAGGCAAGTGAGTTTTTGGTTTTTGATCATACAGAAAATTATAATCCCGAGGTACATCCTCCTTTGGGAAAATATACTACCTTAAGGACAACTGGCTTACAGCTAGTATAAAATATAAATACGATAACAGGAGTTGTTTGGTGATTTTTTGTAGTATTTTGTTATTGGAAATTAATTTGTCAACATGTCTTATTGGTTTCAGTCAGCAGACATAGCGGATGCCGCGTATAGTTGTCCTTGGTATTTGTATAGTTCCAGCTTTAAAAGAGCACTGGTGCTGATAATTCAACGAGCGCAAAAGCCACTAGGAATCACCGCATCTAAGTTTTATATAATATCGATCGAAGATTTTTCAAAAGTAATGTTTTGTTTTATGTATTAAATTATTGTAGTCCTTGTCGAATATTGATTGATCGATACACAATTCATAAATGAAAACATTTATTAATCTTTTTTACAAATCGAGATATTATACACAGTTAATTCTCGATTATTCGGCATATGGTGGGAATGGATCGCACGGATAATCCTAAAACTATTAATTTTATATATTATTTTTTAAAAACTTTCATATATAATGCGTGTCATAAATTTCTCCATGCTTAATATTTATTATTTTCTAAGAATGTTTGTGACTGTGGTTTGATCAATTGAGTCCTTTAACGATTTATTAGGATCAGTTAGAATTTCCCGTAAGTCTCATTTGAGCCAACTGAGTACGCGTCCGAGAAACAATTTGACCTAGTAAACAAGCATCTACACCAAGTTACAACACGAACAGCCGTCGTATAGTGAATTTTAGTTTAGGAATATGCGAATTGAATTATTCCTACGATGGTAAAGCTACTTGACCGAGTAGGTATCTACAACAGTGGCTCTTCGCCTTATCGAAGTCACGGTTCACTTTTTCAACATTTGTTTTTGCTTTATGATAAATCGACTTTCGTGCGATTATATACTTTTGCTTGTATAAATCTAAAGTTATTTAATGTCTATGTAATAATTTTACCCGAACAGTAATAATATTCATAGATGTTTAATCAATTAATGCTAAGTGTAAATCGTGTGTATTTTTTAAAAATCAATATTGATTTCATGCACGGATAATCGATAATTAACTGTACATCCGTTTTAATAAGGAAAACAAGGCAACTGTATGCTCTCACTTTACCCAAACGCGCCAGTCAGGTCTTGTTAATGGCAGAAAGAGTAAACAGTGATTACAAAAGACTACGTGTTAAAAAGCAATTTTTAAACAATATAATTAGCATTATATGAAACAGAATGTTAATGACGCCTTAACCGTTAAATTAACATGCATCTATACATATTTCCTTTTTCCCCTTTCCGATCCTGCAATAACCGGGCGCAGCGAGAGCGATTAGTTAACTACTGGCACTGTCCTAGCCGTATCCTTATATCCATACTAATCTCTATGAAAAAACAAAATTAAGCGACGGAAAAACAAACAATTCTCGTATAGAAACTTCTGTTGAGATACGTCCATTAGAAGGCTATATGCTTCACATTAGAAGCGGACATGGATCAAAAAAAATATTACGCAGAATACAATTTTGCTATCGATATAACGTCATAGCGTACTTATAATTAATTTGATGTTAGAACTAGTTTTGTCGGTCAATTGTGTCGAAATATTTTTTTAATTATTCGAACAAAACTATATATTATATGTTTTGTCAATATTAATCTACTATGTACATTTTTCAGATTATAAGTGCTGCAGTGTCATACTTTACTCTTCTGCAAAGCATTGATTGAAAAAGCTAATCTTGCAGCTATCTATGTATATGGTGGGTGAAGCGATTGAACTAGTTATAAATATATTGAAGTCCTTTAAAAAACATAGTACACAGTGAATGAAATACAGCAGTAAGCCAAAAGTTGAAGGCTTTATTCATGATGTGAATATCACATAATGTAACCATGTTGTAAGCAATAGAAAAAGAATTAATTGATATGTTTGAAATAGATTTCCGCAAAAATATTAAGTGTATTTTTTTTTACATCACTAAGATTACATTTCGTATAGGAAGGTATTTAATACATGTCTTCAACCATGATTCATTTTGTCATACCAGCTGTGATAAGGTAAAAAGAATCAACCCTCAATTTTTTAAAAGGATATTTCGGTAAATTTCTTAAGCACAATGTTTACAAGTAAATACACCATCTGTCAAAAGGACTCGAGCCATAAATGCCGGATATGTTTCTAAATTTAGCTTTTAAGTTTTTAGCAACCACGAAAAAGGTTTCTTCATGAAGGTTTTTCTTAAACAATTTATTAAATTTAAATAATATTGAGTTAATAAAACACCAGTTTATAAGTCGTTGTGCACTTCAAGGTTGTGTTTATCAGGGCTGTGGAGTCGGGTTTTTTGTCCGGAGTCAGAATCGGAAAAATCTTACGACTGCGACCTATTTAAAAAAATAATATATAATGATGTATATTCAAACCACTTATCGGGTGCTATGGCGCAGCGGTTAGCGTTGTGGGCTACCGTGTCGGATCGCACAACTTATGTCAGAGGTTCGAGAAGTGTTACTCAAGTCGGTATGGCCTCTGGTCGGACCTACGGGTCACGCCGACTTGGTTAAGGATATGGCGAGCTATTTGGCCTTCAGCAAATTTGCGGCATAATACGACGAGCGAACGGGTCTTTGCAGTTAAGGAGCTCAGCATGTTATAATCATGGACAGGAACTTTCGCACACTTAAGTGCAAGCCGCCGAGTCTTGGGTAACTGCTCTTTAGGCAATTCCAGCATACTATTGAATAAACGCTTTACGTTGATATGTCACGGGAAGCGACTGTTTAAGTCTGTGACAGTATGGCTGTGGCGGGTGATGGTGGCATGCATGGTCCTGTCCTAGCCTTTTCCTTCTACTCTCTTTGACCAAAGATAGTTTGAGCGACTGAGTAACAAACAGTCCTCGTAGAAAAAAATATGTTGAGATACCTTCATTAGGAGGCCAAAAAAAATCGAACTACAATAGTCGATAGTGTTGCCACTGCATGCTAGGCTGACTAAAAATGATCTGAAGGTATACACATATGTATATAAGTTGAAGCGAAATTTTCTTTGGAGTCGGAGTCGTCTTTTTTACAGTCCTGGTGTTTATTGAATAATTTGACTTTGTCCCAAAATCGTTAAAAAACGTGTTTCGACTTTCCTGTAAAATTTGTTCTGTGTGGCTTGATCCCTTTTACCTAAACACAATCGATATGAAAGCAGATGCTTAGTTTTATATAAATTTGCAATCTGAATACAAGGTAAACTTTTTTATTCTCAATTGAAAAATGGAAAGTAAGCTTTTCAACAATAATAATATCTGCAAGAGGTGTTTATAGTACTAATATTATACTAAAGTGGGGCAGTGGCGTAGGAAGGGGTTCTGCCGCCCGGGGCGATCCTTGAATTTGCCGCCCCCAATATTTTCTCTAATTTTGTTTTCAAATCACTTCTACTATTTATTAGAATGAACTAGAAATTTTCTAGGGTACTCAACGTTGTACCCACCACCACCCATTACGGCTTCACACTCTTCTTATAGGGTGTATTCCGTAGCGTAACAACGTTAGTCGTGTTCAAAATTTTGCCATAAATGTCCCGAGAAGAAATTCTTCAAGACTTGGTTGCATGCACTACAGTGTGCAGAAATTAAAAGTTAATTAATAATTAAGTGCAGTTGAAAATGAGATTTCATCTATTTTCATTACAATGAACTAGGATTTTTTACCACAGGTGGCTTAATTTTGTTTACGTATAAATATAATTTATCGAAAAATTTTGTACTTATTTTTGAAAATGCCGCCCCCAAAAATGTGCCGCCCGGGGCGTTCCGCCCCCGCCGCAACCCCCCTTGCTAAGCTACTGAAGTGGGGTAATGGAATCGATAGACATTTATAATGATTAATAACTACAATGCGTGAGATTCATCACAATGGCTTGAAGAAATATAAAGCCTCCATAAATATGCGTTAATCTTGCACAAAATACAAATATTGTTATGCTTGTTGTATCAAGCGCTAGTGACCATGCGACTAGGGTATCCAATCCCGGAGTCTTTTTCCAATCCCGGGATATCGGGATTGATTAATTTTGAATCCCGAGATTGAGATTTTCTCACCGAGGAGTTTGAAATCCTCAATTCGCTATACTTTTTCCTTGGATTCTCACAGAAACTCGATTTTTTTTTTTAGCTCACCGAGTAATTTGAAATCCCCGATTTGGTACAATTTTTCCCAGAATCTCACGGAAACCCGTTTAAACGGCCATCGCGGCTTCAATCCCGTAATTTCGGGATCAGAAAATTGAACGGGATCCTGGGATTACGGGATCCTGGGATTACGGGATCCCGGATTCCAGAATTGGATGCCCTACACGCGACCTACGTGCAGGGCTGGCTCGAGGATTCATGCGCCTGTGTGTGAGGCGCCTCGAAAAACGGTAATTAAATGACTGAATAGTGGCTAAAATCTCAGTCCAGCGCCTGTGCGCTTATGTACGCCGCACGTGCGCCTGTGTGCTCCGCATACTTTGCACACGTCACGAGTCGGCCCTGAATACGTATGTATAAAACATGTAAACCGGTGATCGCTCGGCATCCAAGTGGTTATGCTTAATACGTATGACACCGGCTAATACGAATGTTTCGTTCTTTCATTCATATATTTCAGTCCTGTGGTGGTGATATTATCGTTGAAAATAGGCATTTATCTTTAAACATGTGATCCTTGTCAAAAACTAGTTTGGAGCTCCTGATTTCACATGGAAGAGTACCACTCACGTTCTTCTCACTTGTTCAAATAACGCTGCACCGTCGATATTGGGCATAATTTAACATATTTGATATAAAAATAGTGTTCTTTGTAAAAAAAAATACTAGCTGTAAGCCCGTTGCCCTCAACGGGGGGGGGGGGGAATTTTTGTTGCATTTTTAAATAGTCGGAAAATTTACTGGCGTGAAAAATCAATTACAAACCTATTTGTTGAATAAACATAATTAATTTTTTAAATGGATTTTTTAAGAATACACCCAGTTATATAAAAGAAATAAAATACACCGGGAACTAAACTGTAAATAATCAAAATTTACGTCGAAGTCAAATTGAATAAAAGATAAACTTACTGCTCAAAAGGTTAAAAAAGAATTCGTTGCATAGTAAAAAAAATGTTATTATTTTAATTGTAGTTTTAGTAAAAATAAAAAAAAATATGTGTCAATAAACTTTTGAGAGATCAGGGGTGTCGAGTCCCGAAATGTTGGGAAACCATATTGCGAAAGTAATATAAAAATAATATAAATTTATTTCACGACTAAATCTCCAAATGGAACCTGTTTTTTGGAATATATGTATACACCTATCCCTCGATTTACACGGTAGATAGGTTCCTGAGTTCCTGGTTCCGTCTTTCTTGACGTCATGGAAAAGGCGAATGTTGCGACCAAACAAAAAAACAATCAAACGTACAAACGTACCTTATCGACTATTGATATATAGATATAATATAATTTTTAGAATAATTCAAATGTTTAAGTATGCCAACAAATATATTTCGGAGAAGAAGAAGAAGATCTCAGGACATTATGAAGACGAACATATTTGTGATTGTGGTTTTTGATTTGCGATTTGTGATTTGTGATTATTGTATCTTCATAGTCGATAAAATAATCACAAATAATCACAAATGTGTCCGCACTGATGTCCAATTCGCCCAATGATAGCGGTTTATATTGAACAGCACATTTTAGACCAATGCTAACGTTTTATTTTGAATCGCATATTTCGTTCGTCCAATTGGAATGGACGTCTTTTTATATTCAAATTTCCTGGCTTAGAACTGAAGCATCGTAATAATATTGAGAGAACTTTATTTGAAAGTTTGCATCGCTACGAAGTTTTTTAAATAATCAAATGTACTGATTCGATTTTTTGAAGCTATAATTATAGGGCTGGGAGCTGATTTGACAGATTTTGTTGAGTGTCATTGATTCGATTATTGGAAGGTAAGGTTATATTTTGCATCCGGCCTTGAAAATCTTTTTAATTTCTTACATGCATTAGGAATATTCTAATGACAGTATGGATATTTTATAGAACTATATTTAGACTTTTATTTTAAAATCTTCTACTACGAAAAATAATTGTTAGCAAACTTAAACGTTATTCCAAAAATTCAATAATTTACGAAATTTTCGCTACTACGAAAAATTGTTGTTAGCAAACTTACACATTATTCCAAAAATTAAATAATTTACGTGGTCTATTTCTGCTACTACGAAAAGTGATTGTTAGCAAACTAAAACATTATTCCAAAACTTAAGTAAATTACAAGGTCTACTTCTGTTACTACGAAAAATAGTTAGCAAACTTAAACATTATTCCAAAAATTAAATAATTTACAATTTAAATATGCTGTCGATATATGCCCCGAGATATATTTATTTTATCAGAATTTCTGGCTTATTCAATAAATAGGTTTGTAATTTGTTTTTCACGCCAGTAAATTTTCTGACTACTTAAAAATGCAACAAAAATCTCCCCGATGAGGTCAACGGGCTGACAGCTAGTTAATATATAAATAGACCAATTCAAAAAAATATGCTGAATTAATAAAAAAACCGTTCTACGTAATTAACTAACTTTTAAAGTAAAAATATCAATATGAAGAAAAATGATTTAGACTTCTTTAAGCATCTGAGAAAATTGCTGATACAGTGTACTCTCGATTATCCGTGTATGGATTATCCGGATTGCGGATTATCCGTACCTGGAAATAAATATTTTTTAATTCAAATTTAATTTGATCGATTTTTTTCTATTACGATTATAGGACGCATTAATGAATTGTGATCTTGAATATGCGCGTTATTTGAAAAAAAGGATGAATTTAGCGATGTGTTTGTGTTTACATAACTAACACTGGTTTTTTTTACCACTTTTATCTTTTGAATGTATCGCATACTGGCGATAAACCATTTCATTGTGACCGATGTGATTACAAATCTGCATGGATGTCTTGTTTGACATCCCATAATTTATCGCACACTGGCAACAAACCATTCGAATGTGATCAATGTGATTATAAATATCCATGGGCGTCAGCTTTAACACTCTCAATGCGGACTTTGATGGCCTATGCAGTATAGCATGCTGATTTTACAATATTATTCTTATTTGCGATTTTTTGAAATGCGTCTCTGTATAGTGTCTAGACATTTTATGTTTTGTACTTAAACGGCCGCATAAAGAAGCATTGACACTGGATTTGTTTCGAAGATTTTTGTAAATAAATTAATTGCATGTTCACTTGTGATTTATATTTATATAATACTAGCGAGTACCCGGCATGCGCTGCAATGCCACTAAAAGAAAGAAAGTGTTTGTGTTTTTATTCTGTGTATTGAATTGCTTTTGGAAACACAATATTTTTTGTTTTTTCGTGTGGTGCATATGCGAATAAATCAAAAGGTTTTCCAACTCGTGAGCAGGCCACGTACAGCTAAAATTTAGTCCACACACTTGTGGCGATTTTTCCAGTGCTTTATTGATGGTCATTGCAAATGCTAGTCGCACCGGAAACTGCAAAAATTTTAATTCGAATGGCATATCTGTCGGAATTATTGGGATGCGTGGCAACAGTACATCGTCTCCTTTAAATTTTTCATTTAAAATTGTAGCTTAGGTGATATTGTTCTTTATCTTTTTCACTGAAAGCCTGGTACCGTTGCAAAGTCGTGGTGGATTTATATTTCGGAGAAGAATGATAGGTACGCCAATTTTCAGTGTTAAAACGTGCAGTGGCATGCCTTACAAATCAAGTCAGTTTAAGAATTCAGTTGGATAATTGGCAGCTTCGTCTTGATTCATTTATAATATCGATGGACTTATACGTTGTCTCTTCGCCTGGTATTTCGTTTTGAATCTTGAAGTTGGTGGCATTAACATCGTTGTTTTTGACTGCTAATATAACACGTTCACTGAGCCACTGATGATTTTTGTAACGCTGTGCTATATTTCGGAAAACTTTGTGAATCAATTCGCTTATGGTTCCTGTAATTTTACAGAAGCTTGTTGGCAATGTGATAAATTGTGTGGATTCATCGATTTCCATTTTCCATTTCCAATATCCAACAATTGTTTTGCGAAACGTTCAGCGGATACGTCATATTATAATTCTACACGCATATTGGCTTTCAAAGTAAATTTCTGCACATGTCACCATAAAACTGATGATTTGAGACATGCACTTGATTCATTCATTAAAAATTCATTTGATTGTTTGACGTAACCATAGCGCGTATCAAACGTAACTAAGGAATCATAAACAATGCTTATTTTGGACGTAAGTTGTTTTTGATATCTCAGTAAAACTGTCCACACCGAACACATAAAAACCGTCGCTAAACTATATGAAATACACACATTTTTAAATTCAGAAACCTATTCGGGTATCCGCACAATAACTCACTAAAGTTTTTATTGCAATCGGATTAACGGTATAGGAGCGTATAGGTAACAAACAAACATTCATTTATATATATATATAGATTTTATACATACATACATAGCAAACATTAGATAGATTTATCAATATTTAAAAAATAGCTTACAATTACTTTCGATTAGGTGAATAAAATTACATCTTTTGTAAACACATGTGTACATTGAATATAAAATAACAGTAAAAAAAACTTACAATAAACAACATTATTTTACTAAGCAATATTATACATGTGTTGGTGATACAAACGAAAGCATGGATCCAGACACAAACCCAGCTCATTTGGACATTCCGGACGAAAAAAAGAGAGGCTTTTCTTTCCTTTTTCATTCCAACAATATTTGCATCGTCTTTTTTTGGTTTTTCCAAGTGGGTCTTTTTTGGCAGAATATAGGAAGATGGATTCTTTCATTTTTTTTGTTTTGGAGGGGGCCTACTAATTTTTCAATAACTTGCAGCCTGTAATCATATAATGATATTTTTGATGAATTTTGAAAATTGTACTTTTAGTAGGAATTTAGTAGCATTGTTTGAAACAAATGGATTCCTCAATTTTTTTATACCATTGTAATGTTTTTCTTCTACATGGGTAATATGCTAAAATTTTATCATGGTAATCCACTTCAGCCATGAATTTGTTGCAATATATTACCATTTTTGACTTTTTAAAACATTTCCTCGGCTATTAGTCGTAAATGTTGATGCACCATCGAATTCGGACAAAATCGTCAGAACGTCTCAGCTTCCATTTAGTTACACATATTTCTTCTGGGGTATATTTAATCAAGTACTCACTTCTTTGAAAAAAATATTTGTCTCTTTTTATGTATAAAATTCTATACAGAACACTTCAATGCTTAAAGAATCTTAAAGAATGTAAAAAGAAGAGCAGTAAATAATGCAAATTAAAATTTGAAACTTATGTATTAAACGTATTCTAAGCGAAAGTGTAAATCAACCTGTATGTGAAAACACAAGATGAAAAAATACGACTTCTGCGGGTCCACACTAGGGCATCCAATCCCGGGATCCCGTTCAATTTTCTGATCCCGAAATTCCGGGATTGAGATGACCGCGATCCCGGGATTTCGGGATTGAGAAATTTTGAGCAAATTCTCGAAATTTACACGAAATTGGAAAAAGTATACCAAATCGGAGATTTAAAATTCCTCAGTGAGCTAAAAAAAATAAAAAAACGAGTTTCTGTGAGATTCTGGGAAAAAGTATACCAAATCGGGGATTTCAAATTCCTCGGTGAGCTAAAAAAAAAAAACGAGTTTTCGTGTGATTCTGGGAAAAAGTATACCAAATCGGAGATTTAAAAATTCCTCGGTGAGCTAAAAAAAAAAAAACGAGTTTCTGTGAGATTCTGAGAAAAAGTATACCAAATCGGGGATTTCAAATTCCTCGGTGAGCTAAAAAAAAAAAACGAGTTTCTGTGAGATTCTGGGAAAAAGTATAGCAAATTGAGGGTTTCAAATTCCTCGGTGAGAAAATCTCAATCCAGGAATCCCGGGATTCAAAATAAATCAATCCCGAAATCCCGGGATTGGAAAAAGGCTTCGGGATTGGATACCCTAGTCCACACTACCGATTCGATATTATTATTATTTTTTTGTTGCAAAACAATGAAATAATAATAATATCATAGGTCTTGATGTACATGCACTGATAATCATAAATTTACTGTACATCTAAATGAGAACAAGAAGGCAACTGTAGGCTGCCATTTTACCCAAACGTGTCAGTCAAGTCTTGTAGCAGAAAGCGTAAACAACAATTACAAAAAAAAAAATCTCCTACATCAATAATCACCTGACATAAAATTGACAGTCTATGAAACAGAATGTTAATGACGTTCTAACCATTAAATTAACATGCATCTATGTATATATATATTTATATTTATTACGTATAATACAATTTCATTATCAATGTAACGTCATAGCAAGAGTCTTATCTTTCACATATAATTAATTTGATGAATTGGTTTCGTCGGTCAATTGTGTCGCAATTTTTTTAAATTATTATCACAAAACTATATCATATTTGTTTTGTCAATAATAATCTACTATGTCATAGCAGTCTTAAGTTCCAAGCAGTGTCGTAGAAAAAACAGCAAAAAAGATCGGGCCGTTAAATCCCAGCCGCTCCTAACAAATTGTACGGCGTAGATACGTAGATCAACTCTAAATTCCAATTTATGAGCTTATTTTTCGTTGAATATAACATGTTTGTTTGAAAGATTTCTTGTATGGATATTCTGTGATTCTTTGGTGTTATTAATTTACAATTTACGATACATCGGAAGGGTTATATGTGCAAATTAAGTAATGATTGTAAGAAATATAGCGAATGGCAAGAAATGCGATGTGTGGTAAAACAAATAAAATTTAACTTCTCACTATTAAATATCACAGATATATAAAATATTGATTATAAATAACATAAAACAACAGTAACAAGCGGAATCCATATTATATTATATACAATTTTGACGCCTATTGTGATATTATGAAATAAATGCTGCCTCTTATCATATAATAATGGCAATATACCAAGTAAATGATGATTTAATCAATAATAATATTTTAAAAATAATGAAGTGAAATGAGCTACCCTAGTTTGACTTACTGATTTTTTATTACTGATATGACTTGAGAAATCCTATGGAAAGATTGAGTAACGAACCAGTGTGCACAAATAAATTTGGAGATTAATTATTAATTGATTAAAATCCCAATAATGACGTTGATTTTTTTAATGAACTATCCAGCCTCATATTCTGTATTGAAATATTGTAAAAAAAATAATTTTAATAGAAAGATTTGCCTTCTTTGTTTGCTTTTGTTCTCCGAGATTTTTCTTCAAAAACCTTAGAAAATGTGATTTTTTCTTATTTTGAAAAATATGTAATTGAAAAGATATATAATTACAATATAAATATGTATTTCCTTCAATATATCAGAAACAAATGGCTTCATAATGGTGTGATATTACTTTGAAAATTATGACGCCGGCCCGCTTATCTGAAAAAAGTACCTGTTTTCAGCTCCATAGCATGGCTTTCACTATAGGGGGCTTTGACTATGTACAATTTTTACAACTAAATACGATCTGTCAAAAGGGCTTAAGCCGCAAATGCCGGATAATTATCTAAATTTAGCTTTTATGTTTGAAAAAAGAAGAGACTGTGAGAATAGCAATCACAAAAACGGACCTTCATAAAGGCTTTTCTTAAACAACTTAAGTTAATTAAACATTAATATAACTATTAAAATTATAGTTATAAGTTAATAAAACACCAGTTTATAAGTCGTTTTGCATTTTATCGCCAATTTAAAAAATATATTTTATAATGTGTATTCAAATTGCAATAGTTCATGGTGTTGCCACTGCATGCTAGGCTGACTAAAATGATCAGAATGTAATGATTGTATACATATATGTTTATATAAAAGTTACAGTTTTCTTTGGAGTCGGAGTCGGAGACGTCTCTTTTTTATCCGACTCCACAGACCAGGTGTTTATTAAATAATTTGACATTGACTTTTGATTGCTGTGGGATAATGGAATCGATAGTCATTTATAATGATTAATAATTACACTGTGTGAGTTGCATCTTTAGCGGACACAATACATGTATATTAGTGCTAATGCCCACTAGAGCCTCCAATCCCGGGATCTCGTACCCCAAAATCCTGGTATTGTGATAGTACTAATCCTTATATTTCGGGATTGAGAAGAAAATTTGAGAAAGTTGCGTAAGGGTAAAAAAGGTCGAAATTTTTTTCATTTTGGTAATTCAGCAAATTCCTTGGTTTTTAAAATTGGAAATCTTGGAAGAGCTGAAAAAAAATGTCTCTTTAACCTCATTTAACCTAACCTATTACCGCGCAAATCGAAGTATGGGAGTATTGTCCCTACGAAAAGTTCTTCATATGTCTGAAATACGCATAGCGACATTTAAACGTCTCTATGAATACCTCTTCGTTAAAGACGTATTATTATTTATGGCTGTCGCCCTTAGCAGCGCACTGATTGGCGATTCTTTTGTTTTTTTTCTTCAAATTTCTTCTAGAGTTTTTGATACACGGTTCGATTTGTTATTCTTTGTCACATCTTAATCAACCGCGAAACGTATTTATTATATCAAATTTATTACAAGTGTCGTCCAAAGAGTGAATACTCTTAAACTCACTTTTCCCCCATCATTTAGTCATTCTGATATTTCAAATTTCTTTTTCAACTAATCAATGTTTTTTATACCCATAAGTTAATAAACGTTTATTACATTACGTCAAGAGACAGTTTCTTTTTAGTTCCCCGAGCAATTAATTTGGTTAACGTTAAAAAATTGTTTTTGATTTTTGAAATTAATACAGAAAATCTCTATATTTTCATTTTTTACTGTTCTGCAGACAATCGAAGAAAAAATGCAGTGGAAAATGCACTGACTTATAATGAAATAACCTTATCAATGATCGTCAGTGGACTGTTTGAACTGGCTTAGTTCAGCGGTATACCTTACTAACATATTGTTATCAAATATGATAATCTAATGAACTCAAAGGTAAGGTAACGATTTCAGGTTATGTGACAGTGGTATGTATGTTATTATTGAGAAAGTTTGATGTTATTTCGAAATTACTATAATACTGTGTTGATTATTTAATTGTTTATTTAACCTGCGAAACTTTCAATGCAGGCAGGTATCGTACTTAGTTTTAAAATAAATAAATATACTCTCAGTTTTGTTTCTTTTTGCGAAACTCCTCTCCCAACTCGTTTTACCAAATCCTGGATATAGGCCTACACGAAGAGCTTGGTATCAAAACTAATAATATTCATTTTCTAAGTTTTTGAGATAAGTATGTACTTAATATGCCAAAAAAATTCTAAGCACACTACTACATGAATAAGAAATAGTTAAGAAATATTTTTTTTACTTCAAGCACTGTCAAAACCACTGCCAAAGATCACTATCGGTGTCTAAGCACATATTTTTTAATGTATAACATAATATGGCCAGAGAGAACCATTCGGCGATCAGTATTTTTCATAGTGTAAAAATATTTTCACATCATACAAAAAATACTACTTTTCACTTGCCATAAATATTCATGGTAAGTAATTTATAACTTTTTTTACAAAAGCGAAAAATTGTGAAACACTAGATTCGATTTTTTTTGAAAATGTATATAATTACATGTATTTTTCACCAGTTTTCACCTTTCACAGGACAGTTTTCACCTATAAGACCAAAAAAAAAATACCATAAATGTTTTAAATATTCAAATATTAATTGGATCTCTAGTTATGACGATGATAAGCCCAATTTTTAGAAATTAGATGATTAGACCAATTAAACAAAACAAGCTGAATTTAGCTTAAATTACCGTGAAGCCTTATCACGTAATTAGCTGATATTTAAAGTAAAAACGTAGAAATGAAATAAAATATTTTTGTTTTAGACTTCATTCACCAACTGACAAACTGACAGGCAGTTATAGAATTCTCTGTCTAGTAAGAAAAATCGAAAAAAAATGTTAACCAAAAAACATCCTGATAAAATTTTTCGCCTACTAATGTTTTTATCCAAGTACATTGGAATAGACGAATCTTTGCCAAACTGGCTTCAAATTTTGTTGTGCTTTCTGCAGACAGTTGTTTTTGCCACAGCAACGGTTCCAGTAATATTGTACACCGTTCGAAAAGCTCCCGACATCACATCAAAAAGTGATGCCATCACTCCTGGTTTGGGTACAACGTTTCTGACCTTACAGTATTTGTGCATTTTTTATCGTCGACGTGAATATGCTGAAATGCTGAAGGCACTACAGAGCGAATGGGATAAAAGTAAGTATTCAAATAAACAATGTGTTGGCAAAACTATGTTCTGGGCAAACTAAAATTGTAAAACTAAAAAAGTCATAAATGCCTAAATTAGAATCAGAGAAAACTATGTAAAACTTTTTTAATTTACTGACCATCTCAAAGGTACTAAACTTGTTTCCCTATTGCTAGACAACACAGCGGCTGGTATACTGCGAGCTCTGTAATCGAGTAATAGTTACTTGGGCTTACGTCAAAGTGAGTGTTCAATAATTTGATAAACGAAAGACAATATCAAGTATTATGAATTATAATCGATTTAAAAATTGTTATAAAGACATTGACTTCCAACCTGTCCATCACAAGGTGAAAACGGGATGTAAAAAACGGATAGGTAACTAATTATAAATCATTTCCTATCATCATCTTCTCTGATTGTTAAGGGGTAAAAGCTGCGTACTAGCGATCCGATGGTTCTACCTTCAAGTCCCGGGAGAGTCAATATCAAACATATTTTTTTTCATTCTAATATAAGATATCTTGAGTATTATTATTATTTGTATTTTTTTAGTTTGAATCCTTCGAGCTGGCATGGTCGACTGTTTTAACTTGTAACCAATGGTGATACTAAATTGATTAAGTCTAGCCTTATTATCGACAACTGAATGATCCCCGAGAATATGGTCGTTTATAACAGCGCTTCCCAACCTTTTCATGCCACGGACCCCTAAATCTAAAAACAATAATCTGCGTACCCCCGAAAAAAAATATTTCACATGTTCATATTTTATTACAAAGAATTTTGTAAAAATGAACATTTTAGCGGACCCCTGTGAAAAGCCTGCGGACTCCAGGTTGGGAAGCACTGGTTTATAACACTGTTGTCAAATTAAAAATCATACAATGAAAAAATGTATCAACGTTACCACACCCAGTTATAAATTTACCGTTTTAATATCGCCTTTTTTCAGATGTGACTGATAACATATTCTCCAAAAAGTTCCTGATTTTAGCTGAGGACAAGTGTACGACGATCTCGATTGCCTACTTGATTTTTACAAGTTTGGGAATTTTCGGCATATCGTTCTCTCCAATTATTATTATACTTTTCGAACTGATAAGGGGTCAGCCGTTAGACGAAATCCCATTCCCTATGAAAGTTGAGTAAGTATTCCATCGGGGCTAATCTCACGTGCAAAAAAAGACTACATTTTTCGGACGGTCTGAAAGTTGTTGGTGTCTTACACTTGGTTGTAGGGCCTTATGGATTACTCCAATTGCCCTTTCGTCTGATGTTGGGGTTTCCCCTTTTTTTAGTGGTGGTTCCTGTCTCTTTTTATTTTTTATATGTTTTTTTTTATTTTTTTTTTTTGATCCCATATTTTTTTTTGTTTTAATTAGTTTTTTTGGGATACAGGTGATACAGTTTACAAAAATAATGAAGAAGAGGATAGTACAATGAGCAAAAGTAGTAAGAAAAAAAGAGAAAAAGAATACAGTGAGAAAAGAGTACAGTAAAAATAGAAAAACAAAAATACAATGATAAAAGATAAAAGAAAGAAAGAAAAAGCGTGGGGGTCGTGGTTGTTGACAAGTCGACGTTTTGCTGACGTTGGTCTACACTGTAAGGTGATTCATTAACCTCGAGCAGCATTGTTTTTTTTGTTTTGTGGGGAAATGCTTGTCTGCTTAGTTTTTTAATTTTTATTTTGGGAATTTATTTAATTTTATTCCGTGTGGTCCCTCTTTTTTTTGTTTTTTACCCTCGAGAGGAGGTCTTGCCTACAGTGTCGGCGTGTGTCGTATGCCGAGGGTGGTTTTTGAAGACACCCCAGTGTATGCACCCATTTCGTGGCGTACCAGCATGTGGATGAGGGGTCGAGGAAGGTTTGAGAAGGAGAACCTTCCTTGGCCGCGCTATGTCTGTGTGTGGGTATTTTATGTAATCGTTTAGTAGCGATTTGATAGTATCGTTTGGGTGGTCTGCCATGTCACTGTAGAATTTATTCGACAGCTTCATGACGTGTTCGAGTATGGTGTCAGTTTTGGTGTCTCTGTGGACGGTCTGAAATATTTGCTAATAATCTTTTGACAGTTGATATCAACGCTGGTCTGGGAAGGTCGTAATTCAACATTAGAGTTTTTCAATTTAAATTTGAGACCTTAGACTTTTTTTTCCATGTCCGCTCCCAATATGGAATATAGGAATATAAGCATAGGTCTAGGACAGGACTAGTGGTTAGCTAATTGCTCTCGATACACCCCGTTCATAGGATAGGATGAGTGGGAGGGGGGAATTCAATCCATCATATACATCCATGCCTTCGAACAGAAATTCATAAATCGATTGAAAAATCAATTTATAAAACTGCCCGTACTGGGATTTGTACCCGCGAACTCTGTAACCGAAGCCAACGACGTTGACCACTCGACCAACAGGCGGCCTTAAACTTAGGTGTTTGTTATGTCAATTATCCCTTAATTAATTTCAAGTGACTTACAAAACATTCTTATCGAGTTTATCTCGTATGATCTTTCAACTTCGAACTATTTGGCGTATTGAAAATAGCTCTTATGATAATTATATATATTTTAATTAATAAATAAACCGTTCAAAATATGTGACTAGAACTAGATCCGTATGCACATGACAATAGCCCCGTAGATGTTCATTTGGAATTTAAAAATTATATTATTAAATTCCAAATGAACATTAAAATTATTAAAATTAAATTATAAAGCACCCAGCGCTTGGGTTTGTCAAAGATTGCCGTTTGGAAATATGACACTCCGGACTAGCAGTCGCCTTGTATTTTAAATCAACTGGCATTGGGGAATATTTTGTATTATTAATATTATCTGTTTGTATATTTTAACAATAAAAGCATTGATAAGAAATATACCAACAAAATAATTGTTATAACAATTACTAGCTGACCCGGCATGCGTTGCAATGCCACTCAAAGATAGAAAGTGTTTGTGTTTTAATTATGTTTATTGAAGTGCTTTTGGATATATATTGTTTTTTTGTCTGGTACGTATATGAATAGATCTGAAGGTTTTTCAACGCGTGAGCAGGCCAGATACAGCTGTCCATGTGAGAAGCATCGATTTTTAAAATTTAGTCCACACACTTGTAGCGATTGTCCAAATGCGAGTCGCACCGGAAACTGCAAATATTTTAATTCTAATGGCCTATCTGTCGGAATTATTGGGATGCTTGGAAACAGTACATCGTATCCTTTAAATTTTCCATTTAAAATTGTAGCTTAGATGATATTGTTCATTAATTTTTCACTGAAAGCCTGGTACCGTTGCAAAGTCGTGGTGGATTTATATTTCGGAGAAGAATGATAGGTACGCCAATTTTCAGTGCTAAAACGTGCGGTAGCATGCCTGAAAAATCAAGTGAGCTTAAGAATTCAGTTGGATAATTGACAACTTCGTCTTGATCAATTTATAGTATCGATGGACGTATACGTTGTTTCTTTGCCTTGTATTTCGTTTGGAATCCTGAAGTTGATGACAATATCATCGTTGTTTTTGACTGCCAATATAACACGTTCACTGAGCCACTGATGATTTTTGTAATTCTGTGCAATATTTGGGAAAACTTTGTGCATCAATTCGCTTGTGGTTCCTGTAATTTTACAGAAGCTTGGTGGTAATGTGTGGATTCATCGATTTCCATTTTTCATTACCAATATCCGACAATTGTTTTTTGAAACGTTCAGCGGATGCGTCATATTGTAATTCTACACGCATATTAGCTTTCAAAGTCAATTTCTGCACATGTCACCATAAAACTGATGATTTGAGACATGCACTTGATTCATATAGAGATAGAGATAATTTTTAGAATAATTGAAATGTTTAAGTTCGCTAACAAATATATTTCGTAGAAAAAGAAAAAGATCTCGGGATATATATAACGACAGTCCTTCAGTATTTAAATTGTAAATAATATATTTTTTAGATTAATTAAAAAGTCTAAAAATATATTTCGTAGTAAAAAAAAATAGACCTCGGGGCATATATCGACTGCCCTGCAGTATTTAAATTGTAAATTATTTATGGGGTTTGTATTATATAATAAACTTTGACAACGGAATCGATTTGACAAATGTTTTTTTTATTTTATTTTCAGCGTTCTTTATGACACTTCATCAGCCCTGTCATTTTCATTAACGTACATTTATTTTGTTTTCTGTATTACAAAGATTTCGTTTGCCAAAAGTGCTATAGATATATGGTTCGTTACAATGGCGATACACGTGGCAGCACATTTTAAGATATTAAATGAAGACATTCGTCAGATAGCTTGCAAGAAAATGTACCAACAGAAAAAGAGATATTACTATTATGACAGATATTGCGGTCGAAGGAGATATATATCAGAAAATTTAGCCACTGGCGAGTTGAAAAGATGCGTTAAAAGGCATAACGTGTTAATCGGTTACGTCAAAAAAATGGAAATAATCTTTAGCTATCAGGCCATGATTCAATTCGGATCAAGCGCCTTAATGATTTGTTTACTGTTTTATCAAATTACCTTGGTAAGTACGGTATTTATGATTTTAATACTTATATTTTAATACTTCTTTGTTAGTAAGGAATACTTTGCTATTGATCGATCTATTAGTATAATTTTTTAAATGTCTTAATACGATTGGAGTTCAAATATTTTGGGATGACATAAGTATTATAATCCCATGACTTCAGGACGGAAAACGCTAGAAGGATTTCAGGATTATTAGACCTGGGTCTAACATATTTGATAATTAACTCCATGAATATTAAAAACATTGTAGAGGTTGAGTAACCAGGAACATGTTTCCTATTATATATAATTATATCGACTGTGAAAAGGGAAAGGGACGTAACCCACACATAACAAATTTTACAGGGGAGACGAAAAACGTTTTTTGGTGATTTTGGGTCAAAGCCAAATTATGAAATACACACAACCTTGAAGTACAAGGAGACTGATAAACTAGTTTTTTAATTGACTTTATAAGGTATTTAAAAAAAAAACCTTTTTTTAAGTCTTTTTTCCTGATCGCAATTTCCACAGTTCCTTCTTTTTCAAATCTAGAAGGTAAATTTAGGTACTAATTTGGCATTTTAAGCTTAGATCTTTTGATAGAACATGTATCAAGTTGTACACATTGTGATTATCGAAAAAAAGTTGTTTTGAAAAAACTGTGGGTTACGTCCTTTTTCCTTTCCACAGTCGATATATACATACCGCGTTTGCTGTTTCATTTTTTACAATGCACTATGAGTTAAAATAATTCATATTATTTATCAATTCGCAAAATGTTTCTGAAATATACAGCATTATTTATACATTATAATTTTTTTGTTTTAACTTTATATTTTATATCTGCAGAGTAAAAATGATTTTACGAAGCTCGTGGCTTTTAGTGGATTCTTATTGGGTGTCATAGGACAACTATTTATGTTTGCATGGGCAGGACAATTCCTTCTAAACGAGGTAACTTAAGTAAATGTTTTGTTTTGAATATGTGGTTAATTTTTTTTATTCTTCAAGCGTACGACTACAGTAAACAGGTTTTTATGGAGTGTTGCGTAAAGCGAACATATCAAACATGTGCTCCGCAAATGAAAGTTTCCTGAGTGGCCAGAAAGTAGAGCGGTGGTTAAATGTGCCTGTTTATAGCGCGGTGAAAGGTCAAATCACTTTGTTATATGACAGCGTTCAGGTTTCTTAGTTATGTCGTTCGAAGAAATTATTTAAAAAATGCAATCAACGTTTGAAGTGTTTAAACCAAATCATTGTTGTCATTCTTTATTATACAGTCAAATGTTGATATGAATACCATCTTATATGTGTGTGCTTTTTTATTTCACCATACAATGTAAGAAACTTGTCAAACATTTTTCTTTGAGTAACAATGTGGTAAGGACCATAATTTTTCACCATAATCTATAAAATCATTTAAAAAATCGCTTTGTCATCAACAACATATTATGACAAACACGCGACTTTCCCACTCTCACGGTCACTGTTCAATTAGAACGGATAGTGGAACTGTAACATTCCGTCTAATTTTTATATTGTGTGTGCGGACCGTCAACTTTTTTTTGTGAGCAGTAAATTTTCATCAAAATAAAAAATGTGCGCAATTATGTAGGTATGTACTCACTGACGCTAGACGTGAAAGAAAAATATGAACAATTTGTTAAGTATACATATTTAAGCTTAACCCTTTAAACGCCAAGCCAATTCCAAGGATTTTCGCCACACGCCACCATTTTCAACCATCAAAAAATATTCTTCCTATTATAATTAAAAATTTAACTTACGATTTTTATTTTCCTATTGCAAGCTTTTTTTATATACTAAAATATCTATATATATAAAAGAAAGTGGGGTTTGTTACACCACGTATATCTCGAGAATAACAGCTCGGATTTTAATGATCTTTGTTTTATTAAATTCGTATCCGCCTAGAATAGCAGAATAAGCATTAAAACATCGGAAAAATATCACGGCAAAGAAATTATGAAGAAAATTAATATTCTCATACAGTTTTCAAATGGCGAACACCTTGAAATAATGAAAATGTCGTTTGTATGCAGATTTCATCCGCTAGGTGGCAATTTTTCCAAAATTCATTTGTTTTTGCTTCTTTTGCATACGATTGACTTCTAAATAATTTTAAATTTAGAGTATGGATTAGAATAAAACAAATCGATGATATAAAATGAAAACGAAAAAAAATCGGATAATGTTGAAATAAGGTTATGTTCTTAATTAGGTATGATAATTTTTTTGACAAAAATATTACGCTGTTTGCACGAACGTTGCTCTACTTTGAGATGCCACGTTATTACACTTGGAAAGCTACATCGAAGAAATTTTAACGTCGAAAGCAAGGCGATGCGGTTCCTGCTCATCCGAATGACTACTGATGCTCTTGGTCGCATGTACACAGTTCATCCGAAAAATGACGAATGCTTCTACTTGCATGTCAACAGCTCAATTTGCTTGAAAATGATACTCATTACAATTGCTGAAGAAATTGTTTCTGAATCTCCAAGTCAGATACGCACATTATTTTCTATCATTAATTTGACATGCTTCCCATCGAATCCCCGTGAACTGTGGAACAAGTACAAGGATGACATGTCCGAATACATTTTGCATAGAATTCGTGTCAGTTTGGGGAATCCCGATCTCGAGGTGAATGAAGAGATACATAACCAGGCTTTGCTTTAGATCGAAGACATGTGTTACCTCATGTGCGGCAGTTTGGTAGTCAAGTTAGGAATGCCGACGCCAGATTGTGGAATGAACGACGCTTTCAATCGAGAATTGGAACGTGAACGTGAATATGATCGAGATGCATTGAACCAATCAGTTTGAACGAATGTACCACTGTTGAACCCTCAACAGAAGGAAATTAGCGATACGTTAATGAAAGTAATTGATGATGGAAATGGTGGCTTATTTTTCCTCGATGCGCCCGGTGGAGCTGGGAAGACATTCTTCATGTCATTGATTATGGCCACTGGTCATGCGAGATAAAAAAATTGCTGTAGCAGTTTCTTCTTCTGGAATAGCAGCCACGTAGATAGATCAACCGCTGCCGATGAAATAAACGCTTGCCTCAAATAATTGACAAACATGCGAGTTGCATTGCTAAACGATCCATCTGCCGAAGATTTCTCCAAGCAATTGCTGACTATCTATTTATTCATTGTTCAAAATTAAAATTACAGTACATGACATAACAGCTGACGCCAATTCGCCATGTACTTGAAAAATATAATAAGACAAAATATAAAATAAAACTACATAATACATCAGAATCAAAATCAACATAAAAAATCAAGAAATAAAATAGTGAAATTTTACAAACAGTTCACAAATAAAATCAATAAAAATGTCCACTTCTCTAGGCAATGCGTTGATCAATCTAACGGCCCTTGGAACTGGTGATTTAAACCTCTTAAGCGAGGTATAAGTTTTTAGAAATAAAAGTTTTTGCTCATAGTTACGCCCACGTAAGAATAAATTGGGAGCATGTAAATTAATAGTCATGAGAATTTGAGGATTATTAACTCGGCCCCGAAGGAGAAGAGAAAAATGATTTAAGCTTGAAAACGATCTTCGACTATCGTCGGTAACGACCGTGTTCCTGTTGAAAAAATCGAACAGATTGATTTCGTTTCCGCCGAATTTTAACAATTTCGTCTCAACGAAGGACGGCTTCATCAAAAAAATGTTCCCAAACGTCTAATCACAAAAATCACAATTGGTTGATTAAATGAGTAATTCTTGCGGCGAAGAACAAAGATGTGGATCATTTCAACTTCACAATTCAAAATCAAATCGTTGGTCCACTACATTCCTTCAAATCTAGCGAACTTTCGCAAGGTGCGCGAAACATTCTTGCGCAGACTGTACATATAACATATTCTTTCAACCAAAAAATAATTATTTCTGCTTCTCTATGATAGTGTCATCAGAAATAGTTTGTAGTATCGACCAAACTATTTTTTTTTCGTTTATTAGAGATTCGCGCCGCAGCACACCCAGCATCGCCTCGCGGCACACCGCTTGCGGAGCACTGCTTTAAACGACTGAAAAACTGACATGCAATATTGCGAAACACTCACCAATGACCAAAGTTTTGGTAGCAAGTAAAATCATCACCTGGGATGAATGGACAATGGCGCACAAATGCGCATTGGAAGCACTCAATCAAAGTATGAAATATCTGTGCAATGACTCAAGATGTTTTATAGGCGCAATGATTCTACTATCTGGCGATTTCCACCAAACACTACCAGTCATTCCAAGATTTACCGCATCCGATGAAATAAACGCTTACCTCAAATCACGACTCTGGCGCTATGTAAAGAATCTTCAGCTGACGACAAACATGCGAGTTGCATTGCTAAACGATCTATCTGCCGAAGCAATTGCTGACTATCGGTAACGGGGGTGTTCCTGTCGACGAATCGAACGGATTGATTTTTTTTCCGGCGAATTTTTGCAATTTCACTTCATTCAACAAAATGTTCCCGAACATCTAATCACAAAAATCACAATTGGTTGAATGAACGAGCAATTCTTGCGGCAAAGAACAAAGATGTGGATCATTTAAACTTCACAATTCAAAATCAAATCGTTGGTCCACTGCATTCCTTTAAATCTATCGACCGTGTAACAAACGAAGACGAAGCAACCAACTATCCAACTTAATTTTTAAACTTATTGGATCTGCCTGGCTTGCCACCGCGCAATTTACAACTGAAGGTTGACTCGGTAGTCATCATGCTTCAAGTTATCAAGTTAACAGAACATTTATTCACTTTTAAGGTGTTCACTGTCAATACTTGGTGGAATGGCAATATATTAAAAATAATAAGTTGATAATGCTCGCGATGAGCGAAACCGGTCCTGATCAAATAAATTTTATTCAGTGGGAAAAGTACTAAAAATGTTTTATTATTTTTATTACGACATTTATTGATTCTGAGGCGGTACGAAGTTCGTCGGGTCAGCTAGTATTTTATAAATAGCATAAAACGTTGCAGGGACGCCACATTTATAATATTATCATAAAAAAAGTGAAAAGAACTAAACTCAAAGTGACATACCATATAATAACCTTTTCTAAAACACAACTCACAACAGTTTTTTTTTAATTTTCAACCCAAATGATAATTATTTATTTGGGAAAAATGAAAAAAAAAATGATATTGTGTACTGTACTTGGTACTTCTTTTCTTCGTATTAAAAAAATACTAACGTTGACAAAACTTTTTGGAAACTATCGAACTAATTTCGGGCCGTTTATCCATTTACACTAAGATTTATGGCCTAATTTAGAAATTGAATTACCAACTACAACATTTTGAGTTACGATCATATGATCATATTTTGTTATCAAATTAGCTTTGTCAGATTCAGCATTTGGTTTAACATATTCTTGAAGGCGTGCATTTTCCAAAATAAAGTGTGTTCAGAATATTTTGCAAAATTGATTCACACCAAAACATCTTAATTCCTGTGTTTGAATCAAATATATATTTGCTAAATATTTTTTTTTAAGCCATGTCCGCTCCCAATGTGGAGCATATGGACTCCTAATGGAGTTTATCTCAACAGAAGTGTTTCTACGAGAACTGCTTGTTACTCAGTTGCTCAACCTCTCTTTTTCCAAAGAGAGTAGGGATAGAAGGATTTCTACAAAAGAAAAAATATTCAAAACCATGAAAGCCAGAAACCGTTATACATACATATGCGTATTATATATATATATATATTATGTATTATAATTTTTTTTTTTTAAATTTAAAAAAAAAATATTTTGAACGTTTGCAAAGTTGCGTATAAATTATTATTTTTTGCGCAATCTCAAAAGGTTGCCAACTACTGCTTTAGTGCATAGAACAAATAAACACGTGTGACCTTGAATTATGTTGAAATTTGACACTCTCAAAAATGCGTATATATTATGTTTTGTCTACTCGCACTTGCTGATATTCAGATATGTCCGTCTCTCTCTGACGTATACGGTCATCGCGATAAAATACGGGGCCAGCCCTAGCGATATGTGTTAAATCGATCTCCAATAAAATTAAAACGGCTCAACATAATGGAATTATAACAATCACAATACGTTGAAAAGATGTGTCTGCATACTATTTCATTAAAAAATACGATATTTATTCATAAATAAACTCCTAGTGACGTTTGCGTGCCTGCACGCGGTGGCGCTGGTGTTAGGCCGATTTCGCGTACAGGCACGCCGTGGCGTCTGAACGGTTAAGAAATCGTTTTACAATATTTCTGAGTGTGGCCTGTGCGGTCACATTTAGGGAAGTGTGTGCGTTCGCACGCGCACACCTTATCACACTGAGTAGAAGGCGAAGACTCAAATTTGCTCTGTTCACTGAGGCCCGTTGATTTTGTATCGATTTTACGTTCTACTTGTCGATTCGCATCTTAATAAGTATTAAATATCAATTAATATATAACAAGTGATTTAGTAAATACATGTTTTTCCGTACCCTTTCTGTAAAGAAAAATCGAATCACTGATTTAAAAACATAATATTTTTGAATATTCCATTTGAATACCATAAACTTTTTAATAACTTTGAAGGAACCAAATAAATAAAACCACATTATAATAAAAGGTCTTGCAATAAGAACGCTCGTTCGCGCAGAATGTACATTGTGGTATGTGCTGTGTGGCACGTAGCACCGTCCTGTTGGAACCACATGCTATCGGTAATCATATCATCCAGCTTAGGCCACACGAAGTTGCTTGGACGTTTACCTTAAGGTTAGTTGGATTTAATACGGGTGCAGACATATGTAAGTCCCGACGCAAAATTCGACTAGTCACAGAAAAGTCAAGTTCCTTTGAACGTCAAGAAATTGATCATACAGACGGACGGATGGACATTATCGACTATTAATATATAGATATTATGTTATAGCCTTAACACCTTGTGATTGTTCTGTTTATTAAGGTTTTAGTATTTTTTTAAAATAAAGTTTTCATTATTTAAAACGTGTCTATTATTATATTTAAAAAAAAATAAAAGGTAGGGGAGGCGTGGCAATTTTATTTTTATTTTAGGGAGGCGCAGTAGCATAATGGTTGGAAACCGCTGTCTTAAGGTGTTCACTGACAATTCTTGGTGGAAAAGTATTTTTTTACCAGAAAGTATTTCATCAAAAATACTTTTAGGTCGGATAATAATGGTAACTAGCTGTAAGCCCGTTGCCCAGCAACGGGAGATTTTTGCTGCATTGTGTTTGATTTTATTTAGTTTAATTTAATTTAATTTAATTTTATTTAATTTTATTTAATTTAATTTATTTTATTTTATTTTATTTTATTTTATTTTATTTTATTTTATTTTATTTTATTTTATTTTATTTTATTTTATTTTATTTTATTTTATTTTATTTTATTTTATTTTATTTTATTTTATTTTATTTTATTTTATTTTATTTTATTTTATTTTATTTTATTTTATTTTATTTTATATTATATTATTTTATTTTATTTTATTTAAAAAAGTGGAGACTGGGAGGTCGAGGACACCTTACAGACACTCATACGGACCTTATCGGCTATTAATATATAGATAGATGTAAGCCCGTTGCCCAGCAACGTGAGATTTATGTTGCATTTTTAAGTAGTCAGAAAGTTTACTGGCGTGAAAAATAAATTACAAACCTATTTATTGAATAAGCCAGAAATTCTGATAGTAAAAGAAATATATCTCGGGGCATATATCGACAGCCCTGCCCTGCAGTATTTAAATTGTAAATTATTTAATTTTTGGAATAATGTTTAAGTTTGCTAACAACCATTTTTCGTAGTAGCAGAAATTTCGTAAATTATTGAATTTTTGGAATAATGTTTAAATTTGCTAACAACCATTTTTCGTAGTAGCAGAAATTTCCTAAATTACTTAATTTTTGGAATAATGTTTAAGTTTGCTAACAACCATTTTTCGTAGAAGCAGAAATTTCGTAAATTATTGATTTTTTAGAATAATGTTTAAGTTTGCTAACAACCATTTTTCGTAGTAGCAGAAATTTCGTAAATTATTGAAATTATTGAATTTTTGGAATAATGTTTAAATTTGCTAACAACCATTTTTCGTAGTAGCAGAAATTTCGTAAATTATTGATTTTTTGGAATAATGTTTGAGTTTGCTAACAACCATTTTTCGTAGTAGCAGAAATTTCGTAAATTATTGAATTTTTGGAATAAAGTTTATGTTTGCTAACAACCATTTTTCGTAGTAGCAGAAATTACGTAAATTATTTAATTGTTGGAATAATGATTAAGTTTGCTAACAACCATTTTTCGTAGTAGCAGAAATTTCGTAAATTATTTAATTTTTGGAATAATGTTAAAGTTTGCTAACAATCATCTTTCGTAGTAGCAGAAATTTTGTAAATTACTTAATTTTTGGAATAATGTTTAAGTTTGCCAACAATTATTTTTCGGATTTTAAATTATTTATCAATTATTTCCAATAAAAATCAAAAGATCAAATCCAATTTTTCAATAAAAAATCAGTTGCACATTTTGTCCAAGTGTATGAAAAAAGCAAAATATTATTCTATTATATATCCATATCATAATTTGAATATTCTTAATGTATTAAAGAATTCTAACAGATTTTCAAGGTCAGACGTGAAAAGATTCATCATTATGATTCAATTGATCAAATCCGCTCCAAAAAATATTAGTCTCACATCGACTCACACGATCAAACGATTCATTTCCATAGCCCTATAATCATAGTTTGCAATAGTCGAATTAAAGTCTTTGACTATTCGAATATTATGATGTATGGTGATGCAATACTTTAGTTCTACACCAAGAAATATCAAATTTTCAAACGTGGCGATATCAGAACATTCACGCCCGGTTTAAAATAAGCCGCTCCCATTGGATAGAACAACATTTCAAAAATGTGCTGTTCAAAATAAATCGAAATCATTGGTCTGTACCTTACTGCGGACGTTTTACAAACGGACCTTATCGACTATTATAATGGTAATACTTTCGTAATGTGTTCTGTTATATAAATATATATGAAAACTTGAATGTGTCATATCGATCTCGAAAATGATTGATGTCGTTTGTAGCTTGCATTTTAATGTTTTGTTGCACTTCGCACACTTGCATAAAATGTAAATACGATAATCAGAGTTATTGATTTTCTTTTTTGTAGTATTTTGTTATAGATAACTAAATTGTTAAAATGTTTGATTGATTTCAGTCAGCAGCCATAGCTGATGCCGCCTATAGCTGTCCTTGGCTTTTGTATAGTTCCAGCTTTAAAAAAGCACTGGTTCTGATAATTCAACGAGCGCAAAAGCCACTAGGAATCACCGCATCAAAGTTTTATATAATATCGATAGAAGGATTTACGAAAGTAATGTTTTTTTTTATGTAACCCATGCAGAATGCTGATTAATCGATGAAAAATTTAAAAATTCAATATTTTTTTACAAACCAAAGTAGCATATACATACATACAGTATTTCTATTTACTATCTCTTATAACTTTCGTTTATCCGGGGTTATGGTTTGGAGGGACTTCACAGATAATCCGACTAGATATTTTTATTTTATTTAAAAATAATTTTATGTATATTAAAGCAGGTCATTTATTTACGTTTGATACTTATCTTTTATTATGAATATTTTTGATTTTTACATGATGTTTGCTAACTAGATTTTCCCCCTTTTTACATTTAAATTTCGTGTGAAAAAATGCGTGTGAATGCTTAAAACAAGAATCAATAAATCGTCGATGCACATCAAATATGGTCTATGAGACAATTTTACGAAAATGAGTTAAATATACAATTCTTTTTCTTTTTTTTTCTCCATCTTTTGAAATATGAACCGTGTAATAATTCAAAATATTAAAGGAGATAGAAAACAAACTCTGTGCCAACATTAAACATTTTGCACTTAAATATGAACCATGTGATCTTTGTGCACATGCGCCATATTTAACACGTAGCTAGTTCAGGTCAATGGTCACATGGTTCGTATTTTACATCAACGATTTCACTGACCGTTGTCAAGTTGTTCCGACCTTGTTCGCTTAAAAGTTTATGGAGTGAATATGTGTAGAAAACACACTTTATATCATTGTTTTACTGTGTGTGACCATTTGGTTTATAAATAAGCGGTAAGTTATTACTTTTTAAATGACCTAATACTAAAATAAAACTACAGCAATATGAGAAACCCATAATATTTGACAAAGCACTGACACTATTTTCTGGCTATGGCATCTGTAAGTAGGTATATAACTATATGTTTTCACAATATTTTACTTTCTTACTGACATAGTGTTGTGTACAGTGTAATTTATATTTCATTATGAATGTTTTTTCCAGGAAAGTACATTTCTCTGACTAACAAGGGAAGTATATAAATACACTATCGCTGTCGTTCGCTGACAAGCTGCAAGCAATTTTAAGTGAGTTCCTATTTTTATTACTGCATTGAACTTAGCAGGAAAGTTAGAATGGATTCATATATTTAAAATATCGATTTTGTTCTAGGTTGTACCGACACCGCACACTAGAGGTTGTACGTTTATGTCAGATACAAAATTCTGTATCAGAAGTTATGGATGTTGAAATTGTCGAACCATCAACCACGAAAATGTATGACGACATGATGTTATGTTCTGTGACTGGAGAATTTATCCCAAAGCTGTCACAAGACATTTGCCCCGCGCCATACGAAGATATCCCTGGAAACAGATTGCTGTGTGAATCATCAGGAGAGTGGATATCACAAAATTATATGGATACTTATATTTACAAATGGATTCTGACATTTCAGTTCAGAAAATTAAAAATAATCAGAAACGTAGACTCTCGAGGCAAGAGTATGTTGGTTATAAAAAGCGTTGCGGAAAATATCAACAAAGCCAATCAAAGCATGCAAAGTCTATGGAAATAAGATGTTTACAAAAATTACCCAAGGTGGCATATGATATTTTTTTATATTGTCATAAAATAACAGAAGAGGATCGCCTGCACATATTCCACGGTTTTTGGAAGTTGAAAACTTGGTAGGAGAAAAAAGTATATTTTCTGTGCTTCGTAGTAATACGAGCTATAAAAAAGCATCGTCTTGAAAGTATAGATATTACGAAGAAGAATTATGAACACGATATATATATTTTAGCTAAGGATGGGAGTAAACACAAAGTGTGTCGCAAAATGTTTATTAATACTTTGAGTATCTCACAAAGCACTTACACAAGATGGATCAATGATCAACAAACTAATATTAATGACAGCGAAAATATTCCCCCCAACAATACAAATAAAAGAAAGGCCACGCAAACTGAAGCTGTGAAGAATGTAAAAAAGTACCTAAATCATCTGCCAGCTGTTCCAAGTCATTATTGCCGGTCTCAAGCAAAAAGACGATATGTCGAATCGTCTTTTTTATCAACTCAGCACATGCTATCAGTCTTCAATACGTGGTTCACAGAAAACAATGTGCCAACTGTGAACAGAAACTTTTTCAGAAACGTTTTAAAAACTGAAAGAGTTTCTATTCACTAATCCGTGCAATGATAAATGTGATATTTGTGTAGGTTACAATTGTGGAACTTTGGAAAAGAAATTTTCGACAATCACATAACATGAAAAGAGCAAGCTGAAATGGCCAAGAATACTGCCAAAAAATCTGCCAGCGAGACTACATTAGTTTTAACAATGGACTTGCAGAGTGTGTTGTTATGCCCTAAACTGCTGGCATTTGCTGTTTACTACAAACAGAAACTTCAACTACATAATTTCACTTTGTATGTCCTTAATAATGCGGACGTAACTCTTTACGTGTGGCATGAAGCAGATGGAGGTGTGACTGCTAATGAGTTCAGAAGTTTCATTATCAACTACTTACAAAATAGGTCACGTAATTTCTGATGGTTGTAATTACCAAAATCGGAATCGAATACTGACAAGTGCTTTAAGTGACCACTCAAAAATGAAATCAGTCACAGGGCAAAGATGGAAGCTGATAATGTTCATTCGGTGCTGGAGCATTACTTCAAGCCCGCGATATATTCTTCGAGTGATTATGTATCTCGCATACAAATAGCTCGACCTCAAACGCCGTACAATATTTAAAATGTTCACTCTGATTTCTTTTTAAATTATGAAACATTGAAAACAAATTTAACATCTCTGAGACCAGGAAAAAGAGTAGGAGATCCTGTTGTCACAGATTTAAGGGCTCTGAAATCATGGGATATTTTATACAATTTAGATCAGTCGAGGGATTGGCTAGAGAAGGGGTCACCAAACTTTTTGAGAAGCGGGCCGGATTGAACTTTTTAAAAACTAAGGGGAGCGGAAAAAATAAATTCTAATTGGAATCCAACTAGAATAATATTTAATTTTATGTGGTTACATAATAATTAGAATGCAAACAAATGTTTTCCCTTCTTAGAATTTCAATAAATGAGAATATTCGAGAAATTTTTGAGTAAACGAACATCTGGTCGTCTCACCTCCAATTTCTATCTAACTTCCTTCACTTTGAGTCCCCTACTAGATGTCGTGATTTCACAACTAAATCATGAATATTTATATTTCTTATATGAATAATTTCTATGCAAAAATCCAGAACTTTTCGCGGGCCGTAGTTTGGTGACCCCTGGGCTAGAGTTACCTCAACGCCGCAAGACAGGCTATGTCCCTCCATTGCCTCTATATAACAAACCCCTTGCCCAAATTCAGACATTTGCAAGAATTAAAGCTGGTGATAAACAAAAATCATCACCCTTATTTATGATTCCTTAACATCCACGTAAGAATTGTAGAAGCAAAAACTTTTTTTTTTTAAACAGTTTTTATCGATTATCTCAGAATGCACTTTCGTCACATAGACCATATTTGATATGCATCGACGAAATATCGTTATAATTGGCATTGTTATTATACCAAATGGAACGGGGTTTATTATATGCGAGAATTCGACGATTGGAAGCCTATGTTTTTTTCAGGGCTGTAAAAAAAGACGCCTCCAGCTTCGACTCCTAGGATTTTTTTCAATAATTTCATTTTAACTTATATATGTATATATATATATATAAATATACATGTATATTCCCTCACATCATGTTTAGTCAGCCAACCATGCAATGTCAACACTTGTGACTATTTTGCTTGATTACACATCATTAAATATATTTTTTTTAAAAAAATCTAGCCGCTCATTTTTCACGACTCCGACTCCTACTCTACAACTAGTTTTTTTTACTATCACAATTATGTTTTGTAAGAAAATCAATGTCAAAAGTTTCGGGGTTAAAATTTTTTGAAAACCGTATTTAATCACCACATTGAGTGAGACGCTCTCCTTGCATCTCCTCCGAAGGAGGTGCATTACTGTCACAATCTGTTCAACACAACCTCACACTATCATTATTTTTGAATAATTTTTATTGTAAAAAGAATAAGGTAACAACTTCATATTGTTCGAAAAGTTTCGATAAAGATTCACTTTTCCAAATCGTTCAATCAACATCAGTTTTTGCTTTATGATAGTTAGACGCTCTTGCATATTTTATAAACTCTTGTTAGTATACATCTAAAATTAAATAGAGTTGTTAATTATAATTTAATAACCCAAACAGTAATAAACATTAATAAATATGGGTAAAAACGCATTTGGAGGTAAAAATCAATATGTTCAATCAATGATGAAAGAAAATCGCGTTTTTTAAAAAAAATCTGTATTGATGTCATGCGCAGATAATCGGGAATTTACTGTACATCTAAATGAAGACAAGAAAGGCAACCGTCGGCTGTCACTTTAATCAAACGCGCCAGTCAGGTCTTGTTAATGTTAGAAAGCGTAAACAGTAGTTGCAATAAAATTAACAGTGTATGAAACAGAATGTTAATGACGTCATAATTTTTAAATTAACATGCATCTATGTTTATTATATATATTACGTATAATACAATAACGTCATTAGCAATGTTATCTTCCAGATATAATTAATTTGATGAATTAGTTTTATCGGTCAATTGTGTTGCAATATTTTTTTTAATTATTCGAACAAAACTTTATATGATTTGTTCTGTCAATATTAATAAACTATGTACATTTTTCAGATTATAAGTGCTGCTGTGTCATACTTCACTCTTCTGCAAAGCGTTGATTAAAAAAGCTAATCTTGTACCGATATGGTGTTAAAAAAATATAACGCATAACCATATTTTTAAAACTGGAACCAGTAATAATTATATTGAAAACCATTAAAAAACATTAACGGTAAATGAAATACAGCAGTAAGTCAAAAATTAAATGTTTATTCATCATATGAATATAATAATATGATCAATAGTATTGTTATTAATAGTAAAACAATAAATTGATGTGTTTGAAATAGATTTCCGCAAAAATGTTGTTTTTTATATCCCTTAGAATTTAGATTACATGTCGAGATATTCTGAACAAGAATTATTTTTAATACTTTCGATGGATTCGGCGGTAACTTTTATATACAATTTTAATATAAAATAACTTGGATTATTCCACGTAGTGTGCTACAAACGGTGACATGTGTTTCGCCTTTTTCGGAGGCATCTTCAGAAAATCATTACTTTCACAAATGCATGTTTAAGTACGAATGATTTTAATTTTTGTAGCACAATACGTGGAATAATCTAAGATATTTTATAATAGAATTATTTTTGTTCATTAATATTTTATCACATTTTAAATGTTTACTCAGCCGCCTGTACGCACTGACTAGCGCATCCGATCCCGGAATCCCGTTCAATTTTCTGATCCTTAAATCCCGGGATTGACATGGTCGCGATCCCGGGATTTCGGAATTGAGAAATTTTTAGCAAATCCCGAAAATTTATACGATTTTGGAATTGCAAGAGCTAAAACAAATAACGAATTGAGGATTTCAAATTCCTCGGTGAGCTAATCCCAATCCTGGAGTCCCGGGATTTAAAATTAATCAATCCTGAAATCCCGGGATTGGAAAAAGGTTCCGGGATTGGATACCCTAGCACTGACGTCTAACTCCTTTGCGGTAGGCCGCTGAAGCTAGCACCAAATCGTGTTTTGTATGACAAACGCGCACATCATACGCACAGGTCCTCCAGTTCAATCGAGAGCTAAAGAAAGTGATATCGCGTACGTTCATTTTGGAAAAGCCGTGAAATCCCTGGATAATTTCTCAATCCCGAATCCCGAAATGATGATTTGGTTTTTTTATGGTGAATGTTCAATCTGGGATCCCGGGATTGGAAAAATTTTCAATCCCGAAATCCCAGGAATACAAAAAAGGTCAAGGATTTAATCAGCGGTTTCATACAAAGCGGACAGCCGCCATTACGTAAGACTTTTACCCTAAGGCCACAAAACGTTCGATCTTGTATGTAAATTTTGTTAGACGCTACAAACTTCCTTACAAAGTTTGTATGGAAATCGAAATTGCTTAGAGCAGCGATTTCTAACCTTGGAGGCGTGGGCTATTGCAAAGGGAGACGCGAACAGTCCAAAATATTTCTTTACCCTTTAAAACGTATCTTTATTATTATCAGTGGCGGTTCCTGAACTAAAATCTTGGGTGGGCTAGAGGAAAGTTTAGCATTGTATACTATTTACGAAATTGTGTATTTTTCCACTTCACCTTATACATTAATCTACAAGCAAATAAACAAATATTACGACATTACTGCAAAGCATAAATTACTATATAATAAAATCAATGCTAATGTAAGTAAAAAATAATAAAATAATAACCTTAAATTCGTCTCTTTCAAAGTGAAATAACAAGTCCAAAAAGCAATACAGAGCTGTCACTGAAAGTCAATATCTGTCACTTTCATACAATACAACGATATTGGTATTTGTGTTTGAATGTATGGGTGGGTCATGGGCAAATTCAATTTAGCCTCCAACGAATGACAGAAGTTTGATAATTTGACGCACAGTCGTGTGAGTTTGATGACGTTTCCGTACAAACAAATACAAAAAATCTAATCGTGCTTGAATGCGGCCCAGTGTAAGAGAAAAAACACGGGCTAGATCTTTCAAGCCCTTGAGTCGTTAATACGTAAGTGTTGCTAGACTGACGTTACGTTGTCTGTTCTCTATGAAGTATTTATAGGGTTATTTTTTTTATGCCGGCTCGGTTTAAAATTGTAATACAAAACACAATCGATAATATTATTGTAGGTAGACATAGCATTGTCTTATATTGACAGAGGAAAATCAAAACAAAGATATTGTATTCATTTGGGAAAGGTTAGTTACGCTTTATCTAAAGTTTATCTAAAGTTTTGGGTGAAAAATGCAGGTCGGGCTTAGCCCACCTAGCCCAGTACCTAGAACCGCCACTGATTATTATATGAAAGAAAGGATGGGGAGGCGCGAATATATTTTTTCTTCAAAGGGAGGCGCAGCAACATAAAGGTTAGAAACCACTGGCTTAGAGCGTAATGTTTCTTGGCACTCTGGTTAGTGTTTTTCTGTTATTCAACCATTTGATCAATTAATATTAACGCCGTATAATAAGTATTATACGTCAAAATATGTTTTATCTATTATCTATACTAGCTGTTTTCACATATCTATTATGATGTGTTAAAAAATAATTTCTGAAGAAATTGGTAGCCATTTATTAGGTATTATAAGTTATAACATTAAGCTAAACGTTTCATTTAGGCTCGAATCCCTACCTGGAATCAACACCACTAAACTACATGAACGCAATAAAGATCAGACTTAGATTTGGAAGTATGTAATAGCTTCTAGAAAATTATTCAAAAGTTTTATTGAATTTGTTAATTTACACTTTTAACTAAGCGTTTAATTATATAAGATGAAAAAAGTATTTAGTTTTACACAAATATTAGTGTAAATGAAGTCATAGATTATATTATGAAGGGTTCAAAAAAGGGCAAAGCCCAAAAGCAGAGTTCTGAAAGGATTTAATTTTCAATTAGGTCTTCGAACAAAAAACAACACAGAAAATGTATGAAAGATATTAGGAAAGATATAGTCACAAAACGCAAGGTTTTGAGAGATTTGTCAAGCCAGTCAATCATACAAAAATGATCGAAGTCACGAAGGATATTCATTAAACAATAGTCTTGACAGTCTATGGACCAGCATAATACGACTTTGGTAATTTTCCCACTTATTAAATCTTTATTGGAGAATGAAAATATCAGATAATCTCAAAAAGCTAAAAATTTGAGCTGGACCGATTGCGCTTTGAGCCCCTTATAATATATGCATTGTTTTAATTTTTAAATACTGCATTTATGGTTGCAATATAATCTATTATGGGGCCAATCATTTTTCAATCCAATCAAATATCTTATCGTTAGCTTCTAGAAATTGAGAACATCGATCAATAAAAACAAATATAAATAGAGCACTGCTAATCCTTTTTAATTATTTTATATCGATACGTATAGAGTGAATATTAATTAATGTAATCTATTTACGAGGAGCTTAGAGACGAACGAATAGACCCGAGAGTCATTCCACAAGAAATGGTACATTTCAAATATTATATTAGTCCCCATTGTGGCAAAACGTATTGCCGAGATTTGAGTTTTTATACTCAGAATACACACCGGTAATTCACAAACATCCATTGAATTAAAAAGTTTCAAAATAATACAATCGTACAATATTTATTTATATATTCACATATTCATCGCTGACTATTCATTATTTTAAAAAAATATTGTTGAATCGTATATATTGAAGTATTTTAACATAAGTAGTTGATTTAAGTTATTGCCCCTAATAACACTACTCCAAATTACACGGTCCCGACTGTAGTGTAAATATGGGGTTCACTGTACTTTATTTCCACTTTATTAAAAAAGGTCAGAACCGGTTTCGCTCATGGCGAGAATCGTCAACTGATGTTAGATATCATAAAGATTTTTTCTTTAAATCTTATTTATCTATTATATATATATATATATAAATGAATGTTTGTTTGTTTGTTACCTATACGCTCCTATACCATTAATCCGATTGCGATAAAAACTTTAGTGAGTTATTGTGCGGATACCCGAATAGGTTTCTGAATTAAAAAATGTGTGTATTTCATATAGCTTAGCGACGGTGTTTATGTTTTCGGTGTGGACAGTTTTACTGAGATATCAAAAACAACTTACGTCCAAAATAAGCAAGTTGTTTATGATTCCTTAGTTACGTTTGATACGCGCCATGGTTATGTCAAACAATCAAATGAATTTTTAATAGTCGTCACAAAGCATTTCTTTCGCTGTCAAACAATTATGCCACCCAAGCGACTAGCTATTAGTCGATCTACACTTCAAGTGCGAAAGAAAACGGCACCACGAGCTTCAAAAACAGACGAGCAATGGGAAGTAAGTTTAAAAACCGTTCGAGCTCGCTCTGATTAAGCCCGATCGTCTGATACAATTGGGAATAGCTGCTCCGAATCGATCTGTAAACAACTTTTTTGATCGTGATTTGCAACGAGAAACACATTTTGAAGTCGACAAATTGGGTACATTCGTTCAAAAAAAAATTCCGAAATTTGTTTCAGAACAACGCATTGCGTATGATAAAATTATGCATACAATCAATCACAAGCCAAAGCGTTGGACCACGAAACAATATTGCATTGGCAATCGCTTCATCTGCAATTTTCTAACTCCTTTAGATCGTGGTCAAACAGCGCATCAGGCAAAGAAATTGCCTTTGACCACCAACATGCAATATCAAAAAAAAAGTCAATAATGGGTAAAGTACTTTAATTAATATCAACTCATTAAATGAGACGAATTTACTATGACGCACAAAAAGGCATTGGAAAATCTTCACTATATGTACACTAAAAGATTTGAGAGGAAATGAACAGCTCTTTAGTGGAGCACTTATTTTATTGTCTGGTGATTTTCGACAAACTCTACCAGTTATACCACGTTCAACAGCTGCTAATGAATCAAGTGCATGTCTCAAATCATCAGTTTTATGGTGACATGTGCAGAAATTTACTTTGAAAGCCAATATGCGTGTAGAATTACAAAATGACGTATCCGCTGAACGTTTCGCAAAACAATTGTTGGATATTGGGAATGGAAAAATGGAAATCGATGAATCCACACAATTTATCACATTGCCAACGAGCTTCTGTAAAATTACAGGAACCGTAAGCAAATTGATTCACAAAGTTTTCCCAAATATCGCACAGCATTAAAAAAATCATCAGTGGCTCAGTGAACGTGTTATATTAGCAATCAAAAACAACAATGTTAATGCCATCAACTTCAGGATTCAAAACGAAATACCAGGCGAAGAGACAACGTATAAGTCCATCGATATTATAAATGAACCAAGACGAAGTTGCCAATTATCCAACTGAATTCTTAAACTGACTTGATTTGTAAGGCATGCCACTGCACGTTTTAACACTGAAAATTGGCATAACTATCATTCTTCTCCGAAATATAAATCCACCACGACTTTGCAACGGTACCAGGCTTTCAGTGAAAAAGATAATGAATAATATCATCTAAGCTACAATTTTAAATGAAAAATTTAAAGGAGACGATGTACTGTTTCCACGCATCCCAATAATTCCGACAGATATACCATTCGAATTAAAATTTTTGCAGTTTCCGGTGCGACTAGCATTTGCAATGACCATCAAAAAAGCACTGGAAAAATCACCACAAGTGTGTGGACTAAATTTTGAAAATATTCTATGCTTCTCACAAGGACCACTATATGTGGCCTGCTCACAAGTTGGAAAACCTTCTGATTTATTCGCATATGCACACGAAAAAACAAAAAATATTGTGTTTCCAAAAGCAATTCAATAAACAGAATAAAAACACAAACACTTTCTTTCTTTTAGTGGCATTGCAACGCATGCCGGGTACTCGCTAGTATATATATATAAATGAATTTTTGTAGGTTTGCAAAAACTTTGGTGTCTATGCGTTTGAGCGCCACAGGTTCGATTGCGATAAAACTTTGAAAACCTTAAAACTGGCACTTTCGTGGAGGTTATAGGCATATTAAGCTCCTAAGAACATCTAAGACCTGTTCCAATCTCATCAAAAACTTTATTATCACTGTCAGTTATTGTCAAAAGGCATCATCACAATAATCAAGAAATTGTTTTAAATATATTTTTTTTAATTATAAATATGTATAATAAATATGCCTATTATAAAATTAACTTACAGTGTCGAAAAAATAAAATAGTCGTAGATTTCAATGTTTTTTACACTGCAGTATAACAAAACAAAAATGACCGGCGTTCGAAATCAGCGGCCATTTCGTTTTTATATATTGACAATCCAAATTTGCAATCCAAATCGTGCAACTTGCGCGAAGTTATAGGCGTATTACAATTAAATTACAGTAGGTGGCGCGTGTGTCATACCATAGAAAATCGGCAGCAAACGTCAAACAGACAGAAAAAGAAAGCATGCACTTCAATAAGCACAATTAAAACACAAACACTTTCTTTGTTCGAGTGGCATTGCAACGCTTGCCGGGTACCGGCTAGTATTATATAAAACACATACATCGATTGAAAGATCAATAATTAATTAACGTTCCCGGGTTGGATTTCGATCCAATTGTCACCATAACCTAAGAGACATAGGTTTTTGGGTTTCATTTCTCGCACATAACGCCAATTAGTTTTTCAAAACAAATGTGAAATGCATAACAATGCATTTTATCCGATAATGTTTTCTGCATTGAATATTTTTTCAAAATCGGCAGAATTAATTTCCAGAGATTATATATTGCACATTCTATCTGCCCGTATGATTTCTGAAATTTCCATTTTACTTATAGGTACATTGAATTAAAGTAATATGTCTACTGAAAAAGACTTTTGATACCCTTAATGCGGGTAACTTTGGCCCAGCTCTGACTGTTTTCTGTATTTTTATAAATCGCCGGTACCATTATGTGTGGTATTTCATAAAGATGAGTGTTTTAAGATTCAATTCACAAAACGTGTTTGGAAATATTTCTATGCTCGATATATAAAAACAGATAAAACAGTGTGGGCCAAATTGTGCACCCCAAATCGGGTAACTTACCACAAATGTTCACGGTAATTACTGTAATCTCAAGGCATTTGGAACTTTTCTCCACGATTTCGTGTATTTTGTACATAATAGTAGGCTGAAACTACATAGAACGCGTTTTTTATTAAGTGGGAATACAAATTAAAAGTATCGCCGACCCAAGTTTTTAAAATACGTTAGATACCCAACTGACAGCTGACAAAACTCTAAAATATAACAAATGTGATGCATTATGATTCATATTTTTACCTCCAAAGGCTACAAAATACCATTGTTTATCAAATTAATATTGAGGTGGCAACGGTATGACCATAACATTATAACGGCATAATTTTAAACCTTTTTTCTTGTAGTGGATCAATGTTACCCGTATTGACTGTATAGAGTTGATGAGGTTTACATTTATCAGACGTGATCATTTTTTATACAAGTGTCACAAATTGATTGATCTATCGTTCGTATAGTTTTTTCTCAAATACTTAGATACCAAACAAGCGACATCTTCAAATAGGTGTATGAAAAATATGTATGAAAATAAATGACTCACCTAATGCTCAAACAATTAATCGTTAATTAATCATAGATTCACAATATTTGATAGTTCTTCTTCGGTGATAAGTAGGGAATAAAGATTACAATACCAGACCAATATATCATTACCGGTATCGTTAAGATTTATCAATACCGGCTTGACAAAAAAGCAAAGAATCACAGCCCATTGGGATCACAATACCGGTCGAGTAAATCTAAAAAGATATTTCATATAATAAAATCATATTTTAATGTTTTTATCATAATAATATCCATACGCGTAATTAACATAAATATCTTACGGTTTCTAAAAATAATAAAACATGATTAAAGGATCATCAATCCCGGAACCTGTAAATATTGATACAACTTTTAGCAGATATATTTTAATTCACCGTGAAGGTTTTTACTTAAATGTTTGATGGTATCAATACGTTAAAAAAAATAGTTTGGCTAATTTTCAAATTTATTATTAAAATATATGGTAGTAAATCAGGAAGAATTTAGATTTAAATTTTGAATTTTAAATAATAAAATGTAGTAAATCCCGACATCTCGGGATCGGTATTATGAAGATCCCGGAAATGGATGCCCTAGTCCTAGTCATATGCGTCATGACTAATGTGATCATTTATTTTTTCCACCAAACCGGGACGCATACAAATGTGTAATTTTACAATTTCTTATAATACAATTGACTAAATAGTAACGTTTTTTTCATGTCATAATGGGTAATTTATTTATTTAAAGATTATCGGTATGAGTTTTCAGATATTATTTCATTTACTAATAAAAAGTACACACGGGAATTAATACAAGAAAATTTAATTGGTACTATATTTTTCTGAAGAGTATATTTTCCTAGGTATATAGATATCTGGTGTTAATTTAACAACTCTAAAGCTGACGACCCACCGGTGTGTCGCATACCTACAAACCACACACGGGTAGCGTGTGTTCTCACTATTACGACGTAAATCAATTAGAGTTTGCATCATTGAAACAGGGTCCGACATCTCTTAAGGACTCACAGAATGAATATTAAGTTGTCCTTTATTAGTCTTTAGAAAATTGATAGCTTACAGGACAAAAAACGTTATTTTTTTCTAGCTGTTAACGGGTTAAAAATCGAATAAAACTCATGACAGGATTTGATAAAATTTATTTAATAAACATTGATTTAAGGCAGCGATTTCTAACCTGAGAGGCGCGCCTCCCTAGGGAGGCTTAGACTACTCCAAAGGGAGGCAAGAACAATCCAAAATATTTATTCACTCTTTAAAACGTGTCTTTATTACTATATGAAATAAAGGATGGGGAGGCGCGAAGATTTTTTTTTTCTCCAAAGGGAGGCGCAGTAACATAAAAGCTGGAAACCACTGCTTTAAAGATATCTACTTTCAACTGTGTTTATTCTTGAAATGAATTATTTTCTGCGTGAGCATTTCCACGCCTTCATCTAGTACAGCGTCTGCCAAACTGTGTGCCGCGGCACACTACTGTGCCGCGAGAAGCCTCAGGTGTGCCGCGAAGGAAAAACACTTAATTAAAATCTTTCGCTGAAAAGTTAAACCTGTGGACCAGAAAAGTTAAAATCTCACAGCTTGATTGCATCCCAGGTGTAGACGCTTCTTCAAAAAAAATATTTGCCAGTAATGAAAAGGGCATTAGAACTTTTTTATGCATAATTTAAGTAAGTAAAAATATTTGCCATCATTTGATTAGCAGATGCATCAGTAGATCATCAATTCATTTGCAAGATTCAATGGTATACATCTGACACTAACGGAGGAGGATTTTTTAATACATATGAAAAACGACACTGCACGAAGCCTTATTTTCTGAGCTAGAGTTTTCAGCATTTTGGATATCACTTTGGAGTCAATATCCTCGATTAGCTGCGACAGCAATTAAATCTCTGTCGCTGTTTGGATCATTGTATCTTTGCGAATTTGGTTTTACAGCGTTTGTGGAAATAAAGTTAAAAAAAACGAGAGTAGTTATAGATGGTTGATAACAAGTTACGTGTTTTTTTTATCTAATTTAAAGCCGCGTTTTGATAGATTTTTTTTTCTAAAAATCAATTATATCGTTCTTACTTGTACAATTTTTACCACTTTTGTACATTCACTCAATTCTTTTTTTACGTGATATGTACATTGGTTGCAGAAAGCGGAGCGTAAAAAAAACTTCACCTTAATATAATTTGATAAATTAGAAAATGTATGAAAAAACAAAATTTGTTCTTCATATTCGCGCAATTTTTTTTTTCTTTATAAACATACAATGAGATTCAGATACATAATATGTATACATGAACAATTTTATTAAGTTATTCGCTACTGTTACTGTCAATTGCGAAATTTAACCGTTTGCAATTTTTTGAACGAAATTATTGAATTTCGCTCGGACTCATTTGATGAAGTGCCGTTTTACCTAGATTTTTGAACCGAGTCAATAATTATTTCATTGGTATTGTTTTGTTGATCCGACAAAATTTTTGAAATACGTCAGTGTAAATATTTTATTTTTAAATGCAGGTGTTTATTTGGTACGTGCCTAAAACATCATCATATAAATGTTTTTTAATTAGTTAAAAGATAATATTCCACTTCCATCGTTGGTTAGTATTTATTATTTTGTATTAAAAATATTTGGACGTCTGGAGGGCATTTATTTGACACAGTAACACTCTGTGGTAAAATGTAAGACCGGGAAACGTGCTATTCAACGAATTTAATAAATGCATTGCATTTAAACACGTTTAAGAGCAGATTTACATCACATTATTTTGTGCAGCGCCATAATTTTTTTAAACGCAGTCACCTTTTCTTTTGTAAAAAAAATCGGCAAAAAAAATGACATAACAACGAGTAAATCGCGTAAAAAAAAGTAATGGTGCCGTCCAAAAAACGCGTAAAATCGAAATCACGAAAAAAAACGCGTAAAAAAGGACTGGGTGTATATATTCATAATATATTCAATAAAATGTTACCTACACTATGGTTTTCTTTATTCATATTAATAAGGCACGTTTCGTTTTTCAATGCATTTTTTGGTGTGCCGCAGATCAAATCTCATTCACTAGTGTGCCGTGATATAAAAATTTTTGGCAGACACTGACCTAGTAGTCAATGCTATACCGCCAGGATTTTGATTTTGCTAGTTTTTTTTTTAAATTGTAACGGTGAGTTTACTCTTACCGAAAACGGGACATTTTGGCATCCTGAAGCTGTGTTCGGGGACACGCTGCCTGAAAACGAGACGTATGGTCACATACGTCACCTAATTGCGTACGACTGCGACCCGGTGTACAGCGTGCTATGATTTCTCGGTATTTATGTTTCAACTGAAATATTTATGCATTATCTTGTGAAATAATTGATATATATTATATAAAAATCAGATTTCTTATCTAGAAAAGATAAAAAATGCCAGGAATATATAAAAAAACATTTATTTAAATAAATAAGACGCCACAGTTTTATTTACACTACATTTTCATTCGTAATTCACATTAATAATAACAACAAATTTTAAATATAGATTTGCATATGTTACGACTGAATAATGTACTTCGTCTACGTATTAACTATCTTATTGCTCTCTTCCACGCACCAACGCTTTCCTACCCGTAAATATAATACGGCAATATGTATAAAGTAACAAAAAAATGAGAAAAGACAAATAAATATTTTTCTAAATTTAAAAATAATCACGCGCGCAATCACACAATTGTTGTGTTTAATTCTCATCTAATATTTCAAATAGCATCAAAAATTTCAACGTATTGTTATCATTCTAGTCCTCTTTCTATTGAACATGTCTTGCCTAACCTAAGCTATAATGAAATTTTTACTTTGTTTAGAGCTCGTCAGTGAGTTTATACAATTACTAGAAAATTCATACACTGACTAGTCAAAATAAATGTTAATTACAATTATGTTATTAATAAATTACACTAAAGTCGTAAGTTAATGTATACATTGACGAGATTTAACAAATTAACTGTGACATATATATGTATGTAGATAAAACAGAAAATAGGATACATCTTTGATGTTTAGTATTAAAGGATTAAGATTTTTCTACTGAAGAGAAAATGATTATCTATTTACATTCTTAAAACGAAACATCAAATAAATATTATTTAAACAAAACATATAGTAAAAATATTTGAATAAATAAAATTGTTATACCTTATTTTACATTCAGGGCCCTACCGGAGAAAATGTCACGATTTCTTGCAACCCTTTAAAATTTCTAAGCACATATATAATTTAAAATTTCTAAACATAAATATATAATATTAAAATTCAAATATAAGCCACACTTTCCCTCACATCGTTATGGGTCAATATAATAAAATTGCAAAAGATTATGCTGCTCTTAACATTAAAATATTAAAAATAAAGCTTAACCTATTATTATTTTTAACATTACATGATTTTTGTGAGTAGCAACCCGGTTTCGCCTTTTGACCTCTTCTAAAATTCAAGATCACGGACGAGCTTAAACTAACGCTTAGTTAATAGTTTTTATCGTGTGTAATATATAATAATATATACACATATTATTAATTGACATTATAATGTTATCGACGACGATCTGGACTAATTTGACTAATGGTTTGATATCAATGAATTTAAATCATTTAGGAAATTAGTCGCATACACAATAAGAATTTCTGTAGGTCTTTGAAACTAAAAGACGAGAATTTCGTTAAAAAGCAATTCGAAAAGGGATAACAGGGCGATGCTTTTAAAAGGATGTTTATTATCCGACGTCGTATAATTTTAAGGATTCCATTAGTTTGATCGCTGCACAAGTATATTAATATTCTACGATAGTACATAATGTGTACGTGCATGTGAAGGCTATAACAAGATTGAATAAGGAATATTAGAGATCTGGCGAGCAATATCATCATTTGATAGTGGTCACCAGGAGCGAAGTCAGTTCTAATCTGAAATAACTAATGTGCTTATTGTTTAATTCTTCCGTGAATTTTAATGTCTGATAATAAAGAAATGAAAAAACACGGATGTGACAAAGTGCAATGTACAAAGTTTGAACAATTCAAATTATATATAAGGATATCATTTTTTAAATTATAAACAAATAGTGTATGATTTACAATTTTTTTTTAAAACTATTCCTTGAATTTTCTATATTTTTTTAAGTGGTATTTTGTATTAAGCTGCCCCGTTACATTACATTTTGTACACAAGTAAAGTGTTTTGATAGTGAAGAAAACATTTTTATGATATATCATAAGAAAGTATTCAAACATGTTTATAATACTTTTACTTAAAGATTAAATATCATTATTTTAAATTTTTATTGATGATTATTCATTAAAATGTGAAAAAATACGTTTTTATTATTACACACTAATTTTCCCATTTATCATCACATATGTTATTATCAAATAAATCTAAATCACTATGAGATTAACGAAGAAGTGCTTGTTTTGTACCTAAATATTTTTTTTGCCAGTGATATCAACAAATAACTGACCGTTGTTCGAAATATTAGCATTCAGCTCTAGTCTTGGCAACATATTAGAATTTATATTCACTGGTGAAATGGACAAGTCGGTAGTGCTTGGTTGAATTTTTCTTCCATTGATGAATAAATATGTCAATACTGCAGCTGTCACAGCAAGACCTAGTATAGCAATAGTTATAGCAGAAATGGAAAGAATAATCCAAAGATCCATGTCTGAATCTCCGCCTGTTATTGGGAGATTAGTACTAGTTAAAGGTAAAGGAGAAAAAGTAAACAGGTCAGTTTCCAATGAAGAATCAAGTGTGGTTTTATTTGAAGATTCTGAAGATGTTGGTGTTGTCATGTCGATGGATGGCGTCGAATGAGATGTCCAATCTATGGTCGATGGTAGTGTGGCTAAGCTTGGATTTGTAAGGGGCGAAGATAAAAGTGTGGTTGGGTCAGACGTTTCTACCAATGTGACTGTTGACATATCAGTCAGCAGCGACGGACTTGATGTCGAGTCTGTAGCTGAACTAAGATCGGTAGAGGGTAATGATCCAAGTGCGGTTGGATCGGACGATTCAGAAGATGTGATTGGCGTCATGTCACTAGGTGACGAAGAATTTGGTTTTGAATCTGTTGGCAAGCTTGAATCAGTAGGAGATGAAGATTGTACTGTTGTCGAATCGGAGGAAACTGGATATGTGATTGTCGTCATGTCAGTGGGCTGTGATGAACGTTGTGTTGAATCTGAGGTCAGTGCATCTGTGGTTGAACTTGTATCCATGGGGGATAATGTTCCGAGTGTGGTTGAATCAGGCGATAGTGTGGTCAAGTCTGTGGGTAGTGGTAAATCTGAAGTCAGTGCCTTTGTAGGTGAACTGACATCTGTTGGGTATGAAATCTTAAGTGTGGTTGGATCAGGTGTTTCAAAAGATGTAAGTGTGGTCATATCAGTGGGTGGTGATGAATGAGGTGTTGAATCTGAGATCGGTACGTCCGTGGGTGAATTTGTATCCGTGGAAGATATAGTTGCAAGTGTGGTTGAATCAGATGTTTCAGAAGATGTAAGTACAGTCGTGTCAATGGAAGGCGACGAGTTTGGTGGCAAATTGGTGATCGGTTTGTCTGTTGGTGAACTTGAATCTGTTAGGGATGAAGATTCAAGAGTGGTTAGATCGGAAGTTTTAGAAGATAATACTGTCGTCACTTCAGTAGACGATGACGACATTGATGGCGAATCTGTGGTAAATGGGTCTGTTGGAGAACTAGTAGAGGATGATGTTTCAAGTGTGGGTAAATCAGACGTTTCAGAAGATGTTATTGTAGACATTTCGGGGAATAGTGAAGAATTTGGTGTCGCATTTGTGGATTGTGTGTCTGTTGGAAAACTTGAATCTGTAGGAGGTGAAGTTTCGTAAGTGGTTAAATCAGATGATCCAAAAGATGTGACTATCGTCGTGTAGGTGGGTGGCAACGAATTTGAGGTTGAATCTGTCATCGGTGACTCCGTTGGTGAATTTTCATCAGTGGTAGATGAAGAGTCAAGTGTGGTTGCATCAGGCGTTTCAAAAGATGTGAGTGTTGTCATATCAGTAGGTGGCAACGAATTCGTTGTCAAATCTGAAGTCGGTGGATCTGTAGATGAACTTGCATCCGTGGAAGATGAAGTTTTGGGACTGGTTGGATCGGAAGTTCCTGGAAATGTGAATGGCGTTTTGTCGGTTGATGGCGACGAATTTTGTATCAAATCTGTTGATAGTGAGTTTGTTGCAGAGCTGGTATCCGTAGGGGACGAAGGTTTGAGTGTGGTTAGATCGGTATTCGGTGAAGATTGCAGTGTTGTTAAATCAGTAGATATACTAGAATCCCTAGTAGGTGAATTTTCTGTCGTACTCGCATCGGTAAGTAATAAAGTTGTCATTGTAGTAAAATCAGTCGGTGGCGAAGACGGCAATGTAACTGGATCAGTAGATGCTTGTAATGTGGGCACAGTGGAAACACTAGTAGAACTTTCATCGGTTGGAAATGATGTTTCAAATGTTGTGGAATCAGTAGATCTGAGAGTTGAAAAATCAGTTGATCCCGATGGCACACTGGATTCGCTTGATGGTAAAAATGTCGTAGTCACGACATCTGAAATGCAGTCTTCAGCGTCTTCGGCTTTTATCCCAATAAAGTCAATTGCTAAAAAAGCACCCTTTGACTGCAGCTCTTCACATTGAATTTCAAACTGAAAAAACGAATAATAGAATTTAAGAATTTGTTAGACTAAGAATAACAATATTAAATTTAAGAAAATGGTGATATACATGATGTTTCTGACATACATAATATTATAATGTTTGAAACATGAAATCGAAGCTAAAAATAGAAACTTTTTAAGTTTTTAAGTAAAAAAAATTGTCAGCTATACAATACAATAAGTTTACGATAGCATTCGATACTAAACTTATATATTGTGTAAAATTGTATAAGCATGAAAAAATAATTTACCCTTACACTAGAACACAGCAAATAGCTGTTAACGAATTAACAGCCACCACTGCTTTTAAAACTTCTCGAAATATAAGCATTCAGGTTTTTACAGAAAGAATGTCAAGTTTTGATTTTACCTACGTATTAATTCTTCGTATTTTTTTTTCGTTTAATTAACTTTTTAAAGATTGAAATATCGTAAGTAAAACTCATAAAAAACTAAGCCGAAAGAATAAGAAGCATGCGTTCAAAATCAATACACTGTTAACGAAGTAAAAATGTGGTAACTTGTCCCAGCAGGTTTACGAGTTCGCGAGAGACGCTGCTCTTACACGTCGTTCGCAGTTGGAATTTATTTAAATTTAATGTCAGATATTGAATATGCCTTATTGACTGGTGTTCATGTCAATATCTTGGTGGGGACCAGCTTCAATTATGGCATTTAGTACATCATCATTGCTGGACAAAGAGTACATTTTTTTTTCTTAATTAGCTGTTTACACATTCTCAGATCCCAATAAAACAAATAGTCATTTAACTGCACATCTGCATACGCGTAAAAAATATACTTGGTTGACGACACTCTTGCCTAATTTTCTTTATTCGTTTCAATACGTTAACAGAATCAAATACGCACTCTTTTATCTTGAATTCACAAGGGCTCAGTTTTAGTACAGCCTATAAAATTACAGATTTTGATCGAAAAAATCATCATGGATGAACACAAATATTACTATAAAAAATCATAACACCATTTAAGATACAACGCTTCTTATGCATCATCCGAATGCTACGCTCTAATGATGTGATTCTTTTCACGAACTATCAGTTGTTTTGAATTAATTTTGAAAAACAATATTTTACGCCGTTTAGTGTTATGTAATGTTACCTTACCCATGAAATCTGAATGGGGACTCCCTATCGGGGTATATTTCTACATAAATTGTTGCACAATAAGTGCTTGTTGTTCAGTCTGTTAAACCTTGTTGTTGGTAAAGAATAATACGGAAAGATAAAGTAAGGATAGGACCAGTGGTCACCGTTTCGTTATCAAACAATCAAACGCCTTGTTTTTTGATCGAATGTATGGAAGGCAATTGAAAAATAAATATTTTGTTCATGTTATAGTAATAAATGACTTTTACGCACAGATACAGGATAATAAAACTATAAAATAATTCTAATACAAACACAATATTCTTTTGTACCGGTTTCACTCATTGCGAGCATTGTCAACTGATAAGACATTTCTTATCAGTTGACAATGCTCGCAATGAGCAAAACCGGTCCTGACATTTTAAATAAAGTGGAATCAAGTACAAAGGAATATTGTTTTTTTTTAATATAATGCCATTCCACCAAGTATTGACAGTGAACATCCTAAAAGTGATAAAATTACTTACCTTTATATTGGTGTAATCTTTCGAAAATATGTATTTTTCTATTCGCCATTTGCTGCTATTGTTTATTAAAATACTTTTTACAGTTATAACTGACGATGATTTATCCAAAATTTTAAATAACAAAACGAAAATTCCAATGCTGTTTTTTGTATACACCGAGAATATGATTTCTGTGCCCTTTTTCACGTCAAAGTTTTCCGTTTGGCTGCAGCTTACTTCTGTATCATCAGTAGTAAAAAAATAGTCACTCAACTGACTTGGCTTAGGCAAATCGGTAGATTCGGAATACTTTTTCACTTTAAACTGAACGGAACTTTCAGCACACGTTTTACTGAAAATTCCCAGAGTTCCACTTGAAAAATCCTCCTTTATACATTCAACTTCGTCTTGTGCTAAAACGTTTTTGTTTGAACAAAATAATACGCCTATCACAAATAGTATCAAGCACTTCAAATGAGCCATCATTTATAAGTAATTTCGTTTGTAGTTTTATAAACGTTCACTTTTCATCCTTATGTTAAGAACACATTAAACACATAGTTTATTTATAATACAAACAGTTTGGAATTAAATGCGTCCTTTTTTTAAACTGTCAATATCTTTATTTCAGAATCAAGTCATGGTTATTACAAAAATATCGTATTTATCGATATGTATGACATATATGATATGATATCGATATTAGAATGTATCGAAATTGATGATTTTTTTTTCTGCCTGAAAATCTTTCTCAAAGGGATAAAACAAGTTTCGCAATTAGTAACACAACCAATGGGATAATTAAGTTATCAATTTTAGTTTTATTTTAACACTTATTTAGTTCAAAAATCACTAACGATTGATTATTTTGTTTTAATTTTTAAACTAGTTATGCTCTCAAAAGTAAGTTGCTCACATAAGACTCTATACCTGAGTGACAATAATATCAATCAAACAATCCTATAAGAAAAAACAATAGCTAAGAGTTTTATAAGGATTTTATGACTCACGTGATATTATCTGCGAATAAGAAGGATTAAGTATGATTATTTGATATCACATCAGAACAAGTTAGATTAAAATCAACTAAGATGTGTGGAGTGATTAATGTAAAAATACATCGATAAAAAATGTCGTAATACAGTATTAAATTCAAGTCAATCTTAAATCAAACCATAAAATTTACTAATGCTTTTGTAAAATAAATAAAACTGTTTGTGTTCGAATTTCTCAGAGATATCTTATATAAACACGAAACTTTCATTTGCTAAGCGTCAGTTCAAGTTTATCCGTGCACTTGAATGCCTGAAGATGCCGAAAGGCGAAACCCGGGTCGTTAGTGACAAAATTTGTGAAAATGTACATAGTTTGAATGATTTAATATTGAAATTCCACCAAGCACCTTCAGTCGAAATCTTAAATTGAATTACAGTAAGTTTATTAACATAATAATAATTAATATATTTTTTAAATCAGGCGTGCACCCACCACTTTTTCGTTATGGGTTTCCACACAGTTAAAAGCCATTTAAAACAAATATTGTCTTTGTAATCTTTTTGATTTATAAAAGCTATTTTTAGTGGCGTAGAGTATTGAACTGGATTTTTTATTGTATAAAGATAATACAATATCTGACAAAACAATTTTCGAACAAGATAAAGATGATTGATTACAAGTAGTTCTTGTGAAGTTTTATTAGATAGTACGAGAATTTTAAGAATCTTAACAATTTGATATGCTTCATCGATTCCTAATTTTATTTTTAAATATATTTTCCCAGAAATGTTTCACTCAGCTCAATTTTTGTATACATTTAAACTAGGGTAGTTTCATGTTATCTTTTTTCTTTGCCCTATTGACACGGTGGGGTTATTGGCACCAGCTTCCACTAGCACTGATGTGAGGAAAACTGGCAGGATTTAAAAAAGGGTGTAGTTAAATTAATTGTGTTTGAATTTTTGTTATCAGGTAACCCGTAACACCAATTGTTTATTGTTAATGGCCTTAAATGGCAACATTGTTTTTCGATACCGATGTGATTTTTGTTTTTTTATTTCTTGCTCTTTGGGACACCATCCGTACCTGACGTGTGTTGGGAGACTTCCCGGTCTCTGGAGGCTACTTCCAGAGACCTTTAGTTGTAAATTCACTTGCAGTTATTTTTCTTTTGTTTTTTTCCGAGATGAAAGAAATAATATTTTTCCATTTCGACGAAAATTAAATTCCATTTTGTTCTCTGCCCAGAGTTTAACGTCAAGTTTTTTTTTTCATTTATAAAATCGTGTGAGCAAGCTAGGTATAAAAGTTTTGTATAATAGTTATTATGTATTGTAATAATTCAAAATTTTGTTTGTTAAATATTCTATGTAATAAATTTGGTGATTGCAAGTTCTTAAATAAACGTTTTCGTGTTAGTAGAGCTATGTTTGATTTAATATCTACCTACCTGTGGACTCCGAGCTTAGACCAGCGGTATTTGTCGTAATGACTTTTATTAGTGGGGATTTATTCTTGGGGTTTAACATCGTGAACAATAGTAGAAATTTCTAACAATAAATGAAACTCGCTCTAAAATAAATTACGAGTAATCATCATATACAATTTGAGAAAAATGCTCGACATACTAATCTTCTCTATTGTTTCGTCTTAGAGAATTGATTGGAGGGCATTAGCCGATCTTGGTTGTTTTAAACAAGCTATTACTATCGCGTGCGCGTTATGTGTAAACAAACAGTATTTAAAGTTTTTGTTCTATAGAATGAAATGAATTCCTTCTATGAATTTCTAAGAAATGTTTTATAAACAAGACAAATCTCATACACACATCGCTTACAAATCGTTTTTTTGTTTTGTTTGAAAACATACGTAACTACATAATTGAGTGTGACCGCGTTAGTGTGTACAGCCCGCTATTGTCTACGTTTTATGACTTAGATTAGGCCAGGGGTGGGGAACCGTTTCATTTCTAAAGGCCGCATTCATTTACTTGATTCAACATAAGTCTGCAGTAAAGAAAACGTTGACACACCCCCCCCCCTCCTTTTTTTTCGACTGTCGAACATATAATGGGTTGATTAAGCTTTTTTTCCAAACGCTTGCGTCAAAATTTTTGATCAAAGTGAATATTGTGCCTAGGGCTTCCAATTAACCGGACTTTCCAACTAACCGGTTTTTGTTTTTTTTCTGGCAATAAAACCGGTTAACCGGTTTAAACCGAAATATAACGTTTTTTTATTAGGTAAGTATACAAACAAAATGTGGAAAAATTTAAATATTTGTCATTAATGCTCCAATTTTAATGATAAATCGATATTTATCTTATAGATGGAAAACAGAAGGCATTATATATACATATACAACAATGACAATCAAATGTGGAAAAATATTTTATCATAAAATATGTCAAATAAATAAATAGAATTTGATAATAAAACTCATCAAAAGAAAGACCTTTAAATAAATGTATTTATTTTTAAGCATATCGACCAGACAGGACATCCAATGCTTAGACAAAAATATAGTAGAATACAATAATATTAGCTTATATTATGTCTCCACTCCCAGTTTGAAGCATATGGACTCAAAAAAATATTTTTTAACGAGAACTGCTTGTTACTCAGTTACTCAACCTCTTTTTTCGAAGAGAGAAGAGATTGAAAGTTATGACTAGAACATGGGTGGCTGATTATTCTCACTACGTCATAGTAATTTAAGGGATATTGGAATAGAATATTAGGCATCTCAGACATCCAAGCCATAGAAAAGAAATCTATGAACTGATTGCAAAAATCCGTCTGTACTGGGATTCGAGCTCGTTTGGTCCGCAACCCAAAGGAACGACGTTGACCACTCGCCCATGGACTCGGCGTTATCATGTTCATCATGTGCATTAACTTAAATTATAATTGAAAATAACAAGCACAATAATAATTATATTTAATGATAACATCAATTATTTATTGGGTATATGTTATTTTCTGAACAATTATTTATTTATACAAAAAGGTATTACACGATACTAAAATTTTCATTTACGTATTACGTACAAAATTACTTACATAATATTATATTTAAAAAAGTATAGTTCACAGTAGGGATTCTGTGTCGAGACGTCCCGGGACAAAAGTCCCGGGACTTTTATGGTTTTTTGCTGTCTTAAGTCCCGGGACATTTAACAACAAAGTCCCGGGACTTAAGACAGCCAAATTGTACATTTTTAATTTTGAAAAAACCATTCGAACAAATAAAAATTGGATGCAAGCAATCGCTAATGTGACCTAAAAAGTTAATTTTGATTTAAAATAAAGTTACATTCGTGTCTAACCGCGGGATCAGTTTTGAAAAAAAATCATTGTATTTAGGCTAAGGATTAAAGGCTGGGGTTTTAACAAAATTAAGTATGCATATATAACAGGGATCTATAAGAAAAGAAACAGTTGTTTGGATTTATAATTGTAGAAGTTTTAAATAACATCTATTTATATATTGTAATACGAAACAACCATTTTAATGGGTAGAGAGAGACATGCAGAAATACAAAAAAAAATTAAACACGTGTTCGCTTACCTATTTTTGCAGCATGGGATAATCGCACAGAATTCCAAGAAATAATGGAACCAATAGTTATTTCTAGAAAATTATGTTATAAATCAAGGCGGCTTATAAATATTTTATTACCAACCGTTCTACTGGGACTAATTGATTTTCGAAAAGAGTACACGAAAGATTTTGACAAATGCTCCAAAACAATATATTTGAAATACGGAGATAATTTACTACAACGTCTTTTCTCCGTGGAAAAAGATATCGAGGTATCTGAAGAAAATATCTATGATGAGATAAATATTGCAGAACTGTCACTGGAAGAAGAATTAAATAGACAGATTACAAAAAAACACAAGATTTCTCCATTAAAAACAAAACAACTAAACGAATTTAAGATTTTAAAATCAACTGGAGAACGGAAACAAAGATTATTTTTTATATATAACATTAAAGCAACATCGACTAACAATGTTGATGAGCAACAACGTTTATTACAAAGATGAGAAATCGGCTGTCTGATTCGTCATTAAATTCATTATTATTTTTAAAAGCATATTTTGATAAGCAAAAATAAAATATTAACTTTTGTGTAAATAATACATACTTTGTATGATTTAAGGTTGTGACTTTATTATTGAATTAATTTAATATTTTTATTATTAATAAATAAATGTGTTCAAAAGATGTATTTTTTTTAATTACGGCTTACTTTCGCCGCCATTTTAAAGTACGCATGAAAAAAAAATACGTCTTAACTGCGTAAAAAACGCTAAAAAAAAATAGTTTAATTGAAACGAAATATTAAAAAACGTTTGGGAGAAAGATATCTTCATTTATGGTATTATAAATTTGTTTAAATCAATTCATAATCGTATTAAAAATATAACTGTAGCAAAAACCAATTAAAAAATATTATAATTAAGTGTTCATACCTGATGTTGTTTTATTTACAAATGTTTTTCACTATTGTACAAAGTTACCAATGTCTCAATAGAACAAAAAAGGTATAAAAGCTGTATTGTGATTTGTGAAGTAACGGTCATAATTTTACCCAATTCATTGTTATTTTTTCAATACATGAACCGTTATCATCCCTTTTTAGTACATACATAAAAATATTTAATTTTAATAAATTTATAATTTTATTGAAGGGGAAATAAAAGTCCCAAGTCCCGGGAAGTCCCGGGACTTTGACTTTATCACGTCTCGTGTCCCGGGACTTTGAAAAACCCGAGACATCAGAATCCCTAGTTCACAGTGTGTTTGTTTATCTTTTGCTCAAGAAAATAATTCGTAAAAAAAAGAATGCATCGAAAATGTTATATTTCACGAAACTACAAATTTGAATTCAAAAATTGTATCAATCAAAAATAGGCACCAAGCAAAGCTGTATTTCAATATTTTTTTTTATTTTGTTCCAGTTAAGATATTGTGCTATTTACCTGAAAAATATCAATGACTTCTTAATTTCATATAACCTCATAATCGGTGCATATAAGCAATTTGTATATTACTGAGAAACTATCAATAATCTCATATTGTTTTATTAAAAAGAAACATTTTTCCGCATTAAAAAATACTTAAGTAAATGTATTAGCATTAAACTCTAATAGGTCATAAAACATCTACTAAGTTTGTCCGTCCTATTGTTGATTATTTTACCATACTTCGTCGACCTTGTGGGAGGGTAAAATTTTAGCCACATCCACATCTGGTATTAATTCAATGACACTTAACGACTCGCAACGTCTAATGTTTGCAACTAGGGATTCTGAAGTCTCGGGTTTTTAAAAGTCCCGGTACTCGAGGCGTGATAAAGTTAAAGTCCCGGGACATCCCGGGACTCTAGACTTTTATTTCCCTTTCAATAAAATTATAATTGTATTAAAATTAAATATTTTCATGTATGTATGTATGTATTATATCATAGCAGTCTTAAGTTCCAAGCAGTGTCGTAGAAAAAACAGCAAAAAAGACCGGGCCGTTAAATCCCAACCTCTCCTAACAATTTGTATGGCGGTTATACGTAGATCAACTCTAAATTCAAATTGATGAGCTTATTTTTCGTTGTATATAACATGTATGTTTGAAAGATTTCTTGTATGGATATTCTGTGATTCTTTGGGGTTATTAATTTACAATTTACGATACATCGGAAGGGTCATATATGCAAATTAAGTAATGATTGTAAGAAATATAGCGAATGGCAAGAAATGCGATGTGTGGTAAAACAAATAAAATTTAACTTCCCACTATTAAATATCACAGATATATAATATATTAATTATAAATTACATAAAACAACAGTAACAAGCGGAATCCATATTATATTATATACGATTTTGACGCCTATTGTGATATCATGAAATAAATGCTGCGTCTTATCATATAATAATGGCAATATACCAAGTAAATGATGATTTAATCAACAATAATATTTAAAAAATAATGAAGTGAAATGTGCTACCCTAGTTTGACTTACTGATTTTTGATTACTGATTTGACTTGAGAACTCCTATGGAAAGATTGAGTAACGAACCAGTGTGCACAAATACATTTTGATATTAATTATAAATTGATTAAAATCCCAATAATGACGTTGATTTTTTTTAATGAACTATCCAATCTCATATTCTGTATTAAATTTTGTAAAAAAATTTTTTTTAATAAAATGATTTGCCTTCTTTGTTTGCTTTTGTTCTCCGAGATTTTTCTTCAAAAAACTTGGAAAATGTGATTTTTTCTTGTTTTGAAAAATATGCAATTGAAGAGATATATAATTACAATATAAATATGTATTTCCTACATTATATCAGAAACAAATAGCTTCATAATGATGTGATATTACTTTGAAAATTATGACGCCGGCCCGCTTATCTGAAAAAGTACCTGTTTTCAACTCCATAGTATGGCTTTCACTATAGGGGGCTTTGATTATATATATACATGCCTTATACGCCTTTTGAAAGAACGCACTAGTAAAACGCACGCGTTTTTTAATACAATGTTTAATAATTCTTACTTTTCTTATGTAATGGATACGTGCAATGCTTACGGTTAATTTTTACTAAGAAGGGATGATAGCGGCACATGTAATGAAAAAGCATAAAAGAATTAGACCGCCGTCAGGACTAAATTTATAACCGTAACTTCACAATACAGCTTTTAGATCTTTTTTGTCCGATTGTAGACATTGGTACTTTTGTATAATAGTGAAAAAACATTTGTACATAAAACAACATCAGGTATGAACATTTGATTGTAATATTTTGTGATTTGCTTTATATTACAATATTATAAACACATGGTATTTGAAACTTCTACGAAATTATACATTCCAAAAATCTGTTTTTTTATCAGATCCCTTTTATATATGCATTATAAATTTTGTTTAAAACCCCAGGTTTTAATCCTTTAGCTTGAATATAATGCATTTTTTTTCAAAACTGAGAATAGACACCAAAGTCCCGGGACATTTTCCAAAAAAGTCCCGGGACTTAAGACAGGAAAAACCTGAAAAGTACCGGGACCTTTGTCCCGGGACGTCTCGACACAGAATCCCTATTTGCAACTGAGAAAGGATGAGTACTTAGGTTATTAAAATACGACTGCATGTTTTGTCAACATTTTGCAAACAGAAATGTATGAAGTTAACAAAAAGCAACCATATAATTGAACAATACAGTAAAAGTGACATGGGATAAAGTTCTTGGAATAATTTTGACCCTCCGTTAGGTAAAACTTTACAATTAACTCTTGGGTATTAGTTTTCACATATTGCATTATGATGGAATAAAACGTTGATAAAATAATTAAAAATATCTCATTTAAAGTAGCGATTTTTTGCATTGTTGATTTAAAGACAAAATCAAGTATACTTAGAATAATTATAATGCAATAATCATGCAAAGCAAGAATATATCTACTAACAAGCACACAAAAAAATAGCCATGGGTAAGGAGATGTAGATTATTACTCATTAATTAAATTGTATACGTTTTAAAATGGTACATAGTTATATGGTATCCTTATTAATAGTTTTTTCAAGATTTATACGGATGATTTGTCAAATTTACAATAAAGGTTATTGAGTGACGTGCATGTAAGAATCATTCCGTCTTTTGATAAATAATTGTCAATAATTACGAAAAAATATTAAATTATTTGAAAAAGTTATTTCTGTTCACAACATGGACAACTTTGAGACATAAGTAAATTTTTTTATACAATTCATATGCATGTTTCTTGTGTTATGTAAATTGTTTCCGCTTCTTCGCAGTAAATGAAAAAAAATGAAAAATAAGAAGAGTACTTTTGATAAAACGCGGTTAACCGCGTGAAATAAAGTTTTCGGTTTTTTTCAAGACATGCGATAAACCGGTTTCGGTTTAAGCCGGCTTGGAAGCCCTAAGTGCCACATGCGGCTTTTCAGTCATCAACTCGGGAAGACCTAATTCTGACGATAGCGAAAACCGAAATAGCTTTCAACGCATAAAAAATATTAAAAACTGTAGAACGAAAATACGTTGATATTTTTACCCTATTATGACATATTTTGTTGGCTGGAAGTTAGGGCTGTGCGATTTAATGATACGGTAATTAATATTTGTAATAGACAATTATGTAGTATTAGCTGTAATTATTTTGAAACCAACTAATTGTTTAATCCGTCTAAATGCTTCTATTAAATTAAACAATTTTCCAATTATGATTAACAATTATTTGTTTAAATAAACGTTTGAATTATTTACTAAAAGGCAATCCTTTATTTCTCGTTTTGATCCAAATGTGTAATACAGAAAGGGTACTTTTCACAAGTGTAATATTTTTTTTTAATTTGAAAAATATTAAACATTACTTGGAAAATTATACGAGATAAACTCCATCCAAATTCTCAAACGTGCCACCTCGGGCACGCGTGCCGTAGGTTCGCCATCCCTGATCTAGTTGCTATTTTTTGCAATCTATAATGATATGACCAATGCAATGGAAATAGTACGCAAATTTGTCTGGCGTTATTTTGTACCCCACCGGTCCTCGATCCTATTTTTGACGTTTCGGTACTCGAGTGTTAAGTTAATCGCTGTCACTATGCCCAGATATTTTAGTACTAGAAGAGTGGGAGGGAATTTTTATACATCTAAAAATCCATACCATCAAACAGAAATCGATAAATCGATTTAACTATGCTATTCGTACTGGGACTGGGAGGTCTGGGATGAAAGTTAACACCATTGACCGCTGTATCATGGGCCCGATATATATAAATTAGGCTGTACAAGTCTTTTTTAAGAGTCGAGACGTTATTCTCTTCGGTTTATGAGTCGCTGTACCGATCAGGTCGAATTCGAGCTCTGGTTTGGAGTGTTTGTAAAATATTATATGCTCAAAACCCGAAGCGGGCACGATCTAAAAATATATGTCAAAACATTTTTTAAAAACAATTTTTCACTAAGTCCTTTCTTTGAAAACTAGTGATGATATTTAACCATTCAAATCGAACAAATAATTTCAACACACTTTTAATTTTGATTTTAGCACACTGCTTTTCCATAGCCACTTACCAAAGAATATCTCGATGAATCTCTCTGTATAAATATCGCCACAGAAAATTATTTTTGGTCAAATACTGTGACAATATCTTAATCATGGGGTTGTCTAATAGTTCAAGAGTAAAACGAAACGACGAACAAGAACCCAAAGTGATTTTAAAATACTTCATTTATGCGTTAAAAATTATTGGAATTTTCCCCAAAAACAATGAATACATTAAAAACGTTATTATTTTTTCAAGCACCATCGTTATGTGCATTTCTGTCATTGTTCCACAAATATTATATGCCATGGGGAAATCCAACGATATTTATGAAATCACTGAAGCATTGGCGCCCGTATCGAGCACAGGAATGGCGATAACAAAATATGTTATAATGTTTATGCATAGGAGCAAGTTTAAAGATTGTTACGAAGAATTGCAGGCTAAATGTAACATTCTTTTGATATTAACCCTTTCAAATCCGCGCCCGCCACATTGGCGTCTTTCAATATGTACAGCTTTTCTTATAGTGATCTAATGTTGAAATTTCAGCTGTCATAATTTGTTCCTGCAACCGGTTATGTGATTTTTAGTTTATTTTATATTTAAACAAATATTCCCAATAACTTTTTTTAGATGCATCTTGCGAATTTGAACGGAGAAAAGTAATCGTGACTGTAAATAAGGAGGCTCACAAAGTCCTACTTTTGTATTCGATATTATCATCATATGTAACGATTAATTATGTGGCCGTCCCTGTTCTCATGATGTCAATCAAGTCACTACTAGGGATAGAAATTGAAGAACTAACGTTGCCATTTAAAGTTGAGTAAGTAAAAAAAATCAAAACATTTTTAGATCAACTATTCAATTTAATTAAGATTTTTTTTAAATATCATTAAAAGAGAAGAAAAACAAAAATTGAAATGCTTGCTAATATTTGATTTAATTATATGTGTTATACGTAAAAAATGATGTACGAGAAGGATGTTCACCGATAAGTTTTACTACTTTATTTAATTCATATTAACATTGGCTCTTAGTGAAGTTGCATCGTCTTGTTGGAACTAATCTAATTTCAGGATAAAATTGTGTATAACTTGGGATTCGGGATTAATTTTTGGTGGGCGATTTTGAAATCATGATTTTTTGATTTTTCAAAAACCCAGAAATTTGCGGATTCACCAATATTACCAGCGCGACGTCCGCCATTATGCTCTTCTGTGCTTCATTTTCTCAATTCCGAAATCCAAGTATTGGTACTATCGCAATCCCGGGATTTCGGGATCACAGAATTGGACGGGATCCCGGGATTGGGTATCCTAGTTGAAACCACTTGTTAATCAAGCACAAACCATCCAATTTTGGTGCCATAAAGTTATCAACGTTATAACGTTCTCCATTAACAGTTACCATAACGCCTCGTTCATCTTCAAAAAAATAATCAATGATTCCTGCGGACTACATAGCGCATCATACTGTCACTTTTCTTTTGTCCAGAAACAATAATTTGGTTTATATATATATTCTATTTAAATGTAAATGATTCTCATTCCACATAACGATTTTTCATGAAAAATATGATTACCACGAGCAAGCTGTTACATTTTATTTCCAAATGTACGGCGTCGTTAATGGTCTCGTGTGAATGAAATTTTAAAACAAATATTTTTCAGCTACATCGTAGACCATTCTTCTATTATGTCATATTCAATAATTTACACCATACTTTCTGCAAACGCCATATGGTTGACGGTTCTAAGTGTATCTATTGACTGTTTGTTTATGGCTGTATGTGTGCATGTAAAGGCACATTTTACCATCGTAAAACTAAATATTGATACGATTGGAGAACCCGGAGAAGACAATCAAGGTAATTAAAATAAAACCTGTCGTATATTTTGAGTTATACTATGTTGAAGAAGTTGATGAAGTTGAAACAATGAAAATAAGTTTTCAATATATTTATCACTTATATTTAGAGCTGCCAGAAGTCCCGGTATTCTGGGTTTGTCCCAGTTTTAAACATCTCGCATTTGCGTCTCGAAGGGAACTTTCGGGACAGCCAAAAACTCCGGTTTTGTATAAACTCACATTGGTCAGAAATACTGAGTTCTCGCAGTTACTATGTTGCAAAAATGCAAACAATTAAAAAAAAACACGTGCAATAGCGTAGCCATCACGGTCACTTTAAATATTAGTTTTTATTGTATAGTGTAAATCTAAGCAAAAATTGGCGCTATGTCGAGTTGTCAATATATTCACCAATACACGGAATTATAGCCACACGTTAAAAAAAAAAACCAACAATTTTGATATTTATAACTATGGAGATGGACCTATTATTATAAAATATGTCACTCACAATAATAGTAGTGTAACTCCAGTATTTGATGTCTTCAGACAAATGAGATTTTTTATAAAATGGGATCAGCATTCAATTTTAGCAATTAGAATATTGTGCAGGTCAACTTTATTTCAGAATATTAGTTTACTATGAACCGGTTTCGTTCATCACGAGCATTTTCAAAGGATTTAGTGTCACTTATTCTTATCTGTAAATATTTTTCATATTTTTATTGCCGATTGTTTGTTACGCCCTCAATAGTTTTATTTGGCTTAGTTGTAGTATACATATCCGTGTTTTAATGTATGCATATTCTTTTCAGTTGAAAATGTTCGTGATTAATGATCATATTTAATAATTTTACAATATGTTTAGAGAGTGTATTATTTTTCGCACAAAAAACTAATGGTAATAAATCCGTACATATTATTATTAGATTTTTTATGTTCATATCATTTAGACTTATTGTATGTTAACTTTATAGAAGTAAACATCTCCAACTATAGCGAAGAAGTCAATGAAATGTCTGAAGTTCATGCCTTGGAAAAACTGAAGGAATGCGTTAAACAGCATAACGAAGCAATTTCTTTTGTGCATAATTTAGAATACTTCTTCAACCATCAATGCATGATTCATTTTTTATTCAGTTCATTGTCAATATGTCTGGTATTATTCCAAGCAACTTTGGTAAGCTAAATGAACGATATTTTTTTTTATCTCGGTTTCAAGACAAGTTGTTAGTAAGGTCCGACCTTTGATATATTCGATAGATTCAGCTCAAGCTTTGTGCAAATTCATTAATACTAATAAAAAAATACATTTGATAACTGTGTTATTCTATTGATTGTGACGCATGTTTTAAAAACATCTTAAAACTAACTGTCTAATAAAGAATAAAAAATAATAAATACATAAACAATTGTATTAAACGAGAACATGATATGATATTATATTGAAATTAAAAATATTTTTCTCATATAAAGATGTTTCAGAGTTAACAGCGTTTGTTAAGCTAGGTAGGTAAGTACTTAAAATAAAATAAAATTTGATAACTTAGTTATTCCACTGATTGTGCTACTAATTGTGACACGTGCTTCATTTCTTCAAAGAGCGGCTTCCGGCTTACTATTATTAGGCTATATATTTACATGGGTAATCATTGATTCTAATCCGTAATTTATAAGCAATATAAGCTACAAACGGAGGTTGGGGTTTTTCATTTTTACCGAGTATGTATGCCTTAGGTAAAACATGTTATTTTTTAAATCCATTTCTGCTTCCAATGTGAATCATCTGGCCTCCTAATGAAGGCATTTCCACCTGTGTTTTTATACGAGAACTGTTTGTAGCTCAGTCCTTAACCTATCTTTTTTCGAAGAGAGTAGTAAGGATAGAAAGAATAGGGCAGGACAGAACTAGTGGTTGACTAATCACTCTCGCTACATCCAGTTGTTTTACGATTGGAATGGTGAGAAGGAATTTTTAGATATCACAAACATTCATGCCTTCAACCAGCTATGTTACACTAAAAATTAAATTATGGACTGTAAAAGTATTTTTTTTGTAAAAATATAATGAAGATTTCTAAAAACATATTATTCGCTATAAATATATAATATATGTTTCTATATAATTCGTTGAATGTCAGGTCCGTGGCGCAATGTACAACGTCCTTGACTTCCGTGACAGATATCACGGCTTGAAGTCCCAGTACGAACAGCATTTTTTTTTATTTGACTTATCGATTTCTGTTTGAAAGCACGGATGATTGTAATGACTAAATATTTCCTCTACCTTTTAAAAACTGATTTAACAGAGCATAGCTAGAGTCATTAGTAGTCCTGTTCTAGCCCTATCCTTCATATATCTTCTTTCTTTGAAAAAATAAATAGTTACAAACAATTCTCGTAGAAAAAATATGTTGAAATACCTTCTATTGCGAGGTCATATACTCAAAATTGGTAGCGAGCATTGATAAAAATATATGTTCATACATTTTGATGAAAGCCATACAACATAAAGAAATTGATCTGATTTGCTAGTCCGATTTTTACAACTCAATAAAATATTGTTTGCGTCACTCGTATCTTCACGATCTTTTAGAAATTATTTGTGAACAAGTAACCATTGTTGTACTAATGTATCTAGCATAAGCATTAAACAATATTATGATAGAATTGATTAATATTTAGCTATGTATCTCCTATTAGCACATACATAATATAAAGAAGCTAGCAACATTTACTGGATACTTGGCTGGGACACTGGTTCAGCTTTTCTTGTTTGCCAAATATGGTCAAGAAATTCTCGATGAGGTAAGTATTATATCTAATATTCCACTTTCTTTGACTGTTGATGATGGGAAATGTATGTTTTCTTCTCGGAAATTTGCATTAAAATCCACAATCCAATTTTTTAAATAGCAAACCATGCCGGATGAAAAATCATTTGTGTTGTGACCTACAGTTCTAGGAGATCTCATAGCCAAAATAATTGGCGGATGTTTTATTGATTGTGTGGCTGACGAGATGAACAATATCAAAAAGAAAAGATAATTTAAACTTTTTTAATGAGTGGTGATCGATAAAACTATAGGTTTGACTTCCCATATTTTGAATAACCAATTCGTATCTTTGCAAGTGAATTTACTGCAAAACTCTTCGAGCTTCGACTTATAAACTGCGTATGTGACAATATATTAAAATAAACTGACCTCTTCGTTTTGTAATTTTCGGAATGTGAAAAAGAAAAAATATTATATTCAATTGGTTGACCAATCATTGAATTTTATCATATTATAGACAGAGCAAGTAGATCTCGATTCATATAATATAGAAGCTTTCCATGACATACTTTTATTGTGTCTGTAATCTAGTGGAAAAAGAATTACACTACAAGATGTAATGTCAAATATTTATTTGATATTTCAAATTGAAATTTTTGTTTTAAACACACTTCATAACATATCAACTATGTCTTGGAAAATTGCTTCTTGAAACACTGCTGTTAATAATTTGAAAGCGCTCGGACCTGCTGTTTTTACGAAATGTGTCCAAAATAGGCGGTAAAAAATGAGAATTTAAAAATTCGTTTGTTCTTTTAAAAAAAATCGTCATGAGAAATAGTTCAGAGTCTTGTTGTAAGCCACAGAGGAAAGAAAACAATGCAAGGAATTTTACCTTACTGCTGATGGCTTTATTGAAGATTATACCATTATGAAATTGAATGTCTATCTGGAGGGTTAATTTTTAATTAAGGGATGGTCTGTGAATTTTGTAACCCAGCTTTCCTAATGAAAACAAATATTTCATCCTCAATTTGACCCGACAGTCCTGCAGTAAACTGTAAATATAATAAATTGTATGAGAAGGAATGTTTTTATCAACTGGAATATTTTAAAAATTCAATTTAACTAGAATTCATATTTTTTTTTGCTCATCCATGTCCGCTCTCAGCGTAAAGCATTTGGCCTCCAAATGCAGGTATCTTAACAAAAGAGACTACGAGAACTGTTTGTTACTCAGTCGCTCAACCTCCCTTTTCCTAAGAGAGTAGTAGGGATAGAAGGAAAGGGCTAGTATAGGATTAGTGATTAACTAATCGCTCTCGTTATGCCCAGTTATTGAAGGATCGGAAGGGTGGGAGCGAATTTTAGACACATGTCTACGAACAGAAATCGATAAATCGACCGAATAAATGCTGTTTGTACTGGAACTCGAACCCGTAAGGTCCAGCACGGAAGCCAGCAATGCTAGCCGCTGCATCATAGGACACGAATTAATCTATTCCATGAATGTTTCAATTACAGTAAGATCATGCAACATCATATAGGGAAGCAGATATACTATACAGAATGTTTGTATTTTTGGGCTTAATATGTTTTTTTTTTCTTTTTTAGTCGGAATCCTTAGCAAATGCTGCATACAATTGCCCATGGTTTCGGTATAGTAAACGATTTAGAAAAATGTTAATACTATTGATACAGCGGTCACAAAAGCCACTCGGAATAACGGCAGCAAAATTCTACATGATATCCCTCGTCAGCTTTTCAAAGGTAAAGAAAACATTGTTTTTATAATTGATAAAGAAGTGTGACTTAGCTGTCCATCAGGACGCTTATAACGCAATGTGGAACTTACTTAAGATGCCTATAAGGATGCTTAAGGTGTCTATAATATTAAAACGCATCTAACTTATTTCTTTTTCTGAAATGGCACATGTCTCACTTTACCTCTAACAGGCTCGTATTATCTTCGCCGGTCTCCATTTTCTGTCCAACAAAATTTATGAATCTGGGATGAATTTTTAATTATATGTTAGTTGTGTTGAACATTTTAATTTTGTGTTATTTTAGAATCACTTTAATGTTATTGGCAATTTCTTTTCAATGCCAACTGTTGTGTATAACTTTTCAATTTTGTATAAATAGCATTGTTAAATTATATTTCTTATCAGTTGACAATGCTCGCAATGAGCGAAACCGGTCCTGACATATTAAATAAAGTGGAATGAAGTACAAAGGATTATTGTTTTTATTAATATAATGCCTTTCCACCAAGTATTGACAGTGAACACCCTAAAAGTGATCAACAAAGAGAGGTTGAGGAACTGAATTCCAACCATTGTTTTAGAACAGCTTTCGTTGAGATGTTTTCATTAAAATTACTGATGTTCTCCATATGAATAGAACTATACCTAGTGCTTAAATATGTAGTTCATCTGAAAAATCTATTAAAGAAGTTGTTCATCTTTTATTGAATAATAGTCATTGATTGAAATGCATTTTTTTCAGATAATAAGTGCATCGTTTTCATACTTCACCCTTTTGCAGACTCTCAACGATAAAGAAGACAGATGAAAACTCATTCTTTCAAAATTATCTTATTTGTATTGGTCGCAAAAATCCTGAAGAGCTACGAGTTCCAATCCAAGTTACAAGGGATTGTAACCTTTTTAGTGTTCTGCACCTGCTTGAATTTTAAAAAGTGTACCACCCTGAAACATTTATTCTGATTTTTTTATTTAAAAAAATACACTTATAGCAAGATATGTATGTATTTAATTGAAAAACCATTTACATAGAAATACAAAACAATATTTAAATTTTGATAATTGGTTGATTTTTAATACATTTAATACACATTTTTTAAATATGTAAAAATAGAAGCGTTTCGCACACTCCTTACACACACGATTTTTTTGATTGTCAAGATAAGATGAACTTCATTCTGTGGATATTTGAGTTGTCCGGTACTAAAATCGGATTTTATAATGTGTTTCCTACTTAAAAACGTTCAATTCCAAAATCTGTTATATGCATAATATTAATGACTAGCTGTAAACCCGTTGGCCCTAACTGGAGGTTTTTTTTGCATTATAAAAAAATGAAATTTTCATGTAACAATCAAATGCATACTTACTTATCAAATTAATCAGGAAAAAAAACTTTAAATTTGAATCGTTCAAACTATGTACATTCTCACAAATTTTGTCATTAACGACCCGGGTTTCGCCTTTCGGCATCTTCAGGCATTCAAGTGCACGGATATATCTTATATATAACACGAAACTTTCATTTGCTAAGCGTCAGTTCAAGTTCATCCGTGCACTTGAATGCCTGAAGATGCCGAAAGGCGAAACCCGGGTCGTTAATGACAAAATTTGTGAGAATGTACATAGTTTGAACGATTCAAATTTAATATTGAAATTCCACCAAGCACCTTCAGTCGAAATCTTAAATTAAAAAAAACTTTACTAATTCGCCACACGGAGCTTGTTTTTTTAGGAATGTATGAGTCTTTAAGAGTCAAAGTGAACCAAATAGAAAAATGGTGAAACTTTTCCATTTGACTTTCAAGTAAAATTACGTTTTCAATTATCTTTTGTACGAACTGTCATCAATTTTCATTTTATGTGAAAGTTTATTGAATAAATAAGCATAAATAAAGTAATACAAAATAACTTAGATTATTCTACGTATTGTGCTACAAACTGTGACACGTGATTCGCCTATTTCAGAGGCATACGCAGACAGACACAAAATAGTTTACATTCAGTAAGTAAGTAAGTAAGTTGTCGCCTGTGTGGTCGAGTGGTCAACGGTGTTGGCTTCGACTACAGAGGGCCCGGGTTCAAATCCCGGTACGGACAGTTTTATAAATTGATTTTTCAATCGATTTATGAATTTCTGTTCAAAGGCATGGATGTATGTGATGTCTTGAATTCCCCCCTCTTACCTTTCCTATCCTATGAACGGGGCGTATCGACAGCGATTAGCTTACCACTAATCCTGTCCTAGCCCAATCCTTCTATCCCTACTCTCTTTGGAAAAAGAGAGGTTGAGCAACTGAGTAACAAGCAGTTCTCGTAGAAACACTTCTGTTGAGATAAACTCCATTGGGAGTCCATATGCTCCACATTGGGAGCGGACATGGTTTTAAAAAAAAAAAAAGTAAGTAAAAGTAAGTCTGTCTGAGGATGCCTCTGAAAGAGGCGAAAAACGTGTCACAGTTTGTAGCACAATACGTGGAATAATTTAAGTTATTTCATAATAAAATGAACTTCCACAAAGTTACCGACGAATCCATCGAAAGTAAAAATAATGTATTTTAGAGAAAAAAATATTGAAATTATGTAATAAAAGGAGTGGATTCAGTTCACCTTTTCCCATCATCCTAACTTGGCTCACTTTACCGTATTTTAGTCTTGTTGACCCTAATCTATTAAACTATTTGGCTTACTTTATTTATATATGAGTCGTCTGGTATCAAAAGCAGAACTATCCCTTATATGTCTAAATTAAACTAATGCTGTCACATTATTCTGCTGGTTATAGTGTATGCATAGAAATTAAAAAAATGTTTAAAAATAAAATAAACGTGGTACAAAAACGCAAAAAAAATGATGCTTGATATCAAAAGCAGAACTGTTCACGACGTTGGAAACAAAAGTAGAACAGTTTGGTAAATCAGGATTTCGATAAATCACAGAGTTACTTTGAGTGATGTCCCATACAAATTTTAAGTTGCACTCGTTGATGAGCTAAATGTGGGTCCTATCGTGGAATTCCGCTTATGATAACGGTTTATTTTGAACAGCACATGTTGAAATGTCTATCCAATGGTTGCGGCTTATTTTAAGCCGCGCGTGAATGTTCTGATATTGCCACGTTTGAAAAATCGATATCTCTTGATGCAGAGCTGAAATATTGTATCACCATAGAATCTATGGTGTTTCAATACGTCATAAAATTTTCGAATAATCAAAGACTTTAATTCGACTATTGCAAACTATCATTATAGGGCTATCGAAATGAATAGTTGGATCGTGTGAGTCAATGTGAGACCAATATTCTTTGGAGCTGATTTGATCAATTGAATCGTAATGATAAATCTTTTTACGTCTGACCTTGAAAATCTTTTTGAATTCTTTAATACATTAAGAATATTCGAATTACGATATGGAATAATATATAGAATAATTTTTTTTTTTTATACATTTGGATAAAATGTGCAGTTGATTTTTTGAGTTTTATATATTTTGACTATCTTCCGTACTAGATAAAGTATATTATAAATATTATTTAATTTTTTCATGATGTATGAGAATAGAGTATTTTTCATATATTTGGATAAAACTTCTCAAGTGAACAACACCGCCCTGTTTTGATGATATTTGTCATACTATATGTAACACGGTTTCTCAATATTTTATTGGTCGACATCCTCCTCTTTTGTTACTGTAACAGTTAAATGGCACACTATTCTTCGAATAAAAATATCATAACATTTTCTTTACTATGGGTCGAATTCTTTTTTCTTAATTTAAATTTAATTTTGGTTTAGACGTAAATTTTGATTATTAACAGTGAAATCCTGTTTAAACACGTCCAGAATTCACGGTTTTCCGATATTTGCGTGTTTTTTTACAATCGCGTTTTATTTTAATTTTTAAAGGGGACTGTGTGTATTCTTAAAAAAACTATTTAAGGAATTGATTAAGCTTAAACCTTCTGGCTTATCGAATAAATAAGTTTTCATTTGATTTTCCACGCCAGTAAATATCTGATTTATCAAAAATGCAAAAAAATCTCCCCGTTGAGGGCAACGGGCTTACAGCTTGTAAATTCTAAAAACCCTTTGTTTAAACCTAAAATATTTCATTTTAAGCCGACATACATGTTGAGTCTAAAATTAGATATTAATTGAAATAAAAATCTTAAAAAAAACGTGGATATTTTTCAATGCATTTTCATATTTCCTGGACGTTAAAAATTAGCAATAATTAACAATTGATAAAAAAAATAGTTGCAAATTTAAACTAAAAAATATTTAATTAATACAACGAATTGTTAATTCTACCACCTTGGTTATCATAAGCTCATTATTGGCTGTTCCAAATGTCAAAAACGGTATTATATTTAAGATGTGGGTACATGCTTAGACAAATTTGTAATGATATTTAAAAAGATAATATAATTCATCTGTACCCTTAAACGACATTTTAAAATACAAAACTGAATTTTCGTAAGACTAGCGAAACATTCTTGTGCAGACTGTTTATGACAGGGATGGCGAACCTTTTTGGGTCGGCGTGCCAAAAATCCTCAAAAATTATTTCTCGATTGTGTGGCGTGCCTAAGCAGTAATTTTTTTTAACAAAATAGAAAAAAAATGATTTTTATAAACGATTGTCGTATATCTTGGGAAACGTTTAAAAAATAATAGTTTACGGATAATTTAATCAAAATTTTAATTTAAAAAACTTGGAAATCGTTTGCGTGCCATCCAAATTCTCAAACGTACTACCTCGGACACGCGTGCCATAGGTTCGCCATCCCTGGTATATGACATACATACATATATATGAATATTTACATTTAACTGTCGAAACTATATGTAAAAATATATTCTGAATATTTAAATGAGATACAATAATGTATTATAACATAGGGATCTACATTATAACTCAACTATTTTGAATTTACCACACTCATTATTTGACATATTCTATTTATGAATTTTGAATAAAAACAATCGAAGTCACTTTGAATCTTATAAATAGTTCGTTTTTTGAATGCTTAATATATATGATCTATTTTTATCGTATTTCCAAATCTGGCGGTTACCTCAACGGTAACGAGCTTGGGAGATAATCCAAAGTTCTGTGATAGACCCATGACCGCGGAGGTTTTTTCGTATGTGGAATCAAATTTTCAGCGATTTTCCACGACACAACATGTGCTTCTTCAAATATAAGCGTAATGAAAAAATATGTCTAGTATGAATACAAAAATTGTGACATCGGGGCAGGGGGGACCATCTTTCTTGACGTCATCGAAAAAGTGAAATCGCGGACGTACTATCAACTATTAATATGTAGATTTTAAAAACCGAAGTGAAGCGAGAAACTATTAACCTATAAAAAATTGCTATATTACTTATTCAGAGTGATGATGGTGTTTTGATAAAAAAAATATTTCATTTAATATTCATTTTTTACAACATTAAAGTTTACTTATCTTGTTTCCGAACAAAAAAATATTTGCAACATTCTCTTTATTGCTGATACTAGTTCAAAATTCACTTTTTTATTTTTAAAGCTAGTTATTCCCTGAAGTATGTATTTGGAGTCTTGGTGAATTAAGTTCTTAATAAAATAGATAATGTGACATTTTATAAAATAAAGTCTTTAAATAACAATTTTAATGATAAAAAAAATCGTTTTTCGTAGTTTTCTTAAAAGAGAAAAGGGAATAAGGCGGATTTTGGGACTAGGCAGCTCATTTATATAACCAGAAATGGAGAATTATCTAGCAGTTTCAAATAATTCTTCAAAACTATCGAATATATAAAATAAAGTGATCCGATTTTTTTTGTGTGAGGTAGTTTCTAGAAATGAATGTTTTATTTGTAGTTATTTCTTCACTAAGAACTCAATTTTGTTTTACATGGAAAAATTGCACTGACTAAAATTTGGAATAATATAATTTAGAAAATCAAATTCATCAGCATATTTCTCGATAAACAGTACTTTATAAATTATTCATATTTTCTTGAGAATTCTTTACATAACATTTAGTCGGCGAAACTTATTAAGCTTGCTAGCTAATAATATAAAGTATCATTTTAGCAATTATCTGCCATCTCATTTTTAAAGTTTTACAGCCGTTGCCTTAGTGTAGATTCATCAATCTTATGAAATATTATAAATATGTAGGTTCATGAAAAGTAACTGCATTAATTTTGTGTATGTATGTAAAATTCTGAAATTTAGCTCTTTAAAATAAATAAGATCAATAAAAAATGCAAAAATATATAAAAACACATTTATTCAAATAAATAATTTTTGGAAAAGATATTATATTTTTTAATGTATTAGTAGGTATGACAATATAAAAGAAACATTTTTTTATATCATATTTAATAATATTATTGATTACTAATGGGCTATTTAAAAGCATATTTATCACCGTACAACGATTACGTACAAAACATAAAAAAATATATTCCTTATATAAGCTTGGTATCTATATATTAATAGCCGATAAAATAAGTTTTCACTTTTCACAAATGTGTGCGTACTGATGTCCACTTCGCCCAATGATAGCGCTTTATATTGAACAGCACATTTTTTGGCGAATGCTAACGTTTTATTTTGAATCGCATATTTCGTTCGTCCAATTGGAATGGACGTCTTTTTTATATTCAAAATTCAAATTTCCTGGCTTAGAACTAAAGCATTGTAATAATATTGAGAGAACTTTATTTGAAAGTTTGCATGGCTACAAAGTTTTTTAAATAATCAAATGTACTGATTCGATTTTTCGAAGCTATAATTATAGGGCTAGGAACTGATTTGACAGTGATTTTGTTCGGTGTCATCTTCTATTTATTAGTAGTCGATAATGTCCGTTTTGATTGCATGATTGTCACTGATTTCCCCTCCCCCTCCCCCTGAAGACGGTCCCCTTCCCCCCACCCCTCTGCCCGCTATCGCCATCCGTTCATTTTTCTCTGACGTCTATTAGTGAATATTTGAAGTCATGACAAAACAATTAATTTTCGTACTGACCAAAAATATTCTGTCAAGCTGAGGATCGAACCCATGTCCCTTTTTCATTCTAATCGTTTGAACAAATATCCATTGTTCCACAAAGCGATTAAAATTAGTGAGGTGGAACGTCTACTTATTTTCAAACCAAGAGAAATATGTGATTTTATTGTGACCTTACGACATCTGTTAGTGAAGCATTGCACTAAACGAATTTGAATAATTGAAAATAGAATATGTCAAATACTTATGAGATATTTTTCTTTTTCTACGAAATATATTTGTTTGGATACTTGAAACATTAGCAGGGCTGTCGATATATGGTCCCAGAGTCTCTTTTTATATGGTCCAGAGTTTTTTTTCGAAATATATTTGTTTGCACACTTGGTTGTAAGCAAACTTGAACATTATTCCAAATATTAAATAATTTACGCAATTTCTGCTCCTACGAAAAATGGTTGTTAGCAAACTTGAACATTATCGTAAATATTAAATAATTTACGAAATTTCTGCTCCTACGAAAAATGGTTGTTAGCAAACTTGAACATTATTCCAAATATTAAATAATTTACGCAATTTCTGCTCCTACGAAAAATAGTTGTTAGCAAACTTGAACATTATTCCAAAAATTAAATAATTTACGAAATTTCGGCTACTACGAAAAATGGTTGTTAGCAAACTTGAACATTATACCAAATATTAAATAATTTCTGCTACTACGAAAAATGGTTGTTAGCAAACTTAAACATTATTCCAAAAATTAAATAATTTCTGCTACTACGAAAAATGGTTGTTAGCAAACTTAAACATTATTCCAAAAATTAAATAATTTACGACATTTCGGCCACTACGAAAAATGGTTGTTAGCAAACTTAAACATTATTCTAAAAATTGAATATTTTACGAAATTTCTGCTACTACGAAAAATGGTTGTCAGCAAACTTAAACTTTATTCCAAAAATTGAATATTTTACGAAATTTCGGCTGCAACGAAAAATGGTTGTTAGCAAACTTAAACTTTATTCCAAAAATTCAATAATTTACGAAATTTCTGCTACTACGAAAAATGGTTGTTAGCAAACTTAAACATTATTCCAAAAATTAAATAATTTACGACATTTCGGCCACTACGAAAAATGGTTGTTAGCAAACTTAAACATTATTCTAAAAATTGAATATTTTACGAAATTTCTGCTACTACGAAAAATGGTTGTCAGCAAACTTAAACTTTATTCCAAAAATTGAATATTTTACGAAATTTCGGCTGCAACGAAAAATGGTTGTTAGCAAACTTAAACTTTATTCCAAAAATTCAATAATTTACGAAATTTCTGCTACTACGAAAAATGGTTGTTAGCAAACTTAAACATTATTCCAAAAATTAAATAATTTACAATTAAAAAACTGCAGGGCTGTCGATATATGCGCCGAGGTCGATTTATGGTACTATGAAAAATGATTGTTAGGAAACTTGAACATTATTCCTATAATTAAGTAATTTACGAAATTTCTGCTATTACGAAAAATGGTTGTTAGCAAACTTAAACATTATTCCAAAAATTAAATAATTTACGAAATTTCTGCTACTACGAAAAATGGTTGTTAGCAAACTTAAACATTATTCCAAAAATTAAATAATTTACGACATTTCGGCTACTACGAAAAATGGTTGTTAGCAAACTTAAACTTTATTCCAAAAATTCAATAATTTACGAAATTTCTGCTACTACGAAAAATGGTTGTTAGCAAACTTAAACATTATTCCAAAAATTAAATAATTTACGAAATTTCTGCTACTACGAAAAATGGTTGTTAGCAAACTTAAACATTATTCTTAAATATTATTATTATAATGCAACAAAAATCTCACGTTGCTGTGCAACGGGCTTACAGCTAGTATGTTTCTTATTGCAAGAGCAACTTCAGCCTTCATGTATTGTAGAAAATTAATTATATCATTGGAATCGAAATTCCTTAATTAATGAAAACATTACAAACATATTTATTTATCTCTCATGACTATTTTGAGATTTATAGATGTCTTAACTATAGAACATTTTACTTCTGCTTGAAAAAACTTAATGTGCCTGTTTAATGGATCACACTTATATAGATAAATTAAAAATATTTACAATTTTTAAAAATGATTTTATTTTTCATACACTCCTCCTTGTATCCGAAGGTTTGGTGGATTATAACAAAGGTTTTTTTATTTCATGCATTTTCTTAAGACATAAATTGAAACGTGTCTTCAAATTCTATATAAAAAAACTAGGTAAGTCTAAATAAAGAAAATAATTTGGAATACATATCATCCACAGTGCAGTCAGAATATATTTTTTATTATTTTGACTTATACTTAATACAACATTTTATTCCACTCGTTAAGCTAAAATATTTACGTGGCAATAGTTATTCTTACACTAATTATACACATTTATTTAACAGAAACAACATTATTAAGAATTTGGTTTACACTGCATGGGCAGAGAATATTTAATAAGATGACCAGACAAAAAAGAACCGAGACGATTCGAAGCTGTAGAAAAAAAACATTAAATTCTGGTCATATCTGCATGTATTTAAAATAGGTATTATATACAGCTAAATTTTAAATAAATACAACATGTATATAATATCATGATCGCATTTTATTTAAATTTTGAAATAAAAAAGTTGTCTTTTCAAATATCTATGTTCTTTTTCTAATTATAAAATGTACTAAAGAAATGTTTAAAATAAAACAAGGCGTCTTCAATACTGGCATATTCTTTTAACAATACGTTAAAATATATAATGTCGGCTGTCTAGTATTAGAGTAAAATTATACATGAAAAGGTTGGACTGATGTATACAATTTATAAGTAAGATGTTATTCTTCCCTTTTTTCTGTTTAAAACTTCACAAATTAAATGTTACATTAAAAACGAATTTTCAAAAAATGACCGCCGAATATATCAAAGAAATAAAATAATTGATAAATGTACGGAAAAATTGAATGAATTTGTCATAATACATATAAAAAAAATAAAAAATCTATAAAACAACAGAGATTACTGAATTGTATGAATAATTAAGCATAGTATAAATGTTTTATTTACCGGTGATGTTAACAATTATCTGACCATCATTAGAAACTCCGGGAGTCATCTGCAAACGAGGCAAACTAAATGAATCAACCGGCGCAGTTGTAGGTAAAATAGGTTGGTTCGAAGGGAAAATTTTACCTTTCTTATAAAAATAGACAAAGAGCCCAAATGTAAAAGCAAGACTGATAATGGCAACAGTTATAGATACAATCGAGAGAATTCTATATATATTGCTATCAGAATCTCCACCTGTGATAGGGGCTCCAGTACTAGGAAAACTTGAGCTGCCAGTGGAAAGATCAGTAGTTTCGAAAGACGTAACTGTTGTAATGTCGATTGGCTCAGACGATGTTGGTGTTGAATCGCTTGTAAACGAATCAGTCAGAGAACTTGCATCTGAAGTGGACGAAGATTCGAGTGTGGTCAGGTCGGATGTATCAGGGGATGTGAGTGTTGTAATTTCAGTGGGTGCCGACGAATTCAGTGAAGAATCCACGGTCGATGATTCTGACGTTGAACTTGGAGCCGCGGAGGACGAAAAGTCGAGTGTTGTAGGATCAGATGTTTCCGGAGATGTAAGTAACGTCATGTCAGTGGGTGCCGACGGATTCGGTGATGAATCCACGGGAGATGATTCTGACGTGGAAATTGGTTCCGTGGCGGACGAAACGTCAAGTGTTGTAAGATCGGATGTTTCAAGAGACGTGGAAGACGAAGATTCAACAGTGGTCGGATGGGATGTTGCGGAAGGCGTGAGTGTGGTCATATCGGTTGGTTCCGACGAAGAGTGCGTCGAATCGCTTGTCGATGAATCTATTTGAGTACTAGCATCCGAAGAGGACGAAGATTCGACAGTGGTCGGATCGGATGTCGCGGAAGGCGTGAGTGTGGTCATGTCGGTTGGTTCCGACGAAGAGTGCGTCGAATCGCTTGTCGACGAATCAGTCTGAGAACTTGCATCCGAAGTGGACGAAGATTCGAGTGTGGTCGGGTCGGATGTATCAGGAGTTGTTAGTGTTGTCATGTCAGTGGGTGCCGACGAATTCGGTGAAGAATCCACGGTCGATGATTCTGACGTCGAACTTGGAGCCGCGGAGGACGAAAAGTCGAGTGTTGTAAGATCGGATGTTTCAAGAGACGTTAGTGTTGTCATGTCAGTAGGTGCCGACGAATTTGGTGAAGAATCGGCGGTCGATGATTCCGTCGAGGAACTTGCATCCGAAGAGGACGAAGATTCAACAGTGGTCGGATCGGATGTTGCGGAAGGCGTGAGTGTGGTCATATCGGTTGGTTCCGACGAAGAGTGCGTCGAATCGCTTGTCGATGAATCTATTTGAGTACTGGCATCCGAAGATGACGATGATTCGAGGGTGGTCGAATCAGATGTTTCGAGAGATGTAAGTGTTGTCATGTCAGTAGGTGCCGACGAATTTGGTGAAGAGTCGGCGGTTGATGATTCTGTCGAGGCGCTTGCATCCGAAGTGGATGATGATTCGACAGTGGTCGGATCGGATGTTGCGGATGACGTGAGTGTGGTCATGTCGGTTGGTTCCGACGAAATTGGTGTCGAATCGGTGGTAGATAAATCTGTTTGAGAACTTGCATCCGAAGAGGATGATGTCGGGTCGGAAGATGTCATGGTGGACGTATCTGTTGTGGGCCACCACGAAGGTGTAGTCAAATCGACCGTTTGAGAGTCTGTTGGTGAACTCGAGTCGGTGGAAGAAGAAGAGTCGAGTGTTGGAGTATTGGATGTTTCGGGAGGTGTGAGTGTCGACGTTTCGGTGGGTTCGAAGGTTGTTGGCGTTGAATCAGTGGTCGATGCATCCGTTGCAGAACTAACATCCGAAGATGATGAAGATTCTACTGTGGTCGAGTCGGGTGTTTCGGAAGACGTAAGTGTCGTCATGTCGATTGGCTCAGACGATGTTGGTGTTGAATCGGTGGTCGATGAATCAGTCCGAGAACTTGCATCCGAAGAGGACGAAGATTCGAGTGTGGTCGGTTCAGATGTAACCGTTGTCACGTCAGTGGGTGCCGAAGAATTCGGTGAAGTGTCCACGGTAGATGATTCTGACGTGGAACTCGAATCCGTGGAGGGCGAAGAGTCAAGTGTTGTAGGATCAGATGTTTCGGGTGATGTAAGTGTTGTCATGTCAGTGGGCGCTGACGAGTTCGGCGAAGAGTCGGCGGTTGATGACTCTATCGAGGAACTTGCATCCGAAGAGGATGTCGATTCGAGAGTGGTCGGTTCGGATGTTGCGGGAGACGTGAGTGTGGTCATGTCGGTTGCTTCCGAAGAAGTTGGCGTCAAATCGCTTGTAGTCGAGTCAGTCTGCGAACTTGCGTCCGAAGAGGACGAAGATTCGAGTGTGGTCGGGTCAGATGTTTCAGGAGATGTAAGTGTTGTCATGTCAGTGGGTGCCGACGGATTCGGTGATGAGTCCACGGTAGATGATTCTGACGTGGAAGTTGGATCCGTGGAGGACGAAACGTCAAGTGTTGTAAGATCGGATGTTTCAAGAGACGTTAGTGTTGTCGTGTCAGTAGGTGCCGACGAATTTGGCGAAGAATCGGCGGTCGATGATTCCGTCGAAGAACTTACATCCGAAGAGGACGAAGATTCGACAGTGGTCGGATCGGATGTCGCGGAAGGCGTGAGTGTGGTCATGTCGGTTGGTTCCGACGAAGAGTGCGTCGAATCGCTTGTCGACGAATCAGTCTGAGAACTTGCATCCGTAGTGGACGAAGATTCGAGTGTGGTCGGGTCGGATGTATCAGGAGTTGTTAGTGTTGTCATGTCAGTGGGTGCCGACGAATTCGGTGAAGAATCCACGGTCGATGATTCTGACGTCGAACTTGGAGCCGCGGAGGACGAAAAGTCGAGTGTTGTAGGATCAGATGTTTCCGGAGATGTAAGTGTTGTCATGTCAGTAGGTGCCGACGAATTTGGTGAAGAATCGGCGGTCGATGATTCCGTCGAGGAACTTGCATCCGAAGAGGACGAAGATTCAACAGTGGTCGGATCGGATGTTGCGGAAGGCGTGAGTGTGGTCATATCGGTTGGTTCCGACGAAGAGTGCGTCGAATCGCTTGTCGATGAATCTATTTGAGTACTGGCATCCGAAGATGACGATGATTCGAGGGTGGTCGAATCAGATGTTTCGAGAGATGTAAGTGTTGTCATGTCAGTAGGTGCCGACGAATTTGGTGAAGAGTCGGCGGTTGATGATTCTGTCGAGGCGCTTGCATCCGAAGTGGATGATGATTCGACAGTGGTCGGATCGGATGTTGCGGATGACGTGAGTGTGGTCATGTCGGTTGGTTCCGACGAAATTGGTGTCGAATCGGTGGTAGATAAATCTGTTTGAGAACTTGCATCCGAAGAGGATGATGTCGGGTCGGAAGATGTCATGGTGGACGTATCTGTTGTGGGCCACCACGAAGGTGTAGTCAAATCGACCGTTTGAGAGTCTGTTGGTGAACTCGAGTCGGTGGAAGAAGAAGAGTCGAGTGTTGGAGTATTGGATGTTTCGGGAGGTGTGAGTGTCGACGTTTCGGTGGGTTCGAAGGTTGTTGGCGTTGAATCAGTGGTCGATGCATCCGTTGCAGAACTAACATCCGAAGATGATGAAGATTCTACTGTGGTCGAGTCGGGTGTTTCGGAAGACGTAAGTGTCGTCATGTCGATTGGCTCAGACGATGTTGGTGTTGAATCGGTGGTCGATGAATCAGTCCGAGAACTTGCATCCGAAGAGGACGAAGATTCGAGTGTGGTCGGTTCAGATGTAACCGTTGTCACGTCAGTGGGTGCCGAAGAATTCGGTGAAGTGTCCACGGTAGATGATTCTGACGTGGAACTCGAATCCGTGGAGGGCGAAGAGTCAAGTGTTGTAGGATCAGATGTTTCGGGTGATGTAAGTGTTGTCATGTCAGTGGGCGCTGACGAGTTCGGCGAAGAGTCGGCGGTTGATGACTCTATCGAGGAACTTGCATCCGAAGAGGATGTCGATTCGAGAGTGGTCGGTTCGGATGTTGCGGGAGACGTGAGTGTGGTCATGTCGGTTGCTTCCGAAGAAGTTGGCGTCAAATCGCTTGTAGTCGAGTCAGTCTGCGAACTTGCGTCCGAAGAGGACGAAGATTCGAGTGTGGTCGGGTCAGATGTTTCAGGAGATGTAAGTGTTGTCATGTCAGTGGGTGCCGACGGATTCGGTGATGAGTCCACGGTAGATGATTCTGACGTGGAAGTTGGATCCGTGGAGGACGAAACGTCAAGTGTTGTAAGATCGGATGTTTCAAGAGACGTTAGTGTTGTCGTGTCAGTAGGTGCCGACGAATTTGGCGAAGAATCGGCGGTCGATGATTCCGTCGAAGAACTTACATCCGAAGAGGACGAAGATTCGACAGTGGTCGGATCGGATGTCGCGGAAGGCGTGAGTGTGGTCATGTCGGTTGGTTCCGACGAAGAGTGCGTCGAATCGCTTGTCGACGAATCAGTCTGAGAACTTGCATCCGTAGTGGACGAAGATTCGAGTGTGGTCGGGTCGGATGTATCAGGAGTTGTTAGTGTTGTCATGTCAGTGGGTGCCGACGAATTCGGTGAAGAATCCACGGTCGATGATTCTGACGTCGAACTTGGAGCCGCGGAGGACGAAAAGTCGAGTGTTGTAGGATCAGATGTTTCCGGAGATGTAAGTGTTGTCATGTCAGTAGGTGCCGACGAATTTGGTGAAGAATCGGCGGTCGATGATTCCGTCGAGGAACTTGCATCCGAAGAGGACGAAGATTCAACAGTGGTCGGATCGGATGTTGCGGAAGGCGTGAGTGTGGTCATATCGGTTGGTTCCGACGAAGAGTGCGTCGAATCGCTTGTCGATGAATCTATTTGAGTACTGGCATCCGAAGATGACGATGATTCGAGGGTGGTCGAATCAGATGTTTCGAGAGATGTAAGTGTTGTCATGTCAGTAGGTGCCGACGAATTTGGTGAAGAGTCGGCGGTTGATGATTCTGTCGAGGCGCTTGCATCCGAAGTGGATGATGATTCGACAGTGGTCGGATCGGATGTTGCGGATGACGTGAGTGTGGTCATGTCGGTTGGTTCCGACGAAATTGGTGTCGAATCGGTGGTAGATAAATCTGTTTGAGAACTTGCATCCGAAGAGGATGATGTCGGGTCGGAAGATGTCATGGTGGACGTATCTGTTGTGGGCCACCACGAAGGTGTAGTCAAATCGACCGTTTGAGAGTCTGTTGGTGAACTCGAGTCGGTGGAAGAAGAAGAGTCGAGTGTTGGAGTATTGGATGTTTCGGGAGGTGTGAGTGTCGACGTTTCGGTGGGTTCGAAGGTTGTTGGCGTTGAATCAGTGGTCGATGCATCCGTTGCAGAACTAACATCCGAAGATGATGAAGATTCTACTGTGGTCGAGTCGGGTGTTTCGGAAGACGTAAGTGTCGTCATGTCGATTGGCTCAGACGATGTTGGTGTTGAATCGGTGGTCGATGAATCAGTCCGAGAACTTGCATCCGAAGAGGACGAAGATTCGAGTGTGGTCGGTTCAGATGTAACCGTTGTCACGTCAGTGGGTGCCGAAGAATTCGGTGAAGTGTCCACGGTAGATGATTCTGACGTGGAACTCGAATCCGTGGAGGGCGAAGAGTCAAGTGTTGTAGGATCAGATGTTTCGGGTGATGTAAGTGTTGTCATGTCAGTGGGCGCTGACGAGTTCGGCGAAGAGTCGGCGGTTGATGACTCTATCGAGGAACTTGCATCCGAAGAGGATGTCGATTCGAGAGTGGTCGGTTCGGATGTTGCGGGAGACGTGAGTGTGGTCATGTCGGTTGCTTCCGAAGAAGTTGGCGTCAAATCGCTTGTAGTCGAGTCAGTCTGCGAACTTGCGTCCGAAGAGGACGAAGATTCGAGTGTGGTCGGGTCAGATGTTTCAGGAGATGTAAGTGTTGTCATGTCAGTGGGTGCCGACGGATTCGGTGATGAGTCCACGGTAGATGATTCTGACGTGGAAGTTGGATCCGTGGAGGACGAAACGTCAAGTGTTGTAAGATCGGATGTTTCAAGAGACGTTAGTGTTGTCGTGTCAGTAGGTGCCGACGAATTTGGCGAAGAATCGGCGGTCGATGATTCCGTCGAAGAACTTGCATCCGAAGAGGACGAAGATTCGACAGTGGTCGGATCGGATGTCGCGGAAGGCGTGAGTGTGGTCATGTCGGTTGGTTCCGACGAAGAGTGCGTCGAATCGCTTGTCGACGAATCAGTCTGAGAACTTGCATCCGAAGTGGACGAAGATTCGAGTGTGGTCGGGTCGGATGTATCAGGAGTTGTTAGTGTTGTCATGTCAGTGGGTGCCGACGAATTCGGTGAAGAATCCACGGTCGATGATTCTGACGTCGAACTTGGAGCCGCGGAGGACGAAAAGTCGAGTGTTGTAGGATCAGATGTTTCCGGAGATGTAAGTGTTGTCATGTCAGTAGGTGCCGACGAATTTGGTGAAGAATCGGCGGTCGATGATTCCGTCGAGGAACTTGCATCCGAAGAGGACGAAGATTCAACAGTGGTCGGATCGGATGTTGCGGAAGGCGTGAGTGTGGTCATATCGGTTGGTTCCGACGAAGAGTGCGTCGAATCGCTTGTCGATGAATCTATTTGAGTACTGGCATCCGAAGATGACGATGATTCGAGGGTGGTCGAATCAGATGTTTCGAGAGATGTAAGTGTTGTCATGTCAGTAGGTGCCGACGAATTTGGTGAAGAGTCGGCGGTTGATGATTCTGTCGAGGCGCTTGCATCCGAAGTGGATGATGATTCGACAGTGGTCGGATCGGATGTTGCGGATGACGTGAGTGTGGTCATGTCGGTAGGTTCCGACGAAATTGGTGTCGAAACGGTGGTAGATAAATCTGTTTGAGAACTTGCATCCGAAGAGGATGATGTCGGGTCGGAAGATGTCATGGTAGACGTATCTGTTGTGGGCCACCACGAAGGTGTAGTCAAATCGACCGTTTGAGAGTCTGTTGGTGAACTCGAGTCGGTGGAAGAAGAAGAGTCGAGTGTTGGAGTATTGGATGTTTCGGGAGGTGTGAGTGTCGACGTTTCGGTGGGTTCGAAGGTTGTTGGCGTTGAATCAGTGGTCGATGCATCCGTTGCAGAACTAACATCCGAAGATGATGAAGATTCTACTGTGGTCGAGTCGGGTGTTTCGGAAGACGTAAGTGTCGTCATGTCGATTGGCTCAGACGATGTTGGTGTTGAATCGGTGGTCGATGAATCAGTCCGAGAACTTGCATCCGAAGAGGACGAAGATTCGAGTGTGGTCGGTTCAGATGTAACCGTTGTCACGTCAGTGGGTGCCGAAGAATTCGGTGAAGTGTCCACGGTAGATGATTCTGACGTGGAACTCGAATCCGTGGAGGGCGAAGAGTCAAGTGTTGTAGGATCAGATGTTTCGGGTGATGTAAGTGTTGTCATGTCAGTGGGCGCTGACGAGTTCGGCGAAGAGTCGGCGGTTGATGACTCTATCGAGGAACTTGCATCCGAAGAGGATGTCGATTCGAGAGTGGTCGGTTCGGATGTTGCGGGAGACGTGAGTGTGGTCATGTCGGTTGCTTCCGAAGAAGTTGGCGTCAAATCGCTTGTAGTCGAGTCAGTCTGCGAACTTGCGTCCGAAGAGGACGAAGATTCGAGTGTGGTCGGGTCAGATGTTTCAGGAGATGTAAGTGTTGTCATGTCAGTGGGTGCCGACGGATTCGGTGATGAGTCCACGGTAGATGATTCTGACGTGGAAGTTGGATCCGTGGAGGACGAAACGTCAAGTGTTGTAAGATCGGATGTTTCAAGAGACGTTAGTGTTGTCGTGTCAGTAGGTGCCGACGAATTTGGCGAAGAATCGGCGGTCGATGATTCCGTCGAAGAACTTGCATCCGAAGAGGACGAAGATTCGACAGTGGTCGGATCGGATGTCGCGGAAGGCGTGAGTGTGGTCATGTCGGTTGGTTCCGACGAAGAGTGCGTCGAATCGCTTGTCGACGAATCAGTCTGAGAACTTGCATCCGAAGTGGACGAAGATTCGAGTGTGGTCGGGTCGGATGTATCAGGAGTTGTTAGTGTTGTCATGTCAGTGGGTGCCGACGAATTCGGTGAAGAATCCACGGTCGATGATTCTGACGTCGAACTTGGAGCCGCGGAGGACGAAAAGTCGAGTGTTGTAGGATCAGATGTTTCCGGAGATGTAAGTGTTGTCATGTCAGTAGGTGCCGACGAATTTGGTGAAGAATCGGCGGTCGATGATTCCGTCGAGGAACTTGCATCCGAAGAGGACGAAGATTCAACAGTGGTCGGATCGGATGTTGCGGAAGGCGTGAGTGTGGTCATATCGGTTGGTTCCGACGAAGAGTGCGTCGAATCGCTTGTCGATGAATCTATTTGAGTACTGGCATCCGAAGATGACGATGATTCGAGGGTGGTCGAATCAGATGTTTCGAGAGATGTAAGTGTTGTCATGTCAGTAGGTGCCGACGAATTTGGTGAAGAGTCGGCGGTTGATGATTCTGTCGAGGCGCTTGCATCCGAAGTGGATGATGATTCGACAGTGGTGGGATCGGATGTTGCGGATGACGTGAGTGTGGTCATGTCGGTTGGTTCCGACGAAATTGGTGTCGAATCGGTGGTAGATAAATCTGTTTGAGAACTTGCATCCGAAGAGGATGATGTCGGGTCGGAAGATGTCATGGTAGACGTATCTGTTGTGGGCCACCACGAAGGTGTAGTCAAATCGACCGTTTGAGAGTCTGTTGGTGAACTCGAGTCGGTGGAAGAAGAAGAGTCGAGTGTTGGAGTATTGGATGTTTCGGGAGGTGTGAGTGTCGACGTTTCGGTGGGTTCGAAGGTTGTTGGCGTTGAATCAGTGGTCGATGCATCCGTTGCAGAACTAACATCCGAAGATGATGAAGATTCTACTGTGGTCGAGTCGGGTGTTTCGGAAGACGTAAGTGTCGTCATGTCGATTGGCTCAGACGATGTTGGTGTTGAATCGGTGGTCGATGAATCAGTCCGAGAACTTGCATCCGAAGAGGACGAAGATTCGAGTGTGGTCGGTTCAGATGTAACCGTTGTCACGTCAGTGGGTGCCGAAGAATTCGGTGAAGTGTCCACGGTAGATGATTCTGACGTGGAACTCGAATCCGTGGAGGGCGAAGAGTCAAGTGTTGTAGGATCAGATGTTTCGGGTGATGTAAGTGTTGTCATGTCAGTGGGCGCTGACGAGTTCGGCGAAGAGTCGGCGGTTGATGACTCTATCGAGGAACTTGCATCCGAAGAGGATGTCGATTCGAGAGTGGTCGGTTCGGATGTTGCGGGAGACGTGAGTGTGGTCATGTCGGTTGCTTCCGAAGAAGTTGGCGTCAAATCGCTTGTAGTCGAGTCAGTCTGCGAACTTGCGTCCGAAGAGGACGAAGATTCGAGTGTGGTCGGGTCAGATGTTTCAGGAGATGTAAGTGTTGTCATGTCAGTGGGTGCCGACGGATTCGGTGATGAGTCCACGGTAGATGATTCTGACGTGGAAGTTGGATCCGTGGAGGACGAAACGTCAAGTGTTGTAAGATCGGATGTTTCAAGAGACGTTAGTGTTGTCGTGTCAGTAGGTGCCGACGAATTTGGCGAAGAATCGGCGGTCGATGATTCCGTCGAAGAACTTGCATCCGAAGAGGACGAAGATTCGACAGTGGTCGGATCGGATGTCGCGGAAGGCGTGAGTGTGGTCATGTCGGTTGGTTCCGACGAAGAGTGCGTCGAATCGCTTGTCGACGAATCAGTCTGAGAACTTGCATCCGAAGTGGACGAAGATTCGAGTGTGGTCGGGTCGGATGTATCAGGAGTTGTTAGTGTTGTCATGTCAGTGGGTGCCGACGAATTCGGTGAAGAATCCACGGTCGATGATTCTGACGTCGAACTTGGAGCCGCGGAGGACGAAAAGTCGAGTGTTGTAGGATCAGATGTTTCCGGAGATGTAAGTGTTGTCATGTCAGTAGGTGCCGACGAATTTGGTGAAGAATCGGCGGTCGATGATTCCGTCGAGGAACTTGCATCCGAAGAGGACGAAGATTCAACAGTGGTCGGATCGGATGTTGCGGAAGGCGTGAGTGTGGTCATATCGGTTGGTTCCGACGAAGAGTGCGTCGAATCGCTTGTCGATGAATCTATTTGAGTACTGGCATCCGAAGATGACGATGATTCGAGGGTGGTCGAATCAGATGTTTCGAGAGATGTAAGTGTTGTCATGTCAGTAGGTGCCGACGAATTTGGTGAAGAGTCGGCGGTTGATGATTCTGTCGAGGCGCTTGCATCCGAAGTGGATGATGATTCGACAGTGGTCGGATCGGATGTTGCGGATGACGTGAGTGTGGTCATGTCGGTTGGTTCCGACGAAATTGGTGTCGAAACGGTGGTAGATAAATCTGTTTGAGAACTTGCATCCGAAGAGGATGATGTCGGGTCGGAAGATGTCATGGTAGACGTATCTGTTGTGGGCCACCACGAAGGTGTAGTCAAATCGACCGTTTGAGAGTCTGTTGGTGAACTCGAGTCGGTGGAAGAAGAAGAGTCGAGTGTTGGAGTATTGGATGTTTCGGGAGGTGTGAGTGTCGACGTTTCGGTGGGTTCGAAGGTTGTTGGCGTTGAATCAGTGGTCGATGCATCCGTTGCAGAACTAACATCCGAAGATGATGAAGATTCTACTGTGGTCGAGTCGGGTGTTTCGGAAGACGTAAGTGTCGTCATGTCGATTGGCTCAGACGATGTTGGTGTTGAATCGGTGGTCGATGAATCAGTCCGAGAACTTGCATCCGAAGAGGACGAAGATTCGAGTGTGGTCGGTTCAGATGTAACCGTTGTCACGTCAGTGGGTGCCGAAGAATTCGGTGAAGTGTCCACGGTAGATGATTCTGACGTGGAACTCGAATCCGTGGAGGGCGAAGAGTCAAGTGTTGTAGGATCAGATGTTTCGGGTGATGTAAGTGTTGTCATGTCAGTGGGCGCTGACGAGTTCGGCGAAGAGTCGGCGGTTGATGACTCTATCGAGGAACTTGCATCCGAAGAGGATGTCGATTCGAGAGTGGTCGGTTCGGATGTTGCGGGAGACGTGAGTGTGGTCATGTCGGTTGCTTCCGAAGAAGTTGGCGTCAAATCGCTTGTAGTCGAGTCAGTCTGCGAACTTGCGTCCGAAGAGGACGAAGATTCGAGTGTGGTCGGGTCAGATGTTTCAGGAGATGTAAGTGTTGTCATGTCAGTGGGTGCCGACGGATTCGGTGATGAGTCCACGGTAGATGATTCTGACGTGGAAGTTGGATCCGTGGAGGACGAAACGTCAAGTGTTGTAAGATCGGATGTTTCAAGAGACGTTAGTGTTGTCGTGTCAGTAGGTGCCGACGAATTTGGCGAAGAATCGGCGGTCGATGATTCCGTCGAAGAACTTGCATCCGAAGAGGACGAAGATTCGACAGTGGTCGGATCGGATGTCGCGGAAGGCGTGAGTGTGGTCATGTCGGTTGGTTCCGACGAAGAGTGCGTCGAATCGCTTGTCGACGAATCAGTCTGAGAACTTGCATCCGAAGTGGACGAAGATTCGAGTGTGGTCGGGTCGGATGTATCAGGAGTTGTTAGTGTTGTCATGTCAGTGGGTGCCGACGAATTCGGTGAAGAATCCACGGTCGATGATTCTGACGTCGAACTTGGAGCCGCGGAGGACGAAAAGTCGAGTGTTGTAGGATCAGATGTTTCCGGAGATGTAAGTGTTGTCATGTCAGTAGGTGCCGACGAATTTGGTGAAGAATCGGCGGTCGATGATTCCGTCGAGGAACTTGCATCCGAAGAGGACGAAGATTCAACAGTGGTCGGATCGGATGTTGCGGAAGGCGTGAGTGTGGTCATATCGGTTGGTTCCGACGAAGAGTGCGTCGAATCGCTTGTCGATGAATCTATTTGAGTACTGGCATCCGAAGATGACGATGATTCGAGGGTGGTCGAATCAGATGTTTCGAGAGATGTAAGTGTTGTCATGTCAGTAGGTGCCGACGAATTTGGTGAAGAGTCGGCGGTTGATGATTCTGTCGAGGCGCTTGCATCCGAAGTGGATGATGATTCGACAGTGGTCGGATCGGATGTTGCGGATGACGTGAGTGTGGTCATGTCGGTTGGTTCCGACGAAATTGGTGTCGAATCGGTGGTAGATAAATCTGTTTGAGAACTTGCATCCGAAGAGGATGATGTCGGGTCGGAAGATGTCATGGTAGACGTATCTGTTGTGGGCCACCACGAAGGTGTAGTCAAATCGACCGTTTGAGAGTCTGTTGGTGAACTCGAGTCGGTGGAAGAAGAAGAGTCGAGTGTTGGAGTATTGGATGTTTCGGGAGGTGTGAGTGTCGACGTTTCGGTGGGTTCGAAGGTTGTTGGCGTTGAATCAGTGGTCGATGCATCCGTTGCAGAACTAACATCCGAAGATGATGAAGATTCTACTGTGGTCGAGTCGGGTGTTTCGGAAGACGTAAGTGTCGTCATGTCGATTGGCTCAGACGATGTTGGTGTTGAATCGGTGGTCGATGAATCAGTCCGAGAACTTGCATCCGAAGAGGACGAAGATTCGAGTGTGGTCGGTTCAGATGTAACCGTTGTCACGTCAGTGGGTGCCGAAGAATTCGGTGAAGTGTCCACGGTAGATGATTCTGACGTGGAACTCGAATCCGTGGAGGGCGAAGAGTCAAGTGTTGTAGGATCAGATGTTTCGGGTGATGTAAGTGTTGTCATGTCAGTGGGCGCTGACGAGTTCGGCGAAGAGTCGGCGGTTGATGACTCTATCGAGGAACTTGCATCCGAAGAGGATGTCGATTCGAGAGTGGTCGGTTCGGATGTTGCGGGAGACGTGAGTGTGGTCATGTCGGTTGCTTCCGAAGAAGTTGGCGTCAAATCGCTTGTAGTCGAGTCAGTCTGCGAACTTGCGTCCGAAGAGGACGAAGATTCGAGTGTGGTCGGGTCAGATGTTTCAGGAGATGTAAGTGTTGTCATGTCAGTGGGTGCCGACGGATTCGGTGATGAGTCCACGGTAGATGATTCTGACGTGGAAGTTGGATCCGTGGAGGACGAAACGTCAAGTGTTGTAAGATCGGATGTTTCAAGAGACGTTAGTGTTGTCGTGTCAGTAGGTGCCGACGAATTTGGCGAAGAATCGGCGGTCGATGATTCCGTCGAAGAACTTGCATCCGAAGAGGACGAAGATTCGACAGTGGTCGGATCGGATGTCGCGGAAGGCGTGAGTGTGGTCATGTCGGTTGGTTCCGACGAAGAGTGCGTCGAATCGCTTGTCGACGAATCAGTCTGAGAACTTGCATCCGAAGTGGACGAAGATTCGAGTGTGGTCGGGTCGGATGTATCAGGAGTTGTTAGTGTTGTCATGTCAGTGGGTGCCGACGAATTCGGTGAAGAATCCACGGTCGATGATTCTGACGTCGAACTTGGAGCCGCGGAGGACGAAAAGTCGAGTGTTGTAGGATCAGATGTTTCCGGAGATGTAAGTGTTGTCATGTCAGTAGGTGCCGACGAATTTGGTGAAGAATCGGCGGTCGATGATTCCGTCGAGGAACTTGCATCCGAAGAGGACGAAGATTCAACAGTGGTCGGATCGGATGTTGCGGAAGGCGTGAGTGTGGTCATATCGGTTGGTTCCGACGAAGAGTGCGTCGAATCGCTTGTCGATGAATCTATTTGAGTACTGGCATCCGAAGATGACGATGATTCGAGGGTGGTCGAATCAGATGTTTCGAGAGATGTAAGTGTTGTCATGTCAGTAGGTGCCGACGAATTTGGTGAAGAGTCGGCGGTTGATGATTCTGTCGAGGCGCTTGCATCCGAAGTGGATGATGATTCGACAGTGGTCGGATCGGATGTTGCGGATGACGTGAGTGTGGTCATGTCGGTTGGTTCCGACGAAATTGGTGTCGAAACGGTGGTAGATAAATCTGTTTGAGAACTTGCATCCGAAGAGGATGATGTCGGGTCGGAAGATGTCATGGTAGACGTATCTGTTGTGGGCCACAACGAAGGTGTAGTCAAATCGACCGTTTGAGAGTCTGTTGGTGAACTCGAGTCGGTGGAAGAAGAAGAGTCGAGTGTTGGAGTATTGGATGTTTCGGGAGGTGTGAGTGTCGACGTTTCGGTGGGTTCGAAGGTTGTTGGCGTTGAATCAGTGGTCGATGCATCCGTTGCAGAACTAACATCCGAAGATGATGAAGATTCTACTGTGGTCGAGTCGGGTGTTTCGGAAGACGTAAGTGTCGTCATGTCGATTGGCTCAGACGATGTTGGTGTTGAATCGGTGGTCGATGAATCAGTCCGAGAACTTGCATCCGAAGAGGACGAAGATTCGAGTGTGGTCGGTTCAGATGTAACCGTTGTCACGTCAGTGGGTGCCGAAGAATTCGGTGAAGTGTCCACGGTAGATGATTCTGACGTGGAACTCGAATCCGTGGAGGGCGAAGAGTCAAGTGTTGTAGGATCAGATGTTTCGGGTGATGTAAGTGTTGTCATGTCAGTGGGCGCTGACGAGTTCGGCGAAGAGTCGGCGGTTGATGACTCTATCGAGGAACTTGCATCCGAAGAGGATGTCGATTCGAGAGTGGTCGGTTCGGATGTTGCGGGAGACGTGAGTGTGGTCATGTCGGTTGCTTCCGAAGAAGTTGGCGTCAAATCGCTTGTAGTCGAGTCAGTCTGCGAACTTGCGTCCGAAGAGGACGAAGATTCGAGTGTGGTCGGGTCAGATGTTTCAGGAGATGTAAGTGTTGTCATGTCAGTGGGTGCCGACGGATTCGGTGATGAGTCCACGGTAGATGATTCTGACGTGGAAGTTGGATCCGTGGAGGACGAAACGTCAAGTGTTGTAAGATCGGATGTTTCAAGAGACGTTAGTGTTGTCGTGTCAGTAGGTGCCGACGAATTTGGCGAAGAATCGGCGGTCGATGATTCCGTCGAAGAACTTGCATCCGAAGAGGACGAAGATTCGACAGTGGTCGGATCGGATGTCGCGGAAGGCGTGAGTGTGGTCATGTCGGTTGGTTCCGACGAAGAGTGCGTCGAATCGCTTGTCGACGAATCAGTCTGAGAACTTGCATCCGAAGTGGACGAAGATTCGAGTGTGGTCGGGTCGGATGTATCAGGAGTTGTTAGTGTTGTCATGTCAGTGGGTGCCGACGAATTCGGTGAAGAATCCACGGTCGATGATTCTGACGTCGAACTTGGAGCCGCGGAGGACGAAAAGTCGAGTGTTGTAGGATCAGATGTTTCCGGAGATGTAAGTGTTGTCATGTCAGTAGGTGCCGACGAATTTGGTGAAGAATCGGCGGTCGATGATTCCGTCGAGGAACTTGCATCCGAAGAGGACGAAGATTCAACAGTGGTCGGATCGGATGTTGCGGAAGGCGTGAGTGTGGTCATATCGGTTGGTTCCGACGAAGAGTGCGTCGAATCGCTTGTCGATGAATCTATTTGAGTACTGGCATCCGAAGATGACGATGATTCGAGGGTGGTCGAATCAGATGTTTCGAGAGATGTAAGTGTTGTCATGTCAGTAGGTGCCGACGAATTTGGTGAAGAGTCGGCGGTTGATGATTCTGTCGAGGCGCTTGCATCCGAAGTGGATGATGATTCGACAGTGGTCGGATCGGATGTTGCGGATGACGTGAGTGTGGTCATGTCGGTTGGTTCCGACGAAATTGGTGTCGAATCGGTGGTAGATAAATCTGTTTGAGAACTTGCATCCGAAGAGGATGATGTCGGGTCGGAAGATGTCATGGTAGACGTATCTGTTGTGGGCCACCACGAAGGTGTAGTCAAATCGACCGTTTGAGAGTCTGTTGGTGAACTCGAGTCGGTGGAAGAAGAAGAGTCGAGTGTTGGAGTATTGGATGTTTCGGGAGGTGTGAGTGTCGACGTTTCGGTGGGTTCGAAGGTTGTTGGCGTTGAATCAGTGGTCGATGCATCCGTTGCAGAACTAACATCCGAAGATGATGAAGATTCTACTGTGGTCGAGTCGGGTGTTTCGGAAGACGTAAGTGTCGTCATGTCGATTGGCTCAGACGATGTTGGTGTTGAATCGGTGGTCGATGAATCAGTCCGAGAACTTGCATCCGAAGAGGACGAAGATTCGAGTGTGGTCGGTTCAGATGTAACCGTTGTCACGTCAGTGGGTGCCGAAGAATTCGGTGAAGTGTCCACGGTAGATGATTCTGACGTGGAAGTTGGATCCGTGGAGGACGAAACGTCAAGTGTTGTAAGATCGGATGTTTCAAGAGACGTTAGTGTTGTCGTGTCAGTAGGTGCCGACGAATTTGGCGAAGAATCGGCGGTCGATGATTCCGTCGAAGAACTTGCATCCGAAGAGGACGAAGATTCGACAGTGGTCGGATCGGATGTCGCGGAAGGCGTGAGTGTGGTCATGTCGGTTGGTTCCGACGAAGAGTGCGTCGAATCGCTTGTCGACGAATCAGTCTGAGAACTTGCATCCGAAGTGGACGAAGATTCGAGTGTGGTCGGGTCGGATGTATCAGGAGTTGTTAGTGTTGTCATGTCAGTGGGTGCCGACGAATTCGGTGAAGAATCCACGGTCGATGATTCTGACGTCGAACTTGGAGCCGCGGAGGACGAAAAGTCGAGTGTTGTAGGATCAGATGTTTCCGGAGATGTAAGTGTTGTCATGTCAGTAGGTGCCGACGAATTTGGTGAAGAATCGGCGGTCGATGATTCCGTCGAGGAACTTGCATCCGAAGAGGACGAAGATTCAACAGTGGTCGGATCGGATGTTGCGGAAGGCGTGAGTGTGGTCATATCGGTTGGTTCCGACGAAGAGTGCGTCGAATCGCTTGTCGATGAATCTATTTGAGTACTGGCATCCGAAGATGACGATGATTCGAGGGTGGTCGAATCAGATGTTTCGAGAGATGTAAGTGTTGTCATGTCAGTAGGTGCCGACGAATTTGGTGAAGAGTCGGCGGTTGATGATTCTGTCGAGGCGCTTGCATCCGAAGTGGATGATGATTCGACAGTGGTCGGATCGGATGTTGCGGATGACGTGAGTGTGGTCATGTCGGTTGGTTCCGACGAAATTGGTGTCGAAACGGTGGTAGATAAATCTGTTTGAGAACTTGCATCCGAAGAGGATGATGTCGGGTCGGAAGATGTCATGGTAGACGTATCTGTTGTGGGCCACCACGAAGGTGTAGTCAAATCGACCGTTTGAGAGTCTGTTGGTGAACTCGAGTCGGTGGAAGAAGAAGAGTCGAGTGTTGGAGTATTGGATGTTTCGGGAGGTGTGAGTGTCGACGTTTCGGTGGGTTCGAAGGTTGTTGGCGTTGAATCAGTGGTCGATGCATCCGTTGCAGAACTAACATCCGAAGATGATGAAGATTCTACTGTGGTCGAGTCGGGTGTTTCGGAAGACGTAAGTGTCGTCATGTCGATTGGCTCAGACGATGTTGGTGTTGAATCGGTGGTCGATGAATCAGTCCGAGAACTTGCATCCGAAGAGGACGAAGATTCGAGTGTGGTCGGTTCAGATGTAACCGTTGTCACGTCAGTGGGTGCCGAAGAATTCGGTGAAGTGTCCACGGTAGATGATTCTGACGTGGAACTCGAATCCGTGGAGGGCGAAGAGTCAAGTGTTGTAGGATCAGATGTTTCGGGTGATGTAAGTGTTGTCATGTCAGTGGGCGCTGACGAGTTCGGCGAAGAGTCGGCGGTTGATGACTCTATCGAGGAACTTGCATCCGAAGAGGATGTCGATTCGAGAGTGGTCGGTTCGGATGTTGCGGGAGACGTGAGTGTGGTCATGTCGGTTGCTTCCGAAGAAGTTGGCGTCAAATCGCTTGTAGTCGAGTCAGTCTGCGAACTTGCGTCCGAAGAGGACGAAGATTCGAGTGTGGTCGGGTCAGATGTTTCAGGAGATGTAAGTGTTGTCATGTCAGTGGGTGCCGACGGATTCGGTGATGAGTCCACGGTAGATGATTCTGACGTGGAAGTTGGATCCGTGGAGGACGAAACGTCAAGTGTTGTAAGATCGGATGTTTCAAGAGACGTTAGTGTTGTCGTGTCAGTAGGTGCCGACGAATTTGGCGAAGAATCGGCGGTCGATGATTCCGTCGAAGAACTTGCATCCGAAGAGGACGAAGATTCGACAGTGGTCGGATCGGATGTCGCGGAAGGCGTGAGTGTGGTCATGTCGGTTGGTTCCGACGAAGAGTGCGTCGAATCGCTTGTCGACGAATCAGTCTGAGAACTTGCATCCGAAGTGGACGAAGATTCGAGTGTGGTCGGGTCGGATGTATCAGGAGTTGTTAGTGTTGTCATGTCAGTGGGTGCCGACGAATTCGGTGAAGAATCCACGGTCGATGATTCTGACGTCGAACTTGGAGCCGCGGAGGACGAAAAGTCGAGTGTTGTAGGATCAGATGTTTCCGGAGATGTAAGTGTTGTCATGTCAGTAGGTGCCGACGAATTTGGTGAAGAATCGGCGGTCGATGATTCCGTCGAGGAACTTGCATCCGAAGAGGACGAAGATTCAACAGTGGTCGGATCGGATGTTGCGGAAGGCGTGAGTGTGGTCATATCGGTTGGTTCCGACGAAGAGTGCGTCGAATCGCTTGTCGATGAATCTATTTGAGTACTGGCATCCGAAGATGACGATGATTCGAGGGTGGTCGAATCAGATGTTTCGAGAGATGTAAGTGTTGTCATGTCAGTAGGTGCCGACGAATTTGGTGAAGAGTCGGCGGTTGATGATTCTGTCGAGGCGCTTGCATCCGAAGTGGATGATGATTCGACAGTGGTCGGATCGGATGTTGCGGATGACGTGAGTGTGGTCATGTCGGTTGGTTCCGACGAAATTGGTGTCGAATCGGTGGTAGATAAATCTGTTTGAGAACTTGCATCCGAAGAGGATGATGTCGGGTCGGAAGATGTCATGGTAGACGTATCTGTTGTGGGCCACCACGAAGGTGTAGTCAAATCGACCGTTTGAGAGTCTGTTGGTGAACTCGAGTCGGTGGAAGAAGAAGAGTCGAGTGTTGGAGTATTGGATGTTTCGGGAGGTGTGAGTGTCGACGTTTCGGTGGGTTCGAAGGTTGTTGGCGTTGAATCAGTGGTCGATGCATCCGTTGCAGAACTAACATCCGAAGATGATGAAGATTCTACTGTGGTCGAGTCGGGTGTTTCGGAAGACGTAAGTGTCGTCATGTCGATTGGCTCAGACGATGTTGGTGTTGAATCGGTGGTCGATGAATCAGTCCGAGAACTTGCATCCGAAGAGGACGAAGATTCGAGTGTGGTCGGTTCAGATGTAACCGTTGTCACGTCAGTGGGTGCCGAAGAATTCGGTGAAGTGTCCACGGTAGATGATTCTGACGTGGAACTCGAATCCGTGGAGGGCGAAGAGTCAAGTGTTGTAGGATCAGATGTTTCGGGTGATGTAAGTGTTGTCATGTCAGTGGGCGCTGACGAGTTCGGCGAAGAGTCGGCGGTTGATGACTCTATCGAGGAACTTGCATCCGAAGAGGATGTCGATTCGAGAGTGGTCGGTTCGGATGTTGCGGGAGACGTGAGTGTGGTCATGTCGGTTGCTTCCGAAGAAGTTGGCGTCAAATCGCTTGTAGTCGAGTCAGTCTGCGAACTTGCGTCCGAAGAGGACGAAGATTCGAGTGTGGTCGGGTCAGATGTTTCAGGAGATGTAAGTGTTGTCATGTCAGTGGGTGCCGACGGATTCGGTGATGAGTCCACGGTAGATGATTCTGACGTGGAAGTTGGATCCGTGGAGGACGAAACGTCAAGTGTTGTAAGATCGGATGTTTCAAGAGACGTTAGTGTTGTCGTGTCAGTAGGTGCCGACGAATTTGGCGAAGAATCGGCGGTCGATGATTCCGTCGAAGAACTTGCATCCGAAGAGGACGAAGATTCGACAGTGGTCGGATCGGATGTCGCGGAAGGCGTGAGTGTGGTCATGTCGGTTGGTTCCGACGAAGAGTGCGTCGAATCGCTTGTCGACGAATCAGTCTGAGAACTTGCATCCGAAGTGGACGAAGATTCGAGTGTGGTCGGGTCGGATGTATCAGGAGTTGTTAGTGTTGTCATGTCAGTGGGTGCCGACGAATTCGGTGAAGAATCCACGGTCGATGATTCTGACGTCGAACTTGGAGCCGCGGAGGACGAAAAGTCGAGTGTTGTAGGATCAGATGTTTCCGGAGATGTAAGTGTTGTCATGTCAGTAGGTGCCGACGAATTTGGTGAAGAATCGGCGGTCGATGATTCCGTCGAGGAACTTGCATCCGAAGAGGACGAAGATTCAACAGTGGTCGGATCGGATGTTGCGGAAGGCGTGAGTGTGGTCATATCGGTTGGTTCCGACGAAGAGTGCGTCGAATCGCTTGTCGATGAATCTATTTGAGTACTGGCATCCGAAGATGACGATGATTCGAGGGTGGTCGAATCAGATGTTTCGAGAGATGTAAGTGTTGTCATGTCAGTAGGTGCCGACGAATTTGGTGAAGAGTCGGCGGTTGATGATTCTGTCGAGGCGCTTGCATCCGAAGTGGATGATGATTCGACAGTGGTCGGATCGGATGTTGCGGATGACGTGAGTGTGGTCATGTCGGTTGGTTCCGACGAAATTGGTGTCGAATCGGTGGTAGATAAATCTGTTTGAGAACTTGCATCCGAAGAGGATGATGTCGGGTCGGAAGATGTCATGGTAGACGTATCTGTTGTGGGCCACCACGAAGGTGTAGTCAAATCGACCGTTTGAGAGTCTGTTGGTGAACTCGAGTCGGTGGAAGAAGAAGAGTCGAGTGTTGGAGTATTGGATGTTTCGGGAGGTGTGAGTGTCGACGTTTCGGTGGGTTCGAAGGTTGTTGGCGTTGAATCAGTGGTCGATGCATCCGTTGCAGAACTAACATCCGAAGATGATGAAGATTCTACTGTGGTCGAGTCGGGTGTTTCGGAAGACGTAAGTGTCGTCATGTCGATTGGCTCAGACGATGTTGGTGTTGAATCGGTGGTCGATGAATCAGTCCGAGAACTTGCATCCGAAGAGGACGAAGATTCGAGTGTGGTCGGTTCAGATGTAACCGTTGTCACGTCAGTGGGTGCCGAAGAATTCGGTGAAGTGTCCACGGTAGATGATTCTGACGTGGAACTCGAATCCGTGGAGGGCGAAGAGTCAAGTGTTGTAGGATCAGATGTTTCGGGTGATGTAAGTGTTGTCATGTCAGTGGGCGCTGACGAGTTCGGCGAAGAGTCGGCGGTTGATGACTCTATCGAGGAACTTGCATCCGAAGAGGATGTCGATTCGAGAGTGGTCGGTTCGGATGTTGCGGGAGACGTGAGTGTGGTCATGTCGGTTGCTTCCGAAGAAGTTGGCGTCAAATCGCTTGTAGTCGAGTCAGTCTGCGAACTTGCGTCCGAAGAGGACGAAGATTCGAGTGTGGTCGGGTCAGATGTTTCAGGAGATGTAAGTGTTGTCATGTCAGTGGGTGCCGACGGATTCGGTGATGAGTCCACGGTAGATGATTCTGACGTGGAAGTTGGATCCGTGGAGGACGAAACGTCAAGTGTTGTAAGATCGGATGTTTCAAGAGACGTTAGTGTTGTCGTGTCAGTAGGTGCCGACGAATTTGGCGAAGAATCGGCGGTCGATGATTCCGTCGAAGAACTTGCATCCGAAGAGGACGAAGATTCGACAGTGGTCGGATCGGATGTCGCGGAAGGCGTGAGTGTGGTCATGTCGGTTGGTTCCGACGAAGAGTGCGTCGAATCGCTTGTCGACGAATCAGTCTGAGAACTTGCATCCGAAGTGGACGAAGATTCGAGTGTGGTCGGGTCGGATGTATCAGGAGTTGTTAGTGTTGTCATGTCAGTGGGTGCCGACGAATTCGGTGAAGAATCCACGGTCGATGATTCTGACGTCGAACTTGGAGCCGCGGAGGACGAAAAGTCGAGTGTTGTAGGATCAGATGTTTCCGGAGATGTAAGTGTTGTCATGTCAGTAGGTGCCGACGAATTTGGTGAAGAATCGGCGGTCGATGATTCCGTCGAGGAACTTGCATCCGAAGAGGACGAAGATTCAACAGTGGTCGGATCGGATGTTGCGGAAGGCGTGAGTGTGGTCATATCGGTTGGTTCCGACGAAGAGTGCGTCGAATCGCTTGTCGATGAATCTATTTGAGTACTGGCATCCGAAGATGACGATGATTCGAGGGTGGTCGAATCAGATGTTTCGAGAGATGTAAGTGTTGTCATGTCAGTAGGTGCCGACGAATTTGGTGAAGAGTCGGCGGTTGATGATTCTGTCGAGGCGCTTGCATCCGAAGTGGATGATGATTCGACAGTGGTCGGATCGGATGTTGCGGATGACGTGAGTGTGGTCATGTCGGTTGGTTCCGACGAAATTGGTGTCGAATCGGTGGTAGATAAATCTGTTTGAGAACTTGCATCCGAAGAGGATGATGTCGGGTCGGAAGATGTCATGGTAGACGTATCTGTTGTGGGCCACCACGAAGGTGTAGTCAAATCGACCGTTTGAGAGTCTGTTGGTGAACTCGAGTCGGTGGAAGAAGAAGAGTCGAGTGTTGGAGTATTGGATGTTTCGGGAGGTGTGAGTGTCGACGTTTCGGTGGGTTCGAAGGTTGTTGGCGTTGAATCAGTGGTCGATGCATCCGTTGCAGAACTAACATCCGAAGATGATGAAGATTCTACTGTGGTCGAGTCGGGTGTTTCGGAAGACGTAAGTGTCGTCATGTCGATTGGCTCAGACGATGTTGGTGTTGAATCGGTGGTCGATGAATCAGTCCGAGAACTTGCATCCGAAGAGGACGAAGATTCGAGTGTGGTCGGTTCAGATGTAACCGTTGTCACGTCAGTGGGTGCCGAAGAATTCGGTGAAGTGTCCACGGTAGATGATTCTGACGTGGAACTCGAATCCGTGGAGGGCGAAGAGTCAAGTGTTGTAGGATCAGATGTTTCGGGTGATGTAAGTGTTGTCATGTCAGTGGGCGCTGACGAGTTCGGCGAAGAGTCGGCGGTTGATGACTCTATCGAGGAACTTGCATCCGAAGAGGATGTTGATTCGAGAGTGGTCGGTTCGGATGTTGCGGGAGACGTGAGTGTGGTCATGTCGGTTGCTTCCGAAGAAGTTGGCGTCAAATCGCTTGTAGTCGAGTCAGTCTGCGAACTTGCGTCCGAAGAGGACGAAGATTCGAGTGTGGTCGGGTCAGATGTTTCAGGAGATGTAAGTGTTGTCATGTCAGTGGGTGCCGACGGATTCGGTGATGAGTCCACGGTAGATGATTCTGACGTGGAAGTTGGATCCGTGGAGGACGAAACGTCAAGTGTTGTAAGATCGGATGTTTCAAGAGACGTTAGTGTTGTCGTGTCAGTAGGTGCCGACGAATTTGGCGAAGAATCGGCGGTCGATGATTCCGTCGAAGAACTTGCATCCGAAGAGGACGAAGATTCGACAGTGGTCGGATCGGATGTCGCGGAAGGCGTGAGTGTGGTCATGTCGGTTGGTTCCGACGAAGAGTGCGTCGAATCGCTTGTCGATGAATCTATTTGAGTACTGGCATCCGAAGATGACGATGATTCGAGGGTGGTCGAATCAGATGTTTCGAGAGATGTAAGTGTTGTCATGTCAGTAGGTGCCGACGAATTTGGTGAAGAGTCGGCGGTTGATGATTCTGTCGAGGCGCTTGCATCCGAAGTGGATGATGATTCGACAGTGGTCGGATCGGATGTTGCGGATGACGTGAGTGTGGTCATGTCGGTTGGTTCCGACGAAATTGGTGTCGAATCGGTGGTAGATAAATCTGTTTGAGAACTTGCATCCGAAGAGGATGATGTCGGGTCGGAAGATGTCATGGTAGACGTATCTGTTGTGGGCCACCACGAAGGTGTAGTCAAATCGACCGTTTGAGAGTCTGTTGGTGAACTCGAGTCGGTGGAAGAAGAAGAGTCGAGTGTTGGAGTATTGGATGTTTCGGGAGGTGTGAGTGTCGACGTTTCGGTGGGTTCGAAGGTTGTTGGCGTTGAATCAGTGGTCGATGCATCCGTTGCAGAACTAACATCCGAAGATGATGAAGATTCTACTGTGGTCGAGTCGGGTGTTTCGGAAGACGTAAGTGTCGTCATGTCGATTGGCTCAGACGATGTTGGTGTTGAATCGGTGGTCGATGAATCAGTCCGAGAACTTGCATCCGAAGAGGACGAAGATTCGAGTGTGGTCGGTTCAGATGTAACCGTTGTCACGTCAGTGGGTGCCGAAGAATTCGGTGAAGTGTCCACGGTAGATGATTCTGACGTGGAACTCGAATCCGTGGAGGGCGAAGAGTCAAGTGTTGTAGGATCAGATGTTTCGGGTGATGTAAGTGTTGTCATGTCAGTGGGCGCTGACGAGTTCGGCGAAGAGTCGGCGGTTGATGACTCTATCGAGGAACTTGCATCCGAAGAGGATGTCGATTCGAGAGTGGTCGGTTCGGATGTTGCGGGAGACGTGAGTGTGGTCATGTCGGTTGCTTCCGAAGAAGTTGGCGTCAAATCGCTTGTAGTCGAGTCAGTCTGCGAACTTGCGTCCGAAGAGGACGAAGATTCGAGTGTGGTCGGGTCAGATGTTTCAGGAGATGTAAGTGTTGTCATGTCAGTGGGTGCCGACGGATTCGGTGATGAGTCCACGGTAGATGATTCTGACGTGGAAGTTGGATCCGTGGAGGACGAAACGTCAAGTGTTGTAAGATCGGATGTTTCAAGAGACGTTAGTGTTGTCGTGTCAGTAGGTGCCGACGAATTTGGCGAAGAATCGGCGGTCGATGATTCCGTCGAAGAACTTGCATCCGAAGAGGACGAAGATTCGACAGTGGTCGGATCGGATGTCGCGGAAGGCGTGAGTGTGGTCATGTCGGTTGGTTCCGACGAAGAGTGCGTCGAATCGCTTGTCGACGAATCAGTCTGAGAACTTGCATCCGAAGTGGACGAAGATTCGAGTGTGGTCGGGTCGGATGTATCAGGAGTTGTTAGTGTTGTCATGTCAGTGGGTGCCGACGAATTCGGTGAAGAATCCACGGTCGATGATTCTGACGTCGAACTTGGAGCCGCGGAGGACGAAAAGTCGAGTGTTGTAGGATCAGATGTTTCCGGAGATGTAAGTGTTGTCATGTCAGTAGGTGCCGACGAATTTGGTGAAGAATCGGCGGTCGATGATTCCGTCGAGGAACTTGCATCCGAAGAGGACGAAGATTCAACAGTGGTCGGATCGGATGTTGCGGAAGGCGTGAGTGTGGTCATATCGGTTGGTTCCGACGAAGAGTGCGTCGAATCGCTTGTCGATGAATCTATTTGAGTACTGGCATCCGAAGATGACGATGATTCGAGGGTGGTCGAATCAGATGTTTCGAGAGATGTAAGTGTTGTCATGTCAGTAGGTGCCGACGAATTTGGTGAAGAGTCGGCGGTTGATGATTCTGTCGAGGCGCTTGCATCCGAAGTGGATGATGATTCGACAGTGGTCGGATCGGATGTTGCGGATGACGTGAGTGTGGTCATGTCGGTTGGTTCCGACGAAATTGGTGTCGAATCGGTGGTAGATAAATCTGTTTGAGAACTTGCATCCGAAGAGGATGATGTCGGGTCGGAAGATGTCATGGTAGACGTATCTGTTGTGGGCCACCACGAAGGTGTAGTCAAATCGACCGTTTGAGAGTCTGTTGGTGAACTCGAGTCGGTGGAAGAAGAAGAGTCGAGTGTTGGAGTATTGGATGTTTCGGGAGGTGTGAGTGTCGACGTTTCGGTGGGTTCGAAGGTTGTTGGCGTTGAATCAGTGGTCGATGCATCCGTTGCAGAACTAACATCCGAAGATGATGAAGATTCTACTGTGGTCGAGTCGGGTGTTTCGGAAGACGTAAGTGTCGTCATGTCGATTGGCTCAGACGATGTTGGTGTTGAATCGGTGGTCGATGAATCAGTCCGAGAACTTGCATCCGAAGAGGACGAAGATTCGAGTGTGGTCGGTTCAGATGTAACCGTTGTCACGTCAGTGGGTGCCGAAGAATTCGGTGAAGTGTCCACGGTAGATGATTCTGACGTGGAACTCGAATCCGTGGAGGGCGAAGAGTCAAGTGTTGTAGGATCAGATGTTTCGGGTGATGTAAGTGTTGTCATGTCAGTGGGCGCTGACGAGTTCGGCGAAGAGTCGGCGGTTGATGACTCTATCGAGGAACTTGCATCCGAAGAGGATGTCGATTCGAGAGTGGTCGGTTCGGATGTTGCGGGAGACGTGAGTGTGGTCATGTCGGTTGCTTCCGAAGAAGTTGGCGTCAAATCGCTTGTAGTCGAGTCAGTCTGCGAACTTGCGTCCGAAGAGGACGAAGATTCGAGTGTGGTCGGGTCAGATGTTTCAGGAGATGTAAGTGTTGTCATGTCAGTGGGTGCCGACGGATTCGGTGATGAGTCCACGGTAGATGATTCTGACGTGGAAGTTGGATCCGTGGAGGACGAAACGTCAAGTGTTGTAAGATCGGATGTTTCAAGAGACGTTAGTGTTGTCGTGTCAGTAGGTGCCGACGAATTTGGCGAAGAATCGGCGGTCGATGATTCCGTCGAAGAACTTGCATCCGAAGAGGACGAAGATTCGACAGTGGTCGGATCGGATGTCGCGGAAGGCGTGAGTGTGGTCATGTCGGTTGGTTCCGACGAAGAGTGCGTCGAATCGCTTGTCGACGAATCAGTCTGAGAACTTGCATCCGAAGTGGACGAAGATTCGAGTGTGGTCGGGTCGGATGTATCAGGAGTTGTTAGTGTTGTCATGTCAGTGGGTGCCGACGAATTCGGTGAAGAATCCACGGTCGATGATTCTGACGTCGAACTTGGAGCCGCGGAGGACGAAAAGTCGAGTGTTGTAGGATCAGATGTTTCCGGAGATGTAAGTGTTGTCATGTCAGTAGGTGCCGACGAATTTGGTGAAGAATCGGCGGTCGATGATTCCGTCGAGGAACTTGCATCCGAAGAGGACGAAGATTCAACAGTGGTCGGATCGGATGTTGCGGAAGGCGTGAGTGTGGTCATATCGGTTGGTTCCGACGAAGAGTGCGTCGAATCGCTTGTCGATGAATCTATTTGAGTACTGGCATCCGAAGATGACGATGATTCGAGGGTGGTCGAATCAGATGTTTCGAGAGATGTAAGTGTTGTCATGTCAGTAGGTGCCGACGAATTTGGTGAAGAGTCGGCGGTTGATGATTCTGTCGAGGCGCTTGCATCCGAAGTGGATGATGATTCGACAGTGGTCGGATCGGATGTTGCGGATGACGTGAGTGTGGTCATGTCGGTTGGTTCCGACGAAATTGGTGTCGAATCGGTGGTAGATAAATCTGTTTGAGAACTTGCATCCGAAGAGGATGATGTCGGGTCGGAAGATGTCATGGTAGACGTATCTGTTGTGGGCCACCACGAAGGTGTAGTCAAATCGACCGTTTGAGAGTCTGTTGGTGAACTCGAGTCGGTGGAAGAAGAAGAGTCGAGTGTTGGAGTATTGGATGTTTCGGGAGGTGTGAGTGTCGACGTTTCGGTGGGTTCGAAGGTTGTTGGCGTTGAATCAGTGGTCGATGCATCCGTTGCAGAACTAACATCCGAAGATGATGAAGATTCTACTGTGGTCGAGTCGGGTGTTTCGGAAGACGTAAGTGTCGTCATGTCGATTGGCTCAGACGATGTTGGTGTTGAATCGGTGGTCGATGAATCAGTCCGAGAACTTGCATCCGAAGAGGACGAAGATTCGAGTGTGGTCGGTTCAGATGTAACCGTTGTCACGTCAGTGGGTGCCGAAGAATTCGGTGAAGTGTCCACGGTAGATGATTCTGACGTGGAACTCGAATCCGTGGAGGGCGAAGAGTCAAGTGTTGTAGGATCAGATGTTTCGGGTGATGTAAGTGTTGTCATGTCAGTGGGCGCTGACGAGTTCGGCGAAGAGTCGGCGGTTGATGACTCTATCGAGGAACTTGCATCCGAAGAGGATGTCGATTCGAGAGTGGTCGGTTCGGATGTTGCGGGAGACGTGAGTGTGGTCATGTCGGTTGCTTCCGAAGAAGTTGGCGTCAAATCGCTTGTAGTCGAGTCAGTCTGCGAACTTGCGTCCGAAGAGGACGAAGATTCGAGTGTGGTCGGGTCAGATGTTTCAGGAGATGTAAGTGTTGTCATGTCAGTGGGTGCCGACGGATTCGGTGATGAGTCCACGGTAGATGATTCTGACGTGGAAGTTGGATCCGTGGAGGACGAAACGTCAAGTGTTGTAAGATCGGATGTTTCAAGAGACGTTAGTGTTGTCGTGTCAGTAGGTGCCGACGAATTTGGCGAAGAATCGGCGGTCGATGATTCCGTCGAAGAACTTGCATCCGAAGAGGACGAAGATTCGACAGTGGTCGGATCGGATGTCGCGGAAGGCGTGAGTGTGGTCATGTCGGTTGGTTCCGACGAAGAGTGCGTCGAATCGCTTGTCGACGAATCAGTCTGAGAACTTGCATCCGAAGTGGACGAAGATTCGAGTGTGGTCGGGTCGGATGTATCAGGAGTTGTTAGTGTTGTCATGTCAGTGGGTGCCGACGAATTCGGTGAAGAATCCACGGTCGATGATTCTGACGTCGAACTTGGAGCCGCGGAGGACGAAAAGTCGAGTGTTGTAGGATCAGATGTTTCCGGAGATGTAAGTGTTGTCATGTCAGTAGGTGCCGACGAATTTGGTGAAGAATCGGCGGTCGATGATTCCGTCGAGGAACTTGCATCCGAAGAGGACGAAGATTCAACAGTGGTCGGATCGGATGTTGCGGAAGGCGTGAGTGTGGTCATATCGGTTGGTTCCGACGAAGAGTGCGTCGAATCGCTTGTCGATGAATCTATTTGAGTACTGGCATCCGAAGATGACGATGATTCGAGGGTGGTCGAATCAGATGTTTCGAGAGATGTAAGTGTTGTCATGTCAGTAGGTGCCGACGAATTTGGTGAAGAGTCGGCGGTTGATGATTCTGTCGAGGCGCTTGCATCCGAAGTGGATGATGATTCGACAGTGGTCGGATCGGATGTTGCGGATGACGTGAGTGTGGTCATGTCGGTTGGTTCCGACGAAATTGGTGTCGAATCGGTGGTAGATAAATCTGTTTGAGAACTTGCATCCGAAGAGGATGATGTCGGGTCGGAAGATGTCATGGTAGACGTATCTGTTGTGGGCCACCACGAAGGTGTAGTCAAATCGACCGTTTGAGAGTCTGTTGGTGAACTCGAGTCGGTGGAAGAAGAAGAGTCGAGTGTTGGAGTATTGGATGTTTCGGGAGGTGTGAGTGTCGACGTTTCGGTGGGTTCGAAGGTTGTTGGCGTTGAATCAGTGGTCGATGCATCCGTTGCAGAACTAACATCCGAAGATGATGAAGATTCTACTGTGGTCGAGTCGGGTGTTTCGGAAGACGTAAGTGTCGTCATGTCGATTGGCTCAGACGATGTTGGTGTTGAATCGGTGGTCGATGAATCAGTCCGAGAACTTGCATCCGAAGAGGACGAAGATTCGAGTGTGGTCGGTTCAGATGTAACCGTTGTCACGTCAGTGGGTGCCGAAGAATTCGGTGAAGTGTCCACGGTAGATGATTCTGACGTGGAACTCGAATCCGTGGAGGGCGAAGAGTCAAGTGTTGTAGGATCAGATGTTTCGGGTGATGTAAGTGTTGTCATGTCAGTGGGCGCTGACGAGTTCGGCGAAGAGTCGGCGGTTGATGACTCTATCGAGGAACTTGCATCCGAAGAGGATGTTGATTCGAGAGTGGTCGGTTCGGATGTTGCGGGAGACGTGAGTGTGGTCATGTCGGTTGCTTCCGAAGAAGTTGGCGTCAAATCGCTTGTAGTCGAGTCAGTCTGCGAACTTGCGTCCGAAGAGGACGAAGATTCGAGTGTGGTCGGGTCAGATGTTTCAGGAGATGTAAGTGTTGTCATGTCAGTGGGTGCCGACGGATTCGGTGATGAGTCCACGGTAGATGATTCTGACGTGGAAGTTGGATCCGTGGAGGACGAAACGTCAAGTGTTGTAAGATCGGATGTTTCAAGAGACGTTAGTGTTGTCGTGTCAGTAGGTGCCGACGAATTTGGCGAAGAATCGGCGGTCGATGATTCCGTCGAAGAACTTGCATCCGAAGAGGACGAAGATTCGACAGTGGTCGGATCGGATGTCGCGGAAGGCGTGAGTGTGGTCATGTCGGTTGGTTCCGACGAAGAGTGCGTCGAATCGCTTGTCGATGAATCTATTTGAGTACTGGCATCCGAAGATGACGATGATTCGAGGGTGGTCGAATCAGATGTTTCGAGAGATGTAAGTGTTGTCATGTCAGTAGGTGCCGACGAATTTGGTGAAGAGTCGGCGGTTGATGATTCTGTCGAGGCGCTTGCATCCGAAGTGGATGATGATTCGACAGTGGTCGGATCGGATGTTGCGGATGACGTGAGTGTGGTCATGTCGGTTGGTTCCGACGAAATTGGTGTCGAATCGGTGGTAGATAAATCTGTTTGAGAACTTGCATCCGAAGAGGATGATGTCGGGTCGGAAGATGTCATGGTAGACGTATCTGTTGTGGGCCACCACGAAGGTGTAGTCAAATCGACCGTTTGAGAGTCTGTTGGTGAACTCGAGTCGGTGGAAGAAGAAGAGTCGAGTGTTGGAGTATTGGATGTTTCGGGAGGTGTGAGTGTCGACGTTTCGGTGGGTTCGAAGGTTGTTGGCGTTGAATCAGTGGTCGATGCATCCGTTGCAGAACTAACATCCGAAGATGATGAAGATTCTACTGTGGTCGAGTCGGGTGTTTCGGAAGACGTAAGTGTCGTCATGTCGATTGGCTCAGACGATGTTGGTGTTGAATCGGTGGTCGATGAATCAGTCCGAGAACTTGCATCCGAAGAGGACGAAGATTCGAGTGTGGTCGGTTCAGATGTAACCGTTGTCACGTCAGTGGGTGCCGAAGAATTCGGTGAAGTGTCCACGGTAGATGATTCTGACGTGGAACTCGAATCCGTGGAGGGCGAAGAGTCAAGTGTTGTAGGATCAGATGTTTCGGGTGATGTAAGTGTTGTCATGTCAGTGGGCGCTGACGAGTTCGGCGAAGAGTCGGCGGTTGATGACTCTATCGAGGAACTTGCATCCGAAGAGGATGTCGATTCGAGAGTGGTCGGTTCGGATGTTGCGGGAGACGTGAGTGTGGTCATGTCGGTTGCTTCCGAAGAAGTTGGCGTCAAATCGCTTGTAGTCGAGTCAGTCTGCGAACTTGCGTCCGAAGAGGACGAAGATTCGAGTGTGGTCGGGTCAGATGTTTCAGGAGATGTAAGTGTTGTCATGTCAGTGGGTGCCGACGGATTCGGTGATGAGTCCACGGTAGATGATTCTGACGTGGAAGTTGGATCCGTGGAGGACGAAACGTCAAGTGTTGTAAGATCGGATGTTTCAAGAGACGTTAGTGTTGTCGTGTCAGTAGGTGCCGACGAATTTGGCGAAGAATCGGCGGTCGATGATTCCGTCGAAGAACTTGCATCCGAAGAGGACGAAGATTCGACAGTGGTCGGATCGGATGTCGCGGAAGGCGTGAGTGTGGTCATGTCGGTTGGTTCCGACGAAGAGTGCGTCGAATCGCTTGTCGACGAATCAGTCTGAGAACTTGCATCCGAAGTGGACGAAGATTCGAGTGTGGTCGGGTCGGATGTATCAGGAGTTGTTAGTGTTGTCATGTCAGTGGGTGCCGACGAATTCGGTGAAGAATCCACGGTCGATGATTCTGACGTCGAACTTGGAGCCGCGGAGGACGAAAAGTCGAGTGTTGTAGGATCAGATGTTTCCGGAGATGTAAGTGTTGTCATGTCAGTAGGTGCCGACGAATTTGGTGAAGAATCGGCGGTCGATGATTCCGTCGAGGAACTTGCATCCGAAGAGGACGAAGATTCAACAGTGGTCGGATCGGATGTTGCGGAAGGCGTGAGTGTGGTCATATCGGTTGGTTCCGACGAAGAGTGCGTCGAATCGCTTGTCGATGAATCTATTTGAGTACTGGCATCCGAAGATGACGATGATTCGAGGGTGGTCGAATCAGATGTTTCGAGAGATGTAAGTGTTGTCATGTCAGTAGGTGCCGACGAATTTGGTGAAGAGTCGGCGGTTGATGATTCTGTCGAGGCGCTTGCATCCGAAGTGGATGATGATTCGACAGTGGTCGGATCGGATGTTGCGGATGACGTGAGTGTGGTCATGTCGGTTGGTTCCGACGAAATTGGTGTCGAATCGGTGGTAGATAAATCTGTTTGAGAACTTGCATCCGAAGAGGATGATGTCGGGTCGGAAGATGTCATGGTAGACGTATCTGTTGTGGGCCACCACGAAGGTGTAGTCAAATCGACCGTTTGAGAGTCTGTTGGTGAACTCGAGTCGGTGGAAGAAGAAGAGTCGAGTGTTGGAGTATTGGATGTTTCGGGAGGTGTGAGTGTCGACGTTTCGGTGGGTTCGAAGGTTGTTGGCGTTGAATCAGTGGTCGATGCATCCGTTGCAGAACTAACATCCGAAGATGATGAAGATTCTACTGTGGTCGAGTCGGGTGTTTCGGAAGACGTAAGTGTCGTCATGTCGATTGGCTCAGACGATGTTGGTGTTGAATCGGTGGTCGATGAATCAGTCCGAGAACTTGCATCCGAAGAGGACGAAGATTCGAGTGTGGTCGGTTCAGATGTAACCGTTGTCACGTCAGTGGGTGCCGAAGAATTCGGTGAAGTGTCCACGGTAGATGATTCTGACGTGGAACTCGAATCCGTGGAGGGCGAAGAGTCAAGTGTTGTAGGATCAGATGTTTCGGGTGATGTAAGTGTTGTCATGTCAGTGGGCGCTGACGAGTTCGGCGAAGAGTCGGCGGTTGATGACTCTATCGAGGAACTTGCATCCGAAGAGGATGTCGATTCGAGAGTGGTCGGTTCGGATGTTGCGGGAGACGTGAGTGTGGTCATGTCGGTTGCTTCCGAAGAAGTTGGCGTCAAATCGCTTGTAGTCGAGTCAGTCTGCGAACTTGCGTCCGAAGAGGACGAAGATTCGAGTGTGGTCGGGTCAGATGTTTCAGGAGATGTAAGTGTTGTCATGTCAGTGGGTGCCGACGGATTCGGTGATGAGTCCACGGTAGATGATTCTGACGTGGAAGTTGGATCCGTGGAGGACGAAACGTCAAGTGTTGTAAGATCGGATGTTTCAAGAGACGTTAGTGTTGTCGTGTCAGTAGGTGCCGACGAATTTGGCGAAGAATCGGCGGTCGATGATTCCGTCGAAGAACTTGCATCCGAAGAGGACGAAGATTCGACAGTGGTCGGATCGGATGTCGCGGAAGGCGTGAGTGTGGTCATGTCGGTTGGTTCCGACGAAGAGTGCGTCGAATCGCTTGTCGACGAATCAGTCTGAGAACTTGCATCCGAAGTGGACGAAGATTCGAGTGTGGTCGGGTCGGATGTATCAGGAGTTGTTAGTGTTGTCATGTCAGTGGGTGCCGACGAATTCGGTGAAGAATCCACGGTCGATGATTCTGACGTCGAACTTGGAGCCGCGGAGGACGAAAAGTCGAGTGTTGTAGGATCAGATGTTTCCGGAGATGTAAGTGTTGTCATGTCAGTAGGTGCCGACGAATTTGGTGAAGAATCGGCGGTCGATGATTCCGTCGAGGAACTTGCATCCGAAGAGGACGAAGATTCAACAGTGGTCGGATCGGATGTTGCGGAAGGCGTGAGTGTGGTCATATCGGTTGGTTCCGACGAAGAGTGCGTCGAATCGCTTGTCGATGAATCTATTTGAGTACTGGCATCCGAAGATGACGATGATTCGAGGGTGGTCGAATCAGATGTTTCGAGAGATGTAAGTGTTGTCATGTCAGTAGGTGCCGACGAATTTGGTGAAGAGTCGGCGGTTGATGATTCTGTCGAGGCGCTTGCATCCGAAGTGGATGATGATTCGACAGTGGTCGGATCGGATGTTGCGGATGACGTGAGTGTGGTCATGTCGGTTGGTTCCGACGAAATTGGTGTCGAATCGGTGGTAGATAAATCTGTTTGAGAACTTGCATCCGAAGAGGATGATGTCGGGTCGGAAGATGTCATGGTAGACGTATCTGTTGTGGGCCACCACGAAGGTGTAGTCAAATCGACCGTTTGAGAGTCTGTTGGTGAACTCGAGTCGGTGGAAGAAGAAGAGTCGAGTGTTGGAGTATTGGATGTTTCGGGAGGTGTGAGTGTCGACGTTTCGGTGGGTTCGAAGGTTGTTGGCGTTGAATCAGTGGTCGATGCATCCGTTGCAGAACTAACATCCGAAGATGATGAAGATTCTACTGTGGTCGAGTCGGGTGTTTCGGAAGACGTAAGTGTCGTCATGTCGATTGGCTCAGACGATGTTGGTGTTGAATCGGTGGTCGATGAATCAGTCCGAGAACTTGCATCCGAAGAGGACGAAGATTCGAGTGTGGTCGGTTCAGATGTAACCGTTGTCACGTCAGTGGGTGCCGAAGAATTCGGTGAAGTGTCCACGGTAGATGATTCTGACGTGGAACTCGAATCCGTGGAGGGCGAAGAGTCAAGTGTTGTAGGATCAGATGTTTCGGGTGATGTAAGTGTTGTCATGTCAGTGGGCGCTGACGAGTTCGGCGAAGAGTCGGCGGTTGATGACTCTATCGAGGAACTTGCATCCGAAGAGGATGTCGATTCGAGAGTGGTCGGTTCGGATGTTGCGGGAGACGTGAGTGTGGTCATGTCGGTTGCTTCCGAAGAAGTTGGCGTCAAATCGCTTGTAGTCGAGTCAGTCTGCGAACTTGCGTCCGAAGAGGACGAAGATTCGAGTGTGGTCGGGTCAGATGTTTCAGGAGATGTAAGTGTTGTCATGTCAGTGGGTGCCGACGGATTCGGTGATGAGTCCACGGTAGATGATTCTGACGTGGAAGTTGGATCCGTGGAGGACGAAACGTCAAGTGTTGTAAGATCGGATGTTTCAAGAGACGTTAGTGTTGTCGTGTCAGTAGGTGCCGACGAATTTGGCGAAGAATCGGCGGTCGATGATTCCGTCGAAGAACTTGCATCCGAAGAGGACGAAGATTCGACAGTGGTCGGATCGGATGTCGCGGAAGGCGTGAGTGTGGTCATGTCGGTTGGTTCCGACGAAGAGTGCGTCGAATCGCTTGTCGACGAATCAGTCTGAGAACTTGCATCCGAAGTGGACGAAGATTCGAGTGTGGTCGGGTCGGATGTATCAGGAGTTGTTAGTGTTGTCATGTCAGTGGGTGCCGACGAATTCGGTGAAGAATCCACGGTCGATGATTCTGACGTCGAACTTGGAGCCGCGGAGGACGAAAAGTCGAGTGTTGTAGGATCAGATGTTTCCGGAGATGTAAGTGTTGTCATGTCAGTAGGTGCCGACGAATTTGGTGAAGAATCGGCGGTCGATGATTCCGTCGAGGAACTTGCATCCGAAGAGGACGAAGATTCAACAGTGGTCGGATCGGATGTTGCGGAAGGCGTGAGTGTGGTCATATCGGTTGGTTCCGACGAAGAGTGCGTCGAATCGCTTGTCGATGAATCTATTTGAGTACTGGCATCCGAAGATGACGATGATTCGAGGGTGGTCGAATCAGATGTTTCGAGAGATGTAAGTGTTGTCATGTCAGTAGGTGCCGACGAATTTGGTGAAGAGTCGGCGGTTGATGATTCTGTCGAGGCGCTTGCATCCGAAGTGGATGATGATTCGACAGTGGTCGGATCGGATGTTGCGGATGACGTGAGTGTGGTCATGTCGGTTGGTTCCGACGAAATTGGTGTCGAATCGGTGGTAGATAAATCTGTTTGAGAACTTGCATCCGAAGAGGATGATGTCGGGTCGGAAGATGTCATGGTAGACGTATCTGTTGTGGGCCACCACGAAGGTGTAGTCAAATCGACCGTTTGAGAGTCTGTTGGTGAACTCGAGTCGGTGGAAGAAGAAGAGTCGAGTGTTGGAGTATTGGATGTTTCGGGAGGTGTGAGTGTCGACGTTTCGGTGGGTTCGAAGGTTGTTGGCGTTGAATCAGTGGTCGATGCATCCGTTGCAGAACTAACATCCGAAGATGATGAAGATTCTACTGTGGTCGAGTCGGGTGTTTCGGAAGACGTAAGTGTCGTCATGTCGATTGGCTCAGACGATGTTGGTGTTGAATCGGTGGTCGATGAATCAGTCCGAGAACTTGCATCCGAAGAGGACGAAGATTCGAGTGTGGTCGGTTCAGATGTAACCGTTGTCACGTCAGTGGGTGCCGAAGAATTCGGTGAAGTGTCCACGGTAGATGATTCTGACGTGGAACTCGAATCCGTGGAGGGCGAAGAGTCAAGTGTTGTAGGATCAGATGTTTCGGGTGATGTAAGTGTTGTCATGTCAGTGGGCGCTGACGAGTTCGGCGAAGAGTCGGCGGTTGATGACTCTATCGAGGAACTTGCATCCGAAGAGGATGTCGATTCGAGAGTGGTCGGTTCGGATGTTGCGGGAGACGTGAGTGTGGTCATGTCGGTTGCTTCCGAAGAAGTTGGCGTCAAATCGCTTGTAGTCGAGTCAGTCTGCGAACTTGCGTCCGAAGAGGACGAAGATTCGAGTGTGGTCGGGTCAGATGTTTCAGGAGATGTAAGTGTTGTCATGTCAGTGGGTGCCGACGGATTCGGTGATGAGTCCACGGTAGATGATTCTGACGTGGAAGTTGGATCCGTGGAGGACGAAACGTCAAGTGTTGTAAGATCGGATGTTTCAAGAGACGTTAGTGTTGTCGTGTCAGTAGGTGCCGACGAATTTGGCGAAGAATCGGCGGTCGATGATTCCGTCGAAGAACTTGCATCCGAAGAGGACGAAGATTCGACAGTGGTCGGATCGGATGTCGCGGAAGGCGTGAGTGTGGTCATGTCGGTTGGTTCCGACGAAGAGTGCGTCGAATCGCTTGTCGACGAATCAGTCTGAGAACTTGCATCCGAAGTGGACGAAGATTCGAGTGTGGTCGGGTCGGATGTATCAGGAGTTGTTAGTGTTGTCATGTCAGTGGGTGCCGACGAATTCGGTAAAGAATCCACGGTCGATGATTCTGACGTCAAACTTGGAGCCGCGGAGGACGAAAAGTCGAGTGTTGTAGGATCAGATGTTTCCGGAGATGTAAGTGTTGTCATGTCAGTAGGTGCCGACGAATTTGGTGAAGAATCGGCGGTCGATGATTCCGTCGAGGAACTTGCATCCGAAGAGGACGAAGATTCAACAGTGGTCGGATCGGATGTTGCGGAAGGCGTGAGTGTGGTCATATCGGTTGGTTCCGACGAAGAGTGCGTCGAATCGCTTGTCGATGAATCTATTTGAGTACTGGCATCCGAAGATGACGATGATTCGAGGGTGGTCGAATCAGATGTTTCGAGAGATGTAAGTGTTGTCATGTCAGTAGGTGCCGACGAATTTGGTGAAGAGTCGGCGGTTGATGATTCTGTCGAGGCGCTTGCATCCGAAGTGGATGATGATTCGACAGTGGTCGGATCGGATGTTGCGGATGACGTGAGTGTGGTCATGTCGGTTGGTTCCGACGAAATTGGTGTCGAATCGGTGGTAGATAAATCTGTTTGAGAACTTGCATCCGAAGAGGATGATGTCGGGTCGGAAGATGTCATGGTAGACGTATCTGTTGTGGGCCACCACGAAGGTGTAGTCAAATCGACCGTTTGAGAGTCTGTTGGTGAACTCGAGTCGGTGGAAGAAGAAGAGTCGAGTGTTGGAGTATTGGATGTTTCGGGAGGTGTGAGTGTCGACGTTTCGGTGGGTTCGAAGGTTGTTGGCGTTGAATCAGTGGTCGATGCATCCGTTGCAGAACTAACATCCGAAGATGATGAAGATTCTACTGTGGTCGAGTCGGGTGTTTCGGAAGACGTAAGTGTCGTCATGTCGATTGGCTCAGACGATGTTGGTGTTGAATCGGTGGTCGATGAATCAGTCCGAGAACTTGCATCCGAAGAGGACGAAGATTCGAGTGTGGTCGGTTCAGATGTAACCGTTGTCACGTCAGTGGGTGCCGAAGAATTCGGTGAAGTGTCCACGGTAGATGATTCTGACGTGGAACTCGAATCCGTGGAGGGCGAAGAGTCAAGTGTTGTAGGATCAGATGTTTCGGGTGATGTAAGTGTTGTCATGTCAGTGGGCGCTGACGAGTTCGGCGAAGAGTCGGCGGTTGATGACTCTATCGAGGAACTTGCATCCGAAGAGGATGTTGATTCGAGAGTGGTCGGTTCGGATGTTGCGGGAGACGTGAGTGTGGTCATGTCGGTTGCTTCCGAAGAAGTTGGCGTCAAATCGCTTGTAGTCGAGTCAGTCTGCGAACTTGCGTCCGAAGAGGACGAAGATTCGAGTGTGGTCGGGTCAGATGTTTCAGGAGATGTAAGTGTTGTCATGTCAGTGGGTGCCGACGGATTCGGTGATGAGTCCACGGTAGATGATTCTGACGTGGAAGTTGGATCCGTGGAGGACGAAACGTCAAGTGTTGTAAGATCGGATGTTTCAAGAGACGTTAGTGTTGTCGTGTCAGTAGGTGCCGACGAATTTGGCGAAGAATCGGCGGTCGATGATTCCGTCGAAGAACTTGCATCCGAAGAGGACGAAGATTCGACAGTGGTCGGATCGGATGTCGCGGAAGGCGTGAGTGTGGTCATGTCGGTTGGTTCCGACGAAGAGTGCGTCGAATCGCTTGTCGATGAATCTATTTGAGTACTGGCATCCGAAGATGACGATGATTCGAGGGTGGTCGAATCAGATGTTTCGAGAGATGTAAGTGTTGTCATGTCAGTAGGTGCCGACGAATTTGGTGAAGAGTCGGCGGTTGATGATTCTGTCGAGGCGCTTGCATCCGAAGTGGATGATGATTCGACAGTGGTCGGATCGGATGTTGCGGATGACGTGAGTGTGGTCATGTCGGTTGGTTCCGACGAAATTGGTGTCGAATCGGTGGTAGATAAATCTGTTTGAGAACTTGCATCCGAAGAGGATGATGTCGGGTCGGAAGATGTCATGGTAGACGTATCTGTTGTGGGCCACCACGAAGGTGTAGTCAAATCGACCGTTTGAGAGTCTGTTGGTGAACTCGAGTCGGTGGAAGAAGAAGAGTCGAGTGTTGGAGTATTGGATGTTTCGGGAGGTGTGAGTGTCGACGTTTCGGTGGGTTCGAAGGTTGTTGGCGTTGAATCAGTGGTCGATGCATCCGTTGCAGAACTAACATCCGAAGATGATGAAGATTCTACTGTGGTCAAGTCGGGTGTTTCGGAAGACGTAAGTGTCGTCATGTCGATTGGCTCAGACGATGTTGGTGTTGAATCGGTGGTCGATGAATCAGTCCGAGAACTTGCATCCGAAGAGGACGAAGATTCGAGTGTGGTCGGTTCAGATGTAACCGTTGTCACGTCAGTGGGTGCCGAAGAATTCGGTGAAGTGTCCACGGTAGATGATTCTGACGTGGAACTCGAATCCGTGGAGGGCGAAGAGTCAAGTGTTGTAGGATCAGATGTTTCGGGTGATGTAAGTGTTGTCATGTCAGTGGGCGCTGACGAGTTCGGCGAAGAGTCGGCGGTTGATGACTCTATCGAGGAACTTGCATCCGAAGAGGATGTCGATTCGAGAGTGGTCGGTTCGGATGTTGCGGGAGACGTGAGTGTGGTCATGTCGGTTGCTTCCGAAGAAGTTGGCGTCAAATCGCTTGTAGTCGAGTCAGTCTGCGAACTTGCGTCCGAAGAGGACGAAGATTCGAGTGTGGTCGGGTCAGATGTTTCAGGAGATGTAAGTGTTGTCATGTCAGTGGGTGCCGACGGATTCGGTGATGAGTCCACGGTAGATGATTCTGACGTGGAAGTTGGATCCGTGGAGGACGAAACGTCAAGTGTTGTAAGATCGGATGTTTCAAGAGACGTTAGTGTTGTCGTGTCAGTAGGTGCCGACGAATTTGGCGAAGAATCGGCGGTCGATGATTCCGTCGAAGAACTTGCATCCGAAGAGGACGAAGATTCGACAGTGGTCGGATCGGATGTCGCGGAAGGCGTGAGTGTGGTCATGTCGGTTGGTTCCGACGAAGAGTGCGTCGAATCGCTTGTCGACGAATCAGTCTGAGAACTTGCATCCGAAGTGGACGAAGATTCGAGTGTGGTCGGGTCGGATGTATCAGGAGTTGTTAGTGTTGTCATGTCAGTGGGTGCCGACGAATTCGGTGAAGAATCCACGGTCGATGATTCTGACGTCGAACTTGGAGCCGCGGAGGACGAAAAGTCGAGTGTTGTAGGATCAGATGTTTCCGGAGATGTAAGTGTTGTCATGTCAGTAGGTGCCGACGAATTTGGTGAAGAATCGGCGGTCGATGATTCCGTCGAGGAACTTGCATCCGAAGAGGACGAAGATTCAACAGTGGTCGGATCGGATGTTGCGGAAGGCGTGAGTGTGGTCATATCGGTTGGTTCCGACGAAGAGTGCGTCGAATCGCTTGTCGATGAATCTATTTGAGTACTGGCATCCGAAGATGACGATGATTCGAGGGTGGTCGAATCAGATGTTTCGAGAGATGTAAGTGTTGTCATGTCAGTAGGTGCCGACGAATTTGGTGAAGAGTCGGCGGTTGATGATTCTGTCGAGGCGCTTGCATCCGAAGTGGATGATGATTCGACAGTGGTCGGATCGGATGTTGCGGATGACGTGAGTGTGGTCATGTCGGTTGGTTCCGACGAAATTGGTGTCGAATCGGTGGTAGATAAATCTGTTTGAGAACTTGCATCCGAAGAGGATGATGTCGGGTCGGAAGATGTCATGGTAGACGTATCTGTTGTGGGCCACCACGAAGGTGTAGTCAAATCGACCGTTTGAGAGTCTGTTGGTGAACTCGAGTCGGTGGAAGAAGAAGAGTCGAGTGTTGGAGTATTGGATGTTTCGGGAGGTGTGAGTGTCGACGTTTCGGTGGGTTCGAAGGTTGTTGGCGTTGAATCAGTGGTCGATGCATCCGTTGCAGAACTAACATCCGAAGATGATGAAGATTCTACTGTGGTCGAGTCGGGTGTTTCGGAAGACGTAAGTGTCGTCATGTCGATTGGCTCAGACGATGTTGGTGTTGAATCGGTGGTCGATGAATCAGTCCGAGAACTTGCATCCGAAGAGGACGAAGATTCGAGTGTGGTCGGTTCAGATGTAACCGTTGTCACGTCAGTGGGTGCCGAAGAATTCGGTGAAGTGTCCACGGTAGATGATTCTGACGTGGAACTCGAATCCGTGGAGGGCGAAGAGTCAAGTGTTGTAGGATCAGATGTTTCGGGTGATGTAAGTGTTGTCATGTCAGTGGGCGCTGACGAGTTCGGCGAAGAGTCGGCGGTTGATGACTCTATCGAGGAACTTGCATCCGAAGAGGATGTCGATTCGAGAGTGGTCGGTTCGGATGTTGCGGGAGACGTGAGTGTGGTCATGTCGGTTGCTTCCGAAGAAGTTGGCGTCAAATCGCTTGTAGTCGAGTCAGTCTGCGAACTTGCGTCCGAAGAGGACGAAGATTCGAGTGTGGTCGGGTCAGATGTTTCAGGAGATGTAAGTGTTGTCATGTCAGTGGGTGCCGACGGATTCGGTGATGAGTCCACGGTAGATGATTCTGACGTGGAAGTTGGATCCGTGGAGGACGAAACGTCAAGTGTTGTAAGATCGGATGTTTCAAGAGACGTTAGTGTTGTCGTGTCAGTAGGTGCCGACGAATTTGGCGAAGAATCGGCGGTCGATGATTCCGTCGAAGAACTTGCATCCGAAGAGGACGAAGATTCGACAGTGGTCGGATCGGATGTCGCGGAAGGCGTGAGTGTGGTCATGTCGGTTGGTTCCGACGAAGAGTGCGTCGAATCGCTTGTCGACGAATCAGTCTGAGAACTTGCATCCGAAGTGGACGAAGATTCGAGTGTGGTCGGGTCGGATGTATCAGGAGTTGTTAGTGTTGTCATGTCAGTGGGTGCCGACGAATTCGGTGAAGAATCCACGGTCGATGATTCTGACGTCGAACTTGGAGCCGCGGAGGACGAAAAGTCGAGTGTTGTAGGATCAGATGTTTCCGGAGATGTAAGTGTTGTCATGTCAGTAGGTGCCGACGAATTTGGTGAAGAATCGGCGGTCGATGATTCCGTCGAGGAACTTGCATCCGAAGAGGACGAAGATTCAACAGTGGTCGGATCGGATGTTGCGGAAGGCGTGAGTGTGGTCATATCGGTTGGTTCCGACGAAGAGTGCGTCGAATCGCTTGTCGATGAATCTATTTGAGTACTGGCATCCGAAGATGACGATGATTCGAGGGTGGTCGAATCAGATGTTTCGAGAGATGTAAGTGTTGTCATGTCAGTAGGTGCCGACGAATTTGGTGAAGAGTCGGCGGTTGATGATTCTGTCGAGGCGCTTGCATCCGAAGTGGATGATGATTCGACAGTGGTCGGATCGGATGTTGCGGATGACGTGAGTGTGGTCATGTCGGTTGGTTCCGACGAAATTGGTGTCGAATCGGTGGTAGATAAATCTGTTTGAGAACTTGCATCCGAAGAGGATGATGTCGGGTCGGAAGATGTCATGGTAGACGTATCTGTTGTGGGCCACCACGAAGGTGTAGTCAAATCGACCGTTTGAGAGTCTGTTGGTGAACTCGAGTCGGTGGAAGAAGAAGAGTCGAGTGTTGGAGTATTGGATGTTTCGGGAGGTGTGAGTGTCGACGTTTCGGTGGGTTCGAAGGTTGTTGGCGTTGAATCAGTGGTCGATGCATCCGTTGCAGAACTAACATCCGAAGATGATGAAGATTCTACTGTGGTCGAGTCGGGTGTTTCGGAAGACGTAAGTGTCGTCATGTCGATTGGCTCAGACGATGTTGGTGTTGAATCGGTGGTCGATGAATCAGTCCGAGAACTTGCATCCGAAGAGGACGAAGATTCGAGTGTGGTCGGTTCAGATGTAACCGTTGTCACGTCAGTGGGTGCCGAAGAATTCGGTGAAGTGTCCACGGTAGATGATTCTGACGTGGAACTCGAATCCGTGGAGGGCGAAGAGTCAAGTGTTGTAGGATCAGATGTTTCGGGTGATGTAAGTGTTGTCATGTCAGTGGGCGCTGACGAGTTCGGCGAAGAGTCGGCGGTTGATGACTCTATCGAGGAACTTGCATCCGAAGAGGATGTCGATTCGAGAGTGGTCGGTTCGGATGTTGCGGGAGACGTGAGTGTGGTCATGTCGGTTGCTTCCGAAGAAGTTGGCGTCAAATCGCTTGTAGTCGAGTCAGTCTGCGAACTTGCGTCCGAAGAGGACGAAGATTCGAGTGTGGTCGGGTCAGATGTTTCAGGAGATGTAAGTGTTGTCATGTCAGTGGGTGCCGACGGATTCGGTGATGAGTCCACGGTAGATGATTCTGACGTGGAAGTTGGATCCGTGGAGGACGAAACGTCAAGTGTTGTAAGATCGGATGTTTCAAGAGACGTTAGTGTTGTCGTGTCAGTAGGTGCCGACGAATTTGGCGAAGAATCGGCGGTCGATGATTCCGTCGAAGAACTTGCATCCGAAGAGGACGAAGATTCGACAGTGGTCGGATCGGATGTCGCGGAAGGCGTGAGTGTGGTCATGTCGGTTGGTTCCGACGAAGAGTGCGTCGAATCGCTTGTCGACGAATCAGTCTGAGAACTTGCATCCGAAGTGGACGAAGATTCGAGTGTGGTCGGGTCGGATGTATCAGGAGTTGTTAGTGTTGTCATGTCAGTGGGTGCCGACGAATTCGGTGAAGAATCCACGGTCGATGATTCTGACGTCGAACTTGGAGCCGCGGAGGACGAAAAGTCGAGTGTTGTAGGATCAGATGTTTCCGGAGATGTAAGTGTTGTCATGTCAGTAGGTGCCGACGAATTTGGTGAAGAATCGGCGGTCGATGATTCCGTCGAGGAACTTGCATCCGAAGAGGACGAAGATTCAACAGTGGTCGGATCGGATGTTGCGGAAGGCGTGAGTGTGGTCATATCGGTTGGTTCCGACGAAGAGTGCGTCGAATCGCTTGTCGATGAATCTATTTGAGTACTGGCATCCGAAGATGACGATGATTCGAGGGTGGTCGAATCAGATGTTTCGAGAGATGTAAGTGTTGTCATGTCAGTAGGTGCCGACGAATTTGGTGAAGAGTCGGCGGTTGATGATTCTGTCGAGGCGCTTGCATCCGAAGTGGATGATGATTCGACAGTGGTCGGATCGGATGTTGCGGATGACGTGAGTGTGGTCATGTCGGTTGGTTCCGACGAAATTGGTGTCGAATCGGTGGTAGATAAATCTGTTTGAGAACTTGCATCCGAAGAGGATGATGTCGGGTCGGAAGATGTCATGGTAGACGTATCTGTTGTGGGCCACCACGAAGGTGTAGTCAAATCGACCGTTTGAGAGTCTGTTGGTGAACTCGAGTCGGTGGAAGAAGAAGAGTCGAGTGTTGGAGTATTGGATGTTTCGGGAGGTGTGAGTGTCGACGTTTCGGTGGGTTCGAAGGTTGTTGGCGTTGAATCAGTGGTCGATGCATCCGTTGCAGAACTAACATCCGAAGATGATGAAGATTCTACTGTGGTCGAGTCGGGTGTTTCGGAAGACGTAAGTGTCGTCATGTCGATTGGCTCAGACGATGTTGGTGTTGAATCGGTGGTCGATGAATCAGTCCGAGAACTTGCATCCGAAGAGGACGAAGATTCGAGTGTGGTCGGTTCAGATGTAACCGTTGTCACGTCAGTGGGTGCCGAAGAATTCGGTGAAGTGTCCACGGTAGATGATTCTGACGTGGAACTCGAATCCGTGGAGGGCGAAGAGTCAAGTGTTGTAGGATCAGATGTTTCGGGTGATGTAAGTGTTGTCATGTCAGTGGGCGCTGACGAGTTCGGCGAAGAGTCGGCGGTTGATGACTCTATCGAGGAACTTGCATCCGAAGAGGATGTCGATTCGAGAGTGGTCGGTTCGGATGTTGCGGGAGACGTGAGTGTGGTCATGTCGGTTGCTTCCGAAGAAGTTGGCGTCAAATCGCTTGTAGTCGAGTCAGTCTGCGAACTTGCGTCCGAAGAGGACGAAGATTCGAGTGTGGTCGGGTCAGATGTTTCAGGAGATGTAAGTGTTGTCATGTCAGTGGGTGCCGACGGATTCGGTGATGAGTCCACGGTAGATGATTCTGACGTGGAAGTTGGATCCGTGGAGGACGAAACGTCAAGTGTTGTAAGATCGGATGTTTCAAGAGACGTTAGTGTTGTCGTGTCAGTAGGTGCCGACGAATTTGGCGAAGAATCGGTGGTCGATGATTCCGTCGAAGAACTTGCATCCGAAGAGGACGAAGATTCGACAGTGGTCGGATCGGATGTCGCGGAAGGCGTGAGTGTGGTCATGTCGGTTGGTTCCGACGAAGAGTGCGTCGAATCGCTTGTCGACGAATCAGTCTGAGAACTTGCATCCGAAGTGGACGAAGATTCGAGTGTGGTCGGGTCGGATGTATCAGGAGTTGTTAGTGTTGTCATGTCAGTGGGTGCCGACGAATTCGGTGAAGAATCCACGGTCGATGATTCTGACGTCGAACTTGGAGCCGCGGAGGACGAAAAGTCGAGTGTTGTAGGATCAGATGTTTCCGGAGATGTAAGTGTTGTCATGTCAGTAGGTGCCGACGAATTTGGTGAAGAATCGGCGGTCGATGATTCCGTCGAGGAACTTGCATCCGAAGAGGACGAAGATTCAACAGTGGTCGGATCGGATGTTGCGGAAGGCGTGAGTGTGGTCATATCGGTTGGTTCCGACGAAGAGTGCGTCGAATCGCTTGTCGATGAATCTATTTGAGTACTGGCATCCGAAGATGACGATGATTCGAGGGTGGTCGAATCAGATGTTTCGAGAGATGTAAGTGTTGTCATGTCAGTAGGTGCCGACGAATTTGGTGAAGAGTCGGCGGTTGATGATTCTGTCGAGGCGCTTGCATCCGAAGTGGATGATGATTCGACAGTGGTCGGATCGGATGTTGCGGATGACGTGAGTGTGGTCATGTCGGTTGGTTCCGACGAAATTGGTGTCGAAACGGTGGTAGATAAATCTGTTTGAGAACTTGCATCCGAAGAGGATGATGTCGGGTCGGAAGATGTCATGGTAGACGTATCTGTTGTGGGCCACCACGAAGGTGTAGTCAAATCGACCGTTTGAGAGTCTGTTGGTGAACTCGAGTCGGTGGAAGAAGAAGAGTCGAGTGTTGGAGTATTGGATGTTTCGGGAGGTGTGAGTGTCGACGTTTCGGTGGGTTCGAAGGTTGTTGGCGTTGAATCAGTGGTCGATGCATCCGTTGCAGAACTAACATCCGAAGATGATGAAGATTCTACTGTGGTCGAGTCGGGTGTTTCGGAAGACGTAAGTGTCGTCATGTCGATTGGCTCAGACGATGTTGGTGTTGAATCGGTGGTCGATGAATCAGTCCGAGAACTTGCATCCGAAGAGGACGAAGATTCGAGTGTGGTCGGTTCAGATGTAACCGTTGTCACGTCAGTGGGTGCCGAAGAATTCGGTGAAGTGTCCACGGTAGATGATTCTGACGTGGAACTCGAATCCGTGGAGGGCGAAGAGTCAAGTGTTGTAGGATCAGATGTTTCGGGTGATGTAAGTGTTGTCATGTCAGTGGGCGCTGACGAGTTCGGCGAAGAGTCGGCGGTTGATGACTCTATCGAGGAACTTGCATCCGAAGAGGATGTCGATTCGAGAGTGGTCGGTTCGGATGTTGCGGGAGACGTGAGTGTGGTCATGTCGGTTGCTTCCGAAGAAGTTGGCGTCAAATCGCTTGTAGTCGAGTCAGTCTGCGAACTTGCGTCCGAAGAGGACGAAGATTCGAGTGTGGTCGGGTCAGATGTTTCAGGAGATGTAAGTGTTGTCATGTCAGTGGGTGCCGACGGATTCGGTGATGAGTCCACGGTAGATGATTCTGACGTGGAAGTTGGATCCGTGGAGGACGAAACGTCAAGTGTTGTAAGATCGGATGTTTCAAGAGACGTTAGTGTTGTCGTGTCAGTAGGTGCCGACGAATTTGGCGAAGAATCGGCGGTCGATGATTCCGTCGAAGAACTTGCATCCGAAGAGGACGAAGATTCGACAGTGGTCGGATCGGATGTCGCGGAAGGCGTGAGTGTGGTCATGTCGGTTGGTTCCGACGAAGAGTGCGTCGAATCGCTTGTCGACGAATCAGTCTGAGAACTTGCATCCGAAGTGGACGAAGATTCGAGTGTGGTCGGGTCGGATGTATCAGGAGTTGTTAGTGTTGTCATGTCAGTGGGTGCCGACGAATTCGGTGAAGAATCCACGGTCGATGATTCTGACGTCGAACTTGGAGCCGCGGAGGACGAAAAGTCGAGTGTTGTAGGATCAGATGTTTCCGGAGATGTAAGTGTTGTCATGTCAGTAGGTGCCGACGAATTTGGTGAAGAATCGGCGGTCGATGATTCCGTCGAGGAACTTGCATCCGAAGAGGACGAAGATTCAACAGTGGTCGGATCGGATGTTGCGGAAGGCGTGAGTGTGGTCATATCGGTTGGTTCCGACGAAGAGTGCGTCGAATCGCTTGTCGATGAATCTATTTGAGTACTGGCATCCGAAGATGACGATGATTCGAGGGTGGTCGAATCAGATGTTTCGAGAGATGTAAGTGTTGTCATGTCAGTAGGTGCCGACGAATTTGGTGAAGAGTCGGCGGTTGATGATTCTATCGAGGCGCTTGCATCCGAAGTGGATGATGATTCGACAGTGGTCGGATCGGATGTTGCGGATGACGTGAGTGTGGTCATGTCGGTTGGTTCCGACGAAATTGGTGTCGAATCGGTGGTAGATAAATCTGTTTGAGAACTTGCATCCGAAGAGGATGATGTCGGGTCGGAAGATGTCATGGTAGACGTATCTGTTGTGGGCCACCACGAAGGTGTAGTCAAATCGACCGTTTGAGAGTCTGTTGGTGAACTCGAGTCGGTGGAAGAAGAAGAGTCGAGTGTTGGAGTATTGGATGTTTCGGGAGGTGTGAGTGTCGACGTTTCGGTGGGTTCGAAGGTTGTTGGCGTTGAATCAGTGGTCGATGCATCCGTTGCAGAACTAACATCCGAAGATGATGAAGATTCTACTGTGGTCGAGTCGGGTGTTTCGGAAGACGTAAGTGTCGTCATGTCGATTGGCTCAGACGATGTTGGTGTTGAATCGGTGGTCGATGAATCAGTCCGAGAACTTGCATCCGAAGAGGACGAAGATTCGATTGTGGATATTTCGGACGTTTGCTGTGACTGTGTTGTATTTAAATTCGTTGTTGATGGTGCTCCTTCATCAGTGGATTGTGATGATATCGATGATGTGTTTTCAGTTGATTCTGGTATTTCGCTCGTTTCAGTTTGCTTGGAAGTTGTTGTCTCTATATCATTTATGCAATCCTCTGCATCAGGTGCTTTTATGCTTATATAGTCAATCGCCAAAAATGCTTGTTTGGTTGTTAGTTCTTCACATTGAAATTTTAACTGAAATATTAAAAAATATGTTACTTGCAAATATTTGATTTTGCATTTATATGTCAATTTTTTGATCTATTTATAAAAAAATATATTTTTAATATAAAATATTATAATATAATATAAAATATAATATAAAATATAATTATAAAATATATAGCTGCTGGTTTTTTATAATTCGATGTTTGTTTTATTAAAAAACATTTTTTTTATTCTTTAGGCTCGTCAATTATTAAAATTTCTCATTTTCAGTATTGTTTGCCAATCCATTTGTCAATTTACCATTGGACTTAATATCCTATTGATTCTACTAATTTACAAGTTTAGTCACCTTTATGAATCTTTTAACTTTCAACGAGTGCAAGAGTTTGCTGCTGGAGGTTTCAATAAAACCTCAGAATGCTGGGTATTAGAAGAGATCCCTTATGGAGCACGATTTTGGCTCCCGAATTTAATTGTGTCTATAATAAGGTGTAATATATCTATACAATTTTAAGGTGTTCACTGTCAATACTTGGTGGAATGGCATTATAATAAAAATAATAAAACATTTTTAGTACTTTTTCCACATAAAATTTATTAGATCAGGACCGGTTTCGCTCATCGCGAGCATTATCAACTGATAAGAAAAATACATAAACAGTGATATTTATACAAATTTAAATTGAAATAAAAGGTGTAAGCAACTATTAACAATTTAAAGGATTAACAAATTACATTATAATTACACAAGATTAAAATGCTTAACACCCATAACAATTAAAAAATCATCATCAAAGAATAATAAATCTAAGTGGCAAACGATGTCAATTATGAACACAATTAAAATTTGGGAAATTTTTAAGCAAAGTAAATATCCTAATGATGATTTGGTGTTTTTCCCGCTTCCAATCAATGATGTACAAGCAACAAAATCAGCAGTAATGAATTTTGAATCTTGAATTTGAATGAATTTTGAATCTTCATTACTGCTGATTTTGTTGCTTGTACATCATTGATTGGAAGCGGGAAAAACACCAAATCATCATTAGGATATTTACTTTGCTTAAAAATTTCCCAAATTTTAATTGTGTTCATAATTGACATCGTTTGCCACTTAGATTTATTATTCTTTGATGATGATTTTTTAATTGTTATGGGTGTTAAGCATTTTAATCTTGTGTAATTATAATGTAATTTGTTAATCCTTTAAATTGTTAATAGTTGCTTACACCTTTTATTTCAATTTAAATTTGTATAAATATCACTGTTTATGTATTTTTCTTATCAGTTGATAATGCTCGCGATGAGCGAAACCGGTCCTGATCTAATAAATTTTATGTGGAAAAAGTACTAAAAATGTTTTATTATTTTTATTATATCTATACAAGTTTGTAGAATTAATGCATGCGTACAATAATGTATGATTTAGTTATTTCTACCGGTGCTTCGCAATTGTCCGAATAAACAAATGTTGCATAACAAAGTGTGATGCTTTACAACGTTGTTTTATATTGCAGGCATTGATAAAATATTGTAGCCACCTTCTTTTTATGTGTGGCCTGCATGCTTCGTTTTTAATTTCAGTAACTTAACGAAATACAACTTGCAATGGAACAATACGGTAGCATAGTTAATACACATCATTGATTGTTTACATTCTTGAGCATACGATTGGCGGGAAAACATGATTATAATTCAACAACAAGTCATCGTCCCAATCACTTACAAGTTCAGTATATATGAAATACATTAAAACTTTATTTATATATATACAACATGTTTATTTTCACTTTTTTTTTTCAAAGTTTTAATATCAGTGTAAAAAATTCTACCATTTAAATTTTACTTGTGAATAGGCAAATAATAACACTAAAAGTGACAGTGCATCTGCGCATTTTTAAAAATATATTAACTTCGTTAATCCAACGGTCAACGTTCCCTCTAATTTTTAAAATGTGCGCAAATATGTAGGAATGTACTCACTGACCTACACACTGACGCTAGATGTGGAAAAAAATGTGGAAAATTTGGTGAGTTTAGTATAAATATTTAAGCAAAAATAAAATTTGGTAAAACAAACTTCTTTTTACCATATTTCTGTGTGGGGCCTGTGCGGGGATGAAAAAATGTGTGCGGCCACATCTTGAGACGTGTGCGCGCGCACACGCACACCTTAGCGGGAACATTGCCAAAGGTTCGGCTGACCAATACATACTTGGATTATTGGACTAGCTGAGTACGCGTCTGAGAGTGAATTAGGCCGAATACAAAACAATTTGAACGCGATGCACAGTACTCGGCCTAGCGAACTGGCGAGTAAAAAGATGCCGTTAATATTTTTCGGCCGAAAGTATACCCTTATCTCTTGATGTGTTTTAACAAGCGTTCGACAACTTTTCATCAATAACACTGTGCTTACGTAGCACCCCGAGAGCTGAGTGCTACAAGGTTCTATTTGGACAGCTGCAGCAAAAAAGATGTGGGCATTTGAAATATTGAATGCTTGTATTTTGAAAATTGTTTCCAAGTTTTTCCTTTGATTGTATATATCAATAATAGTACTGGAATGATATAACTATTAATAAAATATTGTTCAAAATAGTTCTTCATAGTTGATTAGAAATACCTAAACTTCTATTAGAACCTTGTCTATCTAAAATTCAAACAAACCGCCAGTGCTACAAGGTTCTACCTGAAATTTGTATGAAAAACTGATTTGTACTGAAAAAGTGATTAAAAAACAGACTTACGCTTTTTATATTAAAATAAAAATAATTCTATGGAAGATATCTAATGTGATCATTATTATTGGAGAAAATGTATTTAATAAATGGAGGATAAGTAGGAAAAGGAGTTTTTTTTTTCTTCGTAATTTGTGTTTGATATCATTAATTTTAATAATGCCACATTGCAAGAATACAAAACATAATGGTAAACAATAACACCATTGTGTTGAAGAATCTTAACATTAATAGCCGATAAGGTCCGTCTGTAAGGACGTCCGCAGTAAGGTACAGACCAATGATTTCGATTTATTCTGAACAGCACATTTTTGAAATGTTGTTCTATCCAATGGGAGCGGCTTATTTTAAACCGGGCGTGAATGTTCTGATATCGCCACGTTTGAAAATTTGATATTTCTTGGTGTAGAGCTAAAGTATTGTATCACCATACATCATAATATTCGAATAATCAAAGACTTTAATTCGACTATTGCAAACTATGATTATAGGGCTATCGAAATGAATCGTTTGATCGTGTGAGTCGATGTGAGACTAATATTTTTTGGAGCGGATTTGATCAATTGAATCATAATGATGAATCTTTTCACGTCTGACCTTGAAAATCTTTAATACATTAAGAATATTCAAATTATGATATGGATATATCAGAGAATAATATTTTGCTTTTTTCATACACTTGGACAAAATGTGCAACTGATTTTTTATTGAAAAATTGGATTTGATCTTTTGATTTTTATTGGAAATAATTGTTAAATAATTTAAAATCCGAAAAATAATTGTTGGCAAACTTGAACATTATTCCAAAAATTAAGTAATTTACAAAATTTCTGCTACTACGAAAGATGATTGTTAGCAAACTTTAACATTATTCCAAAAATTAAATATTTTACGAAATTTATGCTACTACGAAAAATGGTTGTTAGCAAACTTAAACATTATTCCACATATTAAATAATTTACGAAATTTATGCTACTACGAAAAATGGTTGTTAGCAAACTTAAACATTATTCTAAAAATTAAATATTTTACGAAATTTCTGCTACTACGAAAAATGGTTGTTAGCAAACTTGGACATTATTCCAAATATTAAATAATTTACGAAATTTCTGCTCCAACGAAAAATGGTTGTTAGCAAACTTGAACATTATTCCAAAAATTCAATAATTTACGAAATTTCTGCTACTACGAAAAATGGTTGTTAGCAAACTTGGACATTATTCCAAAAATTCAATAATTTACGAAATTTCTGCTCCTACTAAAAATGGTTGTTAGCAAACTTGGACATTATTCCAAAAATTCAATAATTTACGAAATTTCTGCTCCTACGAAAAATGGTTGTTAGCAAACTTGAACATTATTCCAAAAATTCAATAATTTACGAAATTTCTGCTACTACGAAAAATGGTTGTTAGCAAACTTAAACTTTATTCCAAAAATTGAATATTTTACGAAATTTATGCTACTACGAAAAATGGTTGTTAGCAAACTTAAACATTATTCCACATATTAAATAATTTACGAAATTTATGCTACTACGAAAAATGGTTGTTAGCAAACTTGAACATTATTCCAAAAATTCAATAATTTACGAAATTTCTGCTCCTACGAAAAATGGTTGTTAGCAAACTTAAACTTTATTCCAAAAATTCAATAATTTACGAAATTTCGGCTACTATGAAAAATGGTTGTTAGTAAACTTAAACTTTATTCCAAAAATTGAATATTTTACGAAATTTATGCTACTACGAAAAATGGTTGTTAGCAAACTTAAAAATTATTCCAAAAATTAAATATTTTATGAAATTTCTGCTCCTACGAAAAATGGTTGTTAGCAAACTTGAACATTATTCCAAAAATTCAATAATTTACGAAATTCCTGCTACTACGAAAAATGGTTGTTAGCAAACTTGAACATTATTCCAAAAATTCAATAATTTACGAAATTTCTGCTACTACGAAAAATGGTTGTTAGCAAACTTAAACTTTATTCCAAAAATTCAATAATTTACGAAATTTCGGCTACTACGAAAAATGGTTGTTAGCAAACTTAAACTTTATTCCAAAAATTGAATATTTTACGAAATTTATGCTACTACGAAAAATGGTTGTTAGCAAACTTGAACATTATTCCAAATATTAAATAATTTACGAAATTTCTGCTCCTACGAAAAATGGTTGTTAGCAAACTTGAACATTATTCCAAAAATTCAATAATTTACGAAATTTCTGCTACTACGAAAAATGGTTGTTAGCAAACTTAAACTTTATTCCAAAAATTGAATATTTTACGAAATTTATGCTACTACGAAAAATGGTTGTTAGCAAACTTGAACATTATTCCAAATATTACATAATTTACGAAATTTCTGCTCCTACGAAAAATGGTTGTTAGCAAACTTGAACATTATTCCAAAAATTCAATAATTTACGAAATTTCTGCTACTACGAAAAATGGTTGTAATCAAACTTAAACTTTATTCCAAAAAATCAATAATTTACGAAATTTCGGCTACTACGAAAAATGGTTGTTAGCAAACTTTTTTTTTATTCCAAAAATTCAATAATTCACGAAATTTCTGCTCCTACGAAATATGGTTGTTAGCAAACTTGAACATTATTCGAAAAATTAAATATTTTACGAAATTTATGCTACTACGAAAAATGGTTGTTAGCAAACTTGAACATTATTCCAAATATTACATAATTTACGAAATTTCTGCTCCTACGAAAAATGGTTGTTAGCAAACTTGAACATTATTCCAAAAATTCAATAATTTACGAAATTTCTGCTACTACGAAAAATGGTTGTTAGCAAACTTAAACTTTATTCCAAAAAATCAATAATTTACGAAATTTCTGCTACTACGAAAAATAGTTGTCAGCAAACTTGAACATTATTCTAAAAATTAAGTAATTTCCGAAGTTTCTGCTACTACGAAAAATTGTTGTTAGCAAACTTAAACATTATTCCAAATATTAAATAATTTACGAAATTTCTGCTAACTATAAAAATAAAATAAATTAAAATAAAATAAAATAAAATAAAATAAAATAAAATAAAATAAAATAAAATAAAATAAAATAAAATAAAATAAAATAAAATAAAATAAAATAAAATAAAATAAAATAAAATAAAATAACATAGAATAAAATAAAATTAAATTAAATTAAATTAAATAAAATTAAATTAGATTAAATACCATAAAATAAAATAACATTAAATTAAATACTATGCAACAAAAATCTCACGTTGCTGGGCAACGGGCTTACAGCTAGTCTATATATTAATAGCCGATAAAATAAGTTTTCACTTTTTACTTTTCACAAATGTGTGCGTACTGATGTCCACTTCGCCCAATGATAGCGATTTATTTTGAACATATTTTGAACATCACATTTTTCGGCCAATTGGAATGGACGTCTTTTTATATTCAAAATTCAAATTTCCTGGCTTAGAACTAAAGCATCGTAATTAATATTGAGAGAACTTTATTTCAAAATTTGCATGGCTACGAAGTTTTTTAAATAATCAAATGAACTGATTCGATTTTTTAAAGCTATAATTATAGGGCTAGGAGCTGATTTGACAGATTTTGTTCAGTGTCATCCATCTTCTATATGATTGTCACCGATTTCCCCTCCCCCTCCTCATCCCCAGCCCGACTGTCAACATTTTTTTTATTCATACTAGAAGTATTTTTTCATTACGCTGAAGAAGCACATAGTTTTAAATGTGAAAAAACGCTAAACTTTATTTCACATTTTATTTCTGCCGCGGGTCGGATTCGAAAGTGGAACTTTGCAATATGAACGGAACGTCTTACCGCTGAGGTAAAGGGCAAACTTTCAGGTGCGACAAAATTAGATTATATATATTAAGCATTCGAAAAAAGAACTATTTCAAACTTGACTTTGATTGTTTGTTTGTATTGAAAATTCAAAAATAGAATATGTCAAATACTTAGTGTGGCCAATTCAAAAAAAATGATTCCAAGATATTTTTCTTTTTCTACGAAATATATTTGTTTGCACACTTGAAACCTTTGCAGGGCTGTCGATATATGCGCCGAGGTCGATTTATGGTACTACGAAAAATGATTGTTAGCAAACTTGAACATTATTCCAAAGATTTAATAATTTACGAAAAATGGTTGTTAGCAAACTTAAACATTATTCCAAGATATAATAATTTACGAAATTTCTGCTACCACGAAAAATGGTTGTTAGCAAACTTCAACATTATTCCAAAGATTTAATAATTTACGAAATTTCTGCTACTACGAAAAATGGTTGTTAGCAAACATAAACATTATTCCAAAATATAATAATTTACGATATTTCTGCTACTACGAAAAATGATTGTTAGCAAACTTGAACATTATTCCAAATATTAAATAATTTACGAAATTTCTGCTACTACGAAAAATGATTGTTAGCAAACTTGGACATTATTCCAAATATTAAATAATTTACGAAATTTCTGCTCCTACGAAAAATGGTTGTTAGCAAACATGAACATTATGTCAAAAATTAAATAATTTACGAAATTTCTGCTCCTACGAAAAATGGTTGTTAGCAAACTTGAACATTATTCCAAATATTAAATCATTTACGAAATTTCTGCTCCTACGAAAAATGGTTGTTAGCAAACTTGAACATTATTCCAAATATTAAATAATTTACGAAATTTCTGCTCCTACGAAAAATGGTTGTTAGCAAACTTGAACATTATTCCAAATATTAAATAATTTACGAAATTTCTGCTCCTACGAAAAATGGTTGTTAGCAAACTTGAAAATTATTCCAAAAATTAAATAATTTACGAAATTTCTACTCCTACGAAAAATGGTTGTTAGCAAACTTGAACATTATTCCAAAAATTAAATATAAACGAAATTTCGGCTACTATAATAATTGTTTGTTAGCAAACTTGAACATTATTCTAAATATTAAATAATTTACGAAATTTCTGCTCCTACGAAAAATGGATGTTAGCAAACTTGAACATTATTCCAAATATTAAATAATTTACGAAATTTCTGCTCCTACGAAAAATGGTTGTTAGCAAACTTGATATTATTCCAAAAAATAAAATAAAATAAAATAAAATAAATTACCATAAAATAAAATAAAATACCATAAAATAAAATAAAATTAAATACTTTGCAACAAAAATCTCACGTTGCTGGGCAACGGGCTTACAGCTAGTCTATATATTAATAGCCGATAAAATAAGTTTTCACTTTTCACTTTTCACAAATGTGTGCGTACTGATGTCCACTTCGCCCAATGATAGCGCTTTATTTTGAACACCACACTTTTTCGGCCAATTGGAATGGACGTCTTTTTATATTCAAAATTCAAATTTCCTGGCTTAGAACTAAAGCATCGTAATTATATTGAGAGAACTTTATTTGAAAGTTTGCATGGCTACAAAGTTTTTTAAATAATCAAATGTACTGATTCGATTTTTTGAAGCTATAATTATAGGGCTAGGAACTGATTTGACAGTGATTTTGTTCGGTGTCATCTTCTATTTATTAGTAGTCGATAATGTCCGTTTTGATTGCATGATTGTCACTGATTTCCCCTCCTCCTGAAGACGGTCCCCTTCCCCCACCCCTCTGCCCGCTATCGCATCCGTTCATTTTTCTCTGACGTCTATTAGTCATGACAAAACAATTAATTTTCGTACTGACCAAAAATATTCTGTCAAGCTGGGGATCGAACCCATGTCGCTTTTTCATTCTAATCGTTTGAACAAATATCCATTGTTCCACAAAGCGATTAAATTTAGTAAGGTGGAACGTCTACTTATTTTAAAAATTTCAAACCAATAGAAATATGTTATTTCTTAGTGACCTTACGACATCTGTTAGTGAAAGATTGCACTAAACGAATTTGAATAATTGAAAATAGAATATGTCAAATACTTATGAGATATTTTTCCTTTTCTACGAAATATATTTGTTTGGATACTTGAAACATTAGCAGGGCTGTCGATATATGGTCCCAGAGTCATCATTTTTTTCGAAATATATTTGTTAGCAAACTTGAACATTATTCCAAATATAAAATAATTTACGCAATTTCTGCTCCTACGAAAAATGGTTGTTAGCAAACTTGAACATTATTCCAAATATTAAATAATTTACGAAATTTCTGCTACTACGAAAAATGGTTGTCAGCAAACTTAAACATTATTTCAAAAATAAAATATTTCACGAAATTTCTGCTACTACAAAAAATGGTTGTTAGCAAACTTGAACATTATACCAAAAATTAAATATAAACGAAATTTCGGCTACTACGAAAAATGGTTGTTAGCAAACTTGAACATTATTCTAAATATTAAATAATTTACGAAATTTCTGCTCCTACGAAAAATGGTTGTAAGCAAACTTGAACATTATTCCAAATATTAAATAATTTACGAAATTTCTGCTCCTAAGAAAAATGGTTGTTAGCAAACTTAAACATTATTTCAAAAATAAAATATTTTACGAAATTTCTGCTACTACGAAAAATGGTTGTTAGCAAACTTAAACATTATTTCAAAAATAAAATATTTTACGAAATTTCTGCCACTACGAAAAATGGTTGTTAGCAAACTTAAACATTATTCCAAAAATTAAATATTTTACGAAATTTCTGCTACTACGAAAAATGGTTGTTAGCAAACTTGAACATTATTCCAAAAATTAAATATAAACGAAATTTCGGCTACTACAAAAAATGGTTGTTAGCAAACTTGAACATTATTCCAAAAATTAAATATAAACGAAATTTCGGCTACTACAAAAAATGGTTGTTAGCAAACTTGAACATTATTCTAAATATTACATAATTTACGAAATTTCTGCATCACGAAAAATGGTTGTTAGCAAACTTGAACATTATTCCAAAAATTAAATAATTTACGAAATTTCTGCTACAACGAAAAATGGTTGTTAGCATACTTGAACATTAATCTAAATATTCATTAATTTACGAAATTTCTGCTACTACGAAAAATGGTTGTTAGCAAACTTTAACATTATTCCAAAAATTAAATAATTTACGACATTTCGGCTACAACGAAAAATGGTTGTTAGCAAACTTAAACATTATTCTAAAAATTAAATAATTTACGAAATTTCTGCTAACTATAAAAATAAAATAAATAAAAATAAAAATAAAATAAAATAAAATAAAATAAAATTAAATTAAATTAAATAAAATACCATAAAATAAAATAAAATTAAATACTTTGCAACAAAAATCTCACGTTGATCAAAATTGATCAAAATCAGATAATTGAAAAAAAATACAGGAATTTTTTTTTTAAAAGATAAAAGATATTATTCAACCTATGTTAATTCAGATAAGTTTTGTCACTAACGACCCGGGTTTCGCTTTTCAGCATCTTCAGGCGTTCAAGTTGAAACCACAGATATCTTGCGACGCGCACATAAAACTACGGCTTATTGGAAATTTAAGTAAAATTTCGACTTCATATTAATACAGTATGTAGATAATGCTACGCTAAAGACTGCCTCATTATTACTTTAGTTTGGCCAAAAGTTGATACTTAGAACCTTGTAGTACTCAGCTCGCGATCTGTTTACTTTTTTTTGCATGTAGACGCGTACTCGGTTGGTCTAAAAGAGGCATTCAATTTATTAGCTTACTTTACTAACATAATGTTATTATATTTTTTTACTGATACATTGTCACCGGGAAAAACCAAATTCATGCCAAATTTACTCCCGATGAAAATTCCGGATATTTGGAAAAGTCTGACGGTAGCTAATAATCCTAATACGCATCTTTTGTTATTGGATTTTTCAATTGATTTATGCATTTCTGCTTGAAGGTATGGAGGTATGTGATGTATAAATTCTTTTCTACCCATAAAATCTTAAGAACTATTTACCTAACAATTTGTGAACAAATATCAACTTTATCCAAACTGCAATCTCTATAACTTACGCACTTGAATATTTAATGTGCAATTTCGTGATAACGCTTACCGCGAGTCCCATTGTAATCCCACGTTTTTATTTTTTCTTTCCGAAAAATAGTATTTGAACGACTAAGTAACATATAATTTTTCAGAACATCTTCTGTTGATAAAAATAATATTTAGATACCATATTATCTACATTATGAGCGGCCACGGATAAAAAAAACTATCAAATCGCACGTTATTCTAGGCCAGGGCTGTTTGTTTTCTTAGTATTTTTAAAATAAAATTAATATACAATAAGCAATAATGAATTTATTTTTTTTGTTTTCCTGAATCGATTTTTATACAGGAAACTTATTCACCATTTTTAAAATTTTGGTATTTTTTTACACGGTATCGCGTGGAACGTATCTATCGTGTAAATGGGGAGTTAAGTGTGTTTATTAAATTACTAATATTAGTCAATATTACATATAGTCATTTAGTAAAAGTCTAATATTAGTCAAGTTAAGTAAAGACATACCTATAAATACTAAAAATAAAAGTCAAGGCGATTTTATACAAGGAAAAGAACGATTGTTCTACGGCAGCTCTGTACTCTTTTCTAAAGAAGCTATATGTACCGACATTGACGTTTATAGTTTCCAAACGCAGTAATCTTGACAGCCATTTATCTGTCAACGAACATTTGTATTTAGCCGCTTTTCGCTTAAAAAAAAAAAGATACTTCCACATTTGCCAATCATTTAATTCTTGAAAACCATACGTTTAATTTTGACTCAGGTATTGATTTGTTACATACTAACAGGGGCGAGTTTAAATTATTTTACCAAGAAATCTTAGAGATTAATCGAGCTCAGATTAACAGTTTGCCAATTTTAAACGAGCAATATTATCTACCGAATTCTCCATTGTTGTACCCCTTTTAAATAATTGTCATTTTATTAATAATTCAAGCACTTGCTATCATTAAATATTAATTCAAAGGCTTAAAAACAAATCAACTCATTAATAATAGGTCGGATAAAACCCTAGATTTATTTTAAACATTCCTATGTTATTATCTGGTCATTAATATTTTCGAAAAATCCCCATAATTATAACAAACCCACTTAATCCATTGAAAATTGTATACATTCAATTTTCGCTAATTTACATTTTAATAGTCTTATAACTTAGTGATCTACTTATATTTTTGTTTATAAACGATACAAACTGTTTACTACGCGTCAGTTCAAGTACATCCGTGCACTTGGAATGCCTGAAGATGCCGAAAGGCGAAACCCGGGTCGTTAGCGACAAAACTCATGGAAAAGTACAAAATTCAAACAATTCAAATTTGTATTTTGATTTAATACAGATCTTAGTTGGAAAAGTACTTTCACAAAGATATGTACTTTCGAGTATTGAGCCCATTTTGAGAATTTTGAGAATTTTGAGAACAAAATTACTCAATTCAGGGTACCTTGGCCCAGGAATACAGTCAACGCGCGTTGCGCTTACTTCGCTCGTATACCGTAAACTTGTGTTTCCCAACGAGGGGCGTCCACCACACCGGAGGGGATTTGAAAGTTTTGGGGGACAATACGCAAATTAAAAAATATGTGAAACATCATTTTTGTTAAGAAAAAGAGAGATTTTACGATTTAATAGAAATTGATTTCCTACGTTTGACAACTGATGAGACCATGCAATATCTAAAAGAACTCTTAAAAGTTGCAAAATAATTAATTCTTTAAAACAGTGTTTCTTAATCTTTTTGGGCCCGTGGCCCCCTTTTGAGTGTCTTTATTTGTCTGTAGTTTCCTTACCATTGTTTTGTCTTCTTTAAAATGATTTTTTTAATGAATTTATGGATTGACGAATGCAGAAAACCAGCGCTAGACTTTTTATTTTAGCTCTTCCGAGGATTTCGAATCCTGGAAATTTTTCCGGGGCCACCCTTAACTGTGATGTGGCTCCCCAAATCTAAAAAAAAATCTCCTTAGTCGCCTTGGAACACGCTGTGGCCTCATGGGGGGCCGCAAGGATCCCTGTTGAGAAACCCTGCTTTAAAACACTATTCAGCAAAAAAAAGCTTGCTCGCAAATGTTGGTGCTTCCGAAAAGACTTACACAAACCGCAGCGTTCTTACGTAGGGTGGGAAACTGCTTTTTAGGAAGACACTTGCAGATCGCCTTTCTGATATTTCGTTCTCAATTGATCGTTGTTCTGCAAATCAATCAACTCTAGTGGCAATGATGAATCGACCTCGTTAGTGGTGCTGAGAAGGCGTCGGTCACGATTAAAATCACAAAAACTCGTTTCAAAATATGTGTTCTTAAATTCGGATGATGTGGCTAGCATACTTCTGGCTGGAGTCAATGCCATGCGAGAGAAACGTTTCTTTGCAGTGCGGAAAGTGGCACAATTTATTTTCTTTCAGCTGTACAAGGCTTTGAACTGTCAGTGATTAAGGCCGTTATATTCAATGAAGTTTACTATGTGACCACAGTGGCCATAAGATTTTCAAACAAGAAATCTTTTCCAACCAGATTTTGTTGGTGTATAATGCAGTGACATTTAGTTATTGTGTTTTCGTGGCCAAGTTCACGCAGATATTTTGCGAGAAGGTACACCAATAGTGTCCCTTCTCCCAATCATTACCGGAGCTCCATCTGTCGTTATGCCTAAATGTTTATATACATCTAAATTATTTTCTTTCGTGCTTTTGAGGATACCTTGCAGCAGATCAGAGCCTTTGGTCGGTCCATTCATGGGGTATAGAGAGACGAATTTTCGATTCGATTTCGATTTCTAAGGTCACCCCTCGAGCAAATATGTTCATTTGAGCGGTAGAAGTAATGTCAGTGAACTCATCTGCACGAAGGTGTTGGATATTTCTGAAAATTTTGATGCAATGTTGTCTGTAATATCTATGACACGGCGTTGCACAGTCATTCGATTAAGACGTACCGACTCAAACTTCTTCACGCTTTTTGGTATGCGGTTACTTAACACTTCTTCACAAAGTCACCGTCAGTAAATGATCTCGATGTCTTCGTTATTAACTGAGAAATATCAAAACTCACTTCTGTTACATCTGTATCGGCTGACGTGATAAAAAAAGTCGATAAGGATTTCCCAAAAACTTTTCGTTAAATTCTTCATGTTTTATTTGAAAGTAGCAATTCCGATAATATTCATTTGGTACTGCAAAACTTTTTTCACACATCAAACATAGGATTTTTTAATGAAACTGTATTTGTCTGTTCATTACTCTTGAAAAAGCTCTTTTTTCTTCTTGTTTTCGTTTTTTTAATATTTACTGCCAATATAAATAAATAAATAGATAATTGGACCAGACATGATTAATTTGTCGAAAACAATACTAGTATATAATACATTAAGAACGTTATACACGCACTATATAGACATTTATGCACACAAACAAATGTTTTATAAACGAATTGTATTTTTTCTGTTATGACACAATCAGCACACGATTTCAATAGTTTTTTTTTAATTTTTAGGGCGATTTTTTAATATCGATTCACAAACGTCATGCACTGACAGAAATTCCTGGAGAACTAACACTAAAATGCGTGTTTTGAAAACAATAATCTAAAAATAGACTGCACTTGCACCACAGACGGTGTGACTCATTGTTTCGGTCGCAAGTCTATACCTACCTACCCGTGAATATTAAATAATAAAAAATAGCATTAAGTTTTTTATCAGTGACGATTCAGATTATATACCTTTGCTACTGAATAGTTTGTTCACGTATCAAACACAGATTTTTATCATATTACATGAAAAATTTGGTAATAAAATACTTGTTATTTTGGGCCGCAACAAATGTCATTTTGGGTCGTGGTTTATGCATCACTGATGTAACATAACATATATACGTAAGTAAAAAAATAATAATGACCATATGCATTTTAAAAAAAAAAATTTTTTGATGCTAGGGCCTCACCTCCTCATGGAGATTTTTGAAGCGTTGAAGTGGAGCATGCTACAAATAAGGTAGGGAAACACCGCCGTACACTCCCCTGATTTTTTACGAGACTTTATTATCGGCGTTAATACAGTTACATAAAACGTTCAAACTATTAAAGTTTAGCATGCCTAAGTGAAAGTCAGTTGGATAAAGCAATGGGTAATATCACTAATATGCATACACTTTTATATAGAAAAGTTTCAAAAATTTCTTCTGAATTTTCTCCACCTAAGGATATATTTCAAACCTCTTGGGGCCCAAGCAATCGACCCATTCTCAAGCCTGCTTCGAACCAAAGCGTTGCACATTAATATTACAATTTTAATTCCCGAAAAGACTGGTGGTACGGATGACATAGCCCAACATTTTTACTGCTTGTTTGGAAGTAGTCTTAATGTGATTATTGCATGTTTGTTTGCTCTCAAATTGTACGCCAAGATCTTTGACTGATGAAATTCACATCGCATAACGAAATCGAACCCAGACCCACCTGATCGGTAGAGCAAGCTCTGAAAATCTAGACCACGGTGGTTATTTTCATCAAGGATTAAAAAAAATAATATCAAATTAATTTAGATTTTACGCTTCTTTATCTGTTTTTAAGATGTGATTTATAAGAATAATTGATTTTGATTGTGAAATTCCATTCTTTGTCTGTTTCAGTGGTCAATAATCCGAGACTCGCGAGCACTTAGGTGTAAAATATTAAATATAATAGGGGACCGCGTGACATACATATTTTAAGCTTATATAAATAGTAAGGTTTTTTCGCAGGGAAGGTTTACTACTTTACTTGGTAAACATCCATTTTTACTAGAAAATTTAAATTAACTTTGATTATTCCACGTATTGTGTTACTAACTGTGACACAATACGTGGAATAATCAAAGTTAATTTAAATTTTCTATTAAAATGAACTTCCACAAAGTTACCGCCGAAACCGTCGAAAGTATCCATTTTTACAGTTCATATTTGCCAGTCGTAAAGTATAGTCGTGAAAAATTAAGTATGGAAAATTGTTCGACAAACCCACGTGTTTTTCGTTTTAATCGTTACAAAATTTTATCAAAACCAATCATCAATTATAGTAATGGTTAGAAAATGTTATTTTGTGTACAAATAATGTGGCTTCAAAACCCACTATTAATCGTGTAGTATTATTAGTGACTCTGAAGCAGCGTGCCAATACGTTAACAAAGGGGCTTGCTTAGTCTCAAAGCAATTCTTGGTGTTCTCGATAAGGAGTGAATTTTTTTATCACTCCTATGCAGTTATATGCAAAACTTAAGTAAGCAATCGATTGTTACTTAATACACTTATGAATTATAAATTAATACAATATGTAACGATATTCAATTTAACGTAAACTTATCAATGTAAATGGCTTAAAATGTACTACTGTGTATACTGCAGCTGCCGTAGATTATATATAAGTCAAGAATTGCAGTTTTATATTAATTTGATCTAAGAGTATGGTTTCCTCTTAAATTAACAAGGGGCTCGCGCGAGCTCCTCCAAGGCCCCTCCAGCCTACCCCTGCTCTGAAGGTGATAAACACAAGCCATGGCCACAACGTACGTAAGAAAATCAGCTGAAAACATTGCTGCTGTCCAAGTCTTCAAAACAATCCATCAAACTCGATTTGACACCGTCATCAAGAGATTGGAATAAATTTTGCATAAAGATTTGTATTTTTTTTTCAATTATAAATCAATTGGCACAAGAGTTTCTTTTACAAGACCATTTACGATGCCAATAAGATGTTACAGCTTGTTTATAATACGAGTACATTTAATTGAAGTTTCGTATGGAAGACTCCATACGAAATTTCCATCATTTATTAGTATCAAGCCATTTTGTTTTAATTTTGCATTAATTTACAACAAAAAAAGTAGTAAACCTACCCTCTACTAAAGCATCATGATAGATCTGTATTTCAGAAATGCCTTATGTAAAAATATTTTGTAAGTATAGTCGGTCGTCTACTCACGCGGTTAATGAGTTCCGAAAGGTTCAGCGTAAGTCGAAAACCACCCGAGTCGAGGAATACTTAAATTTTGTCTTATGTTTGATGATTGAATTGTTCTCACACTTTCATATAATGGGGAAATACGTTCAAGTTAATTCAAAATGAAGGTCTCTAAAAAATTTTGGGCCGCATTATAAAAAAAAATCACTAACCCATTATACGATATGAAACTATTTTGTTTTAAATACAAATGTATTAAAAATCGCAAAGAGAGGTGAAAATTTTTGAACAGGAATGTAATTTTAATAACATAATATTAACAAATACATAAACTGTCATATCGTAAGGTAAAAAGTTAGACATCAGTAAATCTTGACTTTTTAAAATTCACGTAGGTACAGGATATATTTGTCGATAATTAAAATGATGAGTTTGAGCTGACAACCATTGAAAAAAAAATATAGAATTATCATGGAAGAGTTGCGAGTAACACTCTTTGTTCCCAAATTTGAAATAGACACAAGTCCTCTTTTACGCAAGCAAGCCTTTCATAGTGACCACTTTAGTTAAAAGGTCGTTGGCCACTGGTCTAGATTATTCCAGATTTATTGTTATAACTGATAAGATAAAGCATCTATTATTTATCAATAATGTTATTATACTTCACCAACAACATGCCATCACGTATTAAATAATCGTTTTATCTTCACTTCAGTGACAATTTCTTATTAATCCTATTGAAGTTTGGAATATGGAATTAAATTTCATTGAAAAAATATGTCTTTAATATTTTAACTGGGTGAGGTATTTTATAGTATTTATTATGTCATAATAGGATGTATAAATAATTATGTTTATACAATTAGCGAAATCTGTCTGAATATGTCATAAAATCGTAGAATTCGTACTGAAAAATGCTGTTTTTACTAGTGCCTCCAATCCCGGGATTCCATAATCGAAAAATCGATTTAGTACTTATCCCAGAATTTTGAGAATCACTGTAAGAAGCAGGGCTTCGAACCGCTATTTTTTTGTTCCGTTTTTCTTTCCGATTCAAGTAAAACATTTATATCGGTTCGGTTCCGGTTTTCGTTCCGGCAAAAATAGCGGTTTTTGGTTTTCGGTCCCGTTCCAGTTCGAAGCCCCGGTAAGAAGTGAAAAATCCGTTGTACAATCTCTAAATTCGCATTTTTTTTGAGGAAAGACCTATAAAAAGGTCTCACATTTTTCAATAATTGTGAATTCTGTAAATTTCCAACTTTTTCAAGCTAAAAAAAAGGTGTGACTTAAAAAATATTTTTGAATCTTTCAATTTCTGACTTTTTTCTCAGTGATCAATCTCGTGATCTCGAAAGCCCACATCCCGAAATAATTGTGAGTCCCAGAATTTTCCAATAATCTGAAGCAATTATGGCATACTATTATGGTGAAAGATCAATTCTGGGAAAATTGTGAACCCCGGAACCACAAAAGGATCGATAAGATACCCTAGATTTTATTTTTATTTTATACATATTATATATATTTTTGTCCTTGTCTAAGAACAGAAATTGATAAATTGATTGAAAAAAATGCTTTTCGTACTGGAACATGAAACCGTGAGATCCGTTAAAAAAACAAACGTCGTTGAACACTGCACCACGGACAGGCCGTTATATCGACATGATACATATTGAGGATAGTTTTCTATATTTTTAACTCTTTACAATAGGGTTATACAAAGTACGTTTAATGTACACTTACTTTGTAGCACTACAATTTGTATTTTTTCTGAGAATCTTGTATATATTTTAACAAGTACGGTGAATTTGTATGAATTAATAGTACGTTTATTTTATTAACTAGGTAAGATTATATAATAGTATAATATAAATACAAAATAAAATTAAAGCAATTATTGATTGAATTGCGCAGTGACTCAAGATGTTTTGGAGGCGCAATGATTCTAATATCTGGTGATTTCTGCCTAACACTACCAGTCATTCCAAGATTGACCGCTGCCGATGAAATAAACGCTTGCCTCAAATCATCGACTCTGTGGCGCTGTGACGAAATTTAAGCTGACGACAAACATGCGAGTTGCATTGCTAAACGATCCATCTGCCGAAGATTTCTTCGAAGAAGTCTGGCTTCATCAACAAAATGTTCCCGAACATCTAATCACAAAAATCACAATTGGTTGATTGAACGAGCAATTCTTGCAGCAAAGAACAAAAATGCGGATCATTTAAGCTTCACAATTCAAAATCAAATCGTTGGTCCACTGCATTCCTTCAAATCTATCGACCGTGTAACAAACGAAGACGAAGCAACTAACTATCCGACTGAATTTTTAAACTCATTGGATCTGCCTGGCACAATTTACAACTGAAGGTTGGCTCGGTAGTCATCATGCTTCAAGTTATCATGTTAACACAACATTTATTGATTCTGAGGCGGTACGAAGTTCGTAGGGTCAGCTAGTTATATATAATGACAAGTTCATGTATTATATAAATGATTAAACTTTTTAGGTTAAGTCGGATTTTTGTTTTCTTAAGCAATACAATTTATTAGTATTTTTAAAATTATTTAGTAGAATATCCATAAAGGTATAGGGCAATCCAATTGCCTTTCACTTTTAATGTGTTAACTGTCTGTGTAATGTGTTAACTATTGGCGGCTGGGCATTATATTAAAAATAATAAACACTCTTTTGTACTTTTTCTACAATTATGTATAAGAATCAGGAGCACTTTCGTTCATCGCGAGAAATTCCACATAAAAAAATACACAGCTATTTTTACAAAACAGTTAAGGGTCTATGGCACAGTGGTAAACGCCGATGGCTTCCATGCCGGACTTCACTGGTTCGAATTCCAGTACTATTTATCAATCTCTGTTTAATGGTATGGATGTTTGTGATGTCTAAAAATTCTCTTCTACCCTTCTAATTCTAAAATTACGGGACGTAGCGAGAGCGACTAGCTTACCATTAGTACTGTCCTAACCCTATTTTTTCTATCACTACTCTCTTGAAAAAAAGAGAGGTTGAGCAAGAAGGAGTTCTCGTAGAAAAATTCTATCAAGATACCTCTATTAGGATGCCATATGATCCGCATTAGGAGCGAACATGGATTGAAAAAAATATGTTTGTAATAGAGAATTGGAAAGATTTGTAAAATACGAACAATTTACACTTAATTGATTATAAAGACCTCTTTCAAATAAAAGACACTGATTTGCATTCACAAGAATTTGCATTGTTGTGGTTGTCAAAAGACCTTTCATATTATAGAAAAATTATATGTACTATATTTAGGGGTATACAATCCGAAACAGATTATTTCATTGTGATTCTTTCTTGCAGTGTTCCTCATTTTTTGTTACCACGGACCTCAATAGGTGTAGAAAAATTCGCGGACCACTTGTGAAAAAATACGTTTTAAAAAAAAATCTACATTTTATGAAGATTTTTTAGTGTTGATTTAATTGTAGCGTTAACATAATTCATATTTTTCAAAAGTATGTTGACAAAGGTATAATTAACAGAGTTTTTCACTCATGTAATGATTTTTGGTTTTTATATTCGAATGGGCTTATCTTTCAATCGTGAAAACTTAAGTAAAAAGATTCTATATCGGGTTTATTTGCCTTCATATTTTGACCAAACGCATAGTGAAGAATAAGAACGTGTGAAACTTACAACCCGTTGTTGTGAATCAAAAAATTGTTTCCTGTCCTGATCATTGTTTTTTTGACTAAATATTAAAACAGGTATTATTTAATAAAATTTCAAAAATAAAACTTCGAATTGACGACTTAATAAAATGAAAATCACTAGTATGATAATTAGATATATTTTTTTACAATGTCTGCTACCAATGTGGAGCATATGGACTCCTAATGGAGTTTATCTCAACAGAAGTGTTTCTACGAGAACTGCTTGTTCCTCAGTTGCTCAACCTCCCTTTTTCTGAAGAGAAGGATAGAGCTAGGACAAGACTAGTGGTTAGGATGGGTGGAAGGGGGGAATTCAAGACATCACATACATCCATGCCTTCGAACAGAAATTCATAAATCTATTGAAAAATCAATTTATAAAACTGTCCGTCCTGGGATTCAAGCCCGTGACCCCCGTAGCCGAAGCCAACAACGTTGACCACACAGGCGAATTATTTTTATTATACTATATTAAATATTTTCTCGATAAGGATTGTTGTAAAAATCTAATGCTGTATGGTTTGGCTAAACAGCTCGCGGACCCCCTTGACGTAGCCAATGGACGCCCCGTTTGGAGGACACTGTTTAGTAGATATTTATGATGAATTGAGTCGGTTGATAGACAACATTATAGCACGACAATAGGGTTTTAGGCGCGGATCATCGCTTAAGGGGGTATTCTAGTGTAGAAATTTGAAAAAATCGATTCATTCTTTTTTATATTTGTCTAAAGTTTAGACATTTGAGAGTATGTCCACAAAAAGATTTTTCAACATTTTAATTATTTACTGAGTTACAGCGATTTTGGTGACGCAGCAACTAAGCTGGTCCGACCGGAACAGATCGAAACTCAAAACTTTAAACGCGTTTTTCTCGAAACTACTTTTTTCAAGCTGCCGTACATAATATCTCAAGTTCTGCCAAACCGATTTATTTGAAATTTTGTGTGAACCCTCTATATACATCTCTTTATAGCCCGTAGCAGATTTAAGTAAAAAAAATAATTTTTGCTATTTTTAAAAAATTTGAAACTGTTAAAAAAAACGTAAAAATTCATTTTTTATTTTTTTTTATTTCTTCGAGGTAGGGGCTATAGCGACATTTTTATTAAGTAAGAATCCGTTAATTTTTTTTTTCAGATGATCAGAAAGGTTGGAATCGTTTACGTCAGAACACCACCTTTTTTTTGACTCCTCCCTTTACCAGCCGATAACTTTTCAAGTTTTGATTTTTTTTTTAATTGTTTATATATTTTTAAAATATAAATAAAGGAATGGTAACAAAATGGACGGTAAAAATTTTCATTGTTTATTTTTTATAGAGCAAAACGCCCAAAATTTGTTCCTCTAAGAATACCCCACCCCCTTAAGGGAATTTCCGTGAATGGGCAACGAAAGAGAATAACCATGTCATTTGTTCAGATCTGTCGCTCTCAGCGGATTCGACGACATGGTTACATATAATACATTAAAATTACAACATATAGAAAACGAAGCGATCTTAACTCCCAAACACTCTTTACTTACATTGTAGCGAAGTGTATGAAAGAAAACTTATAAATATATTATACTTATAAATATATTATACTACATATTACTAAATATTATAAATAATAATATTTAGTAATATGTAGTAGTTCGAACAAGGGATTCTGTGTCGAGACAACCCGAGAAAAAGTTTCTGAAAAATCGTTGCTTTTAGCTAGTCGAGATTCCCGGGACATTTAAATAAAACAACCCGAGATTTGAGACTTTCTAACATTTTTTTAATAAATTTATAATTATAATTGTTTTTTTTCATAAAAAAAACAAATATAGTTTAAGAACCTCTATACGCTGAGAATTTTTTTACCTGAAGTGGAAGGTAAAAAGGAAGAAACTTTCAAAATCGTTCTTTTATCATTTTACGTACTTGTGACAGATGTAATTTACAATAAAAAACATAAAATTACTAACCCAATGGCTATTTTTCAATTGAGAACGTTTTATCGAAAAAAAACCAAACGAATCCTTCATAATAATAAGAAGAAATATAAATATTTACAATAAAATGTTGTCACATTTCGTAATATTTAACTTAAAAACGGTTTTAAGGTATCTAAAGCCGAAAGAAAAATATCGATATTATATAATATTAAGAATTTGCTGAAACGGTTGGCTCCCTCAGTATTGGTTTATCATTTGAGTCATAATATAAATAAGAAAAACTATATTTTTACGCACACTGTTTTTTATTTGCTGTACTTCATGCTCAAAAGTTTTGGTTAAAATATTTTTTAATAAAAATTACTACCGTCTTGGAACGCGAGAATTTCCCGACTTTAAAATCCCTAGTTCAAACGTTGATTACTAGCCGGGAGTAAAATATTTTTTGTGATTTGGGTATTTTATTAAATTTGAGGTACGAATAATTGCTTAACAACTAAATGCCTGAACTGTCAGTGACTGTCGACAATTGTTTTATAAATGTTAGGATGGATTTTTTGTAAAATTACCATAGATTGAATTATGTATAGAACCAAGCGCATGTCGACCATTTCGATATGTTACTGACAAATTATTAATTATGTAATTAAATTAATTACCTGCGTGTTATTGTAACCTCTTGGAAAAGTGAACGATTTTGTCATCCATTGGTTATTATTATCGATGTTGATGAACATAAAACCGATGGATTCGGTGTTACTATGAACAACGTGTATCATCGACATAATTGGAGCATCCGCATTTCTCGTTAAGTATGAAACAATAACTTCTGTACCACTTTTCACATTGAATTTCTCCGTTTCTCCACAGCTGATCTTCGTGTCGTGTGTTGTAAAAAAGTGATCACTCGATTTGATTGGTTTGTCTAAATCTGGAAAATCGGAAAATTTTTTCACTTCAAATTGCCCGTGCTGACCCGCAGCACATTGTTCGCTAAAAATTCCTAGCGAGCCATCAGCAAAGTCGTCTTTAATACACTCCACGTGGTATTGTGCAAAAACTTCATTTGAAAGTACAAACGTGTACATAATAAAAAAAAACAAAAACGTGTGATCAGGAAACATTCCCAATTTCTTTTTAAACCTCACAAAGTTCTTTTTTTGCCAATAGTTTTTATCCATTTTTATTACAAAGTGTCATGCGTTGAAATATTCTTTATAATTCCTGAATAATAGGCCACGGATTATATTAGGTACAATCACACCCGTTTGCACTTTTAATTATTTTCATTTTAATACACATTTAGCTTTATTTTAGTTTTACGTAAAATATTTTAATAGTAAAATATAAAAGACACAACGAGTACTATGGTCAAAATACAACTATTATGAAAAATGATGAGCGAACTTAATCCAATTTATTCAACAGTAGAAATGATAAAAACAATCAAAATTACATTATATATATATTTATCACAGTTCTACTTTAAAATAAAGGTAAGATAGAATCTAAATAAAAAAATAATGATATGATTTATTGATAATTGATACGACTTTGATTGCATTCAACCAAAGCTTAGTTTGCATTGTGATAAAAAATAATTGTGATTTTTTATGAAAATTTATCGTAATTATATTTTAAATATTTTAATTGTATTTTATTTGCATGCGATCAATAAATGAACTATTTCAATACAATTTGAAAAAAATACATTCATCCCTTGTCAATCGACGCTAATTAGTAATAACGCAAGACCTATATATTTTTAACATCATACAGTAAATATCAGTATTTCAAATGAATATTTTTTTTCAAATTTAATACTTCAAAAACGCTTAAAATATAAATAAATCCTTTTAAAAAAATTGCCTTGATTATAGGAAAACATTGTTTACATTTTCAATCACATGAGTAAATCTTATATATATATTATAAAAATGAATTTTTGTATGTTTGCAAAAACTTTGGGGTCTATGCGTTTAAACGCCACATGTCCGATTGCGATAAAACTTCGACAATAAATTAACTTGCTCTTCCGGGAAGAACATAGGCGTATTACAATTAACAAACAGTGTCGAAAAAATAATAAAAAAAGTAGATTTCAATGTTTTTTACCAGTCAAACTCCCGAGTATTCCAAAACAAAAATGGCCGCCGTTTGAATTTCGACACCGATTTGCTTAGATTTCACAATTCAAATTTGATGTTCGATTGTGTTCGATTGTTTCGATTTCAGATCTGTCAGATCGTATGGTCTAAATTTTGACATTACATTTAAATGTGTTTCGTGCATTAGATGTAATTGTTTGTTTGTTGTTTATGCGATGTTCTTAGATTAGTTCTATTTGGAATTAGAAACTGTACTCTTTTTACTTCAATTAATACTATACTATTTATATATAGAATGTCCAAAAACTATTTCGTGATATTTGACAGCAAATGTAATTGTGGATTATATTACATAACGTTAGTAAGCCATTATTTTTAAATGCATGTGAATAAAGATATTATGCGTAAACTGCTACGGACATAATTCCTGTGTGCACTGTCAATACTTGATGGAAAAGCATTCTATATTTATATTTAACGGTTTTTCTCTTATTAAATGTTCTTATATAATCTCGAATGCGAAATTATTAACAAAGAGAGTTTTAAGTGATTATTTTCATGATGTTTAACGAATATTGTACAATTTAAGATTTCGACTGAAGGTGCTTGGTGGAATGTCAATATTAAATTTGAATCGTTCAAATTATGTACATTCTCACAGATTTCGTCACTAACGACCGGTGTTTCGCCTTTCGGCGTCTTCAGGCGTTCAAGTGCACGGATGAACTTGAACTGACGCTTAGTAAACGAATGTTTCGTGTTTATATAATGTCAACTATTATATGTAAATGCTAAGAGTATTTTGATGGATATGCATGGATTAATTAAACGTTTTAGGTTTGAAAGTCTTTTTGAACGAGGTTTTAAACCATGGGTGGGGAACCTTTTCTTATATAAAGGCCGCATTCATTGTTCTGATTCGACATAAGGCCGCAGCAAACATTGACTAGGGAATGTTTGGCCGGAAACAGGAATTTACGGTCAGATTATGTCAGGAATTTACGAATTTGCATAAAATAACAGAATTACAGAATTGGCCAGAAGGCCGCAACAGAGTAGTCAAAAGGCCGCATGCAGCCTTAAGGCCTCAGGTTCCCCACGTCTGTTTTAAACTATTAGGTGTGTCAAGTCATATAAGTGTAGATGAATAAATATATATCTTATATTCTGGAATTCATATTTTTAAGGTTCCCATATACTACAGATTACTAACAGTAATAACACAATAACATTAATTTATGTTTTTTACTATGTATATTTGTTTGGTGATAGAGAGGATGTAGGACGGCGTTAAGACCACATTTCAGAAATTCTGAATGTATTCCGTCTCCACCCGGTGCTTTGCCGTTTTTTTAAGCCTCTTCACTGCCAAGATGATTTCGGCATGTGTGGGTGTACGGTCTGAAATACCGGACACTCGGGGGAGGTCCATAGATGTAGCCTCTTCGGTTACGTCAAAAGGGTCCTGGGGGGGCGGTCGGTTCAGCACCTCGCAGAAATGATCCTTCCAAATCTTTTTAACGCTTTCTGCGTTTGACTCTATTGCTCCGTCAGGGCCGCGAATGGGCCCGGGAGTCGGTGGTCGCTTTCCGCAGACCTCGCGCGTGATTTTAAATAACTTCTTGGTATCATTTCTGCGGGCCGCCACCTCAGCTGTCTCAATTTGCCGATCCAAGAATCGGCGCTTGTCAAGTCACGCAGACTTCTTGACAACCTTGTCCTGATAGTCCTTGTCCTTGTCCATCCTCTCTATCACCTGATGGCCAGGGTGTGGGACGGTGAGCGTTGTCCCAGGGACTGGGTGGACGGTGAGGTGCTAGCACTTCACAAAAAAGGTGATCCCCTCAGCTGTAACAATTACCGAGGCATAACTCTTCTCAGTATTCCTGGGAAGGTAATGGCACACATTCTCTTGGCGAGAATAAGAGGTCCCATTATGAAAATACTTAGGAAAAATCAAGCGGGCTTCCTCCCTGGAAGGTCGTGTGCGGACCAAATACACAATCTTCGATGTCTCCTCTAGCAGAGCAATGAATTTAACAGTGCCCTTGCTTGTTGTTTCGTCGACTATGAGAAGGCATTTGATAGTCCGCACTGACCCTCTTTGTGGAGGATACTGGATGCCTACGAGATTCCGCCAAAGATTGTGGCCATTATCAAATCCCTACATGAGAATAGTGCATGTTGTGTGAGAATCGGTGACTCAAATACCGAATGGTTCGGGGTCACAACCGGAGTGAGACAGGGGTGCGTTCTTGCACCGTTCCTGTTTATTATTATCTTTGACTTCATACTTCGCAGGTCAATTCCGCCTGATCGAGGTGTAGCTTATGGTCCAGGTCTGAAGCTGTGTGACCTTGAATATGCCGATGATGCTGTAATATTCGATAAATCCATTGAGGGCATCCAGGAGACTATTGATGGGTTAGGAACTAACTCAGGTCGCATTGGTCTGAAAATTAATACTAGTAAGACCAATGTGACGTGTAACCAAACCTGTCATGACTCTGATAGGACCCTTACCAGCGCGGGACAGATCATCGAGAGGGTTGACAACTTCAGATACCTCGGCGTACATATCCCCGAAGACGCTAGTACAAAAAACGAGCTCGCCATTCGGTTAGGAATGGCTGGAGCCACATTCAACTCAATGCGGACTGTCTGGGACACACAGCTGTACTCGATTAAAACCAAATGCCACTTGTTCAACGCTTGCATTCTGCCGGTAATGCTTTACGGTTGCGAATCATGGCACCTGATGAAGACTCAGAAAAACCGTATACTGAGCTTCGAGAACAGATGCTTGCGTAAGATAATGGGGGTAGAGCAGTGCTCCGCAACCTTTTATCTTGCAAGGCACACCGACGTGTTCTCCAAAATTTCCCACCCAGCATCGCCTCGTGGCACACCGGTTGCAGAGCACTGAAATAGTGTCCAATCCCGGGATCCCGTCCAATTCTGTTATTCCGAAATCCCGGGATTGCGACAGTACCAATCCCAGAATTTCGGGATTGAAAGAAATAAACACGGAAGAGCTAAAAAAAAAGATGTCGCACTGTTAAATTTTGTAAATTCCTGGGATTTTGGATCCGAAAATGTTTGGAAGAGCTAAAAATTAAAAGGTCCCACGCTGGTAGTTTGGTAATTTTGGGAAATCCGCAAATTTCTGGGTTTTTGAAATTGACATGAAATTGTTTGAAAAATCCCATGATTTCAAAACCAAAGTGTTCAATCCCAAAATCCAGGGATCACAAAAAAGCCCGGGACTGGATTCCCTATTGTCAACCGACCACCTTGGATCAATATTGAGCCTGCCAATTGCATTACAATCGTCTATTTTGTAGCCTTTTATGAGATATGCATTGAAAATTTAAGATTATGACGTATGTAAATATTACACATCTCGATGTTTTCTACAAATTATGTATGAAAAAAATGTTAAGACATTCAAACTAAAAGTAGTTTTTCATTTACTCAGTTCTGGACGGTAGATCACAGGGCCAACAACATTGAATACCTTGGATTTTATATCCCGAAAAGTGGCAGTGAACAGAAGGAGTTCGTTGATCATCTAGGAATAGCTAAACCTACATTTATTCCGACTCTGGGACGCATAGCTGAAAACCAAAAGTCATTTATTTATCACAGATTAAAAATATCAAAGTATTTCAGTTCTACAGTTTTTAATAATTTTATGCGTTGATAGCTATTTCGGCTTGCGCCATCGTCAGAACTAGTCGTCAGATAGTTCTGACGATGGCGCAAGCCGAAATAGCCATCAACGCATAAAATTATTAAAAACTGCAGAACTAAAATACTTTGATATTTTAAATCTGTTATAGTGGAGTTCTACCAAGTAAATGCCAAATCAATTAATACATTTATTTATCGCTTGCGTTTTAGTTTTTTAAAAAAATAACAGTATATCAAGAAAGCCTCGAGATTAAATGTTTGCCTTAGATATTGAAGGTGACTTGGTTTGAAAAAAGGATAATAGGCGAGCAGCTAACACGTTAGTGACTGCGTGTCGTCCACGTCCACATCATTGCAGGATCCAAGGGGGAGGCCATGGGTGCTATGCCTCCCCCCTTAGGAGAATTTATTTTCCATTTTTCTTCTTTATTAAAACTTTATTGTGAAATGGGCTCTTTAATTGCTTAGTTTACTATGTTTTATAGAATACATACTTAATTATGTATTGACTATTTTTATATCGATATGTTATTTTAAATTAATCTATTTTTTAATGTATTAGTTATGTATCATGTTTATTTTCAAATTGAATGGCCACCTCCTGGAACAATTTCTGGATCCGCCACTGGTCCGCATACTGTTGAGTAGGGATTCTGAAGTCTTGGGGTTGAAGTCCCGGAACTCGAGACTTTTATTTCCCCTTCAATAAAATTATAGTTTTATTCAAAATAAATATTTGCATGTATGTCATACATACATACATACATACATGCCTTACACGCCTTTTGAAAGTACGCACTAGTAAAAATCGCGTTTTTTTAATACGATGTTAAATAATTATTATTTTTCTTATATAATGGATATATGTGCAATGCTTACGGCAAATTTTCACTAAGAAGAGATGATAACGGTACATGTAATAAAAAATATCAATGAATTCGGCCGCCGTCAGGAGTAAATTTATGACCGTAACTTCACAATACAGTTTTTAGACATTTTTTGTATTATTGAGATATTGGTACTTTTGTATAATAGTGAAAAAACATTTGTACATAAAACAACATCAGGTATGAACATTTAATTTTAATATGTTGTAATTTGCTTTTGCTACAGTTGGAGCTCCCTTCTCATACCTGCATTTATTCAATACGCATCAGTCCTTTTGATGGTTTCTTAACTTATTTATTTTTTTCAAAATTAAAATTGACATGCTATTAGCACATTTTAAAGCACATTCACGATTACCGGGACTTAAGACAGCAAAAAACCCGACAAGTCCCGGGACGTCTCGACACAGAATCCTTATTGTTGAGGCACGCATTCAGTTAGCAGGAATCAAAATTGAGATTCGGACATTTCATAGGAAATAGCAAATCAATGCGGTGAGATCGTGGAGTTAGTGGTCGCTATGTACTTGCGCATATTATGGTCAAATAAATCTCTCATTCTAAAAACATGTCAATCTTCTTACATCGTCATTATACATTACATATTGTTTCAACACGAAATTGTACATTCCCATGGAGTCAAAGAGTTAAAAAAATATTTACTAAAACAAAGTCTGAATCTCAGATTTAACTTTCCTGAAGTAATCTCTTTAAAATTGCTTATCTATAATAGAAACTTGAAATAATAAAAAACATTATCTTTCATATTATCTAAACAATTATAATTTATCATAAATATTTAAAAGCTATGGACTGAAATGGTATTCACAGTTCTTGTAACAAAGGCGTTATCTTGATGTAAACAAATACACTTGAAATTACATATTATTAGTTGATATTTGAAACGTTATAGGTTATAATTAAAAATTTCGACTGAAGGTGCTTTGTATTATTACATATATGTTTATGACGTATATATAATATTTGAACAGGTCGCGCCAGGAAGGCCTGGAGCGGGATAGACCAATTGACTTTATTTTTGACCATTGCTAGGTCTAATACAATGCGTGTCAATAGGTCGGCCGCCCCGCCTACCCCGGATAGACAGTCGAGTTTATAGTTGTGTCTGTTATTTAAAACGTAATCGATTGTTGTTATTTTTTCTATTGAACAAAAAAATCAAAATAAAGTGGAAAAAATAATTTATATTGACATATTAGGTTGTCTCAAAAATCATTGCGACTTTTTAAGACTGCAATATGCAAAATTCTTCGAAAATTTTAAATATTATTTTGTTATGTAGTGACGACGATGGTTGTTGATGGTTCGGTCTGCTCTCCGGAGAAATAATAATTTACTACGAATTTTTCGATCCTATATGAACAATGAAAAGTGAAATAAAAAGATTCAGTTAATGTTCATTATGTTGTATGAATTCTAATATGAACATAATGCGAATTTGGCTGTTAAAACACGTGTTTCGTATACACTTCGACCTCGTATAACACCATAAAACATTTTTTTTCAATTTAAGATTTCGACTGTAGGTGCTTGGTGGAATTTCAATATTAAATTTGAACGATTCAAACTGTATAACTTACTACACGGTTTTGATATAACACGATTGATGAATTGTGGAATATTTTCGTACAACACGTTTTACATAGCACGGTTTAAAAAAAAAAGTTTGATTTGATACGCCCATGGATCGCGTCATGACAAATCATATGGACATGTCAGGACTTGTTCGGACTTTTTCACAATTTCCCATTCTAAATTGTGTTGATATGGTTTCTGCATCCGTTATAGAAATAAAACAATCAACTTTAAATCCACAGAAGTAGTCCCTGGAGAAAATGTTGTATCACCAACAGAAGATGAACACCAAAAGACAATGAACATCTGTCGTGGTATTGGTGGAGAAGGATTTGATGATTTTAATATTGAAGATATCGAAGAAATATTGGAGAATCGTAAGTTGAACGAAGAAGAATTAGTCGAAATTTTGGATGTACCTACCATAATTAATGACTCAGAAAGCAGTTGTGTATGGGCGTTATTATTTTTTTTCGATAAATACGTAGATGTATATTTTGTTGATTGTTTAATAAAAAGAATATAGGATATTTTAACGAACTTCGATATTTTTTTGGAACGCAAAGACTATTTTTGTATGAACTTCAAAACTCGTACAGCACGGATTTGTATTACACAACGTTTTTGTTGAACCATATGACCGTGTTATACGAGGCCCAAGTGTATTTAAATTTTACCTAGGTGTAGTAAGCATCAAGTGACTGAAATTGAGGATATTCGTGCGATTATCGAACGAGATCCGAGATTAACTGAGCGAGAGATTTGTCAAACACTAGATATGCATCCAACACCCATTCACCAATGTTAAGACCATAGAAAGGGGCTAAAGTATCGTACATGGGTGCCTCACCAATTGTTCGAGACAAATATTCTATCTGCCAATCTATTTGTCTCGAAGCAGTCAGAATCTCTTTTGGAACTTTGTGGTACTGGAAATGAGAAATGGAATCTTTATAGCAGTGATTCCCAAACTAATTATGCTCGTAGACCCCTTTCAAAGCTAAAACCTGACCATGGACCCCCAAGTAAAATAATAAATATAATTTTAATGCCATGAATGGTAATTTTGTATCCATATCCGCTTACAATGTGGAGCATATGTCTAAATGAAGTTTTTCTGCGAGAACTTTTTGTTTCTCAGTTGCTCAAACTCTCTTTTCCAAAGAGAGTAGTAGAGATAGAAGAATACGGCGAGGACAGAACTAGTGGTTAATTAATTACTCTCGCCACGTCCAACCATTTTTTATTGATATGGGTGAACCTGGAATGATTAGATTATTTATGTTTGACTCTATTTATGAGTAACATTCGTAAAAACCAACCAACATTTTCCCATAATGTTAGATATAAAACTGGTATCTGTTTATGCAACCAGAAGTTGTGATATCCTTGTTCAAACGTTGGTTTCAGCTCTTCATTTTTGAATAATTCAATAATTTGCTCCTGCATTAGCAAGGATTCATCTGAGTTTGTGGGCCGGGCCTACTTGCAAAAGGGTCCAACACCCATACTGAAATAACCAAATGAATAATGTCTTTTAATCTTTGGCTTAAGTCAGAAAGAATAGCCGTTAAGTTTTGACAATAAGCAAGAAAATCTTCATCTCGTATTTGTAATTATGAAAGGTTCGGAAATTGAAAGCATTGGCATCTCCCCAAGCAGTGGCGGCCGGTCAATGTGGCATTCGATCAATGCATCCCTTGTATATGCAGGGGCGGTAATATTTCATGAAATAACATTCAAACATAACATTTTTACCATTCACTCATTTTAAATTCTTCATGTATTTATTGTATATAATAAATATTTTATAAAAAAATATTTAATTTAATTTAAAATTTTATTTTATTTTATTGAATTTAAAATGAGGGAATGGTATAAATGTTATTTTTGGATATTATTTCATAAAATATTGCCGCCCCTGCATATACAAGAGGTGCATTGATCAAATTCCACATTGACCGGCCGCTACTGTCCCCAAGTACTGCTTGTACAGATATTTTTGAGAAGATTTGAGAAGTAAGTAGTTTCAAGTTTCAAATTTCAAGTTTCAAGTAGTTTCACTTGAAACTACTTAATTCTCAAATCTGTGGGCATTCCCATGAGCTTATTATCCTTTTCGCCAGCAATGGCTTTGAAGTCAATGATACATTTATTTCTTATATAAACACGAAACATTCATTTACTAAACGTCAGTTCAAGTTCATCCGTGCACTTGAACGCCTGAAGATGCCGAAAGGCGAAACCCGGGTCGTTAGTGACAAAATCTGTGAGAATGTACATAGTTTGAACAATTCAAATTTCAATCATTACTTAATTTGCATATATGGCCCTTCCGATGTATCGTTAATTGTGAATTAATAACACCAACGAATCACAGAATATCCGTACAAGAAATATTTCAAACATACATGGAATATTTAACGAAAAATAAGCTCGTAAAATGGAATTTAGAGTTGATCTACATACAGTGCCGGCGCGAGGTTATTTGGCGCCCTAGGCAAATTTTATTTGCGCGCCCCCTTTTTAACGATTTCACCCATTTTATTTAGAAATAAAAAAAATACCTCATCAATTGCACAAACCAGTGATGTCTCATTTTTCAAGAGAGTAGGATGGATATAAAGGATAGGCAGGGCAGGACTAGTGGTTGCCTAATTACTCTGGCTACACCCCGTTACTTTAAGACTGGAATTGTGGGGGGGGGGGAAACAATGGTGTTCGTACTAGGATTCAAGCCCGTGAGATCCGGCATATAAGTCAACGACGTTGTCTACCATGCCATGGATCATACACTTGGTGGATTTATTATTTATTTATTATAAAATCGGTGGTTCAGTTTTAATTCAGTTAAAATGAAAATTAGTAAAATTACTCACTGAGTAATAACCTCTGTCAGTTGGAATATATGGCGCATTACAATATAATTATAATTTAAAGAAATTTTCTTACCTAAGACTACGTCAAACAAACATAATATCTAAGAAAATTTTATCGGTTGTAAAATAAAGATTAGGACATTCTACCATGTGGAATTGTAGTATTTGAGTGCTAATCCATTTTGATATAATAAATCAATTACTATAAAATATAAATTTAGTTATTAACACAGAGGTCCGCGGATTTACCTACTAAGCAATGCGCGGAACCGGTCAAATTTCGCGCAAATGGCACATTTTTTGCCCTCACGTTTAAATTACGATAACTATTGACCCGATTGATGTATATTTAGTTGTTTCAGAAAACCTTTTGATAAGGTTTTATGCATATGAAAATATGATTAAATCAGAGTTTCTCAACTAAGAGTTGGATATAAAGAGGTTTGACAATTGTAAATTATATACAATAAAGAGTTGGTATAATATAGTTACACTAATATAAAATAAAGTAACAGGATACCCCCCTTCCTCATCTTAGCTCCGATCACTGTTTTAGCTTTGTTGAGATATGTTAAAACCGAAAATAAGCATTTTTCTATAATATAAGCTTTCATACGCAACTCTCGAATATTTTTAAACAATTCTTGTTATATTTTATTAATACAAATATATTAAATGTTTTGAGAATATTTTGTGTTTATAATATTTTTATGGTGCCCATTTCCGATGGATAGTGTAATATTATATGAAGCATATTTTTTTCAATACATTTTTTCACAGCAGGGTCATAAATTTTGCAAAAAATAACATCTTGTTGAGTGTTATTACATAATTTATTGCCTTTTGGCAGGTCAAATTTTTTTTACGTAATGACAAGATTCACAAATACAGCATTTCTTTGAATTTGAGGTTGACGCGGATCACTTACAAAGTGTGCACAAAAGAATTAAAAGGATACAAATGTAGTCAATCTGAGACAATGGTTCTGTGCAAAGCCCCCTATAGTGCTGGTATAAGACTGCTATGGTCTGTGTCATTATAGGTCTTTAGAAAAAAAATATGACAATTTAGCGGACGGCTTAAAACTTATTAAGGATTTTCATATAGCATATCAAAGATGTTTCATCTAAAATGGAATTTAACAACTATCAATAATTAACTTTATTTTCTGTATACATAACATAGGATATAGGAACATTTACTCTAAAACACTGAATTTCTTTCATTCATAATTGGTCAAAAATTTAAAGTTTATAAAAAATTACACATATTATATATTACAAATTATACGTAAACGAAGCAAAAGCTCTAAAAAAATGCATTATTCCATGGAAATAATTTCACGTCATTTTTGTGTCACCAAATCATCAAATGCTGATTAAAATTATATGGTTAAACGTTATTTAAAGAAATATTATTTTCTATGTGATACTGTAGATTTTTATGTAAACTTACACTCGGCAAAGTGCACACATATGTTTGCTAGGCCTTCTGTGTTAAAATGTAAAAAAAATACCAGTATTACGCGCACAGCGCCGCACCATCGAGCATACAGTCTTGAAACGTTACTTCAATACTGGATATTTGAATTTAATTTGAATTAATTTTAAATAATTTAATTTAAAAAAATATATTTAGTAATAATTCTACACTACTCTAGTCAAGAACGTTTCAATGGATGTTCAATAATGTTCCAATATTAATTGTTATCGTAAGTAGTTGTGTGTAATTGATTTGAATAATACTCTACATGTTGGAGTATAAAAAACAATTTTAGTACCCAATTTATGAGCCCCCTTCTGATTTACGCCCTAGGCGGTTGCCTATTTCGCCTGTATGGTGGCGCCGGCCCTGTCTACATATAACCGCCATAAAATTTATTAGTAGAGGCTAGGATTCAATGGGCCCACTAATGATATACTGATTTTTCTACAACACTGCTTGGAACTTAAGACTGCTATGCTGAAGCACATCACTGGCTCCCTTTTCAATTTTTAATTTTATTGAAATAATTGAATGAATTATTTACAAAAAATCATGTAACTGATCAAATCTAGCTATCTAAGATTTTCAAAACATCCCAATTAAGTTATGCATTCCATAATTTTTCTATTCCAATATAATTTATCTGTAAAAAAATAACAGGGAGTCAGTGGTCTAATTAAGTGATGGACCTCATTTTTTTCCAGTACCTTATTGTCAATATTTCTTTATTATATTATTATAACATTTAATACACACTGCGACATCTATATGTTAACAATAAAAGCTTTTAGCAATAAAAGTTTAAAGACACAATTTCCCATTGCAAGATTTTAGTTACACTGTAATTTCATAGGTGGCAAAAAACGAAAAGAAACTTATTGAAAATGTTAATGAAATAAACTAATATGTACAATTTCATTTTTTTAATCAATTTTTGTATATACACCATAATGCTGTATTGTTCGTTTATAGTTTTGTCGAAAATGATGTTTTTAGACATCCATAATCGAGATGTTACTTGTTTATTTTAAGTTCATCCTCGCACTTGAACGGCTGAATATACTGAAAAGAAAAACCCAGGTCATGGTGATACTTGTAGACGTGTGCATAATTTGAACGATTCAACATTGATATTGAAATTTAATAGTACCCTTGTTCAAAATGTAAAAAAAGCTATTTATTCATTAAAATAATACAAGAAATATACAATTTATTACACTTCCACGAAATAAAAAAAATGCTTGTACATATATTTATAGATTGAAAAATGGAAGTAAAGAGTAAATACTCGATGACACCTTGCACATTTGGTGTGTGATAAGGAATTCTAATATTAGGGCTTATTTTGCAAAACACAAAGAAAGTATTTTGGTACAAGAGGAAATGAATTTCTGTACTAAGTAAGAGAAGCAGAGCATGTATACCGAAGAGATTTAAGGAAAAGTCGAAAATAATCACCAGAAAACAACTGGTAAAACATAGAATAAATATTAAGACCTTAAATGTTGCAATCTTTACGACAGTACCTAATACATAGTTTTCTCACATTTTTCTGTGGCCCCCCTACCCCTAGTAATAAAATTCTCGGGACTCGGAAAAATGAAAAAAAATGTAGGTACATAAATTTTTAAAAAATACAATACAATAAAATTGTTTGTTAAAAAAAAATTTGTTGACAAAATAATTTATAATATTTTTTTTTTTTGAAAAGCCCTAGGGTACCCAACGTTTCACCCATCGCAGCCCGCTGTGGTTCACACTATTCTCACGGGGGCGTATTCTGCAGCGTTATTCGTGTTCATTTTTTATCCATAAATTTCTTAAAACTATTTTGCATGCACTGCAGGGTGCAGAATGCGAAATAAAATAAAATAACGTTAGCAAAAGAGTTTTTATTAAATGAATTCAATTCATTTTTCATAAGACGCCGTGAACTCTTTGAATGCTTTGTAATTTTTCCTAGATTCAACTAAGTCGGCATGATCAACAGGACCACCAGATGCGACTGTGGTCGTATAATCTTGAGCAGTTCTTCCTGTTCGTTGTTCATTTTTGGACATTCTCAAAAAATGCGATCAGCATCCTGAAGCTATTTACGAATCATCCGACCTGGAAGAGCTTGGCAATGAAGTGATCATGGCTAGTTATAAATTGGCATATCCGAAAATTTGGAGTCGAAGCGTTGGGCTCCATTAGCATTTTTAAATTTTGAAAGAATTCATAAGATTGCCTGTACTTAGAATAATTTCCCATCAATTTTACCAAATTCGCATAGCAGCGTCTGTAGCAATACTGTGGACCACAGTTCTATGGGCCTTAAGAATGAAGGGTCTGTTCGAGAAGAAGGCAGTCAAAGAATTCTCCTCACCTGAGACTTTACACCCATTATGTAGCATTGCTGTTACGCCTTGAACTTTAATGTAAAGATTATCAATGCACTTTATTATTCGGTAAGAAGAATTTTCTGTAAGAGAATAAGGTTACAAACCTTGTATCACGTACTTTACCAGCGACTCCCATGGATTGGGTGTTAAGCTTCAATTACTTAATACCTTCTATGCAAGAAACTTTGGCATGATATGCAGTGGCGTAAGAAGGGTCCTGCCGCCCGGGGCGGTACTTGAATTTGCAGCCCATGGAGGGCCCTAAAGACACTAGCCACTAAGCGAAGAGACAAAGCTTTGCCAATGATTAGTTTTGGCGTTTTGGTATTTGTATCAAGCTGATTAAAAAAAAAATCGAAAAAGACATTCTTGAAGTTAAAGGGATTTTATGAAATTTACTGTTTATCACAATATTAATTTTTGAGAATGAATCGCGCAGGGAATTCAAAAAATATTGCTCATGATTATTTATCAAAGTAAAACTTCAATACTTTCACAATTGAAGCGTTATATCTTTCATTCATAAAAAATCTTAATTCCTTGTTGAATCGTTACACTTTTAGTGTCTTAAGATTTTTGGCAAAAAGCATTAAATTATCTTAACTAATTTTGTCGTCATCAAAAATCTTACACATCGTTTTAGGTTAGTCAATTTGCAAGGCAAAATGTTCAATTAGTTGGTTTTTCATCATCTGCTATCTCATACATACTGAACAGAATTGCTCAAAGGAATCACCTGAATAATTGCATTTTCACTCTAATTCATAAATCTTGAAATTGCAAAATCAAAGATTTGGAAATATAATGCTTTTTTCTAGCTTTTGCAATTAATTTGGAAATTTCGTAAGAAACTATTAATTAAACCAGTGTCTAATATTTCACTGAATACTATAAATCTTATTTTTTTTGCTGCGGAAACTTCTTAAAGCTTTTTGAATTATTAAAATGGCTTTTCTTTCATGTCTATGTGTTTTGTATAAAATGGATAGTAGCATTAGTGAAGCAACACATATATAACGCACACGAGTTTCATAATATCATGGGGTGATGAAAGAAATCCGTGGACAAGATAGTAGATACAATATCGTCGACACTCACTTTTGGATGCAGTTATTATGGTATACTTAAATATCATTGGAAAAAAAGTAAAGAGTATGTTTAATAAATACATTATTTCTGCTGCAATGTATTATTGTCCTACTGTATTATATATGATTTTAATATAAATTTTAGTTCATTATATTTTGAATGGCCGTGACCCCCCTAAAGTCTGCTGTGGCTCCCCAAAACTGATATTTTCTTCTGTGGCCCCCTTGGAGTATGCTGTGGCCCCCAAGGGGGCCACATGGCCCCCGGTTGAGAAACGCTGATCTAATACATACAGTCAAAAAGAACACAGGAAATTTAAATGGCCACATGTTTGATGTAAAGATGGTAAAGATACTTATTATATGAAGTTAGTAAGAGTAAAATTCAGTAGATGATCAAGTTCTTAAAGTATATCATATATTGCTCTCTATTGTTCACACAATAAAGTTATCCGGGCTGTCAATTATTTTGAAAAAAATTCGTTTGTTTGACACAGATAAGATATATAAAAAAATATTTAAAATAAATTGTAAATCAATTCCAATTTTTTTAATCATACATACATGAACTTAAAATAGTTCTACAGAATAGACAACAAAAAATAAACTCAAAAGTAAAAATTACAAGTTCCCAGTAAAATATTATGATTCAAAAATACTTGAAAATGGTTAAACATAAATTTTTGTTGTGTTAAAAACCATTATGTTAAAAATTAATAATTTTACAATTGGATAGTGAGTTTCTGTGGTAAATTAAGAAACGAAAATAAAAAAATATTCTTATCTATTGAAATATGTTTATGATATATTCCATAGCTCCGTTATATATTAAAGGACTTAGTCGTAATTGATTTTATTATTCTAGTAACATTCTGCTGTATTGAGTTGAACATAATATATCTTAATTTGTTAATATATTTTTTATTTCGTAAACTAGGTAAAATACTGTCAACTCCAAAATGTCAAAAAAACAAAGCTTCTTTCCTAACTAAAGGAATTACTGAAACATGTTTTTTTTTAATCTGTTTGACCGTCCTTCAATATATTATGATAATAGTTATTGCAAGTGACACATTAGATGGATTTATAAAGAATTACGAATTTAATTTTAAAATGCGATATATTTGTAGAAAATAACCTACCTACATGATAGTTTTAGGACCAAATTTCATATGTAATTGTTAATTAAAGAATATTTAAAAAAGATATTAAAAGTAATTAGATGTAATCTTGGAGATAAACTAGATCTTAAATTAAAGTAAATTTTCAATAAACTAAACAGAAGAGAATATTTAAACTATTTACTATTATTTAGTGAAATCGGGCTTTGATTCCCACATAAGATCATAGTACAACTATAATAAACGGCCACATAATACTGACCTACAGCAAAAAATGTGAAAATATTGTTGAATATTCTCTTTTCCGCTTGTCATGAAAAAGGAAATTAAAGGACAACGAAGTAAAATCTGTACAAGAACATGGCTATTCTAAATAAGGTTTTCAGCTTGTCCCCATGACATTTGGGATGAATTACTTCTTTGGGTTTTCAACATAGAAACTCCACACGATTCATTCTTTGACATCGGGTCAAATCTATTACTTTTATATTTTTTCAGTGTTAGTACTTTACTGCACAGGTTGTGTTGTGTTTCTGTACTGTACAGTTGATTTTCACTGAACAACGTCACCAAATCTGTACTGATTGATTCACTTTTTTGAGCTGTAAAAGTGAATGGCTTTACTGTCTGTATATTTTCATCTTTTAGCTTGACATCATTATCGCTTACCCATTTTCGTAGACAAAGAGGCTTTGGTAGCATTGCTATGGATTGCGTGTCTGCAAAGTTAATTTGAGACAAATTTGGTGAGTCTAGCCGACAAACTTGGAACGTGTCTAATGGTATCAATTTATGTTCGTCAATCTTTTTCTCTTCTTCTTGCTGCGATAGGAGTGTTTCATTCGACTTACTTTTAAATGAATCACTTCGTTTTGCTTTTTTGTAATGAATGTCTGCATTTCTTTCAAAGATTTTTACCTTCATTTTGGTGTAATATTCTATGTCGCTTTCAACTGAATCTAATTCAGTGGCTATGGTATCGTTCACTAAAAATTCACTGTTTTTCATTGTATCATCATTTGTAGAGCTTGAGATACTATTTGAATTTGATTCATCTATAAATCGCAGTCGTTTTTTGTGACTCAAATGTTCGGCATTAGGGTTTTTCAAAATGCTGCTGATTGAGACGCTCAAGTCTACTTTTTCAAAACCAGAATCAGGGGATATAATTGCATTATAAAGTCCTCGTCGTTCAGGAGACATTTGCAATGCTGAAGTTTCTTTTCTCCATTGCTTTGATCCCGGTACTTTGAATGATGGCAGTTTTATCTTCCTTCTGAAAAGAGGTTTGAGGCTATCATTTTTTAGAGAAGTTCCTTGTAATGACTGCAAAGTGTTCTTCGAACTGTGGCTGGTGAACATACTGCGGAAAACACCAACCAAATCATTTTTTGAAGATCTGGAATAGAAAAAAAATATATTAATACATTTATGTGATAGAGCAGGAAAAGGTTAATTGAAATGGAAAAAAAATCTAAATGCCTGTAATGGTGAGTATCACAATCTACAGCGACACCAGTAAATAAGACAAATTATTAAATGTCTTATTTACAAACGTGCAACAAAATATTTTGTTATATCATTCGCCATGATTTCTTGTTCATTAATCATTATACACACATATGCTAGCAAAAAGGTTTACAGCGACATCTATAATTTTTTAAAAATAGTGTATTTCAAACATTTCTGTCATTGATTAAATCTAGCTTAATAGGATTTTCAAATCATCTCAGCTGAGTTAAAACACCTCCATGCCCGTGATGAATTCATAGATAGTTGAGCCATTAAATCATTCAATATTTCTCTTAATATTGTCAATAAGTATTTATCATTTTAGGTATTCCTAGAAAAAATAGTTTTACATTCAAATATACAATTATAAAATCAAAAATATTACGTCTACTGCACAAAATTGTCGATTTTGTGGTTTGCCGATCAATTTATCGATCCTTGCATGGGTGAACGGATTCTACCGAACATGATTCTCCCGAACACGAGCACGAGCACTCCGAACAAGAATGGTCCGAACACAAACTCTCCGAACAAGAATACTCCGAACACCGAATCTTTCAGACTCGGAACCTTCTGCACACAGAACCATCCTGATATAGAATACTTCGCACACCGAATACTCCGAACATTTAAATATTTTTAATAGAAAAATCATTGTTTTATTGTAACGTGGAATGTTTTATGGCAATTATGCCAAATATTTTTCAGAACGAAAATAAGAAACGTATTTAATTATCATGTATATAAGCAGTTTATAATTTTATGCGTATTTTGGCTTATGAATTTTGAAAATTGTGTTGTATTATAATTGGACTGATATTTTTGACTATATTAAAAGGAAATACCATGCATATAAACATTTAAAATTGAAATTTGACATCCACAGTACTTTAAACATGATTTTATTATCTTACTGATACTCATATATTAAACATTTAATAAAAAAATGTGTAGGTATATCAAATTTTAAACATACTTTATCAAATTGTAATTTAAACATTAGACTATAGTTATTGATTAAAACAATTTTCGATGAAAGAATTAACAATGTTATTGTTAGTAAATATAAAAATCTATGTGCCCCCTGTGTGGTCAAGTGGTCAACGTCGTTGGCTTCGGTTACGGAGGTCACGGGTTCGAATCCCAGTACGGACAGTTTTTAAAAATTGATTTTTCAATTGATTTATGATTTTCTGTTCGAAGGCATGGATGTATGTGATGTTTTGAATTCCCCCCTCCCACTCATCCTATCCTATGAAATGGGCGTATCGAGAGCGATAAGCTAACCACTAGTCCTGTCCTAGCCCTATCCTTCTATTCCTACTCTCTTTGGAAAAAGAAAGGTTGAGCAACTGAGTAACAAGCAGTTCTCGTAGGAACACTTCTGTTGAGATTAACTCTATTAGGAGTCCATATACTCCACACTGGGTGCGGACATGGTAAATATATATATATAAATAAATTAGGAGCTTCGTTTTATTTTTATTTGGAATATTTTATTGTTATGTTTATGGAATGAATTTCTATTTTTTTTAACTTTTCATAATTAAAAATAAAGAAAGTAGGTATCACAAATGTTTATTTAATTTTGTATTTTATATCAGCTCTAAAACATAAACATTAAAATAAAATACATACAATACTAACCATTACATTTTTCGCTGTCTTCTCGCTATATTTATTAATTTATTATGTATTATTTAGGAATGTAATATTATTATAGCACAAGCACCAATATAAATAAATAAAGAAATTAAAACGGTCAATAATGATTTTTCTCCGTTCCTTTATTCTACAAAATATTCAAAGTCGGTAAAACTTTATTTCAGAAATAAGTGAATATAAAATTATATCCATGAAAACACCAATTTGAAACTAAATAAATCAATAAAAAACGTGTGCAATAATCTTTCCTTTTTTCTTTGTTATATTATATGCAATAATTAATATGGCTTCATAATCTCTATAAAACATTTCGGAGAATGTCTAAAAAATAATAAAACATATCCTGGACTTTCCAAACAGCTCTATAATAATTTTGGTTTTGTCGGGTCACGTTCAACTCCGCCTTTCGCCAACCATACCTACCCCGGCTATTGTTTATGGCCAATAGGGTACACTTTTTGAATTAGTCTTCAGACCTTTGTTAGACTCTACATATGCAGCACGGTCGAGACATTACTTTGAGGATGAGTTTCAAACATGAAGCACTTATAATAATCGTGTTTGATTAAAGTTGATTTTATGTGCTTATTTAAGCATTTATAAATAAAATGAGACCTAAAATATATTTTCAAGCATATATACATTTTTAAAATTATTTCTTAGCTTCTAACCTAGGTTTAAATAATGTCAATAAACAGTGAAACTAAGATGCCACCATGGCAGGAAACGTGATTTTTTAGGATGGCATGTTACGGGTTAAGCATTCCTTATTATCATATTGTAATACAATATATCTGTAAAAATGAACAGGGAATCAGTGGTGTGCTTAAGCATAGAGCTACTATTTTTTTTTCAATAACAAATCGCATCTCACCCAAAACGCACTATTTAGGAAAAAATATTAAACTTTAATAAAATCAAATACATTAATAAAACCATTAAGTGTTTATTTGTTTTAAGCTTTAATTAGACATTCGTTCCTAATTTAATGTTCACATAGTATCTGTCAAATGGAAAATTTAAAAATAAATAAAAACTCAATGTTATTATTGATGTACATATTTGCTTTTGTTAATTATTTTTGATGTGCAGAGAGAAGTAACAAAATTGATCAATTACTTTCAAAAACTTTTGCCATATAACTATTGCTCTCTAAATAGATACATTTTTTATACGAAACAAAGCATTTTCAAATTTTGATTTTTCATTAATTATATTTAATATTTTTTTTTTTTTTAAAAAGAGCAATTCATAATTATGCACAGCTTGTAGCGAATATAGTTTTCGTCAACGTGGTCGGCTTCTGTGACGGATCTCACGAGTGCAAGTCCCAGACCAAACAATATTTTCTTTTACGGAGGGAAGGCATGGGTTTTTGTGATGTTCTATCAATAACAATTCTTCTATGACTAGTATCTTTGAAAAAAATACAGGCTGAGCAACTAAGTAACAAGTAGTTTTTGAAGAAAGACCTCTGTTAAAACACCTCCATTAAGAGGCCATATGCTCCACATTGGGAGCGGGCATGGATATAAAAAAGGTGCTTTTTAGTACAATTAATTTCAAGCAAGAGTAGAATATGTATGGATGTTAAAAAGAGTACACATCGTTTTTTTCTTGTATTTCTCGATTTGAGAAGAAAAAAAAAGTTAAAAACTAACTTCATACAACAACACAACAAATTTTCAATGATTTATTACAGCTCTCAATTTATATGGCCTCCTAATGAAAGTATCTCAACAGAAACTTTTACTCGAGAACTGCTTGTTACTCAATTGATCAATTTCTCTTTATGGAAGAGAGTAGAAGGGATGGATGGGGCTAGGACAGGACTAGTGGTTAACTAATCGCTATCGCTACGCCCCGTCATTTTAGGATTGAAAGAGAATTTTTATACATCGCAAACACCGATGCCTTTGAACAGAAATCGACAAATTGATTGAAATAGTAACATGTCTTTTGACAATGTTTTTTCTGCCTGCAGAAAAGGTCGGAACATGTGGAATTATTTAAAGACAAATAACAAATATTTTAGAATGATTTATCTGTATCATAAAATTTGAAATTATTGAAAAAAACATTTGAACACTAACTTCTTTTTTCTACTAAACATGATGATGGATATTTTTGAAGTCAGGCACAGAAACACTAATCAATACAATATTTGACAATTACTTATGTAACAAATTTAATAATGTTTTTATTGGTGGATACAAAATTCGTCAATTACAATAGAACCCGTTGTTACAAACGTTTAAGTATAACTGAATATTGTGAACTGAATTAGAATTTAAAATGACAGGTTTCGTCCGTCCATCAATAAATTACCGAATTTGCAGTAGTTGTCAACTATACTATCGAATGCTGACAGTATAAAACACAACTTAATACAAAAACCTTTAATATTTTAGCAGCTTAGTATTTATGATATTTTAAGTTCATTTTAAAAATCGATGTACATGAATGATAATACATTGATTATTATTCAACATCATTGAGGTAGCGTGCTACCAAGATTCAGCGCGAAGAAGGAGTATTTTAAGAGTTTTTAAAACAAAACCAATGTAATGTAGCCAGTTCTCGTCCTTATATTTTTATCCTTTACTTATATACCGCTCAGAAAAAAGGACAATGTGATTACCTCGCAATTAGTCTTATTTTTATTGTGCACACTCCTGAATCGTTTGCCAATATACTTTTTTTTATATTGTTTGTCGATTACATTATGTAGACATCCTTTCTTTGAAGATATTTTTTTTTACCAATGACATTGATTACCAATAAAAATATATTTTTTACAAAAGTAGTCCCAGTGTGAATAACATTTTTCAATCGATTTCTGTTTGAAGGCATGGATGTTTGCGATGTACTAAAAATTCCCTCCCACCCTTCCGATTTTAAAAAAATAATAAAGCGAAGCGAGAGCGATTAGCTTACCACTAGTCCTGTTCAAGCCCTATGATTTGTATCATTTCTATCATTAAAAAAGAGGTTGAGCAACCGGGTAACAATCAGTTCTCGTAGAAAAAAATCTGTTAAGATACCTTCATTAGGAGGCCATATGCTCCACATTGGCAGAGGAAATGGAAAAAGTAAATTGTACGTGGATAATCCGTGCCCTTAGCATAAAGATAAAATAATACTAAATTGGATAAAATAAATAATATTCTTCTGATGCTATTTAGAAAATTTTAAAATACACAAAAAAACATTACTATTGGGCCCGCAAGTAAAATGTTTACGACAACACATATTGTATTTGTTAAAATTGCCAATTTATTGAAAAGAACATGTTCGAACATGTTAATTAGGTTTTTCAAGATATCTCTATCTTTGTTTCTCTTATAGGCGATTAAGTATGTAAGAAGAGAACAATTAAACAGTAATTTGATGGCACTTAACTAATACACAATTATCTGCTTATAATGCATTTATATTTAATTATTGGTACAATTAAATAATAGTATATTTATTATATTATGATATAATACTTATGTAAGTGAAAGCTTCTATATGCTTTCAGTAACAATAAATTGTTTTGAAACGGTACTTAGAAATTTATTTCCGGATAGCTTAAATTATCTAAGAATCCAACAATATAAGATTCTTTTCATATTAATTTAACAGTTTTTTTCTGACACGAACTTATCATCTATGAATGTCTCTCACGAAATCATCAAAATTGATTACATAGAGGTTACTACGAGCGAGCCATTCATTGATGAGGTAGTGAGTTATAAAATTGCGAAGAGATGTCATTTGTTGAGAGATCTATTCGCTCTAAAAAACAGAATATTAATATAAGCACTAATCAATGAAGACGTTTTTAAAATTCTTAATAGATTTGATTAACTTATCAGCGATGGGCTGCTTATACGTTAACAAAGGGCTCGCTTAATCTCAAAGCAATTCTCGGTGTTTTGGGAAGGAGTGAATTTTTTTATCACTCCTATTTATTATATACAATACTTAAATAAGCAGTCGATTATTACTTAACACACCTAAAATATAAAAAATATGCAATTAACCGTAAAATTATCGATGTAAACCGCTAAAAATGTACTATTGTGTATACTGAAGCTGAAGTAGATAATATATAAATAAGAAATTCCAGCTATATACGTAGTTGATGTGAGAATATTGTTTTCTCTTAAAAGTTAACAGGTTAAGGTTAAAAGTTAAGGGTCTCGCCGGCCTTTGTAAAATTCAACAAGAGGCTCGCGCGAGCCTCTTCGAACCTCCTTCAGCCTACTCCTGTAACTAATAACTAAGTGGTCTGCATATTATATATGCAGTCCCAGAGGTCGATTTCGACTTGCAAAGGGTCTGATGATGCTTTTAAAATAAGCAAAACGCGAGTCACAATTTGTAACCTAACAAATGGAGTAAAAAATATATGGAATTAAATTTTATATTAAAAATAAACTTTCACTAGGTTATCGCTGAATTGATCGAAAATGTGTTACTATGAACTTTTCATATAGTGACATAAGGTTTGTGCCGGTAAGAGAACGATGGTTTGACTGCACATTATGTTTTATAACTAGAACGTTTATAGAAGGCTCTATCATGATTGTGTTCTGAATGCTTCAAATAACACGTAAACGCAGGTCAAAATTAATAAACTTTAAATTTTTTACTGTCGCTAAAATTGGAATATTTAGCGCCCTATTACGGAATATTAAGTACCTGCAGATAATAAATAAATCATATCTGATTATTACAGTTCGTAAAATGCTCAGTGGCTTCCAATGTGTGTTTTATTTTTTGAATCGTTAGTCTTATGAAATCCCGTATTTTATATTTTATAGTTTCAACATAATAATATCGATTGCGGAAAGGAATAAGGACCCACACATACAAAATTTTACAGGAGACACAAAAAACGTTGCATGATGATTTTGGGCCAAAGGAAAATTATGAAATACATATACACAACGTTAAAATGCACGGAGACTGATAAACTGGTTTGTGATTGACTTAATAAGTTTGGATACTAATTCGGTATTTTCAATTAAAAACCTTTTGGTAGAACGTTTTTCAAGCAGGGTTGTAATGTCGGGTAGAAAAACGACGACTCCGACTCCAGAGAAATTTTTGAACCATTTTTCTTGACTTATGTATACATGTGTATACCATAAAATCATCTTAGGTCAGCTTAGAATGCAGTGACAATACTATAGACCATAGGTTAACAACCTTTTTCGGGTGGCGACCCCTTTTTATAAAAGCCATGTGACTAGGCGACCCCCCGAGGAATTTGAAATCCTCGATTTGCTATACTTTTTCCGCGGATTGTCCCCGAAACTCCTTTTTTTTAGCTCACCGGGGAATTTGAAATCTTCGATTTCAAAATCGAAAAACGTTGGCGACCCCCAGGTTGGGAACTCGTGATATAGACTAATGTGGTTTGAATTCACATCATAAAATATATTTTTTAAAATGAGTCGTAAAAAATTTCCGACTCCGACCCCACATCCCTGGTTCAAATTTTATATAATGTTAATGAGGAGCATATGGTCCCTAAAAAGAAGAATCTCAAAAGATTTTTTTTACGATAAACTGCTTGTTACTCAGTTGCTTAAGGATATAAAGGATAAGACTAAGACAGTACTAGTGGTTAGCTTATCCTTCTCGTTACGCCCTGTTATTTTAGGATTGGAACGGTGGGAAAGGATTTTCAGATATATAAAAATAAACACTCGTGACTTTCTGCTGTTCGTACTGGGACTTGAACACGTCACGAAAACCAATGTCGTTGACCACTGTACCACGGGCCCGAATAGTATTTAAGTATGCATTTAAGAGTATCTTGTAAAAAACCGTTCTATAGAGAGAATCAGAAAAATGTATGTATGCACATTCTTTGTTTACTTCAGTTAGGAACAAAATATTTTTTTCAGTGCTGATTAAAATTGTTTTTTTTAAAGCGTTAAAAATCCACATTAAAATAGCCTGCCGGGAGTAAGTAAATAAATCGCGAACCACAGTTAGTTACGCTCTGCTCGGCAGCCCCAATATTCTATGGCTGTAGAATGATTATGATAAAACCCAACGATCGCCAATGTGCGGTTCCCACGGGGGCGCCTGGCTTCAGCATTATTAGGCCTTTTTGTATGCAAACTGCTAATGAGATCACCTCTGACGTAGCTATGCGCGAGACTCGTGACACGCTCACGTCGGATATTTCGGCTTTTGTCGTGGCAAGCTTATAAATCCACTCCATGAAAAATTAATGTTTGAAATGGATTTGACCGAAATATTGGAAACAACGCGTAACAAACCAAACGAAATCAGTGATTGTCTTAAAGCGGCTGATTTAAGAATCTAGAGTTCATTTTTATACCTCTACCATTTTGTAAATTCAATGATAAAATGCACAAGGGCAGCGATGAGCTGCCAATGCGTTAGCAAAAGGCTCGATTAATCTCAAACTCGGTGTTCTGGGGTAGTTTAGTTAGTAATCAATTTGTTGGGTCTTATGGCGCAGCGGTTAGCGATCTGTGCTTCCGTGCCAGACCTCAGGGGTCGAGTCCCGGTACGAACAGCATTTTTTCGATTTATTTATATCGATTTCTGTTCGAAGTCATGGGTGTTTGTGATATTCCTTCCACCATTTCCGATCCTTTGATAACTGGGCGTAGCGAGAGCGATTAGTTAATCACGAGTCCTGTTCTAGCCTTATCCTTATATCCTTACTACTCTCTTATAAAAAAAGACAGGTTGAGCGACTGAGTAACAAACAGTTCTCGTAGAAAACTTCTGTTGAAATACCTCCATTAGGATTCCATACTACTGTGTATACTTATGCTGTCATAGATAAAATATAAGTTAGAAATTGCAGTTATATACTAATTTGATCTGAGAATATTGCATTATCTTAAATTAACAAGGGGCTCGCTGACATTAGTAAAAATTAATAAGGGGTCTGCGAGGGCCCCTCCGATACCCATCCAGCCCACTCATGCATGAGACTGATTGCATATATCTTTGGCAATCTTTTCGACACGGTCTCGTTAATTTCTTCAAGACGGTGAATCAGAGGGTTTCCGCGTTATAATCAGTTGAATAAATATTAACACCATTGTACAAAAATGTATGGTTATAACATTTGTGCTATTATGAAATTTCATCTTTACTTCGTAAGGGAGAGGGTTGATGAATAATGCTAAGAAACACTTTTTAAAGCAGGCCTAGAAGATATCTTATAACTCTTATTATGCCCCGTTTTCATAATCTAATAAATGTGATAGAATGGTTAAAACAAATCCATAAATCTATTAAAAAAATTATATACAATAAAAATATGTATAATATAATATGAGGGTCCGTAGAAGCCATAACCAAAAAAAATACGTTGGTCACTGGCCCGGTATACAACCATATTCGTGACGAAACTTCATGTGTGTTTTATGCGATATTTGTTGTTTTTACAGCCGAAAAAAAAATAATAACATCACACAATAAAAATGCAGGTCCGTTTCAAAAAGTATTAGAGTTCCAAAAAACATGTTTAAAATTTAGCTAGAAATTCTAAATGTGCTTGCCTTGTTCCAAACGGGTTAAGTTTTCAGCACTACCACTCGCGAAAAAAAGGAGTAATGCACACTCTTATCGCAATCTCGACAATTTCACGTCATGGAATTGACGTGAATTTCCGGGGGTTGCGATTAGACTGTGCTCAATTAGTTTCAAGCTATTCGGTGCGGAGTGATGTTTTCTGGACGGAATGTAAAGCAAGGAAAAATAGAGTCGACGCTTTATCGTATTTTTTATGCTTTAAAAACAGGAAAAAATCTTCTTTAAGTTGTGTTTCTTATTCAACGTTGCGAGAAAGAAGAAAATTTACGTTGATTTTTTTTACACAAGATGTACATTCATACATATACGTTGGTTTGAGTGTTTGTGTTTTAAAAGGTTTTGTTCCGCTGACGGTTACTTTTATAGGGTTTCCACAAAAGTTTTTTTTTAAAAAAATACGATTCAGGTAGAGTGTGTTCGGTGGTCAAAAATAAATAAATTACGAGAGTTTGTTGTCACACTCTGCACTTTTTTTTAAAAATAACTTTTACAAAATTAACAAAAAAATTAGGAAGCCAAAGCATCACCAGGGTAATGATTTTTTTATATGAAATAAATTTGCAGCTGTGAAAAGGAGTTTTTTGACCCTATAAGGCCGAATTTGAATTGTGATTGACTTTATTCACAGACAAGTGTTACGATACGGGTTTCCAACCTTTTCAAGCTGCCACCTCCTTTTAGCCAAGTAAGCCAAGTAACCCACAAATTTTGATAAAAGACGCATTTAAAATGGTGACGGTGTAGAAATCATAAAATATTAGCTATATGTGCTTGAGTGTCACAATTTATTTTTTGTTAGATTTAAAAATATGTTTCCGTCTTCGTTATTCGGTAAAATCTAGTAAAAATTCACTAAGCTCTAACTAAATATAGATTTGTTTATTATAAATAAAAAAAAACTTAAATCGGATCGTTAGGCTATTTTTTTAAATGTCACTGTTCCAGGCGATCTTCTGAATCCTTCAATGCCCCCCCGGATAGCTCTAGCATTGTCTAAAATTTAGACTCTAAATGACCGAGTGCTTCAAAAAAGCAACTAGCAAAGTGCCATTGGGGGTTTGAAAAAAAATCCAATTATTTCCGACCCAATTGCAACCAGTTTGAGCGATCAAATCATCTTCATTTAACGGGCTTAAACTATCATTTTTTTAAAAATATATCTAGCTTTCTTTAAGTCTCATAATATATTTAAAAAAAAACGCCCGAAATTTTCAAAAATAGATTGTTTTCTATTGTAAGTAAGTATTCACGTTTTTAATCTCTCCGAGAAAAAAATGACAGTTTTTAATACAATTTCGCATCAAGCTCAATATATTTTTAGTTAATTATTTGGTAGCCAGCATTCCTGTCCCTTGGATCACTATACAACCCTCCTAGGGGTTGCGACCTCCCAGTTGGGAACCTATAATATCCATACGTTCTGTATATCAGTCTAGCGAGCGTGGGGAAATTTAAACGAATTGATATGCTCTCCCTGGGCGAGGAATGAATAATGTTTTAAATATATCACACACGTGAATATTAAATTAATCAAGATATTCGCAAATAGGCCGCCAATCAAATATAAATTTAGTGGGCAATATTCTGAAGGGTCTGTTGTGGCTTTAGTTAGACGATTAATAATTTCAGTAACACCGTGGAAAGCGCTCGACTATGAAGCTTTTTAGCAGGTGTTTAAATATAAATGAATGATATGTACCAAGAGAACAGTTGCCAATCGATTGTCCTTTATCTGCAATTATTTTAATTTTTTAGGCTTCGTGATTCTTATAGCGAAATTACTCATCCGATATGTTCTTTCTAAGTCTGTGGTTAGGCATCCAAATACCCGCCCAAATTCATTACTCTCGGGTATTTTTCATAAACTCACCATGTATTTTTTGTCAACTATACTGACACAGACCAGAAAAATATAATTTACGGGTATATGTGAAGGGGTCAAAAGACAAACAGTGTATAATCTATATATTAATAGCCGACAATGTCTGTATGTCCGTCTGTCCGACCAGATTTCACACCTACCAGTCTCCACTTTTTTATTAATACTAAATCTATATATTAATAGCCGATAAAATAAGTTTTCACTTTTCACAAATGTGTGCGTACTGATGTCCTCGGGTCTTTTTCTTCTTTTACGAAATGTATTTGTTAGCGTATTTGAAAATTAGTTGAATAAAATATATATACTACGAAAAATGGTTGTTAGCAAACTTGAACATTATTCCAAAAATTCAATAATTTGCAATTTAAAAACTGCAGGGCTGTCGATATATGCGCCGAGGTCGATTTATGGTACTATGAAAAATGATTGTAAGCAAACTTGAACATTATTCCCAAGATTTAATAATTTACGAAATGTCTGCTACTACGAAAAATGGTTGTTAGCAAACTTGAACATTATTAAAAATATTAAATAATTTACGAAATTTCTGCTACTACGAAAAATGGTTGTTAGCAAACTTAAACATTATTCCAAAAATTAAATAATTTACGATATTTCTGCTACTACGAAAAATGGTTGTTAGCAAACTTAAACATTATTCCAAAAATTAAATAATTTACGAAATTTCTGCTACTACGAAAAATGGTTGTTAGCAAACTTAAACATTATTCCAAAAATTAAATAATTTACGATATTTCTGCTACTACGAAAAATGGTTGTTAGCAAACTTAAACATTATTCCAAAAATTAAATAATTTACGAAATTTCTGCTACTACGAAAAATGGTTGTTAGCAAACTTAAACATTATTCCAAAAATTAAATAATTTACGATATTTCTGCTACTACGAAAAATGGTTGTTAGCAAACTTAAACATTATTCCAAAAATTAAATAATTTACGAAATTTCTGCTACTACGAAAAATGGTTGTTGGCAAACTTAAACATTATTTTTAATTTTTTTTAGAGTTTGCCAATCATCTAATCGAAAACGAACATAATTTTAATCATAACAGTAACGTAGAAATACTCCATCGAGTAAATAAAAAGTCTTAAAAATGAATAGTTTAGAATTTTTAGAAATAAATAAAAGCATTAACAATAAAGAAATATTATTAAATAATATCTTGAATAAAACAGGTGGTTCGCCACTGTTAAATTTATTTTCTAACGGTTTTAACCCGTCCTAATTGATGCAACTCATTTCTTAGTGTAAACGTCATTTGTATTACCATTATCGTTTGTTTGTTTTTCTATCATCTCCTTCTTGACGCCCATTTTTATTTGATTTTTATTATAGTATATCAGAATAGTAAAATTAAAATCATTAGTACCTTAGAAAGCATCTTCGAAAGTAGTTGTCTGAGGATGCCTCTGAAAGAGGCGAAACACGTGTCACATTTTGTTACACAATACGTGGAATAATCTAAGTTACCGCCGAATCCATCGAAAGTATTAATGCATAATTATTAAGAAGATATGACATGTTTAAATTTTATAAATGCACAAAAAATCGTGTCCAATTTGAAGTAAAACCAAAGATCCTCAGTCAGAGATTAATCCTTAAATTTCACAGTTTTCTAATAAAGTCTGAGATACCGTAAAATGATTAAATTATTTTTAATTTAACAATTTGAATATTTATAATCTTGCCGTGTTGAGAGCTCCTGTAAATTCCATGGAAAGGATTCCCAACATTAGCGCCGCACAAATTCCCATAGGAAATATAAAATTTCTGCGTGAAATACTACATAGTTGTAAATGAATTTATTACCTACGTAATGTATTTCATTTCCAAATCCCCAATAGTGTGCTGAACATATTATTTCGATTGCTAAATTAATGAGTGCTGAAATTATTCAGCAATAAACATGGAAATATTAGTATTAGGCAAATAATAGTCGAATTGGTCCCAAGGAATTCATAATTAAATCTGAAATGTCTGTAAATAAACCAAGTTTCATAATTAAATTAATTTTTAAATAAAAAAAATATTTTGCATTTTACTCGTTGAGATAATCTAGATGAGATATGTTTAATATATCAAATTTAAATGATTAGAAGAAAACTAAATTTGATATTGATCTAACTGGGACCTAAACCCAAACTGATATCATTTTTGTAAACAACATCTGTTTCCGACGTTATTAAGCATTCATAGTTATTAACTAAATGTCGAAATAGTGATTGTGAAAAGGCGTTTATCTCATTTAGAATTATCTCTTTTCATTAATGTTAAATTAAAAATTAAAATAGTTTTTCAAAATTGAATATATTTTTGTATTACTATATTTATCGTCGGGTCGTTGTTTTGTACCGGATCATATGTATGTGTTTGAGTTCCAGTACAAAAATCATTTTTTCAATCGACTTCTGTTCTAATACATGAATGTTTGTGATGTATTAAAAATTTGAGTGATTAGTAAACCACTAGTTCTCTCTTAGCCCTATCCTTCTATCCCTACTCTCTTAAAAAAGATAGGTTGGGTAAATGAGTAACATACAATTCTGTTGGAAAAACTTCTTTTGAAATACCTACTTTAAGAAAACATATGCTACACATTGGTAGCCATACATCGATAAAAAATAGAAAGAATATTAGATTTTGGTTGAGTTTACAAAACTTTACTGAAAAAAAAATTGGCCTCTCGTGCCCTGTCTACCAAATAGAAGGATTAATACAATATATCATAAAACATATCTTAGCCAATAGAGACATCATTCAATCAATGAAATCAAAAAAGCATATTTTCTCATTGATGTGTCACACGTTTCTTTGTCAGATTTTGAACGTTTTCACTAACTTACTTTATGCTTTGTTTTACATATTGTACCAATGTATACTAATATTAAATAGAAAGTGTAAAATGTGTACTTAACAATTTTTCCATCATCACACACTTTGAAATTTGACTAAAGAGCCCGGTATTTATATTTTTTACAGAAATAACCGGTTTGAAAATACGAAAATATTCACATATTTCATTAAAATTGTCCGCAATGAGTTAATTGAATCAATATTAAAATTTTTCAAAATTAATAAACCTTTTAATAATTATTATTTTATAAATAATTCGTAAGTAATTTATGAAAATCATCCGTTTATAATTATGATATATTTTAATAGAGGATTTTTTTATATAAAATGTGAAACTACTGATTTTGATTAGCTCGCTGTATATTGCGAGCCCATTTGCCGTATTAAACTTATTTTGTGTTACCGGTATTTAATATGAAATACCGGTATTGATATAAATATCCGGTATAACAATCCTTACTTTTAAGCAATGATTTAATACAGTGACGAATGAGTTCAATAAAACTCTTGAGTTAAAACAGATGAAAAAATCAAAAACATATTTACTTTGAATATGAATTTCGAAGGAAGTGATTTTGAATATTTTATTGCCTTTCTTTGTTTGCGACAAAGTAAGCTTCGAAGCCTACATCAAAAAAGGTTTTTGAAAGGTACATAGTTTTTTGGAATTGGAAAAAAAATGTTGTTCTCACTGGAATATACATAAGCGAGAAATCAATTTTGTAAAATTGTTTTTCCTTATTATTACTCCTTCTTTTATGTGCTGTCAATAAAACATTTGACGATTGCATGGCGTCATGTCTTATTTTATTTTTTGTAATAAGGGTGAGTACAACGGTCTACACCAGGGGGGGGGAACCTTTTCATTTTTAAAGATCACATTCATTTATCTGATTCAACGTAAGGCCGCGGTAAAGAAAACGTTGCCACCCCCCCCCCTTTTTTTTTCGACAGTCGAACATATAATGGGTTGATTACGCTCTTTTTTCAAAGGTTTGCATATAATTTTTTGATCAAAGTGAATATATTGATCAAGTATATTCGCCAAGAGGTCTAAGGTTCCCCTCCACTGGTCTACACAGACATATTTAAGACATTTTTTAAAGTGATTTACTTAAAAAAAGTCGTGTCACTGTTAAAATCTAGTTGAATAGAATTTTAAAAACATGTGAGCAGTTGATAAAGGCATTCCTAATTGTATTATTCTACTAATAATTGACTTTATATAGTTAACAATTAACATGGAGCCAGTGTTGTGCTTATCCTTCTTACAATATGTTGATTAATCTCAATAATAAATTTGAATCGTTCAAATTATGTACATTCACACAAGTTTTGTCACTAACGACCCAGGTTTCGCCTTTCGGCATCTTCAGGCGTTCAATTACACGGATGAACTTGAACTGACGTTCAGTAAATAAATGTATAATGCTTTTATAAAAAATAAATGTATTACCAAGCTTAAGGCCATTGTTGGCGAAATGGATTAACCCATGGGAATGTCTACAGATTTGTATAGTGAGTAAACTTCAAGAACTATATTTACCCTGTTTTCTGGAAAAAAATATGATTATATTTACTCACATAAAGCAAACAAGAGTGGGGAATTTGCCAAATTTGCATTGCACCAAATTCTATATCAGAAAAACAAAAAGAATCTTAAAAACTAGACTTTCGGAACACTTGCTGGATATTACGGGATTGAGTCCCTATACGAACAGCATTTTCCGATCCATTTCTGTTCGATGACATGGGTGTTTGTGATGTCTAAAAATTCCCTCCCATCCTTCCGATCCTTCAATAACTGGGCGTAGCGAGAGCGATTAGTTAAACAATAGTCCTGTCTTAGCATTGACCTTCTATCCCTACTACTCCTTAGTTGAGTGACTGAGTAACAAGCAGTTGCAAAAAAACCTTCTGTTAAGATAACTCCACTATTAGGAATAAAATACATACATACATCGAATGTGAACGGAAAAATGACGTAACCCACACATACCAAATTTAACAGGAGGCACAAAAAACGCATTATGATGATTTTGGGTCATAGGCAAATTGTGAAATATGTATACCTACACAAACTAGTAGTGCACTAAGGCTTGTAAACTGGTGTTTAATTGACATAATATAATATTAATTTCATAAATTGTTTAAAAATAACCTTTTTTAAGTCTTTTTTCCTGTTTGCAATTTGAGCAGGCCCAACTTTTTTTAAACTTAAAAGTTAAATTTAGATATTAATTTGGCTAACACCATTTTGATAGAACGTGTATCAGGTTGTATACATTGTGATGATCGAAAAAAGCTGTTTTGAAAAAAAAATGTGTGTTACGTCCGTTTTCATTTCCACAGTCGATATATATATATATATATATATAACATACATTAAATATCATCTCTGTTCAACCTATAAATTCTTCATAAATAAATAGTTCAGGGTTAAAAAATATCCAAATCCACAACTTTTGTAAACTTAAAACTGTTTTTAGAAAAAATGTGGTGCCACTGACTAAAATAATAAATTTTATTTCTTTAAATACAGTTGTATGTTTTGGAGGACGGTATAAATTTAAGTGTCGTCACTGTATCTTCATTCATTGTTTATTTATCTTGTCTGACTGATTCTAGGCTTCACTTAAATGTGACACATTCAGGAGAATTTATATTTTAGTTTATTTGTTTCGTATTGTATGAATAGTCTTATCATTGCGATAGTGTGCACGTTACGGAAGATGTTTCCATGACAACCTTACAGACTACAGTGCGTAGAGATATATCTGATGATATGCCGTGTTAGGCCACGTGCCACCTGTCATTGGCAGACGCATACGTAAAGTGACCATTTTTTAAATAGTTTTACATTATTATTGAATACATATTTGTTTAGAGAGGGAGAGTTTCTACGATTGTAGTAAGTGAGAAAAGAATACATTTTCATCTCTTTTTTTATAATATTTAATACTTAAATATTATAAAAAAAAATGTCTACAAACCATTTGAATACATTTGTGGGATTAGCTTACACAACAATATGAGGACCGTATCATATTTTTTTCAGCGTGACCTTTTGATCATTGTTATAAACAGGGCTGTGAAGTGTGTTTTTAGGCTTTTCATCATATCGGTTGGTGAAATGATGAATATGTACTATAATTGTTCTAGTAACTAGAATGATCTGATGGTGATTGTTGAGAAAAAAATACGGAGTCAGTTTTTAATTTAAGGAGAGAGTTGGGGTTGTTATTTTTACACAACTCCGGAGTCCTGGTTATTTATAGGTTATAAACAAGACGGTTAAATACATGGTTTAGTTCCCGAGCACTGCAGTACAACAATTTATTTATACATGTCTGTTGGTGCCCGTTTTATTTATTTTTTTATCATTTTAAATCCATGCCCGTTCCCAATTTAGAGCATATTATGACTTCGTAGTGGAATTCTCTCATCAGAGGTCTTTCCACAAAACACCGTTTGTTACTCAGTTACTCAACCTCTCGTTTTTTTCCCGAAAAAAGTAAGGATATAAGAAGGAAAGTACTTGGTGCAGGACTAGTGATTGGCTAATCGCTTTAAATTCGACCAGTTACTTTATGATCAAAACTTCTGATCAGAAGAGTAGAAGTATACATTGTATAAGCTCGGGTGACCATAATGTAATATCTTTTTTACATAATTATACTATCCATTTATTTACTTATTTATTACTACATATGCGAGCGAATTTTTGCAATATAATTTATAATATTAGAATCAAATGAATAGCGTTAAACGATAATTAAGGTTATTGTCTTTATTATAATTATCTCTTTATTATCTTCAAGATACGTATATACTATGTAAACGTGTATGTGTCGTCCGTATATACTATTCTTCAACCTGCTTCTCGATACCTTTTTATTGTTCTCAAGTATGAAATTATCTTTAATAAGATGTCGTGTTTTCCCATTCAAATATTAAAATTGAATTTTGTTTTATGTCATCTAAACTCTATATTTTCTATTAATATACTAAGTTTTGTATCAGAGCCACTAAAATTGATTGATTTTCCTCGTTCTAACTCCGTTACTTTGAAGTTATGGTCACCGTACTTTTATAATAAACGAACAGGCGTGCATTTGCCTTTGACCAGTCGCGAAATGAATACACACTAATACTCGTGAGATCTGCCACAGAAGCCATCGAAGTTAACGGTTGCACCACGGACTTGACAACTTATAAAATAAAAACATTTCATTCGATTCTTAGAAATTTTGATTTATTGGTCACTAGAAAAAAAGAAGATATTTTTGAAGGTCATTTTGAGATTATCTACTACGGAAAAAATAAGAGTTTAAAATAAGAAATACATTACAAAAAAATATTTGTATATTTATTTTATTTTGGATATCCCATAAAAAATAATCAAATTTATTGAAGATAGTTAGTAGTAATAGGTTTACAGAATCTAATTTACACAAGTGACATAATTATATGCAAATTGCTACTCGGTCTGTATTTGATGTGATCTCCGCTAGATGTCAGTCCTGTTATGATGGTTTGATTTATAGCTAAATTGATCATGGGTGTAGTGTCGGAATAACGGCATTACATCGCTTATATAAACTAATTTTTGAGGATTAACATGGTCCAAGTGATGGAAAAAACGAGGATAAATGTGTTTTTTTTACAAAAAATCAAACACGGTTCGAAATTCGGATAAAACCGGTTTTCGAACAATATTGACATTCGAAAACCGATTTTTTTCAAAAGCCTTAGTATCTACGTACTAGATTGAAAGATTAAACCGTTTCTTGTACTGTGATTTTATACACACTGATTTTTTAATTATGCATTCAGATGGATCTTTGGTGCTCTATAAAAATATGTTTTTCAGATTAAAAAAAAATCTTTTTTGAATATTGTACTGTAATGAGAATTTGATTTTTTAAAATGAAAATAGAACCGTATTTTAAATGCGTATAAGACTGCATTAAAATCATTTTGTAACAAAAATGCAGATGGAAGAACCATGTTTACTCAAAACGACGAATAGTCAGGTATTGAAACTGTTCAAAACAGTGTTTTCCAAACGAGACGATTTAAAAAATATTCAAGTTTAAATAAAAATATTTAAAGTCCGTCTATATCTTATAGCGGGCAGTGTAAAAAAATTAAGACGATAGTAGCGTAACTATAAAATCTGGGCTCATATGCAATAGCTATCAAAGGGCCCCTAATTTTTTCTCGATACAAAAATAAATTAATACATAGAAAATAGAGGTCTGCACGGGCCCGGGCCGCGGGTCGGGTTCGGACGGGTAAGCGCAATTGAGATTCGGGCTCGGGCCGGGCCCGGGTAAGGAATTCATTCTTCATAAAAATATTTCAGACTATGTTTGTGTCATAAGTCAGTCATGATGATTTTAATTATTACCAGTTCTATAGAGAATTGTAAATTGTTGTTAATTTGTAAAAAACGGTCTGTTGAGTATAAATCCGGGCTTCGGGTCGGGCTCGGGTAACAATTGTGGTATTAGACTCGGGCCCGGGGTGGGTCGGGCCTGAGTCTTTCGGGCTCGGGTCGGGTAATTTTGTAAAATTTCGGCCCGTGCAGACCTCTAATAGAAAAGGACGACTTCAAATTGTAAATTCCCAGCAGACGACAGATAAGGGACACCTTACGTTTTTTTCTAAGAATTTTCAACAAGCCATAATATCAAAAGAACCGTTACTTTTATTTCGCACGTACAGGTAAAAAAACCTTGACCATTTATTCGCCTAACGGAAACTTTTGAAATTTATTCAGTTTTTTTTGAAAATTTAAATATGGATATAAATGTGGGCCCCTTGAGCGCAAAGGCCTTTATGCGTTGCATAGATCTCGATGTGTGGTGGTTACGCCACTTAATGGAATCGTGCAGTTCAGAACAAATGTGAGGATATGTGCAGTGATGGTGCCAAAATGACCCTGCTTTTGAATATTTTATAATTATGTGATATACCTAGATACTTTTGTAGAGAACTTTTGTAGAGGCTCCGTCTTTTTTTTCTCCATAGTAAAGGGTTGGACAGCTAAAAACATTTGAGAAACGCTATTGTATAATAAACGCTTTTAACACAATTAAATTTTATACCGAGGAAACTCTAGGTGCTCATTAGTATCATACTTTATTTATTATAAGAAATTGGTTCGCGCTGTGTAGAACTCAATATTATATAATATTTTGTCAAATCAACTCCACTACTGAAACTTATCAAAGTGCTGCAGCAGCAATTATTATACACATTGGTCGAGTCAAACGCATCTGACGGATATGTACACTTGCAAACCCTGTCACAGGGTTCGAAATGGAAAGAATAACAAAGCGGAACGGTCGATAGGTATTAAAAAAACACTTTGTTATAAAAGACCTGTGTATAATTGATACGAAGTTAAATAATTTAATAGTCAGTGTTTTATTACGAGAATGGTCGGTGTCGGTATCATAGCAGTCTTAACATAATAGCATAGTTCCAAGCAGTGCTGTAGAAAAAACCGCAAATCATGAGCGGGCCTATAAATCCCAGCCTCTACTAACAAATTGTATGGTGGTTATACGTAGACCAACTCTAAATTCCAATTTATGAGCTTATAAGATTTTGACGCCTATTTTGATATTATGAAATAAATGCTGCGTCTTTTATCATATAATAATGGCAATATACCAAGTAAATGATGATTTAATCAATAACAATATAACAAAAAATGTGAATTGTGCTACCCTAGTTTGACTGACTGATTTTTGATAACTGATATGACCTGAGAAATTATATGGAAAGATTGAGTAACGAATCAGTGTGCACAAATAAATTTTGAAATTAATATTAATTGATTAAAATCCCAATATTGACGTTGGTTTTTTTAATGAACTATCCAACCTCATATTCTTATATTGTAAAAAAAATCTATATATATAAAACAAAATGGGGTTATTTACACCATGTATAACTCAAGAATGGCTACACGGATTTTTATGATCTTTGATTTATTAAATTTGTCTCCGCCTAGAATAGCAGAATAAGCATTAAAACATCGGAAAAATATCACGGCAAAGAAGTTATGAAGAAAATTAATATTCTCATACAGTTTTCAAATGACGAACAGCTTCAAATGATAAAATGTCTTAGCATGCTTCAGATAAATCCACTAGATGGCAATGTTTCCTTTATTTATTTGTTTTTGCTTCTTTTGCATACGATTGACTATTAAATATTTTTTAATTTAGAGTATGGATTAGAATAAAATAAAATCAATGATATGAAATGAAAACGAAAGAAAATCGGATAATATTGAAATTTATAATTAGGTATGATACATTTTTTGACAACAATATTACGCTGTTTGCACGAACGTTGCCACTCGTTGGTACTCTAAGATGCCACGTTATTACACTTGGAACGATATATCGAAGCAATTTTAACGTCGAAAGCAAGGCGATGCGGTTCCTGATCACCCGAATAGCTACTGATGCTCTTGGTCGATTTTGCACAGTTCATCCGAAAAATGACGAATGCTTCTACTTGCATGTCAACAGCTCAATTTGCTTGAAAATGATAGTCATTGGGACATGACAATCGCTTAAGAATTTTTTTCTGGATTTCCAAGTCACACACGCACATTATTTTCTATCATTATTTTGACATGCTTCCCATCAAATCCATGTGAATTGTGGAACAAATACAAGGATGGCATGTCGGAAGACATTTTACATCGAATTCGTGTCAGTTCGGGGAATCCCGATCTCGAGGTGAATGAAGAGATACATTACCAGGCTTTGCTTTAGATCGAAGACATGTGATCCATCTGTCAAAGATTTCTCCAATCAACTGCTGAATATCTGTAACGACAGTTTAGATTGATTTCGTTTCCGCCGAATTTTATCAATTTCGTCTCATCGAAGGACGACCTCATCAACAAATTGTTCCCGAACATCATTGTTAATCACAAACATCACAATTGGTTGAGTGAACGAGCAATTCTTGCAGCAAATAACAAAGATGTAGATCATTTCAACTTCACAATTCAAAATCAAATCGTTGGTCCACTGCATTTCTTTAAATCTATCGACTGTGCCACGTGAATTACATCATTTCAATGTATGTAATTAAAATACTTTTCATTTTGAATTTTGCAAATTTATTGAACTTAATTCATTTTGAGTATTCATTTAAACTGAATTTAATTCAGCCAATAAATTAACACAACATTTATTGATTCTGAGGCTGTACGAAGTTTGTCGGGTCAGCTAGTAATTAAATAAAAATGATTTGCCTTCTTTGTTTGCTTTTGTTCTCCGAGATTTTTATTTAAAAACCTTAGAAAATGTGTTTTTTTTTTATGAATCCGACCCGCTCATCTGAAAAAGTATCTGTTTTCAACTTTATAGCATGGCTTTCACTATAGGAGACTTTTTCGGTATACATCTTTTATTTAGTCAGTATGAATGTTATGCAAAGGCGGTATAAAAATAGAAAGATCACTATGTATTTTAAATTTTGTCAATAGCCATGATTATGAAAATGTGATAAGTTACATGAGGTAAGATAATGTTATTTTTTACAAAATATGTTATAATTTACGTTTTGATACCGCAATTTTTTTTAGTTCGTATTTTTCCGGTCTGAATTTTAAAAAGTTTCGGTCATAATTTTCATCACATTGGTCTGAATTTATATTACATTGGTAGAATTTATATTTAATGGTCATAATATATCGGTCAGTGTACATAGGACAGAATAAATAAATTATTTACAGAATTTATATATAAATAGTCATAATTTCAATGAAATTGAAAAAAAGCCTAACCTAACCAATATGGTTATAAAAATCTGACCGTATAATATTTTTATTCTGACCAAAAATTGATTTAAATTTTAAATCTCCTTAAATATGTTTGTAGAAATCTATTTTAAAAATACACCACACAAATAATAGTATCTTATAAAACGGTTATAAGTGAGTCAGCACGGTTTCTGGCCACTCGCTTTTCGTGGGGAAAAAATCGAATTGGTTTTTCGCCTCGTGGGAAATCTTCATCGAGAAGCGGTATATCATTGAATCAACATCATGGAGCTGAAAAAAGACCAACCCGATTTTGGCCACTTAGTTTATTTATTTCAATCTGTTGTATTTTCACGAAGAGATTACTTTCTCAAGCCTCTCAAAGATATATAAAATTTACCGCGGGACCGTGATCCGAATACTCGAAATAGTTTTTACCAGCTTAACAAGATAGAAATAATGAAATCGTTCAATAATTTTGTTTGCTTAGTTTCGTGTGCAGATAGTCTTTTTCAAATGAAATAAAATTGTTGTTTATAATACCATTTTAATCAAAAAATATAAAGATTTTCTTGTTTTAAGTATCATTAAATTTAGAAAACTAACGTTGCTGGAACATGTGCAATTAATAATTTGGAATCGATACCAAATCAAGGGAAAAAGGCGATTCATATATCCAGTGTCAATTAAAATGCAATTCTGATCAAACAGAAAGTTATATAGATATTTTTTAAATATGTTTGCTCCCAATGTGGAGTATATCGACTCCTAATAGAGTTTATATCAACATAAGTGTTTCTACAAGTAACTCAGTTGCTCAACCTCTCTTTTTTCAAAAGGAGTAAGCATAGATGAATAGGAGTACGCCATGACTAGTGGTAAGTTAATCGAGATATCCATTGTCCGTATACTTCACATTGGGAGCGGACATGGCTTCAAAAATATGAAAGACTTTATATTTGTTAATCATATCTGTGCTGTATCTCAGTGGCGGTTCGTGACCCAAAATTTTGGGTGTATTTTAATGACGGTATGGATATTTTAAAGAACTATATTTCCACTTTTATTTTAAAATCTTCTATTACGAAAAATTATTGTTAGCAAACTTAAACATTATTCCAAAAATGAAGTAATTTACCAGGTCTATTTCTGCTATTACGAAAAATGGCTGTTAGCAAACTTAAACATTATTCCAAAAATAAAATTTACGAAATTTTTGCTACTACGAAAAATAGTTGTGAGCAAACTTAAACATTATTCAAAAATTAAGTTATTTACGAGGTCTATTTCTGCTACTACGAAAAATAGTTGTAAGCAAACTTAAACATTATTCCAAAAACTAAGTAATTTGCGAGGTCTATTTCTGCTCGAAAAATGGTTGTTAGCAAACTTAAACATTATTCCAAAAATTAAATAATATACGAAATTTATGCTACTACGAAAAATAATTGTTAGCAAACTTAGACATTTCAATTATTCTTCGAAATATATTTGTAGACTTTTAAATTAATCTAAAAATTATATTATTTACAATTTAAATACTGCAAGGCTGTCGATATATGTCCCGAGATCTATTTCTTCTTCGACGAAATATATTTGTTAGCATACTTCAATTTCAATTATTCCAAAAAATATTTCTATATAGGCTTGACCGATTTTTATGTATACTTGTTAGATAGTAGAATAGGTTTTAAAGTATATTTTATCCCGCTAGGTGAAGGATGTCCCTATCAAGATTTTTTTTTCAATATTTTTGACGTTCGTCGTTCGTATTTCAAACATAAAATTATTAATGTTGTTGAATGACAGATGGCGCTAAGTGCGCAGCAACTTGAGTCCAAAATAAGCAAGTTGTTTATGACTCCTTAGTTACGTTTGATACGTGCCATGGTTACGTCAAACAATCAAAGGGTATTGTAAACAATTATCAAGAGAAATTTTTAATAGTCATCATAAAACATTTCTTTCGCTGTTGAACAATTATGCCACCTAAAAGACTAGCTATTAGTTGATCTAGACCTCAAACACGAAAGAAAACGGCATCACGAGCTTCAGAAACAGACGAGCATGTTTGGAAACCGTTCGAGCTCGCACCGCTCAAGCCCGATCGTCTGATACAATGATATGCAAACAACCCTTTTGACCGTGATTTGCAACGAGAAACACAATTTGATGTCGACAAATTGGGTATATTCGTTCAAACAAATCTTCCGAAATTGGTCCTAGAACAACGCATAGAGTATGACAGAATTATGCATGCAATCAATCACAGGCCAAAACGTTGGATCACGAAACAATATTGCATTGGCAATCGCTTCATCTGCAATTGTAGCAAATCGTTTGGATGGTGGTCAAACAGCGCATTCAGCAAAGAAATTGCCTTTGAACACCAACATGCAATATCAAAAAAATTCCTGATTGATGAAGTCCTTTAATCATATCAACTCATTAAATGGGACGAATTTACTATGGCGCACAAAAAGGCATTGGAAAATCTTCACTATATGTACACTAAAAGATTTGAGAGGAAATGAACAGGTCTTTGGTGGCGCACCTTTTTTTATTGTCTGGTGTTTTTCGACAAACTCTACCAGTTATACCACGTTCAACAGCTGCTGATGAATCAAGTGCATGTCTCAAATCATCAGTTTTATGGTGACATGTGCAGAAATTGACTTTGAAAGCTAATGCGTGTAGAATTACAATATGACGCATCCGCTGAAAGTTTCAAAAAACAATTGTCAGATATTGGTAATGAAAAATTGAAATCGATGAATCCACACATTACCACCAAGCTTCTGTAAAATTACAGGAAACGTTAGCGAATTGATGCAAAAAGTTTTCCAAGTATCGCACAGAATTACAAAAATCATCAGTGGCTCAGTGAACGTGTAATATTAGCAGTCAAAAACAACGATGATATTGCCATCAACTTCAGGATTCCAAACGAAATACCAGGCAAAGAAACAACGTATAAGTCCATCGATACTATAAATTGATCAAGACGAAGTTGTCAATTATCCAACTGAATTCTTAAACTCACTTGATTTGCCAGGCATGCTACCGCACGTTTTAACACTGAAAATTGGCGTACCTATCATTCTTCTCCGAAAAATAAATCCACCACGACTTTGCAACGGTACCAGTCTTTCAGTGAAAAATTAATGAACAATATCATCTAAGCTACAATTTTAAATAGAAAATTTAAAGGATACGATGTACTGTTTCCAAGCATCCCAATAATTCCGACAGATAGGCCATCAGAATTAAAATGTTTGCAGTTTCCGGTGCGACTCGCATTTGGACAATCGCTACAAGTGTGTGGACTAAATTTTAAAAACCCATGCTTCTCAAATGGACAGCTGTATCTGGCCTGCTCACGCATTGAAAAACCTTAAGATCTATTCATATACGCACCAGACAAAAAAACAATATATATCCAAAAGCACTTCAATAAACATAATTAAAACACAAACACTTTCTTTCTTTGAGTGGCATTGCGACGCATGCCGGGTCAGCTAGTATTATATAATATAACCAGCTTTAGGCTGCCGATGCGTTACCAAGAGGCTCTCTTAATCTCAGCTATTCGCGATGAACAGGTAAAGGTGTTGAATTTTTAATTACTCGTAAAAAAATATGTGCCAATATTATTAAACGAACTTAATATGCATACATTATGTAAAAATCTGCAATATGACTTGAAATAATTAATGTCGATAGCTGAAAAAAGTACCTACCTACTTCAGACTGCAAGAGTGAAGAGTTCTAAAATTGTCGTATACATACATTCTTAATAATTTTATTGGAGTAAATAGAAATAATTTAAATATTATTTTTAAATATTCCCGAAGTACCAGAGCATCAATTGTTTCGCAATTTAGTCTAAAGTTTCGGTTTACGGTACAAAATTAATATTTATGAAGAATAGAACAATAAATCTTGCAACACAAACAGTGCCATTGATATCTAATAAAATTCATAAAGTTAAAGAAAACAAAGCGAAAAATAAACAAAAAAATATTGAAATGTCAAGCTTAAAAATAACAAACAATAAATAAAGTTAATGATTACTGTCGTCAAATGCATTAAAATTCGTTCACTAAATGAACTGCCGACTTGAAAAACAACACGTTTCTGTATTAAAATAATCCCGAAAGTTTCGGGATCATATCTTCTAATCCCGGGATTGAAATGTATCAAAAACTGTACGGGAACCCGGGATTGGATTCTCTACTCGCGAGTCAACCTAATACGCAAAACTGCCACCGTTGTATTATCTCGAATAAGGGTAGGAATTTATTTAAATTTTGATGAATAAAATTTTAGATAATATTAAATCTATACATTATTTTTCTTTGATTACAAAATACTATATTTTTGTTCCGTAAATTTCAGAATTTTATATTTTCAGAATGATAAAAACATTTGGCAATACAAGGGTGAAAATGCTTTACCATGAAATCAATACCAATAATATAAAAACCTTATTTTGTATACATATTTGATAATTGAATAGAATGACCAAAAACCATTTTCATCGATTAGAGAAAACGGTATAGATCATGGTATGAACTTGTGGAAAAAACAGCAATTCAGGTTAAGTTATCTCTTATATAACATAGCACACAGATATTTTTGACGTGGCATTATCATTTTGTTTTCGTGTTTTTGCTTCTCAATACAAAGAATTTATTTCAAACAACTAAACAAAACTATCGCTGAAATAATTTGTGACCGACGAAAAGCGATTTTCTATATTATATGTTTTCAAAATCCGATGTTTCCAAGTTGCGGTATAGCCACCCATCAAGCTCGTCTCATGATGTATTTCCGAGCCACTTGTCAATAAGGAGTGAACGGATGGGTGGCCATACGTGATGGCAGAACTCCTCGTTTACCGCACTCAGCGTTCCCACGGAGAGATGTTCCGGAATAAATCCATTTATTCAAGTGCACCGGGAGTGTGCACTCAAATAAATGATGAAAAATTGCTTATAAATATATCACTGACGACTTATTTTATATTAATTAACTAAATATGTATTAGTGTATGGGAACGGCGCCTTTTGCAACGATAATGTTGGTATTTTCAGGGCCTAGAAAAATCATACATTTACTAAATAATTTAAATGTAAAAAAGGGTATTAGATATATTTTTTATCCATTTCCGCTCCCAATATGGAGGATATGCCTTCCTAATGGAGGTAACTCAACATAATTTTTCTACGAGAACTGTCTATTAGTCAGTCGCTTTACCTTTCTTTTTCAAAGAGATTAGTAGGGATAGAAGGATAAGGCTAGGACAGGACTAGTGATTAACTATTCGCTCTCGCTACGCTCATTTATTAAAGGATAGTAATGGTGGGAGGAAATTTAAAACATCACAGACACCCATGGCTTAGAACAGAAATCGATAAATCTATTTAAAAAATGCTATTTGGACTGGTACTTGAACCCGTGAGATCCGGTACGGAAGCTAACAACGCTAACCGCTGCGCCATAGGACCCGATATCAGATATATCAAAGCAAGTTTCTAGTGTTTAACCCAGAGTTTGGATAAAGATTGTTAATTCCACTCACGAGTCTTTAAAAAAATCTAAAACTACCGTACAGTACTGTCTCTAGATCATACAGGTGTACTGTACTTTACATTGTAAAAAGTATTTTTTAAAGGAACATTTACAAGAGAATCAGTTTTTATTCTTTTATGTAAAATATATTACCGTATTTTTTCAAGTAACGCATTGGATTTAATGTGAGCAAGCATTTAGTTGGGGAAGCATAATAAATCAGTTCATATGATTAGTTTTACGGATGAAAATTTTATTTGATTGTGGGGCTTAATATCATAAATATTAAGTAGCATTAAAAATAATTAGCTTGGTATATTTACTAGCTGGCCAAGCTGGAAGATGAATCTAGTAATGAAGTAGCGAGTGACGAAACCAAAATCTTTTGTCAATGTTAATTCGTTGCTTTGTATTAGAATGAAAAAGTACATATGAACAAAATACATTTTGCAGCATGTTTATTATATGTCATACGTATTTTTCGGTGTAAAGCGCTTATAAATAAAATTTACTCAAAGTACTATATTTAAGCTTTTTATCCATTTAATGTGATTAATAGTTAAGTGTTATCCCTTTAAAGCTGTCTTAAGGGGAAGCAGGATCATACAAATAGTATAATAATGTTTATCTACAGGATAGAGAGCAGAAGCCGAAATGAACTCAGCCCACTTAAGTAGTCATTCAGTTTTAATTACACACTAATTGCGCTCATTCGGAGTTTCAAGTTTTTGTTATCATTTAACTTTGGAACACACTGTATGTTAAATGAGATTATCGTCTGTATACTTCGTTCGAATAAAAAAGTGAAAACATTTTTGTAAAACGAATTTCACTATTCATAATGATTTTTTTTTTAACATTGTTTATACGTACAAAAATTCGTTTCGCTATAAAACCGTATTTGCTCGATTATAAAACCTTCGAGTCTAAGGAACCACTCTTATTTTTACACTACTAGCCGGTTCCCGGTAAGCGTTGCAATGTCACTCAAAGAAAGAAAGTGTTTGTGTTTATTGTACTGTAAGTTAACTTTACTATGCCTAATACCTTTGCGCAAGTACAAGCATAATGTTTGTCAAAGTTTTATTGCGATCCGATGAAAGGTGTGGCAACGAGCAAACAAATATTCATTTTTATAGATAAAATAACGTAAGACCGCGTTATCTGTAAAGTCATCGATTATAAGACGCACTTTGAATTCAAAGACACAAAAATAAGAAAAGAAAAAGCAAAGTTTTTTTTATAACATTTAAAGCATTGTAATTAGAACAACTTCTTTACAACATGATTTCGTCAGAATTTAAAAATGACAATCTGGAATCAAAATTTCTTACATCATGATTTCATAATTTATAAATTACAGTAATACCTGTACATAACTTATGCGGGCGTTATTATAAATAAAAAATCATTTATCAACGTAAGCTCGTTTATTTTGTCCTTTTGATTTTAAAGTCATACACGGGTTAATACACTTAATAATCCAACTATTTTATGACATTTAGTTGTTGAATTAACGTTAACTTTATTTTTTCTGTGTCTCTATTTAGTGGCGTAGTGTTACAAGGGCGAAACTACAAAACAATGTTTTTTTGGAAAACGCAGAAACGGTTTCTGTCTCTATAATTTGGAATATTATATTTAACGGCAAGAAATACAGTTAAGAGATCTAATATTTGCTTTTGTAATAATTTTGTTTTGAAAAAATATAGAACATATATATAATAATACTAAATAAAATAAATAGTAGATAATAAATAAACAATACATACATATTTTAGTACCTGAATTAAAAGATAGGGTACCATGGGCTTGATTGTATTGCTTGATTGTATTGACAATGTATGCTAATTGAATGCTGTAATAAATAATATGAAATAAATTAAACTGCTATGTAACTGTGTGAATCAGCAGTCAGCGTTCCAAACGTCAGTACTACGTCTAGTCTACAAGTAGAACGGCATTATGACTCGAATTTGAGTGTAAGATGTATGTTGTTCTAATCATTCGCAAAACAATTTTTACAAGCAGCTATACTTATATGAAGACATGTATATAATTGATAAGATATATTTAATAGTTTTAACATTCGAAATTTTGCTCGTTATATCCGAGGATCGTTATATGAAGGTTGTACTGCAATCAATACTATACAAGATGAAATATTGCACGAACATTTTATTTTCTGTTTGATTTTTTTCAACTTAAGCTAATGATATTTAGTTATAAATAACAACATAAGTTTTTATACGAAAACTGCTTGTTACCTAATTGCTCAACCTATCTGTTTAAAGAGAGAAGTAGATAAAAAGAAAACAGTATTCGGGTCGGTAAGCTAGACGAAGATGGTCGTTTACCTTTTTTTTTCATATCCCTGTTAGCTCCAATGTATAGCACAAGAAGCATCTCTATTAGATAACAAACAGTTTTTCTACGAGTACTGCTCGTTGTCTACGAAAAGAAATCGAAAAAAAATATTGAAAAAATGATGTTCGCACTGGGAATTGAACCCGTGAGATACGTCACAGAAGACAACAACGTTGACCACTGCACTGTGAACCCCGATCTGCCATAATGAATTTCACACGGCCTAATCCCGGATATTCGGATCGGTAAGTTCAGCAAGAAAGGACATTGACCTGAATGTCACGCTAATATAAAAACAATATGAATTCGCACACAACACGTGTATTGAGTAGACAAAATGTTACCACTTTACACGATAGGTATGCTAATGCTTTCGCCCGCTCTCACTCCGGCACATTAAATATTATCTTAAATTGCTCAATTTATTTCAAAGCGTATCTCAGATTTACGCGGAGTGCTAAAACTAACAAAAATATACAAACCTACATAGGTACTTTAGATCAGTGCTTCCCAACATTTTTCGTTGCACGGCCTCCTAAATCTAAAAAAAATAATCCGCGGCCCTCCTCAATTGTCTCCGTAACTCGTTTTTTTTAAGCTTTCCGAGGAATTTGAGTTCTGCGATTAGGTATACTTTTTCCTCAGATTTTCACAGAAACTCGTTTTTTTTTTAGCTCACCGAGGAATTTGAAATCCTCGATTCGCTATTATTTTTCCCCAGAATTCAATTTATATCCAATCCGGCAACCCCCTTAAGAAATTCCGCGCCCCCCAATATAAGAAACACCGATTTGATAGACTTCAATATATAGATTTTTGTACTTTCTACTGAATTTCGCGGCCCCCGCAAGAAATCCTACGGCCACCTGAGGGACCGCGGCCCACAGGTTGGGAAGCACTGCTTTAGATGAAACGTTTCGAGTTGTCATAACTAAACACGATGCAAAGTATTTGCGTTCAACGAACTCTCTTCTCTTTGAAGTTCAGTGTTGATTATCTGTAATTTCGATTTTGATTACGTACTTCATTTCAGTACATAAAAATCAGCAAATTTTTAAGTACAACAAAAACATTTTGACCTTCTTTACAAAACTATTTTGACAAAATATAAGCTTTGGTGTGTTTTCCTTACGTGGAATTAATAAACTATTTTCACGCTATCATACTCTTTTGTTATATTCAGTAATAACTTGACTATTTTATGGAAGTTATAAAAAAATACATATTTTTCAAAACACCGCGAATAACTCTGAGATTAAACTAGCCGTTTGTAAGCGTATTGACAGCCCACCGCTGAGGTTATTGATTTTTTTTTCTTATTGATTTTTTATCAGTTGACAACTTGACTAGTTGAACCAACCCATTAATTTTTAAATACTATTGTGGAATGTATACTGCAGATATAGTGTTGGCAAAAGTAAAATAATAAATTTATAACAATGTTTGAAAGAGTGGAGCGGCAGTGGTCAATTTTAAATTTTCCAGTCACGATTCGAATAGAGTTTTCGAACTGTCTGCTGTACGAAAACTTGGTCACTTCTAGCTTTTCTATGTTTATTTATCGGAGTTTTATACAAGCAAGACACACGAAACAAAATCTAAGAATTCTCAACTGGCAGATAGGTAGGAAACTTTTTGTCAAAATCTGTTGTCGTTGTATTTATTTATCGTATTGCAGTTATTTATTTATTCTTGATTTTGTTATACCATATGAATTTCAACCATATAATTAGTTGGACTTATTATGCATTATTTTAAAATTATATTCGGTTATAATGAATAACATCATACGGCTATAGCACAGGTGACACAGACATGTATGACCAGACGCGTGCGATGACAGCCACCGTATGCTGTGACAGTTGCGTCAAACATAAGGTCGACAGAAAGGGACATAATATTAATGACCCACAACAATTATTTTAATGTATTTCAAGAGTAGTATAAACAAAGTTCATTTCACATCATCAGGAATCTATTCCGATATAATAATATAACACAGAGCAAAGGAGACGCATGACGCATGTCTGCATCGCACGTGCCTGCGGTGGGTAGGACTAAAATACTTTTCACCGTATTACAATGAAGTTCAACCAAATAAATGTAAATTCAATCAGTATGCTGGTACTTTTACTGTAAGTATTATAAGGGAAACCTTAATCAGCAAACACGTTTGAAATTCTAGCTTACATTTTTTAAAAATATTGATCTATCATTGTATCAAATCATGGGAAAAGAGTAAGAGCCCTATGTTGGGTTTAATGGCGTAAAATGAATACTGCGTGAATCAAGGGATTCGTGTTGTATACTGAATAATACAAACAAAGAGAGTGGAGGTATTTTTATCACAAAAGTGTAGGTAGAAGAGCTTATGCATATGACAATATATTGATAAAGACAATCTGCATCTAAAAACCTTAGAAAAATGCCAATTTATACGTTAAAAATAGCTTTTGCGTAAGTTAACGTGGGTCATCGCATACACACAGAAGTAACGTCCACATATGATGGTACTATCACACGTGAAGAGGCGTCTTGTTTACATTTATTATGGAAAGGAAAATATCCAATTTTGTTTTTGCACATAACAGTCGCTGTTGCCGAAATTGTATTCGTATTTTCTTGTCATTTCACGATATTGGACATACCTGTTGTTGCCTTTCAGTCGGGTGTCCATGATCTGGATTGAACTAGATTTTTTTATCAAACATGATATCCACGACCGCTTCTAATGTGGCCATCTAATGGAGGCTCAAATTATGCTTTATTTTGAAGAGGGTATGGATATTTGTCGCCTGCTGTGGGTCAGTTGGTTAGAGCTTGCTCTACCGATCACGCAGGTCTGGGTTCGATTCCCGATGAGATTACATTGAATTTGAGAATTATTCAATTCAAAGTTGTGATCGAAGACTGGGTGTTTGTGATGTCAATTCATATTATATCCTTTCCTCCTATCCTTCTGATCCTTAAATTACTTAGTGTAGCAATAGCGATTAGTCAACCACTAGTCCTGTTCTAGTCTTATCCTTCTTTCCCTACTACTCACTTTGAAAAAAAAATGAGGTTGAGCGACTGAGTAACACACAGTTCTCGTAGAAAAGAAACCTTCTGTTGAGATACCTCCATTAGGAGGCCATATGATTCACATTGGAAGCGGACATGGATAAAAAAAGGTATATAAAGGATAGGTTTAGAACAGGGTTAGTGGTTAGCTATTCGCTCTCGGTACGCCCCGTTATTTTAGAATTCGATGGGTGTAAGGGAATATGTGAGATTCGTCATGGAAGCCAACGACGCCAATCACTGCACTACGGAGCCGACCTTAAGAAGGATACAAGCGTCTTAATTGTTCGCGTCTCGATTTTTAATCTGCTTCTGCTTAAGTTAAAATCAATTTCTTGAGTGGAAATATTTGCTCACATTTACGAGTAGAACCAAACACGACCAAAATAACAAAACAACAGAGGTAGTGAGCAACGTTCCCTTTTATTTTTCTATTGTGTGTGCGGACCATCAACTTCTGTGAGCAGTACATTTTCAGCAAAATAAAAAATGTGCGCAAAAATGTAGGAATATACTCACTGACCTACTCACTGATGCTAGATGTGGAAGAAAGAGGTGGAAGATTTGGTGAGTTCAGTAAAAGTATTGAAGCAAAATTAAAAATTGCTGAAAAAAACATTATTTTATTATATTTCTGTGTGCGGCCTGTGCGGGGATGGAAAAATAGATGCGGGCACATTTTGGGAGGAGTGCGCGCGCACACGCGCTCACCTTAGCGAGAACATTGGTAATGAGCGATGTTCAACATCTTGATAACAATCATTTGAAGATGACTATTTTCCGTTTTATGTCAGCCCCACAAAGTGCAGTGCTGTCGTTTATTTTTATATTATGTTCTGTCTTATTTTCAGAGTTCAAGTAGGTGACTTGGTGACCCGCGGGTCATAGACAATGCTCCCTCTAAGACAAGAGGTTAGCTGCGCGGAAATTTCAAAGGCTGCGCGGACCGATCAAATATCAATTGAGTAACTGTCTTGTACTGCTGCGCGGCCGCGCGCGCGCGCAGCTTTGAAGGGACCTTGGTCATAAGTTGCCGATACCTGGTCTAAAAATACCATAAACATTCTTCATATCGAAAACTATTTGTCATATTGTGATATAATATGGTGCAATTATATATATCACAGTTAAAGTGTGAAATTTCGTCAATGTATACATTGACTAACACGTTTTGTTTTATTTTAAGTTTATATTATTAAGCTCACAATCACTTTGACTACTAAATGTATGAATTAGCAGCACACACTCACCGACGAGCGCTTGACAAAGTATAACTGGCATTTTAACACAGGTTAGGTTAGGTTATATTTGTTGAATAGAAATAAGGCGATTATCTTAATGTCGGATGACAAACTTGTGTTTTTTTAAAGTTTGTTAACAATTTTACTACGTCTTTGTAGAAATGTACAAATTGACTAGTTAAATTATTAATTTTTTTACACCGTAAATGGCTAAAATGGACAATGTATTCATTGACTAAGTGCATAATTTAGCATATGTAAATTTCCATTGAAGATTCATTATTTTATAAAATAAAATGTCGTCTCACATCCTCACACCGATTGGGTGTTGTTGTTTTTCGTTTTGACTTGTCATGAGTGAATAAGAAAAAAAAAATAATGCTATTTGTCACTGAAGAAAAAAAACGTATTTTTTTAAGAGAAAATATATGTACGTATATATAATACTTCAACTCATTTATCGAGCAGATAAAGATTCGAAAAATATATTTAAAATACGCTTTTATTATATTCAATTGAAATAATTGGTAGAGTATTTCTGAGAGAAATATATAATATCTAAACAACAAAGTTTATATTATTTTTTGTAAGCGCATCATTATATTAAATGTAACCAGAAAAGCCTACCCTTATTTATCTCTTCTATATATATACTTTTTTCACAATTTATAAAAAGGGAAAATATGTTTTATTCTGTGACATGGGGCTTACTTAGCTGGCCTTATGTTTTCGCATATATGTAAGTATATGGTGAATTCATTTAGTAAAATAAGGGTTTTCTTACGTTCGTTCGATGTCGAAATAATGCTACATTATGTATTCAGTTATATTAAGATTTTTATTTATTTCGTCTGTCAGCAGTACAGAACAAAATAAATTACTGTTATGATAATTATTATTAGACCAAATCAATATTAAGAATACAAACACCGTTCAGAAAAAGCTAGTATAAATAACCGAAAAGTTTAATACATCCAATGCTTTTTTTACGAGATAAATAGGTTCCAGAAACTGACGAATATCGCGTAACAAACATTACTTTCGTATATTTTGATAAATTAGTTACTAAACTCAAGATATCGCTTAAAATTGTATACAATTAATGAATTAAAAACTTAAATTTAATATCTTTAAATACAATGAAAAAAGGTACATATATGGATACATGCATAAATGTATTCACTTTTATATATGGGAGTTATTCACATTAACGTATTGCGTTTTGCTTGAATTTCAATTTTTCTCTGACCCTTTTGATGAAATGTTGTTTTTCCTACATTCTTGATGTGAGTCGGTTATTATTATTGTAGATTTGTTTTGTTGATCCGAAGATAAATATTTATTTCTCTTAACAGTAAATTCCATTGGAAGTTTTTGGTTTGATTTTTGCATTTCCCGTAACGTTCATTACAGCCGTAAATAAAGCGCAGGGCCACCGTTTACAAAAAAAATGATCGGTGTCGTCTAAAAAACCACGTAAAAGCAAAAATAAATCGCGTTAAAAGAGGATTGGTGTAATATTAAAGTAGTATTTATTTAATTTTAACGATAAATATTCAAAGCGTGTAATACAAAAAATTATGTTTTGTTAAAGAAAAAAGGAATCGAAAAAAAACTCTAAAAAAATAACTTGAGATGTTGTTTTCAAAATTTCACTTTTGCATCTTCTACGAATTCTGTTTCTGAGCCACAGGAAAATATAAAAAGAAAATTAATTCATTTAAGAAATTGTTTTTTTAGAATTCTGCTGGTTTTGTTAAATTGATGATAAAATTAACAAAACATATTATATATATATATATACATAAATGCACATTTTTACTGAAATTTTAAATATATAATAAATTCAGAAATCAATGCAAAATTATTTAATTTTAGGAGGTATGTTCACAAGTATCATACAAATATATAACAGAATACTTTGTAACATACATAGTTATTTTAAATAATCAGCGGCCACGTTATTTATTATACTATAAACATCGTCAAACGTATACGACGTGTTGCCCGATCCAAATAATTTCACGAGTTTGGTTGTGCTGCTCTGAAATCAGTTTAGTGTCCGACCATTAGTGAAGACTGTAAATTTTGAACAAAATTCTCCGGTAAATATTATTTGTTGCAACACAATTTTAAGTTTTAAAGTTTATATGTTTTTGACTACGAATTACGTATTGATTGATTGATCGAAAGTATTGATGATGAAATGCAAAGGAATTCATAATTAAAATGCGTATTTGTTTGAAGATATATGCTGAAAATACTGGTCTCTACTCTCTAGTAATAAAGTTGTTCAAATATTAACATATAAACCGATAATCTTTGGATAGCAACTTTTTAACAACTTTCGTTTTAAAAAATAAGCGTACATTCAAAATAAGAATAAGCAATATTTCATATATTTTAACACAATATTAAGTGAAAATGTATATTCAAATTAATACTTACACGAAATCGTACGAATAATACTTCATACTCATATTGTTATTTTAATAGTTCTGTTTTTCTATTTAGATCAATTGCAACAATTATTTTAACACTAATATACAGTTAATGCTTGTTTTCTTGCAAACGCATCATGTTTTCGTATTTTGATAAAAAAAAAAACAGCAATTTCAGCTGGTAAACTCCAAGTTGACTCGTATAAAGAAAGTGGAACGCAGCACTCGTATGTTTGTTTCCACAAGTTTTTATTTACTTTACCTTATTGGATATTACTTTCAAGAATATTTTAGATGCCTGGAAAGAAATGCGTCGAGCGACTATATACTTGGATTTTTTTTTGCCTTCAATATTACTATGAAAGTAATCAAAAAGGGTTTAGAGTTTAAAACAGAGGTGTGCAAAGTGAGAGACAAGAAGTTGTCAGTCGTTGAAACACAATGAGTTATCAATGTTATCATTCAATATTTTAAAGGAGTCTTTAGATTTGATGACGAGGAGATTTTTTGTCCACTTTTGGATTTTGAAGTAAGTGCAAGCTATTAGAAAATGATGACATGAAAGCAACAAACTTTTTTTAGACAACTGTGTTTTCGTGCTATACATTAAAAAGTATATTTTTATTACGTTGTTTTCTTCATCGGTCATTAAAATAAAACACAAAAAGTTATGCATTTAGGCAGATATCAATAAATATGCTTATACTATATATGACATAGTCAGGTCCGTGGCGTAGTGGTTAATGTCGTTGGCTTCCGTGATGGATCTCATGAATTCATTTTCCAATACTAACAGCATTTTATCAATCGATGTATTGATTTCTGTTCGAAAACATGGGTGTTTTGATGTCTCGTCCAAAACTTCCAATCCTTAATTAAAATTTTAAGAAAATAGCGAGAGCGATTAGTTAACTACTAGTTCTGTCCTAGCTCAATCCTTATTTTTATACTCAATACAAAAATAAGGGGTTGAGCCACTAAACTAAAAAACATCGGTTACGATACCTTCATTAAGAGGTCATATACTCTACAATGGGAGCGGACGTGGATTAAAAACATATATTAACTTTTGCATCTTTTTCGGAGATCGAAGTTGGAGTCGAACAATTTTAAAATGCCGATATTGGAGGAGTAGCGGTTTTTTCAAGAATCCACTGCACCGGTTTTTTATTTATTATTGAAACATGTTAAAAAATATTAAATTTAAATAAACCACTGTCGTTCCGACAATAAACCATATATCTGAAAGAACGATTTTTGTATTAGTTTTTCCCGTGTTAAAAGCGCTTATGGTGGGCAAAATCAGTCCTGGAATAAAGTCCTGGAATTGTTTTATTTTTAATAATCTAAAATATCAGTTTAAGATTTCTACTGAATACGCTTGATGGAATTTCATAATTTAATTTGAATAGCATAGTTTTTAAACATTCTAAACGTTTTGTCAATGACGACCCGAGTTTTGCCATTCGGCATCTTCAGGCATTCAGGTACACGGATGTACTTGAACTGGTCTTAGTTATTAGGCGTGTGAAAATGTACACAATTTTAACGATTCAAATTTAAAAATACTAGCTTTGAGTGAATCTATGTCAAATATTTGTATGTATCAAGAATAAACCATTTTTCATCACTTTTGTTGCCGTCTGAAAAATAACTATAGTTAATGAGTTGACGCACAAAACGGCCTTAGCAGTCTGGCAAACTAGGTGGTCTACATCCACCAAAGGGCTTCAAACATATCTTTTTTTCAGACGTGACTTAGAGACTCAAGGTGAAGTCACTTGCACCTGGACACTGGGTTTGCCAGTTTATAACCAGCCATGGCAAATTCAACGGTAAACCATTTGGGCTGAGCAAGTTGGTTGAACGGCCGGATCGTACTTGTGGGCACAACCACCAGGACGCCAATCACGTACTGTGGGACTGCTCTGAGATGAATGCCGAACGAGCAGAGCTGTTTGCTGTGGTCCGACTTCATGCGGGCCCAATAGGCCACGCTGACCTGATCTCAACCAAGGCCAATTTTGAGGCATTCGATAAATTTGCAACATCATATGGGGAACGGGATATTCTTGATTCCTCTTTAAATTCAACGCGGAGTAGATTAAACTCTTCCGCCACGGCGGATTCTCAGTATACGGATACACAGGATACTTAATATCACTTAGACTAAATGACTGAGCAAGTCATATTCTCTTTTTTCTTTCTATCTTTATCTTTTAAGTACAACAGTGCATGGTTAAAAGACAGGTCCCGTGCAGCTCTGTATCGGGCCAATAATATGAGGAATAAATTCTTTTATCTTATTTTCTTGATCGCATTGCGTTATGGAAGGCGGCCGTAAAAATGCGGCTGCATACACATAACAGGTGGTGGTGGGATACTCGACAACCAACTTGTAGTTAATTTATGCGATAGAGCGATAGAATAAGCTTGTTGGGATGATTAAATACCATGTCACAATAAAAATCTTGTTTCATAGTGACTGATGATGATGAAGGTTTTATATTTCAAGACAGTTAGGAACTAGAAAATATTCATGTAATACAATATGCAATTAGATTGTTCACATAATATGACATAAATTAAAAGCAGACATCGGGTGACATTGAAAAGGTTACATTTATCTTACAGTGTTACAGCCGCTGATTAGTGGTTTCAACAAAATAATTATTATTGTAAGGGTGAAAGTGTAACCTAGCACGTGTCTTTTTGCTGTTATATAAATGGCTTAGTATGTAGTCGAAGAAAATAATATAATACACATCTAATACAGGAAATAAAAATACATGTATGTAGAAATGTTATACGTGTCACATAGGACAATTCTGCAAGTGAGTATTTGCTTTTTTTTTTGGTACTTTTACGTATCTTTTTTATTTTCTGTATATTTAATAACAAAAAAAAACGATAATCCATGTACGAAGGCTAATAAAAGTCATCTACTGGCTCCGTTGACTGAGACATACTCAACATGCGGCCTATAAAACTTTTATGTGCGGCCTGAAAATACCAAACATCAGCGGTGCTATTACTGTATGCATATACTTATTTTCTACGGTCTGAAATACTCAAAACGTGATTATGATCACTATTTTAGAATGTTCAAGCAAGTGACGGGAACACACGCGGTAAAACGACCACTGATATTTATTGTTTTAAAACATTTGGGTTGCAATCGGTCGGTCAGCAAGCCGACATATATTATATTTAATCAAGACTACACTTTAATTAAAACTGATATTTTTAACTATCGGTAACTGAAAAATTTATAATATTATACCTAACTATAAAATCATTGATTTATCATTTTTTTAAGGAACATATTTTTCCGTTATTATAATTAAGCTTATTAGCTCTGTTGAGAAAAACTATTTACTTTAATGATACTTGATCGATTCTTGGTCATACATGTAAAATATGGTCATTCTTAATTCTCATTTTGAGAGTAGCATTTTTTTAAGAGAAAAAAGAATATAGCTATGTATGACAGAACGAATTGTTATCTAATCGCTGTCACTTCGCCCCGTTTTTTTACGTTTATGATTGGTAGGGAGAATTCAACAAATTATATATTTACACACATCCACAGAAATCCATAAATCGATTGAAAAATCAATCTATGAAAACTCGTTCTGGGATTCGAACCCCTGACTTCCGTGTTCTTAGTCAACTACGTTGACATTTGACCACGCAGCTGGCTGAATGTAGGGTTCAATAATATTTTTATTAGTTTTTAAATCCACCAACAAAAGATCTGCTACTCTGGTTCTATAAAATAGACGACACACATTTTAATTCATAGATGATAATTATTAATAATATGTATATATAAACATATTCACAATTTTGTCTTTGATCATTTCTAATGTAACCCAACGACATGACTTCTACTAAGATCATAAACACTAAACTTATTTAATATCTGAAACGGAATAGTTCAAGTTTTCTCATAAATAACAACATGTCCACACTCTCTTCTCAAATACTTCGTAGAAATTTTAAATAATATATTACCTCATTATGAGTTGTTTTCTGAAGGAATTCGCAGTGAACATTGTGACTTTGTTGACATTATTTAAATTATAATAATTGACTCAATTTGTTTTACATTCCATAAAGCATTTTTCATGAACCGTTGGCTCGCAAACCTTTACCGGAAAATCTAAATACAAGTTGTATCAACACGCTGTCATTATAATACACCTTTTCACTTGATGTGTATTCACTTCAAGTATAAAATGATAGCGTAACTTTTTGGAATATTATTTCCAAAAAGAAAACATGTCAATGCAACAGCAGCACAATCTGAAAGTCTTAGTTAAGTGCAAAATCTAATATATTTTTTATTAAATACAGTTTTTGAAGACTGTTAATTTCTGACTAATATTTTCGTGGTACACAAGAACAAAAATATCACATTGTGTCAATCAAATTATAAAAATGTTTTATTAATACTGTTTTTTTTTACAATTGCATTAATAGTGTATTATAATTTTTGATTATCAATGCTATATGATATAAATACAGTGTATCGCAGTGGTTTCAATACTTTATGTTACTACGCCTCCCTTTGAAAAAAATGATCTTCGTACCCTCCCATCCTTTATTTCATATAACGAAAAAACATGTTTTAAAGAATAAAAAAATATTTCAAAAGTATATGATTAATCATTGTTTGGGCGATAAATGCATTTATTATACAAAGCGTATTTTTTATCGATTGTCCTTCTGTTGCATCGATGTCGGGGATATTTTTAAGGCTTGAGATTTTTAGACATCACAAACACCAATGCTTTCGAATAGAAATCGATAAATTGATTGGAAAACATACTGTTTCTACTAAGAGTAGAACCCATGAGATCTGTCACTGCGCCACCGACCCGAAATATATAATTATATATTTAAGCAATGTTGAGTATTGTATTAAGATTAATGTTATCAAATTTGCACCGTATACTAAGAAACTATCATATTACATTAATGGTATATGGAAATTTTACCTTACCATGATCATGCAAAGAGCAACTGTAATAGCATACCAGTGTTCTCGGGTACAGAGATGTCTTAATATTTATGGAAATTTCCTACAGCTTCTTTAAACGAATAGATGTTGTTATATCCAACTGGAAAAGTACGCCTCAATAAATCAGAGTCAAGTGCCAGTAGAAATTATGAATTCATAATTTTAATTTAAACTAAGAAATGCCGCGAGGCTTACTTACCATATCTCACGAAACGGTTTGCTTTGCGAGTGAAATTTTCAAATATAATACATTAAACGTGTCCACTGTCAATACTTGGTGGAAAGGAATTATATTCAAAGAATAAAACACTCAATTGTACTTATTTCATTTGAATCGGAAGACTATGCAGTTGTGATTTATTTATTTCCAAAATTTCCTGGAAAAAGAGCTTATGACTGTCCGTGTTTGGGTGTAACATTTTTATCCCTTGTTCCTGATTGAACACGTGTCCTTCCAAAATTAGGTGATTAGCAAAAGTAGACGTGTCTTTTTTCAATTTAAATGAAATTTTAAACCTGCCGGGATCTCCACTTCTATACCCTATATAATCATAAAATCATATAATCATAAAACCTTTGCCGACAAACAAATAAATATAATTCTTGAAACTACTCACTACTCAAATCTGTGGGCATTCCCATGAGCTTATCCTTTTCGCCAGCAATGGACTCGGTGATGCATTTATTTCTTATATAAACACGAAACTTTCATTTACTAAGCGTCAGTTCAAGTTCATCCGTGCACTTGAACGCCTGAAGATGCCGAAAGGCGAAACCCGGGTCGTTAGTGAAAAAATCTGTGAGAATGTACATAGTTTGAACGATTCAAATTTAATATTGAAATTCCACCAAGGACTTTCAGTCGAAATCTTAAAGTACTTATTTCACTTTTATTTAATATGATAGGACCGGTAACGCTTGACGTGCATTATTATCTGATAAGAGAATAAATTTGTAAAACGAAATAAAATTATAAGGGCGTAACAAAATGAATTAGCGAGTATCTGCTACATTGGATGTATGTACAAAATTATTAATTTTAACCAGGTTTGTTGCAGAGTTTGGTTTTATTTAATGCCAAATATTTTGATTAAAAATATTTAAAAAAAGTATTAACTAAAGCATCGGTATATGTATGTATATAAATGTCCAAAAAAAATGAGAGACCGTTAGTTTACACTAGCTAAAAACAAAAATGACTCATGGTTATTAATCCAAGACATTATTGTATTTCAATAGAAAATTAAAATTAACTTTGATTATTCCACGTATTGTGTTACTAACTGTGACACGTGTTTCGCCTCTTTCAGAGGCATCTTCAGACTTACTATCGCAAAGTTTGCTTAAGGGAATTGAACCTGCCTGATAGGTGGAACCAAACTCTTACCAACTTAACCACAATTGGTGATCTACAACAATTGTTTGTAAACATTGTGGAATACGAGTTATTGGTTGATTATGAGTATATATAAATATTTGAGTAGCGAATCCAATCGCGTGAAGTTTTCGATACATTTCAATCCCGGGATTAGAAGACATGATCCCGAAAGTATTGAAAATTTGATTTTCTTATTAAATAGAATCGTCTTGGATTTTTTAAATAAAACGCACCCAATTGATTGTGTAAATCCTCAAATATAATAAACAATGTTCCATTGTTCGTTGCTTCACAAAGCTCAATTGAGATAACATATTCGAAAATAAGCTCTGCAGACGAAGACTATAAAATGAAATACTAGAAGTCACTTATGGTAATAGATTACGATGTAATGAATCGAAAAAATATTTAATTCCATAGCATATTATAGATTACTGTAAGTGAACACTTTTGGCGATAAGACGATTTTCATTATTATGAAATGTTTCTTGTTTCTTTCTCATATTGCAATGTTGATTGACTTTTTATTTATTGTTATGCCATTTCGGCTTTGCTTTATGTTTTATGCGTTGTTATGTTTAGTTTTATCTGTCAAATCCAGTGTGAAGATAACTTAAATGATTTTTATGTTGTTACAAATATGTATATAATAACTATTCTAAAAATAAAATTTCTGGCTGAGGTGGTAAAATAATAACATAGTAACTCTTTAAAATTAGACTCGACAAAAAATCACTCCTTTTAGCTCCTATATAATACCAGTGTCAAAAAATATATTTCATTATTTCTACGGTCGTATTCCCAAGAGACTATACTAGAGAATATAATATAGAATAAGTTGTATTATTAATTTTTGACCAATGTTATAAATTTTCTTTATAAAAGTAAAATGTGTAGCACTATAAAAAAAAACCCAATTTTGGGACTAGCCCCGGGATCCAGGGATCATAAAATTGTAATCCCGAAATCCCGGGATCAACATTTTGGCTCGGGATTGGATTCCCTAATTATGAGTCATGACCGAAAACGATATGAAAATTTGAATATAAAATGTATTTTTTTCAGCAGGGCTGTGGAGTCGGAGTTGGAGTTGCGAGTCGTGGAGTCGGGGGTCTTGTCCGGAGTTGGAGTCGAAAACATCTTACGACTCAAACCCATTTTAAAAATATATATTTAATGATGTGTATTCAAACCGCAATAGTCGATAGTGTTGCCACTGCATGCTAGTCTGACTAAAAATAATCTAATGGTATACATATATATATATATATAATTATATATATATGTTAAAATAAAATGATTGAGGTAATTCTTTGGAGTCGGAGTCGTCTTTTTTTTTACACGACTCACGTAGTTATGAGTTTTATTAGCAAACAGAAAATAGTAAAAAAATATATCCATGCTTAGATAGAAAAAAAAACGTCATCGGAGCGTAAAAGTATTAATTAAAACTAATAATAACTACCAGGCTTCCCGTCATTCGACACAAGGAAGATGAATAACAAGAACGAGACTGCACGTAATAATCAATGTTTGACATATCAATGTTTGGAAAGCTTTTGTCATCTGACTTTGATAGCTTTCGCAATAAATAACTTTTCACCGTAACTGTGAGAGAATTTCACCACGTTGCGGATGTCGGTATACCTTATTCACTAGAAGACTCGCTCACCAAAGTTTGCAACAATATCCATCTTGTACTCTGCGTCATTAATATAAAGTTTTCAGTTTACAATATCAAGTTTCCTGTAATATCGGTATGAAATGCGGCACTACTATAAAGAATGACTAACAGCTCAAAGTGGATCAAAACTTATGAAGCTTTTCTTTATCAGTGATGAACACCGCATCTTCTTTTTCCTCGTATAAGACATTCTAGGGAACACTGTAAATAAGCTATGTAAAAATAGAACTAGCAGTTTTTTTTATATTTCAAATTAATTATTATATATAATATTAGAGAGAAGTCTTGTAAAAAAAGACTACAACAAATTTTGCAAGTAATTTAAGATTTCGACTGAAGGTGCTTGGTGGAATTTCAATATTAAATTTGAATCGTTCAAACTATGTACATTCTCACAAATTTTGTCACTAACGACCCGGGTTTCGCCTTGTGCACTTGAATGCCTGAAGATGCCGAAAGGCGAATCCCGGGTCGATAGTGACAAAATTTGTGAGAATGTACATAGTTTGAACGATTCAAATTTAAATCTTGCAAGCTTTAGTTTCATACTTTTGCCAAAAGCTTTTTTATTATTCGACAATATCAATACGTTATGTGGTCATCAAATGTCACTTTCAAGATTCCCTGTCACTCGCTTATCTTTCCAATTTCTATCTTAGACGATATATTTGTATAATACGATATATTTGTAGTATCTGATGTTTTTCAGGACCTTAGAATCCTGCCGGTCAAAAAAAGAAACAAACGGCATTAAAGCTCTCCGGAGGCATCTACAATACAAGGCGTGGCCTGTTTGGAACGTCGTTCCAAGGCCGTTGATTTAATTCGACGCTGTATGTTCTGTTATTATATATGCAAAAAAAACAATATGGAAATTACACTTGCATAAAATGATTCGAGTCGGTTGACATTATTTCGTTTTAGTCACTGCTTTTGTTAAATATTTTTAATACCACGAAAAGAAATATTGCAGAAATTTAATAATGATTAAAGAAACGCTATTTTTCTCAACCAGTTTTAATTAAGCTTTACTTATCCACCTGCAGACTATTTGAGTATTTATTGACGACGAGACTTGTCGAATTTTATTAATTGATAATATATTATATACATATTTTGTTTAATTTTTTATTAATTTATTCAAATGAACATATATAAAGTATGACCACTTTGATTCAAAGTGAAGTAGTTTCTTGGTGTCTTTCCATCGTGTTCTGAGGAGGTAAAGCCATGCTTTAATTTCCCTTTCATCTTACATTCTACAGTAAGTTGATGCTATTCTATCCCGCGTTCTGTCCAGAGTTTGCCGGGGAATCGACGGGAGCGTGGTCTTTAGATTTTGATTTCTATTTTGGGAAGGAAAACATACTAATGGGGAGATATAACACAATAAAAGTTTTGTTTTTGTGGTGGTATAAGTTCGTCTTCGTGGGCGTTTAAATTGTAACAGTAATGGGTGATTCAATAACTTCGAGCTGCATTATGAAGTAGGTCGTTTAAACTATTTATTTATAAACCATTATTTAATTTATAATATAATATGTAGCAATGTTGCAATAATAGGCTAATTTTTATTTAAATAGAATTTTATAAATATCGAACATCACCAAGAATTAAGTAAAATTAAAAAAAGCAGTATTAATCCATGAAGTAAAGCATTAATAATGAATAGAAATTAATCATACGTTAACAACATTTAGTATGTATATAAATAAATTTAATAATATTATTCTTTTTTGTGCTCTCACTCTCTTCATGTCAAATAAATAAAACACCATCCTTTCTTTATAATTTAATTGATAAGTAAAGAAATATTATCGATATCAACGCTACATTAATTAATGTTATAGTTAAATTGAAGACTCTTCTAAATGAGAAGTCACATATATGAGCATAACTAGTAAAATATGAAATTTGTTTAATTATAAAATTAGTTAGACTAGCTGTTAGCCCGTTGGCCTCAACGGGAGGATTTTCGTTGTATTTTTAAGTAGTCAGAAAATTTACTGGCGTGAAAAATAAATTACAAACCTATTTATTGAATAAGCCAGAAATTCTGATATTAAAATAAATATATCTCGGGGCATATATCGACAGCCCTACCCTGCAGTATTTAAATTGTATATAATATAATTTTTAGAATAATGTTCAAGTTTGCTAACAATCATTTTTGGTAGTAGCAGAAATCGACCTCGGCGCATATATCGACAGCCCTGCAGTATTTAAATTGTAAATTATTTAATTTTTGGAATGATGTTCATGTTTGCTAACAATCATTTTTCGTAGTAGCAGAAATTGACCTCGTAAATGACCTAATTTTTGGAATAATGTTTAAGTCTGCTAACAATCATTTTTCGTAGGAGCAGAAATCAACCTCGTAAATTACTTATTTTTTGGATTAATGTTAAAGTTTGTTAACAATCATTTTTCGTAGTAGCAGAAATCGACCTCGGCGAATATATTGACAGCCCTGCAGTTTTTAAATTGTAAATTATTACATTTTTGGAATGATGTTCAAGTTTGCTAACAATCATTTTTCGTAGTAGCAGAAATCGGCCTCGGCGCATATATCGACAGCCCTGCAATTTTTAAATTGTAAATTATATATTTTTTTAATTATAAACATTATTCCTATAATTATAAACATTATTCCAAAAATTAAGTAATTTACGAGGTCTATTTCTGCTAATACGAAAAATGATTGTTAGCAAACTTAAAGATTATTCCAAAAATTAAGTAATTTATGAGGTCGATTTCTGCTACTACGAAAAATTATTTTTAGCAAGCTTATAAACATTATTCCAAAAATTTAATAATTTACAATTTAAATACTGCAGGGCTGTCGATATATGCCTAATAATAATTTTAGAATTTCTGGCTTATTCAATAAATAGGTTTGTAATTTATTTTTCATGCCAGTAAATTTCTGACTACTTAAAAATGCAACAAAAATTCCCCCCTTGAAGTCAACGGGCTTCCAGCTAGTATTTCTATAAAATATCCATACCGTCATTAATTTAAAAGATTCTCAAGGCCGGATGCAAAATATAACCATACCTTCCAATAATCGAATCACTGAACAAAATCTGTCAAATCAGCTCCCAGCCCTATAATTATAGCTTCAAAAAATCGAATCAGTATATTAAAAAACTTCGTAGCCATGCAAACTTTCAAAAAAAGTTCTCTCAATATTATTATGATGCTTTAGTTCTAAGTCAGGAAATTTGAATTATGAACATAAAAAGACGTCCATTCCAATTGGACGAACGAAAAATTCAAAAATATGCGATTCAAAATAAGCCGTTAGCATTGGCCGAAAAATGTGCTATTCAAAATAAACCCTTATCATTGGGCGAAATGGACAGTTTTACGGACATATTTGTGATTATTTTATCGGCTATTAATGTTAAGATTAATATATAGATATTATGTTTATTGTTTTTATCTAGCGATATATTTCAAGGCGTCGACGTTAGATCACGGGTGAAATTTTAGTTCAATTAATCTAAATTGGTATTTCGAGTAAAAACGTAATATTTCAGTATTATTCAGTATTCAATCAGGCGTGAGAAATTTCAACATTCATTTATTAATAAACTATATTTCAATTTTCATATTTTTCTGAATATAAATTTATTGAATAATTATGACACTATTAAGTTAATATGAAAAATATTCGATGAACTCAACCATCTCATTGCAATAAAGTAGAAAAATTAGAATATTCAGTATGAACTTAGATTCTGTGTTTTATTAAATGTCTCTCGTTTTGACGCCTCGATAAGCAAAGTGGAGTCAGACAAGCGAGGTAATTTAAAAAAAAAATTACCAATTCTCAAAACTTGAGAAATAAGTGATAAAAATATAATTAAAGTCCATCTTTCTATTCAACAAGTTTACTATTTACGTAGGAAATGTCCTGTTTTCTATGAAAAAAAACTGTTTTTTTAATACTGTCACATTGCGGCAGGGTTGTCGAGAAGGCGATTATAATAGTATTATAAAACATTGGTATTTTTAAATAAATACGGATAGTAAAAACTAAATTCTAAATAATGTAAAAAGCTGCCTGGTTGGATAAGTAACGTGGAATCTAAAAAATGTATTTTTTATATTAAATGTGTGATTAAATCTGGTACCCAAAAGCACAAAATAACCTTTAAAAGCTGTGATTTAAAAACAGATGTGAGGAGCAAACATTCAAAAAGTGTTTTGTCACACAAATACAAAGCTTGGAAAATGATGATTTAAGTGTTGCAAAAGTGACGGTTTGTATGAATGTGTCAACTTTATGATTTCATTTAAATATGAAAAAATACCTTTTTGAAGACTAATTTTGATTTCCATTCATAGGTTTTATTATGGGCTATCAGAATTGATATAAAATGCCATTTTTCAAAATTTGTGACAAAACACTTTTTGAATGTTTGCTCCTCATGTATGCTGCGAACACTAGGGTTACAGTGTATGACTTTGTTGGGATGAAAGCGAACTAGCCAAGCCTTTATTATGTCCAAAATTAAAAAGCGACGATAGACCTGGCTTGAAAATGTGTTGTAGATGCCTCAACAGAGCCTGAATCCTCCTTGCCTCTTATAGAATCCGGATAGATCCCGTCGTTCTGAAAAGCCGTTAATGACCATCCAAGAATGTTTTCAGCGGAGCTGCGGGACGCTGGGTTGATCTGGGAAGAAGCAAAGAGTGTGGCAGGGGATAGCGAATCTTTGAGTAACCGTGTGGTAGTCATATGCTCCAAATAAGGAGCAGATATGATTTTAAAAAATCGATACATACTTTTAACGCATTAAAAATCTTATTCACGAAGACTGACAAAATCCGTGGAATATCAAAAATAAAAATATAATATTGATAAAAACGAGAACTTATCTTTATTCCCTTAATTTATCTGGTGAAGTTTTTGTTAAGTGGCTTAGAAACCGTAAATATATTGCAAAAAGGAAATCAAGTGAAGACAAAACAAGGTTCGAAAGGAAAAAATTCACAAGTACTTAAGGCGACTCAGTAGGAATGCAAAACTTAAATTTGACCTACAGCATAAATATTGCACTGACTTAAATAAGTAACCACCACAATACGTATTTTTACAGTATCAAAACAAGCAAAACATTTTTCTATTTCATTACAAAAATAACAATACCACCTAACACACGAATGGGTATTTAGACAGTTATAAAGGTTTTTCATATAAAACAATTTGTATTAATATTAGATATCGACGAAAATCAATAAGTATTTATTTATCTTCATAGCAAAGACTGACAATCTAATTTACTTCCCCAAATATCTGTTGCAACAATTATATGTAACTGAAACTATACGTTAATTATATATTCCTTGAAAATGCTTCATATGAGGTGTTGCTACATGTAAGCAACAGTAAGCTATCGTACTAATAAATTAAATCATGAGACGGCTTTTGCCAAAGGTAACAAGAGACGCTAAACAAACCATACAATACAAATTTCTCAAACTTTCTCTAATATATTGAATTAGTTTTTATTTTTAATTTTTTATAACCTATTTTTTATGATATTGATTTGATATGATTTGTTATGATATTGATGAATACAGTTTTGAAAAATAATTTTGTTGCATAAAAAAGTTTAAAACATAATAATATTGACATCACAAGATTAAAATAGAAAAGTATTGAGTTCTAAAAGAATTATAAGCTGCAATTGATAGTTATTTCTGGTTCGCGCTATAGTTGACCATGAATTTAATCCGAAAATTATCTTAACTATGTCTTATCGTGTGAGACAAAAAACTTCAATATTTTTAAATCATTGTATGTTAAGTAATCGTTCTTAACAAATCGATTGAACATGTCGCACAGTGACTTCTTTACATTTTTTATTAATAGCATCTAAAATGTATTGCGGATTCTATTATATATTTCTATTGACCTTTTGAATCTAAGATCCAAAATCTCAGGATGACACATTGGTTCCAGAAAGTGGCGCGTAAAAAAAGCTCATTTCATATAATTTGATAAATCGGTTTCAAATCCGTGTAAAAAAAGTACCAAAAATGTATGAAAAAACGTAACGGTTTATCCAAAATAATCGAGTAAAAAAAGTATTGGGTGTATATTTTACTGAATGCAAATAGATTTACTTCAATATTCTATAGTCTAACTCAATAAGGAAGAAACTAAATGAATATTAGACCAGATCAAAAGTAGTCATTCAAATAATTTATATTGAATGCATAGATATATTTGTATTTCTTTATATAATGTTTGAGAACTTTCTTTACTGGCAATTTGCATGTTCGATGACATGCAGGGTTGTGCCATATTAACATCTTTTCCAATATTTTTTTGTTTCTAATAATAATGTTTTTTTTTACGTTTAAACGACTTTGTTTTTTTAGCGAAAATCTTCCCCATCTGTAAGCGGCATAAAACTTTTGAAACATAGAAATGATTCATAAATACTAATGTAAAAATGCTTTTATTCATCTATTATTACTATTAGATACAAATATCTATAGATAGAATCTCTGTTTAAAAGCATTGCCAAATAATTATTTTAAAATACTTATCCATTAAGCCAGTAGTTTCCAACTTTTGTGTTAATGCGCTTCCATTTGAAAAAAAATATCTTCGCGCCTCCCCATCCTTTATTTTCATATAGTAACAAAGACACGTTAAATAAATATTTTGGACTGTTCGCGCTTCTTTTTACAATAGTCCACGCTTCCAAGGTTGGAAATCGCTGCATTAAATTAAAGCAAGGGTGTCCAACCTTTTTTTTTTTCTTAAGATCGACTTTTCAATCTTAAGTTTTCTCGCGATCGACTTCTACCATGATTCTTGTAACAATTTTTATTTAGTAGGGGTTTTCCCTTCTTCAATCTTAGAAATGTTTATTTTAAATGCGAAATACATACAATTAGATAGGTATATGCTTACAAATAATTCAATTTTTGTATATTTTATATTTAAATTGTATATTTTTTCCAAATTCACGGAAGCTTTCGGGATCAAACAAATTATGCTTTGGAGTCGACCGGTCGATCGCGATCTACCAGTTGAACATCCATGAGCTAAAGTAATACTGGTCTTTACAAGCGTCGCTATTGAAAAATACATTATTGTATTATAAATAATAATATTTGGGCAACCCTAACCCCAACGCGTTTTTTTGGCAGAATAAAAAAACATTGCTTTGATTACCTCTAATATTCGTTGACCAGTGATTTAATATTTTTTAATAAAACATTTGATACGTCCACTCCATACCACGTACGATCTCAGACTGAAGCTCAAACTGATGCATTGTAGGTAAGAAAAGGCATCTCCGAAAAATGGTTACCATTTATTGGTATTATCATTATTTTTATTTTTTTTTGCTTTTAAATGTAAACAATAAAATGGTTTTTTATTTCAATTTTTTTTAGAAGTATATATGATACAATTATGCTTTAAAAATCAGTCAGAAAAAGTGGGAAAAATGGTACATTTCAAATGGCTGTATAATCATTATATTCGATAAATTAGAAATTCTGCTCAAATCACTTTCTTAAACCAATCTTTATCTGTATTTCTTTCTAAGACTTCAAACTTCGGTATCTTATAATAAACCTTAAAACGATCTTCGCGTAAAGTAGTTGAAAAAAATCCAAGTCAATGTTTTACCGTGTAATCTTGACATTTTTACTATTTTCATAAAAAAAAAATGCAATAGTGTAAAAAAGCGTTTGGAAAATGTAATTATTGAAAAAAAATTTTTTTTAAGTGAACGGTTCACGAGATTTCGTCGATGGCAAACGATCGATTTACTCTGTTTTCAGGCGTAAAGGTACTATATCCTCTTAAGTTTTTCCGCAAATGAATCACGCACACTATCGATACCATATATTGACGGCATACAAACATCTTTTTATCAAATCTAAATGTTTCTGGATTATAATGTACGGGTCCGTGGCACAGGTTTAAATACAAATTATATTATGTATCTAAAATATTTTTTTTAAATCTTGTAGAAATTTAGATATACGTGTTTGTTTATAATGTACATATTATCTTAATGTAATTTTTAAACTAGTGTTGTGTATACATATTTTTTTTAATTTACGATGTAAGTAGTATGTTACATAAATGGTATAGAATTCGATATAGTCCTGTTTAAAATAAAAAAAAACTATTTTAAAGTAATTGTATGGTGTGTATAGTCTCTTATGTGTGCACGACTAAAATATTGCATGCAATATTCTTCGTAATTAACGATTAAAAAGATTTTTTAAAATTATTTTCTAAGTGTAATGAAAATTTTGATAATATTGATGGCGTTCATGTCTTTATTTTACGAGTTTCTTCGTTTTGGTCCGGTCGAATTTAAAGCATAGATCAAAAATATAGAAGATAATTATTTACTTATCAATAGTCTAGCAATATGACGTTCATAATCATCAAATATCATTGAGAAAAATACATAAAACATGGAAAATTTCTTCGCAAAGTATCTATTTTTTAATATTTGATATAAATCATCAAATGAGCGAACACTTCACAGTGAACAATTTGAAATTGTCGAAGAACATTTTTTTCATTCCTTTCCTTGACAATCAATTGTTTGGAGAGCTTTTCGATCTCGTCTCAAAGGTTTTCTTTTTATTTGATTAGCTTTCTCGGAATTTCAAATATTTCAATATTTTTGATTCAAAGGAAATATTCATTCAGAAGGATGCTGTAGCTAAGAAAAAACAGAGTCGTTAAGGCATGCCAAAGACATTCTTTTGAATTTGATAAATTTAGATATTTAAAAAAACTAGCAATCGAATTGTTGTTTATAGCTAAACGAACTAGCAAAGATGTCATTTGGTCAAATAGATATGTCCGCTCTCAATGTGTACAAGGTTTCTTTATACGTAAGAAGTATCTCAACAGAAGTTTTTCTACTTAAACTGACTGTTACTCAGTTGATCGACCCCTCTTTTATCGAAAAGATTAGGAATAGAAAGATTTGGGCTAGTACAGGACTAGGGGTTAGTTAAACGTTTTCGCTACGCCATTATTTTAGGATTGGAAAGACAGGAAAGATTATTTTATAAGTTATCACGTGCCTTCCAACTGAAATCGATCGAAAAAATGGTTTTCGTACTGAGATTCGAACCCGTGAGATCCGTCACGGGAGCTCGTTTATATTATTTTTAAATCTGGTACCCGGTCATTTTATGTTTAAATATAATATTTGATTTCTCCGCATAAAAAATGTACGCAAAATTCTCCGGATATAATTTTATTTAGCAATGCTATTTTTTTATTCTTATTCTGTTTTTATTTTTCATTCAAAAATTCTTGTATTTATCAGAAATTAAATGACCATTTGCATTTAACACTACTGTGGTAAAATACTATGGTCAAATATTTTATTACAATATATTATACATTATATAATCGTACATTATAAATTTAAAGTCTGGGATAGTATATATATATTTTATCCATGTCCGTTTTTAATGCGGAGCATATGGCCTCCTAATGAAAGTATCTCAATATACCTTTTTTTACGAGGACTGCTTGTTACTAAGGCACTCAATCTATCTTTTCCAAAGAGAGTAGTAGGGATAGAAGTATAAGGCTAAGACAGGTTTAGTGAGTAACTAATTGCATTAATTCGCACAGTTTTTCAAGGATCGGAAAGGTGGAAGGCAATTTTTAACATAATAAGCACCCATACCTTTCTGTATTCGAACCAGTGTGATCCGGCACGGAAGCCAACAACGTTAGCCGCTGCGCCATAAGACCCGAGTGCATAATAGTTAACGGAAATTATCCGAAAACAGAGTAATGGAATTAGGTGGGTATTTGAATAATCAACATTCATTATATTATTCAAATAATAAAACAAAATGAAATTGAATATTTGTTTTTCAAGAATTTTTGGAATTTCTTTTATTAGCAAAGCAACATTTGAAAAAAAAACGGTGGGTAGTGAAGTTTCTCTAAAAATTACGGCGACGAACTTATATGAGCAAACGTGAGTGCTAAAAGAAAAACTATACGATAGAGTCAAATGAAAACACAATACGACAATCATCCACGCAGTCGTAGGGTTTACGACACCCCTAGGAAGCGTAAAGTCAATGCAGCCTGCCCTTCGCGTGGTTGACAATGATAAACCCTAACCAATTACCCGGAAGATTGTCATGTCGGTGACTATATTGCTCAATTAATTTCACGAGAGGGAATATTTTATGGCAAAATTTGAAGGTGTCAACGAGAGTGTCGCAACAGTTCAACTAACTTATTATTCATTACGATTCGCTCGCTATTATTATATTATACGATAGATTGTATTTTATAATGAGTTATTTAAAACTCCTATTGTACGAAATGACGCCTTCAAAAAATATACGTGTAAAATAAGAGTTAACAAACACCGGTTTCCTAAGTTTAACAAAAAATGGATAATTTAAATTCAGTTGCAGATTTTTTTTAAATACTTCATTTTATTCGGTGTAAACAAACCGCTGACCTATTATTAAGTAACTTCATTTTCCTAACGAAATTTCCTGAAATAAAAAATACTCTTTCGATGCGTAATAAAGTAATTCGTATAGTTGTTAAGACATCTAATAGAATATTCGAATTTGTTATTTTATTTTTTGAATCGTTTATGTAAAATTCAACCGTCAGGGTTTTCGAGGTTGATCTACTCGTGAAGTATACAGTTCACGAGCAATGTTCTACCTTAGCTGCGCGCGTGCGTGGCCGCGCAGCATTTTGAAAACCCCCACGCTCTCATTCCGGGTTGACGCGCACTGCAAATAAATATATTTTTTTAAATCGGAATAAACCTTATTGATCGAAATATACTAGACATTGAACATTTACGTAATTTAACAACAATTTAATTCTTATATATGTATTATAAAAACAAGTGAATTAATTTTAATTAAGTACATATATAATATAAGGTTTAGTTGTAAGGAACGACATGATAGAATATTTTAGAACTAGAATATTTTAAATAAATTTATCAAATATGTTCATTAATTTATTAGCGAATCTGATGACTTGCTTAATTTTGAGAAATTTAATTACGAGTGAATTTCACAACAAATATATTTTCAAAATATATCTAAATAAAATGTTTTCAATGCATTCATTGTTGTTTAATAACTGCTTAACCATATATTCATGACATTTTATTTGTAAATCAAGTTTCAAATCAAAATGTTGACGTTATTAAATGCATATTTGAATATTAAAAACCGGGTTACCAATTTAAAAAAACCGGTTTTCGAATGTCGCAAATTTCTCGAAAAACTTGTTTTTGACAACCAACAAGCACAACATATAGCAAGTGCATTTTAATAGTGACATCGGCAGCATTGAACGTGGTTGAAAAAAATACTCCGATATTTCTTTCCTTTCAATTTTTTACCGTTTGCTTCTTTCAAGATAACTTAAAACTAGAAATAATGTTCAATAAAGAACGGTTTAAATTCATATTGCTTAATTCATATATTTAGAAAAAGGCATGATTCCATAGTTAGTATATAGCTTTGTATGTACCCGTGATAAAGTTACTAGCTAAGTTATAATACGCTTTTTAAAACGGGAATGTAAAGGAAACGTAAATTTTCTTGGTTACAAGGCTTTGTGATATTTTTTAAACTTTGCAAGTGATAGGACAGAAGACTTCCTGAATTCCAAAAGAAAACTTGATACGTATTTTTTCTCCGCGACCCTATTCATCAGTATGAGCACACGGCGTTTAATTTATATCCATTGTGAACGTTCTCTAGAAATAATAAAAAAAAGAGAACAAATTTCTTTGTCCGTTCAGAATTCAAGCCTCATTTTTCAGGCACCCCCTTTGTTTGTTAATTAAAATAAAACAATGAGCATACTTCAAAAGGGGCACTTGTTTTGTCACAACAAGAAATTTAACTGTCGACTGGAATATTCATGACTTATGAAAACTTTGGACTGGGGACAACGACAATTTTGAAACGGCTGCGGTTTTTTTTCGTAGAAATGCTTTTGTTTTATTTCGATGTCACTTACCACGGAATAAGGGAAAGAATTTCGAAATTTTCGTATTTTTATTTAACAAATGCCGCAAAAATATGATAACGTTTATTTATAATTTCTTATTTTATATGTCTAAACCAGTGGTTCCCAAAATTATTATGCTCATGGACCCCCTTCAAAGCAAAAACAGGACCATGGACCTGGTGAAATAATAAATTCAGTTTTTATGCCTTGAATGGTGATTTTTTTATTCATGTAATTGGGGTATGTCAACAGAAGTTTTTCCTCGAAAACTGTTTCTTACTCAGTTGCTCAACCCTTTTTTGTCAAAGAGAGTTAGGATAGAAGAATAAGGCTAGGACAAGACTGATGGTTAGCAAATATAACCGCTTGTTTGTTATTTTTTTTGCACATATATATTTTATTATTTTTGCCGTGGTTTGATATAACTTAAAACGGATTGATTAGCTGTATATTGAATATCTGGTAGTGAGAATAAGTATACACATGGCTTCCCAAGCTATGTTATGCGGAACATCGGTACTAACAGGCAAGACTTGTGTGCATGGCCGGCTCGTATCGTGTGCGAAGTGTGCGGCGCACACAGTCGCACAGGTGACGCACTTTTATTTTAGCACTATCAACTCATTTAGTTCTAGTCTTAAAAGACGCCTAATGCATTTATAAAAAATCAGACGGCCATATGCTCCATATTGTGAGCGGACATTCACAAAAAGTTTATAAAACATATTTATTAATATTTATAGGAAATAAACATATTAAATTCTGTAAATCTATGCTTTGTTAACCACTATTCCTATTTTAGCTCTTTCTTTATATCCCTACTCTCTTCGAAAATAAGAGGTTAAGCAACTGGGCTACAAATATTCCTCAGAGAAAAAACATACGGTAATACCAGTCCATAGTGGAACATCTTGCGACTTTCAGTATCTTTAACTCTTTAGTAAGACCCTTAGAGAGAAACATTAACAACGAGTCCCCGTTGCTCCGTCTAAATCTGTTTACAATGTCTAACAAGTGATAAATTGTTATGTATACTTGACATCTTGTCATAGAGTACTATGTTAATACTCTATGCCATACTATAATTGTAACAATAACCTTTCAACGCCCAAAACCGATATCCTACTCTCCTTCCATTTAGTTCAATTCAAGAGTTCAAATTGACCGGTCATCGATCCAGTAAAGACGCCTTGAAACTCACGTTGTTATTATTCGATTATAAGATAAACGATTTATATAAAAGTGTACAATTATGTATGTAGAATAAAAATTGAACAAACAGTTTAACAGTGTTTTAGTAAAAATTATCCATAACAAAATTATACATACCAAATAAGTCTTTCTTGCATATTGTTAAAAAGCTGACAATGTTTTTAGATTCAACTATGAATTTTACATTCAACTATTGTAAGCAATTCTCCTTGAATAGTATAATCTTAGAAAAGCCTTCACAGGAATAGGCTATCAACCAGTAGCGGCCGGCCAATGTGGCATTTGATCAATGCACCTCTTTTATATGCAGGGGCGGCTATATTTCACGAAGTAATATTAAAAAATAACATTTTTAACATTCCCTCATTTTAAATTCAATAAAATAAAATTAAATAAAATATTTTTTTCTAAAATATTTATTATAGACAATAAATACATGAAGAATTTAAAATGAGTGAATGGTATAAATGTTATGTTTGAATATTATTTCATGAAATATAACCGCCCCTGCATATACAAGGGGTGCATTGATCGAATGACACATTGACCGGCCGCCACTATTATCAACGAGTCCTCGTTGCTCCGTCAAAATCTATTTATGAGGTTGAACAAGTGATAAGATATTGTATTAACCAAATAGTTCTATCCTGTGTACTCTTAAAAAGCCAACCATGTGATGGACTAACAACATGTCCTCTTTTTGTGTAGAACAAGTAATACGATATCTTGCATACTCATAAAAAGCCAACCATATGATTGACTGATAGGTCGTCCTCTTTAAATATTTCTTTTTATTCAACAATTTGTACTCAACAACTTCTCATTTATAGTAAATCTATAAAAAATCTGAGAGGGATAGACTATCAACAAGTTCTCGTTGCTCTGTGAAAGTCTTTTTAGTATGCCAGAAAAGTAATAAGATATGTATATAAACCAAACAATGACATCTTGCATTCTCTTAAAAAGCCAACCATGAGATTGACTGACAGGTAGTCCTCTATATATTTTTTTATTAAAAAATAAATAAAAAAAAGGTGCACTTAACAACTCCTTGCATACTCTTATCTCATAAAAGCCTTCAGAGGCATAGACTGACAACAAGTTCTCGTTGCTCTGTCAAAATCATTGTATTTTGTCATGTACGCTATACGTTATAGAAAGCAAACAAACATTATTGTCAATATTGATTATAAAAATAAAATATTTTTTGTTCTGTATCAAATCATTTAAAAGAACATAAAAAATGTCTTATTGGGAAATCGTTGTCTTACATCAGTAATATAAAGAGTAAACATAGAAGTTTAATAACTGACTAGCTGTAAGCCCGTCGGCCCTAACTGGAGGATTTTTTCGCATTATAAAAAAATTGAAATTTTCCGACATGTAACAATCAAATGCATACTTACTTATCAAATTAATCGGATTAAATAAACTTTACTAATCCGCCAAACATAGCTGTTTTTAGGAATATATGAGTCTTTAAGAGTTGACGTGAACCAAATGGAAAAATGGTGAAACTTTTCCATTACGTTTTCAATTATTATTAGTGCGAACTGTCATCAACTTTTCATTTTATGTGAAAGTTTATAAAATAAATAAGCATAAATAAAGTAATACAAAACAACCTAGATTATTCCACGTATTGTGCTACAAACTGTGTCACGTGTTTCACCTATTTCAGAGGCAGACTTACTTTCAGTAAGTAAGTAAAAGTAAGTCTGTCTGAGAATGCATCTAAAAGAGGCGAAACACGTGTCACATTTTGTATCACAATACGTGAAATAATCTAAGTTATTTTATATTAAAATGAACTTCCACAAAGTTACCGACGAATCCATCGAAAGTATAAATAATTTATTTAAGAGAAAAAATGATTGAAATTATGTAATAAAAGGGGTAGGTTCAGTTCACCTTTTCCTATCATCCTAACTTGGCTCTCTTTACCGTATTTTAGTCTTGTTAACCCCAATCTATCAAACTATTTGGCTTACTTTATCGTCTGGTATCAAAAGCAGAACTATCCCATATATGTCGAAATTAAACTAATGCTGTCACATTATTTTGCTGGTTATAGTGTAGAATTTTAAAAAAATGTTTAAAAATCAAATAAATGTGGTACAAAAACGCAAACGAAAATGATGCTTGCTATCAAAAGCAGAACTGTCCACGACGTTGGAAACAAAAGTAGAACAGTTAGGTAAATCAGGATTTCGTCCAATCACAGAGTTACTTTAAGTGATGTCCCATACAAATTTTAAGTTGCACTCGTTGATGAGCTATGTTTAAAATTGCGTTTGAATTGATAAAACTCAAAAAGCCAACAATACGTTTTCCGTGTTTTTCTCGCAACTTCGAAAAACGGATAGTTCTACTTTTGATACTATACGACTCATATGTAGTATTTGAGCATAAATTTACCTTGTCCAACGCAAATACTCGTTTACTCGTTATTTAAAACAAATGATACAAAACTTTTAAAGTATCGGGACAAATTCTAAATACCCTCTGTTAAAACCTAAAATATTTAATTTTAAGCCGTCAGCATATACATATATGACATACATGGAGAGTCTGAAATTAGATATTAATTGAAATAAAAGTCTTTCAAGAAAACATGGATATTTTTAAATGCATTTTAATATTCCCTGAACGTTAAAAATGAGCAATAATTAACAATTGATAAAAAAATTAATCGCAAATTTAAATTCAAAAAATATTGAATGAATTGTTAATTCTACCACCCTGGTTATCATAAGCTCATTATTGGCTGTTCCAAATGTCAAAAACGGTATTATATTTAAGATGTGGGTACATGCTTAGACAAATTTGTAATGATATTTAAAAAGATAATATAATTCATCTGTACCCTTAAACGACATTTTAAAATACAAAACTGAATTTTCGTAAGGTTCGCGAAACATTCTTGCGCAGACTGTATATGACATACATGGAATATTCTCATTTAACTGTCGAGATTATATGTAAAAATATGTTCTGAATATTTAAATGAGATACAATAATGTATCATAACAAAGAGATTTTCTACATAATGACTCATTTATTTTGAATTAAGTACACTCATTATTTGACATATTCTATTTTATTAAATTTTTAATAGAAACAATCGATGTCACTTTGAATCGCAAACATAATTCCTTTTTTAGATGTTTAATATATATGATCTATTTTTATCGCCTCTGACAATTGTGGCGTTACCCCAGAGGTAGCGAACTCGAATGCTAATCCAAAGTTCCTTGTATCGATACTTTGCCGCGGCGGTTTTTTTGTATGAGAATTAAAATTTCCAGCGATTTTCCACGACACAAAATTTGCTTCCTCAAGTGTCAGTGTAAAAAAATATGTTTTTATTATGAATAAAAAAATGGCGACAGCGGAGCAGGAGTGTGGGAGGGTACCATCTTTCTTGACGTCATCGAAAAGGCAAAATCGCGACTATACAAACAAACAAACAAACAAACAAACGTACGAACGAACCTTATCGACTATTAATATATAGACTAGCTGTAAGCTCGTTGACCTCAACGGGGGGGGGGGGGGGGGTATTTTTGTTGCATTTTTAAGTAGTCACAAAAATCTTCTTAATAATATAACAAATATACTTCGTGGAAAAAGAAATATACCTCGGGTCATATATCGACACCACTGCAGTATTTAAATTGTAAATAATATAATGTTTAGAATACAGTAAAACCCCCATTTACACTATATTCGGGACCGTGTAATTGGGGGTGTGAATGTCATACAAAATAAGGGATTTGATTTTTTTCCGCGGAAACGCAAAACTAAGATTTCCCTTAGTTTTACAAAAAAAACTGTATGCGAAGCACAGACGACCGTCTCTTAGTAACGGCAATGGAATGCGAATATTTCAAGCCGGCGCGTAATTCGGGGTAGTGTAATTGGGGGTTCCACTGTATTTGAAATGTTTAAGTTTGCTAACAAATATATTTCGTAGAAGAAGAAATAGATCTCGGGACATATATCGACACTCCTGCAGTATTTAAATTGTAAATAATATAAGTTACTTAATAAACATCAATGGGTATGTTTCGAAAAGAGTTCATATAAGAAATTATACCTTGTATAGGAATTTCTCCATTCAATCTCGCTTCAAATACATACTCTGAATATAATATATATATATAAATGAGGTCGCGTTATATTCGGACTAATGAGGTTTTTTGGCAATGTTTTGTAGCAAAACAAAACAGAAAGCAAGAAACGTGAGCATAACGAAACTATCATATCGTCACCATTATTGTAAGAACCAGGGCTATGAAGTCAAAGTCGGGAGTCGTGCAGTCGGTTGTTTTCCAAGAAATCGGAGAAAAATAAAAGAAGTCAAAGATATTAAAACAATATTAGTCTTTTCATCATATTGGTAGGCGAAATGTACTAGAATTTTCTTGTTACTATGTACGTAGAATGATCTGATGGAAAACATATTTATGCTAAACAGAAATTATTGAAAAAATCAATTTTTAGTCAGTTTTAATTTAAAACCGAAGTCGGAATCGCAGTCGTATTTTTTTACCCGACTTAACATCCATGGATCACACATAACTTTATATCTTTTATATCATTGGCATATTTTTCTATTTACAAACGCGTAACGTCTAAATTAATTATTGCAATGCTAAGCGTAAGTAAAGAGATCTTTCTATTTTTGCAGTAAAATTGGTTTTTATCATTCCTACATATAAAATTTACCTAAATCGAAAGTGTTCTTGCAGTATTGACGAAGACACATGTGCAAAACGAAGCTTGCTAGGTTTAATCAATTACACAAATGTATTAAAAAAAACATTTATGTATTAATTCATCTAACGAAAAAAGAATAAGTTAAAAAAGAAAACAAATCTGGGCTTATAAAATGTCGGGTCTATGGCACAGTGGTTAAGGTCATTGGCTTCCATGCAGGATGGGTTCGAATCCTAGTTCAAACAGCATTTTTTCAGTCAATTTAACGATTTATGTTCGAAGGCATGGATGTCTGTGATATCTAAAAAATCCCTCTCACACTTTCAATCCTAAAATTGTAATAATAGAGCTAGTAGCTTACCACTAGTCTTGTCTCAATCCGATCCTTTATATCCCAACTCTCTTAGAAAAGAAGAGCTGATGAAAAAATGGGTAACAATCAGTTCTCGTAGAAAAGTTCAATGGAAATACCTCCATTAGAAAGCCATATGCTCCACCCTGGGAGCGAATATGGGAAAATACGAATTTTTAGCTTTTCTTTCGCCGTTACGCTAAGCATAATCAAATAAAGAACACCAATTTAAAATTTGTGACAATTAGATAAATATTTCTAAGCTTTGTTAATATGCTTATATTGATAACACTAGCAATATATTTTTTTCAATAAAATATTATATTTTTAACGTTAAAGTTAATTGAGCATATTTAACCATCGTATGTCGCTTGGCAGTAAATGTAATAAAACTGTTCGTTTATTTAAAGGAAAAATGAGCGCACTTAATTAACATTTAAATAAACTACATAAGTAAAATCCAATAAAGCTCCGTGGAGTCGACAACTTTATGCACTTCAAAACAAACTCAATATTTTACTCTAAGGCTTCATTGTATTTCATGATAAATGCATGGGCCAAAAGGTTGTCGTCCTTGTTCTCTTATGCCTCGGAGAACCTTGTAGATTTTTACTTACACGTGATTGTCTCTTGGTGGTCAGCAGAGAACAAAGGTCCAAGTACAAAGCGTTTATGGCATATCCTTTTACGGCTTTATAGCCCCTTGTTTTATGGCACGAGGGGCGCACGACTGTTGTGTCATGAAAACTATAGCCCACATATTTTAACGTGTTTCATAGTCAACTTCACTGAACAATAATACTGCTTACGCAGAGGGTCTTATTGTTTGATTTAGGGATATAAATACTTTGCGTTTAATGATATGAGTATATCATAAGACAAACATAAACTAGTATACAATTCGAGTATATCAAATTTGTACATTTCATATCTATTTTATCACAAACGTCTCGTGTTTTGCTTATCTTCACTTCAAACATTCAAGTGCAAGGTTGAACTTAAACCTACGCTGTGTGTATAATTTTAATCGTGTATATATAATGAATTAAATGTCAGGTCCGGTACACAGTGGTCAACGGAGTTGCCTTTTCTGACAGATTTCACGGGTTCGAGTGCCAGAACGAACAGCATTTTTTCAATAAATTTCTCTTCAATAACATAGGTGTTTGCGATGTCTTAAATTGTTCTCACAATCTATGTTCCTCCAATCCTAGAAAAATGTCGTGAAAACGATTAGTTTACCACTAGTTCTGTTCTTTTCCTATCTTTTCTTTTCACAATCTCTTCAGAAAAAAAGAAAGAGAGGTTTAGCAACTGATTAACAAAAATTTCTCGCAGAAAAACTTATGTTGAAATATCATCATCATTAGGCAATATGCTTCACAATGGAAGCGAGCATAGATATAAACAAAATTTGTTATTTAATAATAAAAAAATATTACTAAGTGTAAAAGATATTGATGGTGGTCTAGAATCTGGATTGACTATATCATTGATTTGATTTTAATATCCTTCAATATCTCAACATATTGTCATTAGGTTCGATCGTCATTAAATTGCAATCAGAAAAGTCATACCATAGAAATACCATCTACTAAGCGTCAGTTCAAATATAACCGTATTCTTAAATGGCTGTACATGCTGAAAGGCGAGAAAAAGCGTATTGAAAATTTAAAAAAAATAACGATTCATATTTAAAATTGAAATAACACCTTCAATTGAAATCGGACAACTTAGCTATATTTAGAATCAATATGCTTTTTGAATAGACGAACATTATAACGATGAAATTATTTTCCACTTCAGATTGGTTTGTCGAACGTCTCAAATCTCAATACTGTCGAGTTCTTGGTCGAGTGATCAACGTCGTAGGTTTCAGTTGTGGAGTTCATGGATTCAAATCCATGGAGAGACTGTTTTGTAAATTGTATTTTTAAATCAATTTATGAATTTCCGTTCGAAAACGTCAATGGCCTATAATGGTTAATACCTTGCGATCCTAAAAATAATGATTTGCATATCGATTTATCGATCGTTTATTTAGCAGTACTTGTGCGAAAAAAAATTATAAGTCATATACATATACTAATTCACATCGTGAGCAGACTTGTTTTATTTTTATTGTTATTTATGTGTTAAGAATCTAAATAAACAATTTTATAAAAAAATAATAAAGTTTATAAATATAAATAAAAAAATGTTGTTCTACTAAAAACGTTTACTTTCAAAAAGCGTTATTAAAGATAATCATCTGAAACATTATTATTTAACAGTAGTTCTATTGTGTAAGAAAATTAGCAAAGATCATGCAAAAAATATTTAATTTCCCAACATTTTTATCCTTTCTTGAAAAAAAAACATCTTGCAAAGCTGTCGTCTCTCCCACATAAACCACTCGTCCGTAAATTGTTATCCCAAGAGTGTAGGTACAAAGCAAACGTTAGGAAGCGGTAGGGCAAGTCTTGGCCGCAAATGTAAAGGAAACAAAAACGCCGCAGAAGGCTTTGCAGTAAAAGTTGTCGCTACATTGGCGAAGCTGCCGTCGCGGAAGCCGTAGAGGACGTGGTAGAGCCTGTTCTCGTAGAGCGTAGGTGATGGCAGTGCCTGGCTAGGGAAATATAAAATTAATCTCATTATAAAAACAGAATTTTTAAAGCAGCAGTAATATTGCTGTGCAAAACTTCAAAACATATGCTGTTCAACATTTGAATAGTAAAAATATTTAATGTACATGCTGTATACATAACAATACCTGACGAATATATCAATGTCAGTATTGGGAATATCAGTAATGACCAAAAAGCAAAAGAACACCGGAATTGCAATACTGGGTGAGTAAACCAAAAAAATATTTCAATGTCATATTTTTATACATATACAGTAATAAGTCACGAATCGAAATAAGTCGGTTACATTTGTCGAGTATCGCACAAGAGTTTTTGGTGTTGCCAATTACTAAATATTACAGTATCCATTGAATATATTTTAAGCCTATGTACTAGAGGTCTGCACGGGCCCGGGCCGGGCTCGGGTGGGTAAGCGCAATTGAGATTCGAGCTCGGGCCGGGCCCGGGTAAGGAATTTATTTCTTCAGAAAAATATTTCAGACTATATTTGTGTCATATGTCAGCCATGATAATTTTAATTATTACCAGTTCTATAGAGAATCGTACATTGTTGTAAATAACTAGTTTTTTTTCTGGCTAAGGAGTATAAATCTGGGTTTCGGGTCGGGTTCGGGTAACAAGTGTGGTATTAGACCCGGGCCCGGGCCGGGTCGGGCTCGGACCGGGTAATTTTGTAAAATTTCGGCCCGTGCAGACCTCTACTACGCTCCCAATGTGGTGCATATGACCTCCCAATAGAGGTATCTGAATAGAAGTTTTATCTACCAAAATTTATTGTTACTCAATTTCATAACCTCTCTTTTTTAAGAGTGTCAGTATAAAAGGAAATGTGGCTAGGGCAAGGCTAGTAATTTACTAATCGCTCTTACTGCGTCCCGTTAATTTTAGGATTGAAAAGTTGGAAAGAACTATTAAACATCACAAGCACATACTCCTTCAAACACACATCGATATATCGAGTGAAAAAGATAGTGAATAGAAATAGACTAAATATTTTATTATACGATGACGTATGTATATAGTATCTGACGAGTAATTTTCAAACGAAGTACTAAAAAAAAAATAGTCGATGCTGTTAATCTTAAATCCACTTAGTTGTGGGACCCTTGTTCGATTCTAAAAACGAGGAAAAAAAAGAGTGATAACGTGACTAATAATTGTTTCCAAAGCCTTTATCTTTCTTTCTTCTTTCGTTACCTTTCAAAATAAAGAAATACTCATAAACATATAGTTCTCTTTAACATTAATTTTGTACTGTACATTAAATGTTATAGGCAGCAAACATATTTAAACTAAGTAAAAATACAAACAAAAGAAAAGAAATATTTTTATGCAGTACAAAGTTATTAACATTGTTAGAGTAAAATGTCGTATAATTTTCTTTTAGGAATCTTTCAAGCAAAGAAAAGAATTTTTCAATTGCGAAAAAAATCCGTCTCACCTTTTTCTTAGAAGCTTTTTTAATATTATCTTTCAATTGGTCTCGAGATACGCATTTTTTTATTTTATGCAAAAAGAAATATTCGTACAATCCTAGAATCACATTATAAAAATGTATTCCAATCAAAACGCCTCTAGACATTTAAACGGGAAGGAAATGGGAACGATTGGGAGTTGGGACGATAAATAATGCGACATTCCAGGCGTCATTATTTTTCCATATTAAACAAATCAATTATTGTTTTGCACCAATTTGTTTACTGACAATAAAAGCTTCGATTTTATAAATAATTCGATATAAATTTTAGTAGATAGTTCAGAGGAAGGTAAAGAAGAAAAAAAATAGTAATTGTTTCATTCTTCAACAACAAATTTTGAGAAATTAATAAAATATACAAAAGAAAATTCCCGCATGTTAAGTATAAAATCTGCTTTTCTTAAAATCTTACGCGAGCAACCAAAAGATAAAATTACATTACAGTACGCTGCTTGTATACTCGAGGGGTCAACGTCGTTGGCTTCGGTTACGGAGGTCTCGGGTTCAAATCCCGGTACGGACAGTTTTACAAATTGATTTTTCAATCGATTTATGAATTTCTGTTCGAAGGCATGGATGTATGTGATGTCTTGAATTCCCCCCTCCCAACCATCCTATCTTATGAACGGGACGTATCGAGAGCGATTAGCTAACCACTAGTCCTGTCCTAGCCCTATCCTTCTATTCCTACTCTCTTTGGAAAAAGAGAGGTTGAGCAACTGAGTAACAAGCAGTTCTCGTAGAAACACATCTGTTGAGATAAACTCCATTAGGAGTCCATACTCCATATGCTCCACATTAGGAGCGGACATAAATAAAAAAATAAATCAGTGTCTGCCAATTTTTTTTACTTCTCGGCACACTGGTGGATGGGATGTTTTCCGCGGCATACCAAATAAAAAAGCATTAATAAAGGAAATGTACCATATTCATATGAATATATAAATTTTGGTGTAGGTAACATTTTTTTAAATATTTAATGTCCATAGGTGTAATAATTTTACTAGTGAGTATAATGAAATTGATTTTAGGAAGAATTTTGTCAAAATGCTGATCCAAATTAAGTATACAAGCACTCCTCATCTACCATCTGTAAACGCTTTCGTTTTTTTTAAATTTTATTTCCACGTGTGCTGAAAAACCAAATCCGCAAAGATACGACGATCCAAAAGTCAACAGATATTTAATTGCTGTTGTAGCTGATCGAAGATTTTGACTCCATAGCGATATCCAAAATGTTGATAATTCTATCTTAGAGAACGAGGCTTTGTCCACAGAGCCGTTTTTTAGATCTATTAAAATTTCCTCCCCTGTTGGTATCGGGTGTGTACTGTCAAACCTTACGAATGGTTGATGACCCACTGACCCATGACAATCAAGTGATGGAAAAGAAGACTACGGACGAATGTGACAAATGTTTATTTGAATATGTAGGTGTTAAATTTATTTGAAATCGAAGAAAATTTAAATGAATAAGCTTTATTTAAAATGAAAAGTTTTAAGGCTTCTTCTTTCGCGGCACACCTAAGATTTCTTGCGGCACACTGTTTGACAGACACTGGTATAAACAAACCCGAATTTTTACAAGCCGTAACTATTTAAAAGTACCACAAAAAATATCATGTTAACTTGTGCCATACCGTGTAATTGTAAGTTAAATAAGGTTGCTTGAATATTTGTTATTTAGAATTGTATTGACGTCATAGCTCAGGGCTGGCGCACCAAAAGCATACGTGTCCCATGATGGAACTTAACAATGCATCACAAATCTCTATGAGATCGGTCGATTTAGTGGATAGACCAGCATGCAAATTTGCCGATACAAAGTAAGGTGCTGAAGATATCATGAAAGAAAGGCTGCCCATGTCGATCCAGCCGCCTATGGAACCGATCGGCCACGCCGACTTGGTTTCAAATCAACAGGATTTAAAGATATCTGTAGCGAGAATATACTCAACTCACAGAAGCTTTTCGTTTATCATGAGGGATCAGTTTTTTATACACTAGAGTGCACGCTACCAAGTTTTGAACAGTTGTTTGTAAGACATTTCCAGTCAAGGAAAACAGCTCTAGACACGCTTAACGCTTGTCACTGAATACTGTCGTATAAAATTAACGGATGAGAAAGCAGATCACAAGACCACAGAAAACAGAGAAAAAAAATCTACAGTAATTTTATAGAAAGATAGTGAGATTTATTAAAGATACACGCAAATTAGAATTATAACACTTTTAGGGTGTTTACTGTCAATATTTGGTGGAAAAAGCATTATATTAAAACAATAAAATACTCATTTGTATTAATTCTACTTATATTTTGTTTGTAGTAAAATATTTTACTATTTTAAAAGTAGAAAGCTAATGTTATATTATAATAAATAAATTTAAGAAGAGATACGTTATATTGTGTTGTTTGCCTTTTCACCCCTACCACTTGCAAATTTTGATAATTAACGAATGAAATAACGTTGATATGTTTTTTTAACCAAAACATGAAATTCTAAAAAAAATACTAACGTTATTTTAGAATTCAGTTGACAATGTCAACGTTGACGTCAACTTATTTCACTGACTTAATTGCCAGTCTATATATTAATAGCCGATAAGGTCTGAGTGTCAGTATGTTTGGACGTCCATTTCACACCTTCCATTTCTCCACTTTTTTATTCATACTAAATTTATATATTAAAAGTCGATAAAATAATCACTCGCTTTTCACTTTTCACAAATGTGTGCGTACTGATGATGTCCTCGAGACATCTTCTTCTTCTACGAAATGTATTTTGTTTGCGTACATTTTCAAATTAATAGATAATAAAATAAAATAAAATAAAATAAAATAAAATAAAATAAAATAAAATAAATTGAAATAAAATAAAATAAAATAAAATAAATTGAAATAAAATAAAATAAAATAAAATAAAATAAATTGAAATAAAATAAAATAAAATAAAATAAAATAAAATAAAATAAAATAAAATAAAATAAAATAAAATAAAATAAAATAAAATAAAATAAAATAAATTGAAATAAAATAAAATAAATTAAAATAAAATAAAATAAAATAAAATAAAATAAAATAAAATAAAATAAAATAAAATAAAATAAAATAAAATAAAATAAATTGAAATAAAATAAAATAAAATAAATTAAAATAAAATAAAATAAAATAAAATAAAATAAATTGAAATAAATTAAAATAAAATAAAATAAAATAAAATAAAATAAAATAAATTGAAATAAAATAAAATAAAATAAAATAAAATAAAATAAAATAAAATAAATTGAAATAAATTAAAATAAAATTAAATTAAATTAAATTAAATAAAATAAATTAAAATAAATTAAAATAAATTAAAATTAAATTAAATTAAATTAAATTAAATTAAATTAAATTAAATTAAATAAAATGAATTAAAATAAAATAAATTAAACTAAATAAAATCAAACACAATGCAGCAAAAATCTCCCGTTGCTGGGCAACGGGCTTACAGCTAGTTTTTTTTAAATGGTTAATGTTCGAAAGCAAAAGTGTTTAACTTCACGTTTAAGTCACGATTTAAATCCTAAAATAATAATGCGACTAGAGCGATTAGCTTACCGATAGTCTTATACTAGTTTAATCCTTATATCCTTTCTCTTTTTGAAAAAAGAGAAGTCGAGCGATTGAATAGTAAGTATTTCTCGTTAAAAACTGTTAAGAAACGTCCATTTGGAAACCATATGATATGCACCCCACGAGAATATATTTATTTTTAAAATAATGAATTAAAATATTTTTTTGGGGCTTCAGCCTCGAAGCCCTCCTTTTTTGTGGGGCTGTGCTCACAATTAATTAATAATGAGTATATAAAAAACATACCGTGTCAATTGAAGGATGATTTTATCATTAACTGTGATAAATGAAATATTGAACGAAAAGTCTGAAAACAATATAAATATTGGCATGGAAGTATATAAAGCAGGTTTGAGGTACCATTAATATATTAGATAATAGAATAGTCGAATGCTGCACATGGAGCATTAGAGGTTGCTGCTTCAGATAACCTTACAATGAAACATTCGTTTAGTTCCGTTCCCAGTCGACTCTCAGCTAATGCAACGTACATGCATACTTCGTCTCTTTCCATATACCTACTCGAAGAGCGCCTCGTAGAGTTAGATATATTAATATTTGAATATGAAAACAAATTAAATTAAAATCAGCATATCTGACTGTATATTCATTAATTTGCAGCGCTTTGTTTATTGGTAGGAAAATAAATGAAACAATTAAATATTTAAAAGTCTCTATAATATTAAAGTTACAGATATAAGACATTCATCATATTTTGGCATCCAATGCCGGACCCTTTTTGTGATCCCGGGATTTCGGAGTTCACATTTTTTCGGATCCCCATAAAATCGTGTTTATTGTTTGAGAGTGAGTTTTCGGGATCCCAGGATTGATCACTGGGAAAAAAATGAGAAATTTAAAAATAATATACGAAACAAGGTGAAGCTCGCGGGCTCATTTCAAAAATTTTCACTCGCTGTCAGATTTAAAAGCTGGAATTTTACGTATTTCCCATTATGAAAAAAATGTAGGAACTTTTTTTTAGCTGCCAGTGAATCCAGTGCAAGATTTACGGAATTTAATGAATTTTTCACTTGTTTTCCTCAATACTGAAATCCCGGGATTAGTAGTATTACAATCGTGGGATTTCGGGATCATAAAAAAAGACCGAATCCTGGGACTAGAGGACCTAATACACACAAGATACAATACATTCATTTTCGTCTGAAGTATGAATAAATACGATTGCCTTTTAGTTCTGAATTTATTATTACGAAATTATTATATAAAGTTTATGAAAATTTAATTTGTTCGAAAAATAAAGTACAAATGTATATGAGCCTTTGGTAAGTGAAGTGAGCCAAGTAGTAAAATGGCAATACTTTTCAATTGAACTTTTAAGATCAATCACGTCTTGACTTGGTGGATTGAATATTTTCAGTTTAGGCAGAAAATACTATTGGGGTGTGTATTTACAAGATCTGTTTCTTTTTTACGATACTCCCTCCAAGGACGAGCGTCACCATATGGTCACAGTAAGCACCGTTGTCTATTGATTCCACTATTCATCCTTTTTCTACCTGAAAATCGTTGCTTTCGCTCATATTTGGTTAAGAAGGGTACAGACTACAGTTAGTCATCAGCCGTGGGGACAGAAACGGCCTCCAAAAGCACATGTGATTTTTTGAATTCCCGTTTTTTTTTATTTACCGCTTGAAACTGTTAGTTATTTTTTTATAAAAACATCAAATTATTTACAGTTATTTTGCTAATATATTTGTATTGAAATTATGTTGATCTAAAGAGGTCAAATTGTAAATATTTAAAAAAAAATCACGTTTAGCTATATTTCAACCCCGAATGTTTGCAAGCCCATACGGTCACTTTTGTCCTTACTACTGTCCGTACTCAATATTACACGGTAATAAAAGAATGAGCATGACCATATAGTCATTCGGAGTTTCTATACAACGTCTTTGCGTTTTTTTTTTAAATTTTGGATAGGAATAAATGTTATCCGTGACTTCAATATGGCTTAGAAAATATTTTTTTATCGGAAAAAGCTCTCGTCTCTGGAGGGCATGAAGAATATAATAACGCATCTAATTCATTCTTTCTTAAAATTTCACATAACATACTTCATCTCTCAGGGAGTCATATTATTATATTGTTTAATTTTAGTACATCGAAACTTGGGATTGAAATCCGAACGAATAGATCAATAGCGGTGCATCAGTATTTTATATTGAATATCAATCAGTTTATAAAATATCAACCATGAACGAGTGATTTTCATAAATATTTTAAGGCCCATATATTTTGAAATTTATGGAACTTTTAGCAGCTTAAATATAATCGTTTAACAATTACATTAACATATGTGATGGTTTCTACGAGATAAAATTTCGTTTTTCATTAATTTTCATTTCCGACAAACCGATATTTTTGCATTTTTAACGCCGTATTTTGTCATTGAAAAAAACATTATGAATATTGGGATATCAAAAGTTTTTACGGCACGAAGATTGCTTTGAAAAAATAGAATTTGTTATATGTGACTGTAATTATTGATACAGATTCTTCTCTCAGTAGTAAATAATTATATATTTTACGAGAAAAAAACGTTGCTTTTGAGATAAACACAAATATCAAATTTTGTTTTGATTAAAAAAAAAGTATACTAGAATATAGGATATTGTGTATTTATTAGTTCTTGTATATTTGAGTAAGATCTGTTGAAAAGTTATGCATAAATAAATTAAATAATTTATCCGTAATGAGAAATGGCATTGTGTAAAATTTTCAACTCAAAAATAATGTGTGAAGAAATAGTCGTTTGTTCAATTAAATTATTTATTAGAACCATCTAATTTGAATGTGTTAATTAAAAATATGCCTTTGAATTATATTCGGAACACATTAACATTATTAAAAAAATAAACTAAGCACGAGGCCCCCTCTATGCAGCTGGGAAAACCTTTCCTTGCAAGCAGTAGAGTGCACTAGAAAAATATGACAACGGTAAACGCATTAAGATATTGTTGGTGGGTGCTTTCCCAGCGCCACATTAGGACGACATGTGACTCTTTACAGTTCTGGAAATTCTTCTTTGTGTCCAACATTACTCTTGTAGTCACCCCGTTAATACCACAAAAGTGCTAAAAAGCCATTCGCAAGATAATAAAAGAAGCAAAAATATATGAGAGGATAAACTGAAAACGTTTTTGTGGCGAAAAAAGCCGTTTTCTACTGTTAAGTCTGAGATTTTTATCGTGGAAAATGTCTCTATGACATGTTCCTTGATTGTGGATTAATATATAACTCTAAAAAAAGAAATACTGGATAATTTTTGTGTTTTCTGCTTCATTCCCAGATTTTAATATCAATTATATCATATATAATTATTATAACTATACGTTATAAAATATTAAAAAATATTTTTCTGTATTTGTTTGATAAATGGTTTCAGAAGTCGGGACAATTTTTTTTTAATTCACACCAACAGATTATTTTTTTTTATATTGTTTTCAAATACAATGACAAAGCTCCATATATTTAGGTATGCATTTCAATTTCAAACAATCACAACTTTACAGTAAATTTTAAGTTGCTTTAAGTAATTTTGTGAGTACATCAAGTGAAACTTATATTATAAGCTATACAAGTATTGGCCAACCTTTTGCAAACTATGTGCCAGTTTTTTTACTGTGACAGTGTCTTGACAAACAGGGTTTCTTGACTCAAGACTGTCTGTCGTGAGTAGGGAATCCAATCCCGAGTCAAAATGTTGATCCCGAGATTTCAGGATTAGAATTTTTCAATCCCGGGATCCCGGGACTGGTCCCGAAATAATTTTCATTAAAATACGTTTTTTTCAGAAATAAAAATTGATGATATTGGCCAAAAATAAATAAATAAATTTATTATTTATTATATAATATAACCAGCTGTGGGCTGCCAATGCGTTACCAAGGGGCTCTCTTAATCTCAGCTATTCTCGATGAACAGGTGAAGGTGTGGACTTTTTAATTACTCGTTAAAAAATATGCGCCATAATTATTAAACGAACTTAATATACGCAAATAAAAATAAAAAATAAAATACGCAATATAACTTAAAATAATTAATTTCGATAGATGAAAAAAGTACCTACCTACTTCAGACTGCAAGAGTGAAGAGTTCTAAAATTGTTGTGTACATACATTCTTAATAATTTTATTGGAGTAAATAGAAATAATTTAAATATTATTCATAAGTATACCCGAAGTACCAAAGCATCAATTGTTTTGCAATTAAGCCTAAAGTTTCGGCTTACAGTTGAAAATTGATATTTATGAACAATAGAAAAATAAATCTCGCAAAACAAACACGTGCAATTGATATCTATCTGATAACATTCATGAAAGTAAAAACACTGAAATATTGAAATGTGAAGCTTTAAAATAACGAACAATAAAAAAGTAATCACTGTTGTCAAATGCATTAAAATACAGTTCACTAAAATATGTTCAAGAAATTCAACAGGCATCAAATTACCTTTTCTTTTGCGATAACTCTTTTAGTAAATCTAATCGCAAAGAATTTAAATTGGGCATCGTTTATTGCATATGCGTGAACTGCCGACTTGGAAACCAGCACGTTTCTGTATTAAAACCAATCCCGAAAAAACCGGGATCATGCCTTCTAATCCCGGGATTGAAATGTATCGAAAACTGTACGGGATTGGATTCCCTAGTCGTGAGTCTGTCGTGAGTCTGCGACGCACGTGTTTTTGGCAAGATAATAAACTGAAAAATAGTTATAACTCGTGAGCCGTAATTTTCCAAGGCTGATACACAAAATAAATATTTAAAAATAATAATTTTAAAAAATGTATAGTTTTACAGGTATTATTTTATACGTTTAATAACTTAAGTCTCGTGTCGTTCGGGAATTACGTATATCCTGGGTTTTTGGATTCAGAAATTGTGGAAAGGGCTAGAAAAAAGGTCTTGCGTCTTTTAATTTTGGAAATTCCGAAAAAAATGGAATTGTCAATCTCGACATCCTGGGATCACATGAAGGGTTCGGGATTGGATGCCCACATTGGATGTACACATTTCAATATTTGAAGCAAACGGTGTTTTTATGTTTTAACCATTTTTATTTATTTTTTATTGTATTCTATCTTTAAATCTGATAAATAAAAATGAATGTTTGTTTGTTCGTACTCTATGGGTACTCCGCTGATCCGATTGCAATAAAACGTTGACAAACTTTATGCTTGAACTTCCGGGAAGGTTATATGCATATTAAAATTAACTAACAGTAGGTCTTATATATAGACCTCAATGTTTGTATGTCTACCGTTCATGCAATTCAACTATCAACCATCGACTGAAAATCAAACAGCATTCAGACAATTAAAATTTGACGTTCGATTGTTTGTATTAAATATTTAAAATGGAATATTTCAAATCTGCAAAATTATGTGGTCTACATTTTGAGATTCAGTTCAAATGTGTTCCGTGCATTAAGTGTGATTGTTTTTTCGTATTTCATGCGTTGCCACACCGCTCATCCGATTGTAATAAAACTTTGACAAACTCTTTGCTTGCACTTTTATAGGAATTTTATAGGAATATTAAAACCAACTTACAGTAGGTCTTATATATAAAAATTAATGTTTGTATGTCTGCCATACCGTTCATGCAACTCGCGCAAAGGTTATAGTCGCAGTACAATTAAATTACACTAGGTGGCGCGTGTGACGTAGAGCTAGTTCAACATAACTTTGCCGTCGGGCTCTAAGGTGACCATGATGTAATATATATTTTTAATAATTAAAATATCCATAGTTTTTTCATGTACTATGTCGATTTATTGTACATATTTTTTTATTAAAATATTGAGGATTGTAGCATACCATAATTGACGAGTGTTCAATATTCAAAAATTAGAACTCTCCATTATAGTATGAGGGCTGGTTTTGCTCACAACTATAAGAATATCATTTTTTCCACCTCTACACTGTATTGAAACTATGGGTGAGATCCGCGAAGCGGATACCTAGTTCCTGTCTAAAGTTCTTGCTAGAGTGGGTACAGACTAACTCTTTATTTCCAGTATGTGACTTCGACTTCGTCGACAATGAATGTGAATTCTAAAAATGTATTATGGAATGTAAAAAAATGCACTGTATACAGAAATTTCGATCAAAATAAGTAGGTCCTATCTAAAAACATTAAAAAATGAATTAATCAATAAATATTTATCTAGTCAACATTCTCGTGTATTTTTTTTATGTAGATTATACACATTTATAGCGACTTCTTTAGTCTAACCGCACAGTGCTTTACCTCATCCTAATTTCGTTACTTCTGACATTATATTATGGTCACCCTTATTTTCGAGAGAAAAAAGTGACCCTTGCGTCTTTTGACCAATCACAGAAGAAACACATACTAATACACCTACACGTTCTGTGTATTATACACAAAGCGTATCAATGTAGTAAAACGGCAAAGTTAGATAAATCTATCTCTACCATAGACAATCGGCAGCAAACGTAAAACAGATAGAAAAAGAAGACATGCACTTCAATAAACACAAACACTTTCTTTATTTGAGTGACATTGCAACGCTTGCCGAGAACCGGCTAGTAAATAATAATAATAAAACAACTTTAACTAGCTGACAAACCATGTAATTAAATAAATAAAATTAAATATACCAGATACCAGAATCAACCAGATTTTAAATATTTCAACCCATGCATATATCGCTATTTTTTGTATTTTTTTTTGTAGGCTCACACTGAGTTTACAAACGCCCACTAAAATACGCCCATATTTTTTATTTCGATTTCGAAAAAATGTGTTTATGATATAATAAATGCGTAGTTGTAAGAAGCGAAGTTTGATCACGGGAACTAAAATCTTTAACGTTTGGCATTTTTATTAACTTGATTTCATCCCTAACCATATTGTTTACTCATAAATTTGAGTATCAGGCAGACAGCTGATGGTGGGAGAGAAACCGCGTCAGTATTCCAATAAACGTCTGGTTCTACATACTAAAATGCAGTGGCTGACATGGAGGCACGTTCCCGAAGAACCGCAGGCCTGTCTCTTCTCCCGGTGTTGGTATGGATGCTATTTTCACTTTGTTGGCGAGACATTGAGCCGCATAACAAGTGTGTACATACTGCATAGAATCACATCATCCCGATACTTCGGGCGTGAGTCAACAAACTAAAATGCAAGTCGGGTTGCTTTTGTATCGATTTCGTGTCAGAAAAGGTATGACTGTTCAAAACTTCACGGAATAACAAATTGCCTTATTAAAATTCTTAAAGTTGCCCGTTGTGGTCTAGTTGGTTAAGGCTTGCTCTACTGCTCAGACGGACCAGGGTTCATTTACCGGTAAGGTCAATGTCATTTTTCAATCTCAATCTATTTGTGATATTTTCTTGAGTATATCGTATGGAACTTTCTCTGAAATTATTTAAATATTTCTGATGTATTGGCAATACAATATAAATTCCACAATATTTGTTTTTGTTTACGTCAATGACAATAGTGATTCAATATTATTGAAAATTTAAAGATATTGCAAAATAATCGAAAACTGGTTGTCACTCAACCTGTATTTGAGAATGGTGTTAAAAACCAGTAGTTGAACTCCTTTCTATGTTTCATTGTAAGATTGGGTGTGGGGGGGGGGGGGGGGTTGTAAAACATTATAAGCCTCCGTGTTTGTAACAAATTCATAAAAATCAATGTTGTAAATTATCGTGGATTCTAAAATCTAACCATTGTCCACCCAACTTAGTAAGAAAAAGTCCAACAGTGTTAACCATTTGGTTAGTGGAATGGACATCTTTAAAAGTTTTTGTTCAGTTTGACGTATCTTTTTTCAGCATGTCTGCTTTCAACGTTAATGCTGTGGAATTCTAAAGGAGTTTATCTCACCAAAAGTGTTTCTACGAGAACAACTCGATACTCACTTGCTAAACCTATTAAAAAAAACGTAGTTATATAATAATAAGGTTTAAACAGGATGAGTGGTTAACTAATCGTTCTCCTCCTTGCATCTCATTTTTTTAGGATACGATCGGCGGAAGATTTTTCGAGACATTAAATACATCCACGCCTTGTAACAGACATCCATAAAACAATTCAAAAAACAAAAAACAAATTTTATAAAACCGAACGTACTGGGATTAAAATCCGTAAACTTCACAACCCAAACTTACGACGTTGACCAATCGACTACAGAATTGGCAATTCATTATTACGGAAAGAAAAAAATATTTCTAAAGTATCAATATTCAATTAAATTTGATGAAATTAATCGAAAAATGTAAAGTTTGATGTAGTCAGGCAAGATATTCAAGTTTTTCTTTAAAGCAACGTTCAAGGAAAAGGCAAAGATTTTCTTTCAAAGCTCCTTTTTCATGAAGCGGAAAACTACCCTCAACGCGTCGACTTTTTACACATTTCAAAATTTGTCAGTCAGCGCATGGCTTTTCTCGTAATACCTTTCGACGTTCATAGTGCATTTCTTAAAATCTTTACAAATAGCAATGCTCAAAAACTTGGGTTCATTTTAAGGGTTTCTAAGTATTCAGAAAATGAAAATATTGAATTTGAGATTGTTGAAAAATAATTATAACCTGAATTATTAAATTTTATATGCAATTGTGAATTGTAAAGTATACTTCCATGATAAGGTAAATTATTGTACATATTATATATGCATTAAAGATTTTTACAAAACATAAGTCACAGTTTTCTATTTGTGTTTCATCGAAATCATCAAATTTATTAGTAACTGAATGCACGAGTGAAATCAATTGAGGTTAAAAACCGATTCAATTTGCAGGACAAGTTAGATATTGATTGTCCTACCACAACCCGTTATGTGTATGAAGTCTATGTTTTACGGTTTCTTCCCATAACGCAATAAAATTAACTCCTCATATTCTTGACCTGATACCGAGCTATGCGGGACCTTTATATTCACCATACACTACTGTGATTAAAAAATAAAAATAGAAAGAAAATGTTACTTGCTCAGCGTATAAGTTATGTAAAGTTTCCTGAGCATCCGTATAATGAAAATCCTTTAAAAGAGTCTAGTCTACTGTTCCTACTCTCAAGAGGAATCAAAAATATCCCGTTCTCCATATTAAAGATGTTGAAAATTAATCAAAAGCCTCAAATGTTGACCTCGATTGAAATCATTTATTTGAAGTGTTATTTAAAAAAAATGCTTTTAAAGATTAGTTAGTAATAAAACTAGATACCTATCGCGTGGAGTTGCAGAAAATATGCCGGCGGGTTGCATGTTTTACGTATCTGCTGTAAATGATATAATAATGATATGACATAGACATTATTAAATTAAAATTGAAGTTTCTTTCATGTAAAAAGATAGATACATTTTGACATGAAAATGAGCACGAATATCATTATTGAGAAGAAGACATTAAAAATAAATATTTAGAAAAAGATCTGTGGGCGATGCCAACTTGTGAGCACGCCTCATAAAAGCTTTTCAGAAAAAGCTGGGTTTTAACAAGATACTTCTTTTGTTCGCCATCTTTGAAATACAAACAATGATTTGACACCTCCCATTGTTACCGGAGTTATTGTTACCGTATTGAAGATCTAAAACCTCTTTGAAATCATTCGCGCTGCAAACGGGGTGTCAAAACGCTGTACCGAAATAATATAATATTTGCACTTGAAGAATAGTAACCATAGAGTAAAATATCGAGCTTTTTTCTATTGTATCATTAGTACAAAAAATAATATAAATAGCTGAAAAATGTATTAAACTAAACTAAATTGAAAGAGCGTATTCCAAGATTGACACTAAACTGGCTTGCTACTTTTTTCACTCCAATCATGTTTCAAGCGTTATATAATACTTAAGCCGTCGTATATTAATATAGATATACGCCAGGAACACCAAATGTGCATCTCTGCGAGCTCAAATTTAATTGTAATTTTTATTTATACATTATATAACCGATAAGGCATAGATATGAGAATGTTGTTTTATAAGTTTATGCAGAGGCTCACCTACTGAAGTCAAAATTAACATGAGGCTTTGTGAGCCCTCCTCCAGCCCACCCATGAAATCACTCCAAGCAATCGGGGTAGTAAAAGTTTTTCCATAAATGCTAAAAATTGTCGATGTTAATTATGATACACAATGCAAGTACAAAATGTAAATATTCGTTAAAAAATATCAAATGTTTTAATTGACACGCTAGCACACAGAGGCGGAAACCATAAGGTTGTGCGTCGTACCGGTCCGCTTCCGTTCCGCTTTCGCACCAGTGTGCTAACGGCGTAAGAGTACGCATGTGATGCAGTGCATAGTAGCACAAAATTAGCAAGTACAAGTAAACGAAGCAGACATCTGCGACCAGCGTATGCTGTGACAGATGTGACACGCAAGTATCATGATATGAAAATGTATATTTATTTACAAAATGACATTCAAAGTACATTTTTTAACGATTAATTAAAATAAAACTCAATGTTTACAGTTGATTCAAACAATATTTCTAAATTACAAAACCTACCACTGCACAAAAGAACACACTTTTTGAGCTTTGTAAAGCAGTGGTCATCCATGTTGCATATATAACATTAATGGCACATTATTACCTAAAATATTTTTTTTCGTGTCTTTTAAGAATAGTATTATATAAAAACACGTCCAAAATTGTACACGCCAAGCAGAAAGCTTTCCTTTCTACAATAGAGCGCAACGCAAAGCAGACGCATGCATGCGTCGCACGTGCCTACGTGGCAGCGTACGCAGGTCTGTGCTACTTCATGAAATACAAAATCTGCGCTGCGCTGCGTCGTCTGCTTCTCAGCATACGCTTGACCTAATCGCTGCTTTTGAATAAAAATAAAATTTGAACTTGTGGCGTTTCTTCCATTTGATTGCAATTTTATCTGATAATATAATGCAAGGGCTAAAAGAAGCATGTCGGTTTGGGAACCCAAAACGTTATAATTTGAATCAAATGTCATATTATTTAAAATTGTCTTCCATTAAGGTTTCCCTTAATTCAAGTACATACATATTTTTTTTGGCTTATTCGGCTCATGAGACTCATACTATCCTTGAGAATGTAAAACTGAATGTTCCTGATATTTTTTAAGTGATTGTGGGCATCAATTGTTTGTTCTCCCAACTTGTAGTACCAGCTTGCCAATATTGCTTTGGATGTTAACAGATTCCACATGGACGTGAGTGATTCGAACGAATACTATTTTTTGTGTATTAAAGTGAGCTTTGTCTGATTACTCATTTGACTTTCTTCCCATTTTCAAATATTTTCTTTCTTTTTCAAATACATTCTTTAAATAAATTTGTTTTCTACTATTTATTTTAAAGTATTTTGAGATAGTTTGGTTTTTTACAATGAAAATATTTCTTTTCTGACGTATGTGAATGTGTGTGAATGTGAAAGTGTTGGAATATTACAATCACTGCCAAAAATGCATTGACGACGATCCTAGGAAGCATAAATGGCAGGAAAGATGTAAGCTTCTCCCGCAAAAAATGGTGGAACACTTTCTATAGAAATTATCCATCAGATCTGACTTTGCGGCCTCAGAAAACTATGCTTTATAGCAGTGCTCCGCGACCGGTGTGCCGCGAGGTGATGCTGGGTATATATATATATATACATCTTATACTAGAGAAAATGCGGTATTGTTGTTAAAAATCCATATTGAAATAATATCACAATTGATAGTTAGTGCATTGATACCGATTGCATCAGCGGGACGCCGCGGTGCATTTCAAATTATAATATTCTCGTTATCGCAATGCACAAATAACCCAACTCGACTATCCGTTGTGGAGAAATTCCCATTTGTTTGACGACCCCATTTTTTGTGCGCATCAAATCGAATGGCATATGTAAACCGGCGGGAATAGTTCGCATTCGGCGGTGATATAAATAAAGCGCATTTCGAAATAAAACAAAAAAATGTACCAGCAGTGCAATAGTGTAGTTTCAATTAGAGTTGAATACGGCACGCAAGCCGTCTAACAGTATTATACTCGGCAATGTATAAATATATATATATTTTAATTCGCTAGCTTTTTCCTCATACATCTATATATTGGAGACACGTCTTTAATATATTAAAGTTGTTACCAAATCGCTAACAACCCGCTTTTTATACTATTTAGGGAAACTTTTATTAAATGGTAAAGACATTTTAGAGTCATTTTATTAGAGCGGTATCTATCGCCTCACCTGTCAAGACTGTCAAGCTGCTTATGTAGAGCAGACAGGTAGAAACGTAAATATAAGAACTAAAAAACACGTAAGATGTCTAAAAACCAATAATTTGTCAGAGTTTGCGAATCATTTGATAGAAAATGATAACAATTTTGCTAATAATACATATGTTAAAAACAACTCCACCTATTAAATAATAAGAGGTTCTATATAGCTTGGAGTTTTAAAAAAATAATAAAGCCATTAATAAAAAAGAAACATTTTCAATAAGATAGGTGGATCACCATTGTAAAATATATGTCCATTGGAATTAATCATATCAAATGTAAGTAATTAATTTTTAATTTTTACTATCAATGATTGCATCTTACCCCCTTTCCGCGATCAGTAAAAAAGACAAAACCCATACTTTAATTTTGTAATTTATAACCTAAGATAAGAATATTTTTTTAGTTTATTCATAAACCTTACAATGTTCTATCTGATAATACTTCTTAAAGAGGCGGAACACGTGCTACATTTTGTAACACAACATGTGGAATATCAAATTTACGAAAATCGTTTTTTTTTGTATTTAAGTTTGAAGATTTAATATTTTTTTTTTTTTTCGTTTAAACTTTATCAGGTGAGATGAGACGAGGAAGTCAGTTCAGAAGTTCAGAAGTTCATCCGTTGAACGCCTGAAGATGCTGAAATGCGAAACCCGGGTCGTTAGTGACAAAATTTGTGTGAATGTACATAATTTGAACGATTCAAATTTAATGGTAAATATTTTCACAATTTGTATATTTTTTAGTGGTTGAAGAATTACTAAACTAAAGCATTATAAATTTATCGTTTGAAGAGAAAAAGCAATATTTTTTTTTTATTTTTCCATTACTGTTCATATTTGTAATTATTATAAACTAGCTGTAAGCCCGTTGCACAGCAATGTGAGATTTTTGTTGCATTATAGAAAAGTCATAAATTTACTGGCATGAACAATTGAATGCATATTTATTATTATATATGTATATAATCTAATAACACATATTTAATAAACTCCGTTTTTTCCCTAGGGTACTCAACGTTTTACCCACCATCACCCGCTACGGCTTCACACTCTTTTATAGGGTGTATTCCGTAGCGTAACAACGTTAGTCGTGTTGTTAACGTTAGCTGTAAGCCCGTTGCCCTCAACGAAGTGGATTTTTGTTGCATTTTTAAATAGTCAGAAAATTTACTGGCGTGAAAAATAAATTGCAAACCTTTTTATTGAATAAGCCAGAAAATTACGTAAATACGAAAATTACGTAAAAAACGTAATTATTTCTACATGGATTGTTTAAGAAATACGCACAATTCTCTAAAATAACTAAAATACACCGGGATCGCAATACAAAATATGCAAATAGCGGGAAATTCTGGGGACGTGAAAACAGAATTTTACTGAACTGTAAATAATCAAAAATTACGTCCAAACCAAATTTAATAAGATAAAACTTTCTGCTCAAAAGGTTAAAAGTATGAAAAATTCCAAAAATACATTCAATATTTTGTCGAAAATGTATGAAAAATATCGTATTTTATATTTGCTTTACATATCGACTGTGGAAAGGAAAAAGGACGTAACCCACAGTTTTTTCAAAACAGCTTTTGTTCGATAATCACAATGTATCAAACTTGATGCACGTTCTATCAAAAGGATGCAAGCTGCAAATGCCGAATTAGTATCTAAATTTAGCTTTTAAGTTTGAAAAAGACGAGCTCGTAAAAAATGAAAACCAAGAAAAATGACTGAAATAAAGGTTTTTCCTAGACAATTTCTTTAATTAATATTAGATTATGTCAATTAAACACTAGTTTAGAAGTATCCGTGCACTTCAAGGTTGTGTATAATTCATAGTTTGCATATGGCCCAAAATCATAAAAACACGTTTTTAGCGATTCCTGTAAAATTTGATATGTGTGGGTTACGTCCTTTTTCCTTTCCACAGTCGATATATAAAAAATATATATTTTTTTAAATTTTGATAAAATAAATATATATATTTGGAATAATGTTTAAGTTTGATAACAACCATTTTTCGTAGTTGCAAAAATAGACCTCGTAAATTAATTAATTTTTGGAATAATGTTTAAATTTGCTTACAATCTTTTTTTGTAATAGCAGAAATTTCGTAAATTATTGAATTTTCGAAATAATGTTTAAGTTTGCTAACAATCATTTTTCGTAGTAAATATATTTTATTCAACTAATTTTCAAGTACGCTAACAAAAATATTTCGTAGAAGAAGAAAAAGACCCGAGGACATCAGTACGCAGTCTAGGGATTATGTGTCGAGACGTCCCGGGACTTTTAAGGTTTTTTGATGTCTTAAGTCCCGGGACATTTAACAACCAAGTCCCGGGACTTAAGACAGTCAAATTGTACATTTTTAATTTTGAAAAAACCATTCTAAAAAATAAAAATTGGATGCAAGCAATCGCTAATGTGACCTAAAAAGTTAATTTTAAAGTTACATTGGTGTCTATCCGCGGGATCAGTTTTGAAAAAAATGCATTATATTTAGGCTAAGGATTAAAGGCCGGGGTTTTAACAAAATTAAGTATGCATATATAACAGGAATCTTATAAAAGAAACAGCTGTTTGGATTTATAATTGTAGAAGTTTCAAATAACATCTATTTATATATTGTAATACGAAACAACCATTTTTAATGGGTAGAGAGAGACATGCAGAAATACAAAAAAAACTTAGACACGTGTTCGCTTAACTATTTTTGCAGCATGGGATAATCGCACAGAATTCCAAGAATTAATGGAACCAATAGTTATTTCTAGAAAATTATATTATAAATCAAGGCGGCTTATAAATTTTTATTACCAACCGTTCTTCTAGGACTAATTGATTTTCGAAAAGAATACACGAAAGATTTTGACAAATACTCCAAAGCAATATTTTTGAAATACGAAGATAATTTACTACAACGTCTTTTCTCCGTGGAAAAAGATATCGAGGTATCTGAAGAAAATATCGATGATGAGAAAAATATTGCAGAACTGTCACTGGAAGAAGAATTAAATAGACAGATTACAAAAAAACAAAAGATTTCTCCATTAAAAACTAAAGGAATTTAAGATTTTAAAATCAACTGGAGAACGGAAACAAAGATTATTTTTTATATATAACATTAAAGCAACATCGACTTACAATGAAGATGAGCAACAACGTTTATTACAAAAATAAGAAATCGGCTGTCTCATTCGTCATTAAATTCATTATTATTTTTAAAAGCATATTTTGATAAGCAAGAATAAAATATTAACTTTTGTGTAAATAATACATACTATGTATGATTTGAGTTTGTGACTTTATTATTGAATTAATTTAATATTTTTATTATTAATAAATAAATGTGTTCAAAAGATGTATTTTTTTTAATTAACGCATACTTTCGCCGCCCTTTTAAAGTACGCATGAAAAATAAATACGTCTAACTGCGTAAAAAACGCTCAAAAAAATAGTTTAATTGAAACGAAATATTAAAAAACGTTTGGGAGAAAGATATCTTTATTTATGTTATTTGAAATTTGTTTAAATCAATTCATAATCGTATTAAAAATATAACTGTAGCAAAAACAAATTGAAAAATATTATAATTAAGTGTTCATACCTGATGTTGTTTTATTTACAAATGTTTTTCACTATTCTGCAAAGTTACCAATGTCTCAATAGGACAAAAAAGGTATAAAAGCTGTATTGTGATTTGTGAAGTAACGGTCATAATTTTACCCAATTCATTGTTATTTTTTCAATACATGAACCGTTATCATGCCTTTTTAGTACATAAGTACCTACAAATATTTAATTTTAATAAATTTATAATTTTATTAAAGGGGAAATAAAAGTCCCAAGTCCCGGGAAGTCCCGGGACTTTGACTTTATCACGTCTCGTGTCCCGGGACTTTGAAAAACCCGAGACTTCAGAATCCCTAGTACGCACACATTTGTGAATTGTGAATTTTTGTGATTTGTGATTATTTTATCGACTGTTAATACATAAATAGCTGTAAGATTATTTTATAAAAAAACCGAATCATAATGAACCAATAACAATATTTTTTATGTTAGTCAAAAATAAATTTCTGAAATACTATTATGTTTGATTATATTTAAAGAATTTAGAAATTATCTAAATCTATGTTACATATTAAAAATAAAATAGTACTAATGGGGGGCGTATATCTACTGAAATCTTTATAATTGAACTATTCACTTCAAAAACCCTATAACTGACAGAAAGGAAATTTGTAGATATATACAATTATGCACGTAACTAATTTTTTGTTACATACTTTGCATATTATAATGTTTCCGAACTGGTATGAAACTTCATGCATTTTAAAACTGAAATTTTCACACTGAAGACAAAATGTCCAATTAAATCGATTATTCATTTTTTTAAGCTGTTATATTTTCAATACGACCAGTTAAATTGTATTTTGATTTTTTATTCAAAAGAAAAAATACATTGAAACAATTTTACATCATTTAAACTTGTCTGAATAAATAATCTTTCAGGTGTCGTAAATAAAACAAAATTTTCACTTGTAGAACAAAACCCATTTTCTAGGATATGTTAATTATTAATGATATAATCTATGGCACGGATCTTACTGTGGTAACGGGTACATTTCAGACATAGATAATATTGAAGGGCGCAATCAGAACTTTAAAAAAACAAGATTTTAGTAATGTGTATAACATTAATTTACTATATTATTACATGACTTTATTATTAATGAGTAAATTATACATGTATTTAAATTTATATGTCTAATAGAGAATTTACAAAATAAGTAAAGCTTAATAAAAAAATGATAATATCTTAAAAAATAACAAAACAAAATACCTACTGCGATCTTTGACATTGCATTTTATTACCTAATTTCCTTATATTGGTAGTGTAAGATGAAGATCTGAATTGAAAACAAATACGTTTTTTTTTGTTTTAATATACTTTGGAAGGGCACATTAAAACAGCTCGACGGACGGACAGAGTTAAGAACCCCTGATCTATAGATAGAATAAGAAAATATGTGATGACGAATTAATTGGCGGATTCGGATTTCGTGATTCACGAAAAACAAAGTTGTGACGTTGCGTTAGTGAAGTTAATGATATGCTTCGTTGTATTTTTTTCAATAATAAGAATAGCGCAAAATACATAATGATAATATAGTTATTAAAACATTTTTTATAGGATATATTGAAAACGTTAATAGCAACGGAAAAGACACTCGTGAATGTTATTAAACATATTGTATCGTCTTGTAAAGCAAACTCCTCAAAATACTTAACATATAATATATGATGTTTTGTATTGGATAGTGCAAATACAGTGGACTCAATGCAACAACAACAGAGCTATTTATTTATGCAGGCAAGAGTTATGGCTGTAACTGGTGCATTGTTTGTTTGCACAGTAGTTAGTTATTCAAATCTTACTGCGTCCGGCTATGGACAACCCAAAGATATCATACCATATATCATTTTGCGGTGAAGCAATCGTATAGCCCATCTTTGCACAAGATTTCGAACGACTTTGATTACTTTCGAAACCAATTTTGTGGTGTGCTCTTTAAATGTTTACGTTGTAAAGATAGTTTAAGAGATGTTTGATTGATCTCTGTAGATAAACTAAGTACGGCATTAAAATTATGTGTATATATTTAAAACACCATGTGTACGATTTATTATACTTACTCCACATTCTAAAATTAAATCAAGAATAAAATTTGTCATATTGTACCGATTGCAGTATTTCAATAACGAAATAACAGTTTTGAAAATGTAAAATACTTGTTTATAATAAAATTAAAATAAATTTGAATTGTTTGAATTTTGTACATCAAGCACCCTCAGTCGAAATACTTAATTAAAATTAAAGTAAATCAAATATTCTTTGAGATGACAATACTCTTTATGTTTTTCAATTAAACTGGCAATAAAAACTTGCACATTTAATCAAAGTCGTGATCACCTTTATAATTTCATTAAATATATATTTTGCTGTTTTTTCTTGATTGTGGCGCACATTTTTTTTGTGTATTCGACCGATATAGTATTGTACGAACCTAAATGACGGTAATTATTGTAATTGGTTTTTTTTTCAGTTTTCAAATGAGATACCCAGGGCCGGTGCCATCATACAGGCGAAATAAGCTATCGCCTAGGACGCAAACCATTAGGGGGCGCATAAATAGAGTATTCCAATTATTCCGTAATATTAATAATAAGCTAGCTGTAAGCCTGTTGACCTCAACGGGGGGATTTTTGTTGCATTTTGAAATAGTCAGAAAATTTACTGGCGTGAAAAATAAATTGCAAACCTATTTATTGAATAAGCCAGAAAATCTAAACTAAACTAATTCTCTAAGTGGATTTTTTTTAAGAATACACCCAATTATCTAAAATAACTAAAATATAGCAGGACTGCAAAAAAAAATATGCAAATAGCGGATATAATAAAATATATTCAATAAAATCATAATTGAGCTGCCCTGCTGAGCTACTATATCCAATATCGACAGCCCTGCATTATTCATATTGTATATAATATAATTTTTAGAATGATTAAAATGTTTCAAGTATGCAAACAAATATATTTCAGAGAAGAAGAAGAAGACCCCTGGACATATATCGACAGCCCTGACACAAAAATCCTTTCTAGTAATAAATTACTCCGAATAATACAAAATGATATATAGACTAGCTCTAAGCCCGTTGCTCTCAACGGGAGATTATTTTTGTATTTTTAAATAATTATAAAATTTACTGGCGTAAAAAATAACTTTCAAACCTATTTATTGAATAAATCAGAACATCTAAACGTAATTAATTCTTTAATTAATGAATTTGTCCCTAATAGTTTTGCTATAATAATCATGTTTGATATAAATTGAAATTTTTTCTCACAATGTCCAAAAATACATATCACAAAATATATTTTTTATGGTTTGAAAAAAATCAGAAACCAAATGCAATTTTTACATTCAAAATAATTGAAATTAATTGCACATTTTATCAAAATGTTAGAATACAAGTCGAAATATAGTTATTTAAAAAATCCATACCGCAATTAGAATATTCCTAATGCATGTAAGAAATCAAAAAGATTTTCAAGGCCGGACGCGAAATATAACTATACATTCCAATAATTGAATCAATGAAACTGATCAAATTCTGTCAAATCCGTTCAAAAGAATCTTCGTTTCCCATTGACTCACACGGTCCAACGATTCATTTCAACTACCCTTCACAAAGCTTCAAAAAATCAAATCAGTATCATTGATTATTTAAAAAACTTCGTAAGCGATGCAAACTTTCTAATAAAGTTCTTTCAATATTATTACAATGTTTCTAAGCCAGGATGATTGAATTTTGAATATTGAAGATAATTTCCTATTGGACAGATCAAAAATTGACGGTTCAAAATAGGCCGTAAGCATTGGTTGAAAAATGTGCGATTCAAAATAAACCGTTATCATTAGTAGGAAATTATGAAAAGGAACGAATTTGTGATTATTTTTAGGCTATTAATATGAAGATTGATACAAACACTCAAACATTTAAATTATTCTTAAAAATATATTGTATACAATTTAAATACTGCGGGGCAGGGCTGTCGACATATGCCCCGAGGTCTATTTCTTCTTCTGCGAAATATATTTGTTAGCATACTCAACCATTTGAATTATACTAAAAATGATAAAATATTAATATTGCAGGGCTGTCGATATTGGATATTGCAGCTAAGCAGGGCAGCTCAATTATGATTTTTATGAATATATTTTATTATATCCGCTATTTGCATATTTTGTTTTGTAGTCCCGGTGTATTTTAGTTCTTTGAGAGAATTGGGTGTATTCCTAAACAAAATCTATTAGAGAATTAATTACGTTTAGATTTTCTGGCTTATTCAATATATAATTTTGTAATTTATTTTTCGCGCCAGTAAATTTTCTGACTACTTAAAAGTGTAACGAAAATCCCCCCGTTGAGTTCAACGGTCTTACAGCTAGAACATATATAGATAATAGTACATTTTAATTTATTTTTAAGTTTGTATTTGTTTGTTGCAATGATGTATCGTATTCTATATGTTACAGATTGGTTGAGCAACTAAATTAAATACAGTTCAAGTAGAAAAAACTTCTATTGAGATCCCTTTATTAGGATGACATATTTCTCATATTGAGAGCAGACATGGACATATAAAAAAATGTAATGATTACGAATTGATTTTTTAAAATTATTTCAAAAAAATAGGATAATTTGTAAAAAGGGGGCGCGCCAAATATCCTCGCGCCGACACTAGGTATCAAAATACCTGCAAAGCTTTATTCTTCCGTTATTACAACTCCTTATCTGGATCAATTTATCTCAGCTCAGCCAGAAAATTCTTCTCACCAGCAAAACCATTCCTAATTATATTACATTATTTTTTTATGTATTCATTTGTAAGCTTCATGGAAATTTAAACCTTGTTGTGTACCACAGATTTAGATGTTTTTTCATTTTGGAAGGCATCTATATGTTTTTAAAAATTGTTGTTAATATAACTAGAAAGGATGTGTTCTATTATGTATGCAACAATGGTTTATATTAAACAAAATACTTCGCAGTCTATGAGCACTATTAAGTATCAGGTTTATTAAAATATCGGTAAGCTTTTTAAAACAAGAAGCCAAGTGAGGAATAAATAAATTAAAGCTTGCATCAGTTGCAATTAAGAAATTAAGTAAAAGGTACAGCCTTAATGAATATTTACACCGCTCCACGCGAGCTTTTGTGTTTATCAGGAAGTAGAGAGGGTAGCACGGGAATAGTATAGAACCTTGGGGACGCCGCGACGGCCGTCTGTATGAATAATACACTCAACTCTATTAAGTTTATGCGACCGCATTTAGTAAGTTTGTGTTCTGCTGGGAGCAGGGTAGGATAACGCGCTTCGAAAGTTGACGACGAAAATGCTGAGCTTTTCCTGTAAACTGCATTAGCAAGAAGTTGCTGCATCGGAAAATTTCTTGTTTCTACAAATTCATATTTAACACAAATACAGTATTGATAATTCAATTTGATACAAAGTGTACTTCGAAGCATGTCTGAGGTTAACATAATTACTATGTAACAAAAGAAAATCGTAGATGTTAGGTAGCTTTTATGCTATCAACTTTTTTTACCATGTGCATTCCTAATAAGAAGCATACAAATGAACAGAAGTGTTTCTACGAGAGCTTGTTACCCATTTGCTCAACCTCCATTTTCCCAAGGAGAGTAGAAATATAAGGATAGTGTTAGAGCAGGACTAGTTGTTAGCTAATCACTCTCGCTACGCCCCGTTTTTAAGATCGGATGGGTAGGAGAAGAGAAATAAGGCATCAAATATATCCATGTCTTCGAACAGAAATTCATTGTTACATTTTTTAAAAAATAAAATAAGAATAACGAGAAAACAAATGTAAGCTATTCAGGTCAGATATTTTTTAATGAAATCCATCCATCGATCTATAATTTATATTCGTATCCTAATAGATTCGACCTCGTGACCCCATAAAACGAGTTTTCAACATTGATGAGCACTGGGCATCAGAACAGTTATCATTTTTTACGTACTAAGTACATACAACAATTATTATGGATTTACATCAATAATATAGTTTTTTGAATTACTTGGTTTTTACTATATAAAAAATAAAGGACACGAAGAAATAGTATATGAGTAATTGGGTCACAGTATAATAAAGACATGTTTTGAAAAATATAATAAGATACATGTGTTTGTTTTCGTTTCATAATAATCTCAAACGACATGCTATTTGCGGAATGTGTTTTAATCTGCTATACGTAAAGGAGTTTTATATGAATGATAGTCTAAGAAGCGCCATCTACCGAGTTATACACATACAGGCTGATAAAATATTTACAATATTTTAAAATAATATTTCTGTCTGATGACATTCGTATAGGAATTTCGTTTCCATAGTGATGTTTGATTTTCGGAAAGTTTCCAATTAATGTTTTGTTGAATTACCGTTATGTAAATCTTTAAAAATCGGCTTGACCGAGATTTAAGATGTATTGGAATACAAAAATCTGGTTTTTCGAAGGTCTGTTTTTGTTATATATTTTGTTTGAATACACATCATTAAATATATTTTTTTTCGAGCCGCTCATTTTTCACGACTCCGACTCCGACTCCACAGCCCTGGTTTATTTAAATACTAAATCATAAAAATAATAATGTTAATGTTAAAAAAAAAACCAGATAAATGTTGCTTTTTGTTGTTGTGAAAAATCTATTTATTATATTAAAACTATTAAAACACGCTTTGGTTATTTGAGTCGGCACCATATGACAATTTGACAAATTGTGGCTTTCAGGCTACTTTACGACAAGGTGCTACATGAAATATCATCTCTGATAATATTAAATTATCTGGTATAATCTATACCACTCATCATTTTTTAATGCTGTGAAAAAGAAAGTGAAATAATACCCTCAAATCATTTATGTATTGATATATGTTATTATTTGAAAACTGTATAAATATATAATATATTCTAATATATTTGCGAAATATATAATGATTCTTGTCTAGTGACCGAGATGCTTTTAAGCATTTGTTCTACGCCGTCGCATGGTCGAGGACTCGAATCCTCGGATAGGAAAATTTCATGATTTTTTTTAAAAATCAATTTGCGAATGTTTCCTTTGTCAGAAGTGGCGCGACTTATTTATGAACGCGTGCCAAAAATCTCAAATTATATTTATTAATTTTTTCAAGCGTCGAGCAAAAAATAGGTGGACCATATCAACTATATTAAGTGACATTATGTAATATTATATAGTTGCAAAAAACTTTCTTTAAAACAGATATTGTTTTTTCAGCAAAACATTTAATTTGTGAATCGCTCATCTGCCAGCAATATTTTTGAACGTGTCAACTTAGGTACGCGCGTCCTAGGTTTACCACCCCCTGTTCCAGGGAAAGACTTTCTGTGATGTTTTCATTCTCTCTACTCATCTTATTTGGCGGCTGCGCGATCGAGTGGTCATCGTCGTTATCTTCGGTTACGGAGTTCACGGGCTCGAATCCCAATACGGACAGTTTCTATAAATTGATTTTTCAATCGACTTATGAAATTATGTTCGCAGGCATGTATGTACATTTGTGATGTCTTGAATTCTCCCCTCACATAAATCCTATCCGTTCATCACTATCTTTATTTTTAAAAACTTTTATTGAAATAAAACAAGCAATATACTATTTTTTTAAGCATAAAAGAATTGATCTCGTTGAATTACAACTAATAGTTTTTAGTTGATGGTCGAGTCAAACGAATTAAATCCTCTTAACCTCGTAAATTAGTACGATGAATAAGATTGCAGAGGTCGTGCTCTGGGTGTTAATACCCAGATTAGGCAATAAAGAAAAAAACTGCTAAGTCACGCTTAACCCATTTTTACTCGAGTCGTTTACCTGTATCTCGAAGTACAGAGTTTCAAAGCTTTAAATTAAATAATTATAGGTCTAAATGAATTTGCTGATTGGTAATAAATACAGCTGGTACTATAACAAAGTGGTTGACACTTTTGGGCATTCATCATAGTAAAGAGCTTATACTCTTGAATGAAAATTTTCATATATTGATTTTTAAAAGATTCACGTTTACGTAACATACATGTTTGGAATTGAAAACGTTCTTTCCAAACAACATCAGTCAAATCCTGTGTTAATAGTTATCTTATCCGAAGATGTGATTAGTATTAAATAACTGTTCTTTTTCAACGATGCTTCTTTTCCCGTTTATGGCCAAGTGTCAAGTATTTTTGTGTGGACGACATTAAGAATATACTGGTGGGACTAAGACAAAAATAGTAAATAGCCAATCACTTTGCTATTGTCAGGAAGTATTTATAAAAAGTTTCTAATCGTTATTAGTGTTTTCAGAGTTAGTATAAATTTTTGTAATTTGCTTTTAAGTAGTAGAAAAAATTCTTTCGTTTCGCTACAGTATTTAAACTTCAAAATCGAAAACAATCATAGTATACTATTCACGTTTTTGGCAATCGCTGACATTGTAATATGCTGTTTTTTTTCATCCATGTCCGTATTCAATGTAGAGCATACGGCCACGTAACGGAGGTATTTCAATAGTTTGTTTCTACGAGAACTATTTGTTATTCAGCTGCTCAAACTGTCTTTTTAGTCAAATATAGTAGGAATAATAGGATATAACTAAGATAGTTGTTGGATAATCGCTCTCGCTACGCCTGTTTGATAGGATGAGTTTTAGGGAATTCGAGACATATTATACATCCATGCCTTTGGACAGAAATCCATAAATCGATTGAAAAATCAATCTGTAAAAACTGTTCGTTCTATTATTCGAGCCCGCGACCTCCGTGTTCTTAGTGAACGATGTTCATACTAGGCCAAGCAACTCATTCACTGAGTGTAATCAAATTACGGTTTGTATCCAGAAAAGTAATTTGATGAAAGATTATGTGATATCAAGACGTAAACCAATGTTTTGTAATTTACTCGGGTAAAAACTACCGCATTTTAGGCATATTTAGAATTTAGAAATATAGAATTTAGAAATTTAAATATTGCACATGGATTAACTCGAACCGATGTCAGCTTCTTCGAGCACCCTTTGTCGATATCATAATGTTTTTTTTGTTTTTTGGTTACTCTAACCTTTATTTTTTTGACCCGGACTCCATCCCAGACTAGACTTTTAATTTGAATGTAATCGAGATTTTATCTAAAATAAATGCATGGGTGTATTGTTTGTAACTTTTCATATTCATCCTTTAGAATGACGCATATATAGAAAGATTCGATACAAAAAATGACTTTTTTCACCTCTATTATAATATAGGTATTCCTCCCCTTCGGAAAATAAAACATGAGCAAAACCTTATGTAAATTAAGATTTCGACGGAAGGTGCTTGGTGGAATTTCAATATTAAATTTGAATCGTATTTTTTTTTACACTACCACACGTTTTGTCACTAACGAGATAGTATTCTTAGGTGGTATGTATTGTAAAAATAGCTTTTTGCATTGTGTAATATTGTTTTCGGCTTTGTATAATACCGGGCTGTTTTAATTTACTGCGGCCCTCAAATGTTTTTCTTAAAATTAAAAACTACATAATTTTTAAATAAATCCTTGAATTTAATAAATGTGAGCCAGAAAGTGAATGTAGCAAAATACATCGGTTCATAGAACATGAAATAGAATAGAGTGAACATAGAATATATAATATAAATATTAAGTTAAATTCTAAAGAATTATCTTAAAAATAACAAAGGCAAAGGTCACATATATTAAATACCACATGTATTAGGATGTACAAAAACATTTTTGTAAATAAGTGCACTTAATCGCACTTATTTACAAAATTTTGCACTGGTTTTCAAGCGACTTCAAAATAATACGGTCAAATTTAATAGAAACTACCATTCATTTTTTTATTATTCACTTCATCTTTTCACACATTTATTTCGCACATCTGTAAAAGAGGATTGATTGTACATACTTTAAATACAATTTGTATTTGCGGCCCGAACTCAAAATATTTTTCACTAGATTAAAAAGGTTAGCATGACTGAGTGAACATCTACTCACTGTTTATATGGTGGTGTTTTTATATATGTATAAAAAAATCAATATATATTTTTTTCATAACATTCATTAAAAAGCGAAATTATTTTCAAACTTATTATTCTTTAAATGTAAAATATAAGTGAGCCACTTGTTTCCAGACGAATCCGATGTTATCATTAATCAATGCATTTTTTGTTCCAAAGATGTTGTGTTTATTATATGATTTAAATAATATTGGACCAAAAATTTTGTAATCTGTTACTTAAAAGCCGTATGGGTATCAACATATAAAGAGTTATTTGCTACAAATGACCTGAAATCTGGTTTCCCACTGGTTTAATATAAAACACATTTTAACTATTTGAGCTGTATGCAGTCTGGCTGATTGCTCCAGTTGATCTGAAATCCTTGAGGCATCTGTTTGCAAAGCCTTAGCGTTGCATTTCCCCGGCGTCTGTGGTATTACGTGCGCGGCGATTAACCGACGTCGTTTTGCGTCTCCCGCGTGAGACCAATAAACCTAAGAAGCCTCTGATTTATGACGCCACCGCATTCGAATGGTTAATCACAGATGTACACATATTACTGAACTTAAGAAGTTCATACAAATAAACGAAGGGAATTTTGGTTGCATTGTTTGTTGGCTTATCAATCACACTTGATTTGCTATAAAAATGTGCTATTTATAAGTACTAATAATTTGAAAAGTTAAAACAAAAATAAATGGTCAGTAAAAAAATGAAAAATAAACAGTAACTATACAAAAAAGCATTCAGTATTAATCTTTTGTTCACCCAGTGCAAAAATGTGATAAAATCGTGATTTTTTGTTTTAAATGCAAATGACATAATTGTAATTTTCAACAAAAATATCTTCATATTTAAGATATTTGATCGTTATTCAGTATATTAAAAAGTGCATAACTTCAAACGAAATTTTATTGATACTAGAAATTTCCATTTATGTTAGTTTTGCATTGGGTGGACTGTATATTTACTATGGTTTTGCTTTTTGCCTGGAGACGCTTCAATAACAGAGTAAGGTCAGTGAAAAGTTATTTTTGTCAGTATCTTTGTAAGGTAGGGTATTTTACAGTACAGACTCTTATATGTGAATTATTTTGGACTATTGAGATAGCAAAACAAGTAGCAAGCAAAGAATATTATAAATATGTTAAAGACCGATGACGGAATTGAAATTTTCTTGTCCTGGAAAGCTTAAGCTTACAAAAAAATACGTACAGTCGTAGCACAAATCCGTTTTGTATGTAAAATATAATCTTGACAAAATTGACTTAAATTTAGGTCAATTCAATTTCAATTTCAAGTCAATTCTTGATGAAAAGGCATAATTTTAAAAAGATAAAAAACTTTTGGTACTTATTGTTTATTTAGATCACAGCCATTTTTTTCTCATTATATCACGTTCATTTATCTGTGAATATATTTTTTATCCATGTCTGCTCCCAATGTGGAGCATATGGCCTCCTAATGGAAGTATCTTAACAGTATTTTTTCTTACGAGAACTGTTTGTTACTCAGTCACTCAACCTCACTTTTCTCAAAGCGAGTAGTGAGGGTGAATATTTACAATGGTTAAATCATTTTTTTATTGTTTTGCTTGTAAAAATCCATGTGGGTTTTGTTAAAACATTTCAGATATCTTTTGGGGAACAGGTCCAAGCCTTTAAAAAACACCAATCTCCAATTTTCCTGAGAGCTGGTTAGTCTAATTTATTATTTATTATTATACTATAAAATTTATATTTAATTATTTATACTATGAAAAATTCCAGTTAATTAATAAATTTTGATAATGATTATTTAATAATAACGTTTTAATTAATTATGACTTACTCACTATTGTTAGACTACTAAATAAACTTTTAATCCTGTCTTTTTAATTATTGCATGATAGTTGTAATTATTTCTTATAAGTTTTAAGCACTTAAGTTTAAAAAAATAAATGATTATTTATAAATGTATTTTTTTAAATTATTATTTCAAGTCAAACTTTGCTATTAGTCAACCAAAGGTTTATATGGATAACCCTGAATCAATTATAGTTACATTTGATAATGCTTGCGATGAGCGAAAATATAAAAAATATAATTTTTAATCAACTGTTTTTTCTGCCAATTATCCAAAAAATGTACTTACTTAATGTAAATTAAAATATACACGGAAAATATCATCACATGTAACATTATAATGAGATATGAAGATATATCGTTGACTATTTTGTGCTACGACCTAATTAATCTCGCATTGTTTGCTCATATTCACGCCCTAGGCCTAACACATGCGGTAACCATAATACAAACGTCTTTTTATGGATTTTTTTTACTGATATTTTACTTCGCTTGTTTAATCTAATGAATATAAATCTCTGATCGTTCATATCATTAATGTTCGGAAGACATTTTTAAAACGTCTTTATTTGTGAAATCTCGGTGGCTATAACCAATTGCTTTTCTCTCGCCTAACCGTATAAACATTAAACACCCGAAGAAAAATCTAACTAGTCCCATATACCTTTCGGTTTATACGACTTCAATTTGAGAAGTCTACCATTATTTGAGAATGTCGATCTCTATGTTCCTGGTATTTTTTTTGTAACCGAAGTTATGAATTATTTCTTCTTCGGAAGAAGCCTGGAGCTGAAAAGAGCGTGGAGGTTGACTTAGATGAGTACCTTCTATTAAATATTATATGTTTTAAAGTACAGCTTATTGCAAGTAACTTGGTAGGATTACTTGCCAATTCCGATTTTTATCATTGATTCTACAAGTAATTTATATATTAGAAATATTAAAATATCATGGGTATATATATAAATTTAAGAAATAAATAGTAAAAAGTAACTTTTTATACATGATTTTTAAAAGTAAAATAGTCAAAGAACTCCGAATAAAAAAATCTACTCTTGCCTTTAAAGCTCTATACAGTAATATTCAAGTATTCAGTAAGATCGGTATACTAGACATGTAGGCAAGGAAATCGAGTGTATGAATACTTAAGGGTTGTAACAGGTTGTATTTGTAAAGGGAGAGCTTTCTAACGCGTTATGTATGAAGCCATTCAATATCACCCATGAGAAAACAAGGGTCTGGAAAAGCATCTTAAGGGCCGGAGAATAGACGTCCCAAAGAAAATAGAAGCGGTACTCATACAAAATACTTTTTGTTTTGCATTACACGCTATGATTTTCATTTGTTATTTTCTGGATAGAGCTGCTGTCAGAAAATATAACGCAACAATAATGTTTCGTTTATAAGATCACATGTTTTTTATTATTCATTACTGGATCTATATTATTCTCGGCGTGATATTTCATGTATCAAATTTAAAATAGTTCAGCGTTTTTATAGTATACATAAGTATCAAAGTAAATGTTATACATATTATTATGATATGAAAGTTTTAGGGGATTATGTTTGGAAAATATTTTTTTTTATCGTAAAGACACCCCACACCACCTTCTATCGTTGTAAGTTTTAACAATATGTACATTTCAATGAATACTGAGAATCATCTGTCTAGCGTAGGATTTTTATGGCGCGTCTAGGGATTGTAATACCAGTATTGGTGAAACTGGGATCCCGGCATGCATAGTTTTTTTTTCTAATCACTGAAATACGTTTTGAAAAAAAAACCGGTATTTCAGTGTTGATTTTTTTTGTTATGTTGGGTTTAATGTTTTCGATACTATTATTTTTTTGAAACAGCGGTAAGCATATATGCGTCCTGTATTAAAATCTCTAATCTTAACCATGAGACCACAGAGGCTTACATAATATTTCTAAATATTACGCAGCGAAAGTTTTAAAGAAGTTATCTGTTTTCTCCAAGAACTACAATCTTAAAACAAAAACATTTGTTTGTTGTAAAAAAAAACACAACAAATATTATAATAGTTTTAGACGATTTTAAAAGAAAAATTCGAATCCCAGAATAAATGAAGTTTTAATCCTTCTATGCACTGCGGGAATGCATAAAAATTGTAGTGAGATCAACTAGTTCACTTCAAGTTCTCTCATTTGTTTTAACGAATAGATATGTTTCTAAAAGTTGAACTATTTGCTTATACATTTTATTTTGAAAAATTAAAGGTGAGCTTATATTATGCTAATCTACATCGGAAAGAGTACTGTATGTCTATCTTTGTTTTTAAAAATTCTTGGCTTAAGAAAATTTTAAGACTTAATAATTATAACTAGTTGCAAAAATATATCTTTAATAATATCTCTATTACTATAAACGTATGTAAACAATTTCAACTGCTATTTCTGCTATGTAACTACTACGTGAAGTTATTTCTTAAAAATGTGCAACAATAAACCTCAGGCTGGAAGCCTAATGATTATGGTGATTTGGTAAACTTTTACAAACTCGCATAAAAATGTACAATTATTCTTATTGCCTAGAGAATTATCGCTTAAAATATTATAATAATGACATTGATATTACTTTTGGCTAGCGTACATACGTGGGGTGGTTTATAGAGGTAATTTCCCAACAAAATTAGCCTTTTTACGTTGTTTTTCTTTCAGTAGAAAAATTGGTGCAATATGTTAAGCGTCGCCATTCTTTTGTTTTTGCACCTTTTTGTTCACATTATATGAGTACCATTTTTGATAACGTGGGATTTGAGAGAAGTTTGAAATTATTTATTTTAAATCACCTTAATGGTATTTATTATATAATACTTCTATAATTCTATTTATTATATTATTTTGTATTTTTTTTACCATGTCCGCTCCTAATATGGAGCAAATGGACTCCTAATGGAGTTTATCGTAACAGAAATGATTCTACGAGAACTGCTTGTTACTCAGTTGCCCAACCTCTCTTTTTCCAAAGAGAGTAGGAGTAGAAGAAAAGGGCTAGGCCAGGACTAGTGGTTAGCTAATTGCTTTCGATACGCCCTGTTCATCCGATAGGATGAGTGGGAGAGGGGAATTCAAGACATCACATACATCCATGCCTTTGAACAGAAATTCATAAATAGATTGAAAAATCAATTTATAAAACTGTCTGTACTGGGATTCGAACCCGTGCCCTCCTCCGTAGCGGTAGCCAACGATGTTGACCACTCGACCACACAGGCGGCAATATTATAGTATTCGAAATAATTTTTGCTACTCTTATCACATCAAACTATTTAGAAAAAAAGGATTTAACGATATTCAGTTTATTTTTAGAAAAATCAGTTTCGAAAATAAACCTCATTGATCAGTATAATTTTCATTTTTTCAATAGATTCGGTGGTAACTTTGTAAAAGTTTTTTTAACATAATTGATAATATAGTTTTTCCACTGGTTGTATAACAATAAAATAGGTTATGACAAGTGTTTCGCCTTTTTTAAAAGTATCTATTGCAATTAAATAAAATATACTCTATGAAAACCATTAGGCAAGGCTGGTACTTCCAGGAGAAAAAAAACTTCCATTTTTTAAATTTATTTGCTAAGAACTGGAACCAATTTTCATCTATTCGTGAATAACCATGCAATAGTTTGTCTGAAGGTGCTTCTCAAAGATGGGAAACACGTCTCAAATTTCGTTACACAACCTATGTATTAACACAGTTATCGATTGAAAAAAAAATAGTAACATTTTAAATTACAATTTTTTCTACCACACATTTTCGGATCAATATGCACGCCCAAAAATGCATCATAAAAATAATTGCTAAGAGAATTAATATAATACTTACATGATGTGATTGCCAGCTTTGGGTTTTCATTTTTATTTTACCGTGTTCGATGTAATCTACTCCCGTTATCCATTCCTACAATACAAGATAAGTATAATGGTGTATATATTTGATTTTTTTATTGCATTTTTTTATTTAAATCCTTTCCTTGCTGCAGCGCTTCAATTAGTTCCCAGGCATTAATGTAAATTACCAATCTCGTAATTGCAGGCAAGTGTATTTATTACACAGGTAAAATGCTTTTTTTAAACAGGGTGTTCGTTCTGAAATCGCTTCCGCTACAAATAAATTTAGTTTAAGTATGGTATTTTCTTTCACTTTACTTATTTAATGTTAAATAATAACAATTCACACAGTATTTCACGATGCTTCGTATTACGTTTAATATTTGTAAATCTTCTAAGAGTTTTTTAAATACAGAAAAATTTCGTTCCTTTAAGCATTTTAGAGATTGCCAAAAAATAATATGCAATTAGGCTGAATATTTAGATCGGTGATATAGATTTTTTTAAATGTTGGTGTTGTTTATTTAAAAAATGTTTGAAGGTTTGGTCGTGTACGTCATCAAAGTTAATAAAAAAGGTTTAAATGCATTAAGTTTAATACAAAATTAAATTTGATAATTTTGTTATTCCGTATTTTGTGTTACAAAATGTGACACGTGTTTCGCTCTTTTAAGAAGCATCATCAGATAGAACATAGTAAGGTTTACGAATAATCTAAAAATTGATTCTTATTCTTGAGTTATAAATAACAAAATAAAAGCCTGAGCTTTAACATTTTCTACTGATCGTAAGTAAGGGTATGATACAATCGTTGATAGTTAAAAATACAAAATTATTGCTTATATTAGAATTCTGATAAGGTAAATCCAAATAGACATATATTCAACAATGGTGATCCGCCTATCTTATTTTAAATATTATTTACAAATTTTTCCTTCCTATTCATTCATTATTCATGTTATATTTCTATATTTGAATTCGTACTTGTTTGTTTATGGATATATCATTTTAAATAAGCGATGCAAGTGTAATGGTAAACATAATCTGGTAATGTTTATTTAAAATGAAGTCTTCTGTGCAGTGCTTTTATTTTATTGACGAACGGCACCCTAGGACAGTGGCTATAATAATATTGGCTCTTGCTTAATTACTTATTATGAAAAAAATATGACCATGCGGTATGAACAAACCTTAATTAACCACGCATTAAGTAACAGGAGCTAAAATTAAAGCCCTCCAAAAAAATACATTCTAAGCAAAAAGCTTTTTTTTTAAATTAATTTGAAAGATATTTTCAGCATTCTGCTGAGTAGTAATCCCAGGTAAAAAAAAATACAGCAAATACTACACTGTTCTAGTCAGAGTAACGAATTTGATATGGACTAGGTTTTTTTTGTCATTTAAAAGTAAAAAATAATTTGACGTTTTTTACTTACGCCTTTTAATGAAGAGCATATGGATCTCTCATGGGTCATATAGACAGATGTTAATTGACAATTGATCGCTCAACCTCTGATTTTTGAAATACATTAATAGGTTTTATAAAATAGGGAATTTACCTGCATTAATATACATAACTCGAATGAAAGTGTCATTGCACGAAAGTTTTCTTCCCAGTAGAGTAGTATATATGACAAACGCCGGCATCTGAACTATGCATATTTTCAATACGTAACGTAGATATTTATAAAACAGTCTGTAGCTGTATATATGAAGTATATTCGTATTATAGTGAAGCTATCGTAGTATACGTATATTGTGAATGTTGTTTCATTTAGCTACAGTATGCGCACAAATCTCCGATCAAATCGCAAACGGGCTATTTATTTTCAACGCAAGTGTTTGTTAGAGGTTACAATACCGGAAGAATATACCTATACCGGATTTAAAAGAAAAATGTATTAAACAAAAAAATACGGCCAATCCAATAATGGTATTTCGATATTTCATATAAAATACCGTCTTAAAAACTATTATGATAATTCTTTTAATGAATAATTTACGGTTTCTAAAAATAATCATTGAAGACTCATCAATTCTAGAAATTGATGATATTGATACAAATCTTAGCAGATATTAAATATTTTAATTAATGGCGAAAAATGTTGTGATAGATCCTATACATTAAAAATTCTAGTTTGGCGAAACTTCAATAGATGAGTAAATACCGATATTTTTGAATAAGAACAAAAATGATATTGCGGCCTTTATAAAACAACATGAATATCGAGATACCGGTTTCAGTAAAACCGGTATTAAAATCCCTGGGGGTAACATATATTTCCAATCAAAACCATTTTGACGCAAGGCATTTTCTTTCGTATGAATAACTTTGGTAATTATAACTGAATTCTATAATATTATGAATGAACGACTTAAGTTATCGATGTGTCGTATATACGAAATATTTTAATTTGCTTAAAATTCTTGTTCATTTTTGAATATTGAAACTTTCAGGTTTACATAAGTCATAGAGCATCTAAATAGCGCAAATACATAACCCGGTTCTCGGGTATATTTTTATCAACAAACCGGTTACCCGGTTCGGTTCTGAATATTTTTTTTTGAGCTATCATGAGTTTATGTATAATGAATACAAAAATATGTGACTAAAGTATTGTCCTCGAATAGTATTTGATTATAATAATGATTTGATTACTGATAAATAAAAAATGTTTGAAAAAAATATTTGATGTATAACTGTTGATATTTGATTTAATTGAATTTTTCACGTACACACACACATATTTATAGTTACTACATACAAAAATTTAGATACACGAGATCATAATAGTTTAAATACATTTACCAAAATAAGTCAAAATATTTATTAAAAGGGCTGTTTTTTCTAAGAAGTAATATTTAAAAAATATCAATGCATCAATTGCTTCATATTTTATAGTATTTTTTATTAATATTAGTTAAAGACGCTGTGTAGGCGTTCACTTGACGTAAAAGTGGATTGAATAGATAGCAAGAAATTAAAAATCCTTTTTAGCATTCGACTTAACGATTGGATTCCCGATTTATTTAGTCTTCGAATGGGCTTTGATTAAGTTTGTTCAGAAAATTTTCACCTTGTAAAGTTATATATTTAATACGAAAAAATCATATTGAAATTAAAATGACCAAGTACCCGATAAAAAATAACCGGTTTTCGGTTCTTTTAAAAACGCACGGGTTACTGGTACCCGTTTTCGGTTCTACCCGGGTTAAAATCCCCAAGTATACAGTTGTTTAAATAATTTAACGATGTTTTTATGGTACTACCGGAGAAAATAAAAAAATAAAATAGTAAGCATACGACAACGGTAGCACAGTTAAATCGATCAATCAATGTGATTTCATTGCATAGACGTATAATGATTTAAAATCGTAAATAAACCAAACGTCATCAGTAAAAAAAATAGATAGTTAAGAGAAAATATTACTTTATATTGAATAGTACAAACATTTTTAATCCGAGTGGAAAATTAGCAATGTAATCTATATTTATTTCAGTATTGGAGATGCATTCGGAAGTTCGAAAACAGCACACCAGCCGTATATTCAATTAAATTTTAAAATCCTGTAGGAAATATAATAAAAAGTGCAAATATGATCCGGTTGAAACAGTTCCGTGAATTTCCCCAAAGACACAATATTTTTTTAAATTTCCACGAACATGCATAAATGAAAATGAACGCGTCCAGAATGTTTAATATTGCCGTTAAAATTACCCTTAAAATTTAATTTATAATGTAACTTATGACGATAAATGGCTGGACCGTACTTAAAAGATTATCAAAATAATAATTTGTAAGGCAGTTTAAAAAAAAACTGTAAAATTACTCAGCTGCGTGATTCTAAAATTTTAGCCATTAGGATCATAAAACCTTGGCTGCTATGAACTATTGAAATGTTTTCAACTATTAAGACCTAATTTTCTATATTTTTTTACAATTTTAAAAAGATCTCTTATATTAAATTCATTAAAGATGTTTCTTTTAGCCGTGTTCCGACTGTAAATTTCTGTAAAGAGACGTGTATTCAATCTATAACACGATTCTAATAAATAATTTGATTAATTCGTACCTAATTACAGTTTTATATTGAGTATCCACGTATATGTATAATGTCTTAAGGTACTCATTAACTGGTTTTAATTTCGATTGGAAATTAGCAGCATTTATACAAGTGTAATTGATTCAGCTTCTTAAAATAATTTTTGTAATGGTGTGTTATTAAATATTTATTAATTTGGTCATTTAATTATATCTATTCCATTTGATACTTTGCCAAAGACACTTAATATAATTTTTTATAACAAAAATTAAAATACACGGCGACAGAAATTGATTTTATTTTCTTTATTATTTATTATATTCGTACCAACCGTAGACAATTATTTATAGATTGTTTCTCAAATATTTTTAATTTAAGAAATAAAATAAAAGTTAAAAGCGAAATTTAACTGGATTGAATTTACATAACAATTAACGTACGAGCTGTATCAAGACTCTCTTAAGCATTAGACAGCTTTCAATAGTCAAGCATGTCCACAGCGATACTGTACAGTTGGCAGGTTTTCATTGAGCATGCAAATACGCATATATCTTCACAATAAAATAGTTGGTGTACTGCAAAAGATATACGTAATGGCTTCAATACACCTCACATAGAGGGAATGCTGGCAAAGTATGATAGAAATATTTAACTCAACAATAATTATAATGCCATGTCACTTATAAATGTATTGAAATATAATTTAATGATTAACTTACTGGACGCTAAGCGTTTGACCGAAAGTAGTTTTTGTCAAAAAAAACCTACAAATACATAAATTCATATTCTTCAGACTGAAATAAGCCATTATTATTAAATGAAGATAATTAATGCACCTAACTATGTATATGTAACTAACACTTGTGCATATCTAAAGAATGTCACCTGCAGTGCGAGATAGTCTACAATATTTCGAAAAATTTCGGGATCCCGAGATTAATCACTGGGAAAAAGGCATAAGTTGAGAGATTTAAAAATAGTTTTCAAGACCTTTTTTAGCTGGATGACTTAAAAACCTTGGTAATTTATTGAATTCACAATTATTGAAAAATGTGAGAGCTTTTGTTTTTTTAGCTTGTTCTTTAGACAAAGTAGCGAATTTACGGTTTACACAGAAATTCTAAAATGTCCAAAAAAATCGTTTCAATACGAGTGCCAGTGACTCCAGCGCAGAGTAATTTTTTTCGAGTATTTAACGGATTTTTCACGTTTTATAGTAAATCCCGAAATCCCGGGATTAGTACTATCACAATCCCATAATTACGGGATTCCAAAGTTGGTCGGGATCCCAGGGTTGGAGGCCCTAGTAGTGACTACCCGAAGCTGGTTTGATGAACGTTGCTCCTAGAACAGCGTTGTCCAACTGGTGGCCCGCAAACTTTTTTTCCGGCCTGCGAGCTGTTCATTTTATTAGAGCGTTGTAAACGGTGTTATCTTGTATTGATAAATTATTTTACTTAAGTTGATTTCTAGATACAGATTTGTCATATCAGTCAAATTAGTAATCATATCTTAAAAATAGTGATTGCTTTATATTTACACAAAGTCGTTTTAGTTAAGATTTTTTATATAGTTATTAATATCAAGTAAATTCCCAGATATGTTACCTTGCGTAAGTCTTTGTCCAGAACCAAATAGTAAAAATAAAAAAAAACATTGCATGGAAAAGTTCCTATAGACTACGTTTGGTGTGGTAAAATGAACCTTTATATCAAATTTAATGTAGCAATGGAAAAAAATGATGTTTTTAATGACCTCTCCAAGACGTGCACGAATAAAATTCTTGTCATTAAAAATATCTTTTAGCATTATGTCAAAGCCAACCTACTTTACTTTACGTGAATATTCATAAGAAAATACACAAAAGGTAACTTTAAAAACACGATTTTTCTCAATGTGGAGTATATAATCCTGAAAAAGAACATTTGAAGCTTTGGTACAAAGGTTGTGATGTTTTGACAGGGAATCTTCAATTGGTACGCATGTGGCCAATATCGTGTATTGGACATCACTGGTGTAAACCAACCTAATTTCTATTCACTTCACAAGTCGCAGGAAAGGTAAAAAAATTAACGATAAAGTCAATAATTATGATCCTAGACAAAGAAAGATTTCTCATGTATAAATAAATATGAGAATACAAATCCACCATCAATCACTTAATAAAAAAATGAACTTTGTAGTTGAAAATATATTTTTTAAATAAAATGTCTCGCTACCAAAAATTTACAGTTAGAACTAGGGCGTGTCGGGTTTAGAACTATATTTGTGATATTCGAAATCTGGGTTTTTCAACTTGGTATTACGGTTTTTAATATTATAATAAAAAAATATTTATTGAAAAACGTTCATACTTTGATTTGATACGGCCATGATTACAAATAATCTATATATATAAAAATGATTGTTTGTTTGTTTGTTTGTTACCTATGCGCTGGGCGGGGGGCTCCCAATGCGTTAATTTGTTTGTTAGTCTGGTATGCGTTTCTATACCGTTCATCTGATTGCGATAAAGCTTTAGTGAGTTGTTGTGCGGACGCCAGCAAAGGTTTTTGAATCAAAACATACAACGATGGGCTGCCAATACGGTAATTTGGTAGTTTTTCCTTTATGCGTTCCTGTATCTATACCGTTCATCAGATTGCAATAAAACTTTGATAATTTGTTGTGCGGACGCCCTCAAAGTTTTCTAAATTAGTACAGCCAGCGGTAGGCTGCCAATGCGTTTACAAAGGGCTCGCTTTATATCAAATCAATTTTCGGTATTCTGGGAAGCAGTGAGTTTTTATCACTTTGATAGACTACTTAAATAAGCAATCGATTTTTACTTAATACATTTATAATATGTAACAATATGCAATTTACTGTAAACTCATCAATGTAAATGGCCGAAAATGCACTACTGTGTATACTGATACTGTCATAGATAATGTATGTAAGTCAGAAATTGCAGTTATGTAATCATTTGGTTTGAGAATATTGTTTTCTCTTAGATTAACAAGGGGCTGGTCGACCTTAGCGAAATTTCACAAAGGGCTTGCGCGAACCCCTCTGAGCTTGATGAAAATCCTCTGAGAAAAATTGGAAAAAGATGAATCCAAACAATGTTTTACATTGGCAACAAACTTCTGTAACATTACAAAAACAATAAGAGAATTGATTCACAAAGTTTTCCCAAAACTATCGCAATAAATTCTTCTGAATTCTTACATCCAATTGATTTTCCAGCCATGCCGTCACACGTTTTAACATTGAAATTTGGCGTACCTATCATTCTTCTCCTTAATATAAATCCACCACTTTGCAACGGTACCAGGCATTCAGTGAAAAAGATAATGCACAATATCATTGAAGCTAAACAAATTAAAAGAAAAAATTAAAGTGGACAATGTACTGTTGCCAAGCATCTCAATGATTCCAACAGATATGCCATTCGAATTTAAATGTTTGCAGTTTCCGGTGCGACTCGCATTTGCAATGACCATCAACAAAGCACAGGGACAATCATTACAAGGGTGTGGACTAAATTTAGAAAATCTATGCTTCTCACATGGACAGCTGTATGTGGCCTGCTCACCCGTTGGAAAACCTTCAGATCTATTCGTATACACACCAGACGGAAAAACAAAAGATATCCAAAAGCACTTCAATAAACAGAATTAAAACACAAACACGTTCTTTCTTTGAGTGGCATTGCAACGCATGCCGAGTTCTTGCTAGGATTACATAAGATATGTAATTGAAAGTCAGTAAACATCAATAAATGCGTTGAAAGTATTGTATAATATTAAGGTTTATTTTTAATTATTTGATATACTGAAAGACCAAAACAATTCACAAAACAAAAGTACAAAAAAAATATCTTCTAATAGGTGCCCTAATAATTGTACAACCTTCTTTACTAAGCCAGTAGAAGAATTTATTATGTTTTCAGAAATTTAGTTTACTAAGTAATAAATAGATCAGAGAACGTTTGATGTTTTCAACGAATGAAATAAATGTATTTAATTTTTTTTTTGCTACCTATTTAAATTGAATTACCCATTTTTTTTAAGACGTCGAAAATCGGATAAGCCAAACTTAAAAAATATTGTGATTCGAAAATTGTTTCACCAAAACGTCAGTTTTTGTTTTAGTTAATGTTAGAACCGCTAAAGTAATTCATAAAAGAAATATTACAAGATAATTTCTTTTCATATATTTTTTTGTGAAAAGTTATTGTTTTGTGTAAGTTTGACGTCAGCTTGTTAGTTTACAATTTGTCTCTGAAATATTATAATATTGTTTGACATGTATTATTTCTTCATATTCCACGGCTAATATTGCTTTTAAAGCGACCACTAGAGCAAAATTGTTTATTACAGAACGTTAGTTTCCACTGAAGGCTTAGATGAAAATTATTATTACGTACACGCTGAATGCAATCTAGTCTGCTCCACCTGGGGCTTTGTTATATTTTAGCGATACAACATTAGATTTGTATTGAAGTGAAGCAATTTGTTATAAAACTATTCACATAATGTTATAAGACATATTGTTGTATATGTAGTTACGACCGGCACAGGGTTGTTGCGTGAATACATTTGTTAAAAGTAACATTCTCAAATATAACAATAAAATCAACACACAAACATATGTGTCTATGAAATTATTTTTTATGTATAAATTCTAATAATGAGTTTGTAGCCGATAGTATAATATTTTTCTACGGAATCTTTCTGATGGATTGTGGTAGAGGTAGACAAATGAATCGAAACGAACTTTTCTAAGGAGTGAACGTAAGTTCTTATTTATGTTCGTACTTATGAAAAAAAATAAAACCACTGAGAATCATCTATTTTCTCACTTCTTTATGCAATTTTGGCCATATCAATCGGAATCAGGTAGAACAAACACTCGCGGAGTATCCAATTAGAATTTAATCGCAAAATTCTATTGTTGGCGGCGTTTACTCAGTAATACGAATCAAATGAATGAATAGAAGAGATCAATTGAGTTGAAGTGTTCGATTAGTTCTTAAGTAACTTATTTCTTATGTATTTATAGTTTTCAAATAATTTGCGACGATATCAGTACTTACTGTGCCGTGGGTTGTTTATATTTTATATCAAAGATTGACAGTGAAATTTGCGATTGTTTTGAAATATCTGGAAGACAACGCGATATTTTCCTCTTTTTTTAAATAGAAAATAAGATAAATCTTTTGATAAATAGCATGTTCAATAATGTTTTTTATATCTGTGTTTCTTGCAAGGTACAACATTTAATCAATTTTAAAGTTTAAATCGTTCAAAATATGCACATTCATACAAGTTTTATCACTAATGACCCGGGTTTCGCCTTTCGGCACTTTCAGGCCTTCAAGTGCACGGATTCATGCCGAAAGACGAAACCCGGATCGTTAGTGACAAAACTTGTGTGAATGTACATAATTTGAACGATTCAAATTTAATATTGAAATTCCACCAAGCACCCTAAGTCGAAATATTAAAAAAACACTTTAAAGTGCTTGATTGTAAGTACAAATTCATTCTGAAAACGATTCTCATCTAATAGATCAGTTTATGAATTCGAATGCTTTGATATAATTTTCTTTTTGTCTTAACAAACTATGTTTTTTTATCGAAGGAATATATTAATTATAATTTAAAAAACTTATGCCTACGAGATTTAAATACACGAAAAGATTCAATAATAACTAGGAAATATAATGACAAGAACTGACTTTTAGTTGACCCGGATAATTCTATACAAATGTGGAATAAGTAATTTTGAATTGCTGTGGATGACGAAGATTGCATTTTCCCTTCGTAAATTCAAACAATCTGCACAGTAAGATAATGTTATGTCATTGAATTCATCGCGTAGCTCACATAGCTTGATTTTTTTGTTTTCGATTGGATAGCCTTTTTAAAATGTAAATATTATGGATTTTTCACTTTCATCAAGTATGCAAAAACAAGAAAATAGTTTTTATGCTTCAAAAAATATTTTTTAATGGAAGCAAAATAAAATGAAAAAGCTGGAAATCAGTTTATCGATTAATTCAACTTTATCATGTTTGTCACCCATATCAAATAATAAATGAATGTAATATATCGATTGTCTAGTCCCATAGAACGATATTTTTTTTGTTCGTGTTATTACTAGGTATATTATTAATAATATTTGAATACCTCTCTTCTATAGCTTCACAAAAGAAAAAATACACTACTAGTTTTCTCTTGGTAGGAAAATGTTTGAATATTAAAATAAAGAAATATAAACAATCTTCTCTCAGTTTCGTAAACAACTCAAAATATTGTTTAATAAACGGATTTGCTTTGGGAATTTGAATCAGATGGGTTGGAAGATGTTTTTAAAGATCACAAGCACCCATACTTTCGAACAGAAATCGATTGAAAAAATGCTGTTCGTACTGGGACTCGAACCCGTGAGATACGACACGGAAAACAACGACGTTGAACGCTGCGCCACAGACCTGAAAATAAACACAAAGCTGGGCTATATTTAGTTTAAATATTATGACAGAGCGTGAAACCGAAATAGCTACCGACTAAATAATAATCTTGTGCAACTAATTACAGAGTTATTTTGAGGTTATAAATTCATCATAAGAATTTTGTTGAAATATGTTTTTGTATCGTTCTCTTGCTGGCCGTGATTTTTTTATATAATTATTGTGCTATTTCCAGAACATACAGAATTTTATAAAAAAAGTTAAAAAGTGTTTTATTTGTGTCGTATAAAATTTATTTTTAAAAAACCAACACGCGCGATTCTGCAAACAAATGAGTAAAATAAAAAGAAAGCAAATTTAATGGCAGTTGCCTAATGTTTTGCGCAACCGTTACGATACGGTCATAGCTAAATTATGAGTACCGACGTAGTTGCCAAATAATATAATATTATAGAACAGTAACGTTAGTGTATTGGGTACCCGAACGGTTTCAGATACACTAATGAGTGTGAATTTTGAAAATAAAAACGGAGTAGAAAAAAATTGTCTTTGAAAAAAACCCCTCCCTATGTGGAGCAGTCAAGTATATGGTCACCACACGACACCTCCATGATTCCCTGTCTCCCGTCAATTGATTTGATTACTTATATGACATGCGAGCATCCAGTGGCGTAACTAAAAAATCTGAGCTCATATGCAAAAGTTACGAGAGGTCCCTATTTTTTTTTTGTTTCAAAAATTAAATTTTTGCATAGAAATAATCACGTCAAGTAAACACAATTATTAATCGATTCATAAATAGTCAAACATAAATTCTTATTACAATACGTACCTACCGTAAGACCTGCACCATTTACACTGCGACTTATTTATTTTTTATTATTCAACTTCTTTTTGTTAAAAAATAAAATCCGAATTAAAATTTGAGCCCTCCTGGGCTCTAGAGTCCTTATTCATCGCATAGTCCTCCATTGTGTGCCGATTACGCCACTGACAACATTCCTCAGTTCCTCTGAGTTACGATCTATATCGGATAGTAGCCGACGTTAGTCCAGGACGCCGGACTTCCACCGGTCGGAAGAAGCGACAAGCAGGATTGAGGCTCTCTAGACCAGTGGCTCTCATGTGCGGCCACCAGAGGATTTTGCTGCGGCCACCAACAGTTTCATAGTAAATCAAATAAAAAAATATTTTTCAATTCTTATCCAATTTTTCGATTCTATCTTCACTTAGTGATTTCCTAAATAAATTGGCAGACACTAATTCTAAATTTAAATTAAAGCATACAATAATCTGTCTTCAATCATTAAATCTGGAACTTGATAAAAGGTTCGAAGAATTGAAATTTTTTGAAATTTTTACCTTTATATCTTCCCCTTTTCAAGTGATGAAAAATGATAATTTTATAATACAACAAAAAAGACTAATATCATTTTCAATATTCAAATCAATTAACTGGGCTAATGTTAAATATGCATTGTTAGAAATAAGTAATGATCAAATACTTAAGGATCGTTTTAATAATAATACTGTTCAAAAATTCTGGTCGGAGTTATACGTAGACCATGAATCAAGTCAATATAAAGAATTAGCAACAATTGCTTTATTAATTTTGTCGATTTTTCCTACAACTGTATACTGTGAAAGATCATTCAGTGTAATACACAAAAAATAAATATCGAAACCAGCTGACAGATGCAAACTTAGAAGCGGCTTGAATTGGAAGAGAGAACTGTTGAACAATTTCCATTCGAATTGCTTTTAAATAAATAAATACCAATATCTTTAAATAATGTTTTTTATTGAATATAAATTAATCCTTTTTTTAAGTAAATGCAACTGCTATTGTTATCACATTTGGTGCGGCCACGAGACATTTCCATAGGACTGCCGATGCTTATAATGCGGCCACAATGAAATCTAACCACTGCTCTAGACGCATTCGCGGCATCTGTCTAAGCCAATTTTTAAACGTCTCTCCATGACAGGGCGCTGTATTGCGCTTTCCTCAGATCAGAGTTCCTCGCGAAATCAAACCACCTCACCTCCAATATCCGACGCAAGCGTTTATTATCGAAGCTCAGTATACGGACTTCACCAGATGTCATGATTTCCTGCTGCTAAACAGCATTGATAAAACGCAAGCGTTGAAAAAATGGTATTTAGATTAAATTATGTAAATCTAGCTACTAAGGCTTGTCGGTTTTCAAAAACCGGTTTTTTGGCAAAATATGTGACATTCAAAAACCGGTGCTTCAATTTCGTAACCGGTTGTGCCGAATTTTCCATAAACGAGTCTATAAACAAAAGGACAGAAAATTTGGATCTTTTATTTGAAGGCATAAAGACCATATGCCCCACATATCCCAGAGAAAAGGTATTTTCGATATCAGGAAATTTTGTTACAAAACAATCAGTGGACGCTTTGTGTTTTCTTAAATCATATTTTCTGAGTGACACCAAATAATTTATAAGTATATAAACTGTATTATTATGTATATAAATAAACAACATTAAAAAAAATAACTATCTCTCTCTATTTAAATTGAATTATCCATTTTTTGTAAATCTTCGAAAACTGGATAAAACCGGTTTTTGAAAAATATTGACATTCGAAAACAGGTTTTTTCGAAAGTAGGTTTTTGTATAAACCCTACTAGCTACTGTGTGTCCAAGACAGTCCGCATGGAGTTGATTGTGACTTCAGATATTCCAAAACGAATGGCAAGCTTTTTATTTGTGCTACCGTCTTTCGGAATATTTACAGCAAGGAAAATTTTTGGGCGACAAAAACTTAATCTGTGATCCAATTGGTCGAAGATTCGGACTAGCTCAGAAGCTCCCGTGCAGACGTGTTTTACTTGCTCTCCCTTAATTAATTCGTTTAAAATCGGAAAGTGATTGAATTTCATATATTTTTTTCTGATTCCTCGAAGGATAAAGCGCCCTTTGTTTTAATTAGTTAACACTGACAGTTTTGAGTAAACTATGTAATATTTCATAAAAGTGCATTTATTGCGTTCGAATAACCCGTCACAGAAGTGTCGACCGTGCGTCAGAGTTGTCGGCTGGGTACCTGAAAAGTGACTCGTCACTTCCGGATTAGCTGCAAAAGGTCGCTTTTGGTATTATTTTCGTTTTATTTTTGCCTTCTGCGTTACACAATGAATAATTTGAATTTCGTTTATAAAATAAAATTGATAGTTTGACTCCGAAGAACTAGATAGCTAATTTTTAATTTCATTTCCTTTAATTTTTCATTTAAATTAATTTCAGGTAACTAATTACTGGTTCTTATAATTTTAGTAAAATTTTAAATTTCTCTCTTATTATACTAGCTTTTTTAAATGAAATAAATCTTGGGTGTAGATAATAAATGGCGAGCCAACGAGTAAATCGTGCAGCCTCTGCAAAAAATTCTAAGGAGGCGTCAGGCCCTGAGATGCCACCACCCGGTAATGAAACCGAAAAGCTCATGAGCATTTACTCTAAATGCTCAGCGGCAGTGCGGTTGGAGTTAACTACTGGTACAAAAATTACTAAGGCGCTGAGCGATAAAATTGTTGCTTTACATAAAAAAATGACGGATGCAACAACGAGGTTGGCAATATTAGCCGCAAATCGTCAAGGAGCGCAAGAAGAGCGCGCGAGAATGAAAGACGCTATGATTGCGCTGAAAGAGTCGCCACCGGCTCTTGTTAACTCAACTTCACTCCCATGGAGTGTAGTTGCAAATAGGAGGCCTTCAAAGAACACAGGTGGTTCTGAAGTAGCTTGGCCTGCAATGCCCCCTCCAAGTGCTGCGAGACCGGGTGTTCTATTTTTTCCAACACAGGAGGGGAAAGAGTCGCTAGCAACAAAAGAGGCTGTTAAAAAAGCAATCGTCCCGGCATCACTGGGGGTACAAATTACAGGGATGCGAATGATAAGAGGTGGTGGCGTTATTGTGCATCCAAAAACTGAGGCCGAAGCTAACGCTCTAAAAAATTCACCAGGCCTAAAAGAGGCTGGTCTTAGGGCGGAAATCGCGGGAAAAAACTCCCGCGAGTTATATTTTTTAATGTGCCTGCCAACACCACTGAAGAGGCGATGAGAGATGGCATTAAAATTTCGACAATAGAGGCTACTGGCCTGAATTCCGAGGCATATAAAGCCGTGCGTATGAGTCACAAGGCGGGACCACGCACTAGAAAGTGCCATTTTGTCATGACTGTTCCTGCAGCAGTACGCGTTGCTCTTATTAAAGACGACCGGCTCTACATGGGCTGGGAATCTTACCCAGTCAAAGACTTTAGTGAAGTTGTAAAATGCTCCAATTGTCATATATACGGCCATATGGCAAAGGTTTACTCTTCAAAAGCAAAAATTTGCGGCCACTGTCCTGCCGAGGGGCATGATCAAGAGAACTGCCCTTGCAAGAGAGCATGAAAATTGATGTAGTACTGATCCAGGAGCCGTCTCTCTGGAGACCAACACGGGGATTCAGTGGAGGACGACTGGTTCAAAAGGGTCCTGAGCCCAAAGGTTGTATTTTTGTGGCGAATGCCGAACTCGGCGTTTTTCACCTTTCTCATTTGTCTAGTGATCTCACTTCCGTCGTGGAGATTACAGGCACGACAAGAAACTCCACTATCATAATATCCTCATATTTTTAATATGACCTTCCAACAGACACATGTGTTGAAGAGACTGACGGCATTCTTTCCAGTTGTTCCGATAAGCACTGCATTATAGGCGCTGATGTTAATACTCAATCTCTACTCTGGGCACCAGAGGTGCCACAGAGGCACAATTGTCCAGGATTGGAAGAGTTTATAGCAAGACGAGAGCTGGTTGTGGCTAATGACGCTGAAAGTCCACCGACCTTTTTGCATAGCAATGGGTCATCGCATATCGATGTAACCTTGACTTCACACGGTCTTGCCAATCGTGTGATAGATTGGAAAGTCCACCCAAACATTTCAACTAGCAACCATCGTCTAACCACCTGTACTTTGACGAGCACTTTTAGAATCTGCATACTAGGGACTGCTCCTGGGCTAATCACGCGGCTTAAAACTAAACGGGCAAATTTTGAGAATTTTGATATCACTTTCACTCGAAAACTAGATCGGTCGGCAAGATGTTCAGTCGAAGATATTCATATTTATGTTGCTAGACTCATGACAGATATTACAAAGATAGCCGAGGATAAGTTGGGAAGAACAACGCCAAGGAAAGCTGACTTAGCCTCTTGGTGGAAACCGAGGCTCTCATCACTGCGCAAGCGGTTCAGAAAGACTAGGCGGGCCTACCAAGAGACCTGTAAGCGTCAAGGTTCACCGCTTAATGCTGATGACCCAGTAGCTATTTTGTTTAAGGCTTCTAGGCTTAAACTGAAGAAAGCAATAAAAAGGGCTAAAAGCGACCATTTTAGAGAATTCGTTTCTGAAATGGTAGGCTGGAATCCTTGGTGACCACCGTTTAGAGTTGTTAAGTTTAGTAATCGTCGCGGAAATATCGTGACAGCAATCGAACGTCCTAATGGAGGTGAACTTACAAGTAATGCAGAAGACACTGCCAACGTTCTCATATATGCTTTAATTCCACAGGACAACCCTGATCTAGATGATAACCAGTTTGCACAAGTTCGCATATTGGCACGGCTTCCACTTGACACTCCTCATAGCACTGCGCCCTCCTTGCATGAAATCGGCATGATAATAAATAACCTCCCAACAGAAAAGGCTCCGGGCCCTGACTGCATAGACAATTTGTTAGCACAAAGGGCCTGGCTTCTCGCCTCGCATGAACTAACCAAACTATATAGCAACTGCATGTATAGGGGAATATTCCCTGACTGTTGGAAAAAGGGACTTATTGTTGTTATTCCAAAAATAAGTAGTCGACCTCTCAGCGATCCCAAAGCTAATCGTCCAATCACACTTCTTCCCATTCTGGGAAAAGTACTCGAAAAACTGATGTGCAGCAGGATTGAATCCCACTTGACGGAAAACTGCCCAATCTCAGAAAGACAGTTTGGATTCAGACCGGGAAAGTTCACTGAAGATGCGACGCGCTTTGTGCTGAACTTGGTGGAAACCTCATGTAAACAATATGTCATAGGTATATTTTTGGATATAGCCGGTGCATTCGATACTGCGTGGTGGCCGTTGGTTCTGAAAAAGCTTCGACTTCGACAGATACCTGGAAATCTATACGCAATGATTCAAAGCTATTTCAGCGATAAGGAAATAACCTATAACTCCGGCCAGACATCCATCAGCAGAATAACTACCATGGGCTGTCATCAGGGCTCAGTTCTGGGGCCTCTGCTCTGGAATATTCTTTTCAATGACCTATTGACACTATCATTACCACCGGATTGCACGATCATTACCCATGCTGATGACGCGCTTCTTATTGTAGGAGTGAACAGTCGCGCGGGTCTTGAGCGTGCATCTACAGGTGCATTGGCTAATATCTTGAACTGGGGAAAAGTAAATAGACTTTCATTTGCATCTACGAAAACCGAATCCCTTCTTCTCAAAGGAGGGACTAAACTAGACATTTTTAAACGGTCACCATATATTCGCATGGGTTTAGCCTCTATACGAGTATCAAAGCAAGTAAAGTACTTAGGCGTCATCCTTGATGACAAGCTCTCGTTCCAGCAACATGCCAAGACAGTTGTCAACAAAGCCAACTTAGCTTATCTCCGAATATCAAGACTGGCTGGCAAAAACTGGGGACTAAAACCAAGGGCTCTTAAAATAGCCTATGGGGCGATTTTTATTGGGATTGCTGGATACGCGTCTAGCGTATGGCATCATATAACTAACATCAGTTTCGTTAAGACGACATTACTAAGTGACAACGGCTTGCACTAATGTCACTAACAAAAGCGTACAGGACAACGTCTACGGATGCGCTTCCAGTCTTGGCTGGGGTGCTACCACTGGATTTGCACATTCAGTTACGTGGAGCAATTACTCTTTTAATGAAGGGAATCGATACATCTATAGGGAGCGTTCAGACAGCGTCCCTTCTCGTCAGGAGACGCCTGAGAGTCACACCTATCGCTCGTTTGTTGGAAAGCTTGTGGTGACAACTGTCGTCGCAATATGGCAGACCAGATGGGCTGCATCCTCTAAGGGACGTCAAACGTATCAGTTCTTCCCGGACGTGTCCTGAAGGTTTGCAATAAAATCGCTAACACCATCACATTGGACTTGTCAGTTTCTTACCGGCCATGGCAAGTTCAATGCAAAACTATTCGCGCTGGGCAAGTTGGTTTTAAGGCCGGACTGCTCTTGTGGGTATGCCGAGGAGGACGTTAATCACGTTCTGTGGGACTGCCCTGAGATGGAATCCGAACGAGCAGAATTGTTTGCTGTGGTCCGCCTTCACACGGGCCCAATAGGCCACGCTGACTTGATTGCAATCAAAGCTAATTTCACGGCATTTGAAAAGTTTACCAATTTATATGAGGATCGTCACAACCTTGACTCCTCTCTAGAGTCATTAAACTCGTCTACATCGACGAGCTCTCAGTATACGAACTATACACAAGATACTTAATATCAACATGATTTAAGTGGCTGAGCTAGTCACACTTTTATTATTATTATTATTTTAAGCACATTAGTGCATGGTTCAAAATCAGTCCCGTGCAGTTCTGCTCGGGCCATGAATGTAAGGGGTAAACTCCTTTTTTCTGTCGATAGCGTTGTGGAAGGCGGCCATTAAGCGTTGGCTGCATATACACAACGGGTGGTGATGGGAAACCAACTTTGTCGAAGATTCTTATTTCTTTCATAGTGTTTTTATGTGTCTATAAACTTCGTACTATATAATATAATATATTCGTTACAAATTCTCTGCTCCTTAGAAATAACTTAAGTAATAGAAAATTTAGAACACGTATCAATTGTACATTATAACGAAAATTTTTCTTTACGATTAGAATTATCATTACATTCACCATCGTTGTGTTGATTTTTTCTAACAATGAAAATAGTAAATGATATACCCTTTTGATGACTAATTGTTTTTTTTTATAAGGAAGGGTGTATCCAGAAAAACAATTCGGTCCGGTATTAGATGCTCAACTAATAATGTTTCTATTAAAGAATTCGAACCCAAAACTCCGTAATAAAGATATTGAGCAAGCTTAAGTTAATGTATCAAACATTTTCAAAGAAATAAATTTATATGAATTTGACAAATGTATAATCATTTAATATATTTTTCAGTTCTTTTAAATCAACACTACATTTTACAAAAACTTTTGTAGAAAAAATGAGCGCTTGAAATCATTAATAGAAAATATCCAATCAAAAAACCAGTTAACCAACGACAAAAGAAGTATTTCGTATTACGTCTACAAAGCCACCTCCTTCATAACTATAATAAATTCAATTCAACGTAGTGAATTTCATTGAAAATTATTTTTTTTTCGTTTGATAATTGAAAATAGAATTTTAATTTAAAATTGAAATTGCATAAAAAGTGTTACTATCAACTGAAAAATTATTGCGAAACTACATATAATTTCAATTTACTTTACATTTGAAAGAAGTCAATTATATTAAAATTGTACAAGATTTTGTAAGTCGTTATGCAACGTTTTCATCAAAAAAAAAAACATTTTACGGAGTAAAATATTATTTTTTGCTCAATTATAAAAACGTGCATTCATTTTATCAACTTCAAACAGGTATATTGTCTGTATACTAGCAGAAGTTGGTAAGAAAACAAATTGATATTTCTGAGTTAATAGAAAAGGAAAAATGTGAGTCTTAAGTCCTCAATTTTTATAAAAGTTTTATCCTCAATAGTTCATGTTAAATAGATCATTAAAACATAAATATATAGTTCAGTGTTTTTTTTGTTTGAAAAAAAGGGGCCAGAACTCATTTCTTGTCAAGCTTTTTTCTTAATCCAAGTCCGTTCCCAGTGTAGGGCATATGGTATTCTAATAGAGGTATTTCAACAGATTTTTTTGACGAGAACTATAAGTTAATCAGTCGCCCAACCTTCCTCTTTTAAAGAGAGTAATAATGGAAAGATATGGCTAGGATATGACAAGTGGTTAATTAATTCTCGCTTTGGCCTGCTAAATTTTGGATTAGAAGAGTGGGCTCTTCTTTCTTAAGATATCACAAACACCCACGCCTTTGAACTGAACCTGAACCTCTGCGTTTGTAGAATGAAGAATATGACCCATTTCGTTTCTATTTAGTTCTTGGAGATTTATTTCACTTTTCAACACATTGAAAGATTGATTTCCCTTTGCTTATTTGTATTATGCAGCTTAAATTTTGTTGCTGTTATTACTTTTTTGAGAAAAAGTGATAAAATAAAAAAATATTTTATTGGGAGTATTGATTAGAAACATTAAAATGTTGAAAAAAAAGTTCCAACAAACCGTTCTACAGCGTTACATGGGAAAAAAGCACTGTATATTAATATATATATATGCCTATCTGACAATTTAAAAAAAGTAGAAAACGAAAATAACACGCCATTAAATTTGCATTTATAATGATAATCGATTTTTTTTACCAAACTGGTACAAAAAATGCACCAAATGTGTTTTACAGGTAAGAAAATAATTTCCAAAAATATTATTATAAACTTTTTTCATTTTCAGTGACAATATATTTCTTAACCATTTCTCATGGTCAAAACGACAAGCACTATTGCAAAGGTATGAAAAACCACACACCTTTTGATATAAATTCAAAAATCAATTAAAAAATCAATTTTCGAGTTTTTCCGAGAGAATTTTATTTTATTTAAAAAATAACGCATTCATAAAATGGTTCACAAATAGGCTATATCAATAAAGGTGTAATACATGAACATAAAATAATTATGTGACATATACAACCAATCAATTCCAATAAAAATTCTCTCGCCGATTTATGAAGTGAACAAAACTGAATTATTAGTATTCACTTTCTTTGTCAAGAAAATAGATTTGAACAGTAAATTGCACTTTATTAAACAGAGGGAATGGTGTCAGAGTAAAAGTGTTATGAAAGTTTGCATAGCTTTCAGAATGTTTTTTTTAAATTAATATTTGCGGTGTGATAAAAGGTGTTTTTTTTGTGAATCTAAAAATATTTACTACTTTTTGGTGAAACGACATAAAAATATTTTTACTGCATTATTTATAAAAGTAATATGAAGGTCAGCTTCTGAATGAGTACAGTATCGTTGAACATAGACTAGTAAAGAAAACCGTGTCCAGCAATCTAGTATGGCGTAAAAATGGAGGAAGGTATGTACTTTAATGGGAAAATGAAATTGTCATATCTCATGTGAATATGACGAGAAACCGTCACATAATAACCGGCTGATGAAAAGATTTTTTATTTGAGCCAAAATCTTCACCGGATGTAGAAATTAAGATAATCTAATATATAAATTTGTTTGTTCGTTCTCTAAGGGCTGCCAAACCGCTGATCCGATTGCAATAGAACTTTAATAAACTTTTGCTTGCACTTCCGGAAAGGCTATAGGCATATTAAAATAAACTCACAGTAAGTTTTATAAATAAAAATCAATGTTTGTATGTCTCCTGTTCATAAAATTCATCCGTCGACTGACGATCAAACAGCATTCAGACAATTCAAATTTGACGTTCGATTGTCCAAAAATGGAATATTTCAAATCTGTCTAATCGTGTGGTCTATCTTGACATTCCGTTCAAACGTTTTCTGTGCATTAGGTGTGATTGTTTATTCGTATCTTATGCGTTGACTCACCGCTCATCCGATTTCAATAAAACTTTGACAAACTTTTTGCTTGCACTTGCAAAAAGCTTATAGGCATATTAAAATTAACATACAGTAGGTCTTATATATAAATTAATGTTTGCATGTCTGCCATACCATTCATGCAACTTGCGCGAAAGATATAGGCGTAGTACAATTAAACTACAGTAGGTGGCGCGTGAGTCGTACTATAGACAATCGGCAGCAAACGTCAAACGTCAAACAGACAGAAATAGAAGACATGCACTTCAATAAACACAATTAAAGCACAAACACTGTCTTTTTATGAGTGGCATTGCAAAGCTTGCCGGGAACCGGCTAGTGATTTATATAATTAAGGCCCGGTATCTTTTTCATGCTTTGAGAATAAATACTGAGTCCTACTTGAGGCTATTATTTGCAAGCCCGGCTCGTTTCAAAATGATTGAAAAATGATAGTTTTGTAAAAAAATATTTAAGTATTTTACAAATATTATAGTAGTACAAAAGTATTTTTAGTTTTAAATGTCTTTGGAATGACATTTTGTATTTTGGCAAGCCAGTTTGGACACATGCTTTCTAAACATAGTTTTAACATGCATTTGTATTTACTAAACTACATTTATGGTTCATGTTTCACCAATGTTGTTTCATAGGTTCTTAATAGTAAAAAGGTTTTTATATAGTTATCAATTGCATCACAGAATTAACAGGAATTCGAATTGATTAGAATGTATAATAATATTATTTTAAAATTATAAAACTTTCAAAAATCAAAACCGTGTTTAAAAAGGTACCTAGTATAACTGCTAAATGTAAAATTAATAAGTACATCAGAAATTTTAATCATTTTATATTTGGTCATAAAAACTTTACGGTTTCCGTGGAACACCTTTAGACGAATTCAACTCGCCGAGGCGTTCAATAATCACTTGACACTGGTAAAAAACACTTGATTAATTTGAGCGTTGGACGATAAAACCCCCAATGAACGGATTTAACGCTGTTGTCAAAAATATAAAACGAAAATTGCTTCTCATTTTCTTATGAACACTGCTCGTTCGCAAATTCCTTGGAAGCTCAGTCGGAAAACTGCTCGTAAAAGTTATTAAAATTCCCCCTGTCACTACTGCTGAGTGTTGTACAGCGGCCCATTGCAAATGCCCACCTCTACGGTTCTCCACCATCAAATCAAATTTAAAAAATATTTATTAAATTACGATTTTTGTTTATAGAAACTTTTATGGTAATATTATTAACAATGCTGTTTCATAATAGGGACTTAAATCGAATATTCGAATATATTCGGCTTTTTTTGATATTTAGATATTTGAATAATTCGTTTGATAAATAAATTACTCATCCATATTATAAGACAGTGTATATTATTATTAAGCTAATGATTCGATGTAAAAAACATTATTTGTGTCTCAATGTTTCTTAATATTAAACCAACACAATATTTCCTCAAGATGTGTGCTGACCATTAGTATGTAACAATTAATAATTCTGGTAAAAAAAGTAAAGAAATACTCGTGTATACGTGATGAAATTCAAAGATAATATGTTTTAAATATTTGAATTTATATTTGATATCGACGAATATTTGGAATCCTTAGCTGTAAAATAGATTTTTAAAGGAAAATATACATATATTTTTTACAGAAATTATTGAAAATAAAAAGAATTATTCTGGTGAATTTAAAAGAAGAAGATATTAATTGTATTCTAATAGTCAAAACTGATCTTAACATTTCATGAAATCACAATTCGTAGTGATCATTGCACAAGTTTTGCCAGGGATAGCCTGGTGATATGTCGCTAAATATATATTCTTAACTGAGGTGGAACGGCCCAGTAAGTAGAACAGTTTTTAAATGGGACGCGATTTTTTTTTATATATTTTTTTTATAATATATAATATATTATGTCAATGTGGAGTAGATTAAGCTCAACTGCCACGGCTGATCTCAGTACACAAATACACAGGATACTTAGTATCGCCCATCTAAATGACTGAGCATGTAACATTTTCTTTCTTTTTATTTTTTTAGAACATTTAAGTGCATTTTTAAAAGTCATTTTTAAATGTCCCGTGCAGCTTTGTATCGGTCCAATAGAATTTAGAGTAAATAAGATTTTTTCTTGATCGTTATTGTGCTGTGGAAGGCGGCCGTGAAACAGCGGGTTCACACACATAAAGAGTGGTGTTGGGACAATCATCAGCCAGCTTGCTTAGAAGATATGCAGACCCAAATTATGAAGGGATTCAAACTATCAAAATATATTTTTTTCCTCTGTAGCCATTACACTGCAAGCATGTTTGCTGATATGGTCGGTATCACTTAGTTTGTCTTCAATGCTTTGTTTCAGAAAGTATAATTCTAATTCCAATTTATATAACACTTTGTAAACATATGTTTATCAATTTCGAAACAAATTTTAAAAAAATCTGTTTTTTTTCTGAAAAACAAAAGTGAAACACATGAAAACTTTCGCTTAAAAATATTACTCTAATGCGTGAAAAACACATATTTTATTTCAGATGTCAATCAAAATTATGATTTTGAGTACCTTACTCTTTGTAGGTAAGTTATCCATAAAGAATTGTGGCTATTTCTTTTTATTGAAATATTTGAGCGTCATACATATGCAGGTACTTATTTTGCTCAATTAAAATGATGAAACTTCATAAAGAAGAAAATATTCTTGTCGACTACGACTCCGAAAGTTTTAAAAACACTGTTGTAAAGGATGTAAGAGGATCTCGGTGAAGAATTATTCGCAGATTTCTTATGGGGAGAATGCTATGTACATTAAATGCAAAAATCGTTTTATGAACAGTGAATGAGTCCTTGAAAGAAATGTGAGCCCATAAAACTTTTATTGTTTCGGGTTATTATTGCGTTTGATTGCACAAAAAACCGTTATGTTGTTCTATCAAAAAAAAGCAAACACGCTTTTTTAAAAACATGAAGCGAGTAAAAAGCGGGGATTAAAAGTACGGCTGTAATACTTGTTTTAATAACAGAACAGACGCTAAATTAATTAAAATTTACATAAAAAAATGTTGCAAACGACTCGCAAACGCCGACAGTGAAAATTTTAATCATTTTTTTAGATCATTTACAAGAATAATCAAAATAATTGATATTACTTACAAAATTTGTTTTATGAACCTTGGAATTTTGAATTAGATAATATTAAATCGAATTGTACCTGTCGAATCTCTTTTTCCTATGGCACTCTATATTTGTAGCGCTTAGAATCAAAACTCACATTTTAGATTTTTGACACTTTTGAATTAAGTATGCCAAGTGAATCTAAATGCATCAAACATAGTTGTGTTCTAAAAAAATACTTTAACGCAGAAGGGGGGAGGGGGGTAAACTTTTCGGCCGCAAGTAAAATATCATTTTATCATGAAAAAAAAAACAATCTAATGAGAGGAATGGAACAGTTTTACGTCTATTAACATTTTTTAAATTCAGGTGTTGATTTTGTAGTTGAGATTATTAAAACTTGTTGTATTAAATGTTTATCAGTGATGATTGATCGCAAAGAGTTTTTATTGAGGTTCATGATTGAAAATGTTTGTTCACATATTATATATAGGTTAATCCAAAAATAACGATTATTTTTTTTTTTTCAATATTTTTTTTAAAAAGGCGTTAAAAGATAAAAACATGAATCTTTTTCAAAAATTTAATATTGCTCGCGGGGCGCAGAAAATACGCGGCGGGCCTCAGTTTTACCGTGCCTGTTTTAAAGCAATAGTAATTAAAACTACTGCCGAAGATCATTATTGGTGTCGAGCTCACATTTTAAAATGAAATCGGCGATCTGTATTTTTCATTGCTTAATGGTATATTTTTCATTTTCAAAAAGTAGGCATACATATGTGATGTAATAATAAGTCCTTTTTTAAGACTACATAGTGTTTATATAGTTGTTTTACGATTTTCTCATAACTCGATTTTCATCAAATGTGAGTTATGATTCTAAGCTACTCATTTGTACTAAGCACCAGTGGCTCAATTAGTGAGTCCTTTATCTCTTCCCCGTGAGTATCTTATAATCAGTTATCCACGATTAAGTTATTGCACATGAGTGGAGTGAATTCTTTTATGAATTGAGATCTTCTCGCTCCCTGTAAGACGATGCGAAGTTAATAAATAATATATATTTTTTATAGCAATGGAACCGTGGTTTTAAGATAATTAGACTGACTTGATGAACTCCCAACTGACAATGTTCGTTTTTGGGATCTTCCTAAGAATCAATTAAAATGTAAAATTGACATATTAAATTACTCACAATTAGAGCAATTGTTCAAACAACCATTATGCAAGAGTTCATTTAAGCAAAGTTATGAATTATTGAGATACACCTTTACACTGCATAATTAATTAAGTTATTATAACATAGTAACATAACTCTGTAACTATTATCTTATATACCATAATTTGTCAACCTTTTTGGGCAAGTTTTGAGTCTTATATATTTCCGTGACCCTCCTTTTCAATTCACTGGCAGATTTCAAATTTATACCCAGGAATTTGCAGAATCCCCAAAATGAAAAGACGCGAGAGCTTTTGTTTTTTAGTCTTTCTTACTGTTCTGATCTATGTTCCACATTGGCATAATATAAAATAAATGCCTTTAATTACTTGCTTCAGGGTATATCCATCGTGAACTTAGAGGAAACATTTTTTTACATTGTAATCGTGTCGCAGCATTGCATATACATAGTATATATGTACTTGCAATATATGTATACATAGTATACATATATTGCAAGTACAAAATTGCACCTTATGGAAGAATTTGAAATGATAGTGGCGGCTGTTATCACACAATCTAGCTGTTATGACCCCTTTTCTCTCAACCATAAGTACTTACCTTCTTACGAACTTGTTACGATGGGTTTATACTCCGCTACTTTTACGACGAAGTATTTCCATAACGGCTTCACAGCGGACTGAGTGGAAGTCAGCAAATATTTATATTTATTGGTGCCATTTTATTGTTTTCGTTTCCTTAAATTTCAACATTATTCCTGTGATAGGAAGGCTCGTGAGTGTAATACGTCCATTTTTGGTAATTTTATGTTAAAAGGATCAAAATATAAACAAGCTCCAGTGGAACAAAAAGTATATCGGTAAATGACCAAGAAAAAAATAAAAAATAAATATGATCTCTTATGATCTTACAACATTAAAATATTTGGCGCATTGGAATCAGCGGTAATGCCAAATTTAAAGTTGAAAATATTTAAATCAATCTCTTGTAAATGTGTCGTTTTGGACTTGTACTCATACGTCCGCCAAACAGAGACGTATTCCAAAAGACACAGAAAGAAATAAGAGTATCAGTTGTTATAAAGATTATTAAAATTTGTGCTTTCGGCTTTTACTTTATCGTACCAGTTCTAGCAATAAAATTAATTGGTGGCCACCTTTGATAATAACTGCCATGCCAAGTGCAAAAGAAGTAATTGACAAATTAAGATTAAATCTTAAATGTTTTCCCAATTATAAATTATAAGTTTGACCGAAAAGAAACAACAAAGCTTAACTTGCTTACTTGATATTTGTAAAAAGATTTGTTCTTAAAAGGATAGACGAGGAGAAGAAAATCTCAATCTCCAATACATAAAATCTTAAATGATTAGATGAAAAATATAAAATAAAATGACTTGATTCTATAACCGTCTGATCATTATGTAATGTTTTATCTGGTGGTATAGTTTTTTTCATGAGTGACATTGACGATAATTAATAGTCGTGTAACACGTTAATACAATGCGAGAACGTTTTCAATGTTTGCACATGCGAATCTCGCGTCACGTCATTCACACAGAGAGTGTCGCGAGATCACTTGCATTGAATTAATATAGTGTGTTTGCAAGTTAAAATTTCTACAACCCAATTTTTTGAATTGTGTGCTTTATAAAAAAATCTCCACTGTATTTTTGTGTAGTTATATTTCAAAAGATTTATAAATTACTTATTGAGTTTGTAGCTAGGTTTTATATTAAAACTAAAAAACTACGTAAAACAGATATAACCTAAGCTGAAGCTGAAACACGTAATGTAGACGTTGGCAGCTTTGTTGGCAGTTTCACTTCTTACTATTTCTAAGTAAATACAAATAGTCTGGAGAGTTTTCATTAAAACATCTGGCACTTTTCACGCGGATGTATAGTGGTTTCATTACATTGAGAGACGTCAGTTTGTGGTCTTATAAAATTTTGAAATAAAGTTTACATCGCATTTTATTAGTTCGCGCTGGTTAACAATGTACAAAAAGAGGCAAAAAAGAAAAGACATCACGCTCTCGTAAACACCTGCTGTCGGGGTTTGTTAGACGGTCTTCTTCAGACAGTGTTGGATTTGACGAAAGTTGAATCTGCGCCACTGTTAATAACATAGTTACGAACAACGTTTCCTCTAATTTGTATATTGTGTGTGCGGACCATCAACATCTGTGAGCAGTACAATTTCAGCAAAATAAAAAAAATGCGCAAATATAAAAATTTGGTGAAACAAACTTAATTTTACAATATTTCTGTGTGCAGGGATAGAAAAATGTGTGCGGGCACATTTTGGGAATTGTGTGCGCGCAGACGCGCACACCTTAGCGGGAAAATTGGTTACGAAATGTAAAATAATAGATAAGGTGATTGATAGTGACATATTTAGTTGGTGAAAAAAAAATAAAATATTCGCGTTCATAAAAACATATCATCAGCAAGAATTTTTAAAACGTCGGTTGATTTATGTATTAGTTTACTTACAATAATACTCTATAAGCCGTTTTGTGAGTATGACGCCAGTGGCACAGTTAATAAACTGAATTAATGACTTTATTTTTTTCAGAATGTTTGAGAAAAAAATGGCAAAATTTTCTGAAAGATATCTTAAAAGCTTAGAGTTTTGAATTTTGGCAGACAATTTACAGTAAACATTTCGAGTATTATTTTTCGAACGTGAAAGTTGAGTAAACTTGCTTTTGCATAATGAGTTAATTATGAATCACAACGTTTTTATTACTTTTTTACACGTGGTATGAACATATATGTATTGGCAGACTTAGAACATGGGAGGCCCTAGGTGCAATACAATTTGGAGTCCCTGTTTTTCGGATAACATACAAACGTCAGAAAATTCCAAGTAAAATAATATAAATGTATTAAAATCTTAGGAAAAGTATATGGGCTATATCATATGTGTTTTGCTGGATTGCCTATTTATATTTTAAGGAGATAACACTATTGCAGTGTGTATTTACTAAGCTCAATTCACTTTTACAATACTTTAAGACATGTCGAGTATTATAGCGAATCTAAGATTTTTTTCGAAAGATATCACTTACTCACTTCACCTCTCAGGGGTTTAAGCCCATAGCAGGCAGTGGTGAGACATTAAAATTGTTTTACATTTCTTCAATTCAACGATTAAGTATTCGGTTCTGCATAATTTTTGCAAATACTTTTTCTTGTCGACGTGTCAACGTGAAGAGTATGTAATTTCATATATATATATGTATATCGGATTAAGATCAGATTTTTTAGTATAGAGTTTTCCGTTGCATCCATTCACTCACGATTTAAATTAAAATGAAACAAAGTTACACCTAAGAGCGTTTTAAAAAGAATTTAATGAATTGGTAGATCAATGTCAACATGATATAGAAGCACGCAAAAAAATACATTTCCTAAATCCACTACTATTCCAATCGGACTCAAAGCTGTAGAGTTTATAGACAGAGAGCTTTAAAGAGAAAGCTTGATATCGAAAAAGTGTAAACGGGCATTTTATTTCGGAAACAATCGACTCAGTGAGTGTATTACTGAGTGTAAACAGAGGATCAATGGGCAAATCGGCCGTTTTGAAAGTGTACAATAAATACTCTCCTACTTTGTTGAGATCATTTCTTGTACGAATTGAATGAATTGGGATAAAAGCACTTATTTAATCAGAATACATTTTAAAAAACGTAGACTTTAAGTAAACGTTAAGTTGCGGCTTAATATGTTTTTTTAATCATACAACGAACTGTAAAATATGAGCTGAAAACCATAATATAGGTTTTCTGTACCTTACGGAAAGAAAAACACGATGAATAATATACGGAATATATCACTCTCGGAAATCGTCACTCAAAACCATTTTTTGCAACGAAAAATGTTAACCTTGTTGAATTTTGATACAGATGGGTTATGAACGCGAAACACGAGAATACATATCGTTACGTCATCAGCTCTCTCAAAACGTCACATAATAACTTATTTGATTGAAGATACAAACATCAGGTTCGTGGACGAGTAGTTTACATCGATGGATTTGGTCACGGTGCTCACGGTCTCGAATCCCAGTACAAACAGTTAATTTTTTTCAACCAATCAATGGATTTATGCTCGAATGCATTAATGTTTATCATGTATTAAATCCTTCCCTCCCTCACACGACCTATCCGATTAATAAATAGTCCTGTTCTAGCTCTATCCTTTCTACCCTACTCTTTTGATTCAAACGGTTATCGAAGAACAAGCTCCATAAGTAAATAATTTCCTCAATATTACAAGCGGATATTGTCAACAACGTTGTAAAATATATGAACAGTTAAGCGTATAAAATATAAAAGTATTCATAGAAATTCGTCGTGTTGACATATTGTAAACTTTTCAGAATCTGAAAACAAATGCCACAGTTGTATTTTTTCAATAATCATTTTTTTGAATGGTTCCCTTCAAAATGTCTGAATTCATTGTTCCTTGTTTGATTGAAGTAACGTTGATTTGAGTATACCCAGATTCAAAAAGCGATTTATAATAACAATCCATTATGTGATCACAATAAACCGTCCAACAAACAACGGTTTGGAAAAACTGCTATAAAATTGCATTTCTGTTCGAGCTCGGGATGTTTGATTCATCAGAAAATGAATGAATGTCATCAAAATTTGTTTTGTTTATTTTTTTAGTGAATAAGTTCAACGCACGACAAAGTATGAAAAAAATCGTCGAGATTGTATGCTTCAGTGGAGTAATCAATTCCATGAAATTCAGCATATACGTCTATCTATCATATTTAAATATTTAAAATCATTCTAAGGCTTTTTTTGATTACTGAAAAAAACGTTAGTCAAAGAGTGCTCACTATCTGTAGGACTAATGCATTTGTAGGAAATACTGAATTTTAGAAAACTTTGTGAAATGTTTTATGTTAAAATGCGTTATTTGTTTATGATGTAATAATTATTTTCCAATGTGGTTCGGCTTCTATTGAATTGTTGGGAAACGTCTTATAAACGTGAGCAACACAGTCCAACAGTCACACGTATTCTACCAAGTTCTACTTATTTTTTCCGAATGGCAAATAGAGATAAACAAAGTCTTGACTCCAAATCACTGGACGAGCCAATTCATTACTGAACACGGTGGTTATGTTCCCAAGCTCTGTGAGCTTGGCTGGTTCTTGGGTAAACCATAATGCCAATGTGGTTCTATAAATCAGGATGCTGAGCATATTATATGGGAGTATCATTTAATGCACGAAGAGAGAGCTGCGCTAGTCAATCAAACGGCAATTGGACCGATCGGCTATTCCGACATGGTGGCTATTAAAACAAAATACCAGGCTTTTAGGGTCTCCATTCATGATCATTCCGAAATTCAAAACCGTTGGGTAATAAACCGATTAAATGTGACGTTAATCGTTTGCGTAATGGTAGGATTTTTAAAGTTCATTGACGAGAGAAACCCATTATTCCAACGCGTAACCAAATAAAAACACTCTTAATAAGTAAACTGCCGTAGTCTGCATTTTGGCTAATTTTAGTTATGAATGAAGCTTAAACAATTTTATGTTTTCCATCGTCGGAGAAAACTGCGGTTTTATTTGAAATATATTTCACGAGACATCCAAAACTTCATTATAGTTTTAAATACAATGACTAGAAATTGCAAATATAGCACTCCAGTAACTACAATATCCGGAATAAGTACAAAAGTGTTCCATTGATTGTTTCAAAATGTCATGATTATTATTTCCAATTGCAAACAAACAGCAATGATGACCTCGGAAATACAAATTATATTAAATTCGCAGAAATCTTTGGAAAAATACATTCTTGTTACTAAATCCTCTTGAAATTCATGCATTTGAGCTCCCGTTTCATTTGAAATCGATATTGATATACATAATTAAACATTATGTTACAGATTTCTGTTTTTATGATTTTATTTAAGTCAAATGTGAAACTACTCTGATCGATGAGGTATATAATTTTTTGTTCAATGAAAAATTAAGAAATATTACATACGGCAGTCGACCTAAATATTAGCGAAAATGCAGCAAGCATCTAATTATATGTCAAGGTCAACACACTTGATGAATAGCCTATTGTTTAGCGCCATCGATTTTACCTACAGGGGTGTATTTAAATAAAATTGGTTATATTAAATATTTAGAAATATGTGTCGAGTCAAATTTGTTTTAATATTTTTAATAGGCAAAAAATCTTTTTATTTTAAGACTATTTATCTAGCTTGTAGTGTAAATGCGCTGTATTTGTTTTTGCGAAGTAGCACATAAGACATTATTATTGGTTTATATTATGTATGAGTTTAATAAATACCCTAAAAAATGATGAATCTCTCTTTTGTTCTTATTCTACGCTTAATTTATCACAATCAGAACTGGTTTCAACATTTCACCACGAGCATTTTCAACTGAAAAAAATATATACCATATTCCTGGTCTTGATGACAATAAATTAATTGTATAAAAAAATAATTGTTCTATTATTTTTCAATATAATTGAGACATTGAACACTTAAAAATTCATAATTACTCAATGTATCGTTTTTTGAAATATGTATTTGTTTTTCAGTTTACATATAAATATGTAAGTACGAAATATAAAAATTTCACATTCCAAGAACTTCATCCGTCCCTGGATAATATTATTTTTTTGCAAACTCGTAAAAATACATTTTTATTATACTGACTAATTCACTTTGACTAATTTATTACCATAAGCTGTGAACAATGTCGAAGTACAAAACAAAAATAGGTAAGTATATTTTTAACCCTTTGAGGAGTATTGCCGCTTCGTACGGACAAATATTTTAGTGCTTAATGCTTATTGCTATTCTCTTGCTTTTAATTGAATTGTCATTATTTTTTCACATATTGGTAAAAAACATTTGTATCTGTGAATTTTGACGATCTCGTTATTTTTATTATTTGTTGCAAATGAACAAAACAAATTTGTAAAAAGGTCAATACATATTTGTACAAAATCGGTAGCCGTAAAAAGCAAAAAAAGATCTAGGCCCAAATTGGAAGTAATAGGTTCTTGAAAATTGTTGAAAAATAATAATATGTTTGTATACATTTACATTTTTAATTTTGCATTGTAAAATTATAAAAGAAATATTATTCCATATTCTTACCAGACTGATCAATGAACAATTTGTTTTATATATTTTTGTGTGTATCAATGGTAAATGAATCAAAAAATCCTAATTTAGTAAAAATAAACTTACTACCCAAAGGGTTAAAATCAAAAGGATAAAAAGATATCTGCCGATTCTGAAGCAATGTTAATAATTTCTTTATTTGATAGGTAATAATGAAAATGTTTTATATATTTATGGGGAATTTTTACATGCGGAATCTATGGATATAAAATTACATATTTTTTAAGAGTTGATCAACTGATTAACAAAGTGTCGTAGAAAAAAATTGTTAAAATAAACTTCATTACGAGTCTACATAATCGTACAGAGATTTTGCTAAGACAGAACTACCGGTAAGCTAATCGCTCTCCTTGTACGTTGCTTTATAGATCGGATAGGGGGATGAAATTTTAGATATCGAAAAATATTTCTCTTATGTACTAATTTTACATTATTTGAATAACAATTGTGACCGGCTTCGTTTATCGCAGACGTTATAAACTGATGACAATATAAATCAATACTGTAACACAATATAATGTTCAGTATTATTTTAAGATTAACTAACTGTTGAACCTTCAAATGATTGAGAGATTGTATCTTTTTGCATAATATATACGTCCAATTCTGATGGAGTAGATTTACTAGAACTTGATTATAGAGTACTAGAATTGCATAATTAATATTGTTTTATAATGTACTTGCAATGCAAACTACTTATTATTGGATTTGAATTAAAAAATATATACATATACGGTATATGTGATATACCTACATTTCCAGTTGAACTTCCAACCTATTGGATATCCTTTCGTTCCGCAAATGTTTGCAAAGATGTTATGTTTTGTTTTGAAATTTAAACATTTTTACTGTTGTTTATGGGTCATTAAGTTTGAATGTTGCAATTTAGTGCATTTATGTGACAGTTTGCCTGTTTGAATATCAGGTAATCACTCGGCAGCGAACATAATTCACTCGATTTTGACTTTAATGGTCTTGATTTATAGCATGAGCTGAACTTTTAATGGGAAAATTTGATTTTTCGCGCTCGTCAGTGTCCAGGCTTAAGATTTTTTCAGAGTTATACAGAGGGCGAGTAGACTTCAAATCACAAAAAAATCGTTTATCAAGTTCTTAATATTAATGAATTTATTATATGCAATCTTAAGGATACGCCACCAAGTCTTGGGCAGTAACTTCTAAGACAATTTCAGTTAAAGAAAAAAAATAGATATGCAAAGCGTTTGTTACGTCACTGGATACTGCCGTATAAAATGAATCGATGAGAAAGCAATGGTGAGTGGAGGAGGGTAAGTAAGTCCAACAGTCAAGTTTTACTAATTATATAATTTTATTGACATATTATGTTATCATCGCAATATATTTATCGAACGCAAAAAGCATTGAAACAACATTGTTCGGATTGTTTTAACTTACTGTCACTAGCAAATCTTTCTTTTGCGCTTAACCAGACCAGTCATGGCGAATCATTTTGCACAGAGTTCTTAAAAAAAATCGTACGGAAAAATAGCTTTGAATCAGCGGTCGCGAACCGGTGGTCCGTAAGATTTGTTTGGTACACCGAGTTATTAATATTTTATACATGTTATTAATATTTTATTTATAAACTTATAAGATTAAATAGGCATTGAATTTAATAATTGTTGCAATTTATTAAAAGAAAAATAATTTTATTCGCCCGAGTTATTCAAAATTGTTAGATTAGAAGTCCGCGACAGAAAGCTTTGCGACTGCTGCTTTGAGCAACTTTAATGATATCGTAATATTATCTGGTCATATGGCGCAACGGTTAGTGTTGTAGGCTACCATGCCTGATCTTACGGGTTTGAGTCCCGAATAAAAACTTTATCTTTGATTATATTTCTTCATACAAAGACATATTCTAAGCTTTGCATTTCTCTGCGGTAAGCCGTGTGTGTTAATGTATACATTATTTTCTATAACTCACACTATTAAATCCTATACATCAAAAAACATTTTGGAAAAATATCGTACATTTAAGGGTGAAAAAGCAGCCAATACGGTAACAAGAGACTCGGTTAATCTCACAGCTTTTCGTGTTGTTCCGGGGAAGTGAAGAATTTTTTATCACTCGAATACAATTATTTGCACATCTTATTAAGGTATGTAATTTAATTCTACTTTATATACATATATAATGTAACAGTATTAGAGCTTGCAAACCAGTTAATCATCCAAAACGCACCATCGGTAATTTCCGGTAAATCGGAAATTATTTTACCGGGAATCAAGGGTAAATACAGGCATATTATAACGAAAATTTTTTGGAGATATTCATACGAAATTAGGATTTTTGTTTTTTCGACTTTGGCAATATTAAAACACAGATTGTTACTGGTTATACTGTTGTCAACTAACATCGCAGTGACCACTCTAACTCTGCAGCTGATCCTAGATTGTTACTGGTTATACTGTTGTCAACTAACATCGCAGTGACCACTCGAACTCTGCAACTGATCCTACATACTTGTTTTAGGACCAAGGACGAATTATATTTTAAAACCAAACGTATTTTTGTACATATTATTCTTTGTTTACCATATATTGCATTCTTGTTTATTTGTAATAAACAAATTTGTAAATACTGACTTTTTATAACACTTTTTTAATAAATTCAATAAAAACATTCAACTGTAATATTATTTTATTTTATTTTAATTACGAACTTATATTAGGTGTACACAGAGAACATATATCGATAAGTTAATGCAGCGTTTCTCAACCAGAGGCCACAGCATGCTCCAAGGGGGCCACAGAAGAAAATATCAGTTTTGGGGAGCCACAGCACACTTTAGGGGGGCCACGGCCACCCAAAATATAATGAACCAATTTTTTTATTAACATCAAATAGAATACAGTAGGACAATAATACATTGCAGCAGACATAATACATTTATTATAAATGTATATTTTTTAAAATATAAAAATATATGTAAAAACAATGATATTTAAGGATAACATAATAACTGCATCCAAAAGTAAGTGTCGACAGTATTGTATTGATTATCTTGTCTGCGGATTTCTTTCATCACCCCATGATATTATGAAACTCATGTGCTTAATATGTTTTGCTTCACTAACGCTACTATCCATTTTATAAAAAAACACATGAAAATTGAAGAAAAACCATTTGAATAGTTTAAAAAGCATTAAGAAGATTCCACAGCAAAGAAAATAGGACTTATAGTATTCAGTTAAAAATTAGGCACTGGTTTATTTAATCGTTTCTTACGAAATTTCCAAATTAATTTCGAAGGCTAGAACTAATTGAACATTTCGACTAACCAAACCAAATATCTGATGACAAAAAAATAAGTTAAGTAAATAATTCAATGCTCTTTGCCAGAAATCTTAAGACACTGAGGGTGAAACTTTGATTAAGAGATTAAGATTTTTTTATGAATAAATGATATCTCACTTCAATGGTTGAGAGTATTGGAGTTTTACTTTTATAATTAGTCGTGTACTATTTTGTTGCATTAACTGCGCGATTCATCGTCAGCATTTAGTTGTAAAAATAGGACCTTCGTGTAAAACCCTTAATATTTTAATAAAAACAATGAACTTCATAAAATCCTATTCACTCCAAGAATGTCTTTTTCGAAAAATACGTGAAGCAAATGATGAAAGTATAGATATATCGTGTTCCTTAAAACATGCCACATAATAACCATACAATATAAGAATATATGTAAGTTTTTTGTTATTTATTTTTAATAAAGTCTATTAATATTTTTTCTTCAGCAGTGCAACAAATTGTTGGTGTTTTACCATCTTCCAATTAGGAACAGTAAAGATGTTACAAGACGCGCTCATTCCCAAAGATAATGCTTCTTAGAAGATGAGCACCTTACACAAGCTTGCGCTCTGTCCACTTTTCATGCTGATTTTTCGCCATTTTTTTCTGAACTGGAAATCAATAAGATCCTAGGCTCTTACTGATCTATTAATAAGGAAACTGTTATTTAAATGCTTCGCTGGTGGATTTTTTCTAACTGCTGGAAAACAGGAATACTTATAGTCATCCCAAAAACTGGTAGCCAGCTTCCGTCAGACCCCAAAGCTTATTGACCTCTTAAACTTCTACCTACCTCTGGAAAAGTATTGGAATGACTCATGTGCTCCAGTAATGACACCCTCATACCTAAGAACCAACTTATCACTGGAAGGTTCGACAATGATTTTCTACCACTTTTCTTACTTAAAACTACACTGAAATGAATACTTGGAAAAATCTTAAGACGGACAACAGATTTATAAAGGGAGCATCACAATAAACTCCACATGTTTACGTTTTTTGCCCTATGCTGTGGAACCTTTTATTTGAAGATTTTCTATCTCTTGTCTTCACCTGACTGCAATATTTTTACCAACTCAGACAATTTCTTACCAAACGCGAGTGCAAATAGTCATGCTGGTATAGAAAAGGCAGCGAAGGAGGCGATTTTATAGATCTTAGCTTGGGGCAACGCTAATAAGCTTTCAAAAAAACTAACGTTATCTTCCTCAAGGGAGGCATCGGTTTCACAAACATAAGCCTCCCATTGTACAAATGAGAATAACCACGGTAAAAGTGACTAAAAAAGTAACACACCTTCGGTCGATTCCGGATGACATACTATACTAACCATATCATGCCAAAACTTCTTGCGTAGCAGGTATTAGGTAATTGAACCCTAAAACCCAATCCATGGGAGTGGCTGGTATTGCCGCGAGTACGTGATACAAGCTTTTTAACCTTATTATCATACAGAATATCTTCTTAACAGACAACACAGTGCATTGATAGCCTTTAAAAAGCATACAGAATTATTTGTACAAATGCATTGCCGGTTCTACTTAGTAAACTTCTGTTAAATCTGCACATTAAAGTTCAAGGCGCAACAGTAATGCTAAATAATGGGTGTCGAGTCCCGGGTGAAAAGAATTCTTTATATTTTATTAATACAGCCTCATTCTTGACCAAACTCTTCATTCTTAAGGCCCATAAAACTGTGGTGCACAGTATGGCTACAGACGCCGCTATGCAAATCTGACAAAATTGATGGGAAATTTCATATATATACTATATTTCCCATTTAACAACATATAAAATATATGACATTATTCACCTGAAACGTATTTGAAATTATTTAAGTTTTAATCTAAGCTACCGTTTTTAGTAAAAGTGGCCAAATAAAGTTTTACTTTTATCATCTAATTACATACATCTATTGTTTTTCATTTACCGGTAAATAGCCGGTAATGGGATTTTTTTTACCGTTTACCGGTAATTGCAATTTGTCGGTAAAATGCAAGCCCTAAACAGTACACAACATACCGTAAAATAATGAAAATTATTAGCTGAACAATATCCTTTTCTACCTGATATTGCAAGAGTTAAGAAGAAGTTGTTACTATTCTTTACGCTCTTATTCCATGTTTCAAACGTTAAACTTAAGACGCCCTATATACTATGTCATAAAATTGTTAAAAACACAAAATTTAAATCACTCCGTGTTTAAATTAAATTAAAATTCAAACATATAAATAATATATTACATAACGTGGATCTGAGAATACTGTTTTTTTTCTATATTTCAAAAAGGGATCTCTAGCCTACCTCTAGAAAAAAGTATTTGCGAATATTTATTTTTTCTTATTTAAATAAACTTTATTTAAAACGTTTCACCTGATTGAGTAGATTGCCAATAGTTTACCTCTCCTGAACTACACTGACAAAACTGTTCTCGAGTCACTTTGAAAGTGAAGGGTTAATATTCACTCCTCAGAGTTTGCACAGAGATGGGGTGATGATGACATCTGAATGAGGTAGTCTGGTAGACATCTCTTATTGGCAGCGCGGAAACTGAAATTAGCTATGGTGAGCAATAAAAACATTACTTACGGCTTGCAAGATCTTGAAAGGAACGAGGGACTCTTTGAGCTTGAAGTAATATCAGGTTTTACTAAAATAAGTAGCTATGTCGATTAAATGTGTTTATATTTACGCTGGTTTGTAATATATGATAATGAATAATAAATTCACATTACTTAAATTTATGTATTAGGGATACATTTAATTTTAAATATAAAGTTATACATACCTTATATTAAAAAAAACACATTGTTCTTTTGTACTTATCTCCACTTTTGTTTGCCAAGATCGGAACCGTTTTCACCCATGGCGAGCATTATAAACTGATGCTTGCTATGAGTGAAACCGGTCATGATATTAGTAAATCAAAGTGAAAATAAGTACAAAGGAATATAATGTTTTTCTTAATATAATATAATGCCTTTCCACCAAGTATTGACAGTTAACACCCTTTTATTTCGTACATTTGAGTTTTAATACACTCTGTTAACCTACAACGATTGTCGTGTGAAAAATGATTTGCTAACGTTGTCGGGTCTCTGGCACAACGGTCAACGTCGTGCGCCTCCGTGACAGATTCTACGGGTTTTAGTCTCGTACGTTTATAATTTTTTTCAATCCATTTATCAGCGTGCGTGTTTGTGATAAATAAGTGGTTAACCGCTAGTTCTATCCTAGTCATATCCTTATATCCCACCTATCTTCAAAGAGATTGAGAAACTGAGTAACAAGCAGTTCTCGTATAAAAAGAAAACTTAGACTTTTCAAAAAATTTACGTAAATTCAAATATTGATTTGAATATTATATATATAATATTATTCTATTTGAATTTGAATACTTTTCGTAAATATTAATAAAAGTGAGAGTAATGTAAATACGCCATACGTTGAATTTGTTTTTATTTGACAGAGAAACAATGTAATCTAATAAGACAAAAGAATAGTTTTTATTTGTTTAATATATTATGGCTTTTAGGAACTAGAATATTGTTATTTTACTTGTTTCTTAGAAAATAAATGTTTCAATAATTATAAATTGGTAGAGAAAATTCAAGAGTTTAGTGATAAAAGTAAATAATAAACATCATACATTTAAGTTTCTAGTAACAAAAAGTACCACATGGGTTACGTATTCGTTTCCTCGATTTGAATGCTCATGGTTTCATTGCGCCGTACGTTAAGACCCCTACTGTGAAGTCCAACTGCAGCTGTCAATACTTTACAGTTCATAGAGCTTTTGAATTCAAAGCTCCCGGGTAGATCGAGCTTAAAATAAGTGTTCGGTTTTCATGGTAGAAAAGTTATATATGAAAGATATTAAAAGTGTCAGTAACAGCTTTTGAAAACTTCGGATAGTTTTTTCATATTACAATTATGAAGGAAATTTCATTGTGTATAAGAATTCACTAATCATCTCTTTACTATTATTGCATATGTACGATTTAAAAAAATACTAGGGGCATAATCTGTTGGAATTTAAAAAAGTATATTTTTTAAATTTATATTAGAAACATCTATTTTATACTGGTGTATGTTTATTTTGACCCTCACCCATCGGCCGTACGCTTGGTACTAGCAGACGTTTCCCGTGGCGTAACAACGTAATGCGTTTAACTAGTTTTTAGAGATGATATTGTCTCAAGAGCAGTTATCTAAAACTCGGCATCTTGCAATTTAACTTTGCATTAAACGAAATCCTTTTTTCATTGCAAAAGCAATATTTTTATGTGAAGTATATGGCCTCCTAAAAAAAACATCTCAACGGCATTTCTTCTACAAATTTACATGTAAATAAATATAACAAAAAGCATGCGATACGTAATTTATTTAAATAAAATTGCCTTGCATATAAATAAATTGTTTCGATAATTTTATCACTAAAACACAAAACGTAAACTACCATAGTCGCACAGGTTCGTTATAACGGAGTTTTAGCGCATTATTATTTGTTTAATGGATTTATTACTTAAGTGGATTGAACTGGATAATGCACCCAAGCTGATTTTTATTTTACAGCTAATTCAAGTTTATTACAATAGGAAATGGACTAAGATCGTTGGTACATCCTCCCATTTGTTGCATTCGAATTCGATTTATATAACTGGTTTCTCTATTATATACTTTGCCTGAGTGAATTTCGATATAATTTAATAAAGCGTTGCTTGCAGAAACACAAAAATGCCGTAAAAGTATCTGAATGCCATCGGATGCATAAAAATAAACAATTTTGAATTGAAATTTATTACAGTCTACTTTAAAAGCGTGTAACAAATAAATTGATACAAAATTTATTTGTAACACGCTTTATTATTTTAAATGAAAAATCTTGTATAAACATATTGCAAAGTAGAATTTGACATAAACATAAAAATATCTAAAATATAATAATATTTACTCTGTTAAGACTAGATTTCCAATTGAAAAGACAGCTACTTATTGCAATTGTTATAATAAAATTAAAAAATACTTTCGTTTTATATCCAAATATGCATTCGTAGATAAAAAAATAGAAATATGTAATTTTTCTGAAAAAATAATTTTTTAGGGTAAAATTATCAAATGGTGATTTGTATCACGTGTTGAATTTCTTGAATAACTTAAATTCTTAAAACTGTAAGGCATCAAATCCCGGTCCCATTTTGTGATCCCGGGATTTCAGGACTTACAATCTTTCAATTCTAGGATTGATTATTTACCATTTTTTTGTTGGTTTTCGTTTTTTAACATATCTTCTTCTTCTTTGGCCATGTTCGCTCCCTATGTGAATCATATGGCCGCCACGCGGCATCTCCATGTTTCCCTGTCTCCCACCAATTGCTTTGCTTCCTCCCATGACATGCCAGCATCCCTCAGTTCCGCCGAGTACATCCTATGGATAGTACCTGACGGATGTTCGGGACGCCGGAATCCCACCGGTCGAAAAAGGAGGCAGGCTTTCCGGAGGCATGCGCAGTACATAACATATCACTTATTTTAATTTAAAAAAAAACTGTCGCCATGTCGAGATATTTCATTTTTATAAGCCACAGTCACAGTGTAACAAATTCCAGAATTATTCTCAACTCGAACACCTTTTTTTTAGTTCTATCATTTGAAAAAAGTTACGTCTGCCAGTGAGTGAAGTGTTCCAGCTCTGTTGCGCTTTTTTTTAGTTCATCTAAGGAGTTTTACGTGTTATAGAGAATCCAGAGAATCCCGGGGTTGGTACTAAGATGATCCCGGGATTACGGGTTTGCCAAATTGGGCGGGATCCCTGATAATAGGATTGGATGCTATGGACTTTAGTGGTTGGTTATATTAAATTCTTTCCAATCAAAAATATCGATGTGTCGCTGATTTTCTGTCGTAACAATGTTTTTTATCATCACTTATTTATGACTCCGAAGCTACTAAAAATTTCAAAATCATATTTATATTTATTAACATAATATAAGGGTTTTTTTCTAATACGGAACACCATTTACAGTAAATTTGACAGATGGAAACTGATTTGTTCTCCGTTTGGTTTGCCATTTTAAGAATTGAGGTTGCTTGATCACCGTGTACGACGTGCGTTCGGTAAATGGGCCGTAAACATGATTGCTGTTGGTACTCATTTTCACCACAAGTTATTTTTAGTGATTATTTCTCATTTCCAGTTGAATAGCTACAGCAATAACCAAAATTGCCGAGTTTGGATTGAAGAAATCCACAAATCGGTATTGAATTAGGTAAAAACTATCAACATTTTTTTATAAATTAGTTTATGACTATTTCGGCGTGCGCCATCGTCAGAACTATAAAAAATTCGGGCGTCCGCAGATTATTGTTTTCAGATTTAGGGGTCCGTGGCATGAAAAAGGTTGGGAAGCACTGGTGTAAGTGATGGTGACTGAAATGCCTCCTGGCATTGGTTGAAATACCGGTGCACACGTTGGCCGTAAAAAGCGGCACGTAGTCAATTTGTCTAATTTGGAAGCTGGATTACCTCCAGCCTCCAGCCAGACAGACTCTTAATTGAATTTCAGGTGATGCGATTTAAAATCAATTATACTCGTCATTGCTTCACATAAAGTTAGCAAGGGAAAATATTAGGGAGCGTACTTAGGGAAGCAATGCCATTGCGATACCATGCAATTTGTACTAAAGCCAGCAATTTCCAAACTGCGAGGCGTGGACTATAGCCCAAGAGACGCGAAAAATTAGCACAAATGTAATTTTCATAACATAATAAGATTCGACTGTGCTTGGGTAAAAGCATAGATATGAGTTGTATAGTATCAAAAGTAGAACTCTTCCATTTATGATGTATAAAACATTTCTACTTTTAATACCATACGACGCATATATAAAACAATCACAATCTTTACAATTAAATCAATAATCTGTGAAAAAGACTTCAGCCGCAAATGCTAAATAAGTATATAAAATTTAGCTTTAAAGTTTGAAAAAAAGCACCTACATAAAAAGTATTTTAAGCAACCTGCACTTCAAGGTTGTGTTTATTTAATAATTTCACTTTGGCAGAAAATCATTGAAAAACGTTTTTCGTCTCTCTTGAAAAAAATGTTCAGTGTGGGTTGACTTCTTTTACCTTACTTGAGTCGAATATATAAAAAAATATGTATAAATAAAAAAGTATATCAAAGCTGTAAGACATGAATTTCTGTACATTCATTTTATTTTAAATACTATTAAAAACTTTAATCCGAAGCAAGCCAATTTATAAAGTTTCTACGAAATTAAAGTTATAGAAATCAAATAAAAAAAATAGTTGAACAAGTTTTCACATTCAAAAAGTTTCTGGGCCAGAGCCAATATTGAAGCAAAAAAAATAAATCTTGAATATTACAATAGTTTGGTGCTGCACTTATTAAATTTAGTGGTAACAGAGTCCATTTGTTGATTGATCAAGATGACGGATTTGAGCTGACAGCCATTGAAAAAGAAAAATTGACAGAATGATCATGTGGTTATTTATTAAAACAAAAGTTTCAAATGAATCTTTTATTCCATTCTTGTCAAATCTTAGCGGAGAGTATGAAAATTCATATGTCAAACCAATGAAATAATAATTTTACCTTTCGTAACTCCATATATGTGGGAAACGGGCTGCGATTAAAACTAGAAATCGAGCCAGCTTAGTAGTAAAAAAAGAATAACGAAAGGCCCTCTGATCATTGCTCTTCAAATTTGATAAGCTTTTTGCTCATTAACAACCACACCAATCGTATTAAAACCAATGTCTATAACAAAACCTTGTTATTACTATATAAATTATGCTTTATTTGTTAAAAAAATACCATTTAAAATGGGTCCATTATACTATAAAATAAATGGTGGAGAGGCGCAATGATTATGTTTTTGAGGAGAAGGCGTGGTAAAATAAAGTTTGGAAACCACTCACTTAATCAAAACAGGAGAGTAGCTTATTTACGTAAATGCGCAGACCAGGGTAAGATCCATTAGGAAGGGGTTTAAAAAGGAAGTAATTATTCTTCCACACAAAATAACAGTAAAAAAAATAATGCAGTATGTAGTTTTTGTTAATGTAATGGAGAAAATAATAAAATTGTTTTATCGATATATCGTCAGCTTAGTGCAAGAAGTCACTAGCTGTGAAATATTTTCCAACTCAATAGTGATTTTATATCGGTTGAAACCTCTCAAATTAGAAGCTAATAGACTTATTATTATATGATGTCTTGCATCCATAGAAGACATCATATTGAAAAAGTTGTGATGTTTAACTCAATTTAAAAAAAATGCCATGTTGACTTGTTGCACTAAGCCGACGATATGAGGGATGTATTTCCAAAGTGAACTTATTCAACTTTAATAAATTGTTAGGAAGTGAAGAAGGAGAGAAAAGAAACTATTTACATTGGTGATGTTAATTTTTTTTGTTATTTCTGTTGCAAATAGTACTTAAAAACCAATAAGCTTGAACTTAATTAACTGTTTAATCAGTTAAAAACTCCATTGTGAATTTACATTCCCCTTTGGTCGATTTGAAATTTTAAAAAATGTTACTAGCACTGATTTTGAAATTTATTTTTCAACTGGATTGCATGATTTGAAGTTCTCGTATACAAAAAAGGCTTATTTAAAATATTCTCATTTAAAATTTGGCATTCATAACTCATTTTAGTAAAGTAGTAGAATAAGTTCACTTTGAAAATACCCCCCTATATTTTAGTAATGGATAAGTTTTTTTATGCTAGAGCAATTACAAATCACATTTTTCTGCAAGGTATAGGCATCTGATAACCAGTCTACGAAACTTAGTAAGGTACCTATTTAAGATAATCTTTTTCTGATAGCGTATATCTGGTGTAAAACATTAAATTATGAATAAATAACTATTGAATAATTTTTAAATTACTTTATCAAATGAAACAAGTCGTTACAGCTATTTCAACTAATTGGTGATACGATTAACCCCTTCAATGTATATGATAAGTTTATTATGGCTCCCTTTTGATCAGCTAAGTGAATCTCAAGTTTCCGGTACCAAACCTTAAAGAAAATCAGCCATTAAGATGTACGCAACCAACTTTCGCCCTTCATTCTGCTGGAAGCCGTTCAGTTATGTACGTACTCAAGTAATGGAATGTATTTCAATTCTACCTAATTGATAAAACTCCGGACCCGCAGATGAATGGTCAACGTTTTTGAACATTCGTCGACTAGAATCGATGAACGTAAATTTTTATACATTGATATTGCCATCGTCATAGTATGTGGTGCCTTCATGTCTCTCCTATTTTAAGGTTCGATTGTGAAAAACGAAACAGTTTATTAAGCTTCTTAATTAAAAGTTGTAAAAACTTTTATGGAAATCACTCGACAAAGAGCATTTAATCGTGGCTTACAAACAAAAGTATTTGATTTACGAAATATTGCTCAATTGAAATAACACCAATGACAAGATTTCGGGAATTTGGTTATTTTTGTGGTTCTAACACAAGCAAAACAAGTTCATTAGAACCATCTGTTCAAAATTAAAGCAACTTTCCTAAGGCTTTTTTGAAAATACGCGGAACCTTTTTTTTTAGCTTTTCCCAGAATTTAAAAATATTTTGTTGCTGACCTGATTTTAAAAACCTGGGAGTTTATGGATATTTGCCCGTGACCCCCAGAACTGTGGTGTGGTTTTCCTAAAATTATTTTTTCTCTGTGGCCCCCTTGGAACATTCTGAGGTTCCCGGTTGAGGAACAGTGCTCTAATTGGTCATTTTATATTTTATTTTAAATAATAAAAAACACAACACTTTTGTCATCCAATGTGCTTTATGATTTTCCTACTCAAATTACCACAAATTTCAACATTCATAAGCTATGATCAATTTCTCTGTTTTGCTAGCACGAAAACCAATTATATTATATTTGATGTAAGTAATTATCTAATCTAATTCTTCTAAATTGACATAGATCCAAGGTGAATTTCGAAAAAAATCAGACTATCTGATATTTATAATATTTACATAATCGGGTTTTATTTAATCTTTATATAATACTTAAACAAATTTGAATTCTAAAATTGATTAAAATTCTAAAATAACTTAATATTGTCTTTTGTGTTTTAGTTACAAGGTAAATTTTATAAAATAAGTGACTTTTTAACCTTGAATATTAAATTAATATTCAAAAGTTCAATTTTAACCAACATTATAATTATTTTAGTTTGATAGTCCTAAATTAACAAATATATACTTGTATTATATGTTGATGTATGTAATATTCACGAAATGAAGCAAAACTTTGATATAATTAAATTAGATAATTCGATAAAGTCATACAGTTTTTAAAATATTTTTCCAAAAATTACAACTATCACACCGTCGTACCAGTGCGAGTACATGGGAATAATTTTCTCCATACTTTCAAAAGATTTTTAGAATTCACATTTGACAAAAATGAAAGATTAGTGCAGCGATTCAACTCTGCACAGCAGGTCACTCATACTTCCTCAAAAACATAGCCGTATTGAAAGGCGTTATTAAAATTAACTCTAATTCATTATCGTCCACAAAAGTTTGAAGAAGCATCTAATAGCAAACTGTCACAAAAGATCTGAAACTTCATGCCAACAAGATCTAACAAAATACGGTGCTTTTATTGAGACTAGGGCTTGCTATTAACCGTCAAATTTCAAAAACCGGTAATCGGTTAATAATTCAACCCATTACTAGTAATTTGTCGTTGAATGAAAAAAACAGACTATTAGGTATGTGAATATATTTTAATAAAGACTGTGGCTTAAATAAAAACGTATATAATTTAAAATATTACCAATGTAAAAATGTTATAAAAATACATACATATTAATAATATACGAATGCAAAAAGGACATATTATTTGATTTATGTGAAAACTAGGATGTGAGAATAAATGATAAAATAATCAATTCCATGCCACTTTATTTGGGTATTTTGGTGAAGAATATAAAAAATTGTTTTAATACGTACATTAGTTACACTTTATACAAATTCTGAATTAAAATATCAAGAAAAAACTTAACAGTTGAATGACTTATAAAAATATTTAGTCAAGTATATTAAATTTGAATTGTTTGAATTTTGTACTTTTCCGTGAGTTTTGTCGCTAACGACCCGGGTTTCGCCTTTCGGCATCTTCAAGCATTCCAAGTGCACATGTGTACTTGAACTGACGCGCAGTAAACAGCTTGCATCGTTTATATACAAAAATATAAGTAGATCACTAAGTTAAAAGGCTATTAAAATGTAAATTAGCGAAAATTGAATGTATACAAGTTTCAATGAATTAAGTGGGTTTGTTATAATTATGGGGATTTTTTGAAAATATTAATGACCAGATAATAACATAGGAATATTTAAAATAAATCTAGGGTTTTATTAATGAGTTGATTGATTTTAAGCCTTTGAATTAATATTTAATGATAGCAAGTGAATTAATATTTATTGATAGTAAGTGCTTGAATTATTAATAAATGACAATTATTTAAAAGGGATACAACAATGGTGAATTTTGTAAATAAAGTTGCTCGTTTAAAATTGGCAAACTGTTGAGCTGAGCTCGATTAATCTCTAAGATTTCTTGGTAAAATAATTTAAACTCGCCCCTGTTAGTATGTAACAAATCAATACCCGAGTCAAAATTAAACGTATGGTTTTCAAGAATTAAATGATTGGCAAAGGTGGAGGTATCTTTTTTTAAGCGAAAAGCGGCTAAATGCTCAGCCACTCTTATATTTAAGGTTCTAGCAGTTTTACCAATATAAAATCTGGGACAATGACTACACTGCAATCTATAGATCCCAGATTTGTTTTTATAATCTATAAAAACTTTATAATTTATCAATAATAACCCGGGTCGTTAGCGACAAAACTCATGGAAAAGTACAAAATTTAAACAATTCAAATTTGATATTGAAATTCCATCAAGCACCCTCAGTCGAAATACTTAATTATATCAAGTATATTAATTTAAGAAACTGAAATATGCTCTCGTAGAAGAAATTGCATTAGTTATTTCATATTTTGAACTATAATTTGATAAATATTCATCTCGAATATAATTTTATGAGGGTAGATGACACAAATGTTATTAGTAACAACAAGAATGCGAGTCGAAAAACGAAACTACTCATTTACTATAAATGTCTACAATATTTTTTCTTTATAATACCTATATTTGCATTAATCATTAATTCACGATAAGATAATATTTAATTAGTAAGTACAGGTATTTTTTAATTTACTGGTAAAACCAATGGTGAGTTTTCATTGGTTAACCAGTAATGCAAGCCCTATCAAGGCACACATATATATATATATATTTATATGAGGAATGCGGTTATGGTTGCCTTATCTTATACGCTATGCGTGTTTTTTTTTATTGAAAAAGCAATGATGGCTAAATTATTCGAGGATAGTATTCCAGACAAAAAATACGAACCGGCAATGACGTGTATAAATGGACGTTGATGTCATGCATTTTTTGTATTGTTTTGCAAATACTGAACGCATAATATTTCCCAGCCACTGGTGATACTTCGTGTTTTTCTGTAAGGGTCTCCATTCATGATCATTCCGAAATTCAAAACCGTTGGGTAATAAACCGATTAAATGTGACGTTAATCGTTTGCGTAATGGTAGGATTTTTAAAGTTCATTGACGAGAGAAACCCATTATTCCAACGCGTAACCAAATAAAAACACTCTTAATAAGTAAACTGCCGTAGTCTGCATTTTGGCTAATTTTAGTTATGAATGAAGCTTAAACAATTTTATGTTTTCCATCGTCGGAGAAAACTGCGGTTTTATTTGAAATATATTTCACGAGACATCCAAAACTTCATTATAGTTTTAAATACAATGACTAGAAATTGCAAATATAGCACTCCAGTAACTACAATATCCGGAATAAGTTCAAAAGTGTTCCATTGATTGTTTCAAAATGTCATGATTATTATTTCCAATTGCAAACAAACAGCAATGATGACCTCGGAAATACAAATTATATTAAATTCGCAGAAATCTTTGGAAAAATACATTCTTGTTACTAAATCCTCTTGAAATTCATGCATTTGAGCTCCCGTTTCATTTGAAATCGATATTGATATACATAATTAAACATTATGTTACAGATTTCTGTTTTTATGATTTTATTTAAGTCAAATGTGAAACTACTCTGATCGATGAGGTATATAATTTTTTGTTCAATGAAAAATTAAGAAATATTACATACGGCAGTCGACCTAAATATTAGCGAAAATGCAGCAAGCATCTAATTATATGTCAAGGTCAACACACTTTGGTGACTTGATGAATAGCCTATTGTTTAGCGCCATCGATTTTACCTACAGGGGTGTACTTAAATAAAATTGGTTATATTAAATATTTAGAAATATATGTGTCGAGTCAAATTTATTTAAATATTTTTTATAGACAAAAAATCTTTTTATTTTAAGACTATTTATCTAGCTTGTAGTGTAAATGCGCTGTATTTGTTTTTGCGAAGTAGCACATAAGACATTATTATTGGTTTATATTATGTATGAGTTTAATAAATACCCTAAAAAATGATGAATCTCTCTTTTGTTCTTATTCTACGCTTAATTTATCACAATCAGAACTGGTTTCAACATTTCACCACGAGCATTTTCAACTGAAAAAAATATATACCATATTCCTGGTCTTGATGACAATAAATTAATTGTATAAAAAAAATAATTGTTCTATTATTTTTCAATATAATTGAGACATTGAACACTTAAAAATTCATAATTACTCAATGTATCGTTTTTTGAAATATGTATTTGTTTTTCAGTTTACATATAAATATGTAAGTACGAAATATAAAAATTTCACATTCCAAGAACTTCATCCGTCCCTGGATAATATTATTTTTTTTCAAACTCGTAAAAATACATTTTTATTATACTGACTAATTCACTTTGACTAATCTATTACCATAAGCTGTGAACAATGTCGAAGTACAAAACAAAAATAGGTAAGTATATTTTTAACCCTTTGAGGAGTATTGCCGCTTCGTACGGACAAATATTTTAGTGATTAATGCTTATTGCTATTCTCTTGCTTTTAATTGAATTGTCATTATTTTTTCACATATTGGTAAAAAACATTTGTATCTGTAAATTTTGACGATCTCGTTATTTTTATTATTTGTTGCAAATGAACAAAACAAATTTGTAAAAAGGTTAATACATATTTGCACAAAATCGGTAGCAGTAAAAAGCAAAAAAAGATCTAGGCCCAAATTGGAAGTAATAGGTTCTTGAAAATTGTTGAAAAATAATAATATGTTTGTATACATTTACATTTTTAATTTTGCATTGTAAAATTATAAAAGAAATATTATTCCATATTCTTACCAGACTGATCAATGAACAATTTGTTTTATATATTTTTGTGTGTATCAATGGTAAATGAATCAAAAAATCCTAATTTAGTAAAAATAAACTTACTACCCAAAGGGTTAAAATCAAAAGGATAAAAAGATATCTGCCGATTCTGAAGCAATGTTAATAATTTCTTTATTTGATAGGTAATAATGAAAATGTTTTATATATTTATGGGGAATTTTTACATGCGGAATCTATGGATATAAAATTACATATTTTTTAAGAGTTGATCAACTGATTAACAAAGTGTCGTAGAAAAAAATTGTTAAAATAAACTTCATTACGAGTCTACATAATCGTACAGAGATTTTGCTAAGACAGAACTACCGGTAAGCTAATCGCTCTCCTTGTACGTTGCTTTATAGATCGGATAGGGGGATGAAATTTTAGATATTGAAAAATATTTCTCTTATGTACTAATTTTACATTATTTGAATAACAATTGTGACCGGCTTCGTTTATCGCAGACGTTATAAACTGATGACAATATAAATCAATACTGTAACACAATATAATGTTCAGTATTATTTTAAGATTAACTAACTGTTGAACCTTCAAATGATTGAGAGATTGTATCTTTTTGCATAATATATACGTCCAATTCTAATGGAGTAGATTTACTAGAACTTGATTATAGAGTACTAGAATTGCATAATTAATATTGTTTTATAATGTACTTGCAATGCAAACTACTTATTATTGGATTTGAATTAAAAAATATATACATATACGGTATAAGTGATATACCTACATTTCCAGTTGAACTTCCAACCTATTGGATATCCTTTCGTTCCGCAAATGTTTGCAAAGATGTTATGTTTTGTTTTGAAATTTAAACATTTTTACTGTTGTTTATAGGTCATTAAGTTTGAATGTTGCAATTTAGTGCATTTATGTGACAGTTTGCCTGTTTGAATATCAGGTAATCACTCGGCAGCGAACATAATTCACTCGATTTTGACTTTAATGGTCTTGATTTATAGCATGAGCTGAACTTTTAATGGGAAAATTTGATTTTTCGCGCTCGTCAGTGTCCAGGCTAAAGCTAGGAATACAGCACAATTTTCAAAAGCTATTTCGACCACTCATATAATATTTGTCAGCATTCTATCCATAAACGTTGTTCGTTGTTCTATCCATAGTTACGCAAACTACATTAGATGAATATTATTTTGACATATTTGATCAGGTGTGTCATTACAGTGTATTTAGAAACTTTTGTTATAGCTAATAATTAATTTTTCTGTACATCAAAGCAAATACATGAATAGTAAAAAATGAAACTGTCTGTACTGGGATTTAAGCTCGCGAGCATTGTAATTAGGGTATCCAATTCCGGAGCCTTTTTCCAATCCCGGGATTTCGGGATTGATTAATTTTCAATCCTGGGGCTAGGATTTGCTCACCGAGGAATTTGAAATCCTCGGTTAGGTATACTTTTTTCCTGATTGTCACAGAACTTCGTTTTTTTATCCCGGGATCGCAGCCGTATCAATCCCGGGATTTCGGGATCAGAAAATTGAACGGGATCCCGGGATTGGATGCCTTAATTGTAATCGAATTCAACGACGCTGACCTCTCGATGACGAACCTGAGATATTATTTATTCATCATAAAATATAGAATAATAACGCTTTTTATTTTAATCGACAATACTAAAAAAGTTTTGTCGACAATACTTATACAGCTGTGAACAGAAAAATTTCTTTTCACCTCATAAATAATAATAAAAAAAAATTAACGCCATCCAAATTTTGAATCGGACGAGTGGGAAGTAATTTAAAGAAACACCTACAATCAAATTAAATCAAATCAAATATATCATCCATGCATTCTATAATTCAATAATTCAGAAGCTTGGGATCAAACATGACCAAATTCAGTTTTGAGACAAAAATAAATATCACTGTGTAGTACTGATTCAAAAGAACAAAATTTCATTTTTTATATCGCTTAATATCTTGCAGTTTCGATGCAATCAAGACTCAAAATATGACATTATAATAACTGTCTTTATAAGAAAAAAATGGTTCTGGTAATTTTTCAATTTCAATTTTTTTTTTAAATATTTTAAAAATATTTGACATTACAGCTTACGTCAATGCGTCAAATATTTTGAAGTTGAAAGATCAAGTCACATGAGATTAAATCAAAGAGAATTAACTTCACGAACACCCATGTCTTAGATCAAAAATTAATATTGAAATAATCCAATATGACTTTGACCTTACCAGTCAAACCCAGAACCACCTGATCGGTAGAGCAAGCTCTAACCAACTAGACCACAACGGGCGACCAAGATCCCAAGCTCCTTAATTGATGAAATAGTTTATACTGGTATTAAAATACAAACTTTGACCAAAGAATGAGAAAATATTTAGAAACAGAAACTTTTAAGTTTACTTAAACAGCACAACAAACTTATATGCATTGAGTGAACTTTCGAGAATTTTCCTGCATACGTATCATGTTATAATTTACATTTAAGCCCCCAGCTTTGTTGGCAAAAAACAAGTTTGCATAATAAAGGAACTCGCCTAAACGCTGCGATAAGTAGCTGGTTTTTACGCGAAATGAGAATAAGTTACACGCCATTACCATAAGTTCTGGACACGTTTATTTTTGCTCCGAGTAAAAGCCGGGGAAAGAATTTCAGAAGACAAACGCTTCCGCATGATAAATATTGCGTAACACTGAAATGGGGGATGCCAACAAATAGTCGTACATTCTCTTTTTTAAATTTACGTCGCCATTTTAAGTAATCATTTTCTGCAACTACGCATTGTTCACTACTTGCTAGACAGACAAAATAATATTAGACATATTTTACGGTGTATTCTTTCGACAATATAATAGAATTATAAGACAATAAAAAAACGTTAACTCCCTTCTTAGTAAAAAAATTATTGAACATCAATTGATTGTACAATATTAATTTTTTAAAATGTGAATATAAATGTATATTAAGAAAATTCAATTAAAATTTCTAAATAGTATTGTTTGTTCAAAATTTACCGATTCTTGTTCATTTTCATAACGAAATCGAGAATTCTCTCGACTCTCGAGAACTTGCAATGCCATGTTACTTTCGGGTTGGAAGGTTAGGAATTTTAAGAGGAAATTTTTAGTCATTAAAAAATCCCATACCTTCGAATACAAAAATATTGTTCGCTCTGGGACTTGAGCTCGTGAGATCTGCCACGGAAGCCAAGGACATTGTCGACTGCGCCACATACTCGACCTATAAATAATTGAATAAAAGCCTATTATATTAAAGGCAAAAAAGAATTTTTCATTGACAGTTGGTAAGCTTTGCAAAACCAACCGGGTTTCGGTTTTTTTTCAATACGTAGTAAACTGGTTAACCGGTTTCGGCTTAAAACAGGTTGGAAGCCCTAGAAATAAATAGTTCTCGTAATTGACTTATGTTGAGTTCATATGCTTCACACAAGTTTAAAATGAAAGTGACAACATTGCTGAAATTATATTTGACTTTTATTTTAATTGTAAATTTATGACACAACAATCTCCCTATGATTAGCCGCCTATTGATTTTTAGAGTTTTAAGTTTTAATAATTTATTCAGAAAATCTTAATGATAAACTTTTTTAATTACAGTGAACACAGCAATATTATATGTTGTAAAATTAACTCATTGGTAATACATATATCAATTTTATTAACTGCATGGAAATTTAATTGAAGGAATTCTGTTCGTATCAGATTTTGAACAAAAATTTTCAAATTATTTTCATGCACAGTTCTACAGTGAGCTGGCATATTTGTGAGTGTATAGGGTGGCTTTGAAAGCATGTGCCAATCACAACCCAAATGAATAAAACTAATTGAATCAGATGAAGCACGAAATTACTTTCTCAATAACTCCCTGTACCTAATCGAGTTTGTACCCATTTATGTAATTGATATTTTCAATAAATTGAGCTTTGAGTGAATTTAATTTCCAGTGAGCAGACGAAAATATTTACGGATTTTGTTCACCACGCCAGCGCCGCCTGAGCGATAAATAATATAATTACAAAATAACTTTAAACTTGGTGTTTTCAATTAAAAGATTTATGAGCGCTCTTTGGCTACTAAATTCGGCTCATTTCCAACAAATAATATTGGATTTAATCAGAATTAATAACAGAACTGCGCAATCCGATAATCTTTAAGCACTTCTCATAGTAGCTGTTCTAAAAATACCGACGTACCGAACACAGATGATCATGATATGAATGTATACGTATAAAGCGTATTTTTCCAAGTATTGATAAATTTTGTTTTGATTATAAATTGTTAATGTGAATCAGCGACGTTATTCTATCCCAGGCAAGACCAGCCCAAATTGAGCCTCGGGCCGCATTGAGGACTTTAAATTTTCCCAAGAGTCGCACATACATTAAACAAAAAAATACTTTTTTTTGGTATACTTATTGATATTTATGTTAGTACAATAATTAATTTGAATGCAGAGGTAATCTGAAAACATTCAATCAAGGTAATTATGAAAAAAACAATACTAGAACCAGATGTGAAAAGAAAACACGAATTGAACAAACAAAAAAAATCCGACACATCAACAGAATCTATGCATTTCGTGCACATATGATGAGCGTAACGGGTTGGACAAGCCTGTTCTATAAATTGATGTAGCGGAGACTCAACAAACCCTCTTTGGGACTTTTTTCAAATTTTATTACTATTTAGAGATTATTTAAGGAGTTGACATTCATGATAGTATTCAATTATCATGAATGTCAACGGTAAAAAAAAATGTTTTATTTAACCAAGATTTTTATGTCAGATAAATCATGCACACTCGTTGCGGTGCAGCTCTGTATCGTGTCAAGAATATAATAAGTAAATTTGTTTGTTTTTCATAGTTATTAGAAAGCGGGTGGTTGTGTAACGATCAATTCTTCTTCTCTTCTTTGGCCATGTTCGCTCCATATGTGGAGCATATTGCCGCCACGCGGCACCTCCATGTTTCCCTGTCTCCCGCCAATAGCTTTGCTTCCTCCCATGACATGCCAGCATCCCTCAGTTCCGCCGAGTACATCCTATGGATAGTACCCGACGGACGTCCAGGACGCCGGAATCCCACCGGTCGAAAGAAGAGGCAGGCAGGATTGAGGCTTTCCGGAGGCATCCGCAGCACGTGACCCAGCCAGTTCCAACGTCTCTCCATAACCACTGACGTGACGGGACGCTGTCTTGTACGCTCCCTTATCTCTGAATTCCTCACAAAATCAAACCACCTCACCCCCATTATCCGACGCAAGCATCTGTTCTCGAAGCTCAGTATACGGTTTTTCTGAGTCTTCGTCAGGTGCCATGATTCGCAACCGTAAAGCATTACCGGCAGAATGCAAGCTAACTAACTCAGGTCGCATTGGTCTAAAAATTAATACTAGTAAGACCAATGTGATGTGTAACCAAACCTGTCATGACTCTGATAGGACCCTTACCAGCGCGGGACAGATCATCGAGAGGGTTGACAGCTTCAGATACCTCGGCGTACACATCCCCGAAGACGGTAGTACAAAAAACGAGCTCGTCATTCGTTTAGGAATGGCTGGAGCCACATTCAACTCAATGCGGACTGTCTGGGACACACAGCTGTACTCGATTAAAACCAAATGACGATCAATAACCGACTTTAAATCATGTACACACGCTATACGTAAACGATTGTAATAATCACTTTTAAGGTGTTCTCTGTGAATACTTGGTAGAAAGGCATTATATTAAAAAAATACAACATTCATTTGTACTAATTCCACTTTTATTTATCAATACCGGCTTCGCACTAGTCACCGCATTAGCTTAATTACGCCTTGATGATTTTTGTAATAACATTTTATAAGTATCAATAATTTTTATTGATTCAATTTAATGTCACTTATTCATATTTTGTACTGTTATTTGTAAATTCTTTTCAATACCAATTATTTATTACACCTTTTTTATTTAATTTTGTTTTGTAAAAACGACAATAAAAAATGTATTTTCATATCAGTTAATAATACTCGTCATTAACGAAACTGGCCCTGATATTTTTAAATAAAAGAGGAAGTATTGCAAATGGATATATTTTTTTTAATGATTGTGATAAGGTAAACACATTCATTAAGAAATTTTAAGTCTTCTATTTGACGCTTATAAGTATTTAGAAAAAAGTGTTTCTGCGGACGAATACATCTTTCTAAGACAACACTTTTCCATGTGTTCGGTGCTTTTTAATCCTTCAGGACCGGATTCCTAAAATAGATTTTAAATGGCAGCTAATTTATATCTTATGAATATTAGAATATAATAGAAGTAGATAAACAATTGAATATATGAAAAAACTAATTGTTTGCTTTCAAAAAAAAAATCCGGTGAAATTCTCTGTAATACTTTTGAAACCAGTGGCTGGGTTTTTTTTATTATTTAAAGTTATAATTCTCATACTTACTATTCTACTATCTTTCGAGACTTTGTTTTTTCTTTAAATTGGCCATTTTTAATTTTTATTTTCAAAAGTGCAATAAAAGATAATAAATCAATTTTAATTAAATTTTAACTTTATAAGAAATCAAGTCAGTTCAAAGAAATTGGTGAATTTTTGCTATTAAATGGATATCACAACAAAGCATGTTTTTTGTGCAGGTCATCTGGGTTATGAGGGTTATGTCCATTATAATTATTTAATATTCTCAACCAGGAGTATTGAAAAAATAATCAAATATCAAAATTATAACGTAACTATTTGAGCACCGAGCTTGTATTCAGTTAAATTCTGTCATTCGCGCCATCTATGCTTCACTTCTGCCTTTTGCAAATTTCAACTTTTTGAAATTACTCATTATACATTCATATTTGAAGTAAATATAATAAATTAATAACATGCAAAAAAGCCTTTTAAATGTGCCAATAATCAATTTAAAATTTAAAAAATGTTGTTTGTTTCACACGAGTAGAGCGTTGTATTTTGAATATTTAACTCCGTGTAAAACTGAAGATACAAAATATCTTGGGGAGTTTTTTTTCCATTTATTCGAACTGAATAGGAAAACCAAGTAATCAAATAATTTGACCAACTTCACACTTAATAATTGTGTTTATTAAAAAATATGTAAAAAAAATATTTTATGTGACTTTTTCTATTAAAAAAAATTAGTGAATACATTTAAATAGATATATACTTGTGTACTTATTCCACGTTGTTTATTTTAGATCAAGGTCGGTTTCGCTCGTGGCGAGCATATTTATGAACGAGGCAGATTTGAATGATTATCCTACATACTTTACACGTCCATATTTTTTCCGTAATTGTGCACAGTTTTGAGAAGGACAATTTCTAATATTTATTACTTTTTACAATCATTTTTAAATTTGAATTGTTTGAATTTTGTATGGAACTTGGAATGCCTGAAAATGCCAAAAGGCGAAACCCGGGTCGTTAGCGACAAAACTCATGGAAAAGTACAAAATTCAAACAATTCAAATTTGATATTGAAACTCCATCAAGCACCCTCAGTCGAAATATTTAATTAAATCATTTTTAAATGAGATCTTTAGTTTCAATTGAATGAACTTGAGCCCATTCGTTTTCTCAGTTAGCTCAGTTTACTATCAATCTTGAAATTATTCATCCTTAATCTTATGGGCAAGTAAAGTTTATGAAGAATATGAAAAAAACCGATTTATTTAAAAAAACATTGCGTACAAGTGTGATAAGCAAATCAGCTTCCTCCCCAGAACACCGTAAATAGCTGTGAGTTTAAGGGAGTTCCTTGTTAACTTATTGGCAGTCCGTCTGTTTAAAAGTAAACAAAAACATGTAATATAAGTTATAACTGTACACAGTTAAATGTTATAGAATCCAACTTACAAAGTCCCACATCCGTGATTTGGTAAGGAATATTATGACACAGCGATGAATAATACGGCGAATAAGTAACTATAAACATTGATTTGTAAATTGATAATTGACTGGGTTCCATGGATGTTTATAAAAAATGAAAAGTAATATTTACTATAACTTGTCACCAATTCAAAGGGAACCAGGAATGGTTTAAGAAGTTTCGATGTGAGAAAAAAAAGGATTGAAATATTTCCGATATAATTAATTGGCGTTTCGTTTTCTATATTTTTTACACATATAGAAGCCTCAGAAACTCCTTACGGAGAGTGCTTTGCAGTTGGCATGCCATTTAATTGAGAAGTGCTTCACACTTTATTTGAAGCGAACGGTTTTACTAGCAGGGGGATAAAGTATATTTACCCCTTTGCTATATAATATAAAGGTGAGGTATATAATAATGAATTGTATTTAGTATAACTTTACCGTTTTATACTGTTTGATAAGAAAGCCTTTGATTAAGGTTTGTTTGAAAAGCAAACCTTAATCAAAAAATCATTTAAATCAAAACACTGCTTTTAATAGTACGAACTTTCAATATTCAATGACAACATAACAAAAGATACTTTATTATAAGATATGCGAATATAAAACAGGTAAATTTTTACAAATAAAACTCAAAATATGAAATAATATCTGTGTGTTCTTGAATTTAATTTTAATTTAAAATAAACTCATAAGTTTTCTAACATACTATTTTATGATTATTGAAAGTTTTTTTTAAATTTTTTTTTATGAATTAACAAATCGATTACATTTCAAAAAATTAAAAAAATAGAACATTTTAAATTTAAATCCATGTCCGCTCGTATTGTAGAGCAAATGGAGGTATGTCAACAGAAGTTTCTAAGCATCTATTTTTTCAAAGAGAGTAGAGATAAAAATGACAGCGCTAATACATGACTAGTGGTTACACAACAATGTGCTCATAAACCCCAGAACCCTGATCAATTAGTGGCTCACAACAAGCCTTCGAAAAGGTTTCGGTGAATCGATTTAAAAAAAAAGGTTTATGTACTGGGATTCAAAGCCTTGATATCTGTCACGGAAACAACGTTTACCACTACATCGCGGATCCGACATATAACATCTATATGTAGAAATGTCATATTATCAGACGTCGTATTATTTCGATTGCTGGAAAATATAATACATGGCTGTTCTACGAATAATATTATTCTCTTACATTGTGGGTTGAATAAGAGGAATTCTATGTTATGTTATCAAGTTTATTTTTGAAATTTATCGAATTTCATGGTCACAAGAAGTTTCAAAGAACTATTGAGATTGTGATTGTTTACGCAAATAGTTTCCCAATTCAGATTGAACGTTATTAACACTTAATCGATAGACAAAATGATTCGAATTGCCATTAATAACTTTTAAAAACTGTGACAATATTTACTCACAATTATTTTTATATAAATATACAATAAAAACTATTTACTATAACCGTTGCTGAAATGTAAAAGTTGTTCACACGTTTAGAGAAAAATATAATGCGAGAACAAACTACGCACTTGGTGGGAAATAATACTCCACCACGTAACTGGAAGTGAAGTTATCTGGCCCAACGGGGCAGTTTTTTGACCAAGATGGCCAAAGTTTTCTTAGACTCGCCTGCTGTGCGCCGTTATTCTTGTGTCATAAAACCGGACCTATTAGTGCAGGCAGGGACCCTAATACTGAAATCGGGATTTCGGTATCTCAGTTTTTAAATACAAGGCTTTTAAAAATATTTGGGCTAAATTATTAAATAACCATTTGCCTAACAAGCGTTGAACATATTACAGATTTTTCTGCAGCTGAATATATTTCTAGAAATATCCAATCAAGATTGACAAATTATAGCATATAATATATTTGAGCTATTGTTCAAGCCTTCAAATACGTGAATATCTCGAATAAAATTTTAAAAAGATGTAAAAAATAATGATTATATACATATGCACATTTAATTAAATACCCTTTTATGTATTATTTTATAAAAATAATAGACGGAATCGGAGTTGGTCGTTTTTCTCGATTCCTTCTCAAACTAAAACAAAATTACTGGGACATGCAATACCCGATTTTTTTGTGATATTAGGATTTCGAGAATTTTCAACGCCGAGATTTAAGATTTAGACGTTAAAAGCATGAATTGATTTCAACTGATTTTCGAATAACAAATGTGTAAAAAAACACAATAAAAATTGACTGCTTCTGTTTAAAATATCAAACGGAGTAAGACCGCGAATCATTTATTTATAACTAGCCGGTACTCGGCAAGCGTTGCAATGCTACTCGAAGAAAGAAAGTGTTTGTGTTTTAATTGTCGCCCACTGTGGTCTAGTTGGTTAGAGCTTGCTCTACCGATCAGGCGGGTCTGGGTTCGATTCCCGGTAAGGTCAATGGCTAATTGATTTTTTTTCAATTTTAATTTGAGATCTAAGACATGGGTGTTTGTGAAGTCAATTCTCCTTGAGTTAATCTCGCGTGACTTTCGAAAATTCTCATCGAGTATATCTCGTATGATCTTTCAACTTCAAAATATTTGACGCATTGGCGTAAGCTGTAATGTCATTTTTTTTTAATTAAAAAAAAAATGTGTTTATTGAAGTGCATGCTTTCTTTTTCTGTCAGTTTGATGTTTGCTGCTGATTGTCTATGGTACAACACACGCGCCACCTACTGTGATTTAATTGTACTATAACCTTCGCGCAAGTGTAAGCATACGTTGTCAAAATGAACTGTATGGCAGACTTATAAACATTGATTTTTATATATAAGACCTATAAACTTCCCGGAAGTGCAAGCGAAAAGATTGTCAAAGTTTTATTGCAATCGGATGAGCAGTGTGACAACTGACAACGCATAAAGTACGAACAAACAAACATTCATTTCCATAACTTTCCACGATTCGTCCCATTCCCTGATCATGATTGTGTGACTTTCATACGTTCATACGAAATTATTGTTCTATGATTACCGTTTCTAAGAAGATGAACCTTACTACAAAACTACCTAAAACAAATTATTAAATAAATATAAATAGTAAAAATCATAAATTAATGTTATTGTATTCTTACTATGTATTAATAATCCGTAGTATATGGGAACCTTAAAAATAATAATTCCAGAATATAACATTCTTCATCTACTCTTATGTGACTTGACACAGCTAATAGATTATTGCCACTTTAAAAAGACTTTTAAACCTAAAACGTATAATCAATGCATGGATAAGCATATAAAAAAGAAATTGTACGATATTCGTTGAACTTCATAAAAATAATCAATTATAACTCTCAATTTCGCATTTTCAATTTTAATACATTCAAATGTAATGTCAAAATGTTGACCATACGATTTGTCAGATTTGAAATATTCCAAAACAATCGAGCGACAAATTTGAATTGTCAAAACAAAGAAAACAAAATGGCCGCTTATCAAAAAGATAATCGAACGCCGGCCATTTTTGTTTTGTTATACTGCAGCGGAAAAAACATTGAAATCTACGAATATTTTAGTTTTTCGACCAAATATTTTGCAAACATACAAAAATTCATTTTTATATATATACTAGCCGGTACCCGGCAAGAATTGCAATGCCAATCGAACAAAGAAAGTGTTTGTGTTTTAATTGTGCTTATTGAAGTGCATGCTTTCTTTTTCTGTCTGTTTGACGTTTGCTGCCGATTCTCTATGGTACGACACATGCGCCACTTACTAAAAGTTAATTTTAATATGCCTATAACCTTCCCGGAAGTGCAAGCAAAAAGTTTGTCGAAGTTTTATTGCAATCGGATCAGCGGTTTGGCAGCCCATAGAGTACGAACAAACAAACATTCATTTTTATATGTTAAATAGATTATTGAAAAATTTTAGTACTTGTACAGTGATTACTTACTCAATAACGTTTGAAGTAGAGAGAAAAACGAAATTCAAAACGATCAAGTGACTTAAATTCACAACACTGAAGTTGTGATCCTTTTTACAGTTCCAGGTTTTAAAACATTAAGTACTTTTTACCACTAATCATTTTAAAATAATATGTTTAATTTTTACACAGTTCTTTTTTCTTTTTGTGTCGAAGTTTTACGTTATGTATTACATTATACTAAATTTATTATGTATTCCAAAAGATTTTATTTTTTGAATAATGTATGAGAAAGCTTTGCATCAAGGTTGCTTGCATAAATATTTATTCTTCTGTAAACTACTAAGGCTGTAAATTATTTGTTAAAAATAAAAAAAAAAACTTATTGATCTATTTATTCATCGTTTGTAGTGATGCTTCAAAGAATCTCAATACAATTTGTTAATTCCTTGAAATTATTTTTGTGAGCTTATAACGGTTTAATTAAATTATGTTTAATTAAAGTTGATTCAATGTGAATTTTGCACAACGTAAAAATATATGTCTTAATTATTGATAAACCGAATTATATCTACATAAAAAAACAATATCAATAATGTGCATTCAAGTAAAAAAATCAGAAATAATCGAAACCAAAAATTAATATAATATGGTTATGATAAAGTTTGCTTTTTTTATTTTTACTGCAGCTACAATCACAGCGTGATCTAATAAAAGATTCGCCCGCAACGGTTGACTTTTGATTTTTGGTGCATTCTTATGCAATCATATGCAATGTGTGCCATTGTAAGCCAAATCAAAACGTATTACACGTTTAAACGAAATATTCAATTTTTAAATTTTGAATACAAATAATCGAACGTCAAATTTGAATTGTCTCCAAAACAATTGATTGTTTTCGGTCATTTTTGTTTTGTTATACTGCAGTCTAAAAACATTGAGATCTGCGAATATTTTAGTTTTTCGACATTGTAAGTTAATTTCAATATGCCTATAACCTCCCCGGAAGTGCGAGCTTAAAGGTTGTCAAAGTTTTATTGCAATCGGACCTGTGGCATTGGCACCTATGGCAGTTTTTGCAAACATACAAAAATTCATTTTTATATATAATATATATAAGATAAGATATAAGATTTAGGTCTAATAAATAAATATGAATAGAAACAAACTGAGATATGTACACTACCAGGAATTGTTTTATTGAAAATTTTCTAGTAAATAGAGCAGTATTTAGATTTTAAATTTGACTTCATTACATGTTATAGCTAATCCCGAAATCTCAAGTTTTATATGAAGACGATAACAGGATTACGGGTCACCAAATTGACAAGGATTCCAGTATTGGAAGCCTTAACTACAACTTGACGACTTCGACTCCACAGCTCTTATTATTATCAGTCTTTTATGCTTTTAATAAAGACTAGCTGTAAGCCCGTTGCCCAGCAACGTGAGATTTTTGTTGCATAGTATTTAATTTAATTTAATTTTATGTTATTTTATTTTATGGTATTTTATTTTATTTTATTTCATTTCATTTTATTTTATTTTATTTTATTTTATTTTATTTTATTTTATTTTATTTTATTTTATTTTATTTTATTTTATTTTATTTTATTTTATTTTATTTTATTTTATTTTATTTTATTTTATTTTATTTTATTTTATTTTATTTTATTTTATTTTATTTTATTGAATTAAATTTAATTTAATTATATTTTATTTTTATAGTTAGCAGATATTTCGTAAATTATTTAATATTTGGAATAATGTTTAAGTTTGCTAACAACAATTTTTCGTATTAGCAGAAACTTCGTAAATTACTTAATTTTTAGAATAATGTTCAAGTTTGCTGACAACTATTTTTCGTAGTAGCAGAAATTTCGTGAATTATTGAATTTTTGGAAAAAAAAAGTTTGATAACAACCATTTTTCGTAGAAGCCGAAATTTCGTAAATGATTTAATATTTGGAATAATGTTCAAGTTTGCTAACAACCATTTTTCGTAGTAGCATAAATTTCGTAAAATATTGATTTTTTGGAATAAAGTTTAAGTTTGCTAACAACCATTTTTCGTAGTAGCAGAAATTTCGTAAATTATTTAATATTTGGAATAATGTTCAAGTTTGCTAACAACCATTTTTCGCAGTAGCATAAATTTCGTAAAATATTTAATTTTTGGAATAAAGTTAAAGTTTGCTAACAACCAATTTTCGTAGTAGCCGAAATTTCGTAAATTATTGAATTTTTGGAATAAAGTTTAAGTTTGCTAACAACCATTTTTCGTAGTAGCAGAAATTTCGTAAATTATTGAATTTTTGGAATAATGTTCAAGTTTGCTAACAGCCATTTTTCGTAGTAGCAGAAATTTCGTAAATTATTTAATATTTGGAATAATGTTTAAGTTTGCTAACAACCATTTTTCGTAGTAGCAGAAATTTCGTAAAATATTTAATTTTTAGAATAATGTTTAAGTTTGCTAACAACCATTTTTCGTAGGAGCAGAAATTTCGTAAATTATTTAATATTTGGAATAATGTCCAAGTTTGCTAACAACCATTTTTCGTAGGAGCAGAAATTTCGTAAATTATTTAATTTTTGGAATAATGTTGAAGTTTGCTAACAACCATTTTTCGTAGTAGCAGAAATTTAGTAAATTATTCAATTTTTGGAATAAAGTTTAAGTTTGCTAACAACCATTTTTCGTAGTAGCAGAAATTTCGTAAATTATTGAATTTTTGGAATAATGTTCAAGTTTGCTAACAACCATTTTTCGTTGGAGCAGAAATTTCGTAAATTATTTAATATTTGGAATAATGTCCAAGTTTGCTAACAACCATTTTTCGTAGTAGCAGAAATTTCGTAAATTATTGAATTTTTGGAATAATGTTTAAATTTGCTAACAACCATTTTTCGTAGTAGCAGAAATTTCCTAAATTACTTAATTTTTGGAATAATGTTTAAGTTTGCTAACAACCATTTTTCGTAGAAGCAGAAATTTCGTAAATTATTGAATTTTTGGAATAATGTTTAAATTTGCTAACAACCATTTTTCGTAGTAGCAGAAATTTCCTAAATTACTTAATTTTTGGAATAATGATTAAGTTTGCTAACAACCATTTTTCGTAGAAGCAGAAATTTCGTAAATTATTGATTTTTTAGAATAATGTTTAAGTTTGCTAACAACCATTTTTCGTAGTAGCAGAAATTTCGTAAATTATTGAAATTATTGAATTTTTGGAATAATGTTTAAGTTTGCTAACAACCATTTTTCGTAGAAGCAGAAATTTCGTAAATTATTGATTTTTTAGAATAATGTTTAAGTTTGCTAACAACCATTTTTCGTAGTAGCAGAAATTTCGTAAATTATTGATTTTTTGGAATAATGTTTAAGTTTGCTAACAACCATTTTTCGTAGTAGCAGAAATTTCGTAAATTATTGAATTTTTGGAATAAAGTTTATGTTTGCTAACAACCATTTTTCGTAGTAGCAGAAATTACGTAAATTATTTAATTGTTGGAATAATGATTAAGTTTGCTAACAACCATTTTTCGTAGTAGCAGAAATTTCGTAAATTATTTAATTTTTGGAATAATGTTAAAGTTTGCTAACAATCATCTTTCGTAGTAGCAGAAATTTTGTAAATTACTTAATTTTTGGAATAATGTTTAAGTTTGCCAACAATTATTTTTCGGATTTTAAATTATTTAACAATTATTTCCAATAAAAATCAAAAGATCAAATCCAATTTTTCAATAAAAAATCAGTTGCACATTTTGTCCAAGTGTATGAAAAAAGCAAAATATTATTCTATCATATATCCATATCATAATTTGAATATTCTTAATGTATTAAAGAATTCTAACAGATTTTCAAGGTCAGACGTGAAAAGATTCATCATTATGATTCAATTGATCAAATCCGCTCCAAAAAATATTAGTCTCACATCGACTCACACGATCAGACGATTCATTTCGATAGCCCTATAATCATAGTTTGCAATAGTCGAATTAAAGTCTTTGATTATTCGAATATTATGATGTATGGTGATACAATACTTTAGCTCTACACCAAGAAATATCAAATTTTCAAACGTGGCGATATCAGAACATTCACGCCCGGTTTAAAATAAGCCGCTCCCATTGGATAGAACAACATTTCAAAAATGTGCTGTTCAGAATAAATCGAAATCATTGGTCTGTACCTTACTGCGGACGTCCTTACAGACAGACCTTATCGGCTATTAATGTTAAGATATTTTTACTGTTCATGTTTAATAATATATTATATGTAGATTCTGAGTTCTTTCTCTGATATTGTACTCCTAATTAGAAGTTTTCTTTTTAAATGGTATTCATAGTTTTAAGACCGGTATTGAATAATATATAAAATAACGGGTTTGATATATTCTTTGCAATCCCTAAGTCGAGAATGCTTGGCATCGGAAACTTTTGAATTAGTGAGTGCTACAATAGTGTTGGGTTTTCCAGCAATCAAACTAACAAACCCAAAAAATGTTGTGTGTTTAACAGGTAAACTGATGCATCAAAGCAATGTTAACAATAAGTAGACTAGAGAGTATCTGTAAAACTCTTAAGTCAGTTATATCGAGTATCCAGTTCACTATTCAGTAGGAACTCTGTGTCAATACGTCCCGGGACTTATCAAATTTTTTGCTGTCTTAAGTCCCGGGACATTTTTCAAAAATGTCCCGGGAATTGTTTCTGTGATTTATAATGTGCTAATTAGGGATTCTTAAGTCTCGGGTTTTTCAAAGTCCCAGGACTCGAGACGTGATAAAGTCAAAGTCCCGGGACTTCCCGGGACTTGGCACTTTTATTTCCCCTTCAATAAAATTATAAAATTAAATATTTTTATGTACGTACTAAAAAAGGATGATAACGGTACATGTATTGAAAGAATATCAATGAACTGGGTAAAATTAAGACCGTTACTTCACAAAACACAATACAGCTTTTATACCTTTTTTTTTGTCTTATTGAGGCATTGGTAACTTTGTGCAACAGTGAAAAACATTTGTAAATAAAACAACATCAGGTATGAACATTTAATTTTAATATTTTGTAATTTCTTTTTGCAACAGTTATATTTTTATACAATTATTAATCGTTTTAAACAAATTTCTAATAATATAAATGGAGATATCTTTCTTCCAATTTTTTTTAATGTTTTCTTTCAATTAAACTATTTTTTTGCGCAGCTTAAGCCTGTAAAATTTTTCGTGGCGCCAAAAGTATGTGTTAATTTTAAAAAATACATTTTTGAACACATTTATTTATTAATTATGAAAATATAAAATTAATTCAATAATGTGATGAACTCTTTCAAGATGCCTCGATAATCCAGTTGTATTTGACCATTTACATGTGATTTGTTTTGGACAACGGGTGCTTTTTAGTGGTTTTTTTTGTAATGTTTTCATACTTCAGATTGATTTATTTCCATTATGGGCTACAATAATAATATATAAAAAACGATACCACTTATTTCATTAGAGATATGTGAAATTAATAACAGCTTTTGAGAAATTTACTGGAAATGTTGATATGTAAATTCTGTTAGCCACACGTCAGAGACCGGATACAAAAAATAAGTACGATCTTGCTCAAAGTCAGGAAACAAACTGATCCTTCGTGTATTACTTTCGATTTTTTCAACGAATTTATTAGCCCCAGCTGAACCGTTGTTAATAAAAACATTTACAATCGCTATGATATATGGCACTATTTTCCAGAAATAGATGTGCGTTCCATTATTTCTTAGAATTATGTGCGGTTATCTCATGATATAACAATAGTTGTGCGAACACGTGCCTAATTGTTTTTTTTATATCTGCATGTCTGTACCCATCCTAAAAATCATCCACTTTTCTTGGAGCTACCCTCTTATACCTGCTTTCATTCAATACACATCAGTCCTTTTGAGGGTTTCTTAACCAGAATTGTTTTTTCAAAATTAAAATGTACAATTAATTAGCACATTTTAAATCACAGTCTTAATTCCCGGGACATTAGACAACAAAGTCCCGGGACTTAAGACAGCGAAAAACCATAAAAGTCCCGGGATGTCTCGACACAGAATCCCTAGTGCTAATAATATGTTCATTTTAATTTTGAAAAAAACAATGCTTGTGGTTAAGAAACCCTCAAAAGGACTGATGTGTATTGAATGAAAGCAGATATAAGATGAGAGCCCCAAGAAAAACGGACACGACATGGTCGGGACGTGACACCTACCGGGGTTTTAACAAAATTAATTACGCATATATAAAAGGGATCTGATAGAAAAACAGATGTTGGGGATTAATAATTTCGTAGAAGTTTCAAATACCATGTATTTATATATTGTATTGTAACTGTAGGAAAAGCAAATTACAAAATATTAAAATTAAATGCTCATACCTGATGTTGTTTTATATGCAAATGTTTTTTCACTATTTCACAAAGGTACCAATGTCTCAATAGGACAAAAAAGGTCTTAAATCTGTATTGTGAAGTTACGGTCATAAATTTACTCCTGACAGTGGCTTCATTGATATTTTTTCATCACATGTACCGTTATCACCCCTTCTTAGTAAAAATTAACCGTAAGCATTGCATTCTTATGTAACATTCGTTACATAAGAAAAATAATAATTAATAAACATTGTATTAAAAAACGATTTTTACTAGTACTTTCAAAAGACGCCGAGTGTATGCTAAACATAAATACATACATACATGCAAATATTTAATTTTAGTAAAATTATAATTTTATTGAAGGGGAAATAAAAGTATCGAGTCCCAGGATGTCCCGGGACTTTGACTTTATCAAGCCTCGAGTCCCGGGACTTTGAAAACTCCGAGGCTTCAGAATCCCTACTATCCAGACTAGGGAATCCAATCCCAGGATCCCGTACAGTTTTCGATACATTTCAATCCCGGAATTAGAAGGCATGATACCGAAACTTTCGGGATTAATTTTAAAACAGAAACGAGATGGTTTTCAAGTCGGCAGTTCAAGCATATGCAATAAACGATGCCCAATTTTATTATTAAGACTTTATCTTTGCGATAAGAGTTTACGTTAACAGCGAATCGCAGCCGAAAAGGTAACTTGATTCCAATTATGAAATTTCTTTAATGTGCTTCATACGCACGTGTACTGTATTTGTATGCATTTGTCGACAATATTTATTGTTTGTTATTATAAAGCTTCATATATCGATATTTTTTAAATTTATTTTTCGCTTTGTTCTCTACATCAATGAATGTTACCAGATATCAATGGTGTTTGTTTTGCGAAATTTATTGTTCATAAACATTCATTTTGTACCGTAAACCGAAACCTTTGATTAAATGGCGAAACAATCGATGCTTTGGTACTCTAGGAATATTTTAATATTTAAATTACGTCTATTTACTTCAATAAAATTATTAAGAATGTATGTATATAGACAACAATTTTAGAAATATTCATTATTGCAGTGTGAAGTAGGTAATTGATTTTTTTAGCTATCGAAATTAACCATTTTAAGTTATATTTCGTATTTTTGCGTATTAAGTTAGTTTAATAATGATTTCGCTTATTTTTTAAAAAATTCACTCATTCACCTCTACATCGCGAATAACTGAGATTAAGAGAACGTATTGGCAGCTTACAGCCGGTAATATAATATAGAATTTTTTTTTAAATTTATTTTTCACCAATATTATCATTTTTTATTTTTTTAAAAATGTACTGATCCCGGGACCAGTCCCGGGATCCCGGGATCGAAGAATTCTAATCCCGAAATCCCGGGATCAACATTTTGGCTCGGGATTGGATTCCTTAATCCAGACAGCTTCAGATAACCTGTTTTAAGATACCGGAAAAGCAAAATTCAAATGGAAATAAAAATAAATAAAAAAAATCAGGGGTCCGCAGATTATTGTTTTCAGATTTAGGGGTCCGTGGCATGAAAAAAGTGTGGAAGCACTGCAATAAATCAAGTATTATTAATCTGTGCCCCATATTTATACATTGTATCATTAGATGTTTATTAATTAAGAACTTAGATCGGGTTCAGTAGTATTAAATTTTAAAAAAATTGTCGAGTGACTCAAGAAATACCAAATATTTGTTTTTTTTTATAAATTAAGTTTATCAGCATTAAAATTTCTGGGATCTGATAACTAGACCCGATAGAACAGGGTTTTCCAACTGGTAGGGAATTTCAGAGATACAGTGGGAATTGTTTGTTTTTTTTATAACGTTCTATAAAAATATTATTTTAAAAGAATATGGATTAGTTTCAGATTTGGTAACCCGAATTCAAATATTGAAATTAATATTTAATTAAAAATCTTAATATTTTTAATTAAGCCGTCAATTAAAAAACAATATATATATATCAAATATGTAGTTTATTGGCGAGTATACATCAATGAATACATTTAAAATATAACATTTGTTTATTTAAAAATATTTTTGCTGTAGATTTTGTATTTCTTAACGAAGAAAAACGAAGAAAATTTGTAGCGGGTCGTGAAGGGATTTGCATAGTTGATAAATTGAAAGCTGTTGGCTGAGTTTTGTTTGTCATATAAAACAATCATGCTAAATGCTATGATATCAAACTGTTAGCATGTATATTCACCTAATATATAAAAATGAATGTTTGTTTGTTCGTACTCTATGGGCTGCCAAGCCGCTGATCCGATTGAAATAAAACTTTGACAAACTTTTTGCTTGCACGTGCGCGAAGTTTATAGGTATATTAAAATTAGGTCTTTTATATAAAAATCAATTTTTGTATTTCTGCCATACCGTTCATGCAACTTGCGCGAAGGTTACAGGCGTAGTAAAATTAAATTACAGTAGTTGGCGCGTGTGTCGTACCATAGAAAATCGGCAGCAAATGTCAAACAGAAAAAAAAGAAGACATGCACTTCAATAAACACAATTAAAACACACACATTGTCTTTCTTTGAGAGGCATTGTAACTTGTAACGCTTGCCATGAACCGGCTAGTATCATTTAAAAAATATAGTGGATTAGACTAGTTTTCTTGTAATAGTTTTCAAATAAGTAATAAAATAAAAAAATATTTGAGACGTATTCAGCAATCACAATCAACAATCCTTTTTGGTATTACACTGGCTGAACCTGTGGATATACAGAAGACAACCTGTGAAATAACAATGTTTTCAATTGTAATTTATATTAACATTGTATTATTTATATATTGTTTGATGAATATATTTAATATTAGACGACGAAATATTTACCACAGCATTATGTGAAGCCTCATATGTACATATTTTAAATCTTCTAATACATTTTACTTGAAATGAACACTTTTTGAATTGAAGGAGAGATTTTTAGTATAAAATAATTAATGCTGGTTGTAAATCTATTACGTCGACCAAACAGCAAGTCGTAGCTAGCGCGTGACTTGTGCAAAATTACTCACAGTCAGGTATCTTTTCTAAAGTTTAATGGCGCAGAAGGCAATGCTTATTATCGCTATCGATGTTAACAGCACTGCAGCTTAAAACTACCGACTTGTACTTGACGGGTGACCTGCTTTTTACTCTGCATTTAGTGAACACAAAGTGTCTTTTTTCGAAATGAATTCTTCAAAATTTTGTAATTTTCCCATGTGTTATATTATGTCACTAATGACTCGAGTTTTCTGAAGATTCGGAATCTTCTGAAGATACCGAAAGGCGAAAAATGTGATTATAATTATTAATTGTAAAATATAATATCAGGCTAAAAATTTGCCACGCATTTTAAAGAAGATGTCGTCACTCGATGGATTTTCTTGAAATTTGTGTCGTGGCGTTTCGTTCTTTGTCTACAAGCAATGATTAATAAATGTTTGTTTTAGTTAGATTTGTTTTATAATAAATAATGTCAAGAAGAGACTTGCTATGAAACTCTGTATCATCTTAATTTAACCACAGATGTCACTAAATGTCAGGCAAGTGGCGCTCTGCTTCAACATACTAAGAATGTTAAAGAATTTTGAATATTCATTGATCATATCAAACTTACCTTTTACTAGTCCAGTTGTTGCATTTTTTTTACGTTTTATGAAAGTTATAAACGATGAAATAAATTAAGACTTCCGTTTTCTCATGCTGGCCACGACAAGCAAGTTGTATTACCATACTATATTCCGAAGTTCCTCCATTCGGAAGGATACATCATCGAAGTGACTTTAATAGTAAAACTTATCTTGGCGTTTCAGCGTTCATCAAAATGTTCAATTGATATTCTGACCGCGCGCCCTTCTAACCGACCGAACGGTTTTGCTCGCATGTTCGATATATTTGGATTTTTGACGTGTCGCCGAGCTTTTAATGGAAGATGTTTCCAGAACATTGTTGCAGAACAGCTTCCTCTTAGGTTGTGAGTGACTTACAGAGATGAATCGAGGAAATCTTTTTTAGTTTAAAAGGTTTATAAAGTAAAAAATTATAATTAAAAAACCGAGTTTCTACTTCTCCCTAGCAGTGTTCCCTCTAAAATGCGCAGCGGCCCGAGAGCAAGCAAAGATGGAAAATCCAATGCGCGCAATTGTCGACGAGCAGTTCTGAAATCATATGTCATCATAACTTTTGCTTAGGAAATAGATATTTTTCTGCAAACTATTGAGCTTTACCAAAGCCATCATATATTGTGGGATTCTATAAGCCGAGGCTATCATTCGAGACGTTATTTTATGAATTCATTTTTGTCTTTGAAATTTCTCCCTATGGTGACAGCTGTCAAAAAGACGTCTTTGCATAAGTTATATTTCTCTATAGCTTTATAGATTAATATTTATGGTGTATAAGCTGTCATCGTGGATGAAAAATGACTGTATTTTTATTGTAAGAAACTTATATGCATTAGTAATTAACTTTACTCGCGTACAATTAAATCAAATAACTTTCGTTCGGACGCAACACTGACCAATATAACGTCACATAAACAGGTGACGTTTATGTGACGTGTCGTGTGCTTAAAAAAATCTTGGACATTATTTCCGAGACATGGACGTACATGTTTAGACTCATGTCCCGGGACATTTTTTCCCGAGTGAATGGGCCACTTTATGAATACGGGCTTTTTCGAAACAAACACACATTGAGTGTAAAATGATTTACACATATATTATGTCCGTCCATAAAGATATGAATACACTGTTGTATGTAAGAATAGTTTATAATGAGTTGACAGTGTTATAGTGTTACAGTGTTAAAATGCCCTTTGATAAAAGCTTACAACGAACTATCTTGCAAATATAATATTATAGCTTCGTCGTTTATTTTTGCTGTAAACAGTATGTAATGAATGTGCACCGGCCCTGGTAGATGAGATAAAATGAACTAACTGTGAGGCGTCTGTACTGATTTATAGGTTGAACACGAAGACTTTGCGACTCGAAACATTTCCCATTTTCACTCAATTCTCTATGCACCTCACGATGTACAAGCAGAAGTGCTCTTTATACTTTCATTATCTCCCTATACATGACGAGACGTAGTCTATGTTAAAAGGGCATAGAAGCTTCATGTCAAAGCGGAAAATTGTATTCAAATTTCTATGTGCGTGTTTGCTTTAAGTGTACGTTAAAATGGTAGAAGGTACTGGACTCATACTAAAATTATACATTTCAATTTTCATGATGCATGTTTTCATATTCATTAGATCTGTTTTGTATACCCAGTCCTCTTTTGACATTTTCCTCATTCGTCATTACCGTATATTAAATGTGCAGTATTTTATATTTCTACTAGCTGACCTGGCATGCGTTGCAATGCCACTATTTGCTGTTTTTAATTTTTGATGTTGCATTAATTCTGTTTATTGAAGTGCTTTTGGATATATTTTGTTTTTTTGTCTGGTGCGTATGTGAAAAGATCTGAAGTTTTTTCAACGCGTGAGCAGGCCAGATACAGCTGTCCATGTGAGAAGCATGGATTTTTAAAATTTAGTCTTCACGCTTGTAGCGATTGTCCAAATGCGAGTCGCACCGGAAACTGCAAACATTTGAATTCAAATGGCCTATCTGTCGGAATTATTGGAATGCTTGGCAACGGTGCATCGTATCCTTTAAATTTTCCATTTAAAATTTTAGCTTAGATGATATTGTTCATTACTTTTTCACTGAAAGCGTGGTACCGTTGCAAAGTCGTGGTGGATTAATATTTCGGAGAAGAATGATGGGTACGCCAATTTTCAGTTTTAAAACGTGCGGTAGCATGCCTGGCAAATCAAGTGAGTTTAAGAATTCAGTTGGTTAATTGACAACTTTGTCTTCATCAATTTGTAGTATCGATAGACTTATACGTTGTTTCTTTGCCTGGTATTTCGTTTGGAATCCTGAAGTTGATGGCATTATCATCGTTGTTTTTGTCTGCTAATATAACACGTTCACTGAGACACTGATGATTTTTGTAATTCTGTGCGATATTTGGAAAAACTTTGTGCATCAATTCGCTTATGGTTCCTGTTTTTTACATAAGCTTGGTGGCAATGTGTGGATTCATCGATTTCCATATTTCCATTCCCAATATCCGACAATTGTTTTTTGAAACTTTCAGCGGATGCGTCATATTGTAATTCTACACGCATATTAGCTTTCAAAGTCAATTTCTGCACGTGTCACCATAAAACTGATGATTTGAGACACTTGATTCATCAGCAGCTGTTGAACGTGGTATAACTGGTAGAGTTTGTCGAAAATCACCAGACAATAAAAAATGTGCGCCACCAAAGACCTGTTCATTCCCTCTCAAATCTTTTAGTGTACATAGTGAAGATTTTCCAATGCCTTTTTGTGCGCCATAGTAAAATTTCATAACAATCTGACGTTTAGTTCGCACGGTACAGTGGTTTTAGTGACGCTCCTTTTGTAATTTTCAAAACAATGAAAAATATCTGATATTTTGATTAAATTGATCGTTGTTCTGCAAATCAATCAATTCTAGTTGCAATGATGAATGCTGAAAAGGGGTTGGAAAATGTTTTAAGCAACAAACAAAGCGTGTTTTGAAAACGAAAACCCGTGAAAATATAGTCATATGAAATAATTAAGAATAGTATTAAATTTTCTATCTGTGACGATTCAAATTATAAACCTTTGTTACTGCATAACTTTTGCACATACCAAACACAGATTTTTATCATATTCAATGAAAAATTTGGTGATGAAGTACTTGTTTTTTTGGGCCGCAACAAATGCCACTTCGGGCTACATGCGGCCCGCGTGCCGCGGTTTGTGCATCACTGCAGTTTTAGAACAACATTATATCACAAGATTTTGCGCAGGGTCATCACTTCTTTAAGGGGGGGTATTCTAGTCTAGAAGCACGAATTTCGGGTAGTTTTTCGAGCTCTATGAAAAATTAACAAAGAATTTTTTTTTTCTCCATTTATTTATATTTTAAAAATACATACAAATGTCAAAAAATAAATAAATTCGAAACTCAAAAACCCATAAAAAGGTGGTGTCCTGGCGTACATGATTCCAACCCTTTTGGTCATTAAAAAAAAAAATCTAACGGATTCTTAATAAATAAAAATGTCGTTATCACACCTACCTCGGAGAAGTCAAAAAAAATCTTCACAAAATGGCAGCAGTTTGAAAAAAAAAATCACATAAACAGTTTTTTTTTTAAATAGTTTAAAAAATAATTTTGACTTTAATCTGCTACGGGCCATAGAAAGATGTATAGAAAACATTCACACAAAATAAATCGATTTTGTACAACTTGATATATTATGCACGCCAAGTTGAAAAAAGTAGTTTCGAGAAAAACGCGTTTTAAGTTTTGAGTTTCGATTTGTTCCGGTCGGACCAGCTTAGTTGCTGCATCACCAAAATCTCTGTAACTCAGTAAATAATTTTAAAAATGAAAAATTCCGTTGAGAACATACTCTCAAATTTCTAAACATTAGAAAAGTATAAAAAAGAAAGAATCGAATTTTTCAAATTTCTAGACTAGAATACCCCCTTAAACGCAAGGTCACCATATATAATTTTAAAAAAAATCGCGTAACAACGAGTAAATCGCCTAAAAAAGTAACAATGCCGTCCAAAAAAATCGTGTTAAATCAAAATTGCGTAAAAAAAGGATTGGGTGTGTATCATTATTTTTCAACACTTCTCTCTGCAGCCCGCGAAAGATTAGAAAATTGGTAAAATAGCCCTTCGTTCAAAAAGCTTGTGGATCACTGCACTACAGTCTACAATATTTTTAACGGCATTTATCGCTTAACCTGTCAAGACTGTTAAGCTGCTTATGTTGGGCAGACGGGTTGAAACTTTAATCTGAGAATTTAGAAAACATGTAAGATGTCTAAAAACCATTTTTTTAGATTCTGCGAATCATTTAAAAAATGATCACATAAATATTTAAAAATTTTATGATATAAATAAAGTCATTAATAGAATGAAAAAAAATGCAAATAAAATTTTAAATAAGATATGTGGATAACCATTGTTGAATTCATTTCCGAAGTTTAACACACCTTTTGAAAGTAGTTAGATGATAATTAGTACTATCAAATTTTTCATCTTGCCGCCTCCCTGCGTATACTGGAAAAGAACAAACCCCGAATTTTATTTTGTAAATTATACCAAAAGAATTAAAAACAAATTTTAATTAATTCGTACTCGTCTTGCAATAGTCTGAAGATGTTTTTTAAAGATGCCTAACACATGTCACATTTTCTAAGATGGCACGTAGAATGATAAAATTTTTTAAATTTAATTTTATATACAATATTCTTCATTGGAATTTGTAATAGTTATGAATAATAGTTTTTCAGATGTACTAATTCTTTGACAGATTAAATATATTTCTAATAAGAACTGATTTCTTATTACATAACTAATTCTTTTGATAATGTTAGTTACAAGTCATAGCGGCCTCGAATGCAGTTTTAAACATTCATTGAAATATCAGTAAAAAATATACTTTGGAGATTTTGCAACAAAAGAAAATCACGCTTCAAAATTGATCACAGTAATGTAAATATAATAATAAAAATAGCTTACGAGTAGTCCCGTGCTAACTCTATACTCTCAAGAAATACATGTAAAGTAGAACTTCTAAATTAAAGTAGAGTTTCTAACTGAGTAATATCCAGTTCGTAGAAGACTTCTGTTAGAAAAATCTTCATTGAGAATCCATATCCACATTATAAGTGGACATGGTTAAAAAAATAACCAAAAGTGTTTTTATCAAATTCATGATATGAGTGAGAAAAATATAAATTACATACGCATGAATGTTTCACGATTGTAACAATTTATTCGGAGAAAAAAATACGGTTCGCAATCGTAAATTATAAATTGGTTGTTAGAGGAACTGATAGGTTAGAGATTGAACCAATTTCAAGATCTCTAAATAATTCAGTGTTGCCCAAATAGTAAAAAAATCGTAAAAAACACGTTTTGTTTTCTAAATTTATCTAGATTGATAAAATAACAAAAGATTGGGAGAATACATAATACAGAAGCTTTTGAACGAGGCGGTACAATTTCATCATTTACTGCTTTGTTATTTATATTTAGACGTATTCTAAGAAAAAATAATCCATAGTAAAATATATTTAAAATATCGATGTTGCGCTTTTAAAATCGACTATGTTCACGAAATCTGATTGTTTCATTAGAAAAAATTATAATAATTCACCGCACCCGCAAAATACAAAAAACGATTATGATATAACAGATTAAAAATAACAAAGTATTTTAGTTCTACAGTTTTTAATAATTTTATTCGTTGATAGCTATTTCGGCTTGCGCCATCGTCAGAACTATGTTTAAACTAATATTTTGCTCAGCTATATATACTGGCTCTGAAGAGATACACAATACATCAAGTTATTCGCTCTAACATCCTAATTATAATTACAATATTACACTTATCAAAGAAAGATTAACAATCTGGGTTTATTTCTTAAAACATTAATTAGGATAAAATTAAAATGATATTTATTATTAATTACATTACATAAAATTTATTAACTATGGCTTTATTGTTTCGAACAACAATAAGCAATATGGGATTTTTCAAAGTAAATTAGGATAAATTATACTAATATTTATTATTAATTACAATAGGGGTTTTAACAACGGTGATGGATTAATAATCGTTTGTTCGTTTAAGATGTTTTGTTTATGCCTATTAATCTCAAGTTGCTCTAAAAAATTTAATTTTTGACCCTTATGACAAAGATGCAAAACGGTTGGCTCTAAACTTAAGTTAATGTCATGAGACTCGGTCAAAAAATGGTTTGCAAATTGTGAGTCTGATTTTGTATTGTTAAAAGATCTTATATGCTCTTTAGCACGTGTTGAAATGCTTCTACCGGTCTGTCCTATGTAAATCGCATTACACGATCCACAGGACATTTTATATATTCCGCTTCTGTCAAGGTTGTTGATTTTATCTTTACTGTTTGTAAGCTGGATTCCTAAATTATTATTAACCTTAAATGCTACGTTAACCGAATGTTTAATTTCATTGTGGATTTTTTCGCTAATTCTTCCTAGGTAGTTAATAGATCTAAAGAAGCGGTTCTCTTGTATAACGTTAGGGTAAATAAGTTGTCTTGATAGTTTTAATCGTTTTTTATGTAGTAAATTTTGTATCACCGTTGCCTTGTACCCGTTATTGATCGCAATGTGTATGATAGTCTTAAGTTCATTTTGGTAATCAAAATTATTCATTGGCACTGATACTAATCTATGTATCATGGAATTATATGCTGCCAGCTTATGATTCCATGAGTGGAGGGATTCTGCGTGGATTGTAGTGTCGCAAAAAGTTGGTTTCCTAAAAATTTTGAAATTATGATTTTGATCTACTCTAGTTATCGTTAGGTCTAGAAAATTGATGCTTTTGTATATCTCTACTTCTAGCGTGAATTTAATTTTACTATGTATCAAGTTAGCTTTAAGTAAAAAATTACTTAGCTGTCTTTCCGTTCCTAGCCAACAAATCAAGATATCGTCTACATAGCGGTAGTAATATAAAATATTTTTATGATCGAGTTCTAAAAGTTTTATTTCAAAATTATTCATGAAAATTTCTGCAAGAAGTGGGCTTAAAGGGCTGCCCATCGGTAAACCGTCATCCTGTTGATAATATTCTGAGTTAAATAAAAAGTAATTGTTTTCGGTGCACACTTTAATTAAAGAGTAAATCTCTTCGGTTTCAAATGGATGAACTTTCGATTTTTCAAGATATTCGTGCATAACCTCAAGGCACTCCTTAACAGGAATGTTTGAAAATAGACTAATGACATCTAGTGAAATAAATTTACTATTCGCGGGTATTTGTATGTTTTTAATTTTATCGATTAGGTCTATCGAATTTTCTACGCTGTGATGAGCTTTGAATTTAGTTTTATCTTTGAAAATTTTATTCATTAGGTATGCTAATTTAACTGTCGGAGTATTTGTAAAGGATACTACTGGTCGAATTGAAGTTCCGGTCTTATGAATTTTTGGCTGACCATATAATAACGGCGCCGTTGGATTCATGAGGTTAACGTATCTTTTCATAGATTCAGTTGGGAAAACGATGTTGCAGTCTTTTACAATATTTTTGATTTTAGTCGCTAATTTAGGCGTCGGGTCCTTTGTGAGTTTGGTAAATTCGGATGGTTTAAGAAAGTTGTTTACTTTATCTATGTAGTCATTTTTATTCAAAATAACTATGGAGTTGCCTTTATCAGCTTTAGTTATAATCAAATTGTTAGTAATAGTTTTAGCTTTAATATTTTTAAGCGTTGTAAATTCTTTATTAACAGGTTTCCGTTTAGTTGTAATCGCTGAATTTGATATTATTTTGGCTGTAGTATGTCTACCAAGTAAATGCCAAATCAATTAATGATTATGATATAATTGCTTTACGAGAAAATCGATTTTGTCGAGGACGCATAGAAATTCGTATGTTTTGAAACTACATCAATGTTTTGAAAAAAAAAAACACAAAGCGGATTTTGAAAGCGCAACAACGATATAGTCAGTTTACCGCCAGAAAACTTTTGGTGTTTTGAGTTATGAATACAGAACGATAGTTTTTAACATATTATGTCGTTAAAAAAAGCAAGCTCACTCATATTATGTAAATTTATTTATTTTGATATTAAAAGAAGATATACGGAGTCAATTCCGTTGTGAGTTATTATAGGCGAAAATCTATAAATAACTTAATTATTAAAGTGTAAAAAGTAATTAATCATACAAATTTAAAAAGAATTTACAAATATGATCACTTTTTTTCAGTCAATTCTTATAATAATATTTTTTTTGTATTAATTATAACTATATTATTTATTGAAATCCGAGACTGTTGTATTTTTCTCTTACCAATTTTTTGTTAAAAAATAATTGTTAGCAAACTTAAACATTATTCCAAAAATTAAATAATTTACAATTTAAATACTGCAGGGCTGTCGATATATGTCCCAAAGTATGTTTCTTCTTCTACGAAATATATTTGTTAGCAAACTTAAAAATTTCAATTATTCTAAAAATTACATTATATATAATTTAAATACTGCAGGGCAGGGCTGTCGATATATGCCCCGAGATATATTTCTTTTACTATCAGAATTTCTGGCTTATTCAATAAATAGGTTTGTAATTTATTTTTCACGCCAGTAAATTTTCTGACTACTTAAAATTGCAACAAAACCCCCCCCCCGTTGAGGTCAACGGGCCAACAGCTTGTTTATTTAAATATTGCATTAAAAGGAGTGTAAGAAATTTTCATTTACGTCAAAAGAAAAATTTCCCTTTTCCTTTGATAGTTAAAAATACCACCTCTAAAACGTCTTTCTTAATGAAAATAAAATAATGAGCGGTTGCAAGAAACGAGCTGAAAAAAATAAGAAATTAGAAAAAAATAAACCGCTAAGTAGACTTTGATATTACAAAGCGGTAAAATTCAATTTTCGCTTCGAACAAAATTGCTTGCTCTTGGTTTTTGTATTAATAATTTACTCATAAAACAAAATTTGGTAATATTTTTTACAACAAAACAGTTTGTTTTATATGTTTTACAATATAAATTATATTGAAGTTTATTATTGTTTTAGTTTAAATTAAATCAGTTGTTTCCAACCTTTATGTTACTACGCCTCCCTTCAAAGAAAAAATATCTTCGTGCCTCCCCATCTTTTATTTCATATGGTAATAAAGACATGTTTTAAAGGGATAATAAATATTTTGGACTATTCGCGCCTCCCTTTGCAATAGTCCACGCCTCCCAAGTTGGAAATCGCTGAATTAAATATAAAAAAATAATCTTTCAAAAATAGAGGAAGAGAAAAATATTTTCTTATTCTAAAATTAATGTTGTTTTCAAATCGTATTTCTTCAGTTTATTGTAAAGTTATACAAGACCAATTTATGAAATTTTCCTAAATTGGGCTCGAAGCAATGACAACCGCAACCGAAGCCAATGATGTTGACCACATGGCCACAAAGCTGACATATTGATACACTCAGCTGAAAAGTTATCACAGTTTTTTGAACACATCACCCCCCACCAAAAAATACTATGTTTTAATACGAGTTATTTGTTCCTACACGATTCCAAGACACAGAAGTGGATAACATATTTTCTAATAACAAAAAATTTAACAACACAAGATTAATTACAAAATCAAAAGTCTCCATTAAATCTTATCACATACGTATAGACATTTCTAGCAATGTAAGAGACTTATGTCCAGTCCCTATAAAAGTCCCCGTATTTAATCAAGTAGCGATGAAAATTATTATTTTTCTAAACTTGAATACATATCAGGAACACTTTTTTTCGTAATTATTTAATGGGTTTTCATTATTACTTTTTTTACATGATTTTCTATACCGGAATGTCGTTATTTTTAGAATAACACGTTTTTTTTTAATTTCAAATTTTCTTTGAATTCGAGTAAAGAGTAAAGCATACATCATATAATTTAGAATGTAAAAAAGATTCTTTATTAAAATACATTCAGTAAAATAAAAATCAAAAAAATCTTCAGTCTATAATAGAGAGAATAAGTATGTACAATTATTGATTGAAAATTATGACAATCGGTTTTTTAAATACACAAGTTTCATTATTATCACATCAAATATAGAGAGGAGTTCGTAAGAGTTTCGGGGCGCCACGAAATAACATATTTGAAAGAAGCTTTTGTCGACGAATTTTGAAGGTTTTCTTCACAACGGGTGCGAAAAATCTTTTGTTTTATATCTTTATTATTCCTTGACAACTCATTATAATAAAGTCTATTTTCGTGAATTTCTCGGTAAGAGTTGATATCGTACGGCCATGTTTACCGAAATTGAAAATTCAGTCTATTTTAAAATTCAAGAAACACTTTTCTTACGTTGTTATAAATAAGCCTAGTTACGTTTGAAAATATTTTTCTATATTAAAAACAAATTTATCGTCAAAAATAATTATAATTAAAAATATTTTGTGCGTTATAGTTATAGTGATATTGAAAACGAAACAGGACGACATAAAGGTATCATAAACAGAACAAATCGAAATATGATGAGGATATCGGAGAATAAAGGTTTAAGGTTTAATTGAATTATTATATCCAGGGTGGTAAACAAATACAATATAATGCCATGAAAGATTAGCTAGAACCCATTCTGTTGCACATTCTACACCACGGGATAATTCCCATCGAGAATTTCACCCTGAGAGTAGGGTAGACAGATGAGCGGCCCCTAAGGAAAGCGGCAGTTTCTTGATATAATAATAGAAGAAAAAAGTTTTCGTTACGAAATAGAAAATTATCAGACTGACAGAATTGGTTTTTGTTTCTGCTTGGAAAATTCTGCGAGATAATTTAACTGCTCTCGTATTTTACTGTGAAAGTGTGTAAAAATATTGTTTGAACTGCGCTTGATAAATAAAAATAAAAATTGAGTAGAACATTTTATCTTTAAAAATTGAAATTGAAAGTTGAGACATCTAATACGCTTATGAAATTTCCGTAGATATAAAGACTGAAATTATTTAGTCGGTAACATAACGATATTCCTTTATGTTTTTTTTAATAATTTTATCTTGTTACCTAAAATAATATAATGTTATCTATAATATTTAATCATTTATAAGGAACACTAAATATCAGGTACATACGCAAAGCGATTGGCTGAGCAACAGAGCTAGTATATTTTAATTGATTTCGTATTTGTTTTAAAAAAATATAAAGTAGAGCAGACATTTCAAACTGCATATCAAATACTTTTGTGGCCCGGACAAAATATACAATTCGTTGCATATTTTTAAATTGTTTTGCTGTGTGCGGGTTTTTACTGTACTTTCGGTATAAACTTACGTTTCTATGAATAAGTTTTGATTTTTTGCAACCTACATAAGCCCGAACCTAATTTATTTGTAAGTTAACTTTAAATAAAAAAACATTGCACAATTTTCCAATATTATAGAGATCAGAAACAAGTCGTTCATTTTGTCGCTGTGTGTTATTTTTTTACTGTACTTTCAAATTAAACCAAAGTTATTATTGATATGCAAATTTTTGTTTTTTTCTGCCCACAAAAGTTCCAACATTATTGATTCGGCAAATGTTGAGTTTTTGAGTTTAAAACGTGTTTTTATTACTTTATGAAATAAAGGATAAGGAAGCGCGAAGATATCGTTTTTATTCAAAAGGAGGCGTAGTAACATAAAGGTTGGGAACCACTGATGTAAAGCGATTAGTTTCCATAAATTAGTTCGTGAAATACGTGCAACAGTTGTTCAAATATTTATTTTCTAATTAAAAAAACAATGTATGGTTAGATTATGTATACGATTATGTCAGGAAAACGAGAGATCAGAAAGTGAAACATTTAAAATTTAAATCATTCAGTTTGCGTTTTTAAATACTTTGTGTTTGTAACAAATGTTGTATATTTTAAAAATATAACATATCAACCATTTCAAAGGACTGTAGCATCTTTGAGCTTTATTATGAGTTGTAAAAAGGAAATTACGTTTACATCATGGACAATAAAATCTTCAGTTTTGTTCGCCGAAAAACTTTAACATGGGTAAGTTTATGAAAAAAATAAAGAAAATAATATTTCAAACTTTCGGAGATAAAGTTTGTCATAAATTTCATTCATTTAAACTTTTTTTTCTGCTCAAGAAAAAACTTTTATTGCGCTGTGGCAATAATTATCTAAAGGATTTCAAAAATACGCCAATTAAATATGAAATATTTTAAATTTTAAAATAGCTACTAAGAGTTAAAAAATTCGCTTTGTGAGATTTTTTTTTATGGATTATTTTGAGAATAATCTCTTTAAGTCAAATCACACGTTACTTAAAAATGTAAAAACTTGGTATCGTTATGTAGACGATATCTTTTGCATTTGGACAGGAACAGATAGACAGTTAGATACCTTTTTACGTCATATAAATTCATTGTATACAAATATTAAATTCACACTAGAAATCGAGCAGCAAAAAACCTTAAATTTTCTTGACATAACAATAAAGATAAATAATAGCAACAGATTAGAATTTGCCATTTACAGAAAGCCTACTTATACAGATGTCGTCATTCACCATCAATCAATTCACCCGTGGTCGCAAAAACTCTCATCATTCCATGCAATGATTAATAGATTAGTTAACATCCCTCTCACTAAAGTTAACTTTGAATTAGAGTTAAACATTATTAAACAGATAGCTGTAAATAATGGTTACAACACAGACGTAGTAGTTAACTTACTTAAGCGTAAGCAAGTTAAACAACTCATTGTGAATAATATTTTTTCAGGAGAGACGAAAACAAACGATAATATTAAAAACTGGCGTAGAATTATTTATGTAGGAGACATCTCGTCAAAGATAGTTAAATTTTTGCCAGACAATATAGAACCCGCGTTTTATACAGTAAATAATTTAGGTAAAATTTTATTGAACAGTAAAGATCGCGTAGATTCATCGTCACAGAGTGGTATCTATCGACTCTCTTGTGGAGACTGTCAAGCGTCTTATGTTGGACAGACAGGTAGAAACTTTAATATTAGAATTAAAGAACATATAAGATGTCTAAAAAGTAACAATTTTTCTGAGTTTGCCAATCATTTAATAGAAAATAATCATAATTTTAATCAGATTTGTAATTAAGTAATACTCCACCGAGTAAATAAAAAGGGTTTAAAGATGAACAGCTTAGAATTTTTAGAAATTAATAAAACTTTTAACAAAAAAGAAATAGTATTAAATAATATTCTTAATAGCACAGGTGGTTCGCCACTACTCAAATTGTTTCCAATTAATAGAGTAATCACAAACCTAGCTGATTGATTGTAGCTCATAAGTTTAATAGTTTGTAATGTTTAACGTCATTAGTAGTGTGATTAAATTTGTTTGCACTGTTTCGATTTTATAATCTCTTCTTTGCTTCCCTTAAAAAGGAAAAATCCCAATCTGATTGATTACAACTCATTAGTATCATTATCTGTTTGTTTTATTTCGATTCTACACCCCCCTCCTTGCTCCTCTTTAAAGGCAAAAACCCAAACCTCTATTTTGTAATTTTATAATTTTAAAATGTTAGAATCAATCTTGCTTCATTACTTAAGCAAACTTTGCGATAGTAAGTCTGAAGATGCCTCTGAAAGAGGCGAAACACGTGTCACAGTTAGTAACACAATACGTGGAATAATCAAAGTTAATTTAAATTTTCTATCGATATTAGTTCAGTTAGTAAAGCAAATTAAAGTAATTTTATTTCAAACGCATTTTTTAATGGCAACAAAATAAATGGTCAGAATTTAAATCATCTTTTGGTCATAACAAAATTCAATTTTTGGTCAGAATAAAAATACTAACGGTCAGAATAAAATTATTAATACGGTCAGAATAAAATTAATAAACGGTCAGAATAAAATCTATTATACGGTCAGATTTTCAAAATCATTTTGATTGCGTTGATTTTTCAACACTTTATGTGCGAAAAAATTACTGCACATTCGACAGATAATATTTTCAGATAATATTTGTTTTAATTTCGAATAAATACTGCATATTTGAGCACATTGTATTTATTCCCGAAATTCACAGCAGGAATTCGAAATTTTTTAAAAATATTATATATCTGAACCGATTTCGCGGCGAAATTTCCATCGTCCTCATCATCATCATCAAGCCTAAGCTTAACTTTAAAATTAAAAATTGCCTGTATCTTATTTTTAATGTAATCATTTAATTTCATCGTTTGCTAATGTTTCATGTGAACGTTCTTCTTCTGTTTTAAATACAATAACATCAGGTTTATCAATGCAGTATAAAATATATAGTCCAGTATTACATTGCTGCCCTCTTCTTTTTACAGATTACAGCGATAATAATCCTTTTCCCCGCCGTAAAGAAGATCCGTTAACCGTTGCCAAAAGATGGAAACTAGATAATATTGTTTCTGATGGGAACTGTCAATTTATCCTTCGCAATACTAGAGATTAATTCGATGGCCGTGGCGCTACTTAGTGGCATCGCTCGCCCATTGGACGATTTGCCGTAAACAACTTCACTTTGCAGTTCTGCACCAATAGCATCGCAATACGATGACATCATTATCATCAAAAAAATTCAGACCACTTGTCAAAATAATTATGACCAATGTCATTTAGATTCTTACCATTTAATATAAATTCTGACCACTTTAATATAAATTCTGACCATAAATTATTTATTCTGCCCTCTGTAATTCTGACCAATACATTATGACCATTTAATATAAATTCTGACCAATGAAATATAAATTCTGACCAATGTATTAAAAATTCTGACCGATACTGAATTAAAATTCTGACCGTTTAAATACGAGCCTTTTTTAATAATGAACATATTTTTCACCAAGAGTAGATAGTTCATAGTTTTTTTATTCAATTGGAAACGAGCATTATCTAGTTTTGACAGATGTTATTTAATCGAAGGTGCGTCCAACATGTTTTTTCTACACTTCATTACAATTTTAATTTTAATTAAAGCTTTAGTTTTCTACATCCTCATTCATTAATTGTATTTTTTTATGAAAAGCATTATGAAAAATATTAATATGCATTTAAAGTCCGTTTGACGTGCACATTACTCCAAAAAATACTAATGTTCGTTCTCCATTTATTATTAATAGTAAAAGTTTACCGGCTTCATTCAAATAATTTAATTTCTGACAAAGTTAAAAATAGTTATATATACTTTAAATCGTATTTAAAAAACAACATCACTTACAATTTTTTTTTATACATAGTTCGCAAAGATAGTAGAATTTACAAATTCGGCATTTTTCTAAGCACATGAGAAATATTTTTTTTGAGGCTATATTTTCAAGTATTATTTAAAATGGTGAAAAAAATATATTCAACACAATGATATGAGATTTTAAACGTTTCAATATATCGCCGTAAGAATAACTGTAAATAAAAAACTTGACAACCACTAATTTCAAAATTATTTCTGTAGAATGGTCACAGGAAATCATTTTTATTTTCAGTATAAAATTAAATTTGATAACTTTAGTATTCCCAATGTTGTGCTTTAAAACGTGACTCGTGTTTTTATTCTTTAAGAAGCATTATCAGACTTGAAATTGCAAGATTTATGAATAAACTAAAAAATAGTTCTAATTCTTAAGTTATAAATTACATAATAAAAATGGCGGGGCTGGTCCTTTCTTACTGAACGCAAGGAAGGTATCACAACAAGTGGTATAATAAAGTTATCAAACTTAATTGATAATAAACTTCTATAAAGTTACTTCCGAATCCATCGGACATATTTTTATTTTTAGTTATTTGTTCATCTGCGGCCCATTATGTGTGCTCATAAGCTATGGAAGTATTGCTTTTCAAAATCTATTTCAGGCATACGTGCCTGAAGGGTTAATTACTGTCAGTCCTTCTTATATAAATATCGGCTTCGACTTGCCTTTTCATAAAATATCAGAAAATAATTGTGCTTAAATTCAGTATGGTGGCATAACTTCGATAAGGAAATACTAACTATTCGAGTTAACGATAAAATTTAAGGTTAATTCGTGAATAAATATAAAAAATAATAAAATTACAATAATATAAAAAGTGTTTGTGTAAGCCTCCATGAAAAGAAATTAAAAAAAAATGATAAAACTCTAGCCTTTTCAGGCGTAAATTTAATATTTTCTTGATATGCTGACAATCTACACAGCTTCATTGTTTTAGAATTTTCTCTTATAAAGTAACCAAACTTCATCAACATCTTAAAGACTATAATAATTGTTATTTTATCATTTATGTTATCAATTGAAAGCTTCTATCACTAATAAAATATAAATTCGATATAACTACTGGGAAACGTCTTTGATGAAACATCAACAAAAACTTTAATAGGCCTAAAAGCTTAAACAAAAAAGATTAATGCTTAAATTCTATCAGTAAGAAGTGATAGTCAACGAAAAATTTTAATATCAGACTGACTGACTGGTGTCTTTCACCTTTTACAGAGAGAAGAGCTCTCGCTCTATTTTCTAAATATCGATTTTCGAGAAAAACGCAAAAAAACACAGAAGAACAATATTTCATGATTTTAAAGAAAAAAACACTTTCTTAAGATGGAAAATTTACTATTACACCAATATTGATGTGAGCTAAGACGCCTAAAGTGATCTTTGGCAGTGGTTTAATAGGGTTTAAAGTAAAAAAAATAGCTATTTTTTTATATATACTGTGCATAAAGGTTTTTTTGCCATTCTTATCTAAAAAAGAGTTTTGATACCAAGCTTATCAATTAATAAAATTTTCTTCCAAGTAAAATTTCGGTAGTATAGATTTTTTGCCACTTACGGCATCGTGGTAATATGATAAACGTGTGTGAGTAAGCTTTTAAAATATCAAGACATTCATATTTTTCGCATTTTTAACGTTTTAACTACCCAGAGACACACTTTTATGACTTAAACTCCACATTTATAATTAAAACTTTATTAATAATAAGTAAATTTTGTGGAATTCTACATTTCAAACAAAGATATATTTACGGAGAGGGTCAGTCTCACTAAAGCATTCTACACTCCGCTTATTTAGTGCGCCGTTTCTATTCCGCGGAAGCGGCGTGATGTAATGTTATATCCGGTAAGAGGCATTGCTTGCAGTGGACATGAAACTATGTACACACAAACAAGAGTACGAGGAGAGAGAAATTCTCACATTACCGCAGACTGTGAATTTTATGACTCCAAGACAAAAGAATATTTTATAAAAACCTTTTATATAGACCCTAAAAACTTTAATAGTTGAGCGTTGAGCCTTTCTTTGACCACAATTTTAGAATACTGAATTTATTTGTAAAAATATTGTATATTTTATATGAACCTTTTTCCCAAACTAAGTTTTATTCAACGAAAAGATTCGAATTGTATTTCTGGCGGAATATATTTTCTGGTCCCGTGGCCAAGTGAAAACGCTTAGGGCTTCCTCCAAAAATGCGTTTTCTATCAGAATACAAGTATTTCTTGGAGAAAGTGAAACAATATAAAGAGATTTTAGTCCTACGATTATTGTTTATATTGAGAGGTGAAGTGAGCCAACTAGTAAAATACTAAAACTTTTTCTTGGAATTTTCAAATCACATCTTCACTTGGTGCTTTGGTGGATTGCATATTTTTATTTTACGGAGATAACACTTTTTTTATGTGTATTAACTGAGGTTATTTCACTTTTACGATATTTTAAGACGTGTAGAATATTAAAACGCATCTATTTTTTTTTCAAAACACTACTTGGCTCATTTCACCTCTAATGGAACAATATATTTGTTAAATATTTCAGCTTACATCCTCATCAGATCTATGTTTAAACATACATTAACATAACAACGGCTTAGAACAAATACACAATATTATATCTTCTCATATATTCTAACATCCTAACATAATTACAGTATTAAATGTAATATGTTGACTTTATGTGTTTCCTGAAACGATAACGAATATGTGATTATTATGCGGTCTTCAGAGAAAAACATTTCAATGATTTTTTTAAACAATGTCCGCTCCAAATGTAAAGCCTATGAATTTCTAATGAAACTTGTCTGAACATAAGAGTTTCTACGATAAATGCTTATTACTCTCATGCTGAACCTCTTTTTTTTTGTTTTAAAGAAAATTGATATATAAAGATAGAGCTAAGACAGGACTAGTGGTTAACTAATCGCTCTCACTAAACGTGTCTAGGATAAGATAGGTGGAAGAGGGGAATTCAGAACATCAGATAAATCCATTCATTCGATAAGAAATGTATAAATAGATTGAAAAATCAATCTTCGAAATCTGTCCGAAGAGGAATTTAAACACATTACCGCCGTGTTCTTGTATCACCGCATAATAATGAAGTTCTAAAAAGTAAATGCCAATTATATCAATAGATTTTTCTCAGCCACGCTAACTGGTACTTAAAACGAAATCTAGAGAGAGCGATTCGTTGACACACAGCTCTATTTGAACCCTTTTAGCCTCAGAGCTATTTTCTTAAAAAAAAAAAAATATCTGCCCAAAGGGTTATCTACTTATCTTAATATAGATTTTAAAAGGCTAAGAGACTTACTTATTACGAAAAACTTCTCTTGAGATGATCCAAGTCTATATGGTTAACATCGTTATATGTTTGTTTATGTATGGATGTGAAAGATATCATTTTTGTATCATTAAAATGGCTACTCCACACCACAATTAATAAAACAAATACAAAGCCTTAATTTTTATAGAAAAGCTTAATCTACATTTTTTTTTACGAAACATTTAGAGTTGTGATGAGACCAAAAGGATGGGCAAACGAGTAGCATAAAAATCAATTATCTTTCAAAACCCGTATTGTTTTCACCAAGCTATATCTAGTAGGAAAATTGTTCATTAAAAAAAATGTGAAACGCAATATAAAATGGTGATTAATTAAAATGTATTTTTTTTGTGCAAATACACACCCATAAAAATACACACTTTAATTAATCAGCCATGAAAGTGGAAATGTATATTTATGCATCAAACAGTCTTCAAGAGTCTGCTGAAATTCTCAGAGACATGTCGCAAGTGGGTGCCCGGGTAATCGCTTACAAATGTAATGACAGCAAAAGGAATGGAATCCATTTTTTCGCATGAATCGCCGTTTATTTGATTTTCACAGCTCTCAATTGCCCTTGCATTTCTCTACCCCAAAACGTCAGAGGCGGACTTACAAATATAATTTCATGATATTTTTTCAGCCTAAACATACAAAAAAACACAAATTTTATGTTATGTAATTAATAATAAATATCATTTTAATTTTATCCTAATTAATGTTTTAAGAAATAAACCCAGATTGTTAATCGTTCTTTGAAAAACTAGAATCACATTTGATAAGTGTAATATTGTAATTATAATTAGGATGTTAGAGTGAATAACTTGATGAATTGTGTATCTCTTCAGAGCCACTATATATAGCTGAGCAAAATATTAGTTTAAACATAGTTCTGACGATGGCGCAAGCCGAAATAGCTATCAACACATAAAATTATTAAAAACTGTAGAACTAAAATACTTTGTTATTTTTAATCTGTTATAATAATTATACTGATAATAATGGGATACTTTTTATTCTTGTTAATTTTATCCTACTGCTCTGCGTCCCAAAAGTGGCTTCATTTCTCGTTACATTAAGCATGATGAGCGAAATTGATTGGTTGCTTGAAATCTCGCTATTTTATTTGTATGCTAGCTCTCTCACTCCAAAACGAATGCTCGGAGCATTTTAGCTCCAAGCGAAGTCTGATTAGACTTTTATTTACGCAGAGCTTTTGTCAAGTGAAAGCAAAAAGCTTATGTTTATTGTACATGTTAATACAGAAATCGTAAACGAAATTTTTATCGCCTCTTAATGTTACATTTTGAGCTGTGTTTTGAATTTACCTAACGAATTGAGCACAGCTGGCGTAAAGCTCGACTCTGCAAGTAATTTTTTTTTTTTAAATAGTTTTATAGTAAGCAGTTTTACTTCACAAATAAAATATTGCGTGCTTAACGCAAAAACACAATTTCCTGCAAATGAACAACCGTGCTTCATTTTTAAAAAATTGAAAATCAAATTACTCAGTGCGTTAAGAGAAACGTTTGCAATATAGTATACAATTTTACCGTGGAAACACGTGTTACTAATGCTGTTATTTTAAACGTAATTTATAATTTACAAAATACTATTCTAGCTGTTTCTATTTGAGTTGACATATTATGGTCTTTGATTATACAATATCAGTTATCTACATATACCTTGAAGTATTAACTGATGTTAGTATCTTAATATGACTGTGAAGAATATGTAGTGTGAAATCTCGTCAATTTTGATTATGTAATTATGCTGCACGGTTATCTTCATTAAAGATTGTATGGATTATTGTGGCAATTTAAAAAACAATACGTTAGTCCTGTACATTTTCCATTAGTTAAGTATTTTTTTTAAATATTTGGCATTACAGCTAATGGCGATGTGCCAAATATTTTAATGTTGAAACATCATACGAGCTAAATTTGAAAAGAATAATTGTTACAAAAAATAGCACGTCTTAGGTCTCAAATTCAAATTGAAAAAAAAACTAAAATTGACGTTGACTTTACCGGAAATCGAACCCAAACTCACTTGATCGATAGAGTAGGCTCTAACCAACTAGATCAGAACTTTTCAGCGGCCCCCTAAATCTGAAAAAAATAGTGCGCGCCCCCGCAGCTTAGGAAGCACTGAACTAGACCACAGTGGGGGAGCAGAGTGATTTATATCTTTCACAGATTTATAGAAATGTATATTTCTTTGACATTTAGCAATTATTTTTGTTATATATTTATCTTGTATTATACATATTCATAACACAATGAAATCTATTTTTAGTGTAAAACTCTGTAATATGAAAGTCTTTTAGGTATTTTATTAAGTTTATATTTATCGTTTTTGTAAGTGTACATTTGTGAACCAATAAAAACACGCGTTATAATTATTATTATTAATATGACAATACTGACTAGGGCACCCATCCCCGGAACTTTTTTCTGATCCCTTCATTTTGGGATTGGTATTTTTTCGATTCAAAGATTTTTTTAGTACACAATCTTGATAAATATAAACTTTTGAAATTATCTAAATTTGATTTGCTTGCACGGTGTTAATTACAAGCCAAAGATTTCACTTCAATTAACTAAAAACTTTTTTTTCGGTATATTAAAGACAATTTATTATGGTTACAGCATGTTGAAAGAAGAACTGGTAATCTGGAACCAGTAGCTCTTGAAATTTGGATAAAATTAAGTTTACGTGACGACAAATTAGCCGACGCGGGATGTAATTGTCTAGCCCCAAGCGATTTGGATCAATTATTCACGCAGTTTTGCTTTCGTTCGTCTGAGACATTTTCACTAGGATTCTGGGCGTACATGACTTTTTTGAATGGAGTGCCATTGGTTGCATTTTGAAATCAAATTATCAAAAAGGATCGTGCCATTGGGTGGTGCCGGTTGACATAATACATACAAACATGTACCTTGTATTTATGATTCACTTTTTACCTGGGATAGAACATTTTGAAAAAAGTCACAAATACCTGATTATTTTGAATTTTTTTAGCATTAATGTTATTGCCAATTGCCGTGCTCTATAACAGGCAATATTCTATTCCAGTAACACCCAGTTATATATACTTTTCGAAGGAAGGAGTAGTAACATTAAGTTTGGAAACCACTGCCTTATATGATATTCGTTTTTTTTTCTTTGCGGGTGCGGTAAATTATTATATATTTTTTAATGCAGATTTCGTGAACATATGTACATAACGGATTTTGAAAGCGTAACAACGATATGTTTCAGTTTTAAACTCGTAATTCAAATGTATGGCAAAACAAGTTAATGTCTTCCTTGACTTATGTCTTTTCGTCATTTTTAATGCATTAAGAACCTTAATGTTTGGATTTAAAGCAGCTGACTGAATGTATTCTGTATAGTGTATGGAATGTAAACGCTACACGTTTAATAATTTGACTTTCGGTGTTTGGGTTTTTTTTATCGTTATTAAAATTAACTAACTAAAATTTCATTAAAAAGTAGTCAAACAAACTTTTGTCTTACCTGTAAAATAAAGTGAAGCTGAAATAGTCGTGTTTGAAACTGGGCGCCTCATTACTGAATGAAAATTATTTCGTGTTAGTGCACAATTCAATCAAATGATATTATAAAAATCGCAACATGTCACTTTCTGTGCTCTAGTAACTGGTATGAAAGAGCTTAACCATAGCAATTATGCAGGTCTGGGCTTAATTCCCGGTAAGGTAGCATAAACAATTTTTCAAATCAAATTTAATACTTGGAAATGGATGGTTACGACGTGTTTTTTCTTCAAGTGACTTATAAAAGTTTCATATACGAGTGTATATGAATCGTATATAGATTGTATAGTATATAGTCGAGTATATTTTGTACGATTTTTAAGTTAAAAAATTATTGGCATCATCTTTAAATGGTAATTTAAAAAAAAAAAAATTCATCTCCTCCGAGAATTGATAGTTCGCGTGCTCTACAATACAACTCTTCAAATAATATATTTTTTAAATTTAAATAACCTTAATTGATACTGAAATAAATTGCATACTGAACATTGATATTTAAATTCGTATTAATTATCAGAAAAAGGAATTGATCTACATAAAATATATAATGGTTAGTTGTAAGGAACGACTCAAAAAATTAATTACGACGATTAAAAAAATATATATTAATAACTTTATTAGTGACTAATTGTTTTCTAAATGTGCGCTTAATTTAATTTTATCTAAAAAAAATAGTTTTATTTAATGCACTTATTAATAAAAACTTATTTATAAATTATCAGATACTAATATTTTGTATTACTGATGCAAATCAAAACTAAAAAAAAAACACTATTTTTTATATCAAATATGACAGATTATGCGGCGCATTTGTTGGGCTGGCTCGTGGAGCTAACCTCTAGTCTTAGAGGGAAAGAAACATTGCGTGTGAGTGTAGTCCTTTTTGTATTTAACACGAATTTCAAATAAAAGTGTATAGGAAGCAGAAATTATATTGATTTAAAAATCACCGTGATATCACAGAAACAGCTGTCAATACTTTTTTGTTATAACCACTTAATAAACTCTGAGGATACGTTGTTTTATGGTGTGTTGGGTTTTGAAAATAATAACTGCATTCTTCTTTTGCATTTATCACACAAACAGTTGAGCTTACTGATTGAGCAGCGGCGTAGCCAGCTTATAGCAGGGTCATGAAATGCATCTAAATTTCTACATTATTTATATAACAAATTGCATCACACAGATCCTTGTTTTTGGACGAAAATCCATTAGTCGATTGAAAAACCAAGTCCGTACTCTGATTTGGGCCTGTGACCTTCGTGCTTTAAGCTAACGACATTGAAAATATAACTATGCAGCCGACAATTGTTTGATCTCAATAACATTTAAATAATTTATGAAATAATCACATACACGAATACAATTTCCTCAGTATTCCTCAGATATTTTTTGAAAATAGAATACTGATAAAACTTAACACACGTCCAATAAAAATTATGTATGCTGCAAATACCGAATTAGTATTCAAATACAGCTTTTATACTTGCTTGAAGATTGCTACCAGAAAATAGGACTTATACAAATGCTTATCTTTAAAAAAATATTAGATTGTGTAAAATGTTAGTAAAACACTAGTTTATTTATTAGTTAAGTTGTCGTGCACTTCAAAGTTGAGCTAATTTCACATTTTTACTTTGGTTCAGAATCTTATTACTTTTTTTCTGTGTGGGTTACGTCAGTTAATTTTGGCTTTCTAAAATCGATCTACCATTCGGTTATAGAAAAAAATGTAAAGACGAGAATGCATACTGATTTGAAGGGTGGCCTAATTAAAAAAATATCGTACTGTTTTGATCGCTGGGAATCAAAATCTCACTTGTTGAAAATCGTAAACATAACTAAAAATCTATGTCAGATAGGGCGATAATGAGATAGAAATAGTCCCGGAGATGTTTTATCGCAAGTGGAATTTTTTAAAGTAGGGTTCGGTGGCTGGGGATAAGCCGGGGAAATAAACACTGGACCAATGGTTCACAGGCCATTGTTATTCAGCTCACGAGACCAATAAGCGATACCTCTAAAACCGTTACTTAGCCTTTACTCGGTCGCAGATTTTCTTTTATTTTTACCGTAGCGATTCCAGTTTGCTGAAATAAAATAACAAAGCCAGTTTAAGCAATCCAAACGATTATTAGATACTTGCGCTGCGCCATAAAAATTATTTTCACAATAATTGGTCAGTATTATATGATATTTATATTTCTACTATTATTTTTTTTAATTTCGACAATACTAATAATAGTTTTGAATTGAAAAAATGCTCAATTTAAAATGGGACACTTGTTCCTTGTTATAAGAAAATGAAATCATATGTACCAAAATAAAATTACATTTTTGATCCATTTCCGCTCTCAATGTGGAGCATATAGCCTCCTAATGGAGGTATTTCTACAGAAGTTTTTTCTACGAGAACTGTTTGTTACTCAGTCACTCAACCTCACTTTTTTTCAAAGTGAGTAGTAGGGAGAGAAGGATAAGGCTAGAACAGGTCTAGTGGTTGACTAATCGCTATCGCTACATCCAGCTATTCAAAGATCAGAAGGATGGGAGGAGAGGAAATAATGTGAATTGACATTACAAACTCTTTGATCACAACTTTGAAATGAATAATTCTATAATTCACTGTGATCTGACCGGTAATCGAACTCAGACCTGCGTGATCGGTAGATCAAGCTCTAACCAAATTGGCCTCAGCAGACGACGAAAATTACACAAGTAGCTGAAAATGGTTATTTTTAAATAAACACAAATTGATGTTGTAATTTTAATATTATGTATAATAATCCATGCCCTCCCAATAATAATATATATGATCTCTTAATGAATGTGTCTCAACAGAATTTTCTCTATGAGTATAGGACTAGTGGTAAACTAATCGCTCTCGCTACGATCCGCTTCATAAAACAGTGTTCGAAAAAGAGAGGGTAAGATACTAACTAACAAAAAATTTTCGTATAATTAATTTTGCATGCACATTACAATAATGTTAGAACATGAATTAATTTGTTATCATTGATAAATGAATTTATATATAGTACCTATATTGAAACAATAAATTTGACAATGGAAATTTAAAATATAGAAATATGAATAATTTTTATAGATACATATTTGTTTTTATGCAAGAGAGATGATATGTGATTTTTTATTTATAATGGTGGCAATTTTATAAGGATTCAATCAAATCGAATACTTATATGTATAAATGATATTGAACAAAAACAAAAGTATTTTACTTACAATACTTGGAGGTATTGGTAAACGTTTAGTTTCATTAATATTCAAACTATCGTACCATACTTAAATAAAACGAATATACATAAGTTTTAACCGAATCAATAACTGTGAAATTGCAAAAGTAGTTTGAAACATTCAGAAAATAATATTAGACCATAGAAAACCTCCGTGTCATACCAACAATACGATTTGAAAATATTTCAACCAAACTGAGAACTCCTCTTTTGTAGTCGGATTTAGGAGTTACTATTAGATTCTTAAAGAATTTTTCATATAAAGAAAGTCACAAGTAACATAATTTGTATTATCTCTAGTCGTACTTCAGTGTACCTACCTTAAAGATAAACGATTAAAGATGGGATATCTATATATAAAACAATAATCTTAATGTATAATCTTTCCTGATTGACTGTCGATAAATATTCATTTTTTAAATAGTTTTTAAAAAAATATACACGACTGTTGACTATATATTTTTGACGTTTATTATTCATTCTTTTAGATTCAAATAATTAAAAAAAAAAACCAATGAATTTTTACTGTATGATTAGCTATGTTTTGGTGGTATAGATCGTCAGAATTGGGCGACATTATAACTCATAGAATAAGTCAAAAAAAGTTCTATAATTAATGAAATATAGTCGTTAATTTTCTACAAACACGTATCTCAGAATGTGATAAAATATTAAAATTCTTAAGACCTACTTTTTTAGTTTGTAAGGGTTTTACTGATAAAGGTTATCCAAAGTAGTGTCTTCCTGGTAAGTAATTTCTTACCTAGCAAAAGAGAGTTGTACCTATAAAGTCACATATCCCCACAGAAAAAGTCCAAAGGTATTAATTAAGTCACAATATCTTGGAGGCCAATTCACAGGTCCAATACGCGAAATTATGCGCTCATCGAAGATTTCTTCAATAAATTGGTTGTGACGCGCGCTGTGTGCGGTCATGTGCCATCTTATTGAAATCAAAGCTCTTTCACATTAATGTAATTCAATTGAGAATAGTTTTTTTTGTAACTATGAATCTTAAGTCCTCTATATTGACTGTAACGTGTAAATATAAACCAATGATTCTATCAGCTTATAAAGAAAACCTAACAGTGACCTTTTGTGGATGTAAATGCGTTTTAATAATGGCTTGTGAAAATGAATATTACAAGCAATCTTGTTTTCGACCCATTCACCGAACATACGACACACACAATGTGTCAACGGCTTCAATTCTTGAAATAGCAAACCAAGCTGAGCAAAAATCACCCGTCGGCAGACAAATTTGGTATCGCAGGAAAAAAATTTGGTAATTAAAAAAACACTTAATATTTGCTGAATTGAAACTAAACACAAAACCGAGTGAAAATTTCATTTTGAGTAATATGCTGTGGGTAACAATCATACGCCTACAATTACTACTTCTTAGAATTAGATACATCTTGAAATATAAACAAAACTGATACTAGTGCGACTGTAAATATTAAATACAGATTATTTAAATATATCTCTTTGACAGCAAACTAATACATTCGTATTTGTAGATGTTTCATGTAATTTATCCGACCTGCAAACAATAAGAAAATGAATAATCAGTTACATTATGTATAATTTTGCTTTACCAGAACAAAAGCATGAGTTAAAAATTATGACAAACGCAGTTGAACGGTTCTGTTTTTATATACCAACTATGTTACACGTATGTTGAAAACCTGATAAGTATTCACTGTTTGCACGACACTTGTTATCCAATTGAAATAATAAATACGATGTGTGTATTAAAATATGCGATGAAAAAATACCAATCGGACCGTGTGTCGAAAAATCTAGGAGGAATCACTGAAAAAGTGAGGCCAAGGGCGACAACCATAAATACTTATGCGCTTTTCGGAGTAGCGAATCATAGAAATGCTTAAATATTGTCGGAGAAAATCTGGGCAATGTAGAATTTTTAGGTAGTGACAAGATACTTTCAAAGTTTATTCGTTATGTAAAATTATATTGTTTTTCCACCAAAGAATAACAATAATAAATTGCAATCGAAAAAGATAAAGCAATCATAGAAGTTTAGAATTATTTTCAGTTTGTACACTTTCACAAAACTCTTGGTCGAACACGACCCGGGTTTTGCCTCTCGGCGTCTTCCGGTACTAATCAGTGCGCGAATGCACTCGAACTGACGTGTGAACGATGACGAACGGTGACGATGATGAACCAGGTCGTGTTCGACCAAGAATTTTATGGAAGTGTACAAAATGAAAATAATTCTAAATTAACATTGAATTCTATCAAGCACCTTCAGCCGAAATTTTAAATTACAATAATAGAAAGTTTTTAAAGGGATTCTGTAAATCTTTTGCTTTTAAATTATAATTGGAATTTAAATAAACGTTTAGTTTTATATTTGAATATGAAAAGACAAATAATATTGAAAAAACAATAATAAACAATTGTTTATTATACACAAAAATAATAACACGACAATAATTTGTTCCAAAATACAGTAAACGATCTTGTTTATTGAAAAAACATCAAATTAAAACAAAAAAGCTCTATCTACAATCATTTATATGAATAATGCCACCGCTTATGAAACAAAGGCTCACGTTTTTCAGCGTCCCCTAAAACATAATTCGGCACCTTTCCCAAGTCGTGAGATAACTTCCCTTAATTAGTCGTCTCATTCAACCCCGTCCGCTAGTTATGACTTCCGCTTCACGTGAAGGTTTATTTAAAACAATGAATGGAATCGTAATTAAGGATCTGGCTTTACACTTCACCCCATTAAGATATGACGTAATAGAGGAGCTTTGACTCTGAAGGAACTCGAAAATTTGAAGTAATTTAAATAATGCTCCAATGTATTTTAAGAGCATGTACAAATAATGTTATATCCCCGAGAAAGAAATAACATATTTTCCAATCAAATCTTAAAGTACCACTGAAACTTATAGTAAATACCAAAGTTATATAAAACTTTTTTGGTATCGCACATCGATCAGAAGGTTTCGTCTTTAAATAAATGTAAGCATAATAGCGTCACTGAACTTCTTATTTTGTGTGTGTTTTAATTTAATTGAGTATTCAATATTTAAAATGCTCATTATTTGAGGTTGTGTTATTTATTTAAATTAAATAACGGATATGATAAAAAAAACCCATCCATATGTTTGTATTGAACGACCAATCTAAGGTAAATATTTATAATTAAATGATTGTAGTATGTTGATAACTTTGTCTAAAAATATCGTTCATGATTTTTTTACTTCACTTGCTGCTCGTACATATACATATACTACATTGGAGACAAAATATTTTTTTAATTCGCAATATTTTTTTTTGCTTTGGTCTTTTGTTAATTGGTGTTTAATTTTTACTTTGTATGTTGAATGTACAAATATTTTTTACAGCCTTCTAACTATTGCAGTATTGCCCCTAAGATATAAGAGAGATCTCTGACTGCTTCCATAAGCGAGTACTAGGGCATCCAATCCCGGGATCCCGTTCAATTTTCTGATCCCGAAATTCTGGGATTGAGATGGCCGCGATCCCGGGATTTCGGGATTGAGAAATTTTGAGCAAATTCTCGAAATTTACAAGAAATTGGCAAATTGAAGATTTCAAATTCCTCGGTGAGCTAAAAAAAAAAACGAGTTTCTGTGAGATTCTGGGAAAAAGTATACCAAATCGGAGATTTCAAATTCTTCGGTGAGCTAAAAAAAAAAACGAGTTTCCGTGAGATTCCGGGAAAAAGTATAGCAAATTAAGGATTTCAAATTCCTCGGTGAGAAAATCTCAATCCTGGGATCCCGAGATTCAAAATAAATCAATCCCGAAATTCCGGGATTGGAAAAAGGCTTCGGGATTGGATACCCTAGCGAGTACTGATTATGATGTTATTCATCATCAGATATACTTTTTGTCAACTTTCAGTTTTTATCTGAAGTTCTTTGCATATACATGACTTCTTATCGTAGGATTTGACAATTATTATAGTATGGTCATGGTTATAGAAAACTTTGTTGTTCAATTGTAAATTTACAATCGCTACACGCTACACTTTGTCTGACGCTTTGGAAAACTTATATATACTAAGATTATATATACTAAGCAATATAAAGCTTCTTCAAAACCACACCCTGACCCTTAATAGGTGTATAATTTTAGAAACTGAAATGAAACGATGCGATACTAAATAATTTCTCCCAGCTAAATATACCATTTCTTGCGAAGATGAGTTTCTGTCAAATTTTAAATAGATCTTTAAGCAAACTTTGTAAGTCTCAAATCCGACAACGTGACCTGCACATACTAGGGTTTAAGAAAGCATGTAGACCATCATATTCGAGAGTGCACTATCTTTGTGTTACGCCAATTTATTTTCGAGTATTTAAATTTTCGTACGGAGAAGCTGGTTCATTTTTTAAGTGTAATGTTTAATTTTACTGAAATTTAATTAAACCTAAAAATACATTTAATTAAAACAAAAAGCTATGATAATTTGATTCATTGATTTTTAAAAGAAATTAAATTTTACGAAACATAAATACTTGGGCTTTCGATTTAAATTATTATAAGTTGTGCGGCCTATGACTAGAGATCAATAAAAGGTCACTTTTATACATCAATGTTTCAGTCGATTTACACAATTTTATCCACAGGATGTATGTGAAGTTTCTATCCCTCCTCAACTACTCTTTTACCGACTCCGATATAATAACGTACAAAGAGCAATCGGCTCTCTTCCATAATCCTTAGCAGTTACAATTTTTTTGTCGGAATTCTTTATCAGTTATTTATTTGCGATCGTACATGGTTAAAAAACTATTATTTAATTAAAATGCAAGTAATTTTAAGCGTGAGAGATATTTTGAAGTGAGATCGTTGAATAACAATTTGTAATTATTTTTCATTGTAAAGACTATTAAACAAAAGGCACATCTTTTATTGCAAAGGTACCCTCTTTGGATTCTGCTTTCTGTTCTTGTCTCGCTCTTTTCAAAAGTCTTCCGCTTCACTCCTACAATCGAGATAAGTGCTTACGCAATTAATTCTCCATCTGCGATTCTACTTACTCCCTTTCAGATCCAACAAACGGCTGGTTATGTTTATGATAGAAATGAGAAGAGGCTTCTTAAGACAATGAACCTAAAAATAAAAATAATATAACCGTAATGAAAATAAAGGTAAAACGTTGAATAATGATAATTACCTTTCTTGAAATATTAAAAAAAAAATACTCAAAGTAATTAAAAGAAAATATACTTTCTGGAGAACATTATAATTGATGTACTTCTTTTTGAATTTGATGTAAATTTTAAAACATAACAACAAACAGAAAACTAAATCTACAAATTTCGTTACACTATTAATCCTTACGAACGAAAAACGAATTGTTTGTAATAAAATTAATATTAAGTTAGTGGATTGATAATATGTTCGAAGAAGTACGTAGAAAACTACATATTTGAAATAAAAAAATACATTTTTTTGTTATGAAAACTTATGTGCATATTTTTATTTTCGTTTGTATATTAATTCAAGACCTAAACTACTCATTGATATGGATTGTTGAGACTAGGGAATCCAATCCCGAGCCAAAATGTTGATCCCGGGATTTCGGGATTAGAATTTTTCAATCCTGGGATCCCGGGACTGGTCCCGGGATCAGTACATTTAAAAAAAAAATAAAAATTGATAATATTGCTGAAAAATAAATTTAACAACTTATTTATATTATATAAACCGCTGTGGGCTGCCAATACATTTCCAAAAAGCTCTCATAATCTCAGTTATTCGCGATGTACAGGTGAATGAGTGGATTTTTTTAATAACTCGTAAAAAAATATAAATATATATATATTATTAAACGAAGTTGATATGCATACATTCTGTAAAAATACGCAATATAACTTAAAATAATTAATGTCGAAAGCTGAAAAAAGTATCTACCTACTTCAGACTGCAAGAGTACCTAAGAGAACACTAAGTGTTTTTTTATATTATTTTTAAATATGCCCGAAGTTAATACCAGAGCATCAATTGTTTCGCCATTTAATCTACGGTTTAATTGTGCAAAGAACCAATAAAATATATTTTTATATTTATCATATCTGGCGACAAGTGCTTTTGTAGAAAGATCATTTTTTATAGTGAAAATAATAAGAACATTCAATAGAAATAGTTAAAGTGAGAATTTTTTTTCAACTCTTATACAATATTATATGCGGTTTTTGATGAGTTCAGTCGCATGAAGTCGGCTTACGCGCCTTTGATATTTATCAAACTGTTCATATAGTAAGTAAACCGACAAATGTTTTAGTTGACACGTGTTTTATAACATACTTGATGTTATTAGAACAAAAGAAACATAAAATCACGAAAAAAAAAAAACACTGCGCTCGATATCTGATAACATTCATTAAGAAGATGTAGAAAACAAAGGCACCGATTTTTTTTTAAGCCATGTCCACTCCCAATGTGGAGCATATGGACTCCTAATGGAGTTTATCTCAATTCCGATATCAATATCCATTCCGATTCCGATATCAATATCCAATATCAGTTCAATATGCGAAAAATTATTACTGTAATAAAATGTATTCGAATAAATGCGATAAGAAAATTTGATATCTTAGGGATCCAATTACGTTTTTATATGCGGTCTTATTGCAAAGAATGTAAACTGCCGCTCGGCTCGAAAATCAACACGTTTGTTTTATAAGAAAATCAATCCCGAAGTTTCGGGACCATGTCTTCTAATCTCTGGATTGAAATGTATCGAAAACTGTACGGGATCCCGGGATTGGATTCCCTAGTTGAGACCCGTTACATACACATGACTCCTAATCCAATCCTTAACATACACATATGTACACATATGAAAATTAGCTTACTATCTTTTTTTACTCATTTTTTCCATCCCATTACTAAAGATTCAAAACTAATAAATTCACAACTTCTTGCTTTTTTGTGGACACATCAAGTTACACATTGTAGTCAAGATATTTTAAGACCGTAACAAATATATTGTTGTATAAAAATGTTGTCTCTTTGGAAGAAGAGAGGTTGAGCAACTGAGTAACAAGCAGTTCTCGTAGAAACACTTCTGTTGAGATAAACTCCATTAGGAGTCCATATGCTCCACATTGGGAGCGGAAATGGTTTAAAAAAAAAAAATACATATATGCATATTTTTATGATTATAAAAAATGTTCTTAAAATTTGTGATATATTTTTCTATTTGGCCCATGAAAATTGAATCGCAATTTTTTCACTTATTCGACGCGTATTTTTTCGATAATTTTTAATAAAACTTTTCCTGGAATTTTATATTTTTACACCTAACTTAAAACTCATGTGATTAAAAGTTACACGATGAGATCGCGTTAAGGTTGTTTGTTCGGTAGATTATTTTTTGAAAAGGATTGGTTGGTGAATCGATGCAAATAAATTTAACGATCGTCTGACGATTCGTCATACTCGCTCTGATGAGTGTTCCTACATTAGTGGTTGTCAACGAATCAATGGAAATATTGAATATCCAATATTAATTTTGACATAAATCACATATTTAAATCAAAATGACTTCATGTCTTTTCTTAAATGACAATATAATATGCTATTATATGTTGATAAAAATTTTGATGGTGATTAACTGAAACCGCTTGATATTTTTTCAAAACATACTTTTACATGATTAAATCCAAATGTGCATGATATGCAAGTCATATCTTTTGCACTCTTATTCGAGTCATAATACCATTCTGTTCGTTAATTGATGATAACACTGTTCGCCAATTCACACAGCTGCACAGCAGTTTGATTTATTTATTTAGAGTGAATAATTGAAAACTGGCTAAAACAAAACTTTTAGTAGTTTCGAGAAAAAAAGGAAAAAGAAATACTAGTCAAATTAGTGGTCTCTGTGTGATTAGTGTGATTATATGTAATATTTTTTGGCATTCTTGAAAAGTAAAACATTGATCATTATGTAGGTGAAATATATATCTCCTTACATATGTTTATAGAGTGGATCGCTCTAGTATGGATTTTTTTCCGATTTCCGATGTTGCAGTTTTTGCAAAAGATGCCTTTTAAGCATACGATAATACACCTTCAATAATACTTGGATAACATATTAAGAAGTATTGCCGCAATGCCGGCAAATTATTGAAAAAATACCAAAATAAGACACTTATAGGACCTGCTTCAAAATATAGTTTAATGCTATTGTGCTTGTTATTTTTTTATTTGTATGTTTACGTACCTAACAGTACAATTACATAACAAATAAATTTGTTTTACATATTTTTGCCGTCTCAATAGAGCGCGAAATGTACATAAAATGTCGCGAATTCGCGCGTGTTATCCAGAGAACGCGTGACCTACTGGAGATAAACAAGACAAACATCGCGGCATTTTTAAATCTTTCCAGAGAAGTAAGAATGGTGAAAGTTTCAGGAGCTTTCAGTTTTTTTATCTCTATTTGAGGTATTTTTGATAAATTACATGGGCTGGCGTCAGTACTTGCAATAAATTTTTCATATTGCCGCCATAGTAATTTTTAATTGTAATCCTATTTGGCATTTTTCCGCACCCCGCCATTTCAAAAAATTAAAAAAAATCGATCCACCCTAATAGATAATACCTGGAAATGTCTATGCCTTGGTCCAAAGCTACTTCAATGGCAGATCTGTTCTATATGAAAATGGACAACAGATTGTAAAACGAAACCTCACAATGTTCCACACCACAGTGTTCGTTTACAGGGTTACATTCTTGGTCCCTTGCTGTGGAACATTTTATTTGATGATATTCTGTCCATCTCTCTTCCATCTGACTGCAGTATTTTTGCCTACGCAGACGATGCTCTTCTTTTAGTAAGTGAAAATGGTCGCACGAGTATAGAAAAAACAGCAAAAGAGGCGCTTTCATCAATCCTAACTTGGGGCGACGCCAACAAACTGTCTTTCGCTCCCAAAAAAACTGAAGCTATTTTTCTCAAGGGTAGTGTCAGTCTAATTAGACAAAGACCTCCCACTATACGCATGGGAACTACGACAGTTAAAGTTTCTAGAAAGGTCACTTACCTTGGTCTTATTCTAGACGACAGACTTTCTTTTTCATACCATGCCAAGACATCACAGTGAGCAAGGGTACTTCTGCCTTCTACTCAATCTCACGCCTAGCAGGTAGAAATCGGGGCTTAAGATCTAGTGCCCTTAAAATCACTAACGATGCCATATACATGAGGATTGCTGGCTACGCCGCTAGCACATGGTACAAACGATGCACCGTTCTTTCGATACAGAAAATCCTTTTAAGTGGACAACGCAGTGCGATGATAGCCCTAACCAAAGCATACAGATCCTCGTCTACGGATGCATTGCCGGTCTTGGCTGGTATACTTCCGTTGGACCTGCATATTCAAGTTAGAGGCGCAACAGTTATGCCGTACAAAGGTGTTGAGTCCCAGGTAAGAGAAACTCAGTTACTGCCTCTTCCTCGACCAGACCCTTACAATTCTCAAGCTCATAGAATTGCAGCGCGCAGTGTGGCGATAGAAGCTGCAATGAAAGCTTAGCAGGCTCGATAGGAGAAATCTTCTAAAGGGAGGCAAACTTTTAAATTCTTTCCGAATGTTAAGTGGCAAATGGAGATAACCAAAGTCCTGACTCCTAATTTCTGGACCAGCCAATTCATAACTGGCCACGGTAGCTTCGTTGCCAAGCTCTTCCAGCTTGGCCGGTTAGTAAATAGCCTTAAATGTAAATGCGTATATATGATTCAGGATGCTGATCACATCTTCTGAGAAAGTCCAGACTTAAATAACGAACGGGAAAAAATGCTCAAGACGATACGACTATCTGTCGGATCTGTCGGCCCCGTCGGTAATGCCGACTTGGTTGCATCGAAGGCAAATTATAGGGCATTTAATGAATTCTCTGCGTCATTTGGAAAAAGATTTGAGTTAAATAGATGAAATCTCATATTTTCAGCTGCACTTAATTATTTATTAACTTTTAACTTCTGCACACTGTAGTGCATGCAATCAAGTCTTGAAGAATTTCTTTTCGGGACATTTTTGGCAAAATTTTGAACACGACTAACGTTGTTACGCTACGGAATACACCCTATAAGAAGAGTGTGAAATCGTAGCGGGTGGTTGTCGGTACAACGTTGAGTACCGACCACCACCCGGGAATAGTACCTAGGGAATTTATAAAAAATATATAATACTTCAAATTGTAAGAGAACCGTTTTAGCTGGTTTTGAAAGTAAGCGTTTCAATTGATGCATATATTTCTTTATTCAATAACTTTAAACTGTTAAAAAAAATTAAATACATCGTCGTAACCTTACTGTTTAAATTTGTTTTTGTTTTATTAAACAAAATTTTTATATACCGAACCACTCTCTTGTCGGTATTTGTCCGTCACATCGAAGTACTATTCTAATGTATCTGCATACACTTTTTTATGCCGGTTATAAAACTTTTGTAACTCACCCATGTAATGATCTGCAGGGTTAATTAATGTAATTGTTTTTCTTCAAGTAAAATAATTATTATACTGCTTGGCGTTTCAAATAAACATTCTATCCTCCATTTTTGAAGTAATAATTAGCCAAGATTAAAAAATAACATTCTTGTGATAGAGTAATTCTAAAGATGAATTTAAACACGTGGAACAGGTATCGCAACCTGTAGAATAAAAAAAACGGATTTTAATTGTACGAGTGTTAGAGCGCACTTTAGTTTCAAAATTAAAAATATATATAAATTTTATAATATTAATAAAAATAATAAAATCAATTATGAGTGAAAAAAAGATTTAACTTCACTGCGGCATATCACTTGTTCAATACAAATCAGCGAATCGTCTAGCTTACACTCTTGCTCACCATAAAAAAATGTAAAAAAACAATGCCCGAATCAAGGGAAAAAATATATATTTCAGCTTCAAATGCTCCAATAAAAATAATGACTAAGCCAGGCTTCAGTGCATATATCTCCAAATACAAAATCACTGTTTGCATTTAGGGATATATATCTGTATATTAATAGCGGATAATGTTTGTAGCTTCGTAAAATTTAACTACATTTGATAGATTCCATAAATATTTGAAAAAATAACAAAATCAAAATACGTAAGCGGCAACGAGTTCCGCTGATAACTGAATGATCGATAGTTCGATTTGTTTTCATTTGTTCATTTAGCATTATATGACATTTAAACATATAGATATTATGTCAAGATGCAAAGTATTTTTTTTTTGTGGAAACTATTTATTCAAAAAGACATAATTTGTTTTAAGATCAATCTATTCTGAATAATATATTTTTCGTGTAGTGTATTTTTTTTTTAGTAGAAATGTTTTTTTATAAGTGTTAGTGATCTAAAAAGAGTCCTTGCAAATACAAGGTTTAGTTATATGTCAAAATTATCAATCTTATCAATTATCTAAAATTAATAAATAATTAAAAATTATCAATTATCTGAAAAAACGACGAAAAAAGAATTCGGCATTAACTCCTGCGTTTTGGTGATCGGGCGAGAACTGGCGCTTCCAACGTTGATGACGAAAGCATAGTTTTAGTATGTATAATAAAATAATAGCGTTAAGAATGTATAATCAATTTAAAAATAGTCTTATATATTCCTCAAACAAGTTCCATTTGGAGAATTAGTCAAGTTTTTTCATTCTGATTTATTTGATAAGTAAGTAAGCATTCGATTGTTCATGTCGGTAAACTTCTAATTTTTTATAATGCGAAAAAATCTTCCCGTTATGGGCAACGAACTTACAGCTCGTACAATATAAATATTACGTTAAAATCATTTTTTTCAGTTGTTTCCGAAATTCGCTTTATTCCTTGCACATGTGAATTTGTATAAATGATTTCAGATTGTTTTGGGTGATACTTAAAAAATCACTGTTTTGTTATGGATAATTATTACTAAAACACTGTTTTACTGTTTGTTCAATTTTTATTCCACATACATAATTATTTTACACTTTAATATAAATCGTTTATCTTATAATCAACAATAACAACGTGAGTTTCAAGGCGTCTTTACTGGATCGATGACCGGTCAATTTGAACTCTTGATTTGAACTGAATGGAAGGAGAGTAGGATATCGGTTTTGGGCGTTGAAAGGTTATTGTTACAATTATAGTATGGCATAGAGTATTAACATAGTACTCTATGACAAGATGTCGAGTATACATAACACCTCCCCCCTAAAAAAATAAACTTATTGGTAAAATAGATGAGTTTATACAATAGATATATGATTATAAGAAACATTGAGATGATGTATATAAGGTATTGTTGTTTGCAATGGAGGAGATGGGTTTTATTTATTTATTTGTCACTTACAATAATCATCAGTTAAGATGTTTACATCTGGGATAAATATATAATAATTTGAAGTTTGTACATTTTCAGTTAGCATAGAGTAACCTTTACATTCAGGTTTTACAAATAAAATCTTGGTTACATAGTTGATAACAATTTTATAGAGTTTGTAAGAGTGTATATTGTGTTTTTGAGGTTGAATAAAGATGATATTTTTGAGATATAGTTTTTTTTGTCATAATCTGCTTTAAATTAAATGTACTTACTGTAAGAGATCTAAAATAGCAAGTTTCACTCTGTTAGTGTGAACTTTAGTTAATTTGTTTTTTACTTTAATTTTTTTTAATTTACATTCGTCCCAATCGGTTTGACTAGGAGATATATAATGTTTTAGATAAACAGCTAAAGTAGCATGGTTACGCTCTAGCACACCATTGGTTGTAGGAGAATACGCACTGGTTTGGATTTGTTCGATTTTAAAAAGTTTGGCTACTTCTTTACGTATGTTTGAAGTAAAATCTTTTCCTTGATCGGTAAGAATTTTTTCATGAATGCCAAATTGACAAATGAAATTTTTAGTTAATTGAGCTGCAATTGTCATTGCTTCATGATTAGGAATAGGGTAACATTTAGAATATTGTGTAAGATCGTCTTGAAGAGTTATAATATATTTATTTCCATTTTCGGTTAAAGGTAATGGACCTACTATATCTAAAGCTATACGTTCAAATGGTTTTCGACTAGTCGTGGTTATTTCTATGGGTTGTTTTAAATTTTGACGATATATTTTGTTTTTCTGGCAAGATTCACATTGTCTGATATATGTTTTAACGTCTTTTTGCATATTGGTCTATTTATATTTGAATCGTAAACGATTTAAAGTTCTGTGATAGCCAGAGTGTCCGCTTATAGGAGAGTCATGATATTCTTTAAGTATTTGTGGTATTTCGTCGTGATGAGGATTAATTATTTTGTTATGACAGATCGTTATATTTATATTTGAATTGTGAAAAACATATTGGATAATTTTCTTTATCTTTTCCCAATTTAAATTGTCTAAACCACTACCAAGGCGTGGAAAAGAGATATTTGTTTATTTATCGCTAATTAGAATATTTTTTAAGTTACATAATGCTTGAAAGATAGAAAAGTAATTTGGTTTTTCCCAAAAGTTTTGTTTCGTTATTAAATGGTAAACATTATTTTTATTTTCTGTTGATTTTAATACTTCTCCTACTTTAGAGTGTGTATTTACTAATTCGTCATAATTAGAGATCATTGAACTTATTTCTAAAGCTATTCCTTTAGACATCGATTTGTCGTTAGAAATACAATGTGCTATAGATTGCTTTTGATTAAGAAGAGATTCATCTATTTCGTTTAAGTTAACATTAAAAGTTTCATTTTGTTTTTCTAAGAAGTTATCATAAGATAAAGATTGAGAGGTTGTTATATTCAAGACTTGGTTTTCTATTCGTGACAATGCATCAGCATTAGTATTAAAGTAAGATAATCGCAATTCATTTTGCAATCGTTGTCGAGATTGATCGTTATTTGTTGAATTTAAATATTCTGCCTGAATGGTTTGCACGTTCCGGGAATGAGCAAGATTCCGGGAGTGCAGGAAATTTAAATGACCTTGAGAGTTTTTCGCTATGTGATAATTTTCTGAATTTTGAGGAGGTTGAAAGCTTTGTGAATTACGAGGAGTTTGGTAAGCTTGGAATTTGTTATTTGAAGAATTTTGTTGATATTGCTTTTTTACGTTATTATTAAATTGTCTCTTCCGACATTCTTCTAAGATATGTCCTGAATTTTTACAGTATCTACAAAATTTTAAATTGTTTTGAGATTGATAATTTCCTATAAATTGATTGTGTTCTGAATTGAATGAGTTTGGCTTGGATTGTTTAATGAAATATTGTTGGTTGTTCTTATTTGTTTTAGAGTTCATTTCATTAAGCGCATTATTAAACTTTTCTTCCTCAATGGCGATATTCGTTGCCTCTATGAGGTTTTTTGGTTTTGATAGCCTGACTATTGTTGAAAGTTGACTGTTCATTCCTAAAATTAATATATTAAGAGCGCTGTCTTCGATTTGTTTGATTCTCCCTACCAGTTTCTTGTCATCTTTGTTCGAGAAGCGAACAGCTCCGATTAGATTATTGGTGATATTTTCTACTCTCTGTATGAATTTGATTACTGGTTCATTAACGTTCTGTTTGCAGTTTCTTAATTCCAGTTCTAGCTGAGATGTGTGTTTGTTTTCGCCGTATGTATTTATTAGAAAAGATTTGAATTCGGCATAGTTTTTTAAATCATAATTGGCAATTGTATATTTAGCATTTCCAACGACGCAATGAATCATATATTTTACGAGTATCTTTTTTTGTTGTTCTGAGCATAGCTCGTATGCAGCGTCGCAATCTTTAATGAAAGGGTACAGATTTTTCCTTTCCCCGTCAAATGTTGAGATGAATTTTATTAACGTATCAATTGTGAGAGCAGGCATTTTGAAGTGAAGGTGTATAGACTGATTAAGAAAAATTGTTATAAATGTACTTACAGAATTAGATGAATATTTATTACATAATGATTAAACAAACGTAGACTTGAAGATGAAGCTTGACTTGGAGATTCCTTTTTGGTTCTTCGTGTGAATATTATGTAGTTAGAGTCAGCAATATGTAGTTGGAGTCAGCAAAGAAGATGTAGTTGGAGTCAGCAAGGAAGATGTAGTTGGAGTCAGCAAGGAAGATGTAGTTGGAGTCAGCAAGAAAGATGTAGTTGTAGTCGGCGAATTAGATTTTGTAGATGTTATTATCACTATATATATATTTATATTTATCGGCATATATATATTAGTCGTCGAAGAATTGGAGCTTGAAGATTTTGTAGAATTATTGTCACTATATATGTATGTTTATCGGATGTAGATGAATCGACGTAGATTTAGTTAATTTTCGATGATAGATTTCGTTGACGTTATTGTCACCAGAGTTTGAAGATTTATGTTTGATTTACGTAGATTTTGAGGTTGAAGATTTATGTAGATTTAGTCTTATTCTAGTTGTAGATTAAGTAGATTTTATTGTCACCATGTATATAGGTATGTTTATCGGATGTAGATGAATCAACGTAGATTTAGTTAATTTTCGATGAAAGATTTCGTTGACGTTATTGTCACCAGCGTTTGAAGATTTATGTTTGATTTATGTAGATTTAGAGTTTGAAGATTTATGTAGATTGAAGTTTGAAGATTCGATGGTGGATTTTCTGGATTTTGTTGTCACCATTTAGTTTTGTAGAATTAGAGTTAGAAGATTTTGTAGATTTAGAAGTTGAAGATTTATGTAGATTGAAGTTTGAAGATTCGATGGTGGATTTTCTGGATTTTGTTGTCACCATTTAGTTTTGTAGAATTAGAGTTAGAAGATTTTGTAGATTTAGAAGTTGAAGATTTAGTCTTAATTTTAATTGTGTCGTATTATTGATTAATTGATTTATTATAATTTCCATTCGATTACTATCGATGTACTATTATTTAATTTGATTTATTTTGTACGTTATTTGGTTTGCACTGTTATTAAAGAGTTTTTAACTCACCGTTAATAAAAATATTGTTACAATATATTATTTTACGTTACTTTAGCACAATCCCGGACGAGCCCCCAGTTTTATGTTATGGATAATTATTACTAAAACACTGTTTTACTGTTTGTTCAATTTTTATTCCACATACATAATTATTTTACACTTTAATATAAATCATTTATCTTATAATCAAAAATAACAACGTGAGTTTCAAGGCGTCTTTACTGGATCGATGACCGGTCAATTTGAACTCTTGATTTGAACTGAATGGAAGGAGAGTAGGATATCGGTTTTGGGCGTTGAAAGGTTATTGTTACAATTATAGTATGGCATAGAGTATCAACATAGTACTCTATGACAAGATGTCGAGTATACATAACAGTTTTATTGGAAATAGCTGTTAATAGAACTTTAAGGATAAACTCAAATACAATTTTTCATGAAAATTCGTAGTGAATTTATTTTCAGTGTTTTACTCCATTTATGAAGATAATAAAAAGTTTTGGAATTATATGTGGATAAGTTGCACAATTTCCACTCGACGTTTCCATAGCCCAAATGTACTAGTTACATTTGTATGCATTATTCTCATTTATTCGTAGTCCAGCATCAAGATTTCAACAATTTTTAAAGATCGATCTAGGACAGGGATGGGGAACCTTTTCTTCTCTAAAGGCCGCATTCATTTTTCTGATTCGACATAAGGCCGCAGTATTGTCTATACTGACAATATTGTGTAGGGAATCTTTGGCCGGAAAAAAAAATATGCCAATTTCTAAAGCCCGGAAATTTGCGAATTTCCCAAAATTATCAGCGTGGGATTTTCAGCATGAGAATTTCAGAATTGGTCAGAAGGCTGTACCAGGGTAGCCAAAAGACCACAGGTTCCCCACGCCTGATCTAGGGCATAAATTCTCAACTCTTTTGATCCCGCGGCAACTTTTGAGTCTAATAATTTTCCGTGGCCCCCATACCCGACAAACAAGTTTTTAGAGCTTAAGATTTCGACTGAAGGTGCTTGGTGGAATTTCAATATTAAATTTGAATCGTTTAAACTATGTACATTCTCACAGATTTTGTCACTAACGACCCGGGTTTCGCCTTTCGGCATCTTCAGGCATTCAAGTGCACGGATGAACTTGAACTGACGCTTAGTAAATGAAAGTTTCATGTTTATATAAGAAATAAATGCATCACTGAGTCCAAAGCCATTGCTGGCGAAAAGGATAAGCTCATGGAAATGCCAACAGATTTGAGTAGTAAGTAGTTTCAAGAATTATATTATTTGTTTGTCGGCAAAGGTTTTATGATTACATGATTTTATGATTATATAGGGTATAGGAGTGGAGATGCCGGAAAGTTTAACATTTCATTTAAAATCGGAAGACTATGTAGTTGTGCTCTATTTATTTCCAAAATTTCCTGGAAAAAGAACTTATGACTGTCCGTATTTGGGTGTAACATTTTTATCCCTTGTTCCTGATTGAACACGTGTCCTTCCGAAATTAAGTGATTAGCAAAATTGACGTGTCTTTTTTCAATCAAAAGGCTGCCATATGTTCTAAAACTCGGATGTTCAGTGTCCTTTCTGTTTTGTCGATATAAAACTTTGTACAACAAGAGCATTGCAATCTATAAATCCCGGATTTATTTAAGTAATGTATTTTATCTTTATTATTAACTAATAATTTGCCTAAAGAGTTTTTACAGTAAAAAGCTGATCTAACACACAGATGTACATAGTTTGAACGATTCAAATTTAAGTTTTAGAGATTTGGGGTTTTGTCGGCTCTTCCCAGATGGCTAATTTCAATAACCCTGGAATTTCTGGAATTCCCAAAACGAAAAGACGCGTTACCTTTTTTTAAGCTATTCTCGGATTTTAAAAATATTTTGTCGCTACCCGACTTTGAAAACCGGGAGTTCATGGATATTTGTTCTTGGCCCCCCAAAACTGTGTTGTGGTCTACATTAGAATTATTTTTTCTCTGTGGACCCTTTGGAACATACCGTGGTCCTCAGTTGAGAAGATCGATTTACATATATGTACAACTCTAAAGAACGTTCATATCAAAACCTTTGTTCCAAAGTGTAAAAAAACAAAAATGTGCTGTTTTGAGCTAAGTTAGAGGAAATTAATTAAAATACCGGTATCTACATAATTTACGTTTTACGTTATCTACGTTTTAAAATACATATATGAATATTTCCGCTGTTATTATTTTTTAGATTAAATCTGTAAAAACTAATATTAAGATATCTGAAAACTAATTTGTACTCAAATTCAGTACATATTGAGGGTGGATAAATCCAAACATAAAAAGTTGTATGATTCTTGTCGAGTGCGCTACGCTGAACATTATTTACCATGGCATTAAAAAGTATTAATAAAACTGATGTAAAAATAAATATATTTTAATAGGAAAAGAAATGTGGATTCGTACGAAGAAAGATACAGTTTTTCCAAGAATTGTTTTTTATGGCCGAAGAATACAAAAAAAGGTTATTTTAAAATAGATAAGACGATTATTTATTATGTTAGCTAGAATAAACATTTTTTTTTCAAGAAAATCTATTTATAGTCATATAGACTAAAATTATCTGTGTTGTTTACTTACTAAAATATTATTTTTTATTTCAGATACATAAAACAATATAAAGATTATTTTTCTAAAAGAAAACATTTATTTGTTTTGTCAGTGTGCTCTGAATGGTTTTTAAATAATCACTGTATCGTTTTTCAACACATTTGCTTCTTGGATTTTTTTGATTCAACAAATATTTGAAATTTGGCGCCAGTTTCTGTTAAAACACTCACTTTCTTAGTCTCAAATTTTAATTGAAAAAAATCTAAATTTGATATTGAACTTTCCGAGAGTCGAACCCAGACCCATCCGATCGGTAGAGCAAACTCTAACAAAATAGACGACAGCAGGCGACATGTTTGGTATTATTCGTACGGTAACGTGATAATATAGAGCTGGGAGTGGTATTCATCAACACTATTTTAACAATAGAGAAAATATTATAGACTAACTTTACTACTTTTTACTTTTTTCTTATGTATTGGAAATATGCAATGCTAACGGTAGATGTATTGAAAACATATCAATGAATTCAGCCGCAGTCAGGAGTAAATTTATGACCGTTACTTTTTTGTCATGTTGAGACATTGATACCTTTGTATAATAGTGAATAAACATTTGTAAATAAAACATCAGGTATGAAAATTTAATTATATTATTTTATAATCTCTTTAAGCTAAAGTTATATTTTTAATACGATTATGAATTGATTTAATCAAATTTCTAATAATTTAAATGAAGATATCTTTCTCTCAAACATTTTTAAATATTTAGTTTTATTTAAATAAATTTTCTTGAGCGTTTATACGCAGCTTAAGCCAATATATAAGCACATTTTAAATCACAGTATCGATTCCCGAGACATTTTACAACAAAGTCCCAGGACGTCTCGACACAGAAACCCTAATCATCTGTATGATGAGTAAATATTCATCCTTGACTTATTTTATTGTTGACAAAGCAAAACTAAAATAAAACAAATGACATATATATTATAATATGTCACATGAATGGCTCAATATTCAAAATAATACTACAAACTATGATAAATATGCCAAATAGGTATTGAAACTACGGAGTGCACCAAAGCATTGCTGTATTCAATGTCGCAATTGGAAATATAAAACTTCATTTAGAAATATCTAATCGAATTTCTCTAGAGAGCAAGCTTCTTGGAGGCCGATATTGAATAAGGCCGATATCAATACGACGAAGCTCCATAGCTAACGAATTTTATTTTATTTTTGTATAGAGTAGTTTTTCATCATTTTGATTTTCAAACTATTAAGTCAACTATTTCTTAAAAGTAATATTGAAAATTTGACTATTTGTGGGCTCTTTATTTCTGATGATGTGAAAATTCATAACCAGTTTTGCGAGCGGGGTATAAAATGATAGGGTGAAATAGTTCCTTAGGGTGAATCGTTTTTAGCCTACAGCCAAATATGAAGACTGAAATGTTGTAGTGAAGTGACAACATGTGTGAAATGTTTTTTCGACACTGTTGTGCTTATTTAAAAATTAGTTATGTTTATATTTTTATAAAAAGTACTTGATGTTTATTTATTTCTTTACCTTTACATTATATCAGTTTGAACATGTATTCGTCGCTTAACCTTCATCAGTAATATCATTTCTTAATTGAATTGAAATTTTGATTAACTAATAACTACATTCAGGGTGATATGAAGAGGTTTTGGATCTTGTTGAGCAAGCACCTTGTTAATTTGACTTAGGCTAGCGAACCTTTTGTTAATTAAAGAATATTTAATATCATATAATATGTTGTTATAAAATGTATGTATAAACAGATCTTAAAATTAAATGAAATAATGCAGTTATGTATATTTGGTGTTTCTGACATATGTCACAAATAGTTCGTAGATAAAATATAATTATTATCTACGACGGCATAACGGTTAAAACATGGAGTTTGATTAAAAATAATAGTAAATATTTTTACGTTCATCTTGGAACTACTATATGTATGTGAATTATTTTTCGGTACATCGTTGTAACATAATATAAGTTACTATATAAGGTAACATTAGATTATTTTTTATTATTGTTATGGAAAAGTGATCTTTTCCCCATCTTTTTTCCAGAACATCGCAAATAGCTTTGTGAGAAAGTAAACCCCTTGTTAACGTATTGGAAATCCACCGCTGATTTTATTACTTTTATAGCAGCATTATTTAGACACTTTGAAAACTTGGAAATTTAAACGCAACACTGGCATATTATTTATTTTGCTGAAAAGGTAATATTTGAATTTTGGAAAAAAAGAAAAAAAACACTTAGCAGTACATACTTCCACATAATTTATTAAGATAAAAAGCGATAAGTTGACAATGATCGCGATGAGCGAAACCGGTAATTATCACCATACATGCCTCCATTATACAATACACAACCAATATACAACATACATACAATATCACATGTATGTGATATATGTACATACATGCCTCCAAACAGTCCAAACAGAAATCGATTAAAAATCTGTCGATACTGAGATTTAAACCCGTAAGCTCCGCAGCATAAGCCATTAAGTTTGACCTCTCGGCCACAGATCCCATAACTTAATTTTACATGAAAAATTAAAATAAAACATTGTGAAAATAAAATTAACATTTGAAATTGAAAATTAATATCCGCAAAGTAGCCGTCGAATCGATCTAAATTTTTCAACATTTTGTCGAATATAGTATTCTTGCGAGAAAGCTTTAAATGATAAAACAAAGCATTTCAACATATTCTTTTAACCGAGCGAGGAAATTTACGACACGCCATACGATAAATAAATTCGAAGCGTATTAAAAAGGCACATTAAGTTTTTTTTGTGGGAAAAAAATATGGTCACCCCACACCCAACTATGCGTATTTTATTTTATTTTGCCAATTTTCTCATATTCGTTGCTCTCGTGGGCTGGCCGCGCTCAGTAACATAAAATTGATATATTAAGCATTATGTAAAGTGGATGCAAATAGGGTACAGGAGGGGGATGTTTGACGCCAATTCATTCGTATTATTTTGCCACCAACTTATAACCACATCTTTTTCAAGTTTATGTAAGACGACGTCAATCAGAAACAATTTTCACACTTTCGTATTCATTTTGAATTTTTATATATTTAACACAAAAAAATTAACGATTTTAGTACCCACAACATTAAATATATTGAAAAAAATTTGGGTTTACTGCTAGAAGTAATTAAGAGACAAAATGTTGATTCTAAGATAATCGTCAGTTACATCTATACAAGTAATAACAAAGTCTTTCGCAATTTACATTACACGAGCCTTTAAGAGGTAAAATAAGCCAAGTGGTATTTCAGGACAAAATGAGTTACATACTACGTTATAATACTAAAATGAATGAATGGTATAAATGTTATTTTTGAATATTTTATCATGAAATATTACCGCCCCTGCATATAAAAGGGGTGCATTGATCGAATGCCACATTGAGCGGCCGCCACTGCTCTGAATCATAGTTTTTCAACCTTTTTGGGCCCGTCGCCGTTTTTGAGTCTCATATTTTTCCGTGGCTCCCATACCTGTTTTGAATTTTTTCGGAAAAAATTTTGTCATTGGCCAAGGCTTAGAATTAAATGAACATTCGGTTAGATCATTTTCACTCTTATTGTAGCTTCCCATTAAACTCTATTTGGCTACAATATTTTATTTTTGAATTAAAATAAAATATTATATGCACAGGTGGTTGTGACAGCAAATTTAAAATACAAAAGATATATTTTAAATATGTATTTTTTTTATATTTTCAACAAAATCAACAATCAAGTTCACTTGTACCAGTGAAAACCATCCAATTCACAAGCGCAATTATTTTTTACCCAATTTTAAATACCCAAGAATTTACCGATTCCCCAAAATTTCAAAATATTTTGTCACTGATCGATATTTGCCCGTGGCTCCCAAAACTGTGCTGTGGCTCCGCTAAAATTGTTTTTTCTCTGTGGCCCCCGATTGAGAAACACTGCTCTTAATGACTTAAAGTATCGTTAAAGTGAAATGACCTCGTTAAATACACACAGTTATAATGTTATCTCCCTAAAATAAAAATATGCAATCCACCAAAACATCAAGTAAATACGTAATTTTACTTACAATACAAGAGTACAATAGAAAAGTTTTACCATTTTACAACTTGGCTCACTTCACTTGCCAAGAGCTCATATAGTCTGAAAATTAAATTTGAATCATTCAAATTTTGTAGGTTTTTCCACAAACGACACGGGTTTCGTCTTTCGGCATCTTCACAAATTTAAACCCGCGGATTAACTTGAACTCACGCTTGGTGAGCTTGGCACCATACTAATTACTTATTTAAGTGTTTTGTTAATAAAATGAACCTAAAAATAGATTTGAATATAAAGAAATCATATTAGAATATGTACATATATACATTGTTCGTGATGAATTGAAATACTTTAAATCTGCTAAGAGCTGTATCAATATTGACAGGTTCCATAATTGGTAACTCTTTTAATGGTGTATTATTTTATTTTTTTATGAAAATCGCCTGCTCTGATTGATTTATTTAATGACGGTATTTTATATGAAATATAAAAACATATATTAAAACTCATTTACATATATGCAGTTTGATTTTTTTTTGCTGCTGTAACTTTTTTGCGCGATAATTATTTAAAGAAATATATATTTTAAATCTTCTCTTTTTCGGCTTAAAAATAATTAAAAGTTTTCAAAGCAAACTAAAAATAAAATTTTGAGAAGATTCATTTGAAACAATACAAATGCCGAGAAAATAGGTGCCGGAACGCCGTTCCACCAGGTTACATAGAAAAAAAGCACTTTTAATTGTTAGAATTAATTTCAAGTTATTTGAATGTATGTTACATTGTATTTCAGCGAAATATAGGAATGCTTTAATCGCGTGAATATAATATTTTTAATACGTATTTCATTTATTAAGCTGTTGTAACAATCAAACTAACTACTTCAAAACCTAAAATCCACTGTGAATTTTATTCAAATATTAATAATTGTTGTCCGGGAGTTACCCCATATACAAAATAATTGCGCGGTTTATATTATGCGGTGTAAGTAGGGGTAAATAATGCATCATTCAATTGCATTATAGCCCTGCAGGTGTTGTTGAACCTCGATTAAATTTGAAATATTGCATGCTATCAATAAATAAACAAAAAGTGGTCGACTTAAAATTTTATTTTAGATATGATTTTACGGTAATAAACGCTGTAGTCTGTCAGGGTAATGAATGATCGAAAAGTCGTGATCACTACATACAAGTTTCATAAATATATTTTTTGTATAATTTACGGAATATTATTTACAAGAATTAATGTCTGAAATGTAACCAGTATCATTCTTGATGGTGAGAATTCGTTACCGCCCACCACTACAAAGTAATTTTTATATATGGAAAAGCTTATGAAACGCATGTATATATATATATAAAACAATGTCGGGTTATTTACAGCACGTATTTCCAAGAAGGGGTTGGCTGATTTAAATGATCTTTGATTTATTAAATTCGTCTCCGCCTAGAATAGCAGAATAAACATTAAAATATCGGAAAAATATCACGGAGAAGAAATTATAAAGAAAATTAATATTCTCATACAGTTTTTAATTGACGAACAGCTTGAAATAATGAAATTGTCGTTGTATGCTTATTTCATTCACTAGATGGCAATGTTTCCAAAATTCATTTGTTTCTGCTTCTTTTGCATACGATTGATTTTTAAATAATTTTAAATTTAGAGTATGGATTATAATAAAAAAATGATGATATGAAATGAAAACGAAAGAAAATCGGATAATATTGAAATAAAGTTATTTTCTGTTAACTAAGAATCATCACTTTGTTACTTACCAATCTCTGTCAGATATGCACTTTTTTGCAAAATATGTTATGTATTTTCTATTTGAATGGTAAAATTGTACAGACTACAATTCACAATTAAAACTAACAATACTTTGGGTATATATATATACTTTACATAGTATAATACATGCACGTGGCCTGGAGTAAATTCAATAATATGCAACACGCTGCATCTGGCGCACCCAAGTGCCCGGTGGTTATCCGGCCATGTCATGTCCCTAAACGTGAAACATATACCTGGCACGGCCAATACCTGTTAATTAATTGCTTGCCAATTAAGCCTGTGCCTTATTCGGTAGGCCTGTCTAAGGTATTTCGCTCTACCAAGACACCTTCACATGCGCTTACGTATACCAGAGATATTATGGTGGTAAATAATTACGTTTTGAATTTTGATATTACTAGAGTCACAAAAAAACGTTTTTTTTTCTATACGTCTAATATAATGATTTTATCAATGTATCTGTCAATATAAATAATAAATTCATATACATACATAAAATCACGAACAAAGTATAGTTATCGCTCATTCACCAAAACAACTATTTCTTTAATTAACGTTGCTTATAGATGAATGTTTGTTAAAAATGCTAGGTTTGAATTAATTAACTATTTTGGGCTTAATAAAAAGCATTAAATTATAACATTGTTGTGATATTGCATACATAATAATTATTACTAAGCAATCAATGAATATAATATAATAAAGTTATGATATTCAATTGTAAAAAAACCTTTATTTATTATTTAAAATATTTTTTTTAAGTATTGCATTTAGATCTTTACTTTATAGTTAGTCAATCTATCAATTTGACAGTTGAATTTTAAATTATTCTATGCGCTTGTGAAAACGGTATATTTCTTCTATTTTCTCTACTCAATCCTGAAATCCGCTATAGATAGACCAAGTAAAAAGTAACTTAAAACGTTTTACTGACTCCATGATTAAATTTGTAGCATCTTTGAAACGAGAGATAAAGCTTCTAATATTTTATTTCTTTTGTAAGAATTGATATGGTTTTTAAAAATGTCTTTTTCAGAATCTTCATGGCTGTCGATTTTGTTAAATTACACATACTTATTACTTGGAAGCGGGAAAAACACAAAATTATCATAAAGTTATTTACTTTAGTAATTTAGAAATTTATATCACTCTGTTCAAAAAATCCCAAATTTAAAATCAGTCACTACTAAAAATTTATTAATCTTTGATGATTTTTTGATTAAATGTTAGAGGTGTTAAAAATTTTAATTTTGTATAATTATAGAGTCACTTATACTGTGATTTGTAAATTCTTTTCAATGTCAATTGTTGTTTACACCTTTCATTTTTGTATAAATAGCACTGTTTATATATTTTTCTTATCAGTTAACAATGCTCGCAATGAGATAAACCGGTCCTGACCTTTTAAATAAAGTGGAATAAATTACAAAGGAGTATAGTGTTTTTATTAAGAAAAAATAAATGTTTTTTTTTTAAATATATGCTACGAATATTTTTATTTAGAATAAGAAAACGTCCTCGCTCTCGCTTATTGTGAGATGAGAACAGTTGGAGACGTTGGTACATGAAAGATAAAAATTATAAAGGTTGGTGTTCCATTTAATTGGAATTCCTTAACATTTACTCAAGAATTTCCCAAAGCACTGTAGATTATTTTATCCATGTAGAAAATTATCACGAAAATGCCTTTGAACCAAGCCAGGGGTTATAATTATTTTATCAAATAAATAAATATACTACTTTTAGGCAGGTTGTTTGTCCCGACAGCACCCATGATGATTTTTTATTTTATTATCTTAAAATATTGTGAAGTTTAAAGATCATACGTGATAAGCTTGATGAGAATTGACACCACAGACACCCACGTTTTAGGTCTCAAATTTAAATTGAAAAAATCTAAATTTTGGATTAACTCTAACAGAAATTGAAGCCGAAACCACTTTACCACAAGACCAGCTATACTCAATCTTTTTTTCCTCCGGGCCGCATTCCGTTTTTTTGCTTCTCTACTTTTTGCTTCTCTACTTCTATACGGCCGCAACATATTTTTAGTAAACTGTAAATACAACACATACTATACTGCATACATATGTATGTATTATGATGTCAAAATAAAACTATTTTATTTTATGTAAATATATACATATGTATACATTTAAGTATTCATGTATTTTTCAAAGTAAAAATAACAATGAACAACAAATAAAAAAATCATAAAAAGTACACAAAAATACCAATGTATCTAAAATCTTAAATCGTTTACTTGTGTTTATTAGTGTGAATTTCGATATTGAGTCCTTAACTTTTAACTACCTTCGTCAAATCGGGTTGATTACTACAAGTTGGTCTTCATACATCATCAAGGTGAGAATCAGTAAGCCGATTTCTATATACGCTCTTCGCATATTTCATTTAAGAATATGACGATTCACAGAGATAAGTATATTAGAATAAAGTGCGCAGAAAGCTGGGCACATTTTTATGCAGTTTTGTATTTTTCGGGTACTAGTTTACATAATTCTTCATACTCCCCTTCCTGCCTTTTTTCTTGAAAAATAACTTCCAGATTTGTATTGTTTTTGAGCTCGATACATTCATCAAATAACTTTGCATATTCAAATCCCAATGTAGCTAGTTGTTCAATATGTTTTTTTATTTTTTCAATATAACATGATCACGACAAATTAGACAAGTTACCGAGGGCTGTTTATTTGGCACAGCAAAATATTCTTCTTCCCAAAAATTCTATTTTCTTCGGTTAATTTTCGTTTGAATTTTGTAGATTTTACTACTGCCATTGTGGGTAATTATATTATAGTTATCTTTATATGTTAAAAACAGCCACAAATTCACTTGAAATTATAGGTTAGCAAAAAATGGTAATGATGCACAATGGCGTCACGATTTCATGAAATGTTTGTTTTTAAATACTATAATACTTATCAAAAAAGATATTATAAGGGTATGTTATTCAAATATAAAATTAGCTAAAAATCTTCTTAGCATGATTTGCCACTGATATTTTTGTTTTATTCTTTCATATTATATTGCAATTATCAAGACTTTCGAAAGCCCTGCTGATATTTGATAATGTTGTACAGTGATTATTTTAACGTATTCCTATTATAACGCACGGAAACGGTTTATTTTGGTGAATAATAATTAAAATAACATTTGCATCACCTCTTTATATAATTGAAATTCGTTTGTGCGATATGCACGAAAGCGTTCAAGTCATTTCGTTTCCTTTTATATAATACATACATGCGTACCTTATAAAATTGATTTTTTAGACTTGGAAGCTTCAAAATATAAACAAAACCCTTAACATATTTATAGAATAAACAAAACATTAAACAAAATACTTCATAATTTGTTGGCCTAATATCTAATGCTGGGTTTCCAAATTCCATCAGGAATATTCTCCTTCTACCCTGGGTCAATGTTCATCTGTTGGTTGCACTGGTCGCTTTTAAATCTGATAATAGTTGAGCCTGCTGATTGATTTTCGCCTGTTGGGTTCGTCATCTCCGTAAAAACTATAATATTCTAGATTCCAAATACTGTGATACTAGTGACACTTATGGTTTACAATTCCGGTGTTCTCAATACCGAAAAACCTGTTTTGAAAATTCAAATAGGCAGGTCACATTTAAGGTTTTTCCACAATATTTGATGGAAAGGTATTATATTAAAAAAATTAAACACTTATTGCTTTAAAAAAAAAAACTTTCACTTTTTGTCAATCATTTTAATAAAGGTTTTTTTCCAATCCATGTCCGTTCCCAAATTGGAGTATATGACTCCCTAATGAAGGTATCTCATTATAACTTTTTGTTAATCAGATGCTCAACCTTTCTTTTTTAAGAGAAGTACTCTTTAATTTTTGAATTGAAATAGTGGGAAAAAATTAAGATATCACAAATACCCACGCCTTCGAACTTAACATAAGCCTCTGAGTTTGTAGAATAAAGAATATTACCCATTTCATTTCTATTTAATTCTTGAGACGTATTTCATTTTTCAACACATATATTTATAGCCTCTTTAAAATAATTTAAAAACTCATTAAAGAATAGTAAAATTAAAGTAGCGACTAACATTAAATTCAAATGTACTTATTATATTATCTGAAAAAAAAAACTAAACGACGATTATAATAAGTCATGAGTAGGGAATCCAATCCCAGGATCCCGGGATCCCGTACAGTTTTCGATACATTTCAATCCCGGGATTAGAAGACATGATCCCGAATCTTTCGGGATTGTGTTTTAAAACAGAAACGTGTTGGTTTTCAAGTCGGCAGTTCAAGCATATGCAATAAACGATGCCCAAATTTTTTTATTAAGACTTTATCTTTGCGATAAGAGAGAGTCGCAGCCGAAAAGGTAACTTGATGACAATCATATTAAATTTATTCAATCTATTATACGCACATGTACTGTATTTGAACGCATTTGTCAACGATATTTATTTTTTGTTATTATTAAGCTTCACATTTCAATATTTTTTTAATTTATTTTTCGATTTGTTCTCTACATCAATAGATGTTACCAGATATCAATGCCAGTGTTTTTTTTGCGTAATTTATTGTTCATAAACATTAATTTTGTACTGTAAACCGAAACCTCTGACTAAATGGCAAAACATTCGATGCTCTAGTACCCTGGGAATATTTTAATATTTAAATTATGTAGTCCAATAAATTTTTTGATAATGTATGTATATAGACGACAATTTAAGAAATCTTCATTCTTGCAGTCTAAAATAGGTAATTGCTTTTTTCAGCTATCGAAATTAATCATTTTAAATTATATTTTGTATTTTTACATAATGTACGCATATTAAGTTAGTTTAATAATTATTTCGCATATTTTTTTACGAGTAATCAAAAAATCCACTCATTCACCTCTACATCGCGAATAACTGAGATTAAGAGAGCTTTTTGGTGACGTATCTGCATCTTACAGCTGGTTATTTAATATAGAATATTTTTTTTAAATTATTTTTCACCAATATTATCAATTTTTATTTCTTAAAAAAATGTACTGATCCCGGGACCAGTCCCGGGATCCCGGAATCGAAAAATTCTAATCCCGAAATCCCGGGATCAACATTTTGGCTCGGGATTGGATTCCCTAGTCAAGCTGGTCTACTCAAATATGACAGTGATACAGTTTCATTGGTGAGAAAGAGCATTACTAAATAGTTAATTTACTAAATATTCGACAGAATGCCAAAAGAGTTGTTATATTTTAATGGACGTATGCACCTTTTCATGCTTAAATACATATTTATAATATTATCTTTCAAAGACATAAAAAGTATGATTATCCTGATAAGGCATTTATTTTTATCAGTAACAACCTGCAGTATGTTGTATTTGTGAACTATTTCAGGAAAACTTTTTTACAATGAATAATAATATAAATGGCTTGTTATCTTATTTAAATGTTGGTCTGTAAATTCAGACAATGATCAGTAAATTATGATAATGTGTCGTATTATGACAGTCAGGTCAGTTATTAATTTAAGCGGTTAGTTACTTGTGTAAGACATAAACGAAAACCCTTGTAATAAATTGGCGATGTTTGCATGACTTGTTTTTATATAACGTATAATGGTGCTTTGGAAATACTTACTTATATAAATTATTATTTTACGTTAGAAAAATGTACATGATATTTCAACAATGTTCATATAAGTACCAAGTCAAGATAAAAACAAAAAAATATATTTAGGTCAATAGAAACGATTTATCATTTTTTCATCGACAAAATGCATCGATCACGTTGAGGGATAAAATTATTTTGCCCAACATTTCACTGTCTGTTGCACTTTTTGGTATATATTTCAAATGGGACAATCTCTACTTTCATCGTGCTGACTCACACGAGGTGAGTGGTCATTCAAATTAATTTGTTTAAATATTGAGTTCAATCCGAATGCATTTTGTCTTACATAATCTCATCTAGGAAATCCAATCACGGTCCAAAATGTTGATCCCGGGATATCGTGATTTTCGATCCCGGTATCTCGGGGCTGGTTCCGAAATCAGTTTTTTTATAATACATTTTTTTAAGAAATAAAAATTGATAATATTGGTAAAAAATAAATTAAACAATTTATTATATATTGTATAACCAGCTGTGGGCTCCCAATACATTACTAAAAGACTCTCTTAATATCAGTTATTCGTGATGTACAGGTGAATGAGTGAATTTTTTAATTACTCGTAAAAAAAATATGCGCCATAATTATTAAGCGCACTTAATATGCGTAAATTATGTAAAAAATACGCAATATAACTTAAAATAATTAATGTCGATAGCTGAAGTATCTTCCTACTCCAGACTGTACATTCTCAATAATTTTATTGTAATAAATAAAGTAAATTTACCTAAAAAAATATAAACAAAATATGCCCGAAGTTAATACCAGAGCGTCAATTGTTTCGCCATTTTGTCTACGGTTTTATTGTGCAAAGAACCAATAATATATATATTTTTTATTTACCATATCCAGCGACAAGTGCTTTTGTAGCAAAATCATTTTTTACAGTGAAAATATTAAGAACATTCAATAGAAATAGTCAAAGTGAGAACACATTTTCAACTCTTGCAATAATATTAGTGGAAAAAACTTAAGACAATATATTAAATGATATGCGGTTATTGATGAATTTTTAAAGTCGCATAAAGCATTTATCATACTGTTCATATAAAAAGCTGACTGAAGCGAAATATGTTTCAGTTGACACGTGTTTTATTACATAATTGATGTTAATAGAATAAAAGAAACATTAAATTACGCAAAAAAACACTGCCATTGATATCTGATAACATTCATTAAGATGTAGAAAACAATGGTACCGAATTTTTTTTATTGTCGTTAAATGCATTCAAATAAAATTCACTATAATGCGATGAAGAAATTGAATGTGTTTGGCATCGAATTACGTTTTTGTCTGCGGTAACTCTTATCACAAAGAATGTGAACTGCCACTCGACTTGAAAACGAACACGTTTCTGTTCTATAAGAAAATCAATCCCGAAAGTTTCAGAATCATGTCTTCTTATCCTGGAATTGAAATGTATCGAAAACTGTACGGGATCCCGGGATCCTGGGAATGCACTTGAACTGTCAATTTCAAGTGCATTCGTGCATCCGATAAAACCAGAAGATGCCAAAAGGTGAAACCCGGGTCGTTATCCATAAAATTTATGGAACTGTACAGAATAAAAATAATTCAAATTAGTTAAGTCTTCTTTGATGAAAATGCCAGGTCAGTGGTAGAATGGTTAACGTCGTTGACTTCGAATACGGTGGTCACGATTTCGACTTATGTATGTTCGAAAGTATGATTGACTATAATGTCTAAAATTACCTCCCACCCACCCTTTCTTAATGACGACGTGTTGAGCCGAGCGATAAGCTCACTATACTTATCCTGTATAAGCCATATTCTTCTTTTTCTACGGTCTTCTCCCTAAAAAAAAGAAATATAGCAACTGATTAATAAGAAGTTGTCGTTGATGCACATCTCTTAGGATAAACTTTATAAGAAGTCTTAAGACTTTACATATGTAAGTAGGAGATATGGATTTTTAAAAAAACGATTAAATGTTACGGCTTAGTTTTAATATACTTTTAACCTATTTTTTGAATGATTCAGTGAAGTGATTTGTAAAGAAGAGATATGGGATAAGAGAAGTGGGATAATTTTACGCTGATCCTCCAATGATTAATAGAAACTAAACAATACAATTATGAATTATTGAAAAATTACAACATAAACCTGAAGGTTCAATTAACTAGAAGCTGGTATTTTTGATTAGCTCAACACGATGATATATCTACCATAATAAATAAATAAAGCTCACCTTCTATGAAAAATACTAATATGAGTCCCCGTATAAAGCCGTCGCTATACCTAATGCTCGCGCGTGAAAAATGAAACACTCATAAAATGACGTTTATTGGCTGAAAATGCGTCACGCCGGAAAATTGGAAACGAGTTTAGGCAAATCGCTTTCACACACCCTCGGGATTACTCCTCAGCGAGGTGTGGGGAAAGTAGGTGGCTTAGTGGTACTTCTGTATCAACTATTTTCAACACGCCGAATTTATCAGTAAACCGATTCTGATTAAGAGATATTGAATAGGGTATCCTATCCCGGGACCCGGACCATTTTTGTGATCCCGGGATTGACAATTTTTCCAATACCAAGATTGAACATTTAACATAAAATCGTGTGATAATTGGGATTTGGGACTGACAAAAGTTTTGCTCTTCGATTTTCAAATCCTGGGATTTTTCAAACAATTTCATGTCGATTTCAAAAACCCAGGAATTGGTAAATTTTCCAAAATTACCAGCGTGAAAGCTTTTTTTTTAAACTTTTCCAGTATTTTCAAATTGAAAAAGATTTTTTTTAACCTCGCTGAACTTTTTGTAATTTTATTTATCCCGAGATTAGTACTGTCACAGTCCCGGGATTTCGGGATCAAGGATCAGATGGGATCCCGGGATTGGAGACCCTAATACTGATTTTATGTAACGTTGAAGCTCCTGTAACAGTGAAAACAAATAAAATCTTATATGTATTCCGTTTACATATTTTCCTTTCATTGACAAAATTTAGCTTAGTATATATTATACGTATATCATCAAACGCTACATCAATACTAAGTAAAGAAAAAAATACACTTCTTTATAAAATCAAACCTCACGTAAATCTTTGACTTATTCTTTAACAACCCATTTCAAATTAAAACTCTCTTAAAAATTAAATCAAAAATCAAATTAAAAATACTCTTATTTATTTACAAACATATACATATTGATGTTTTTAAAATTTGGCATAGTTCTCAAAAAAAACATAAAATTTTGTTATAACTTAAGTCAGGGGCTCCCAAACTTATTTGTTTCATTCCATTCTTTCACTATTTTTCCAAATACAATTTCACCTTACCCAAGAGATTCAGGTATGTATTAAAACTCATCTTTTTTTATATTGAGGTATGTATATTATGTGCGTTATAATAAAAATTCATTCAGAAGCTTAAAAAGCTTAGAACATACTAAAATAACTTAAGCATTTTCAATGATCAAAAATTTCAGTAGAATTTTTAATCATGTTTCAGCTTAAAACAAGAATTTATTAATCTAACGATTCTCCACTGGAACTCTTAAATTTCTTCCTGTTGGGAACACCTTACAAAAACAATAAGTTCGCTTACACTTTCGCTAATGCGTGGTCACTAAAAATGAACTTAGAAATGCCACTCTTCTGTCCTTTTCAGTAAGCATGTTTTTTTTTTAAATAACGCCTGTTGAAATGCTCCAGTTGGATTTTACCACCAGTAGCGTAGAAAGTTTATAAAATTGAATGGTTTGATTATTAATGTAAATATCTTTATATTAATTCAATTGATAGTGATCGTCATGAGTAAAACCGGCTTTGATCATATAAAATAAAAGTACAATTAGTAAAAATGAGCGTTTTATTTTTTAATATAATGATTTTCAACCAGTGAACAACCGACAGTGAACATCTTAAAAGTGGTTAATAGCTTTGATTGGCACTATGGAGCTTGATGCTTATGTCGAGTCTATGACACAGTGGTTAACGTCGTCGGCTTTCATGCCGGACCCCACGGGTTCAAATCCCAGTACGAACAGCATTTTTCCAATCAATTTTTATATTTCTGTTCGAAGGCATGGATGTCTAAAATTTTCCCCCCAACCGTTTCACTCCTAAAATAACAACGTGTAGCGAGAGTGATGACCCAACCACTAGTCCCTCTCCGAAAAAGAGAGGTTGAGGGACTGTGTAAAAAACTCTTGTTTAGATATCTCGATAAAGAAGCCGTATGCTCCACATTGGTAGCGGATACGGAAGAAAATGAAGTTTGATGCTTTGTAAATTAATAACTGTTCACTGTAGATACTTGTTAGAAAGGCATAATATTAAGAAAAACACAATATACCTATGTAATTATTTACACTTATTATTTACCTGTTATCGTTATAGTTAGCGAGCACTATCGGTTGATAACGCTCGCCATGAGAGAAACCGGTCCTGATCTTGGTAAATAAAAGTGGAAATAAGTACAAAGAAATACTGTGTTTTTAATACTTTGTATATAAGGTTAATTATTTTTTGCTTGTGTTTAAAATATTGTAAATTTTCAATTTAATCAATTTTGAATGTGGAAGACATGTAAGTCCTTATAAAAAGGGTGATGTCAAATATAACAGTGGTGTCAAAAATGGTGGTATTGCTTTACATGGAACTTTTTTATTGTTATATTTACAGTGTGTGAAATAAATTTTTCTTTATAAAACCAAACTTATTGTCAAAATTCTGTCTAAATTGTTGAAAATAGTTGGTAACATAAGTTAACACTTTCGGCCCCGACCCAAATCAAGTTAAATTGTCTCGTGTGCCCGGCTTATTTTTGAAGAACTGCATTTTTCTTAATGACTTACTAAAAAAGCTATAACTGTGACTTGTGGGCACAACCACCAGGACGCCAATCACGTACTGTGGGACTGCCCTGAGATGAATGCCGAACGAGCAGAGCTGTTTGCTGTGGTCCGACCTCATACAGGCCCAATAGGTCACGCTGACCTGATCTCAACCAAGGCCAATTTCGAGGCATTCGATAAATTTGCAACATCATATGGGGAACGGGATATTCTTGATTCCTCTTTAAATTCAACGCGGAGTAGATTAAACTCTTCCGCCACGGCGGATTCTTAGTATACGGATACACAGGATACTTAATATCACTTAATTAAATGACTGAGCAAGTCACATTCTCTTTTTTCTTTCTATCCTTATCTTTTAAGCACAACAGTGCATGGTTAAAAGATAAGTCCCGTGCAGCTCTGAATCGGGCCAAAATTTTGAAGAATAAATTCTTTTCTTGATCGCATTGCGTTATGGAAGGCGGCCGTGAAAATACGGCTACATAGACATAACGGGTGGTAGTGGGACACTCAACAACCAACTTGTATAACTGTGAAACCACAAGATCAAATCAAATGAAACCTTTTGTGGTTGTTTGAAAGACTATTACAACTTAATTATGTATGGTATTATTGCTAGAATTTTCTGCTATGGAAAGCCATATTACAATGTTTGCACATGTACCGAGTTTTGTTCCATTTTTTTCTTTGGCGCCCACATTGCAGATTCAATTGGACTTCTTTATTTTTTCTTGCTGCTATTAGTAACAAAATATTTTTAGAAATGCTTTTTGACATTCTTTTTTATAGAATATTTAAAGCTAAAATTGAAAATGAACTCAATGACTGCACTATCATGTAATCTCCAGAAAGACAAATGAACGCATCAAATGCGTTATGATATCCTTAAATTTAGGTTGGTAAGATCAGTTATTATTTTTAATAAAAGTAATAATTAAAAGACTAATTTATAATAATTTGAGTATCTGTTATAATGAATATACTGAGTCTTCAACACAAAATGTTGCTTAATACCACAATGATGGCTCTATTTTAAAACATAGACCATCACGTGAAAACACTCAACGCTCTGCTAGCTTATCACGTTAAAACACGGCTCCGGGATCCAACGTGGTTAACAACAAAAACGGAAAATTAACGAGCATAATTGGCAAGTTGAAACGGTTGATATTTATTTCGCTGTGCTTTTCCTCACGCGTGCTAAATTTTGTTTATGATTAAGTATATACCCTTGTCGTAGAAAAGCCTTCAATTTTTAAATTCGATTAGGCAATTTTCCGAGGTCCATTGTATCAAAGTTGAACTGTACTTTTTAATTATGCTACGCATATTGGGCAGTTTCTATTGAATTCAAAAACAAACATGTCCAAAAATAGCTCAAACCATTAATAAAATTTACCATTCACATCATTTGTCCTCGGCTCCGGTTTTCGAAATGATTTTCGTGGTCCCCCTCTCATTCTAGCTCTGCCCTCTATTAGTCTCGGCCGGACGAAATGTTTTCGCCTGCTAATTGGAAAGAAAGTTTTTCGAGCGGAACTTTGAAAATTTCGCTCATGACGGCTGTGTCAAATCTCCATCACCTGAGAGGACATGTTTATGTAAATTGACTGACCACTTTGCGGTCAAAATGTTCGGAGGACAAAAGCGCCGTCCGTTGATAATGTTTTTCTCTTCACGGGTAGAGTGCTCGGGAAACTTTTCAGCGATTTTCTGAGATTAACCATACGTAATGTAGGTACTGCTCATAACGTACAATGTATGCTGAGACAGAAGCTCAATATTCAGATGGTAGAAGGGCCCATCTACTTTACATCCATTTTTTTTTTATTTTTTCAAAACAGTTTTTTTAATCCATGTCCGCTCCCAATGTGGATCATATGTTCTCCTAATGGAGACATCTCTACATAATTTTTCTACGAGAACTGTGTGTTAGTCAGTCGCTACGCGACGGCCCGTTATTTAATGGTCAGAATGATGAGAAGAATTTTTTCAGACATCACAAACACCCTTGCCTTCGAACATAAATCGATAGCTCGATTGAAAAAATGCTCTTTGTACTGGGACTCGAGCCCGTAAGATCAGTCACGGAAGCCAACGACCGCTGCGTCATGGTCTTAGAACTGTTTTAAGTGACATTCAGTTATTATTTATTGTTCCAAAATAATACAACTGTCATTCCACCATAAGACGTTGAATTCAAATATAAAGTAAAACGTTTTAAAACGTGGTGTCATTTCAAAACGATTTTTAACCACATTGGTTGTAGATGTAAAGGCTTGGATATTAGCTATAAAAACAATACCCAACCTCGATTACATAATACAACTATATTAAAATGTATCAAATGTTTTGTTTACTTAGCATTCTTGAAATTTACAGTTGAGCCCTATTACTTACTATCTGACTCCCAAACTGTTTATTAGTAAACATAAAATGTACACAAATAAATATCAAGGTTCTATTCAATTAAGCAAGCAAGTATTATTTACTGAATCAGTGTTTCTTAATGTCTTGTATGCATCTAATACACCAAAAACTTTAAAGTTACTCACTTAATTGTAGGAAGTATTTGGTGTTTTCGAATATTGCGGGTTTTCCCTTCCGTGGGCCGACGTCCTCCGTTGCCCGGTTGTTCCGTGGGGAGCGGTTATGGACCGGTTGCCCGAAGCGAGGTCGGGATTACCCCAGTGAATTTGTGCGCTTAAGTGTTGGCCTTAAGTGACGAATATGGAGAATTACGGTTAAGTATGCGAGTATTAGTTACTGAGGAATCACGAGCGATACCCGTTTGGCTATGGGATTATGTCAACCTATCCGGGTGTTTATCTTTCGAATCCTCCAATTAAATTTTAATTAATATCATCTAAGAGAGTCACAATACTTCGGTGGCATTATAATACAATCTCGTCTTTTTTGCGTGTCTTTGACAACTTTGACTTTTTAAGATGTATCAGCAGTGATATAAATTAATGTTTATCGCCAATGATTTCTTTTAAAATTTGATTAATACCCTTAAATGCATAGTGTTGCAGTCTACTATTTCAAAAATATAGGTGTTTCACTGTTGTCACTTGTTGTCTGGGTGTTGTTACTAATATTTTTTTAACATGAATTGTTTTTAATGGATTCGGACTCTAATATTTTGTATGCTTAGTATTATTAGTCCCCTCCCTTTATCGGTTAGAATAGTGCAACGGTTAGCGTTGTGGGCTTCCGTCTCAGGCTTGAGTCTCAGTACGAACAGAATTTTTTGATAGATTTATCGATTTCTGTTCGGAGCCATGGGTGTTTTTGATATCTAAACTATTGCCTTCCGCCCTTTCCGCTCCTACAATAAATTGCTGTATTGAAAGCGATTAGTTGACCACTAGTCTTGTCCTAGCCTTATCCTTTGAAAAAGTGAGTCTGAGCGACTGAGTAACAAACGATTCTCGTATATTTTTTTTGTTGGGATACCTCCATAAGTGGGCCATATTCTCCACATTGCAAGCGGACATGGACTAAAAAAAATCTTACTAGCATGAAGTGGCACCACTTTCGACACTAGAGATTTGTATAAACAAACAAATTTAAAAAAAAAATCGTTAGTATTTTCCGACTCCGACTTCACGGCCATGATTTAAGACAGCGGAAGTTGTGGCAAACATCATCAGTATATTAAGCAATTCATTTTTCAATTTTAACAATGCAAAATTTTGTGCACTTGAAAAGCAGACGGGTTCAGCGAGTAAAATGAGTCAAAATGGGAGAGAGACTAGAACCAGATTAAGGTCAGTTATACGAAATACTTAATATTTTGAAAGGGAACAATATGTATGGTAATACTTACAGTATTGTTAGCTAATTCTCGGAAGAGGCAGTCCTTAAACCGTATTCAAGAATAGGTTAAATTATGTGGGGTAAAGCTATGTGGATTAGGTTCTAAGATCATAAACTTCATAAGGAATATTTAAATATTAAGTTATGTAATGAATATTCAATAGGCGAACATAATGGTGCTTTAAGATCAACGCATGTACAATTTAATCTAGCGAATAAGTCAAATTCCATTATATTATATAAACGGTATGATAACAACTTAATACGGCCAAGAACCGACTGTGCTAGCCGAGAACGATATTCTTTTTTAAGTTGATAAATTTGACACTGTATTAGATTGGTTGCGCAATATGACGATATAGATCAGTGATGCACAAACCGCGGCCCAAAATAACAAGGACTTCATCACCAAATTTTACATTGAATATGATAAAAATATGTATTTGATATGTGAAAAAATTATGCAGTAACAAAGGTTTATAATTTGAATCGTCACAGATAGAAAATTTAATACTATTTTTAATTATTTTATATGACTATATTTTCACGGGTATACATTTGCGCCCATAATTCATCTTTTTACAATGAGTACCGTCTGTGGTGCATGTTAAGTCTGTGTTTAGATTATCGTTTTAAAAACACGCTTTGCTTGTTGCTTAAAACATTTTACAACCCCTTCTCAGCATTCATCAACGAGGCAGATCCATCATTGCAACTAGAATTGACTGATTTGAAGGCTGGTACTTTTAAAAATCATATGGATTTGTCAAGAGAAGAGTCACTTATAGGAGTTATTCGCTGCTGTCACTGTTGGTTACGAAATGTAATCATCCGCAATTTGTTTACTAACGTATTGAATTTTGCACGGACTCATTTGACGACATAATGTGTTTCCTAGATTCTTGATCTGAGTCAATTGTTATTACATTGGATTTGTTTTGTTGATCGAACGATCACTTGAAACTGATTTTTTAAAATACACAAGTATAAAATATTTTATTTTTAAATGCAGTTGTTTATTTGGTAGGTGCCTAAAACATCACAATATAATTTGTTTTAGTAAGAAAATAATATTTCCATCTTCGGTTTATATTTATTATTTGGACATCTGAAGTGCATTTATTTGACAAATTAACTGTTGGTCATAAATTTTATGACCGGGAAACGTGCTTTTCAACGAATTTAATAAATGAATTGTATTTAACCAAGTTTTAGAGCAACATTATATCACATGATTTTGCGCAGTCATCACTTCTTTAAGAGGGTATTCTAGTCTGGAGGCACGAATTTCGGGTGTTTTTCGAGCTCTATAAAAAATAAATAAATTCAAAACTCAAAAACCCAAAAAGGTGGTGTCCTTTTTCCAACCGTTTTTTTTAAACCATGTCCGCTCCCAATGTGGAGCATATGGACTCCTAATGGAGTTTATCTCAACAGAAGTGTTTCTACGAGAACTGCTTGTAACTCAGTTGCTCAACCTCTCTTTTTCCAAAGAGAGTAGGGATAGAAGGATAGGGCTAGGACAGGATTAGTGGGAAGCTAATCGCTCTCGATACGCCCCGTTCATAGGATAAGATGGGTGAGAGGGGGGAATTCAAGACATCACATACATCCATGCCTTTGAACAGAAATTCATAAATCGATTGAAAAATCAATTTATAAAACTGTCCGTACCGGGATTTGAACCCGGTCCTCTGTAGCCGAAGCCAACAACGTTGACTACTCGACCACACAGGCGGCGTCCAACCCTTCTGGTTATTAAAAAAAATCTAGCGGATTCTTAATAAATAAAAATGGCGCTATCGCCCCTACCTCGGAGAGTCATAAAACTCTTCACAAAATGACAGTCGTTTAAAAAAAAAAATCACATAAACAGTTTTTTTTTTTTTTTAATAGTTAAAAATTTAGTTTTGACTTAAATCTGCTACGGGCCATAAAAAGGATGTATAGAAAACGTTGACACAAAATTTAAAATAAGTCGATTTTGTACAACTTATATTAATTATGCACGCCATGTTGAAAAAAGTAGTTTCGAGAAAAACGCGTTTAAAGTTTTGAGTTTCGATTTGTTCCGGTCGGACCAGCTTAGTTGCTGCATCACCAAAATCGCTGTAACTCGGTAAATAATTAAAAATATGAAAAATACCTTTGAGGACATACTTTCAAATTTCTAAATATTAGAAAAATATAAAAAAGAAAGAATCGATTTTTTTCAAATTTCTAGACAAAAATACCCCCTTAAACGCCAGGTCACCATTTATAACTTTAAAAAAAAATCGCGTTACAACGAGTAAATCGCCTAAAAAAAGTAACGATGTCGTCCAAAAAAAATCGTGTAAAATCAAAATCGCGTAAAAAAGGAATTGGGTGGATATCATAATTTTTTAACACTTTTACTCTCTGCGGCCCACGAAAGATTAGAAAATCGGTAAAATGGCCTTTCGTTCAAAAAGCTCGTGCATCACTGTTATAGATGGACGATATATATACACTATACAACGCAATCCCTGACTCTTTTTGTAATCCGGAATTTCGGGATTAACAATTTTTCCAATCCTGTAATCCCGGGATTAATCATTTCGGTATTTTACGAGGTAGATACAATTTTAAAAAAACCCACGCAAAAAAGATAAGATACTACAAAATCATAAAAAGGGTTACTTTATATAAAAACCCCCGAAAATGAAAACGGTGATTTCACATTAAAGTTGGACGTTCATCCCGGAAAAACCACGCAAAAAAGTAGTTCCAAGGATCGTTTTGCTGAAAAAATTTGTTCAATATAATATTTTCAAAATTGTAGTATTTACATAATATTTACACTTCACCAGTAAAACATATAATATTTTAAAAAAAAGTTGATGGCTACTTCGACGTATGCCTTCATGACAACTACAGATTATCAGAATATCAGAACATAGTTCTGATAAAAACATCCGTCAAAATAGCTATCAACTAATTATAAAAAAATTTAGAACTAAATTCTATTATTTGTAGCTATTTTTCACCTTATTAAAATAAAGTTCTACCAATTAATGCCAATTCAATCAATTTCTATTTTTTTTATTGTCTACCTACAGCTACGAATTGACAGTTTGCTTTATGATTGTTATTAGAAAAAAATGATCTTAAAACAGTTTTTTTTAAATTAACGTTCTCCGGCAATATAACGACAATTTTTTTTTACATAATTTTATCAAGTCAATTCCTGAACTTAACTAGAGGTATTATATCATTTTGATGAAATTCGTTTAACACTATTAAATAACTGGCTTAAGGCTTGCTGACAATACATCGACCAAATACACGGTTATTTACTCACCAGGTTGTGCTGTATTTAAGTTCTGCAGCAGAAATTATTTTGATTAAAATCAAGTATAGATTACATGAATCAATATTAATTTTAATGTGACAATACATGATACATAACTTAATCATGTAAAATCACTGATTTGTCTCAATATTTGTAATTTGTGTTTTTATAAGTTCACAATTTGACAATCGGAAAAATAAAATCACATAACTATTTGCCGGGTCGTATGGTACAGCGGTATGCGTTATGCGTTTCTGATCTCACGAAATCAAGTCCCAGTACAAAAAGCATTTTTTCGATCGATTTATCGTTTTCTGTTTGAAGGCATGGGTGTTTTTTGTGAAGTCTTGAAATTACCTCTCGTCCTTCCACCGATTAGCTTACCATTAGTCCTGTCCTAGCCGCATCATTTTATTCCTATTGTTCTCGTTAAAAAAAGGAGGATGAGCGACTGAGTAACAAACAGTTCTTGGAGAAAAAGTTCCGTCAAATACCTCCATTAAGAGAATAAAAAAGTTTGTAAAGTTAATAAATAATATTATTATACAATATTGCAATACAAACGAAATTCACATTTAACAGTTGTATACTGAGATGGGTTGCAGACAAATAAATCTATACATTTACATACTAAAATTGTAGTTTTTGTTAACCATAATAAAATTTAAAAATTGTCATGTCATATTACGGCCCTATTGATATCTGCTATGTTGCTATCAAATGTTTTGTTTGCTGGTTGAATTTACCAAAGAAAGGAAGAAATAGTAATTTTCTTTCTTTTCCAGCCGACGCGTTTCACTCCCGCGTCTACGTGACTAGAAAGAATTTTCACAGATTTTCATATTAATTTAAATTGGTCTCTCCAGTTTTGAACCGGGTACTACTACTACGTGCTGAGGAGGCATTGCGGCACATTTAATCAAGTGTTTGCTCCTAACTTCTAGCACTTTCTTGCCACGGCTATTTGAATTTTGAATATTTTGTTAATTTAGACTAATTGTCTTAAATAATTTAGTACGTTGAATAATTCATGTTGCTTATATTTAACTAAATAAATAAATTTTGACTTTAACAAAAAATATACCAAGTTTTTGTAATATAATGCAAACTAAACTCAAGTAACAAAAGAAGCATGAAACAGGTTGTTTCTAAAAATGTTTTTTTTTTTTTACCATTTCCGCTCCCAATGTGGAGCATATGACCTCCTAATGGAAGTATATCAAAAAAAATTTTTACTCAGTCCCTCAACCTCTTTTTTCCAATGAGAGTAGTAGGGATAGAAGGTATGAGACTAGAACAGGACTAGTGGTTGGCTAATCGCTATTGCTACACCCAATTATTAAAGGATCAGAAGGATGGGAGGAGAAGAAATTATGTGAATCGACATCACAGGCACCCAGTCTTCGATCACAACTTTGAATTAAATAAATCTCAAATTCACTGTAATCTGACCGGGAATCGAACCCAGACCTGCGTGATCGGTAGAGCAAGCTCTAACTAACTGGGCCACAGCAGGCGACAAATTTTTGTTTTTTGAGACTATAGACAAAATAAAGACTACAAAAGACTACGTTCAGTTCTCATAGAAAAAACTTCTGTTGAGATACCTCTAATAGGAAGCCATATGCTCCACATTGGGAGCGGACATGGATTAAAAAAAAGTCTCAAAAGGTAAATCTATGTATATCGACTAAGGAAAGGAAACAGGACGTAACCCACACAACGCAAATTTACAACCAGGACAACCATTTAATACTAGGCGGAGAGACAACTTTTAAGTCCACTGTAATGAATTATGACGAAGTTGTCAATTATCCAACTAAATTCTTAAATTCACTTGATCTGCCAGACATGCCGTCAGTCACCACACGTTTTTACATTGAAAATTGGCGTACCTATCATTCTTTTTCGAAATGTAAATTCAACAAATTGCAACGGTACCAAGCTTTCAGTGAAAAAAATAATGAACAATATCATCGAAGCTAAAAAAAATTAAATGGAAAAGTTAAAAGGGATGATGTACTGTTGCCAATCATCCCAATGATTCCAACAGATATGCCATTCGAATTTAAATGTTTGCAGTTTCCGGTACGACTCACATTTGCAATGACCATCAAAAAAGCACAAGGACAATCGCTACAAGTGTGTGGACTCAATTTTTTAAAATCCATGCTTTTCACATGGACAGCTGAATGTGGCCAGCTCACTCGTTAAAAAACCTATAGATCTATTCGTTTACGCACAAAACAGAAAAACAAAAAATATCCAAAGCACTTCAATAAACATAATTAAAACACAACCACTTTCATACTTTGAGTGCAACGCATGCCGGGTACTCGCTAGTACTATATAATATTCCAAATCATCTATTGCATAAAATATTGATTTATTTCATATGCGTTTGTCCGAGAGCCTAAAATAGTTGTTTGTTATATTATAGATTGTATCATATAGCAACGGTTGCCTACCGGTGGTCCGTGAGAAAACTTTAAGGTTCCGGGGAGTGTAAGTAGTATTATTTTTATTCATGTCCACTCCCAATGTGGAGTATATGGTCTTCTAATGGAGGTATTTTAACAGAAGTTTTTCTACGAGAACTGTTTTTCCTCAGTCACTCAACCACTCTTTTCCCAAAGAGAGTAGTAAGAATAGAAGGATAAGGCTAAGACAGGACTAGTGGTTAACTAATCGCTCTCACTACGTCTAGTTATTAAAGGATCGGAAAGGGTGGGAAGTAATTTTTAGATATCATAAACACCCATGCTTTCGAACAGAAATTGAAAAAATGCTGTTCGTACGGGGACTCGAACCCGTGATATCCGGCACGATAGTCTGGCGAGTAAATCATTATTATGAACACGTGTTTTTCTATAAACTTAAAAAAAACAATACATCATTGTAAAGCTCACCAATTTCGTAATCGATCACTATTGAAAAATATCTGATGTTTTCTGTACATTCAATTTATGTTTTTGTCAATTTTCAATACAGAAAAACCGGTATTTTTGCATTTTTAAAATCAATATTTCGGTATTAAAAAAAACATTTAAAATACTGATGACCCAGTATTGATAAAACCGTTTCTCAAACCTTCGTCTGTATCATCTATAAATAAAATCATGTTAGTGGTTCACGAAGCCTTAAGGGTAGGCGACCGCTTACTTATATTGCATATATGACTTTGTCCAATTGCCTAACAGTAATGGAATAGTTTTGCTTACACTGCCGAGTGAAAATAAACAGGACACGGCTGTATTGTTTTTAAATTCTTGGTACACTATACACCTAGATGCAATATGTTACATGCTTATGCGAATACACTTGGCATAATTTGCAAACTCTTTGTTGATATTTTAAGCAAAGTTTTTCTTCAATATGTTATCTTCAATATTTCAAATAACGTCATTCAACTTAGCGGCTTATAACCCTTTCGGCATCGAGATCCCCAGTAAAAATCCATTTTTATTATTGTTTTACCATTAGTTGTATAATTCTTCATTATAATGAATAATTACGATTATCATCAGGCATGTAACTGAATAGTCAGCGTGATTTGAATCGCTGAATGAAAGCTTCCACAAATTGATTTTGCAATAAATTTATGGATTTGGTCAAAATCGTGGATATTTTTATAAAGTCCTTCTACATTAATATACATTTTATAGTCTAAGTCAAGACCAGGGGTGGGGAACCTTTTATTGTTTAAAGGCCACAGTAAACCTTTACTATAGAATCTTTGGCCGGAAATAATTTCATGCCAATTTTTAAAGCTTATAAAGAATCTGCCAGAAGGCCGCACCAGGGTAGCCAAAAGGCCGCAGGTTCCCCACGCCTGGTCTAGACCAAACATGCCCAAGCTTTTGCCTGTGGGCCACATGTGTCCCAATCGACAGTTTTGTGTGGCCTTTTTGAGGTTTTCAATTTTCATGCATTTTGCATTTGATGTAAAGGTCGATACTACACCTCCAGATTTAAAAATAGAGCTTATAAACCTGCAATCAAATTTTTCAATTAAAGCCATTTCCGAAGAAAATAAAGCCCAAGAACTTTATCAAAAATATAACTGTGAAGATAAATTTTCAAAATGAAGGCAATTAACAATGTCATTATTGTTGCATTTGGTACCACATATCGCTGCGAGTTATTTTAAAAATAAAAATCGAAGTTTAGAAACAGGTGATGACAGACTGATGAAAATTTAACTAATCTACTGTGATGCGCGACATCCAAATTACTGGCCTACATTGAAAAAATAACATAAAATAAAAATAAATGGTAAAAAGATTTTGAAAATGAATGAAATTATTTTTATTGCTAGCTGTTTATTTTTAATGTTAAAATATTATTTCATTTTTAAGGCCTAAAATATTTATGTGTGACCCATTAGATACATGCATTATTTTGTTTGACTCACCAAGTGATTTCAGTTGGGCATCCCTGAGTTGATCTTTTTTATAATTTCTACATAATCTTATGTTTACAATTAACATAGGGGGTCAATAACTTAGATTCAAAAAAGCATGACATTCGTTGTCAGAATTACAAGACTGTAGAGTTATAGTTATATTTCCTCCCACCCTTCCTATCCTTCATATTGGGATACCTCCATTAAGAGGACATATGCTCAACATTAAGAGCGGACATGGATAAAAAAAAAGTTATAGTGTTTTGGGTGGAGTCGTAAAAAGAACTGTCGACGTCTTTTTTCGCATGAATTATAATTCAAGAAGTTATGCATTTCAATAGATATACGAAAAATGAAAATACAGTAGATATAAAATTATGCATTTTTTTTGAGGTGGAAAGTCAGATCATTTTTAAATTCCAGCAGTCAGTCATGATTTTTTCCCAACTTTACAACCATGAAATATTATGATGATCGTCTTGTTCTAAAAATAATTACATTGTATTAGTTACAATGTAAATTATATTTCAAATTCTACAAGACGTCTAGACATCTTAAACATATTGTTGCCTCACGTCTGTCACGTTCTTGGCTAATTTTCTTATAGCAGCTTCACCCTGCATCTCACTTTTGCATTGGAAGACATTATTTACGTACAAGAAGTACATTTTTGAACAGCGAAAAACATTATCAGTGCGGTGCGTGATCTTTATATGAAAGTAGAAATATAAAAGAATAATTGATCAGCCCTGTGGAAGATATATATATATATATTGTGGTGTTGAAGTTTACCTAAAAATCTTGAATGCCTGAAACGGAGCTTGCTTATTATTCACCACCCATCACTTTTTTCCTTGATTTGAGATTTTTTAAATTTAATTATAGTCCCCACTAACTAATACTCATATAAATTTACTGTATTACCGTATAAATTTCTATCGCCAAAAACAAGATATTTATACAATGATCTGCGCTATGGAATGGTTTGGTTAGTACCAGATCTAGGATCCATATTTTTTAAATGTGGCTTAAATTAACCACAATCTTTATTATTTATTCCAATTTAAAAATAAGCTCACTATGTCATACGACAATAAGCATATAATGATATTTTTTATTATGTACAAGTTAAAATAATAAACAGTAAATTGCGTGGTGGGAATCGTTGGGAAAGACCAAAGCCCCCTATAGTGAAAGCCATGCTATGGAGCTGAAAACAGGTACTTTTTTCAGATAAGCGGGCCGGCGTCATAATTTTCAAAGTAATATCACATCATTATGAAGCCATTTGTTTCTGATATATTTTAAGAAATACATATTTATATTGTAATTATATATCTTTTCAATTACATATTTTTCAAAATAAGAAAAAATCACATTTTCTAAGGTTTTTGAAGAAAAATCTCGGAGAACAAAAGCTAACATAGAAGGCAAATCATTTTATTAAAAAAAATTTTTTTACAATATTTCAATACAGAATATGAGGTTGGATAGTTCATTAAAAAAATCAACGTCATTATTGGGATTTTAATCAATTAATAATTAATCTCAAAATTTATTTGTGCACACTGGTTCGTTACTCAAGTCAAACTAGGGTAGCACATTTCACTTCATTATTTTTTAAATATTATTATTGATTAAATCATCATTTACTTGGTATATTGCCATTATTATATGATAAGACGCAGCATTAATTTCATAATATCACAATAGGCGTCAAAATCGTATATAATATAATATGGATTTCGCTTGTTACTGTTGTTTTATGTTATTTATAATCATTATTTTATATAACTGTGATATTTAATAGTAAGAAGTTAAATTTTATTTGTTTTACCACACATCGCATTTATTGCCATTCGCTATATTTCTTACAAACATTACTTAATTTGCATATATGACCCTTCCGATGTATCGTAAATTGTAAATTAATAACACCAAAGAATCACAGAATATCCATACAAGAAATCTTTCAAACATACATGTTATATTCAACGAAAAATAAGCTCATATTGGAATTTAGAGTTGATCTACGTATAGTCGCCATACAATTTGTTAGGAGCGGCTGGGATTTAACGGCCCGGTCTTTTTTGCTGTTTTTTCTACGACACTGCTTGGAACTTAAGACTGCTATGACAGAACCCATCCAAAACAATTACAGTCAAACGAAATTCTTTACAGAGAATCATACAATCAATCCACATGGATTCATTCTACAAATGTATATGTATTATAATTAATTCAATGTGAAATAGATCTGATAGTGCTTAAGTCACATGCTTGTTTAAGCTATGAATAAAAAAAATATTCGTGGGTAAAAAAAAACGATTGTGATAATATGTCAGTAAGGTGATTGTCGTCAGAAATTATCAGAAAATTAAAATTTTAGTAAAGACTACATTGGGTGGATTTTGCTTAATTTATTTTTAGTCATACAAAACTTTGAATTTACATGACAATTTACAACACCAAAGAATCACAGAATATTCATACAAGAAATATTCAAACACACATGTTATATTCAACGAAAAATAAGCTCATAAATTGGAATTTAGAGTTGATCTACGTATAATCGCCATACAATTTGTTAGGAGCGGCTGGGATTTAACGGCCCGGTCTTTTTTGCTGTTTTTTTTACGACACTGCTTGGAACTTAAGACTGCTATGGAAAGACTCGATCGATGTAAATCGAGAAAAATAGCTGGCCGTGAATTTTCTTGATGTTATCTTAAAAGTGAAATATACAACATGCCGTTCGGATGTCTTACCAGGAATAATGTGTAGATTTACCTCGGAATATATGGAATTATTTGTGCTATAACGCGTTGCAACTCTTTAGTTCCGCCTCTGAGCTTTGAAAGTTTAGTTTGTCAGTCTCACCACAGTCTTAGCAGTGCAGGAAAGTTGTTCCCCGAAATGGCCGGATACTTTGTTCTAGATTTCAAACGTTCAGCATCCGGTTTCCACCGGAATGCCCCGGATTCACGCCCGACTTGTTTGAGATACCTTGACGCATTGTGGTCTGATTGTGTAGCAACGGAAGTTTAAATGTCTCGAGTTTTGTAGTTTTTCGTCGATATATTGAAACCTTAAATCAATGTCGCATTTTGTTGTCAGAAAAGTATTTTTAGTTGAAAAGTTATGAAAGCATTTAGTTTCATTAAGTTCTAATACACATTTTTTTAGAAAATAAACTTGAAATGTTGAATTCATTTATTTAAAATTTAACAAGATGACTTTGAAAAAGCTTCATTTAAACATAATGAAAAATAGATTTACATAATTTTTTGAATTTATAAAAACAATCAAATAAAAAAGCCTATGTAAACAACCATTCGGTGTCATTGATGTCTTTATTAATTGTTATATCCGCATTTTTATTCTCTGATAAACTTAATTTGTTCCTTTTTCTATTTCGTGTAATAGTAAATTTGTACAACTGCTGTAAACGGTCACCAGCTGATCGACAAGATTTTTAAATATTTTTGTGGAATAATATGTAACGTATAAAATTGTAAATCAAAACTTTTTTTATAAATTTAAAACTTCTATTATTATCTGTCATCATACTGTACTTTTGATCGTTTTCTATTTCCGTTTTCAAAAAAAAAATGATATGTACGGTTTGTTAGTGGTGAACTTTTTACTGTTGAATGACGATTTGCTTCACACAATGATTTTCGCTATATCGTAAACATGAAAAATATTAAATTTAATATATTATCAAAGAAATATGTAATATCGTGTTTTGATTTGCCAATTTATTTGATCGTACAAAGGTGACCGTAGCATAAAATTGGTGAGCGACCGCGATATTGCGCTGGGCTTTGGGGAATTGGTTCATGAAGCCACATCAAAACACGACACCACTTTCATATAAATATATTAATTTTCTCCGATACATCAAACATGCCTATGCTACTAACGTTAAAACTAAACTGGATTTTTACGATTTGGGGAAAATTTCACCTCTGGTTTCAGTAATGTTTTTTAAAACTGTAGCGATATAAATATAGCGGCATTGGTAAAAATTAAAGTGTTTTTTATTATTATGTTAAAAGATATATCTCCACCTTGCAGGCAAAAATTGGTTGTTCTGAATAAACAACTAGCTCACAATTTAAAACAAATATAGATAGAAGACATACATAAAATAGATTGACTCGTGAGTCGTAAGGTACATATAATAATAAGTTAATATTTTAATAGTTCACAATTTAAATAGCGTATATTTTTATATTTTAAAAAGTGTAGCATTGTTTAAATGTAATATCACAATAAATAATATTTATGGTCTGCATAAGCATAAAAAGGTCAATATTTATTTTTATTTATTTTAGCCGCCTGTGTGGTCGAGTGGTCAACGCCGTTGGCTACCGCTACGGAGGTCATGGGTTCGAGTCCCAGTACGGGCAGTTTTATAAATTGATTTTTCAATCGATTTATGAATTTCTGTTCAAAGGCATGGATGTATGTGATGTCTTGAATTCCCCCCTTCCACCCATCCTATCCTATGAACGGGACGTATCGAGAGCGGAAAGCTAACCACCAACGTTCCCTCTAAGCCGAAGGTTTAGATGCGCGGAAATTTCAAAGGCTGCGCGGACCGATCAAATATCAATTGAGCAACTGTCTTGTAGTGCGCGGGGACTTCTCAACTGCTGCGCGCAGCTTAGAGGGAACGTTGCTAAACACTATTCCTGTCATAGCCTTTTCCTTCTATTCCTACTCTCTTTGGAAAAAGAGAGGTTGAGCAACTGAGTAACAAGCAGTTCTCGTAGAAACACTTCTGTTGAGATAAACTCCATTAGGAGTCCATATGCTCCACATTGGGAGCGGACATGGTAAAAAAAACATTGTTTAAATTTGATCATTAGCCGTGAATATTGAAATGGTTACATTAGATTTTCAACGTTAAATTGACCTTGAGGTTAAAATATAGATCAATTGGGCCTAATGGAGGCAAAGTGAGCCAACTAGTGAAATAGTATATTTTTTCTTGTAAATTTAAGCACTATCACGTCTTTACTTGCTTTGTGATTTGTATGTTTTTATTTTACGGAGATAACACTTTTGCAATGTGTACTAACTGAGGTTACTTCACTTTTACAATACTTTAAAACGTGTTGAATATTATGTTTTTTTTTTCTAAAATACCACTTGGCTTACTTCACCTCAAATGGGTCCAATTATATAAATACTGACTATTATGTATAAACACTGTTTAATATCAATAGACAATACTTCAAAATATCTAATATTAAATAATGTCAAAAACTTGATGTATATACTGACAATATAAATAATAAAATATCCCTAAAATTGGCCGCTTTCAGATTAAAACAGGGCACGTCTTCATTTGATAATTATTTACAATTGAAGAAGCATTATTGTAACGTTGATGAAGGGCCTGGTATAATTTATCGTACCGGAACATGGGGGACGATACATTATTTTATCGAAACATTTTGGGAATTATTACGACTCAGCTAAATAGCTTAGCAACTTTAAATGATCAAATTAATCTTCTTTGCCCACCTTTATCGTAATATTTTCTATATAATTCGTTGATATACTGAAAGAAGGTTTTAAGTCAAAAATCGTCGATAGAGAAAGATATCAATAAAGAAGTCAATTCCATTCAAAGTTTTTTGTAGCAAAAATCTAAAAATAACTTAATGCTTTTGAATATTTGGATCAAATTCGTAAATCATTTTAGAATATCTTGAAATGGTTAGAAGTTATTGTTATAGTGTATGATTTTTAAAAAAAACTTGTCTACTCCCAATGTGGAGCATATAGACTCTTGATGGAAGTTATCTCAACAGAAGAGTTTCTATGAGAACTGCTTGTTACTCTGTTGCTAAAACTCTCTTTTTTAAAAGAGATTAGGGATATAAGGATAGCGGTAGGACAAGACTAGTGGTTAACTAATCACTCTCGCTATGCCCCGTTTTTGGGATAGGATGAGTGACAGGGGAATTCAAGACATCATTGAAAAATGCACTGGGACACAAGATCGTGAGATCCGTCACGGAAGCCAACGACGTTAACCTTTGCACCCTGATAAATGCATGATCAAACAATGTTGTTCACTTAAATCATAAAAAATTACATCTTCGCGCCAAATCAATAAACATGGCTTCTGAGGTAGTTATAGTCAATACTTTGTGAAAAATCATTGTATAAAAAAAGATTACTTAGTTGAAAATAATCGTGAAGAGCGAAACCGGTCCTGATATTCAGTGACGCATTAAGCACTTGAGATGCCCCAAGTAGAATCAATTTTAAAGTCATGTTTTTCGAGTTACTTAAAGCAAATTTGAAATATTATATTGGTTTTAAAGAATATTATATATGTCATTTTAAAGCCTCTAAGATTGGAGGCCCCAAGCGCGCGCCTCTTGCTCTTATCGGTTAATCCGTCACTGCTGATTCTGTTAAGAAGTGTGATATTAGTAAAAAAGAGTGTTTTATTTTTGGAATACAACAAATATGTTTTATATACTTTATAATTGTTCATTCAGAACAATTCAACAATCATTCGAAAAATTCACTTTACAGAAACAGTGGTTTGTGATTTTACCATTAACACAGAAAAAGTGTGATGCCTTTTTGTATTTTTTTTTAAATTCATCTATTCCAGCCGTACCCCACGTAAGGGATGATGTTTGCCAAGTGGAATAGAATACCACAACAAAACACCCCTTCACTGAAGAGGCAGCCTCCGAGGGAGTTGTTCAGTTCTTAACTCGATAAGGCCGGTTCGTAATCGCATCAGGTTGTACCTGCTCGCCCGCGGGCCAACCCTTGCCGAAGACAGAGTGCCAACTAGAAGTCAGTATAATATATATATAAGAAAGTATGACAGAACTGTGAAGTCAATCTATCGTCAGTTAAGTTAAACTGAAATATCGCATATAGAAATAAAGCGTTTTATAAAATTACATTTTTAGTGTTTCAAATCAATATTCGGAAAAATTAATTTTTCTTTTTATTTTTTTATGCCGGAAGACGTTTGAAAATATTTTATTGAATCATGATCTACTAGAGAAGTAAAAATAGTAAAAAAAAATATCAGAACTAAGAATAGACCTACAAGATCGATTTCCGTTTTCAGTTGTTGGTATCTGTGATATCTATCCCTCCCACTCTTCCAATCCTGAAATAAACAGCGCAATGAGAAAGCGATTAGATAACCACTAGTCCTGTACCAGCTTAATCTTTCCATTATTAACAATTTTTAAAAAATGGAGGTTGAGCAACTGACTAACAATCATTTCTCGTAAAAAACTTTGTTGAGATACCTCCATTAAAAACCCATATTATCTACATTGAGATCACCCATAAATTACAAAAAAGAAGCTTGACGAGAATTAAATTCCGTCATCTTTTTTTTTCAAAAAAATAACACTGAAAATGTGTATATATTTTCATTTTTATTGAATGTGAAGTTATTGAATTATCAAAATTGTCTAGGTTTACTTTCTACGCAAAACAATATAATGTTTATTTTAAAATGATTCCATTTTACACTCTGTCTTTGCTATTTGGTAAGTTTGCAATCAATTGCATCCGGTATGATTTGTATTGGTGAGGCTGAGTGAAAAAATATAATAAGCATATTGATAGCTTAATGACATTACCCCGTATATTAAAATTGATACTAAAATATTCTTTCGACGTAAAAAAAAACAAAACAAAACAATGCTCATCGACAGAGAAAGATGTTGCTCTTTTGGGAAACAATATACGTACATACAGCTATCATTGTTTTTTAACATTGATAGGAAAAACTGGTAGCAAATTATCTATAATAATTATGAAAAACTATGCAAATAATGAAACATACACAGACAGACGCATTTCTAGGAGAACTGCTTGTTACTCAATTGTCAACGAGCTTATTTATAGAAGGCTAGGACTGGGAAAGGAATAGTGGTAAGCTTAACTTTCTCACTACGCCCGTTTCTTAGAAAGAATAGGTGAGAAGAGAATTTAAGACATCGCATACATCCATGTTTTTTGTCAGAAAACCATAAATCAATTGAAAATCATATTACGAAAACTGTCTGTATATAAAATCGAAACCCTTGACCTCCGCTACCGAAACCAACAACTTTAACCACTTGAACACGCAGCCAGGTATCTAGTATATTGAAAATTAAATAAAATGATCAGTGTTTTAGCTTAGTGAAAAATGTGTGTCACTTAAGAATAAGGGGTACTCGACACAATAAATAAATTTGACAAGTCGAGTTCACAACCTACATACATAAAAGAAAAAAAATACTTCTTAAAATTGTACTTTACTTAACAATTAAAATTTCAATTCTAATTGCAACTAAATAGTTAATTTCAACCAAAATTTTATTACCAAGTACATCAAGCTTTTTTCCACCAAAATTATTCTAAGAAAAAATTTACGTCTATAATAAATATCGAATTGATAATAGTTAGTGGAGTTTATAATTGATTTGAATGGCTCAATTTTCACTTATTTTATTCAGAATTTTGATGTAGAGGTTTTACAAAAAAGGCCAAGTAATTTGACATTCTATTGAAACAAAATACAGCAATACACTTAGCGCCTAATACACTGAGAAACGGCTTTGTGGAGTTGATTCAAAGTCCTATAAGTGGTCTGCAAACCATAGATTGAATATTGCGAGATTGAGAATTGAGTTTCAAATCAAAAGGGCAGACTCGTCTTTGTAAACATTTATTGGAACGAAATACGAGTAGGGTATATTTACAGTGAACTACACAAAGCATCACATTTTAAATACAACGAAAGTATGCTGATAAGTTTCTGATGGATTAGATTACTGTAACTTATCAAAGAAATTAATAACAAAAATGGAATTGAAAAGCTTTATTCGTGTTTTTTTATTTATTTATAATTTTCCAACCGTTCTCAATTTAATAAAGTCACAAGACTTTTTTAAAGATTCAAAAAATAACTGGCATTTCAGTCAAGGTGTCGGACCTTTTTAAATATTTTAAACAATTCAAATAAGATATTTTTGCTAAGCAACTTAAGATATTTTTTTAAAGTATATGTTTAAAGTGGACTTATGTCCCGCTGCTCGTTTCAAAAAAATTTTATGTCTGGAAAATTTGCGTGTCACAAGACCGTGTACTGTAGTAATTTTTATGAAAAAATATTTTAACAAAATATTGCGCTTTCAGTAATTTAAACCTCATGAAAATTCTTTAGTTAATTATTGCAAACGATGATAATATATCATAATAGCCATAGCTAATATATTTTATGTTGATTTTCATTACACTTCATTTCAGGTTTTTATTTTATTTTTCCGATGTTACGTTACACAAAAGAACTTTATTCAGTTAGTTATTTTATGATTAATATTATAAACTAACATCTGTCACATTTACTGTATGCATGACCGGGTCGAGGATTGCTGCGGCTGTGTGCGAGGCGTCCGCATCGCCTCGAAAAAATAAGTCTTAATTAGTGGATAGTGCTAAAATCTGTACGTCACACGTAGGGAATCCAATCCCGGGATCCCGTATAGTTTTCGATACATTTCAATCCCGGGATTAGAAAACATGATCCCGAAAAATTCGAGATTTATTTTCGTATAAAACAGAATTGTCTTGGCGATGTCTTATCTTCAAATATAATAAACAATATTCCATTCTTCATTATTTCACAATGCACAATTAAGATATCATATTCGAAAATAAATTCTGCCGACGAAATCAATACAATACAACTAGAAGTCATTTATGGTAATAAATTACGTTTTGATGAATCCCAAAAATATTAAATTCTACAGCATATTATAGATTACTGTAAGAGGACACGTTTGGCGATAAGACGTTATTTTTTAGTATGAAATGTTTCTTGTTACTTTATCTGCATTGTGTATATTGGAATGCTGATTGATTTTTTATTTATTTTAATGCCACTTCGGCTTTGCTCAATCAAGAAATTTTATTTTGTTTGTTATCATTTATATTATCTGTCAAATCCAGTGTGACGATAACTAAGGTGATTCTTCTATTGTTCTAAGCATGTACATATATGACTTTTAAAAAAGTAAAATTTGAAAAGAGGTGATAAAACAATAACATAATAACTCTTTAAAATTAGACTCAACAAGAATTCACTCCTTTCAGTTCCTATATAATACCAGTGTCAAAAAATATAGTTCTACGGTTGAATTTCCAAGAGACACCGAGTATTTTAATAAAATATTTTTAGCCTTCAATTAAACATGAACAAGGAACAGAAATTTCGAGTTCATAAGAAAAATGATGATATAATTTAAATATGGGAACACTTTTTTACGCCTGTGGATGGAGCCACAACTAAGGGTAAAGAGTATAGTATGGTGTTAAAACTGGAAAGGAATCTACAAAAGGTCTGCACACGCATTTATTTTCAATATATAAAATGAAAATTCATATACCAACTTCTATCAAGATTGTACATGGTATAAAATAAATGCTTTATATAATAAAGAATAAGTTGTATGATTAATTTTTGACCAATATTATAAATATCATTTATAAAAATACAATGTTTAAATATTTAAAAAAAAAATAAAACTATAATTTCGGGACTAGCCCCAGGATCCCGGGATCATAAGATTGACACTGGGTCATTAAAAATACACGACAATTTCAGAAATCTTTGCTCTTGCAGTCTGAAGTGGGTAGATACTTTCATCAGCTGTCGACATTAATTATTTTAAGTTATATTGCGTACTTTTACATAATGTATGCATATTAAGTTCGTTTAATAATTATAGCGCATATTTTTTACTCATTCACCTGTACATCGCGAATAACTGAGATTAAGAGAGCTTTGTGGTAACGTTGATACGAGACGGTTTTTAATGGTCTGCTTCCCACGTTTACGATAACCTTTTTAAAATTTTATCGACTAGCATGCGAACAGGCAAGAGTCTCATCACAAAGGAAATTCCACAATACTATTTAAGCGTGACAATGTGGCGCCTCAGTTTTAACACGTACGCATTTCTTATAATTGTCGTCTCATATAGGAAGTACATATAAGCGATAAACGCAACGAAATAAATAGGTTATTCCCATATTAAATTTTTGTCGAGAGGCGTGAGAAACTAATGTCACATTCCCCAAAATCAGTAAGCAAAACGAAGCAACCGATCGTATTTGATTTTAAAGAAAATAGTCCCAAGTGGCGGAGGAATTATTTCAGCGAGAGGAGAATAAAAAGCGGGACAAATCTAATAGAAACACTTATTATCTCTGCACACGCACTCACTCGGACTCTTACTTCCGAGCTTTCTGCTCGCGAACATGTAATTTGTAATATTTAATTTTTACGGGTACCATCGGACGGTACCCTGTTGTTATATTTTAATTTTGAACTTAAATTAAAAAATTCAATTCATGAACAGAATCTAGCTCGCATCTGTAGAGAGAGCCGCTTTTGGTGTCCCAGCTTTTTATTGTGATAGCATTGATTTCTTTCTAACTTCTCCCGTTTTAAGTAACTAAATAAATTCACGGAAAATATATTATTTAATTAAGGTAAGGAAAAATAGTGGTCCAAAGCGAGCTGTCTCTACAAATGAAAATCGTGAGTAAGGTTTTGTTGTTTTTAAGTGTTTAAATAATATCTCTCCTTACAAGATTGCAAAGTAATTTCTTTTATACTTAATGGGAATTGGAATAGATTGTTTCCTCTTCATTGTATTTTTTTTTGTTAAGCTAATCTGTAAGATGTATAAAGCTATAATTAGTGTAGAGATAAATGTTACGAGGACTGTTGAGATATATTTTTTTTTTTACCATGGTTAGTTAAAACCAAAAAGGTTTCCTTTGTTTGTTAATGTTAACCGGATCGCCGTGAATAATATGCGAGTAATTAACGTAGTATTTGTTAGTGCCAAAGTTTCATGTATTTTGAATGCCCGACGGGGTTAGTCACGTTCAAGTCTGGGACTAGGACGGGACTAGTAACGCCATGCCTGGGGCTTGGCAGTTGCGGTTTTTTTAGTCGAAGCTAGCTAGCGACTTAGGAAGTCGCCGTAAGGCTAGAGGAGCGTATTGGTTATACGTAAGTCAAAGGACTTGTATCCGAACTTAGATTAAGAGGTTTTGTAATGAATTGGTCAGGAAGAGTGGGTGGTTCCCTTGCAAGGTTCCCCATTCCCTTCCCCTAGCACCGCGATCTGGTAAACAACTAACAATTTAAATTATTAAATATTGATTTGTATTTGTCTTAAATACTTAAATATTATACTATATATAATAATAATATTTAATAATCCTAAATGCTTGTCTTTGTATTAGTTTATTTACATAAATAACTTTCTTTAATTAACTAATATTAAAAATAGAATTAAGAAACATTATATATAATAAGCTTTTGTTGGATTACCTACTGTTAGAGTAAGAATTAAAAGACATTATACAAAATAAACTTTGTTGATTAACTGCTGTTAAAATCCTGAATTAGAAATCACTGTATAGATAAATTCTTGTTTTGATTATATACTTTTGAAATATTGAAGTAGAAGCATTATGCACAATGAACTCTTAATTAATTATATAATACTAGCTGACCCGGCATGCGTTGCAATGCCACTCAAAGAAAGAAAGTGTTCGTGTTTTAATTATGTTTATTGAAGTGCTTTTGGATATATTTTGTTTTTTTGTCTGGTACGTATATGAATAGATCTTAAGGTTTTTCAACGCGTGATCAGGCCAGATACAGCTGTCCATGTGAGAAGCATGGATTTTTAAACTTTAGTCCACACACTTGTAGCGATTGTCCAAATGCTAGTCGCACCGGAAACTGCAAACATTTAAATTTTAATGGCCTATCTTTCGGAATTATTGGAATGCTTAGCACCAGTACATCGTTTCCTTTAAATTTTCCATTTAAAATTGAAGCTTAGATGATAATGTTCATTAATTTTTCACTGAAAGCCTGGTACCGTTGCAAAGTCGTGGTGGATTTATATTTCGGAGAAGAATGATAGGTACGCCCATTTTCAGTGTTAAAACGTGCGGTAGCATGCCTGGCAAATCAAGTGAGTTTAAGAATTCAGTTGGATAATTGACAACTTTGTCTTGATCAATTTATAGTATCGATGGACTTATAGGTTGTTTCTTTGCCTGGTATTTCGTTTGGAATCCTGAAGTTGATGGCATTACCGTTGTTTTTGACTGCTAATATAACACATTCACTAAGGCACTGATGATTTTTGTAATTCTGTGCGATATTTAGGAAAACTTTGTGCATAAATTCGCTTACGGTTCCTGTAATTTTACAGAAGCTTGGTGGTAATGAGTGGATTCATCGATTTCTATTTTTCATTACCAATATCTGACAATTGTTTTTTGAAACGTTCAGTGGATGGATTATATTGTAATTCTACACGCATATTGGCTTACAAAGTCAATTTCTGCACATGTCACCATAAAACTGATGATTTGAGACATGCACTTGATTCATCAGCAGCTGTTGAACGTGGTATGACTGGTAGAGTTTGTCGAAAAATACCAGACGATAAAAAAGGTTTGCCACCAAAGACCAGTTCATTTCCTCTCAAATCTTTTGGTGTACATATAGTGAAGATTTTCTAATGCTTTTTTGTGCGCCATAGTAAATTCGTCCCATTTAATGAGTTGATATGATTAAAGTACTTCATCAATCATGATTTTTTTTTGATATTGCATGTTGGTGTTCAAATGCAATTTCTTTGCTGAATGCGCTGTTTGACCACCTTTCAAACTATTTGCTGCAATTGCAGATGAAGCGATTGCCAACAATATTGTTTCGTGATCCAACGTTTTGGCTTGTGTTTGATTGCATGCATAATTCTGTCTTACGCTATGCGTTGTTCTGGGACCAATTTCGGAAGATTTGTTTGAACGAATGTACCCAATTTGTCGACATCAAATTGTGTTTCTCGTTCCTAATCACGGTCAAAAGGGTTGTTTGCATATCATTGTATCAGACGATCGGGCTTGAGCAGTGAAAACTCTAACGGTTTCCAAACTTGCTCGTCTGTTTCTGAAGCTCGTAATGCCGTTTTCTTTCGTGCTTGAGGTCTAGATCAACTAATAGCAAGTCTTTTAGGTGGCATAATTTTTTGACAGCGAAAGAAATCTTTTGTGACGACTATTAAAAATTCACTTGATAATTGTTTACTATAATACCCTTTGATTGTTTGACGTAACCGTGGCACCTATCAAACTTTAAAAGACTTAAGTTGCTGCGCACTTAGTGCCATCTGTCATTCAACAACATAAATAATTTCGCTCTGTTTGAAATACGAACGACGGACGTCAAAAATATTGAAAAAAAATTCGGGATAAGGACATCCTTCACCTAGCGGGATGAAATATACTTTAAAACCTATTCTACTATCTAACAAATATACATTTATAAAATCGGTCAAGCCTATATAGAGATAGAGATAATTTTTAGAATAATTGAAATGTTTAAGTTTGCTAACAAATTTATTTCGTAGAAAAAGAAAAAGATCTCGGGATATATAACGATAGTCCTTCAGTATTTAAATAGTAAATAATATATTTTTTAGAATATTTGAAATGTTTTAAGTTTGCTAACAAATATATTTCGTAAAAGAAGAAGTAGATCTCGGGACATAATATATTGACAGCCTTGCAATATTTAAATTGTAAATTATTTATTTTTTGGAATAATGTTTAAGTTTGCTAACAATCATTTTTCGTAGAAGCAGAAATAGACTACGTGGCATATATCGACAGCCCTGCAGTATTTAAATTGTAAATTATTTAATTTTTGGAAAAATGTTTAAGTTTGCTAACAATAATTTTTCGTAGTAGCAGAAATAGACCTCAGGGCATATATCGACAGCCCTGCAGTATTTAAATTGTAAATTATTTAATTTTTGGAATAATGTTTAAGTTTGCTAACAACCATTTTTCGTAATAGCAGAACTATACCTCGTGGGATATATCGACAGCCCTGCAGTATTTAAATTGTAAATCATTTAATTTTTGGAATAATCTTTAAGTTTGCTAACAATCATTTTTCGTATTAGCAGAAATAGACCACGTGGCATATATCGACAGCCCTGCAGTATTTAAATTGTAAATTATTTAATTTTTGGAATAATGTTTAAGTTTGCTAACAACCAGTTTTCGTAGTAGCAGAAATATCTTCGTGGGATATATCGACAGCCCTGCAGTATTTAAATTGTAAATCATTTAATTTTTGGAATAATGTTTAAGTTTGCTAACAATCATTTTTCGTAGTAGCAGAAATTTCGTAAATTATTGAATTTTTGGAATAATGTTTAAGTTTGCTAACAACTATTTTTCGTAGTAGCAGAAATAAACCTCGTAATTTACTTTAGTTTTGGAATAATGTTTTAGTTTGCTAACAATCATTTTTCGTAGTAGCAGAAATAGACCACGTAAATTATTTAATTTTTGGAATGATGTTTAAGTTTTGCTAACAACCATTTTTCGTAATAGCAGAAATTTCGTAAATTATTGAATTTTTGGGATAACGGTTAAGTTTGCTAACAAATGTTTTTCGTAGTAGAAGATTTAAAAATAAAAGTCGAAATATAGTTCAATAAAATTTCCATACTGTCATTAGAATATTCCTAATGCATGTAAGAAATAAAAAAGATTTTCAAGGCAGGATGCAAAATACAACCATAAATAATCGAATCAATGACACTGATCAAAACCTGTCAAATCAGCTCCAAAAAATCTTGAAATTGTAAATTATTTAATTTTTAAAATAATGTTTAAGTTTGCTAACAATCATTTTTCGTAGTAGCAGAAATAGACCTCAGGGCATATATCGACAGCCCTGCAGTATTTAAATTGTAAATTATTTAATTTTTGAAATAATGTTTAAGTTTGCTAACAATCATTTTTCGTAGTAGCAGAAATAGACCACGTGGCGTATATCGACAGCCCTGCAGTATTTAAATTGTAAATAATTTAATTTTTGGAAAAATGTTTAAGTTTGCTAACAATCATTTTTCGTATTAGCAAAAATAGACCACGTGGCATATATCGACAGCCCTGCAGTATTTAAATTGTAAATTATTTAATTTTTGGAATAATGTTTAAGTTTGCTAACAATAATTTTTCGTAGTAGCAGAAATAGACCTCACGGCATATATCGACAGACCTGCAGTATTTAAATTGTAAATTATTTAATTTTTGGAATAATGTTTAAGTTTGCTAACAACCATTTTTCGTAGTAGCAGAAATAGACCACGTGGCGTATATCGACAGCCCTGCAGTATTTAAATTGTAAATAATTTAATTTTTGGAAAAATGTTTAAGTTTGCTAACAATCATTTTTCGTATTAGCAGAAATAGACCACGTGGCATATATTGACAGCCCTGCAGTATTTAAATTGTAAATTATTTAATTTTTGGAATAATGTTTAAGTTTGCTAACAATAATTTTTCGTAGTAGCAGAAATAGACCTCACGGCATATATCGACAGACCTGCAGTATTTAAATTGTAAATTATTTAATTTTTGGAATAATGTTTAAGTTTGCTAACAACCATTTTTCGTAGTAGCAGAAATAGACCTCGTGGGATATATCGACAGCCCTGCAGTATTTAAATTGTAAATCATTTAATTTTTGGAATAATGTTTAAGTTTGCTAACAATCATTTTTCGTAGTAGCAGAAATTTCGTAAAATATTGAATTTTTGGAATAATGTTTAAGTTTGCTAACAACTATTTTTCGTAGTAGCAGAAATAAACCTCGTAATTTACTTTAGTTTTGGAATAATGTTTTAGTTTGCTAACAATCATTTTTCGTAGTAGCAGAAATAGACCACGTAAATTATTTAATTTTTGGAATGATGTTTAAGTTTTGCTAACAACCATTTTTCGTAGTAGCAGAAATTTTTTTAAATTATTGAATTTTTGGAATAATGTTTAAGTTTGCTAACAATTATTTTTCGTAGTAGAAGATTTATAAATAAAAGTCGAAATATAGTTCAATATAATTTCCATACTGTCATTAGAATATTCCTAATGCATGTAAGAAATAAAAAAGATTTTCAAGGCAGGGTGCAAAATATAACCATAAATAATCGAATCAATGACACTGATCAAAATCTGTCAAATCAGCTCCAAAAAATCTTGAAATTGTAAATTATTTAATTTTTAAAATAATGTTCTAAGTTTGCTAACAATCATTTTTCCTAGTAGAAGATTTTAAAATAAAAGTCGAAATACAGTTCTATAAAATATCCATACTGTCATTAGAATATTCCTAATGCATGTAAGAAATTAAAAATATTTTCAAGGCCAGATGCAAAATATAACCATACCTCCAATAATCGAATCAATGACGTCACTGAACAAAATCTGTCAAATCAGCTCCCAGCCCTATAATTATAGCTTCAAAAAATCGAATCAGCTTATTCGATTATTTAAAAAACGTCGTAGCGATGTATACTTTAAAATAAAGTTCTCTCAATATTATCACGATCCTTCAGTTCTAAGCCAGGAAATTTGAATTTAAAGACGTCCATTTCAATTGTTTTAAATTACATAGCGATTCACGTCAAGTCAACCGTCAAAGTTTTATCAGTCTATGGTATAATGCAACCAACGCCACCTAGTGGATACAACGTCAACCGTAAACAGCATACAACGTATGTTCCGCGTTCGATTTGGAAATTTCAAATAAACAAAATGTATGAAAACATTTATTTTATTCATAATTTCTTTCCCGTGATATTTTTCCGATGTTTTAATGCTTATTCTGCTATTCTAGGCGGATACGAATTTAATAAGACAAAGATCATTAAAATCCAAGCTGCAATTCTCGAGATATACGTGGTGTAACAAACCCCACTTTCTTTTATATATATAGATTTGCTATACTATAACTGGTTACTATAAAGAAATGTGTAATCGAAATTGTAATAGGGTTTCCACAAATCATGTAGATTTTGTTTATAAGAAATAGGACGCCCACCCTTGAAGGAATCTATGGCCATCGTTATAATTACTTTTATTATTAATTCAATTTTTTTGTATAGCGATTAGCTGAGAGTGAACGTCTTCAAAGGTGGGTCGTGTATTTTCTTATCACTGATTAGCCAGTCGTAAATTTCTAGTCTCTCCGAAAGGAGTTTGTTTGTTTTATATTGTATCAAAAATTAACATTGTTTATCAATATCAATATTTTAACTGTAGAATTTATAAAAGATTATCTATCATTTTTATTACACTAAAATTAATTTCTTAAACACTATCTGTTATTAATTACACTTCGATTTTGAATGAAGTATAATAAAACGCTTGGAGCGTAAAACTAAATACCTTCATTATCGCAGATGGACTTTATAATTTTACAATGTCTTTGTGTTTGCAATTTGAATTGTTTTAAATATGTTTGTATACCTACCATACTTGTATTAATTTGTAATGACATGTAGGTAGACCAGAATAAATGTTTACATTTAATAACTTGACCTTGATTGAGAAGTTTTATTTCATTGTTACTTTTTGTTTTGTTTCCCAAAAATCTCATAGAAATTTGCATACCTATTTAGGACCATCCCGTTTATACCAAATCCGACAAGTCGGGGGCGGGAGAGATTTTTTTTTCTCTCTCGAATTCTACTTTAGGAGAATGGGGTTTGTCAACGTGTCGGCAGCCCACAGCTGGTTATACAATATAGAACAAATTGTTTAATTTATTTTTCACAAAAAAAACAAATTTTATTTCTTAAATTTACTGATCCCGGGATCAACGAAAAATTCTAATCCCGAAATCCCGGGATCAACATTTTGGCTCGGGATTGGATTCCCTAGTCACACGTGCGCCTGTGTGCGCTGCACTCTTTGCACACGCCACGAGCCGGCACTGACAGTACTTACAGCAGGGGTTACCAATCTTTTTGCACCCTAGAGCGCAATCTTAAGTATTGGTAGGGCGGCGAGCACCACAATTTTTCAAAATCTCAAAACCCGAAACTGAAATTTAAAATTCTAGGAATTTAAAGATTTGTTATATAAGATGGCGGGCGCATAGGAATCAGTCGGCGTGTGCCATGGCGCCCGCGGGTACGAAGTTGGTAACCCCTGACGTACAGCGATCAGATTTTAAAAATTAAATACAACGGTTTTGAAAGTTTTTTGGCTTTTTTTTATTGCCTTCCAAATGTACAAATGTACTCAAGGTAAAGAGATCCTTAAACTAAATTTGTAATAAAATTTAAATAATGAAAATTTAAATAATATTAGCAAGACTAAAGCTTCAGTTACTTTTCATTCAAAGGTACCGGCAACCGATACAAGCAAAAAATGTCAATATCCCAGGAATGTATTCTCGAAAATCCATAGATTCCCCTCAGCGATCGGTTAGTCAACATATATAATATTAAGCCTTTATTTAATTTTATATCACCGAAAGAAAAAAAAAACGTATTTATTATACTATAACAAAATAATTATTTTTATTCGATTATAAGATGAAAAGATTGCCATTTTACCATAAAGGGAAATAAACATAAACATAAAATAGGTTACATAATTTGGTACCTGCATTTAACAAGATTTTTGTGACGCTCTGTCGCGTAAAATATTAGTATCATTTCATTTAAAATTACCGAGGGTTGACGGGTTGTTGTATCACAAGGAAGAAAATATAATATTACGAATGACCCCTTCGCCGTAATTCTTTTTACACCATTAAAACACGGTAATATATTTTTCGTTTGTATAATATTAGCTTAAAAAAATGCCTGTTTGTGAAATAAATTACGTTTGCCGCAAAATTTCACTTTTTGTCTTATTGTATAATGGAGTGTAAAAATTATTACTAAATAGTTAATTGTACTTAGTGGTAGTAATAAAATGCCTGAATCATTATAAATGAAAGACCGAAAATGGTCAGGTAGTGATGAGCTTCTATATTGTTAATTTGTACATAAGTTTTACTTAATTAAAGTCTATTTCTAGCGTAAAAAGATTGTTTTTAAATAATATAGGCGTTATGTACATATAATATAACATAAGAAATATTCGTTTAGCATTTCAATAATTGATTTCCAATTTTTTGTAACATATATATACTTGTATTTAAAAAAGTTTAAATAAAACAAAAAGAAGGAACAGCGATTGGGATCTTAATACCGGGTGAGTATATCAAAATCTGTATTTTGATATTTAATACATATAGTGTCCAAAAATATATAATAATCGCAAACGGGTTATTGTTATAAATAATTTCCGTTTTTTTTAATAATACAAGATCATTAAAGGCTCATCAATTCTGGAACCTTTCAATATTGTTGCAACTCTTATTACATTTATAATATATAGATTCATTGATAAAAAAAATAAAATATAATGTGTTTTTGTAATTTCAATTTTGACTAGTTCAGTTTCAGTACGAAAATACCGGTATTGAAAAAAACGCTATGAACACCAAGATCCTGGTTTCATTTTCAGCCCCTCGTGAAATCGATCTTGATCTTTTTATAAAATTGTGGAAAAATATTTACAAAATGTGTTTTAATTTTATGAAAAACTTTAATTAAGTTGATTTTTAAATCAGCTTACGGATTTTTATTCGGTTGCGTGAATGTCTGTGATTTCTAAAAAATCCCTCTCAACCGTACAATCTTGAAATGACGAGAGTCATCTAATAGCCGTATCCTATTATCCTTATTTTCGTCGAAATCAAAAGTTTGACCACCGACCGAGTAAAAAATGGTTTCTCACCACCACACGTTGTGTATATGCAGCCAACCCTTGATGGCTGCCTTCCAGAACGTCGAGTAGCAAACGATTCTCGTAGAAAGCTTTTGTATATTAAGATAAACTCCATTCGGAGTCATATAACGGATGAAATTTTAAAAAAATTAGCTGCTAACATCCTTCAATATAGGATGTATTGAATACGTTTTTAGCTTGGGTCTTGATTTTGTTTTAATGCATCATTTAGAGAAAAAAGAACATCTACCTATTTGTTCCAACAGAGCCAATGTACCCGCTAAAACGAGATGCTGCTACATTTAGTATGACAGGGGATAATCACGTATTCAGTTTTACGTCATGCATGTCTGTGTAACAACATATACATGAATTCGACTGTAAAGTTGCTATCTTACAAACATTAAATGGAACAGAAGTAACAAAAACGGTATAAGCTCTAAAAAGCTTGTAAATAGAACGACGTTACTCAAAAGTTTCTCAATACAAAATTGCAACCTCTATAAAAACAGGGCGATTTGTTTATAGTTAAGAGAAGGTTTTGCAACACTGAAATAATATATGTATATAATATATATTGTATATCGCTTCTCCGAAAGGACAGTGACACAATTTACGAATGTATAATTCGTTATAAATCGCGGTTTTAGTTCTTTCATATATATATACCGTCTTTTTCCGAAAATAAGACATCCTCAGAAAATAAGCCCTATCGTGATTTTCAGGATGTTTTGGAATATAAGTCCTCCCCCTAAAATAAGCCCTAGTTAAAATAATGTGAACGCCAGCAAGTGGCGATTATTACTAGTGCCACACTATTTATGTTCTCCAAATACTAACTCTCCAACATTATTGCTATGAATGAAACAGTAGTATTTCTAGGCCAAGAATCTCAAACGACGGTTTGCCACAAAGGTTCCTCGTCAATCTACGTTCCTTCTACTGGTTACGAAAGTGTACGTGTTTTCTGTATTTTGGCGATTCGTCTGGCTGGCAAGAAAGCCTCACCGTTAATCGACAACTCACTTAGACAAGATTGAACGCGTTTTAGGAATTGATGTCTTTGAAAGTGAAAAAGCCTGGTGCACCCAAGCAGTTATAAAAAGTGTATTGATTTTGTGCTGCCACCTATATTTAGGAGTCGCCTAAGAGGTTTACTATTTTTTTATTCAGCCAGTACTCACCACGCTAAAGACATGAAAAACCTCCTTGCTGAGAGGAGGATTGATCAAATAATGATTCCAGCGGGAATGACTGCCTATCTCCTGACACTCGATATTGCCATAAACAAGCCATTCAATGATTATTTGCGCATGAAAATCAATGAATACATTGATAACAGAATGGTGAGAAATCAACGTGGAAATTTTGTGAAGCCTGGCCTACAAGAAGTTGTGAATTGGGTGAAGAATTCATGGCATAAAATAACTGACAGTTGTGTTTCCAATGCACTACGAACAGGCTACTTAGCCAATAAATACTCATTTAAGGATAGCTATATTGCAGGACATGAGAGATTTGGACCAATGATTAAACAGGAAATGGATTTGGAGGAAATTCAGAACGGAAATAAGGATTCGATAAGTTATGATGATGTTTCAGAAGAAGATGACTGACTGTATTCGAATAAATTTAAAGTAAATGTAAAATTCCTATATACAAATAAATATTGAACGAAAATATATAAATCTACTTATTGTACTTAAAAAGTAAACCCTCCCCCGATAATAAGCCCTAACTTGTATTTTGGACCAAAAAATAAAGTAAGACAGTGTCTTATTTTCGGAAAAAGACGGTATATATAAGTTACAATTGAATCGCCATGGAATATTTTCAAAACAGTGGATGTGATTTTTAATTCGGAAAATTTACCCTAGTTCCAACTAGAGCCACTTGTGTTTTAATTTTAAATAAAACTAAAGAATTATTACACATTATCCCGGTTCCAGTAAAATCGTTATTGCAATACTTAATTTAGGTTTAGAGTGTAACAGAAATATTCTTTATTGACACTGTTATTATTTTTTTATACACATATTTGAAAATAAAGAAGTCATACTTATTGAATAATCATCTACTTTTTGGGAAATTAGATACAACTTAACAAAGTTAGATGTTATAGAAGATAATACAAAGATACACTATATATATTATGTACGCCAGTTGTGATCCCGTTCTAACTTGGGACAACAATCGCGGTCACTCTAGGTGACTGCAAGAAAAATAGCTTACATATCAACAAGAGCTTTATTTTAGTTGAACGATTTTTTTCAATAGAAATATACTTGTTCACCTTATCAAAACATAAATAAATAGCCAGTCTAGCAAGAAAAAAATAAACCCTACCAATATTAGTGACATGTTCCAGACAATGTCAAAATTAATACATTTTCCGATCTTATACTAATCTAGGTTTTGTATTTTCGATTGATTCAGCTAAAACTTTATGGAAACTCATTATTAATATACAAAATTTATTCTGAAGAAAACCACACAAAATTTATCAGTTTAAATTTTGTATTAAAGATCGAATGTTTCCGATTTCGAATATCTTAACATTATATTTCGATTAAAAACCGAATATTTTGACTACAAAAATCGAATTGGCTCAATAAAAACAGCAATCGAATGTAAGTTTTTAGAATATAATATTTACATACAAGTTTAGTTGTCTTTTTAAATTAAAAAAAATATATCTTTGCTTTGCAATCTAAAAAAAATAAGTAGGTTGTTATAAAAATTATAAAAGGTTCGTCGACTCTTTTTCGCCAATGGAAAATATGTTTTTACTGAATAATAAAAGTTTTAGACTTTGCACTCTTTGCGAGACCAAAAACATGTTTTTATCTTCTTTCTCGTCGTAAAAAATGAAAAAAAGTTTTAAAGATGTTTGATTGTGGGAAAAATAACGAATTTCTAAAGATACCATTAAATTAACATTATCTTAAATGCCGCTCCGCAAAAACATAGGCGGCGAAGAGATAAAAATAATATATAGCTTCTTTAATTAAAAACTTTCTATACAGACGATTGTCATTACTGCCATATTATTATTTTCTTGCTCATTTCAAGTAAATTTTCGAGAATATGTCTCAATATATTTTTTCAATCTTAGAAATAAGAAATGAATTTAATTTAAAATTTGTATTTTATTTCATAAAATCATAGGAAAAACAATTTATTAAATTATCACTAAATTATTACATAAAAAAAGGAAAATTTACGATTGTATCTTGTCATTTAAAATGTAACGTTTTTTTATTACCGATCAGATAATTGTTAGTAAATATTCGAGTGTATCGAAAATTAGCTGAACACAAAGTTCTATTTATCTTTCATCGTACTCAAGAGTAACTCACCCCAGGTAACTTTCGTGTAATAATTTTACAATCGATTTTCAAATTTCTTTTAGTTCCTTCACTTTATTCGCCAGCTATATGATGCAGGTATAAACAATCTCGATATGATCATGAAACCTCGGCGTGAACACAATTTACTACTTGTTTTTTACTCAATCCTTGCATCTTTATTTGATAGTTGTTACTCTTTTAAAACGGAGAATTTGAGTTACCAATTATTATATATTATTTAAACTTTTGCCAATTAAGCTTGTATATTTTTAATTTACAGTTTTAATTTAAACTGACATAACAAAATTCAGCAAAATCCCCATTTACACTAAAGTCGGGACAGTGTTATTTGGGGTAGTGTAATTGGAGGAGTGCATCTCATACAAAATTAGGGATTTGGTTTTTTCCGCGAAAAATGCAAAACTAAGAAATATAGACGAAATATTTAGTTACTAAGTGACAAAATGCAAAGCGCGCCAAAATCCAACACATAGAAAGTCGTCCGGCTATACGTGTATAGCATGGCACGTGTTGAATATACAGACGCTAGCCAACATTTGGATGTATGCGCCTCACAGACGACCGTCTCGTAGCAACGACAATGGAATGCCACATTGCAATTGAGAGATTTGCGGCAAATATTTCAAGCTAGCGCGTAATTCAGGGTTGTGTAATTGGGTGTTATACTATACAATACAATGATGTAATACTTCGGGAAACTTCATTAAATAAAGTGTTTTTTTTGAGGTTTCGTTTGCTCAGTTACTTGATTGTAGGGTTGTAGCAGAAAAGCATGCAAACATAAATACGGCACCCGCAAGGTCACAACAGCCTTAAAAAAAGGTGTAGATATCCCATTTACTCGTTTTGAAATGTGTTCTTAGTTTTCGACTCCTGTTAATTAAGAAAATTTATATCGATTGTGTTTATGTAAAAGGGCTCAACCATATTTTTTTTGAAAATCACAATGTTTCAAAAGGTATTAATCCGCAAATGCCAAATTACTATCCAAAATTACAAATTAGGTTTTTAAGTTTGACAAAATAATTGCATGTGGAAATTGCAACCAGGAAAAAGGACCTTCATAAAAGGTTTTCTTATAAAAATATAAATTTTATATTACAATAAGTTTATAAAACACCAGTTTATAAGTGCATTTCAATTTTAATATTTTGAAATTGATAAAAAAACGTTTTTCGTTCCTCTTGTAAAATTTGTTTTGTGTGGGTTGATCATTTTTACCTAAAAACAGTCGATAAGGATTACATTAGTCAATGTTGTATTAATTTTTTTCAAATCACTAAGTTTTTACTGGCCAAATTAACTTTTAATTTATAATAAATGGCTGCTAAATTAATTAATACAATCAATAAAGAATAATAATACAATTTTGACAACAGAAAAATGACGCAAGATTTATCTAAATTGAATACACTGTAACAATTAAGGTAATTTTATTTAGAAGCAAATATGTCAACACTTAAATATATAACGTTTTCAAATTTCATTACCAGATTCAAATGTTCTGCACTAATTTCAAAGGGTTAAGTATTTTGCGATTTTTTGTACAATTTCATGTACGAGCTTGCTGTGCAAAAGTAATCAAAATACACACTACACACATTGATTAATAAATTTCGTCCGAAATCAATAAGCGAATGGTTCCGTGGCGAGCCAGTATTGCATAAATATTTAATATAACGACGCCATGTATAAAACCAACCAAAAGCATTCACGAAAATTGCACTGTTGGGAGTCGGTCCTCGGTTTCAAATGTTTATTAGTGATTAAACACTAAACATTATTACGGTGAAAAATAAATTGCAGTTGAAATTTTATTTATTGTGAGGTTTGCTGTGCAATGCATTCGTATTTAAACTTCTATGAGTAATGAATTGACGTCAAGTTTTATTTGAAATGAAATTGAATAAAATACTATGGTAATTTAAAGAGTATTCCGATAGTTTATTTAAATTTATTATTCATTTTTAAACTATTTTGAAAAAGTTTAAATTGCTTATTACCTGGATTTGAAATAAAGCTGTTTGAAGATTGAGATCGTGTTTCAAAAGATAATAATATAATTTAACCTTTAAAGGAGTGAATAAATCTATACTGACCTTACTTTACTAACTTTTTTAACATAACAATTGGGTGACTTTTTTCCAATGAATATATGTAATTCATACTTAAAGCTCATATATATTATATGCTTACAGACAGACACTACTGTGGTGAATTGAAAGTACGTATGTACTCATTTACAGAAAAATGGTGCCGACGTACATGTACGTCCATACTATTCTAAAGGTTAAATATTAAAAAAAAACTCTCATTCATAATGTTTTGGGTTTCGTTAAATGTGCAAAAATATTGAGAGAAAGTTAAGGAAAAAACATTTTTTTCCATCAAATGTTTTTACACATACAATTTTAATATATTTTTTAAATTTCTACGTGAATTAACATTTGAACAGACGAAATAGCACTATCGTCATTTCTGTGTCCGATGAAGACAACCTGCCATTCGCATTTGTTCAGTTGTCATTCATAAATTTCTCTGAGCATACAGTAAAAATAGCAAAACATGATAGGTTAATGAGGTTTTAATAAAAGTCTCCATACAAACTTTGCGTCTATTAAATCCTGGAATTGACAGATGCATAAGTTGATTTTTTACTAGTCAACGATATTTTTTTTCTATTTGTAGACCGTAAAAAAATATGACTTTGTAGCTAACAACCAAGGCCAAATATTTAAAAAAAATGTTTCAAATGAAATAAACTCAAATGAGAACTGTTTTGGAAGTAATTGGAGATCAACTTGAGAATAAAAAGAATAACAAAACACCCATATCCAAAATATTAAAAAACTAAATTTTATATCGATCGTCTTGGGGCGTTTGGAAATTATCCTGATGGTGGAAGAAACAGCCGATATTCAGCCTCCATTGAGTAATCTTCTGTTTTATTCTAATTCAATTTGAAAAAAGTGACTCTTTTAATTTAAAGCCTGTGTTTTATATAATATGTTTTGTAGCACCATAGACTTAAGCTCACGACAAAGCTGCAATGACAAAGGGGCGCGCATTACAAAAGATTGCACGACAATCTGATAATAGTTGAATACACATTCGAATTAAGAGTACCTATAAATCAGGCATGGGCAACCTTTCCAAGGTCTGGGGCCAAATTATCATTCTCTCTCCGAGTCAAGGGCCGGACCAAATTATTAAACATAATAAAGTAATATTAAATTTTTAAAATCACGTTGCTACTTCTTATTTTTTTTTTATTTATATTATGAACGATATAATATAAACATTATATACTGATTACAAAACTTAGTGTGAAGATTGGCCTTGAACTTGAATTACGAGACTAGCAATATAGGCTCCCTGGAACTATTAATTTCTTTCTCTATTACTTCGCCGAGATGAATCAGGGCCGGACAAAATAGCTCGGCGGGCCGGTGGTTGCCCATATATGGTCTAAATGATTATATGCACGCATGTACATTGAATTCATTATTAAATTTCATATTATGATATTATACATCCACTAATAGCACAATTACTTAATATAAACAATACTATAATTAATAGCGACGAGGATGCACAAAAAAATACAAATTGTAAAAATTGCTTGACCCAGCGTCATAAACAAAGTATCGCAGGCAAAAAAATTCTTACACTCTAAAAAATCACCCTGCTTATCGCTAATGATTAAAAAATTGATACATTTCTTAAAAATTGGAATACACCACCGTTATCCTTTCCTTGCATCTCGCTATTTTTTCTTAATACACACATTCTCAATCATATGTACATTTTAGCACGTCTTGAAAATCTGTTCGATTTTGCTATCGAAAATGTGTAAATTTACTTTATCTTCGTGTCGTGAAAGAAAGATTTCGCTAATTATTATATGTTATCTGTAATACTAAAGCATCATTTACCTAAAAAAGCCGTTAAAATCAAGAGAAGATAGAATTTCTAGTGAGTCTTAATTCAGACCTGTATTTATCTTATATCATACTTTGTATGCGCGCCTTTGTCACTGCGCTATGAGTTGTCAATACGTTCGACATGCCATATTCTTTTTGTATATCATATGCCATTTTCGACAGTATTGTGACTCTTTTAAACTTATTTTATAGTTCAGTATTTTCTATCCCTGACACTGAAAGTATTGTTAAGTAAACAGGTTAAAAGCAAGTTCTTGTTGGCAAAATACACCGGCAAGAATTTGTATGCTTTTCATTGACAGTTAGGATGATTTTAGTTGTATTCATCTCATATTAAATTCTAAAAAATACGACAAAACAGAGATGTTTTAATAATAATGCCGCTATTCCTTTAATCCGTAAATTCTTAAACTCAAAAAATGTTCAAGAAAACAGTAGATAAAAAAATATTTTTGTAATAAAAAACATTCTGTCAGTGGATGATAATTTTTTCGTCCAATTTATCAGTTGACTCAAAACATTAGGCTGTGAGGAAAACATGAGCTTTCTGTAAACCGGTCCCGATGCAAAACATTTCTCATTAGGAAGATAACGAATGTTCTGCAAATAGCCACCAAAATAAAGGCGGGGTTAGAAACACAACAAGATTTTTTATTCCTTGTTGAATCCTGTGCCGTTTACACGTTCTTTCATAGAAAAAAGACTCCTAAGAACATATGCATCTAACTCATGTCCACTCCCAATATAGAAAATATGGCCTCGTAATAAAGGTATCTAAACAAAAGTTTTTCTACGATAACTAATTATTATTGAGTTGCTCAACTTCTTTTTTCGAAGAGATCAGGGAAAGCAAACATAAATCTAGAACAAGATTAGCGGTTAGTTAATCGGTTTTGCTACGTTCCATTATATTATTGGTATTGTAATGGTGGGAGAGTTTTTTTGACATCAAAAACGTCCATGTGTTTGAACAGAAATCGGTGAGTCATTTAAAAAATGGTGTTTGTACTGGGATTTGAAATCGTGCGATCTGTCACAGAAACCGACGACGTTGAAATTTGCACCACGGAGCCAAAAAAATATACATCTAACAACAGTTCATAAAAAAGGAAACAATATCTTTACGACAATCAAACCATGTTTTTTTGTTTCTCTGCCAGGCATTCTATCTAGCTCTCATATAATATAATTATTTCAACGACCACGTTAAGATTGTATACCAGTATAATCGAAGAGCTGATTAGATTTTTTAGCATCAGCAGCTCTAGCAAGCTTTACAACCATCTTATTCCTGTCAGATATATTGTAATTGAAATTTTCTATGAAACCTTCTCAAATAAAATAGAAGTGAAATGAATAAAAATAGGCACAATTTCAGTACGTAAATATATCAAAAGATGAACATTAGGGTTTCCAATGCCAGAATCTCGTCCAATTTGGTGATCTCGTAATCCCGGGATTTTGCGATTAAAAAATGTTCTCGTCCGTGTACTTCGATTTGGACATATTTTTTTAACAAAACCTTAATAATTTATGTATGAATTGTGACTCGCACTCCCTTTATTATTTTACCACAGTCATTGATTGGAGGAGACAGTTTTACTATTTCAAATTTCAAATTTTGCAGAACTTTATGCAAAATAAATAAGCTCTTATGATTGGTATATGTATTTTATTTGATTTTGTTAATGCTAAATAAAATTTTCAAAAATAAATAGTACGTTTTGGTTGAGATGCAATTTTTTATTGTAAAAAGTAGGATGTCACTGCTTAAGCACACCATTGGCTTTCTTGATCATTTTTACAGATAAATTTTAGTAAAGAATGTTAAGCTGAACTGGGATGTTTTGAAAATTATTTTGGGCAAGGTTTTATCAAATACACGAATGTTTGTAAATATGCAAGTCGCTTAATAATTAGCTTAAATTATAGTGATAGCTGTCTAAAATCTCACCCTTAAAAATCATAGATATTGTTTTTTGTAATATCTCTTCTCCTCGAATTGATTTCAAGTGACTGTAAAAACAAAACAATCTTTTGTATAATTGTATGTGACTTAAACAATTATCTGTCGTTCTGGCCGTTAGTTGTAATATATATTTTTTTGTGATACAATTTTTAGTTTCACATTCAATAGTAAATGATCAATCCCGGTATCACAAAAAAAAACTTCGGATTGGATGCCCTATTGAGAAAAAAGTTAAAAGAGCAAAAACGAATAAATTCTAAATAAGTTAAACCAATAAAGCACGATAATGCTTGTGTATAAAGCGACCTTAACGTAGTACGAGGAATAAACTTGCCAGCTGAAAATAACGTCAAACGTAACTTTTTATTATCGTCTAAGAAAATAATACTGCAAGAGCAAAAAAATTAGCATGAAGTCACCCTGTGCCTTAATATGATAATTTATTTTGCTCGCTGCTTGTTAATATGTTCGTGAAAATTTACTTTTGAGATAATAAAGGGGCTTTAGGTATTTTCCTGTAACACTTATTGGTAGATGATGATAAAGGTGTCAGCGATTTTTTCAACTGACGTAATTAACATATTTATTAAACTGTTAAGTATAAATTATTAAACCGAGCATTTCTTTTCTTTCCTTTCCGTTCCTTGCCAGGCTTGTTGCCGAATGTAAACGGGATCAAATCACAGTACGGAATTTTTCATAAATTCATTTTTTAATAGATTTATGTGATTTTTAAAATGTGAAATATAAAACATAACTTGAGTTATTTCACGTGTTATGACTCTCTGAGAAGTATCGTAAAACTTACGATATATAAGTTATTTTTGATTGAAAGTACACATTGGTTTTGATTCTTAACTTATCAATTAATGTATTTTTTTTTAACTGGATGGGCTATAAAGATATATTTTGTCTCATGAAATTTCACAAAACATTATAACATAAACTGTAATGAACAATATTGCTTACATTATTGGTTGCATTAAATTAAAATGAGATTATTAAAAAATATTATTTTTTAATCATTCGAAAAATTTCTTTTGCCGCTAGCATTCTTTAAATTTATTTTATTGTACATAAACTTTTGAACAACAGAAACTCTTAATTTGAATCAATCAAATTTTTAAAAAATAAATAGGAAAGGTCACCTTTTCAAAAAAATTCAAAAGTTTATTTGAAATAAGCAATTGGGGAAATAGTTGTAGAAAAAGTTCAGAAATGTATAGAAATTTTTAACATTACTTTTCTTCCAAATATTGGCAGTGAACATCTAAAAAGTCTTTTGGAGACGAAAACATACAAACGATTTTGAAAAGGTGATGAATATTGATTGGTATATCATATAGTTAAATATTGATTTTACTAAGCGAGAATTTTTTTTCTGTATTGTTTATTAGAAAAATTTGAGTATATAATTAAACTATTTAATTGAACGTACATCTTTACTTTAAACCTCAAAATAGAAGGCCCGAGTTTATACAAATAATTATTATGTAAATAGATTTTTTCATTATTCCGTCCATGGACAAAAGTTTCAGCTAAACACCATTTACGACTTTCAAACTGGCACTCCTTGTTACGAGTGAATAAAAGACATCAACTTTTATTGACGCTAATGAAGTATCATGATAAAAGTACTGAAATATCATAAAAAGTATAGTCGTGAGTGAAAATAAAATTCAAACATAAACATGTACAAAAAAACCGGTCTTGTTATCTGAGATGAAAATCATAAAACACGTTTAAAAATGTGTCAAATCGTTTATCACACAAACAAATTTAAAAAAAGGTGCAAAGCATTTCCACAGTAAAATTATGGAATATGGCAGTGGGAAAAATATTTAAGCATCATTTTTCTTGAGTATTTATTATTTGTTAATAGTCAGAGTGGTCGTTGCTCGGCAGCGCCATCTCGTGGCCACGGACACTCATTTGTTTAATATTACGGCAAACTTTTAGTCCTTTTGCCAAGCCGACCAACCTGCATATTTTATATTTTCACTTCCTCTTGGCCAAAATGCAAGGGCGGCTGGTAAGATATAATATTTTATTTTTATTAACACAATATTACATTTAGAAAATATGTAAGCAAAGGATTTTTGTTTTATTTTTCTAACGTTTATTTTTATTTTAATTAAACGGTGAAGCAAATAATCAAAATCAACATTAAGCACACGGCCTTAATAAGGGCCTTAGCGCTCAAAAATACGTGTAAAGTTTGCCTATTCAGATAGAAACTAAGCATGTTCAATATAATATAAGCAAGGCTATAGTTATAAACTATAGAGCATAAGTTCCCAACCTTTTTCGGTTGGCGACCCTTTTTTATAAAAGGCGTGTGACTCGCGACCCCGATGCAATTAAAAAAGTCATTTTTAATAAGATAATATTAATTGACTGTATAAGTTGACGACTCATATGTTGGGAACCCGTGATATAGGGGATCCCCAATTTAGACCCCAAATCCGATTTAAAAAAGAAAAACAAGTATATTAAAAGATCAATATTGTCTTTCAAAATTCTTTTACCAACTGTTTGTCACACCATATTATTTTTTAATCCATGTCTGCTTCATATGGCCTCCTAATGGAGGTATCTCAACAGATTTTTTTACGAAAACACTTTGTTACTCAGTCACTCAACCTCATTTTTTTAGAAATTAGTAGTAGTAATAGAAGAATAGTGCAGAACAAAACTAGTGGTTAAATAATCGCTCTCGGCCCGTTATTTAAAATTTGGAAGAGTGGCACCACAGAGCACAACTTTTTCAAAGAGAGTAGGGAAAGGGATACAAGGACGAAACCAATGGCTAGCTAATCGCTTTCGATACGCCCATTTTAATGATATGATGAATAGGAGGGAATTCAAGACACCGCATACATCTATGCTTTCGGACAGAAATCCATAAATCGATTGAAAAATCAATTTATAAAAACTGTTCGTATTGGTATTTGAACCCGTGACCTCCGTCAACGACGCTGAAACTCAACCACACAGCCAGATATGTAATAAGTCTTACTTAATTCTGTATCGTTTTATATATTTTTTCTATTGATAATGCTTGGTATGGATATATAGTCAATTATGTTTAATTAGAAGAAAGAGTTTTTTATTTTATAATAATATGACCAGTTGTTCATTAAATTATTTCCATATTGTTGAAAAAAATATCCATGATAGTTAGCATAGCAACGATTTTTCGAAATGTCTACGCACAATGCGTAATTAAAAATTCCCCGCCACTGTGTACTGGGCTTCCGTTTGGGATGGGGTCGGTAAAAATGTAGAAATGAAATAAATAACGCAGATAGGAAGATCTACATGACTGTATTTTTTTCTAAAAGGGCAAAATTTTATATTTATACCACGCGAATGTACGAGAGCCCCCATATATTTTAACTCATTTCCTCTCCCTTTGCATATATCCGCAATGCAAATGGGTGGGCAAAAAAGACAGTCAGTTGGTGTACGTTGCGGTAATTTTACTAAGTGTTTATGACGTTTTTACTATCCCTGAAATATGACAGGCACGCCAAACATCTTTTTCATTTCGTGTTCTGAATGTTCGGATGGCTAGCAAAAAATTTAAAGCATTCTTTAAAAAAGTACATTTAAAAAACGTTTCACGAATGACACATCACTGAAAATCGCCTGTTACATGATAAAAATATCTTTTGTACAAAACGAAAAAAAATGAGTTAGACGATTACATATTTATTTTATTTTCCAGTAAATTATAATAACAAAACCTCATTTCACTTCGCAATTACAAAATTATGTTGGCACATAGAATCATATGTGTTCATGTTTCTGTATTTTGTAAAGGTTTTATAGTAACTTCGATCGTTAAGCTCATTTTTTTAATCCATGTCTGCTCGTAATGTGAAGCATATGACCTCGAAATAGTGGTATCTCAATAGGTTTTTTTCTTAGAGAAATTTTTGTTACTCAGTTGGTCAACCTCTCATTTTCACAGAGAGTAGAGATAGAAAGATAAGACTTTGACAGAACTTATTGTAAGCTAATCGTTTTCGATGAATCGTTTTTGATGATAGGATGACTACTCCTACGAGTTTATTTAAAGACATCAAATACATCCATGCCTTCTGCGGTGGGCTGCCAATATCTTAACAACGGGCTCGGTAGATCTTTTTTTTTCATCCATGTCCGCTCCCAATGTCGCACATATGGCCTTCTAATGAAGGTATCTCAACAAAAGTTTTTTTTCTACAAAAAATTTTTGTTACTTAGTCGCTCAACATCTCTTTTCTAAAGAGAGTAGTAAGGATATAACGATAAGGCTAGACAGGACAAGTGATTAGATACTCGCTCACGTAACGCCCAGTTTAATTGAAGGATCGGAAGAGTGGAGGGGAATTTTTAGACATCACAAAAACCCATGTGTTCGAACAGAAAAATGGCAAATCTACCGAAAAGATGCTATTTCGTACTGGGATTACCCGTGAGGTCCTGCACGGAAGCCCACAGCGCTGAATGAAAAATCGATAGGGGACTAAGTTTTGTTTCATAATAAAATTTAATCGACAGAAATTGCAGTTATGTGCTGATTTGATCTAAGACGAATGATTTTATTATCTTAACAAGGGGCTCGCGCGAGCCCCTCCGAGCCCCCTCCAAGCCCCCTCCAGCCCACCCCTGCATGCTTTCGGCGGGACAGAAATCAATAAATCGATTGAAAAAACATTATTTGAAAACTATCCTCACTGGGATTTGAACCCGCTACTTCCGTATTCTAAATCAACAATCTTGATACTCAACCACGCAGCTAGCTGGTCAGTTCATTTGTCAGATGCTAAATAAGACGGATGTAGGTGTACAATTTTTCGCACTAATGAGTCCAGTAATCGGATAATAATTGAAATGGCACAAAAAAAATGCGGATGCCTGTAAACATCTAAGCAATTGAATAAAATTTGAGTATTGTATTTACACGATTCTTTCTAAATGTTTTACTACTCAGCTCGACCTAACTAATAGTAATATCATTTTTTTAAGTCTTATGATCCTAAAATATGAAGAATATTACAAACTATTAAGGGTATCTCAATAGATTTTTTTCTACGAGAACTGTTTGTTACACAGCCGCTCAACCTCATTTTTTTCGAAATTAGTAGTAGTAATAGAAAAATAGTGCAGGACAAAACTTGTGGTTAAATAATCGCTGTCACCCCGTTATTTAAAATTTGGAAGAGTGGCATCACAGAGTACAGACACCAATGCCTCGAACAGAATTCGATAAATCGATTTAAAAAAAAACTGTTCCTACTTTGACTCAAATCCGTGAGATCCGACACTGAAGCCATCGGCGTTTACTGCTGTGTCACGGACTCAAAGGTCTAAATATCACTGAATTTAATTCTAGATTTTTTATTGTGTTGGTAGCCAATTTAGCTTTACCCCCTCGTCAGAAATAATAAAAAAATGAAAAATGCTTGATTTATAGTGACCTTTTGGATAGTACTGCTTCAATTATCTCAACACAAGTTGTTTTAGACTGACTGACGAACAGGGCGATCAATATCTACCGCGATAATGTGACGGTGCTATTTATACCAATTTGATAACGAAAGGACACTGTAAGAATATTTGTACAAATGGTAGGTATATTAATAGACACACTTTTTTATTGCAAGGCTTATTTAATTATTAAAAATTACAAACAAATCCCACCAGGTCATCCTGAAAAGATCTGTAATGAATAATATAACAATAGAAAATTTAAATTAACTTTGATTATTCCACGTATTGCCACGTATTGTAGTTACCGCCGAAACCATCGAAAGTATTAATAATATAACATATGTATATTATTGATCAATAGAAAGTTAAAGCAAAGTTTCATGTTGAATTTTGATAAAATGATATACAAATACTAATTATGTTAAAAGATAATTCATAAACTAATACTATGTGGCACTTTTTAATGTTTCTATAACAAATTTACATCCAGAGTGCATTACAAAAGGGAAGCAGGGGTTAGTTATATCAAGAGAAAGTTGTTGTATTTTAGAATGATGATTTCGCAACTGAAATAGCTATAACTTATTGATATCCGTGAAGAATAAAAAAACTGGTCTTCCACCTTTTTCCGAAATGGGTTTTTAGTCTTTTTGAAAAAAGATTTTTGTTTTCTTAAATCCTAAAAATGAACCGTCACCATTATCAAATCTATCGAAAAAAGTATCTATAAATTTCGTTTCACATTATAAATTATATTAAAAAATAAATTTTGCGTATTTTTTTTTATTTAATCTACACAATGAGATTCTTGGGTGTTATTTTGTTGTCTGAAATGACTTAACTTTGGACTTTAACATTAGCGAAAACAGCATTTTATCGGTTATCATTATAAACATAGATTCTAACGGTAAGTATTTGTTCCTGCATATCATTTGTGTCAGATTGACATATCTAAATGCGTATATTTTGATGATTTAATTTTCTATGTGGCAAAAAATATAAAGGCTTAGAGCTTTTTTGTGTATTTAATAAAACAAAGACTCTATAGAATTATAAATATCGTATTGAAGTTAAGAAATAAATAAAATTTATAAACAAAAAAGCCATACAATATGAAACAAATTATCGTACAAAAATGCCACCAAAAAAAACCAAACCAGTCAAAGACAACACACAGATCTAGCCATTAAGTACAAAAACATTTTCTTTATTCTAAAATTTTATATGTTGAAAAAAATCTCGAATATGACTTACAAAAAGACTAACTACTATTTATCACCTTTTATTAGTGTACATAAAGTGTTATATTCCTGTATTCGATTATTTTATTGATATTTATCGTTTTTAGCTTCTGTGAAAACTGTGTAACAACAATAATAAAAATCACTGTAAGGCAAAAATTGTTACGACTAGTCTAATTCTCCCCTAACTACCGTTCGGAGTTTCTAGTCATCCAAGCATTAAGTCGAACTACGACTCAGCTTCCAACCACTTGAGCTACTAGTAATTTAATTTGTTGCCGCCGCGAATGTAGCCTGCGTTTCCCATGTAAGAGTTCCCGAACAAACTCTTGCTGATAATCACGCAAAAACGATCCACGTACCTACAACGTTCTTCAAAATACTATGTATGCAGCTTTAAAAGCTACTGGCACATAAAAAGCTCGTCGAACTGAATAGTTTGCTTGACGCTGATTAAGATACAGTTACATTATATAAAAAAATTACAAATCGTATAATTGATTGTACTAAATATTTAATTAAATATAAATAATATGATTTTTTATCTGTATTAAATAAGCTGATAGAGGTGCTTACTTTATGATTAAAGAATCATGTAGAATTAAGGAAATAAAAATTGTACAATACTCTGATCTTAATTTTTCAATTTTTTATGTTTTAATATTTTCAATGGCCACGGCGGTAACTTTGTGGAAGTTCATTTTAGTAAAAAAAAAAATATTTTTATATAATAAGTTTTAATATTTTGTATTATACGTTTCAAGTAATACATACACGGAATACACTCTATAAGAAGAGTGTGAAGCCGTATCGGGTGGTGGTGGGTACAAAGTTGAGTACCCTAAAGAAGTGGAAAAAAAAAATACATATATCTGGTTAATCATACTAAAGGTGTTTACTTTGAATTATTGGCGGATAAGCATTGTAAAATTATATTTAAAAAAAACTTTTGGAGTGCTAATTTCATAATTTTATGATATGACCAAGACCAATTTTGTTCATAACAAATATTTTAGATTGATATAATACCTTGTTTGTATATATTATAAATATTTATATAAATACTAAATCTAGTTATATATACATATGTTTAATATATTTTCATATACGGTGCAAAAGTTAACCTAACACGATAACACACTTTTATTTCCTGTAGTTATTACTATTTATTCGAGTATTTAAAAAAAAAACTAATAAACATTTCTGTACTAACGAAGCCTCTTTTGAATCTTACTATGTATAAAATGAAGCTACGCGAAGAGCATTATTCATCAGTCCGTTATTGCAAGTACTTACACATATTATATTCAAGCATTTATGCATGTATTTTATTAAGAATTATCTAATCGGCTACCAACAATTTAAATAATTTTAACTCTTTGATGAGACGAACCGTTAGCAAGGCATAAGAACTCCCAAAGCAATCAAAGTTGACGTAGTCTCTTAACTCAATTAATGCTTTGGGCCTAACAGTCTAACGAACATATTGTAGACCGTGAGGGAACTTTGGACTTCGCTCGTGAATCCTTACATTGTACATACGACCAAGCAGTGAGACTCAAACATATCTATCAAGAGACTATGTACATAACTTATAAACCGTCGATGCTATTTTATCTGCAAGGCATTTGTTTTCACAACAATGACACGCATTTTTCGTATTGGAAAATGCTTTTTTTCGAAACTGTCCCGCAATTCCAATAATTAGTATCATTTTTTTGTAATCTTTAAATTTGCCGGGTACACGTCACAGGGTTCAATTCCATAGGTTTCCATGCCGGACTTCACATGTTCGAATTCCAGAAACTTTTAATTGATTTGTCGGTGTCTGGTCGAAGGCATAGATGTTTGTGATGTTTAAAAATAAGCCCCCAGCCACTCTATCGTAAATCGACAAACTAACACCTAGTCCTAGCTCAATGCTTCTATCCCTACTGTCATTGAAAAAAGAGAGATTGATCAGCTGAGTAACAAGCAGTTCACGTAATTTTTTTTGGTTGAAACATCTCCACTGGGAGGCGATATGCTCCACATTCGGAGTGAACATGGATTAAAAAAGATTTTTTCAATTACAAATCAAATGAGGAAAAAATAAGCAGAATTTCTGAAAATAATAAATTGAATGCTTTTTATGTTTTTTAATCCATGTTCGCTCCAAATGTGGAACATATGGCCTCCTAATGGAAGTATTTCAACAGAAGCTTTTCTAAGAAAACTGTTTGTTAGTCAGTTGCTCAACCTCTCTTTTTCAAAGAAAGTAGTATCAAATTTTTATGTATAACTAGCCGGTACCCGGCAAGCGTTGCAATGCCACTCGAAGAATTAAAGTGTTTGTGTTTTAATTGTGTATATTGAAGTGCATGCTTTCCTTTTCTGTCTGTTTGACGTTTGCTGCTGATTGTATATGGTACAACACACACGCCACCTACTGTAATTTAATTGTACTATAACTTTCGCGCAAGTGCAAGCATACGTTGTCAAAATGAACTCTATGGCAGACATACAAACATTAATTTTTATATACATGATTTAAAACCTTCCCGAAAGTGCAAGCAAAAAGTTTGTTAAAGTTTTATTGCAATCGGGCGAGCGGTGTGGCAACGCATAAAGTACGAACAAACAAACATTCATTCCACTCTGATCATGATTGTGTGACTTTTATTTGATACGTTCAGTCTTTTTTCGTATTCGAATTATTGTTCTATGATTATCGTTTCTAAAAAGATGATCCTTACTACAAAACTACCTAAAACAACTTATTAAATAAATATAAATAGTAAAAAACATAAATTAATATTATTGTATTCTTACTACATATTAATAATCTGTAGTATATGGGAATCTTAAAAATATGAATTCCAGAATATAAGATATATATTTCTTCATCTACTCTTACGAAATAACTAACTATTCATCAATAATTACTATTATCTACACAAGTAGAATTAGTATAGAATAATATTGTAGCACGGCTCATACTAATTTTTATATGGTCCGTCGGTCGCACTGAATATTTTAACAAATATATATTTTTTAATTCATTCAATTTTAGATAACAATTTCTTGGAAAATGCAATAAAAAAAAGAACATTATTATAACAGTCGATGGTTGCAAAATATTTTACACTGGACTCCCTTTTTACACGATTTCGAAATAACACGGTGCTACATACCTTGCATGGAATTTCTTGTATGACTTGACACAGCTAATAGATTATTACCACGTTCAAAAAGACTTTCAAACCTAAAACGTATTATCAATGCATGCATAAGCATAAGCATATAAAAAAAATTGAAAAAAATTGGTTGAACTTGAGATGAAAATAATCAATTAAAACTATCTTTGTTAACAATTTCGCATTTTCAATTTTAATACGTTCAAATGTAATGTCAAAATGTTGACCATACGATTTGACAGATTTGAAATATTCGAAAACAATCGATAGACAAATTTGAATCGTCAAAACAACAAAACAAAATGGCCGCCTTTCAAAAAGAATTTTCGAATTGTTCGAACGCCGGCCATTTTTGTTTTGTTATACTGCAGTGTAAAAAACATTGAAATCTACGAATATTTTATTTTTTTGACATTGTAAGTTAATTTTAATATGCTTATAACCTTCCCGGAAGTGCCAGCTTAAAGGTTGTTAAAGTTTTATCGCAATCTGACCTGTGGCGTTCAATCCCATAGACACCAAAGTTTTTGCAAACATACAAAAATTCATTTATCTATATATATAAAAGAAAGTGGGGTTTGTTACACCACGTATATCTCGAGAATTACAGCTCGGATTTTAATGATCTTTGTTTTATTAAATTCTTATCCGCCTAGAATAGCAGAATAAGCATTAAAACATCGGAAAAATATCACGGGAAAGAAATTATTAAGAAAATAAATGTCCTCATACAATTTGTTTTTTTGAAAAATACAAATGGAACGTGGACATTGTATGACACGTTGTATGCTGTTTTCCAGTAAATCCACCAGATGGCGTTAATTACATTATACTTTGACAGTTGACTACTAGCTATGTATACATGCGCCGCGATTTTGAGTTTTCATCGATTTTCATTATGTTTTAATTCCCATAAATCATTCTGTGACGTCACCGCACGTGTTTTTAAACAAAAAATCCGGTGCTGATGAACTACATTGCTTGGCATCGCGTCTTTGGGAATACTCGATGCTGGATGTATTCGATTGATTGGCAAAAATGGAGCTTGCCGTTTGCACGAACGTTGTTGAGATGCAAGGTTGTGGAATCAGAGTCGAAGAGTCGCGGTATTTTGGCCTGAGTCGGAGTCGTGAAAAATGAGCGGCTCGATTTTTTTTGAAAAATATATTTAGTTATGTGTATTCAAACAAAATAGTCCAAAGTGTTGACATTGCATGCTTGGCTGACTAAAGATGATCTGATGGTATTACATATATATTGACTATGGAAAGGAAAAAAGACGTAACCCACACATGTTTTAATTATTTTGGGCCATATGCAAATTATGAATTGTACACAACCTTGAAGCGCACGGAGTCTTCTAAACTGTTGTTTAAATAACAAAGCCTAATATGAATTAAAGAAATTGTCTAGGAAACACCTTTATTTCAGTATTTTTTCTAGGTTTTAATTTTTTACAAGGTCATCTTTTTCAAACTTAAAAGCTAAATTTAGATATTAATTTAGCATTTGCAGCTTGCATCTTTTTGATAGAATGTGTATCAAATTTGATAGATTGTGATAATCGAAAAAAACCTGTTTTGAAAAAACTGTGGGTTACGTCCTTTTTCCTTTCCAAAGTCGATATATATATATATATATGTTAAAATGAAATTGTTGAAAAATTTCCTCGGAGTCGGAGTCAGAGTCGTTAATTATTTTTAAGCTGGAGTCGGAGTATTTTTTTTACACGACTCCACAGCCCTGCTGAGATTGCACGTTATTATACTTGGAACGCTTCATCGAAAAAAATTCAACGTCGAAAGCAAAGCAATGCGGTTCCTGATCATCCGGATGTGCGTTCTACTGATGCTCTTGGTCGCATTAACACAGTTCATCTGAAGAATGACGAATGCTTCTACTTGCGGTTGTTGCTGGTGAATGTTTGTGGGTCGACATCATTTGAATCACTTCGAACTGTCAATGGCGTAGTGTGCCCAACATTTCGTGCTGCATGTCAATATCTCATTTTGCTTGAAAACGCTACTCATTGGGACATGACAATCGCTGAAGCAATTGTTTCTGAATCTCCAAGTCAGATACACACATTATTTGATATAATTATTTCGACATGCTTCCCATCAAATTCATGTGTTACCTTATGTGCGGCAGTTTGTTAGTCAAAGTAGAAATGCCGACGCCAGATCGTGGAATGAACGTCGCTTTCAATCGAGAATTGGAACTTGAACGTGAATATGATCGAGATGCATTGATCAGTTTGAACGAATGTACCACTGTTGAACCCTCGACAAAAGGAAATGTACGATACGTTAATGAAGGCAATTGATGACGGAAATGGTGGCTTATTTTTCCTCGATGCGCCCGGTAGAGCTGGGAAGACATTCCTCATGTCATTGATTATGGCCACTGGTCGTGGGAGATATAAAATTTCTGTAGCAGTTTCTTCTTCTGGAATAGCGGCCACGTAGATAGAAGGATGCCGAATGGCTTATTCACCGTTGAAATTGCCGTTAAACCTTCAAACCACTGAAAAACTGACATGCAAGATTGCGAAACACTCAGCAATGGCAATTTTTTGGTAGCAAATACAATCATCACCTGGGATGAATGGACAATGGCGAACAAATGCGCATTGGAAGCACTCAATCGAACCATGAAAGATCTGTGCAATGACTCAAGATCTTTTGGAGGCGCAATGATTGTACTATCTGGCGATTTCCGCCAAACACTACCAGTCATTCCAAGATCGACCGCTGCCGATGAAATAAACGCTTGCCTCAAATCATTGACTCTGGCGCTATGTGAAGAAGCTTCAGCTGACGACAAACATGCGAGTTGCATTGCTAAACGATCCATCTGCCGAAGATTTCTCCAAGCAATTGCTGACTATTTATTTATTTATTGTTAAAAATTTAAGTTACAGTACATGACATAACAGCTGACGCCAATTCGCCGTGTACTTGAAAAATATAATAAGATAAAATATAAAATAAAACTACATAATACATAATACATTAAAATCAAGAAATAAAATAGTAAAATTTTACAAACAGTTCACAAATACTAAATCACTAAAAATGTCCACTTCTCTAGGCAATACGTTGATCAATCTAACGGCCCTTGGAACTGGTGACTCATACCTCTTAAGCGAGGTATAAGTTTTTAGAAATAAAAGTTTTTGCTCATAGTTTTGCCCACGATAAATTGGGAGCATGTTAATTAATAGTCATGAGAATTTGAGGATTATTAACTCGGCCCCGAATGAGAAGAGAAAAATGCTTTAAGTTATAAAACGATCATCGACTATCGTCGGTAACGACCGTGTTCCTGTTGATGAATCGAACGGATTGATTTCGTTTCCGCCGAATTTCAGTAATTTCGTCTCAACGAAGGACGGCTACATCAACAAAATGTTCCCAAACATCTAATCACAAAAATCACAATTGGTTAAGTGAACGAGCAATTCTTGCAGCGAAGAACAAAGATGTGGATCATTTAAACTTCACAATTCAAAATCAAATCGTTGTTCCACTACATTCCTTCAAATCTATCGACCGTGTAACAAACGAAGACCAACTGAATTTTTAAACTCATTGGATCTGCCTGGCTTGCCACCGCACAATGTACAACTAAAAGTTTGCTCGGTAGTCATCATGTTTCAAGTTATCAAGTTAACACAACACTTATTAATTCTGAGGCGGCACGAAGTTCGTCGGGCCAGCTAGTACATATATATAAGATAAGATATGAGGTAAGATAAAAACATAATATCAGGATACTAGAAGAGCTTTCAAGCGCTTTGCGTAATGGCGTTGACTTAGTATGATGCTTTTGAGGTAACATTATTGCTCGTTTTTGATTGTGAAAAAATATTTTTTTGTAGAGGAAAGAGAATTTTTTATTAATTTCATTAAAAATGTTGATTCGAAAGGAAAATAAAAGGCTGGTGTTTATGTTTTTTATCAATTTATCAAGAGTTTGAGTAACACTGATGTGCTCACTACAAGAATGTACTTAACATTTTATTATGAGGCAGGATTCTACACTCATTATTCTTCTCCACCGCATGAGTAATATGTACCCTGCGATACTTTGAAAACCATCGAGAGTTATTTGTATTTGTCTATTTTTGATGTTTTCGTAAACATATTGTTCAAATTCAACTTTCTATATCAAATCTATAACATGGTAAACATTTTCAAGTAAAAATTACTGATGTTTGTGCCATTTTTTTTTAAATACATTTCTATCATAGTTCTTAAAAAAACATCGGAAACAAAAACACGACTGTGGAGTCGGGTCAAACATATGTGACTGAATCAGAATGGATTTTTTCAATTATTTCCATTTAATTGACATATCTGTATACCATAAGATATGTAGTTACTAGAACAGGCGTGGGGAACCTGCGAACTTAAGGCCGCATGCGGCCTTCTGGCCAATTCTCTAATTCTGTAGATTTTGTAATTTCGTAAATTTTTGGTATTTTCGATGTCAAAGTCCTTGAAAGACCTAAAACAAAAGGTCTCACGCTGGTAATTTTGGGAAATCCGCCAATTTCTGGGCCCTAGAAATTGGCATGAAATTGTTTCCGGCTAAAAATTTCAAAGTTAATGTTTACTGCGGTCTTCGTGTCGAATTAGAAAAATAAATGCGGCCTTTAGATAACAAACGGTTCCCCACGCTTGTACTACAATAATTCTAGTACATTTCACTAATCAATATGATGATCATAAAATTATTTTTGTTGGATTCTTCCGACTCCGACTCCGCTTCTAGAAAAAACACCCAACTTCACGACCCCCAACTACGACTCCGACTTCACAGCCCTGATATATGTACATAAACAAATGTACTCAACCAATTAGGTGTGTGAAAATTAAATCAAGTAATTTTATTGTTACTATAAATTTCACACTCAGCAATTTAAAGGAGGGAGAAACCAAAATATTTAATTTGAACACAGTGTCTAGTTCAACATTCAACTAAGGGTGTAGATAATTATTGATTATGGTAACTTTTCGATTATTTATTTATTTTTAATTTGAGTGTCTTCGAAGTAATGTTAATGTTCATATTAGTAAACTAGCTGACCCGGCATGCGTTGCAATGCCACTCAAAGAAAGAAAGTGTTTGTGTTTTAATTCTGTTTATTGAAGTGCTTTTGGATATATTTTGTTTTTTGTCTGGTGCGTATATGAATTGATCTGAAGGTTTTTCAACACATGAACAGGCCAGATATAGTTGTCCATATGAGAAGCATAGATTTTTAAAATTAAGTCCACACACTTGTAGCGATTGTCAAAATGCGAGTCGCACCGGAAACTGCAAACATTTTAATTCTAATGGCCTATCTGTCGGAATTATTGGGATGCTTGGCAACAGTACATCGTATCCTTTAAATTTTCCATTTAAAATTGTAGCCAAGATGATATCGTTCATTACTTTTTCACTGAAAGCCTGGTACCGTTGCTAAGTCGTGGTGGACTTATATTTCGGAGAAGAATGATAAGTACACCAATTTTCAGTGTTCATTGGATAATTGACAACTTCATCTTAATCAATTTATAATATCGATGGACTTATACCAGTGGCTCTTATCCTTTTTGAAGTCACGGTGCACTTTTGATCATGGGAAAAAGTGGCGTTGCACCAGAAGTCGAAAAAAATATGTGGCCATAATTTGTATTATAGTTGTAGTTAATGTTGTAGTTACATACAAAAATGCCTTTTTTTTTTACATATTTTCTTTTTAAGTTAAATTAAATAAAAATGTTTAATATTGAAAATAAATTAAGTAAAAATTAAGTAAAATTAAAATATTTAAATCCTTTTAATTAAAAATATTTACATGAAATATTTAAAGGTGCTCTTTGGGTGACAAATCTAGGGGGGGGCATTTTCCACCCTTTTTCAACCCAAAATGACGTCCCTGCTAAACAAAATAAAATTTATATGATCAATCAAAAAACAATTTATATGATACCTGAGCTTATTGGCTTTTGCAGATATCAGAAATATTAGGTTGAATATTTGATATAGCTACCCTTATTTCTTCGTCTACATTCGTAAGTATTTCTCGTTTTTTAGTTTTCATATTATAATTGTTGAGAAACTAAGCTCACACAATTATGATGTTGAAAACTGTCACAAAATTTTCAGTAATTTCGTGTAAAAAACTGGATATTCTTCTTGGATAGAAATCCAAAAGTCCACCATGGTCATTCCAGAAAATTTAATTTTTAGAGAACGATCAGTCGACAATGCGGCTAACTCTTCTTCTCCTGCGTATGAAAATCGACAATACGATGTATCAATCGTAACAAATAGATTTCGTATCCAGTCATAATTTTCTATATTCAAGGAAAGAAAATAATGTGCAATCTTTTCTTCCAATAAAATTAAATGTTCTATTATTGCGGAAATAATTCCCTCTGAAATGTTTTCGTTAATAAGTGAAGAAACATATCGAATGCCATACGTCGACAACACGCAACCAAAATTTTTTCATAAAATGAGTTATGCATATAATTTTCTTTGTTTTTTCAAGCTCTATTAAAATATTGACTGATAATTTACAAAAAATGTTTTTCATTGAAATTGTTCTAAAGTTAGAAAGACGTAACAGAAAAAAGGCTTACCAAACTGCCAAAAGATAGTAGAAGAGCTTACATCGAAAATATTTGCAAATATTATTATATCCTACTATTTGAAAATAGGTAAGAAAAAATTCCAACATGTTTACTGCAACATTTTGTATTGGAGAGTAGACAATCCGTATCAGGATCAAGAAAAATTAAAACAGTTATGTATAATGTTCCTATTATTATATGGAAGAAGTTAAAACAGGTGCATTGAATTGATCAAAATACATACAAAGTAGTAAAAGTCTTATACGTTGTTTTTTTACCTGGTATTTCGTTTTGAATCCTAAAGTTGATGGCATTATCATCGTTGTTTTTGACTGCTTATATGACACGTTCACTGAGCCACTGATGATTTTTGTAATTCTGTGCGATATTTTGGAAAACTTAGTGCATCAATTCGCTTATGGTTCCTGTAGTTTTACAGAAGCTTGGTGGCAATATCATACATTGAGTGGATTCATCGATTTCCATTTTTCCATTCCCAATATCCGACAATTGTATTTTGAAACGTTCAGCGGATGCATCATATTGTAATTATACACGCATATTGATGATGAAAACTGATGATTTGAGACATGCACTTGATTCATCAACAGCTGTTGAACGTGGAATAACTGGTAGAGTTTGTCGAAAATCACCAGTCAATAAAAAAGGTGCGCCACCAAAGACCTGTTCATTTCCTCTCAATACATCTTTTAGTGTTCATATGGTGAAGATTTTCCAATGCCTTCTTGTGCGCCATAGTAAATTCGTCCCATTTAATGAGTTGATATGATTAAAGTACTTCACCCATTCAGGACTTTTTTTGATATTGCATATTGGTGTCAAAAGCAATTTCTTTTTCAGTAAAAAAAAAAAAATAGTTTCTAAGCTTGCTCGTCTGTTTCTGAAGCTCGTGATGCCGTTTTATTTCATGCTTGAGGTCTAGATCAACTAATAGCTAGTCGTTTAGGTGGCATAATTGTTTGAAAGCGAAAGAAATGCTTTTTTCAAAAAATTCACTTTGAAAAAATTTGATAAAGTAGTTAGTGTTTGCTATTTAACACACAATTATATTGTTTAATATTATATTGTTTACTTTTCTGTATACTACCCATACTAATGGTATTATTTTAACCCTTTGGCTGCCGGTTGCGGAATTATTAAATATAGTACCACCGTTTCGCCAATTAGCCGCTGCATACAAACGTCGGTAATAAATTTAATATTTTCCCACTAAGCCTGCATAAATTATACACGCTTGCATTTTTTTAACAAAACACCATAAATGTTTCAAAGTGCTGTGCATATTTATTTTTTTATTAATGAAATATGCATACTATAAAAACATTTGACAGTAAGCAAAGTCTAACGCTCGTTTAGCAATACGTCATTTGAATTTTTTAGCAAGAATTACTGTGCACTTACTTTATATTACGACTACGAATTAGGGGATAAAATACAGTTTTAACCATAGTCGAGGAGTCTTGAAAAAATGAGTGACTCCAGCTCCAATGTTGAATAGATGTATAATTTATATATATGTATACTAGCCGGTTCCCGGCAAGCGTTGCAATGGCACTCAAAGAAAGAAAGTGTTTGTGTTTAAATTGTGTTTATTGAAGTACATGTTTTTTTCTGTCGGTTTGACGTTTGAAGTTTGCTCCCGATTGTCTATGGTACGACACACGTGCCATCTACTTTAAGTTAATTGTACTATAACCTTCGCGCGAGTGCTTGCATACGTTGTCAAAATGAACTGTATGGCAGATAGGGTATCCAATCCCGGAGCCTTTTTGTGATCAGGATTTTTTGATGGGACAGAATCCCGGGACTGGCGACCCTAATGGCAGACATACAAACATTGATTTTTATATATAATCTACTTTAATTTCATTTTACTACGCCTATAACATTCCCGGAAATGCAAGCAAAAAGTTTGTCAAAGTTTTATTGCAATTGGATGAGCGGTGTGGCAACGCATAAATTACGAACAAACAAACATTCACTTTTATATATTAGATGTAATATTTACAAAAATGCGTAACATTTTTATTTAATTAAAAAAAAGGATTCATATTAACCTATTTTATTCTGGATTCACTAAAACACCACGACTCTGAATCTATATTTATTAGGAACTAGACACTTACTAAAAAGGTTTTCTTATACTCGACATGATTTTTTATTTAGTTTTTTGGTTGGCGTCACTTAAATGCAATAATTACGGCAACATTCACTTTTATGATGTATTCGACCAATCAGATTCGAGTGGTCGAATACATGTTCATAAAATGGGCAAAAGTACCAAAAAAGTGCATGAAAAAATTGTACCAAAAAAGTGTATCTAGAAATGTTCAATTTGTCATATAGATAGGTCATAGAGCATTTCTGCATATTCATTTTTTTTTTTTTGTTGATACATAGTGCCTTTATTTATATCCTTTATTCATATATGGGCCATAGAGTGGTGAAGTGAGCCACATAGTGAACGTTAAAACTTTTTTCTTGGATTTTAAGTACAATCACGTCTTTACTTGGTGTTTTGGTGGATTGCATATTTTTATTTTTCGGAGATAACACTATTGCAGTGTGCATCAACTGAGGCTTCTTCACTTTTGCGACACTTTAAGATTTAAAACGTGAAGAATATTACAACGCATCTAACATGATTTTTTTCTAAAATACCACTTGGCTCACTTAACTTCTAATGGGCCCATTAAATTTATACTGAATATTCTGTAACCATTAATGAATTAAGATGGTCTTTATATTATTGTGTTTAGTTGAATTTAATTATCTAGGTGAACTTATTCGCGTTATAAAGAACAACAGCAAGAAAAAAGTTCCAGTATTGTAAATAATAAAAGTAATTTTCGTAGGTTTTATACCCCTTATCCCGTATGCTTTGGTACGCCATTTGTGATATTATAACACTCAGCCGGGTTTCGGCCAGGCGGAACTTGGTGTTGAGTTCAAATCCCAATGGTGGGATCTATTGTCTGCTCATATAAAATACATTTGCCAATGTACAGGTCTGGGCGAAGGATATCTTTAATTCAGCGCACTTTCTGATTTATAGTGTGGGTATTTTTAGACCGCAGAAATGTATGCTGCGAATTTATTCAATGGAATAAACGTTTGAAAATGCAAGTATTTCAAATGATACTAAAAGTATTTATTTTAAATCTTTATGTCTGTTCTGGAGCTTTGTATTCGTTTTACTGTTGTAAACGTTAAATTAATATTACCCTTTCCATGAAAAAAATAAAACACAGTCTGTAATAATTTAACAGCTATTCACCTTTAAAGGAGTCAATACATCTATACTGACCTTACTTTACTTTATTGGCTTTTTTTCCATAACAATTATGTGAATTTTTTCCAATGAATATATGTAATTCGTACATAAAAACATATATATGCTCACAAACAGACACTACTGTGTTGAGTTAAAAGTACGTCTGTACTCCTTTATAGGAAAATGCTGCCTACTTACATGTATTTCCATACTCCTCTAAAAGTTAAAGATAGATCACGACTAGAGCATCCAATCCTGGACCATTTTTGTGACTGACAGTTTTTCAAATTCCGAGATCCCGGGATGGATCATTCACCATAAATCTGGAATGTTGGTTTTCGGGATACCGTGATCGATCAGTGGCAAAAAATTCAAAAATTGAGAGATTTAAAAATAGTTTAAAAAGTAATGTTAAATGCCTTTCATTTTTTTAGCTCGCTGGCGGTTTTTTTTCTTAGATTCAGAAAGCTCAGAAGTCGTTTCAATTTTTTTTGTTCTCGCTGACCAATTTAAAAAACCCAGGAATTTACGGATTTCACAATTTTTTTAATTGTGGGACCTTTTTTTTCGAAAAAATTTCACTTCTAACGTCAATCTCAAAGTCTCGGGATTAGTACTATCACAATCCTAGGGAATTCGGGATCACAAAATTAGACGAGATTACAGGATAGGAAACATTAACCACGACAGTATCTCTCACCACTAAATTGAAGGGTTGTTGTACAAACTCAATATAAAGCTTTTAAAAAATTTGCCTTTTTTATATTTAATTGTTTTAATACCAGCAATTAATAATGACTTCCGCATCTATGCAACCGAAAATGTCAATTCTTATTTTAAAGCATCACGGAGCGACTATGAATGGCTACGCGGTCGACGTTTGGCTAGCCATGTACTAGTAAGTAGATGAAGTAATTGTGTGAGAAATACTTATCAGAAAACCGATACCCAAATAGATGAATATTGTCGTTTTTTAAATATTTTTTTGAAAACCGGTTGCACTCGGCCCGAGCATTTTGATGTGCTTTATGTAATACTATTTTCCAGCTGTCAATACAGCTGGCTATAGCCTGCAATCCAAATCTCTGAGCAGAATTCTACCAATTATTTTACATGGTATATAGTTTACAAGTTAAAAAGCCACATTATATAAAGCAATGACATTGATAAATTTGTATTTGGTCAAGAGTTTCTTGTAGCAAAAAATACAATCGCATTGGCAGGGTTGCGCTGAAAAAAAAGAGATAAATTTATTGACGACTTTCTAACCTTTGTTATATTTTATAAAAAAGAATTAAAAAGTATTTTTGAAGATGTTCAGCACTTCGAAAATACTTGCGGCTTAGTAAAAGGGCAAAAAACACATGTCAACATCATCATAAATCATAAGAGATTTTTTGTTAAAAAAATAAATCCGAAACAAATGTATTTCTTCCTCTTACCAAAGGGATGTAACGAGAGCGAAGTTTCAACATAACTCTTTGTGTAACAGTTGAGTTTACAGAGAATGAATATTTTTCAAAAATAAATTCAAAATAAGTCAAGTAACTTCTAAAATAAGTAAAATATATTTTACAGCATGAATTGATTTTTTAATGTTTTTGTATTAGTAGAGTAACATTCTGGCACCGTTACGCTCAAATAAATAATACATCGGTTACCAAACTGTAGCTCACAAGATTCATACTCGAGGCGGCATTTTTAATTAGTTCAATTTTATACTAATCTAACCAACACATATATGTTTCAAAAGTAGCTACTGTCTTTCGAGACTACTGCCAGAAGAGTTTCGTTCTATTCGGTCAAGGCCAGCTTCTTCAAAAAGGCATTCTTAATAATTGATTAATCGGATCTCTTATGAAGACATGGCTTCTAATTACTTCTATTCTAATTCTATTTTATTTTAAATAGATTTTGTCGGAAACTATACAGGTACTGATACAATTTTAATAACTGATATTTATGACGGTGATTTATCATCGGCGAGCGCTATATTTTTTTTCACATGGTTGTTTTGTTCTTGGGTTAGAACTTTTACTCTATTTGTGTAACTTATGTTAATTGATAGTAACCATAGAATGTGCTATTTAAACATTATTTTAGGCTGGTTAAAAACTTAATAAAAATACACCACACGGCATCAAGAGTAATTATTTTGACCCATCAAAACCGATTTTTTAAATTATTTTACCTTTCACATTTCTAGATGCTTCAAGTGCCAACCTTATCATAAGTTTGGTCACCTCAAAAAAATTCTTCACATAAATACTTAAACAACGCGGAGCCTGCAAAGCGGGCTCGTAGTTTCCTGGTTATTATTATTATATATAATATATATATGTAAATACATATATATTCTTGCATTTACGATTCTCGATTGAGGGTGTCCAGATAACAAAAGTGTTTTTCTCAATTGCCATGAATTGTTCGAAATGTAATATTAAAACTGAAAATTTTATTTTAGCCTCTATCTTTTTTCAAACATTGATTTTAATTAAATGAGGAGCATATTGACATCCAATGAAATTTATTTTAACAAAAGAATTTTGAAGAATTACTCAGTTATTTTTACCTGTGGGAACTAATAAGACGGGATTAGTAGTTAGTTAATCGCATTTGTTACGCCCATTTTTGGGGATCAGTATGGTTGGAGGTAGTCACACAGATCATATCAGATATTCATGTTTTCGAATAATTTATAAATCAATAAAAAAAAGTACGAAACTGAAATATACAACCGTAGATATATATTAATACCATTATTCGAGTATTGTTGCAGACAAGTCTGGTCACGAAAGGGTAAACCGAAGTTTTTATACGATCGTAAATCTTCTCGCAAGTGAAATCCTAAGGTGGCCGTATAATCTGATTCTTACGCGAGTTAAGGCAGATTTTGGGGGTCGGTGGGATTTATGCGCTCCACCTTTTCACCTTACTTTACGAAACGCTGCGACAGAACGTATATAGTACACACGATGCCGTATACAACTTATTATTACAACTTTGAAGGGGAGTTATCTGACTGAAATAATGCTTTATCGCGTGAATCAACCCTACTATTGGTTTATCTTAAATGTATAATGTTAACCCATGCTATTTGATTACATCACTTTCGTTTAATCACTATCACAAAACACAAACAGGTTTGGTAAATCAATTAACTCTTTTTCATAGAAGAATTCGGCAGGCACTTTCTGAAAGTTCTTTTTTATATCAAATTAAATTTGATAGCTTAATATTCCACGGATTGTATAAAAAACTGTGACACAAGTTTTGCCTCTTTAATCAGCATCTCCAGAAAAACTATTGCGAGGCTTCTATAGATTCGGCGGGAACTCTGTGGAAGTTAATTTTCAATATGAAATAAAATTCGATGGTGTGATGATGCTTTTCAAAAAAGCAAAACACGTGTCACATTCTGTAACACAATTAGAATAACAAACAAAAAATTGTTTAAAACTCTTGACTTGTAAATTACAATATCTCTACTTAGTAATTTATAAGATAAAAATTAAAATCATGTTTGATTCAGTTATTTTGGGATTGGAAGGGTGGGAGGATTTTTTTTACGGAAGCCAATGACGTTGACCGCTGCGCCACAGACTTGACTAAAATCTTTATTTTGCATCTATAATAATAATATTCATCTGGGCTTCAAATGTTTTATGTATGACCAACCATTTTTTTCCAATCTTGATTCGCATCCTAAAAGCTACACGCACGCGCCAGTTCCCACCAGTCGTCTTTCCAAGACTTTGGTTGAGATAAAATCCATTTGTAGTGCATATGATCCACATTGGGAACAGACATTGTTAAAAAATATAGTAATTTACGGAGATATTAATCGTATGTTGTAGAAAAATTTGATAGCATTGCGAAAAATGTAGTGTTTTTTCTGTATCTCAAAATTTCTTCACTAATACATAGCACTGAATGTTTTTTGATTTTTTTTCATATGATTTGATATATATTACCAAACTAATCGTGTAACAGAGGGCTTAGAATATTGATATGTTTCTAAAGGCTTAATTGGAACAAAGAAACATTTCAACTATATAGTATGGAATATTTATTTAAATGAAACATTGCAGAAAACGAAAGTATTGCATTTAAAGTACGTTATATTTATATAAGTATAATATAACGTGGTAATAGCAGTAAAAAAGGTGTAGCAAAAAGCTTCTATTTATTTCATCTCATTACATTGAGCAGAGAACAAAGACCAACACGTGAAAAATGTATTCTTTAAGCGAACAAGATTTTTCGGTAAGAAATTTGCCTAGTGTGTTTGTTCTGCGGGATTGTTCTTTTTTAAAACTTTGTAATGAGTTTAAAGGATTTGGTCGGAGCTTTCGTTTCGTTCGCTCAGCGTTTCCCAAATCTCAACCACTAAAACTATTACGTAACAATTAGTTTGAATTAATAAAAGTTCTTTGTTGGATTAACTGAGTAACAAATTAATAACACAATTAATTGAACATATTTACAATACAAATTCGTTAAAAGATTGGGTTAAATTTTATGATCAATTTTTTCTTAATGTTGTAAGGCAAACTATTTTGTATTGCTTGATCATTTTCAGTGTCTTCAAAAACCTGTTTTATTTTTAAGACATTTAGACTAAACTTATTTATTTTTATTGTAATATTTTCTGTAATTATTCTCTTGTTAGCGAATCAAAACAATGAGAGAAAGAGAGAGAAAAAAGAATAATGTATTCAAAATTTAGTTTATTTTGATTTTTTGTCATAAGGTGAAAAAGCAATGTTTTTTTCAGAAGCGCGAAAAACCTATTTCTTCATATTGAGATTTAATTCATGACTTTAATTATAATGTGTATAAAGAATGTGTTACATGTTGTAATTTTTTACTACTTGAATTTACTGTTCAAAAATCATTATTTTTCTTAAATGTAAGTAATAATTTCAAGATGAAAAATTGTTGCAAAATGTTGCGTAGTATAAAAAAACGTTAATAAATTATAAGCTTCCCAACTCTGATAAATATATTTTATTTTATGTCAGGGTGTACCCTAGTTTTTATGTTGCCTCGAAGATTATATAGCATGCCATACACACTACACAAACCCACAATTTTTAGTCACGAGACTTACAACTCTTAATGAAATGACTGCAGTGTGAAAACAACTAGCGTTGTAAAGCTTAATAAAAAAGATAGAAAACCAACTAGATTAAAAAAATTAAGCCCCAGAGATTTTGCAAACTGTTGATTACCAGATGACTGAAAATTGAGTCGCAATCAGCTGTAAAGAACGCTCATTTTTTTATTTTTCTCAATCACAAGAACATGAAACAAGAAAGATAACCTGGTTCAATCAGCTTCTCTAGCAAAACGCTAAGAATAGAAAATTTCTCACAGTGCTGACAAGTTTTATATAAAAAAATGATTTTTCAATTTATCATTTCAAGTCATAAGCGAAGGTGTAAAGCAAGTCTTTTTTCATAAATCTTGTCTCGAGATTTAATTCACCCATGTTTTATCAGGAGTAATTTATTTCTGGCTTATTGAATGTTGACTTAAGGATTGAAGAAATTAATTACATAGTAGTTGTAAACATTAGATATTGTATTAACAAAAACACAATACTCCGTTGTACTTTATTTCACTTTATTTAAAAGGACAGGACCGGTTTCACTCATTATAAGCACTGTCAACTGACAATGCTCGCAATGAGCGAAATCGGTCCTGACCTTTTGGTGGAATAAGGTACAAAGGAATATTTTGTTTTTTATTAATATAATGTCTTTCCACCAAGTATTGACAGTGAACACCCTAAAAGCGATTAGATATTGTCACAACAGAATTGTAATCATATATTATTGGGCCAAGTACAAGATGCTATTTCTGTTTATCTGTCCTCGTTTTTTTGTTACATTGTTTTGATCGATGTATATTAAATAAAATTGAACGAATGGATTGAAATTTTCATCTCATGAAGACAAATTGAGAAGCACTTGGCCAAGAAGTAAACGAAACGAGCAAGCTGTTGTTTTGAATAACGAATAATGTATGGTTTAATGCGATGAAACTCTGATAAATGAAGTTTCTCTTCTTTCTTTTCTCGTTTCTTTTTTCATTAAATAAATAATGTATCGAAAAACGTTGTATTTTTCTTTAAATATAAAGTAATGTCTTACGTAAATAAAGATATTTAGGTAAAATTATTTAGTGATCTGTAAATATGGCGTAGTTTGTTTTTACTGCTTTGTTATCAGTTTCTCAAAACTACTTGGTCGTTACTAAACATTTTGGCAATACGTGACAATGACCAAATGTTTCAAAATAAAAAAATGAAAAAGATGTATTATATGTATATATTCCAAATATTATATTAATAAATATCAAGACCGATACTCGATTACAGAGCATTTAAGATTAAGATTTTGAGCTATGTTTTCAATTAAAAATAATTAAAAAATATTTGTTTATTTAAAAAAAGCTATTAATATAAAGTTATGTTTAAAAAGGCAGATAGATTTTTTTACAACCACTAAAAAAAGTAAGCTGATAAACTGTTAAATCTGTCAACCAAGTTTTTTTTCGACGAGCACTTATTTGTTCTACATACTATTTTTTTTAAACCATGTCCGCTCCCAATGTGGAGCATATGGACTCCTAATGGAGTTTATCTCAACAGAAGTGTTTCTACGAGAACTGCTTATTACTCAGTTGCTCAACCTCTCTTTTTTCATAGAGAGTAGGGATAGAAGAATATGGCTAGGACAGGATTAGTGGTAAGCTAATTGCTCTCGGTACGCCCCGTTCATAGGATAGGATGGGTGAAAGGGGGGAATTCAAGACATCACATACATCCATGCCTTTGAACAGAAATTCATAAATCGATTGAAAAATCAATTTATAAAAACTGTCCGTACCGGGATTTGAACCCGGGCCCTCCGTAGCCGAAGCCAACAACGTTAACCACTTGACCACACAGGGGACATACTATACATTGTTGTTAAGCGTCAGGATCGTTTTTATTGATTTTGAGTATTGACCACTGCTCTGAAAAGTATATGTTGGCTAAATTTATCAACTTACTTTACTAAAGATTTTTTTATGAAAGAAAAAAAAAACAATTTAACAATCGTGCGAAGTGTGAACGTAACCATGCCATAAATACAATTGACTTCTTTTAAATTTGACACTGAGTTAAAAGTATGAATGCATATAATGTATTTTCTCCTCAAGATGACCGTTAGGTCCCAATAAAAAAAATTCTAGGGTATCTTATGTGCTTTGTAAATTAAAACATATATGGTGCTTGACTTAGAAGCTGCAATGACAAAATTAACAATATTGCATACTTAAATAATGGTATTATGATAGGCTATTTACTATTATATTTTTTCATTAATAATAATATCCATTATACACCCTCCCTGCCTCAACAAGCCTTCAACCGGGTCGCAGCTGTGGTTAGGAATACATGCGGTTAGCGCGTTTTCCTTACCACGTTCATCGATTATCAATATAAATAATATCACATATTAAATAATTGTTATTCTCATCGAGTGAAATATTTAATTGAAAATTACTAATTAATATTTGCTTTGTTTGAGTGACTGTATTTTTTTTAAATATGACTACATTATTCATTCCGGCTTCAATAATATACACTTTGTATAATAAGATATTGTCAAACAATATTATGTTATTAATGTTGGTAATATTTTTAATAACATTGTTTGTTAATATTGAATTATATTTAACGAAAAAATCATGTTATTATTAAATATTACAAAATACATTGTTGGGGCCGTAGCGCAGTGCTCAACGTCTTTGGCTTCCGTGAAGGATCTCACAAGTTGGAATCCCAGTACGGACAGCATTTTTTCGTTCAATTTCTGTTCAAAGGCATGGGATGTTTATGATTTCTTAAAATTTCCTCCCAACATTTTAATCCTTAAATTAAGAGGGGAAATGAGTTCTATTAACTAACCACTAGTGCTGTTCTAACCCTATCCCTACTCTCTTCGAAAAGAGATAGATTGAAAAAATAAATAACAGTCAGATCTCGTAACAAAACGTCTGTTGAGATAGTGTCTTGTCTGAGGTATCATACCTCCATTCCAAATCCATATGCCATGAATTACGAATGAATTAAAAATAAATATAGTTTAAAAATTAGCTACGTGCAGCTTGCAAAATGATTAGGGATACATTATTTTTTTATTGATCGTTTGTGCGCGATAAAAATCGACATTGAAATTGGAGAGAGTGTTGGACAACAAGTTAGCGATTCCTTTTTTTATTTTTGTAGATTTCCAATAGGACATAGTTAAACAGAACCAAAGCAGTCTTAAGTTCCAAGCAGTGTCGTAGAAAATACAACAAAAAAGACCGGGCCGTTAAATCCCAGCCGCTCCTAACAAATCGTATGGCGGTTATACGTAGATCAACTCTAAATTCCAATTTATGAGCATATTTTTTGTTGAATATAACATGTATGTTTGAAAGATTTCTTGTGATTTTTTCTTATTTTGAAAAAAAATGTAATTAAAAAGATATATAATTACAATATAAATATGTATTTCCTACAATATATCAGAAACAAATAGCTTCATAATGATGTGATATCACATTTTCTAAGGTTTTTGAAGAAAAATCTCGGAGAACAAAAGCAAACAAAGACGGCAAATCATTTTATTAAAATATTTTTTTTTACAATATTTTAATACAGAATATGAAGTTGGATAGTTCATTAAAAAAATCAACGTCATTATTGGAATTTTAACTTTTCCGTTTCTAAGCTCAAGAAATGCGACCCCAATACCAACATTTTCGTAAATATCTATTTTAATATGGGTGATACGATGTTTATAATTAAGGTATTCTTATATCATAGTTTTTTGGACCTTTTGTAGTTTATATAAATACGCGATAACGCTTATCAGCTGATTAGCGCCCGCGATAACGATTGTTCGTATGATAATTTGGAACGCTCTTCAGTAGTCAATTCATATGTGTGGTGACATGACGTCTTTTTTACGCGCAACTTAAAATATTATTATTTATTAAAAAAACACAGATTTTTATAAAAAAATGTATGAGGAATGATGCAAAGAGATATTTTTAAGCCCTTGGACTATTTTTTTTTTTGAAATTCATAAGAATAAGGCTAATAATGAGGAAACCACTGGGGTCAAAAAAGACCCCCATCGGCTGAGAAGCATTTTTCTAGTCTCCGAGCCGCAAGAGTTAATCAATTAATAATTAATCTCAAAATTTATTTGCGCACACTGGTTCGTTACTCAATCTTTCCATAGGATTTCTCAAGTCATATCAGTAATCAAAAATCAGTAAGTCAAACTAGGGTAGCACATTTTACTTCATTATTTTTTAAATATTATTATTGATTAAATCATCATTTACTTGGTATACTGCCATTATTATATGATAATAATTCATTTCATAATATCACAATAGGCGTCAAAATCGTTTATAATATAATATGGATTCCGCTTGTTACTGTTGTTTTATGTTATTTATAATCAATATTTTATATAACTGATATTTAATAGTGGGAAGTTAAATTTTATTTGTTTTACCACACATCGCATTTCTTGCCATTCGCTATATTTCTTACAATCATTACTTAATTTGCATATATGACCCTTCCGATGTATCGTAAATTGTAAATTAATAACACCAAAGAATCACAGAATATCCATACAAGAAATCTTTCAAACATACATGTTATATTCGACGAAAAATAAGCTCATATTGGAATTTAGAGTTGATCTACGTATAGTCGCCATACAATTTGTTAGGAGCGGCTGGGATTTAACGGCCCGGTCTTTTTTGCTGTTTTTTCTACGACACTGCTTGGAACTTAAGACTGCTATGACAGAACCCATCCAAAACAATTACAGTCAAACGAAATTCTTTACAGAGAATCATACAATCAATCCACATGGATTCATTCTACAAATGTATATGTATTATAATTAATTCAATGTGAAATAGATCTGATAGTGCTTAAGTCACATGCTTGTTTAAGCTATGAATAAAAAAAATATTCGTGGGTAAAAAAAAACGATTGTGATAATATGTCAGTAAGGTGATTGTCGTCAGAAATTATCAGAAAATTAAAATTTTAGTAAAGACTACATTGGGTGGATTTTGCTTAATTTATTTTTAGTCACACAAAGCTTTGAATTTACATGACAATTTTTTAAATTATTAAATAAATAATACATTTACTCACGAAACCTTCATATTATTGATAATTTTGAGAAAAAAAAATCTTGTTTAAAAGACTAACACAGTAAAATCATTTTTCGTCATATGAGTCCTCTGGTATCAAAAGCAGAACTGTTCCATACATGATGCTTGGAACAGTTTTGCTTTTGATACCAAACGACTCATATACATAGTTATTTACACAGGATGGGCTGGGAGTTGCCTAGAGGGGCACGTCAGTGTAAGCCCTGTCTTAAATTGAGAAAAAACAACAATATCTTCATGTAAAATTAATACCTGACTAATTTTTCTGTTGATGGTTTGATTGTTTTGTGAAACGTTCATATAAAAAATGTATCAATACCTACGATATTTATTAAAGTTGTATAATAAAAGACAACCAGAGTCTAATCTATATTTTAATAATCGATAATGTCCGTCCGTCCGTCCATCTGTATGATGTCCCCGATTTCCCCTCCCCCTTCTCCACCCCAGCCCCGCTGTCACCATTTTGTTATTTATACTAAATACATATTTTTCCAATACACTGTTATTTGACGAAACAAATCAAATCGCTGAAAATTTGAATTCTCATACAAAAAAGCACCTCGGGCAGGATTCGAAACATCGACCTTGCGTGGATAGTAGTGTCGCAAAAAGTTGGTTTCCTAAAAATTTTGAAATTATGATTTTTATCTACTCTAGTTATCGTTAGGTCTAGAAAATTGATGCTTTTGTCTATCTCTACTTCTAGCGTGAATTTAATTTTACTTTGTATCAAGTTAGCTTTAAGTAAAAAATTACTTAGCTGTCTTTCCGTTCCAAGCCAACAAATCAAGATATCGTCTACATAGCGGTAGTAATATAAAATATTTTTATGATCGAGTTCTAAAAGTTTTGATCGAGTTAAAAAACTTTTAGAACTCGATCATAAAAATATTTTATATTACTACCGCTATGGAATATATAAAATCCCTCCACTCATGGAATCATAAACTGGCAGCATATAATTCCATGATACATAGATTAGTATCAGTGCCAATGAATAACTTTGATTACCAAAATGAACTTAAGACTATCATACACATTGCGATCAAAAACGGGTACAAGGCAACGGTGATACAAAATTTACTACATAAAAAACGATTAAAACTATCAAGACAACTTATTTACCCTAACGTTATACAAGAGAACCGCTTCTTTAGATCTATTAACTACCTAGGAAGAATTAGCGAAAAAATCCACAATGAAATTAAACATTCGGTTAACGTAGCATTTAAGGTTAATAATAATTTAGGAATCCAGCTTAAAAACAGTAAAGATAAAATCAACAACCTTGACAGAAGCGGAATATATAAATTGTCCTGTGGATCGTGTAATGCGATTTACATAGACCAGACCGGTAGAAGCATATCAACACGTGCTAAAGAGCATATAAGATCTTTTAACAATACAAAATCAGACTCACAATTTGCAAACCATTTTTTGACCGAGTCTCATGACATTAACTTAAGTTTAGAGCCAACCGTTTTGCATCTTTGTCATAAGGGTCAAAAATTAAATTTATTAGAACAACTTGAGATTAATAGGCATAAACAAAACATCTTAAACGAACAAACGATTATTAATCCATCACCGTTGTTAAAACCCCTATTGTAATTAATAATAAATATTAGTATAATTTATCCTAATTTACTTTGAAAAATCCCACATTGCTTATTGTTGTTCGAAACAATAAAGCCATAGTTAATAAATTTCATGTAATGTCATTAATAATAAATATCATTTTAATTTTATCCTAATTAATATTTTAAGAAATAAACCCAGATTGTTAATCGTTCTTTGAAAAACTAGAATCACATTTGATAAGTGTAATATTGTAATTATAATTAGGATGTTAGAGTGAATAACTTGATGCATTGTGTATCTCTTCAGAGCCAGTATATATAGCTGAGCAAAAGATTAGTTTAAACATAGTTCTGACGATGGCGCAAGCCGAAATAGCTATCAACGAATAAAATTATTAAAAACTGTAGAGCTAAAATACTTTGTTATTTTAATCTGTTATAAATGGAGTTCTACCAAGTAAATGCCAAATCAATTAATAAATTAAACATTATTCCAAAGATTAAGTAATTTACGAAATTTCTGCAACTACGAAAAATGGTTGTTGGCAAACATAAACATTATTCCAAAAATTAAGTAATTTACGAAATTTCTGCTTCTACTAAAAATGGTTGTTGGCAAACTTAAACATTACTCTAAAAATTAAACTATCTACGAAATTTCTGCTACTACGAAAAATGGTTGTTAGAAAAATTTAACATTATTCCAAAGATTAAGTAATTTACGAAATTTCTGTTTCTACTAAAAATGGTTGTTGGCAAACTTAAACATTACTCTAAAAATTAAATAATTTACGAAATTTCTGCTACTACGAAAATGGTTGTTAGCAAACTTATACATTTTAATGATTCTAAAAATTATATTATATACAATTTAAATACTGCAGGGCAAGGCTATCGATATATGCCCCGAGATATATTTTTTTTCAGAATTTTTCTTTATCAGAATTTCTGGCTTATTCAATTAATAGGTTTGTAATTTATTTTTCACGCCAGTAAATTTTCTGACAACTTAAAAATGCAACAAAATCCCCCCGTTGAGGTCAGCGGGCTTACAGCTAGAAGTGCTTAAACCCGCCAATGATTGATATCTATTGCTTCTAGATGTTCTTAAATGTTCGACGATGTTTGTAACGATTATCCATCAAACTATACGCATGCAATTTTTTTACTTTAAGTTAATTGTATTTAGCACTGTTTTAAGAAAGATAATTCTTCATTTTTATAACTCACCAGTCATTTACTATGAAAGTTTTTTTATACATAGTTCTATTTTCTTTCGTAAACTCAATCAGCTCAGTTTGTTGTACACGTATTTTATACAAATATTAATTTATGTATCAATCTTGTCTGCAAGTATTTTTAGCGTTTATTTAACATAACATATATATTTACAATTTTTTACGCGAAAACCAAAAAAACTTCAAACTAACGATTCAGTTCAAATGTTTAATTAATAAACCTACATATGCCAAAAGCTGTTGATTGTATTAGAATTAGGGTGATAATAGTAAACTTGGCTGTTAAAATAATTCTATTGATATTACTTATTGTACGGTCCATAGCGTATTTTTTACTGTAACCAATTATTGATAGTCATTGCGTATAAATGTAAAAGGTAGACAAAAAATTCGCTCCTTTTACGGAACACTTTGAAATTAAGCAAACTCCTTGATAAAGTTTACGTATTGACAGCCCATCGCTGGTTACGCACACTGATAATAATAAACGAAATGTTTCTAAATTGCAGTAATAAAATAAATATAAACAAAATGAAGCGCTATCTCAGTCATGTAATATTTCTCTTATGTTTATTGGTATATATTTCATGATCGGAGAGCCAAGTGTTGCCATAAATCAAGGGATTCGGACTAAGTGGTCAATATTCCGCTGAAGAGGGCGTCGCAAAATAACGTTGTTAGGATATCCGGACTTTCGGCGGTCATTTGTGGCTATATCTTCACAGCACAGTTGACTTAAACTGTGAGGCGTAATTAATGTAAAAAAAATAATAGTAATTATGCAGAATGTGTTCTCAGGATTGCCAACATTTAATGAATAAATATAAGCAATAATATATAATGTACTTAAGAACTTTAACTGAAGTTGCTTGATGGAATTAAGATCGTGTAAATTTCAACATATTTTCATTAAGACTCGACATTGAGAAAACTATCGATATCTTTTAGATCCACCACCCGCTACGGAATTAAACGGCACTCTAACTTCTTAATTTATTTGCAAACTATCTTATCAAATTTAAGACTTTGACCTATGTAAGTGAATCTTGGAACAATAACATGGAATTATTCAAAGCAAATTAGTTACACAATGTCTTGTTAAGATTTTAGCAACGGCGATTGATTGATATTTGTTTGGTCATGATAAATCATTATTTAAATGAAGTTCTACAAAGTAAATACTTATTCAATCAATCAAACTTACCATTCGCTATTAAAATTGTCGTAAATATTTGTTGTAGGCAGATTGATGTTAAAATAATTCAGGTTTTTATATCTTTTTTGTTTTGAGAAACTTTGTCGGCAATAAGAGATATCTCCTTGTATTTTTTTGTCGTTGGACATTGTCTATTCTTAGCTATTCGCCTTACTGTCACACAATCGTCGTTCTTGTCTTTCCCTAGTCACACGTAATTTTATTGGCGAACGTTTCTTGTTGAGACAAATGTTTTTATTCCAGAGAGAGGGGGATTTTATGACAGATAAATGCAATTTATTCATACATTACATTCAGGATTCCATAAAATTGACGGTTGTTTTAATAAAATCGTCCTATTTTTACCAGAAATGTGTGTTTTTCCAAGCATTAATCAATTCTATCTATAATGTCGTTCCTATTAAGAGTTGAAATTTTATGTTACTATATATAAAATAAAAAATGAATAATAATACGCTTTGAAAATATGCTTACATGAAGTTGATTGAGCATTGCGTAAAAAATAATATTTTATTAATCGTAAACATAAAGCATTTAAGATGATTTAGAATTTCAATTAACTACTTCAATTTTTTATCCATATTCGATCCGGAGGTACATCAACGTAAGTTTTTCTACTAAAACTGCTTGTTAATAAGTTGCTCAACCTCTCTTTTTTCGATAAGATACGCATTTGTGGAAGTAAGATTGTCTTAGGATGCTTCTGAAAGGGTTGAAACACGTGTCACAGTTTGTAGCGCAATACGTGAAAAAGTCTAAGTTATTTTATATTGAAATGAACTTCCACAAAGTTACCGCTGAATCTGAATGAAAATATTATATTTTTATAATTGTAAAATCTGGGAACTGGGTATGTTCGACTTTTCCTTGTTACAAAACTATTTTTCACTTTTATTTAAATATACTAACTAGGCGTAATAAATAAACAACTTTAAACTTCATTTAATTTTTAATTACACACAATAATTACTTTATAAGATAAAATAAGCTGTAGATAAAATGTCTTGAATAATAATTATAAGAAACAATAAATTTTGCGTCCACCATCAAAAGTTCTTCATCTCCATTTAATTTTAACAAATGTCTTTCTGAGTTGACAGTTTAATAGAATTATAACCGTATTTTTCGGGAAAAAAATAATATTTAGGTTATATCGCATTAATTTAAAATGAGCTGTTTTTCACTTTGAAACAAATTCGCATCGTTTAGGCACACATTGTCGATTGTGAGATATTTTTTTTTCGTAGGAGATTAATAAGATTAAAGTCCCTTTTACCTTATGCAATGAAAATAACTTTTTGCAATAGGATCAAAAGGCCTTTGATACTGAGGAATCATGGCAAGAGCTTTGCAATAAAATCCAATGTCGTGCGGTGTGTAGGGTGGAATATTTAATCTGGATTTCAATTGTTTGTGTCAAAAACCATTTATTTAGGTAATAACAGTAAATTATTGGGGGAAATAAATATTTAAAACACCTTTTCTGCAATACTGTCATAATTTTCATATTGATCTTGAGCGAATTCATTTACTCGTTTTTAACAGAGAGCGGTAAGCGAAACCGGTCACAAAGTTGTAGAACTACGACACATGTATTTTTTTAAATTTTAAATATGTGCTCATTATATTATCGTTCTGCGACATACAAAAATATATTAAATATAAGGAATACCGCCAACCTACTTTGGCCCAGCTCTGAGAGTTTTTTTTCTACTTTTATAAATCACCGTTAATATTTATTATTATTTGATAAAAGTGAGTGTCATTGTTTAATGATTCAGTTCACAAAAGTTTTTTGGAAATATTTATATGCTCGATTTAAAAACACAGATAAAACAGTGTGGGGCCAAAGTTTGCACCCCATATCGGGTTAATTAGATCCATGCTACAAATCACCTTACAATTATAGTATTCTCAAAATTATTATGGTCTTATCAAGTTTTTCCACGATTTCGTGTATTTTGTACACAGCCGTAGGCTGAAAAACATAGAACGCATTTTTTATAGAGTAGGAATGCAATTTAAAAATATTGCCGACCCAAGTTTTTAAAATATGATGACACTCAACTGACAGCTGACAAAATTCCACAATATAGCTAATACGATGCATCATAATTCATATGTTTACCTCCAAAGAGCTACACAATACCATTCATTGGTTATTTAAGAAATATACAGGTGGCAATGGTATAACCATGGTATTATAACGGCATAATTTGAAACCTTTTTTCTTGTAGTGGGTCTACGTTAGACCGATGGCCAAAGTTAGCCGTATTGACTGTAATGATCATTTGTTTACAAAATTATTCAAATGTCAAAATTTAATACCTTAATTTTAATTTGTGTAAGGTAGAGAATAAGAAAATATATAGCGACTAATAATGATAAATAAAACAATTATTTTTTTGCAATAATGATTATATTATAAGTTGGGTGTCCACCATCACTCGTGGCATGAATGGAGCCGTTGTTTCACGGCGGCATTCCATAACACAATAAATATATTTTTTAAAAAAGCAAAACTACTTATCACGATACAGAGCAGCATGAAACCTATGTTTCAACCATTGTGCTTATAAAAAGAAAACTAAAATGTAATTTTATATTATTCAAATGTATTTATACCTATTACACTATAAAATGACATAATTTTCAAACAAAATCAGTGCAGCTACTCGCCGACTTGTCGATAAAAGGTAGTAAATTTTATTAAAATTAGAACGATTTATTCTTTGAACATAACCAAGTCAATAACACTGTAGCTGATAGAAATTAGCAGGCTACAGTCAGTTCCAAACATATTTTTCTCAATCTCTCTCGACTGGTACGGAAATAGTTGTTAGTTAATCAATCTCACTACACCTTCTTTTTGGATCGGTTGGGTGTAAAGAGAGGAATTTGGATATCGTAGATACATATGAAGTATTTTGAAAACAAATAATCGAAGCATTAAGTTACTAAAAGCGATATTAAAAGATTAAATTTTCATGATAAACAATGTTTTATGTTTTAAGCAAAAAAAAATAATATTTGAAGTCGTAATCACGTTTTTTGTATTCTATCATTAAAAAAATAGTAACTTTTATTGGCCGATAAACCATACAATTAAATTATTAAAAACCAGACACCAGACAAGACTAGATTTGAAATAATCCGATTCATAAATACATCGCTAATTAAGATTTGTTGTTTATTCGTAGGCTTATAATTGAGTCTTAAAACATGTAGGTACATTTTCGTTTTAAGTTTACAATCGTATGTAAAATGAGCAAATGTTTTTTATCACTTTTTGTAAACAGACACTAAAATTAATAAATAGAAAAAAAAATCAATTTATGAAATTATACGTACCGGGATTCGAAAAAATTTTGAGCACTGCAAGTAAAACAAACTACGTTGTAACATAAATGTGTACGTTGTTGACGAAGAAATTCGACTAAAACTGGACCTGTAGCCGGGGCTGCCATTTTACTAATGGAAAATATTTATTTATGATGATTATAAATATTTTTTTAACAACTTTATATTACTTAATTATATTATCAATGTTGGAAAGTTTTTGCTTTACAAAGTTCACCCACACTTCACTGATAGAATTTGTAAGCTTGTTCATATTTAAATGTCCACTCGTATCATTTCAAAATTCTTTTTTGATTTTTTTTATTCATGTAATGCATTTGAAATCTCGAGTAAAGATTCCATTTCAAAGAGGGTTATAATTATAAAAACGATTTTGAATCTTTTAGCCGTATAAGTTTGTATTAATTATATGTGTATTCATTTATTATCATATATTTTGTTATATTTGTATCTGTAGATATGTTCACATATTAAAGTATTTGGGAGAACAAATTTGCTAACAAGAACTACGTGTTGGCAGCTAAGCTGGCTACAGTATCAAGCGGTTTTTTTGTTGTCTTCATTTTGTTAATCTGTGTGAATGTACATAATTTGAACGATTCAAATTCTTCTAAGACGTACACAATTAAATGAGGGTCTCAGAAAACAAACAGCCCGAGCTCAAAAGCAGAGTTTTAAGTAAATAATTTCTCTACGAATAAAAAGCGATATATGTAGACATTTCAAGCCCGTCAATGATACACAAAATTTACTGAAGACATGAGGTCATTCATTAAACAACAGATAAATGGGTCAAGGATCATTGAGGAATACAACACGTTATTTAATTGATAGTTTGGTTAGGGCTGTTTTTTCAATTGTAAAATAGTTATTGGATGATTCAAATTATCTGAAATTGTAATAATTGTTGCTTGGGAAAATTTGTGATGTGCCACTTAAATAACAGAGATAAATTTATACAAATTCAACGTTTCTGCTCCCAGTACCAAAAATTTGTGCTCTTGATGCAGTGCTTCAAGAAATATAAATTAGATAATGTATGTACAGATATAAATATTTTATAAGGGCATAACTTCTTGTTAGAGTATAATTTCTCACTTAACACAAATTTTGCATATGCCTAATTCCCCCTAGCAACCTCTATGCGTCTCTTTGAATCGCTCTTCCGAAAAATGAATCTATTTATGGTCGCTCTTGGCAACGCGTTGATTGGGCGGTCTTTAAGTACACCGATTTGTAATTCTACATCGATAAGTGTCTCGTATTTATTAACAACTAGCTGTAAGCCCGTTGCCCAGCAACGTGAGATTTTTGTTGCATTAAAGAAAAGTCAGAAATTTACTGGCATGAACAATTGAATGCATATTTATTATTATATATGTAAATAATCTAATCACATATAATTAATAAACTCCGTTTTTATTTTTCCCTAGGGTACTCTAAGTTGTACCCACCACCACCCGCTAGGGCTTCACACTCTTTTATAGGGTGTATTCCGTAGCGTAACAACGTTAGTCGTGTTCAAAATTTTGCCAGAAATGTCCCGAGAAGAAATTTCTCAAGACTTGGTTGCATGCACTACAGTGTGCAGAAATGAAAAGTTAATAAATAATTAAGTGCAGTTGAAAATATTAGATTTTATCTATATAACTCAATTATTTATCCAAGAATTCTTTAAATGCTCTATAATTTGCCTTAGATGCAACCAAGTCGGCATTACCGACGAGGCCGACAAATCCAAATCCAGATAGCAGAAATTTTGTAAATTATTGAATTTTTGGAATAATGTTTAAGTTTGCTAACAACTATTTTTCGTAGTAGCAGAAATTTCGTAAATTATTGATTTTTTGGAAGAATGCTAAACTTTGCTAACAACCATTTTTCGTAGTAGCAGAAATTTCGTAAATCATTGAATTTTTGGAATAATTTTTAAATTTGCTAACAACCATTTTTCGTAGTAGCAGAAATTTCGTAAATTATTGATTTTTTGGAAGAATGCTAAACTTTGCTAACAACCATTTTTCGTAGTAGCAGAAATTTCGTAAATTATTGAATTTTTGGAATAATTTTTAAATTTGCTAACAACCATTTTTCGTAGTAGCAGAAATTTCGTAAATTATTGATTTTTTGGAAGAATGCTAAACTTTGCTAACAACCATTTTTCGTAGTAGCAGAAATTTCGTAAATTATTGAATTTTTGGAATAATTTTTAAATTTGCTAACAACCATTTTTCGTAGTAGCAGAAATTTCGTAAATTATTGATTTTTTGGAATAATGTTTATGTTTGCTAACAACCATTTTTCGTAGTAGCAGAAATTTCGTAAATTATTGAATTTTTGGAATAATGTTAAATTTTGCTAACAACCATTTTTCGTAGTAGCAGAAATTTCGTAGATAATTTAATTTTTGGAATAATGTTTGTTTGCTAACAACCATTTTTCGTAGTAGCAGAAATTTCGTAAAATATTTAATTTTTGGAATAATAGTTAAGTTTGCTAACAACCATTTTTCGTAGTAGCAGAAATTTCGTAAATTATTTAATTTTTGGAATAATACTTAAGTTTGCTAACAACCATTTTTCGTAGTAGCAGAAATTTCGTAAATTATTAAATTTTTGGAATAATGTTCAAGTTTGCTAACAACCATTTTTCGTAGTAGCAGAAATTTCGTAAATTTTTGAATTTTCGGAATAATGTTTAAATTTGCTAACAACCATTTTTCGTAGTAGCAGAAATTTCGTAAATTATTAAATTTTTGGAATAATGTTCAAGTTTGCTAACAATCATTATTCGTAGTATATATATTTTATTCAACTAATTTTCAAATACGCTAACAAATACATTTCGTAGAATAAGAATAAGTCCCGAGGACATCAGTACGCACACATTTGTGGTTTGTGAATTGTGAATTGTTAATTTTTATTTGTGATTATTTTATCAACTATATTTATTGACTATTTTTAAAGTGACCTACAAACATTGAGTGCTCTTCAACTTAAGTTTTATTAGTTTTTTTGCAATATCTACACTCACTTATGATGGATTTTAAATTTTGAATAAAAACACTAAAATACATAAATCTCACTTTGAGATTTTTTAAAGAGCTTTCTGTAAATTATTTATTTTGTCAACAAGAAAGGGTGGGGTGATTATGTTATCAAAAATATATATTATTTAATAATAAAAAATGTAATACTTACTTTATTCACTCGATTTTAAGTAATGTCTATCAACGAGCGCATAATTAATTGATTTTCATTCAAAGCTGAATGAATGTTGAAAAAAACTTATACCTAGTATTCAAAAACCTTCTACAAAAGCAGCATTGCTTGGCAACCTTTTATCGTATGTTATGGCCACTATTACGTAACTAATCACATTCATAAGCATATCAGATTTCAATTTGAAGCATATCGACTCTTAATACTTTTTAGTCAGATTAAGGTCTCAAATCATAGGAGAATATGCGTAGTGAATAAAATAAATTCCATTTTTACTAGAAAATTTTTCTTCTCAATTTGAATTTATACAAATACCTATATTAGTTTTTAAATATTAATATTTGCAGTATTTATTCGATTGCGTAGTATATATATACTTTGAATGCATTTCCTGATTATATTTTATTATTTTTAGGAATTATAATAATAAAAAAGGTATTGATTGAATTCTCAATTAATTGGCAGAACTTTATTAAAACTAGGTCAAAAATAATGATTAAAATATTTTAGTTAAACTCTTTTATATTTAGTTGCTATTTCGGCTTAACGTCCTCTTCGGAACTGTGTTTAACATTATTTTACATAGCTTTATTGACTGGCTTAGAAGAGATACGCAATGAAGTTTATTTTTCAATATGAAACGAAATATGAAACGAAAAATATTATTTTAATGTGATTTTTTAACTTCATAGACATTTTTTTCGATTTCGACTATTTTATAAATTTGGAGATTACTACTAAAAAAACATAAATTGAGTTTTTCACTATTTTAAACGTGGTTGTTTTATGTTCAATGATCTAAAAATTCTGAGAGTTGACACTTCCAATGCAGATACTTTTTATCCATCTAATTTCTAAATATATAGATGTATTGGTTTGAATTTTGCATTCATAAACGCAATTATGTATATAATGGTATAAATATTTTTTGTAATTTATTTTACTTTATTATAAACACAGATTTTTGTAAAATGATATTTTTATACGAAATTATTACAACGTTAGGGAAAAAATATGGCTGTCAATGTTATCGCGTCACCGTCAGGAATACGACTTGCACTGTCGATGCCGTGGTGCGGAAGCACCTGTTAATATGGTTAACAATCTGTTATTTGTTTCAGTATAATGGTCTATTTAAAAATTATACATTTTATTGCAAATTCGCGTTGGTGTAAATATTATTAGTCGAGCTTAAATTTATATTCTCTTTGATACATTTTAAATCAACTGAACGAATAGAAATGGGCCAATCGACATTATTTAACATTCATAATAAGTTATTCTACCCAATTAAGCGCTTATTCGCCGAAAACTAAAAGTTTTCTCAAGGCCATAAAAAGTTTAATAATATATTCAGTGAAGCATTATAAACTTGTTAATTGAACAGACGTCGATTATTTAATATGTAGTAAATGAATTAAATTTAACAAAACTTTAAAATATCTTTGAAAACATATTTTTATTTAAACTTCTTCTTCTTATTCTTTGACCATATTCGCTCCCTATCTGGAGAAAATGTCCACTGCGCGGCACCTCCATGTTTTCTTATCTCCCGATAATTGATTTGCTTCCTACCATGACCGCCAGAATCCTACAGTTCTGACGCGTACATCTTGTAGACGATACACGAGAGTCATCCAGGGCGTCGGGACCCCAACTGTCAGAAGAGAAGGCAGCAGGACTAAGACTCTCCGGAGACGGGGCGTGTCTTGTATATTTCTTTATCTTGAAGTTTCCCACAAAATTAAACCAAGTCACCCCCGTTATCCAACGCAAGCATACATTCTCGACGATCAGTATACGGATTTCTGGGTCTTCGTCAGGTGCCATGAAGCAGCACTGGTATTCAAGCTCTGAAAAAGTTTCGATCTCTTTCTTTGTGTTACTTTCTTCCGGAAAATGTACGCTGAGGCAGTTGACTCTCTCGATGATCTGTCCCGCGCTGGTCAGCGTTCTTTCAGAGTCATGATATGCTTAGTTATCCATCACATTTGTATTCCGTATATTTACTTTTAGACCAATGCGACCTGAGTGAGTGATTCCTTACCAGTTGATAATCTCTCAGTTGCCCTTAGCAGATTTGTCAAATATGGCAGCATCATCGGCATATTCAAGGTCACACAGCCTCAGACCGAAAGTAACAGCTATACATCGATCAGGTGGAATCAAATGATGTCAAAAATAACAATAAACAGTAACGGTGCAAGAACGCAGCTTTGCTTTATTTCATCTATTCTTAGTAGTGAATATTACTTTTAAAAAAATATCTAGGTAATCATACATAAAACAATATATAAAACATAAAAACAATCAACCTAGATATTTTTATCATTCTACTTGTTTCAGCTCATCTAAGCAAAAACAATATTCCAGGCAAAAGTACTGGCAATAAAATACTTGTTCTTTTTAAAATTTTACATTAGAAATTGCGTGGGCTTTTAGCTGTCTCGAGGCTTTGGGTGACATTTTGAAATAATATATTCAAACTTAAAAGAAATGAATAAAATGAAAACATTTGACGCATTGGCAATTACTTTTTTGTTTAATATGTTTTAAGTTTAAAAAAATATATATCTCCTTCTCTTTGGACTGTATTCGTTTTGTCACCAGCTGCCAATCGATATGTTTCGCCTGCTATTTTATAACACCAAATAAATTAACAATATCAGCTTTTAATTAATTTTCCTGAGTTGCCTGAAAGGTACAATTAGAAAATATACAACGTTTTTTTTTAAAATCATTTTTGTTTTTGACATCGTTAACACCCATGCCTTAGACAGAAATCGATAAATCAATTGAAAAATGCTGTTCGTACTGTGCGAGATCAGATCCGTCACGAAAGCAAACGACGTTGGCCACTGCGTCACATACCCGACTAAAACCTTTGTTTACAACTGTTAAAAAAAATAATATTCCTTTGTACTTATTTTCACTTTTATTTGCCAAGATCAGGACTGGTTTCGCTCATTGCCAGCATTATCACCATAAATAATTACAAAGGAATATTGTGTTTTTTCTAATATAATGCCTTTCCACCAAGTATTGACAGTGAACAACCTAAAACTTTTACAACTGCAATAATAAGATTTTTATGTGCCTAAAATGTTGCCCACCGCTGTGCTAGATGACCATCCATTTTTTCCAATCTTCTTGATCCGCATCTCAAAAGCTTCATTTCCACACGCATATGCCAGTTCCCACCAGTCGCCCCAGCCCAACCGGTCCTGCAAAAAAGTGCGGAAAAGTTGGACACAACCGCGCATTCCGGGTATAAATAAATTGACTGGCAGGATGGAAAAAAAACTTGGAAATTTTTTCGTACAGCGCTGCCAGCTAGGGGATGGAAACACTGGCAAAAAGTGTTGGCTTCGAGGGAGGGAAAATAAAATACTTTCGAGGGTGTAAAAAGAACCTTTTACTTCAATAAAACCGTAGAAGGAAAATTGTATCTGAATTAATCCCAGGTAAATGGAGAAAAGAGAGAAAGCTCGTCTTTTTTGGATGTTAAATGTAAATTACTCATTTTATTTGTATATCAAAGAGAAACGACGTAAGAGCAACGAATTTACGTCTTAAAATGTAAACATTTGTATAAAAATAAACTCAATTATACATCTATTCGATTAAAAATATTATTTGAATAATAAAACGCAAGTAGAATTAAATACATAAATACAAGTTTACATAAATCGAATTTCGTTCAGAATTTTAGATTCGAAGACTTCCGTTTTTACGTGGCTTCTAATATAGCTATTCGATTTGCATTTTTTTTTATGCTCTCAAACACAACGCCTTCTACTTATCATATAAAATAGGGATCCACAACCCGCGGACTCTTTTATAATTTTTGTGGCCTTCGAATGTTTCATCCTAAAATTTTAGCAAAGTAACTTTTATTTAAGTAAATCATTGAATTTAATAAAGTGAGCAAGCTTTTTTGTTGATGAAGGAGAAAAAAAACGTTTCATCGAAATAAGTTTACTGATGACAATTTGTATTTTATTTTGCAGCTCAATACGAAAATAAATATTAAGTAAAATTCTATAGAACTAGTTTAAATTAATAAAAACAATAATCCTTTGTACTTCATTCCACTTTATTTAATATGTCAGGACCGGTTTCGCTCATTGCGAGCATTGTCAACTGATAAGAAAAATAATTTAACAATGCTACTTATACAAAATTGAAAAGTTATACACAACAGTTGGCATTGAAAAGAAATTGGCAATTACATTAAAGTGATTCTAAAATAACACAAAATTAAAATGTTCAACACATCTAACATATAATTAAAAAGTCATCCCAGATTCATAAATTCAGAATGCGATTGAAAGTAATTACAAACATAATTAAAATTTGGGAAATTTTTGACAAAGTGATTAAAATTTCCCAAATTTTAATTATGTTTGTAATTACTTTCAATCGCATTCTGAATTTATGAATCTGGGATGACTTTTTAATTATATGTTAGATGTGTTGAACATTTTAATTTTGTGTTATTTTAGAATCACTTTAATGTAATTGCCAATTTCTTTTCAATGCCAACTGTTGTGTATAACTTTTCAATTTTGTATAAGTAGCATTGTTAAATTATTTTTCTTATCAGTTGACAATGCTCGCAATGAGCGAAACCGGTCCTGACATATTAAATAAAGTGGAATGAAGTACAAAGGATTATTGTTTTTATTAATATAATGCCTTTCCACCAAGTATTGACAGTGAACACCCTAAAAGTGAACTAGTTTAAAATTTACAAATAAAACAATTGTATATTTTAAATTATACATTAACCTTAATATTTCACAAACATCATTTTTTGTAAATAAACACACCTAATTCTATTTTTCACGGGTTCAAAATAACACGGTCAAATAAAATGAAACCTAACGTTCAATTATATTTATAACGAGTTTTTTGTACGACTGCTTTACATGGAACGTATCCTTCGTGTGAAATGAGGTTACTTAAATGTTACGACGATGTTTCACAATACAGTCATTTTATACTTGGCTGAAGATAAATAGATGATTTATAGCATATTTCAAAACTTACATTATTATATAGTCCACTGAAGTATACGACAATGTCAGTGCGGTGAAATCAGTAAAATATTGGATTGATGAAGAATCAGATAAAAAAAATCTAGCGATTCTGTAAGTAAGGCAAGTTAAGACTTACTGGACGAATCCACCTGCAGAAAATACATTTATGAAAGGACTAAGCTGAGCGACATAGTATTGATTTTCAACTATATATTAGTGCAGTGTTCTTCAATCTACGATCCGCAAGAGTTTATTAACGGTCCGCGAAGACTTATATTTCGAAAAATTTTCGAATAGATTATCTCCTCGATGTTGATGCAAAATGGTGAATGAACTAGCATCTGACATCTTGAAGGTGTCAGCTATCTCACGCAACTTCAATTTACGATCGCTAAAAATTTTATTATTAATAAATTATTTTGTGGACTTTTTTGATGTTTACTGGAGCAACTGTCAAATTTCGGCTACCAGAACGCTTAGTTCAGAAATCATAAAAATAGTATTCGGAAAGCATCAAACCACTTTTCTTCTATTTGTCTTGATGTAACAGACTCCGAATAACACTTGTCAAGCCATTTTTTTGCTTGAAAAGTACTTTTAATTATTAAAAAGCAATGTTTTATCAACACACGAAATTAAGATTTTTCCATTATTTTGAAAATGAAAAAAGTAGCGTCACTAAAACCACTGTAAATTGTGAACTAAACGTAAATTGTTATGAAATTTTGACACGTAGTATTTGAAGGTTGGTACTTCCTGAAAATCATATGGGTTTGTCAATAGGAAGTGGACCGATCTATATTTCATTCTATCAACTTATTGAGTGATGTTGGTTGACGCCGGTCCGCGAAATATTTTTCCAATTTTTACCGGTCCGCAGATGTAAAAAGGTTGAAGAACACTGTATTAGTGTAATTGAAAAAAAAATAAAACAAATAAAGAGTAAAATTTTATGTCACTGAAATTCAACAATTAACATAACAGTTGGATTTTCTCAACAGAAAAGATAATAGGGGTAGAAATAACCAATATCTTTTATTAGAAACCCACACCTGTTTTTTCATCCATAACGAAAATATTATTTTTGCATTTCAACCAACCGAAAAGTACGTCATGATTTGCTACAAAAATAAAAAAATCGATTGATCTATATTCTATATTCTAGTCTATTTGTAAACCTTAAAAAAGATAATAAGGCTTATAGTCTCTGCCCGTCCTCTTTCTGCAAAGAAGAATATTGTATGTCACGGTTAGGGTTTGCACTTCCGATATAAATAAAACCGGTGATCCGGTATTTCAGCATTTTTTTTAACGGTTGACAAAACATCTATTTTTTAAAATCAATGGCCTCTTCATGGAGGTATCTCGACAGAATTTTTTCTACGAGAACTGTTTGTTACTCAGTCGCTCAACCTCTTTTCTCTAAAGAGATTAGTAGGAATAGAAGAATAAAGCTATGACAAGACTAGCGATTAACTAATCGCTCTCGCTACGCCCAGTTATTAAAGGATCAAAGTCGTGAGAGGGAGTATTTAGACATCACAAATACTCATGCCTACGAACAGAAATCCAAAAATCGATCTAAAAATGCTGTTCGTACTGGGACTCAAGCCCGTAAGGTCCGGCAAGGAAGCCAACAACGCTAACCGCAGCGCTATAGGACTCGAAATATCTATTTATATCGGTACAATTTTCAAATAAATATTCTTTCTATTATTATACAAACGATTATTTTGAGCAGGTTTTTTTATATAACTGATCTGAAAGAAAATTCGACCAAGATTCACGGATTTCTTGATCGAATTTAATTTCACGTGCTAGAATGTCTTGATGAGCTAGAATTTTTAAAAACGTATTCAATTGAAACAGAATTCATTTTTTTGGGACAGGTTTTTTAAAAAAATCAACATTTGAAGATTATAAAAGTAACATTTTCTTAAATTTAATATTACTATATAAAAAAATCTGTATTATTCAATCCCTCTGTTAAATCTGTATTAATTTTTGTTATTCCACCATTAATACTTACAAAAACGGAATTAGAAGATCATTTTACTAATAAATTGAAAAATTGTAGACTTCTGTCGTCAAGTAGTAAGAATGTTACCATATCGATCATATAATATAATATGAGTATAGATTGATTGGGAGATTATAAATCTTGGACGTATGTGTTTGTGATGTTATTTCTCTAGAAGTTGATCTCGAGTGGCTTAAAATATTAAAACATCCGTCTTAACTCGACATAAATATTATATTAGACATCTGCCATATTTAAAAAAAAAAATAAAAATATTAAATACCGGTTTTCGTAAGTATTTCCGTCCCTAGTTATGGAACGTCTAAAATAAGAGACCGATTCGAAGGGAAGTATCTTAGATTTCCGGTCTGATGACAAAAAACAGGGCTGTTTATCACGATACAAGCGTGTGTAATGCGAGTTTTCCTTTCTTGGTGCTTGATAAAACTATTTGAAAAGTTTAAATTGAGTTGCAAAGTGGGTGAACTCGCCTTGCATTTCTCAGACCGACTGCATCCTGAAAACGGTGCCCGTGGAACAAAGTGCATATTTCTCAAGCAGTTTTGAGTTATCAATTCGGATACTTATAAGTTACCAATAAAAATAAATAACATATCGTTGCTCTAAAATTGACAACGTATAACTAATATTTTTCACCAATTTGAAACTTTTTATAAAACCATAGTGTGTAAAAGCATACATAAACTTGTCAAAACAAAATAAACTACGGCTATAAAAAAAAATCACTGTTGATAAATTGTGAAATATGAGGTAACTCGATGAAACATTGTCAAGGTTTTCGGTTCGGGATAACTTTGCAACTCGGGTTTTTAACATCTTGTTCGGAAAAGAATTGGCTTAACAAATACCCACAAAAACGCCACACGTACCTTACCCATCTATCCTTTAAGAAATTTCAAACTAAATTTTACATCTATTCCGGATGGGAAACTTTTTACAGCCGAGATAAAATTTACGAAATTTATGAAACTTGCAGGACAGTAAGCCTTCGGGCAAACAAGATAGTTTGTGAACGTTTGTGTATATATTAAATTTATTCTTATCGAAAAAAAACCGTATGTATTGTGAAGGTAAGGTAAGGTACAATCGATACTATGATTTATAAATAGGGTAATTTAACAACATATTTGGCTTACTTATACTATTTGTTCTTGCAGATTACAACTTCCTGGGGTGTGTGAATTCGTCATATTAGCAATCTCTTTCATTAACTCGATAAAATAAAGAAAATTCTCTCACAAAATACTATTTTTTTTATTAAAAAGTATAGTTGTTTTTTAGTGGGTTCGGAACCCTTAATTTTTTTAGGCTTAGCAGTCACATTTGACTTTATATAAAAATAAAAAAGGGCCGAATTCGTAAGTTTTTATCAACTCCGCGACTTCGACATCGACTCCATAGCTTTTGAAATGACTCACAGTTTCTAGTATTAATAATTGTGATGCATTTTAAAAGGTTGAAATAGGCTTGTTCTAAACTTAATACATCTTGGCGCTTCGAACGTTGATTACCATTGTGAAAAAAAGACATAAAAATACTTTTCCTTAGTTTATTAAAAATGTAAAACAACTTTTATTCGTTACTCTCTTAGGTTTTTCAACTCGAGTAGCTTTTATATAAGCGAATTAAAAAAATAATCTTTTCACCCCTCCACTCTTACGCTTGATCCATGTCCGCCCGAAAGCTGTCATGGCCTGTCTACGGCGGTCGTCTCGTAGCTCTACAATTTTCCGTAGCACGTCTACGTTGTAATAGAAAAATAAGTAAACTCTACGTCTATGATATCCTCAAACGACATCTCAACAAAGCATTTTTTTTGAAAGAGGTCCCTTGCTTTGCGAATGAATTTTCATCGCAAACAATGTTGTAATAAAAGGATCAGCTTGTTTGATTTATGACAACTCTTTTGAGATGATTTTGAGAAAACCATTCGTCTTTAAATATAGATATTAAACTAAAAATTCCATTTGTAGAGAGAAAGCACTATTGCAATGTGTATTTACTGAGTAAAATTCATTTTTAAGATATTTTAAAACTTACTTGAGTATTATAACGCATCGAATTCATTGTTTCCTAAAACACCATTTGGTTCACTTCACCTCACAAAGGCTCATATATTCATTGACATGTTGTTGATATTGATCAAAATAATATAAAACATATTTAATATTCAAGTAGGATACGTATATAGTCGTCATATGAGAGAAAGCGACCAATTGCTTATTCACGAAAAGTGACTTTAAAACTACTTGACTTTTAACAAATATAATAACACTGTCTCAAAACTAAATTGTACAAATGAATGTGATACAAAACGTTTTTGGATTTCAAAACATTGATATAACTACGGCATTCGACTATGTATCCTTAGTTAATCGGCAATACGGGCGATGGAGGACATTCATCTATATGTCATTAGGGTTTCTTATGAATATGTATGTAGATATGCTGTGTAATATTTGGCGAACAGTACTAGTTTTATCTTATTTTGTCTAATAAAACTGACCTTGATACTACATCTCAATACAATGTTTAGCGATATAAAAAAACAAACATTAAAGTTTAAATTAGAGTTGTGGAGTCGTTGAAAAAAACAACTTTAAATGGACCTATCCACAATCCAACGTTAATATTTAAAATTTGAAATATACAATTCATGGTATGTGATATACTTAAATAAAAATAAAACAAGTGCATCGTGAGAAAATTCACTAAAAGACGCGAAAAAATTAGAGATGTAAATATTTTGTTTCTCAGATTTGCAATTCATTTTCGCCGTCGACACGCGGATCATTCTAATTTATTTTTGTACAAAACACGCCAACACTGTTTTTATTTATTCTTTTTGATAATTACACATGAGCTATAAAGATTTTTTTTGGAGTCGTACGATTTTAAAATTTTTGACTCCACAGTTCTGGTTTGAAATATGCTGTAAAAAGGATTTATCAAAGAAAAATATCATTTATGTTAAGATATTTTAAACATAATAAAATAATTACGACTCTTTAGAATCGTTTGCATTATATTTACCTTCAAAGTATGCCGTATATAAAGGATAAAACATTGCTTGAAGTTAAATATTTCAGTTTATAGAAACATCTGACAGTGGCTGGAATATGTTTTTAGGTTTCCCGCAGGTTATGCGCATGGGAAACGTTATTTTCACTTTGAAATATTATCGTGTGCTCTTGTGAATCATATACGTCGCATAATCGAAGAGAAAATATTTCAGTTTGTGTATGTTTACCGTATGCATCTTCTTTATTCGTAATGCTGGAATAAACTTTTGTTTTTCGTCGTTTCTTGATAAAATAAATAAGTAATATATATATTTTTTTTGTTATATTTGAAAATGAAAGTATTGCTTTTTTTATACTATTGTATATTTCTATAATTCATAAGTAAAATTATTATTGGATCTGATAATGTAAATTTTAATAAAAGTGATACCTTGATTTTAAGTATCCCGAAGTCATGTATTCCCGTTATTTGCGTTGAATTTTTTCAGTACCGACAATTAAAATTTTGTAAATTTGAACATAAACTTTTCGTTTTTAGTTTAAAATGTTCGTTATAACTGAAATTGGTCCTAATCAGGTTAAATAAATGTGAAATCAGTACAAAAGATTGTGCTTAAATACTTAAAAAAGAAGTTTCACTGAACCAAATTTCTTTGTGACACAAAAAAGGGAACTCAATTGAAGCGAAAAGTGCTATTTATTTGTTATAAACACTGTTACGAACAATATCAAAAATTTATTTAGTGTTTCTATTCATTAGTGAACTAGATACATATACAAACATAATCCGTAGGTACTCGGGAAAATATATTGGAATCAAAATGCACAGCAAAAATATTTTCAAAATAATCCTAAATACAATATATTATTTTCAACGTATGTATTCATTGATAAACAATAGCTATTAAACAAAAAACTAGTTTTTGTAGCCAAACCGATTTCAAATCAAAATATTGACGTTCTTAATAAAAATTCAATATTTATTCAAATATTTGAAACCGGATTTCTAAGTTCAAAAAACCGGCTATAGAATGTCCCGAATTACTCTAAAAACTGGGTTTTTGAAACCAGCAACCGCTAACCGTGACCGTAACCAACAACATTAACCACTGGACCACAGGCTTGACCGATAATTATTTGTAGTGTATACTCGATTTTGAAATAACACATACATACATACAAATTTTCACACAAATTAAATGTTCTTCCAAATTTCCAGGCACAAAAAACACAACAGTTGAGAGAAAATTTTAAATAATAAGAAATTAAACAACACAAGGCAGTTAAAACAATTAAAAATGTTTCATTAGCTTTTCACAAATTATACGATTAAAGCGATTTATGTCTAGTTTATCATACAAGCTCCCGTATATAATCAACCAGCGATGAATACTATATTTTTTTCTTAATAAAAATACACAATATTAATTATTTATTAGGTCTTCATAGTATAATCATTTTTACAGAATTTTAAATATCACAATATTATTTTTTCTTCAAATAAAACGGTTTTTGAAATGCAAGGAACGAATCTACAACTTTTTAATTTTTACACGGCTTTTTTGAAAAGTATCATGCGTGTAAAAAAACAGTTGAGTGTATTCATATTACGGCTTGTCTTTGCCAAATTGTGATATACATCGCTCAGGTTTGATTTTATAATGTCGATAATCTCTTTATCATCCTTCGCGACATCGTAAAGGATAAAAAACTAAGAATTGTACCACATTGATTGAACACAATAATTTATCAAGATTTAGAGAAAAAACCTTTTTATAAATTAGCAGTAAGCTGTCAGAAACAAACAACAGTAAAAATATCAACTAGAAGTGGTTTTGTTTCAAAGATAATATTGTAACAATAAATTTTCATTATGCAAAATCAGATCGCCATTCTTGATATAAAATAATATTTTATGCATACACTGCCTGCGAACTACGAAGCACGTTATATTTACACCCAAATTATTTATTTACAACTGAAGTATGGTCGTAAATTATTATTAAATAAGATATTTGTTTCGTTGAATAAAAAAATACGTACACAAATGTTTAATGTTAAATAATCATTTCGTCATTGAAATGTAAAAATGTATTTAAATATTAATTAAGTATATTACAGACATTTTAAGTAAAATGATTTATGTAATAAAAGGATTGTAAAAATATTTTACGTTCTTGTCATAATTTTGAAGAAATAAACGTTGAAAATTAATTTAAAACAGCAAGGGCATAAAATTTAGACATTATATTTTCGTTATGTTTTGCATAAAACATGTAACATTAGAACAGTTGACAAAAAATATGTTTTGAACGATGAATGCAATATTTATTTTTGGAAATTTATTGTAATGATGAATTAGTTGCAAAGGTTCTATAGAATGCACTGTTATTTTAGAATATCACACAAAATATCTATATATTAATGTAAAAGTAACACAAATTGGTACACAAATATTATGTTTATCGTTTTTAGTTTGATTGATACTTAATCGTCGGTATACTGGCAGAAGACGTTCAGTTCAGTAATATTCTGTATTTTTTTAATCCATGAACGCTCCCAACGTGAAGCATATGGCGTCCATATGGAGATAGTAGGGATAGAATGATAAGCTAGGATAAGACTAATGGTAGACTAATCGCTCTCGCTACGCCCAATTATTAAAGGATCGAAAGAGTGGGAGAATTTTTTTAGACATCACAAATACCCATGCTTTCGAACAGAAATCAACAAATCTATCGAAAAAATGCTGTTCGTACTGGAACTCGAATCCGTGAGGTCCGATAGGAGGCCCATAACGCTAACCGCTGCGCCGTAGGACCCGGTATCAGTATATTTAAAAATAATACAGGTATATCAAGTCAACTCCGTTCAAAGTTATTTTTGAAGGAAAAAAACTATCGCGTTTTAATATATGATTCAAATTCTTTAATCATCATCGAATTTCAAGAAGTACTAAGTACGATAAGTAATAGTTTAGTGCAAAAATAGAGTTGTCACAATTTCATGATTATCGAAAATGACGATTATCTTAATACAAGTGTTTTTTACTTAACGCCTTATGCCAGTGTTTTGAGGAATGGTCTATTTTTCCTACTGTATCATAATTGACAACACAAATAACATACGAAATAACAGTCAAAAATGAACAGTACTTTTCTAAAACTATACGTAATAAAAAATGTATAAGATGTTTTTAAGCTCTAAGCAGTCATTAACTCGAAATTAAGATGTTCAGATTGTCTTACTGTTGCATTTATGAAACGATATTATATTACTTAAACATACGTTTCCGGGAGAAAATTCTAATACACTAGAATTTAAAATGATTATTTTTGATTAATTATCATATTTAAGTCACAGAATGATTTTAGTTTTAATTTAAGTTTGAATTTCTGTATCCAGAAAATACACACTGGCTCACTTATTTTTTCGTGGAATTTACAGTGGAACTAGCACGTGTGGTCGTAATCGGGAGTTTTTCAAGAAAGAGAACTCTCCCACATTTATTAAAACAGTGCTTGTCAATATAATGTTTCATAAAATAATTTTGAATCATATGAATTAATTTTACAATAACACTCATTGATACGTACGTATCATGCGTGGTGCTTAAGGTGTTGAATATGAATATAGTTACTCAACAGTAGTTTTTCTATGTGAACTGTTTGTTAGTATATCAGCTCATTACTATGTTTCGATGGAGTATAGGAGAACGACAACACTATTTTATCTTGGTCTTGTTATTTATGATTTATTATTTATTTATTATTTATAGGTGGAAAGAATCCGTAGAAATACACTGAAAAATCGAGAAACACAATTGATGTAGAATTAGTAAAAGGAAATGTTTTTAAATACATTGTTGTGTCATTTTATCAAGAATCGACAGTGAAATCCTTATATCGATATAGTGTTTGTACCAAGCAAAAAAGAAGATGAAGCAGCATATGACAAAAGACCTGAAAAACTGATCCACATACATAAATACTAAGGCATTATATTTGAGCCAATGAACATTTTCTTATTACTTTATCACCTCATTATAACATAATAAATTAGCAATTATCACAAAATCAATTTTGACAAAATAATGAATTATATGCTTCATTAAATCTTTTTATACAATCACAGATGGTCGTTTTTACTGTAAATAAAATAGTGATTTCAAAAATAAATATTTAACTTAAACCTTACTGTTTTTTATACAATCAGTTTTACAAATTGTTTTTATCTACAAGAAAGCTTAAATTTGTTAAGTGGTTAAAACATTTTAAATCTTTAATTATATTATTTTCGAAAGCTTTTAAAGCAACAAAAGCTTTCAAGACCCTGATTTAAAACTTAGCCCAGTTTTCAGATCAGTGATTGCATTGTCTCGAGCCAGAAACAATAATCATGTTACAAACCTTTCAAAAAGGACTTGACGGATAATAATCGATTTCCTTGATCACCCCATTCACATGCCATTGTCCCTGAAGATTTTCCTTGCAGAACAGTGAGCTCAGCGCAATCAATAAGCAAATTCTCTTTGAATTATATACACTTGGTTAGATGCGCCCCATAAAACCGCTAACTGAAATAACTCAAGATTGGTTTGTATCCAGCATGTGAGCTAAATTTAATATAATTAACTAAATACTTTGAAACCCAAGTAGCCGTTGCAAGGATTAATTATTGGATGTGTTTTGCCAATAGTTTAAACATGAATAAACCAAATAACAAAGCGTCTCAAGTACCTTACTACTCGATGGGGGTTGACTTCTCGTCTACTTTCGATCACTTTGTTAAAATATAACAATATATGAATTCAACGGTGTTAAATGTCAATTCATGGTAAAAAAATAAATATTACAAATGTTTAAAACTAAACACAGATTGTTGTAAATACCCAGCGCTGTGGAGTCGTGAAAAAGTAAAACGATTTAAAGTCCGACCATAGCTTAAAACAAGACACTAATTATTGTTTAAGACTTGGTCACTTAGTCGCTTAAGCTAGCCGTTGTATACTGTAGTGGCGCCACTTTTGACCCTAGAAATTTGAATACGCAATTTTTTTTTGAAGGATTCGAAGTTATTAGTTTTTTAAGTACGACTCCAGTTAAAACAATCCGACTCCACGACTCTGACTTCGACTTCACAGCCCTGATAAATACAATCGTTTTTGAATAATAATATCAGACCACGTCCTGTGGTACTGCCATAATATTATATGAATGCTGAACGAGCAGAGCTGAGTTCTGTCCAAATACGGGCCTAATAGGCTACACTGACCTGATCTCAACCAAGGTCAACATTGAGGCATTCGATTAATTTGCAACATCATATACGGATATTCTTGATTCCTCTTAAGTCTCAACGCGGAGAAGAGTAAACTCTACCCTCACGGCGGATTTTTAGAATACGGATTCACAGGATACTTAATACCGCTTAACCTAAATGGCTAAGCATGCCGCATTTTCTTTTTTTCTTTCTTTCTCCTTTTTTGGAAAATAGTGCAAGCTTTTATATGGGGCCAATATGATTTCTTTTCTTGATTCTTATTGCGCTATAGAAGGTGGCCATAAAACTGCCTACACATAACGGGTGGTAGTGGGATAGTCAACTACCAAATTGTGTATTATAAAATGAATGAACGGTAACATTCGGCCAATGAGTATTTAAATTTACTGGTTCACTGATAAAAAAAATGAATATGTGGACGAAAGCTCAAATACAAATGTGAAATTAGTAAATAAAATTGTGTTTGTCACTTTATTATGGACAACCGAGCATACAATATATCATTTGCTAGTATTAATTAAGCTATTTTTGTATTATAGTTTTACGAAAGAAAAAATAAATTTATACTGTATTAGATAATCCAAAACTTTTACACGTATACAATAATAATTGTATTGTTTTTTATTGTGTATTGTTTGATAAATTATATAAATTACAGAAAAAAATATACTAATTGAATTAGACAAATCTTTTATTAATACTTTCTTCTACACTGAGAAGGCATATAACATACAAATGAATTCACATTATTCTAGAGTTCTGTAGATTAGCGTTTCTCAACCGGGGTTCACGAGGAACAAACGATAGCAAGTCAAAACACTAAAATGCACAGGCCCTTAAAAAAAATAGGCGAATGGGATTACGCTCTTCAATTTTTGTTACCGCTGCCTTAGTCGATATTGAATATTTATTGGCTTAAAACGCAGTTTACTGAATTGTGTCGCATATGTTCTTTTGCCAATTATGGGTGGATATGCCTAGCAATGACATTTTTTGTAAATAATTACCAGCTCTATTCGTGTAGGGAGTTAACATAATATTTATTTACCCTAACGTAAGAAAACTCAATTTTCCTGCAACACTTTCACTCAACAGGGGACTCCGATAAACAAGTCAATTTGGGAAAATATCTATTCATTATAAAAGCTACGGCCTATTAAGCTCCCCAACATGCGAGATGTCTTCGCCGAGAACGCTCGCAGATTTATGCCAAAGTTATCAAGTCGCTTCCGTCTATGCCAAAGTTTGAGAACATAAATGGTCATTAAAAGTGAAAGTCACATTTGGTATATCGGTTATAAAGGGAATAAAAACGGGGCGATAAACTTTATCGGCCGGAAAATATTAAACGGTGTAATGGTTGTTGTGACTTTTTTTAATTTCCCCGCTTTAAGTTTTGGGACCAATGGATAGTAGTTTTTTCGCATGAAAGATATAAACATGTCAGTTTATTGCTGAGGGGAGAAAAGTTTACGATTGAATGAAAGAATTCATCTTTTTTTCTAGCCCACTTTCTTCATACCAGATGAGTACATTACTAATAATGTTCACGGTGAATGTAATATTTTTTCGCTCGCTGAAAACGTTTACAAGCAAAACTTATAAATCATTATATAATAAAATTTCGAAATGGCAGCCAATTCATTCCATTTTATTTAAATGGCGAATAAACTGTCTTTCAAAAGTTATTTATTATAAAAATGGAATTACCGCTTTTCTCAATTATAACGTTGTTAAACCATGTTGTTGTTTTTAAATTCGAAATGTGTTTTAAAATCGATAGCATCTAACGATCGCTGCCAAAAATGCAGCATTCATGACAATCTCTGGAACTAATAAATGTCAGGGAAAGTTTCAGCATCTGGATTAGGGATTCCAACTTGGATATCCGGATATATCCAACCTTTTTTAACTAATTTAGGATTTCGACTGAAGGTGCTTGGTGGAATTTCAATATTAAATTTGAATTGTTCAAACTATGTACATTCTCACAGATTTTGTCACTAACGACCCGGGTTTCGCCTTTCGGCATCTTCAGGCGTTCAAGTGTACGGATGAACTTGAACTGACGTTTAGTAAATGAATGTTTCGTGTTTATATAAGAAATAAATGTATCATTGAGTTCAAAGCCATTGCTGGCGAAAAGGATAATCTCATGGGAATGCCCACAGATTTGAGAAGTAAGTAGTTTCAAGAACTATATTTTATTTGTTTGTCGGCAAAGGTTTTATGATTATATTTATATAGGGTACAAAAGTGGAGACCCAGGTAGGTTGAGTATTTCATTTAAAATCGGAAGACTATGCAATTGTGCTCTATTAATTTCCAAAATTTCCTGGAAAAAGAGTTTATGACTGTCCGTATTTGGGTGTAACATTTTTATCCCTTGTTCCTGATTGAACACGTGTCCTTCCGAAATTAAGTGATTAGCAAAAGTGGACGTGTCTTTTTTCAATCTAAAGGCTGCCATATGCTCTAAAACCCTGATGTTCAGTGTCCTTTCTGTTTTGCCGATATAAAATTTTGTACAACAAGAGCATTGTAATCTATTTTAGTAGTATTTATCTTGTAGTAATTTATTTTATCTTTATTGTTAACTAATAATTTGCCTAAAGAATTTTTACAGTAGCAGGTCTAACACTATCAGCTAGCTGTTTTTTAATTTTAAAACTTGTATTTCCTAAGTAAATGATTCTACGCCAATACCTAGTATGATCTATGTCCTTTGACACTATACCTTTAAATAACATTTTTTCTGCAAGTTTAGTTTGTTTTTTTGATAAAAGATTGTCTATAAGAGACATATCGTATCCATTGTTAATGACGATTTGTTTGATGATTTTCAATTCGATATTAAAGTTTATTTCGTTTAAAGGAACACTCACAAGTCTATGAATTTCTGAATGAAAAGCGGCTAGTTTATAAGCAAATGATTGAATTTTTATGAATTATAGCGTCGGAGAATGTTGGCTTTCGAAATATTTTAAACTCGTGAGAATGATTTTCAATGTTAATATTTAGGTCAAGAAAGTTAATATTTTTGCCTCCGACTTCTAAAGTAAATTTAATATTTTTATCTGATGAATTTATAAAGTTAGTTATTTGTCTATCCGTTCCATTAAACAGGCAAAGAATATCGTCGACATATCGGAACCAATAGACTATAGGTTTGGCTTCTTTTTTGTTTCGAAAAATTGTATCTTCTAAATAGTTCATGTAAAACTCAGCTAACAACGGTGATAAGCAGTTTCCCATCGCAAGGCCTTCTGTTTGTTTATAAATTGTATTCAACATTGTATAAATTTGTTTCATATCGTCTCCACAATACTACAGCTGTATAACTTTGATTTTATCATTGCTGAGAAAATAAAATTAAAAATAAATTGGACCAACATACATCTAATTTATCTTTATTGCTTAAAATAAAAAAAATATTGTGAAAATAATGTTTCATTAAATTTTATAGAAAGAAATATGTGAAATATTTTTCTGTTTTTCTGTAATCAAATACATATATTTTATTATTAATATTTATCAACATTAATATAGTTTTCAAATTTAAATCATGTAGGTTGGATTTTATGTATTTTTTTAATTTAAAAAATAAATAAGAATTTTAATATCTATTTATCAACCGATCTTTTGTCAACAGTAAGATAAATTTATCATTAATATCTTAAGTCAGAGATAATTTTGAACAACCATGCCAAACGCTTTCAGTCTATCCGTACGAAGCTTTGAAGTGGTTTCAGGGTTAACCTTGCGATTCTTTGCACTTGAAGATAATAACACTGGAAATGATCTTAATTTATATTGGGTTTTTAGATGGTCTAGATTTGACTTAAGTCAATTGGCGGTAAGAGCTCTATTACGTTTTTGAAATGTATAATGTAATTTCTGTATAGTTATTCTGTCTCAAGACAACCAAAAAATTAATTCTCGAGAAATCGACGCTCTTTAATTAGCAGAAGTTGCAGGCTCGAATCCCGGTTCCAACATTATTTTTCATAATATTTATCGAATTTTAATTCCTAAGAATTTATTATATTTAATAGAAAGTATCCTTAAATATTTGAGTATTGAGTTATTCCAATTTTTCTTTTAATATTATATCATATAGAAAATATCGTAAAAACTTTGAGTATTGGATTTTTTTTTCGAAAATTTTATTCCATATAAAATATCCTCAACTCTTTGAGTAGTAAGTTATTTGGATTTTATTTCGAATATAATTTTATATTGAAAACATCGTTAACCGTTTTATTTGTGAGTTATTTGAATATTGTTTCGAATATAATATTTTCTAGAAAATATCATCAATCTTTCGAGTAGTGAGTCTATATTAAATTTATCTTTTTCGTAAATTTTGATTATTAATACAAAGATGTTTTAACAGTGGCGTTCGTGATATTTTTTCAGTGACTGTGTGTATTTAAGACATTAACCCTTCGACTATCGAGCTATTTTAATTTATTAGGAACTTTTTTTTATCTTAAATAAAAAAAGTCCTAAGCTATTTTTTTAATACTTTAGACCAGCGGTCCAACCTGGGAGGCGCCAAAACTTGTTAATAAAAAAAAACTTAAAATAATTTATTCATATTAATAAAACTTCATATTGTAACGTGCGGTAACAATAGTGTATGAATTTTTTACTTTTAATTCCTATTAAAAACAATAATTGGAGCGAAAGATTTAAAAACGACCTGTTTGGTTGAAATTTTAGGAAAATCGAGCGGCTTAAATTAAAAATCAATGCAGGGATCACAAATGCATATACTTGTTCAAAAAGACAAAGAAAAAGCTTTTATTAGTTATGGAAATCAAATTTACAAAATAATGAATTAGATATGTTTTCACTTTCAAAAGATTTCTGGGCCAATATTGAATTAGCAAAAATATTTTTATTGAACACTTGGATTGTTTATTGCTCCATTTTTTAAATTACTTCAAATAAATTAATAATTAATTTAATATAAAAATAAATTTACATGTTCCCAGTGATTTTTTTACCGGTAAAATGGCGTTCCGGCACCTTTTTTTGGTCATTTTTGATGTTTAAAATCAACTTTAGTAAAAATAAAAACCTCGAAAACCTCTAGCTGTGTGTTCCGGCATCTTTTTTTTTCAAAAAAAGCAATGCATGTTTTTATATTATATGTAATGTCATTGTTATTTTTCTGTTAACTATGGTTTTTAGTATTTTTTTGAAATAAAATTATTAATATTGAAAACGTGTCTGTATTACTTACATTTATTAAAAAAATAAAAAGTAGGGGAGGCGCGGCAATTTTATTTTTATTTTAGGGAGGCGCAGTAGCATAATGGTTGGAAACCGCTGCATTAGACTTTGAGATAAATATTGATTGTTTATAGTTTTAATTTCAAAACCATATATAAAAAAAATAATTTTGGCAATAAATCGAACTTTTTTTTAGCCCCTTGAGTAGTGAGATTCTTTTTGTCAAACTACAATTTTATGTAAATTGTTATAACCAACACTATTTTTTTTCAAAAGAAATACAATATGACGTGTTAAATTCGCGGAAGTTGCAGAATTGAATCCCGGTATTGTTTTTTTTTATATACTATAAGAGTGTAGTATTCTTTTTTGCCTGGTCACTTAGTTCGTCGTACTATTTCCCTAATATATTTGTAGACGGCAGTTTCCGATTAAGTTAGCTCATGGGATGACAATAAATAAATCACATTGTCAAACTTTTGATAGAGTAGGTTTTCTTCTCCCAAAACCGGTGTTCACTCATGGTCAATCGTCTTTCTCGAGAGCGAGGTCTGAAAGTTCTCTAAACAAACAAATGACTGAAGAATCCCGACTGAGGAAGAAATAATGTGGGGTGACTCAGAGCATAATTTTTACGGAAATTTTATAAGAATTATGCTCTAAAATGGTACATTTAGATTATATTCATATTCAATATTTTCAGTTGTCATTGTTGATTCTTTTTGAAAATTAATAAGGATAGCTAGATTTTGAATAAAAAAAATATATTTGTTAATATGAATTTGATTTTTACGTAAAAAAAATCATTTATTTTCCTAGGAACATTTTCCATTTGGAGAATAAGTGAACTTCTAATTTGTATTTGGTTGTTCACGTCAATAATTTTCTGATTTTAGAATTTTAGATAATGGAAACAAATATTCTCCCGTTGGAGGTAATGGGCTTACAGGTAGTTTGATGATATACACAACGGGTGATGGTGAGACGACCAATCTCTAATTTTGTGTAGAGAAATATTTTTTCTTTAATAAATGATAAATGAAATATTTTGATTTTCAAGTAGCAAGATTTTAGACTTTAAGAAACTATTCAATTTTGATATAAGCGACTCATTTGGCCGCTTAAAAAATAACAACCTTGCATAAGCAATATGATTTCTCAAGTTTCACGTCTTTATTTCATATAAAAGTATTATAACTTACAATCGTTCCCAAGCCGGCGTAAGAAAATAAGCATTTTTTTCTTTTCCTATTCATTATTGCGTTGTTCAAGCCTGCTGCATACACATGGTGGTGGTGGGAAAACTAACTTGTTGTTTGTATTTGAAAACCAACTTGTGTCTTTCATAATAGATTATCGTTTTGCAACATGAACCATATTTAATATTAGTTGATCCCTTTACAAATTCATAATAATATTGTCACGAAGGACACACTATGACAAGATTTTAATTTTGTAACATATACCATTAATAGCATCAGCGGTGATACTGGTTAAATTTAAGACTACTCGATAAATACAAGCATTTGAAAAGTTCGTCTTACGAAAGAGCTTAGAGCTGTGAAAATAAAATTGTTTGCAAAACTCGATAACAATCCAACTTGTTTATGATTCACGCAAGTTAAAATAATATTAAAAACAAAATCGTGGCTTATTGGGTCATATAAAATAACAGTAAAATAGGGTTTTGTAAAATCTGTGCCAAAATTAGGTTACTAGTAGTGTACACTCGACGAGAACACTCCTTCAAACAGAAGAAAGATTTTGAGTAAAAAAATCTTCAATTTTTTTTCAAATAAAGTTAATCAATTATATTCTTATTAATAAAAATTACATTTACATGATGCATTTTCGGCAAAACCAAATAACTGTATTAAAAATACTTATTTTGACACATACTAAGGTCAGCTTAACTAGTAAGTATTTATATTTGATAAAGAATAAAAAAGTAGAGGGCAGTGGATCTATGTAAAATTGAGGAATTAATTTACTTTAGTAAGGCGAGAGAAAGAGTAAAATAAATCAAAGTTCAATTCATACTATTTTACAATTTTTCATAGCGGTTTATTATATTGTTTCTCACAAAAAAATCGTAAATATTTAAATAAGCGATAAAATCACATACAATCAGCAGATTTAGCACAATTCGGCTAATGATTTAACACATACTAGGCCAGGGGTTGGCAAACTTTCAAGTGAGACGAGCCAAGGTGCTATGGAAACAGGATAGAAAAATATCAGAGACCCATAAATATACGATATACATATGTATAGATTTTTTAGTGTAAAAAAATGTGAGAAGTTTAAGAGTTGATGTCTGATGATCCGCGAACAACCATATAAAGAGCCGCATGTGGTTCGCGAGCCACAGGTTGCTGACTCATGCATTAGACACTGGATTTTTCCAATGAGTAGTCCGCGATTTTAAATATACAAACAAATTGTATTTTAAAAAAAAATTCAATATTTATATTTTTTTAAAGTATATTATTGCACGTTATTTTTTAAAATATATATTATTAAGTGGGTGTTTCATATTTTCCTGTTACATAGTTTTGGTAAATACAATATACCAAGGCTGCGGAGTCGTGTAAAAAAAGACGACTCCGAGGAAATAATTCAATAATTTCGTTTTAACTTATATAATATGTATACCATCAGATCATTTTTAGTGAGCCAAGCATGAAATGTCAACACTTTTGACTATTTTCCCATCATTAAATATATTTTTAACAAATGAAATCGAGCCGCTCATTTTTCACGACTTCGACTCCGATTCCACAGCCCTGCTATATACAAATGTATTTTTCATAAAATATAACAACCAGTAAAGAAAATTAATATGCCATATAAACATATGTTTTTATTCCTGCTTTAAAATATTTCTCAAATTTTTACTACCTACGCTAGTCTACGTAATTTTCTAACGCTTCACACTTCATCATATTTAAAAAATAAAATAAATATAAATCAATTCATGGAAAAATTTTAGGTATACATATTTGATAAATATATCATAGAGCTAATTTTATCGAATTTTATAGTATTATATAAAGTATTGGCAATACAAATAATAAGCAAAAACGTATAAACATAAAAATGTATCGTATTTCTAGGTAATTCTGAATATTTTCAGATTGGCTTTTTCTTTTTCTCTGAAGTTTGTGTTGGTTTGCATCCGTAGAAAAAGAATAAGCTTTTCAGGAGTCAATACTTAAAGCTGAATTTGGTTTGAGTTTCGTTCAATAAGAACGCATTTTCAAAGTTTTGTGCGCTTGCCGTGAGCGGTTAAAGATTAAATATATGCATTGCAGGCAGCGGTGGGCTGCCAATATTTTAACAAGGGGCTAGCTAAATTTCAGAGCTATTAGCGGTTTTCATTTTTTTTAGAAAATTCCCGCGGTTCTCCTTATTTTGATTGGTCGTGAACAACCTCCCCCCCTCCCAGCCCTGATTTATTATCTTCCATTTTTTTCCTTAAACAATGAAAATTGAAAGCGTTACAATGTTTTGCAGATTCAATTTTGAGTTATTTAAAATTTCCATTTTGTTTACTCTCCGATTTTTGTCATTTTCTTATATTTATGCATAAATTTATACAAGTGATTTCATGTGCTCGACAATTGTGTTTTTGTTTGGATTTTACTTGAGAAGTTTTATGGTTCCTTTTCGAAAATTGGGTAGACTGGATTGTAATACTCCACAGTAAATGTATCAAATGAAATATTAATTTGAAATTTAAAAAAATGCATATTGCTTTATGAAAACGAGCGAATAATTTTTGGAAGCAAAAGTGTATAAGACCGCGCTCCGGTTTGACCCACTACAACAGTGGTTGTTAACCGGTGCACCGTGAGTTTGTTGCAGGTACACCGCGGAAAAAATGGTAAAAGCTGAAAACGTCCTTCACTTAACGAAAACACCGCAAACTTATTTCCGCTATAACTATAAGAAAATACTGCATATTACTTTCCTTCCTTAATTAACACTTTGCACTAGATTTACTCAATACCAATAGTCTACTCTGGGTCCAGATTTTACTCAAATAAAAAGTCAAACGTATTTTTGAGACAATCTGTGTAGCTGGCGATGTGATAACTTAATAATATTAAATAACAGATAAATATTTTCGCTTGCCTTAAATTTATATGATATTATATTGTAAAATAAGTTTTAGAAACACATTTTTGCCCGGATTCAACTTATTGGGTATTATATTGTACACTAAGTTTTAGAAAATATTTAAAAAAAACTTAATGTATAATATAACATCAAATAAATTTAAACCAGGCGAAAATATATATCTTAAACCTAATTTACAATTTAAAATTTAAAATAACTCAGATTATTCCACGTATTGTGCTACAAACTGTGACACGTGTTGCGCCTCTTTCAGACAATATTACTTTCACAAAGCTTGTTTAAGTACGTTACAGTAAGTTTAAGTAAGTTACAATATAAATAAATATTTTCGCCGCGCGCTTTTACTTTTAGTCATATGAGACAATTATTCCGAAATTAATAACTCTAATCTACCGTCGACTACTAGCGATAGTAGAATGTGAGAGATGGTTTGTTTCCCAATTCTCTGGAGAGTCAACGATCCGACTTACTGTGCTGAAGAGTGTCATGTGGTCAGGATGTTGCTCAGACGAGGGAATAATGTTTAGGGAATAGATATCGGAATTATTTTTACCTTTTTAGTACACTTAAATAAAAGCTTATTTTTAAAAATATTTTTATTATATGCTTTTGAGTCGTTGCGTATGTAAATATCATGCTCAATTCATATCAATATACAATTAATATTATGTTCAAATATTTTTTTAAAATGAATTAATTGTAGGACTTAAGAGGATATAGTACCTTTACGCCTGAAAACAGAGTAAATCGATCGTTTGCCATCGACGAAATCTCGTGAACCGTTCACTTAAAAAAATTTTTTTTTCAAATATTACATTTTCCAAACGCTTTTTTACACTATTACATTTTTTTTTTCATGAAAATAGTCATATTTTCAAGAATAAAAGGCAAAAAGTTCACAAAATATTTTTTAACTGCTTTCGTTTTGATCATTTTTAGAATTTATTGTAAGATACCGAAGTTTAATGTCTTAGAAAGAAATGCAGATAAAGGTTTGTTTAAGAAAGTGATTTGAGCAGAATTTCCAATTTATGTAATATAATGATTGTACATCTATTTGAAATGTACCATTTTTCCCACTTTTTCTGACTGATTTTTAAAGCATAATTGGATCGTAAATACTTCTAAAAAAAATTGGAATAATAAAACATTTTATTATTTACATTTAAAAGCAAAAAAAAAATTAAAAAATTGTCATACCAATAAATAATAACTATTTTTCGGGGATGTGTTTTTCTTGCCGTAAATTTCGCAGACCCAGTCAGTGTGAGAAAGACGTTTGTACTGAGTGCACGTGTCACATATTACTCTGCATTAACTTAAAACACTGGTCATACAAATGAATCGAAGAAATGTATTTTTTATTTTGCGATAAAAAAGTTGTTGCGCAAAATAGCGGTTAGGGTTAGGGTTGCTCAATGCGCTTACAAATAATATTATTATTTATAATACAATAATGTCTTTTCCAATAGCGATTATTTTAAAGACCAGTATTTAGCTTAATGGATAAGCATTTTGAAATATTTATTTGGCAATGCTTCTAAAAAGAGATTCTATTCAATATAATAGTAGCAGTAGTTGAATAAAAAGATTTTTCACATTAGTAGTTTTGAATCATTTCTATATTTCAAAAGATTTTTGCTAAAAAAACAAAGTTCGTCATCTAAATCGAAAAAAAACTTGAAAATTATTAGATAAGGTAAGATATCAACAGTTAATATTTTTTAAGAATCATTATACAGATGGTAAACCATGTTTTTTTGCAACGTAGAGTTTTTATCAGGAATTTTTTCAATAATTTCATTTTAACTTATATATATGTGTACCATCAGATCATCTTTAGTCAGCCAAGTATGAAATGTTAATTCTTTTGACTATTTTGTTTACATACACATCATTAAATATATTTTTCAAAAAAAAATCGAGCCGCTCATTTTTCACGACTCCGGCCAAAATACCGCGACTCCGACTCCACAGCCCTGGTTTTTTTAATTGAATACATTTTTCTACCGTCAAACTTGTTTTTTTTAAGTTATAATTGAATAAAACAGAATGCTAGAAAATATTCGAAATTGATAGATGACAAATATATATACATATGTATGGATACATAATAAACTTGTGAAATATATTAATTCATACATTTAAGTCATTTTTTGTACCACCCAACAAAGTTAGTCCGATGCAGCCGATATAACTTAACGACTTTAATTTATCTATTATATTAAATGATTGAAAACCATATTTTTTCGATAACTTACCAAATTATGTAACAATATTATACCTACAATACATTAATATTCAAATCAATCACATGGTTTGAATTACTTTTAATATTATTAGTATTATGTTTTTTTGTCACAGCCCTGAATGTCGAACTTGTATATTGGCGAGAGAAAAAAAGTTCCCAAACATTATACAAAAATACGAATATATTTATGCAATTGATATAAATTATACAAATAACTTTTTTTGATCAGGCATACTATTCATTTAGTTTCTTCCTTATTGAATTAGTGTTAGGCTATATAAAAACTTGAAGTAAAAATAAACACATCATAACATTTGGTTATGACTTTAAAGACATGCATGGATTATGAATATTTTCGATAGTTTCGGCATTCACTAAAGACAAAATCATTTTATAACAAATTAACAAATAAACTTTGTCATTCCACTAATTGTTTACAAATTGTAACACGTTTTGGGCTTTTTCGAGAAGCGTCTTCATACCAACTATCTTAAAGCTATTATTAGTTAATGAAATTTACCTTTATTCTAAGTAATCAGTGGAATAACTAAGTTTTCTGATAGCAAACATGTTTTTATTCCGTGAATTCAGTATTTTTTTTTTTTTGAAAATGATTACAAATATCCTCCAAGATAGCTTAGATGTCCAACAAGAAATATAAGACATAGTTAATATAATTTTCGGAAAATCCACTGTCAGAACTATGGCGTGAACCAGAAATAACTATCAACTGAAATTTATATTTATTTTAGAACTCAATACTTTTTCCATTTTAATCTTATTATGTCAATATTTTTTATTCAACAGAATGTTTTAACTGTATTCATATTAAAATCAATATCATAACAAATAGGTTATACAAAATTGAAAATAAAAACAAATTCTTTCAATATATTAGAGAAAGTTTGAGAAATTTGTATTGTATGGTTTATCTTGTTTATTTCTTTTATTATTTCGTTTGACAAAACACCGTCTCTGATTTACATTTATTAAATACGATGGCTTACTGTTGCTATCAATAACTCATATGTAGCATTATAAGTCATTTTTACGGTATATATAATTAACGCATTGTTTCAGTTACATATAATTTTTGCAACAGATATTTGGGGAAGTAAATTAGATTGTCAGTCTTTGCTACGAAGATAAAAAAGTACTTACTGATTTTCGTCAATAACAAATTGTTTTATATGAAAAACCCTTATTACTGTCTAAATATCCATCCGTGTGTTAGGTGGTATTGCTATTTTTGTAATGAAATATACAAATGTTTTGCTTGTTTTGATACTGTAAAAATACGTATTGTGGTGGTTACTTATTTAAGTCAGTGCAATATTTATGCTGTAGGTCAAATTTAAGTTTTGCAATCCTACTGAGTCGCCTTAAAAGTCCCCTGACGTTCCAACTTGAATTTTTACTTAGGGCTCGGAACGTTCGCATAAAGCTCTGCGTCTGAGATTTTGGCTAATTCATGAGTGGATTCATAGTATAATAAAATTACTTAATATTACATATACTTTATTATTATTTAACTGAAAATTATGTAATCTATTAATTTTGGCAAGAACATCGGCTTTACGCGATGCTTTTCATTTAATTTAGTACAATCTAAGCTTCAGATTAGTTACTTCGTACAAAAATCCGTCGAGTGACTTCTGAGGGCGACACAGGCTTGACTAACAGCAAAAAGTTTTAATTCTACATAAACGATCGCATGATCAACTGTACTGTCCTGCATCTTATCTACAGTAGAAAATAAGCCATGCAAAAAAGAATTGAGTATTTGCTTATTAAAAATCGTTTCATTGTGAAATGTTTATGTTTCATTTATATGTAATTCAAAGGATAATGCGATCTTGGTCTTTGTTTATTTTTAACTATTTTTTATTTGACAAAATATTTTTAAGTATTAATCAGCACAGTCAAATCCAAATTTTTACCAGTAAGCCTGTTTTTAAGAACGGATTTATTCTTCTTCATGAAGAAAAAGCTTGCTTACATTGATTAAATAAATGTTTTACGTGAAAAAAATATGTTTCAGTAAAATAATTAAGGGCCGCCACAAAAATTAAAAAGGGCCGTATGCGGCCCGCGAGCCACGTTTTGTGCATCACTGGTTTAAATGTTAGCAAAGATGGTGCAACCTTGTTGTCTCATGTTGTTCGTTCATTCAACTAACGTGAGCTTCCACCATATATGAAATGTGGACACTAATCTATCTGTTTGCTGGAATACTTGATTACCCCTTACCGGTGGTAATTGCATTAAATCGCCAAATAGTAATATGTTGATACCACCAAAAATTATTTGCTGTTCTTCAATTGTCTAAATCGGGAGTCGATTGTGCACAGCATTTCATAAGGAACCAACCATGGAAATCTCATCGATGAACAAAAACTAAACAGTTTTCCATTATTGGTTTCTGTTCTTAAATACTTACCAATCTGCATTGATATTACATGTATACCGTTTATCCAAAAGTCGAATTTGCTCTTGTCTAAAATTTGGTCAAACTATTTCAGTGATTTTTTGAATTTTGTAATGTTCCATTGGCAAAACAGATAACTGTTTTATAGACACATCATGACACATGTCATCGCATTTTTGATGTTCAATCGACAGTTAAAGATTCGATATCCTGCACTTATATTCCATAACACCTTATCGTTTTAAAGCATAATATTTTAAAAGAAATATAGCGCTATAATATTAAGTTGTATTGAGACCGATTAATGCTTTGGTAAAGGCGTGAGATCATTTCAAAACTACTGACGCTTGCGTTAAATTTTGACATTTCAAAAATCCCGACAGCAGGGTCACGCCTTGGCAACTAACAGAGCAAGTTAAGAAAAAACTTATAAAAAAAGTATACAGTTGACTTTTTCAACTGTAAAAAAAAGACTGATGTCATATTTTAATGATCGCCACAACGTTTTAATTTCAGCTGTCGAAATCTAAAAGAAACGTTTGGTATCAACTATGAAAATTGTATTGCGACATTCATTTTATAACATCAAAATATATTCTACAATGTGAACTATCAACTGTGCCCTAAATTGGGCTAAAGTGAGCCAACTAGTAAAATGACAAAACTTTTTTCTTGGACTTTTAAGTACAATTATGTCTTTATTTGATGTTTTGGTGTATTTTATATTTTTATTTTACGGAGATAACACTATTGCAAATTGCAATGTGTATTAATTGAGATTACTTCACTTTTAAGACGTGTAGAATATTAAAACAAATCTTACTTTTTTTTCTCAAATACCACAAGCCTTCTTACTTCATCTTTAATGGGCCCAATTGTATTAATTCATGGTAAAATCGCGTTTATATTGCTAAAAATGAACACATTTTTTTGTTATTACTACAGAATGTTTTTACATTGCGGAGTTATAACAACATTTACCCTACAATTTAAAGTAAGCCTTTACCTTTGAATATTTTAAATAAGTACAATATTGCTCTTGCTTGATCAATATTCGAAATTGACGATAAATTATTAATCTATGGGACCGATTTTCTCATATATTATTTAGGAAAACAATGTCTCAAGATCTCGCAAGCTGCCTTTGTATCTATCTCAGGTAGGGACACCACTTCCTAGTTTTTCACTTTGGTGCTTAGCTCTCGGTAGAGGGTCTGAAATTTAAACGGATCACGTAAAACCGATGACCCGTGCTTAGCCTGCATGTTTACCTTATCGCCTCTATTATTTATGGTTTAGACTTGGCCACGGGCCGTTTGTACCGAACGGACCCGTCAACCGCTTTCGGTGTGGGGCAAAACCCTTTCAGAAATTAGTACTTAAGAATATATCCGTGCGATAACTGACTTCTGTATAAATCAAAGGGCCCTAAAAATGTTTATTAAATACGTTAGCCGTTTTATGGTCGGTTTCTGCTTAATATTGCAAATTCAAATGTGAAATTTCGAATTATTATGTGAGTATTTCACAAGTCTACGTAAATAATTAGCGAAAGAAAATAAAAAGCAAACAATTTTCGCATTTGACATTTTGACATTTGAAACATTGAAAGATTTTCAGGTAAGACAAAAACTTTATAATGTGAATTAAATTTATTCTCATTACTGCATTTAATATTATCGTGCACGTGTAAATAGTGTTGTTTTAAAAGGCGTAGTGATGAAAGAACAAGTGTTTATACATACTCTTATTTGAAGCTAAATCCGACATTTTTTAATAAAAATCATAAGCATTATTTGTTGATAATTGGGTGATAAATGAAACCGGTCTTGATCTAAATTAAAAGATCCGGAATTTAATAAAAAAAGTGTAGTATTTTTGAGTACAATTCCTTTCAATAAAGAATTGTCAGCCAACTCCATAAAAGTCATTGAGAAAATTTCTATAAAAATCAAACCATTTATATAAAAAAATATCATCGTATTTTCAAGCCGAAGTTTAAAACGGCTAAATATTTTTTAAGTAAGAGAAATTTAAACACTGCAGTCGTAAATTGAGATAAAAAAGTCAGAATTGGGTTTTCATTTACAAATATGGTACAGGTCGGAAAAGTAATACGTGAATTCAGCAGAAGTTTCTGCCATTAATTGATAAAATAATGTCAAGTAGAGCTTCTTTATGAACTGCACGCTTCTGGTTATTGGGTAATATTGTAAGCATATAGACTTGTTTGTATACGAAACCAGAGCATCTTTGTTGGCTAAGTATTAACAGAGCAACTTGCCGTAGGACACTTTGCCAATCTGCTTATGTCGGCTGCCGACGCCAGCGTCGCCCGAGAACTTGCGCAAACTTTCAGATTATATCGAAAGTTGCGATAAACTATGAATTAACTCAGCAAAGTACACAAAAGCACTCTGCGTTGAGGCTTTTTAAAAATCCCACTCAATCAACTTTCTCATTTATCACTCTTTTCCACCAAAGTTTGCTATGCGATAAGATGCGAAAGTAAAACGTTTTGGCAGTCACTTTACAAGGTATTGAGACCATCGCATAGTTATATCTAAAAATAAAATAATCGGCTATTTTCAAAGCTGTCGAAGTTGTTATCAAGGAGTTATGGTCTTTTGGGTAGCGGCAGAGTCGGTTCCGGCTTGTTTCAAGATCGGTTGACTCCGACTTTACTATTTTCAGATTCTACTAATCAATCTTGTAGTTTGACCACCAATAATTATAAAAAATAATACTAAATACAATTATTCATTATTATTATTAAATACAAAATGAAGAGAGAAGAGAATTAATTAATGCAATTTTATTGATAAATTGTATATTTATTCGGGTTTGAGTCCTTGAACGAACTACATTTTTTCAATCGATTTAAAGATTTTCTGTTCGAAAGCATGGGTGTTTGTGATGCATAAAAATTCTCTTCCACCCTTCCGATCTTTAAATTACAGGGCGTAGCGATAGCAATTAGTTAACCACTAGTCCTGTCCTAGCCACATTCTTGTATCCTTACTACTCTCTTTGAAAAATAAATATTGAGCGACTGAGTAATAAGTTAGCGTAGAAAAAAGTTCTGTTGAGATACCTCTGTAAGGACGCCATTTGTTCTACATTGGGAATGGTTTTATTTTCCTTTTACATTTTATCAAGCGAGTAACTTTATGGCTCATATTTGCTGCTGATTTTTATAAATAAAATATTAAAAATTGAAATATTTCATGTCTTAAAACTACCTTTTGATAAATTAATAAATGAAATAACTATTTTTTTTCTATTATATAATACTATAATGTTTTTAGACCCAATGATTTTCTAATTTTTCAAAAAAGTAAGAATCTCAATAATTATAAATATTTTTTAAGTTAATAAAGTTTTTTTAAAATAGAAAAAAGTTATATCTGGTCTGATGTAAGTTTATACTGGAATATTAAAATCTTGCTTCGTAGATAATAGCAGTGGCGGGTCGTGGGTATGATATTTGGGGGGTGCTGTGGGTAGATTAAAATTCAGTAAAATACCATATAACTAAAATAATAACAATTTAAAGAAAAAGCTATTTGAAAATAAAGTTCATTCGTCTATTTTTGTTATTGACAAATTTTTCTATAACTTTTTCGTTAATGTTTGGTTATTTTTTAGTTATTTTTCCAATCATATCTTTCTTGACTAGTTGTGCTCCTAAGGTAAGTTTTAATTATTTTTAATGTAGAAAAGCAAAGCTCAAGTTCTGCAGTTGTCATATGAGTGGTAATCAAAGTTTTTAAGAGCTTCGTCAATTCTCCAAGAACATCGCATACGTTATTAGCATTTATTATTTCTGTTACAATTAGTGGCTTGGTTAGATCCATGATTTTCATCCTGTAATAGAGGCAAATGTTATATTTAAAAATAAGAAGCTTGGCATGCAAACTAAGGGCGTGAAATACTCACAAAGAGGTGTTAAGAGTATGTAAAAGTGCAAAGTGATCACGACTGCGTGGGCGCAAATTCGCTAAATTAGCCAATTAACCCAACGACGCTGCTCCGAGCTGCAGCGCGACACTGACTAAACGGCGAGACTCCCCCTCCAGTCTATACACTTCACGCCATACAGTGACACATCAAATTCTGAGAGCAACGCCGCTGCGCAGCGCTCGCGTCGCTCCTTCGATGTATTATTGTACAGACAGTCAACACAATATACAGTAATGCATTTGAGGAGCGATCGGTGCCCGCTCAGTACATACGTGCCACACTTTTAAATAGTAAATCGTATAATATTATAGATAAAATAAAAGTAAATAAAATTACATTTCTATCAAATTTTCTTGGGGGTGCTGCAGCTCCACAGTGTATATAAACGAGCCGCCACTGGATAATAGTAACTTTAAAAAGTACCGTATGTAAATATTAATTTAATCTTTGTTATAAACACGGGCTGGCACAAAATCAGCATATAAATGAAGACCCGTAAGCGCATAGGCATATTGAAAATACATAACGAGACAAAAAACCTATGATAAAAAAAGGATCGTAGAATAACGTACAAAAAATATAATAGATATTCGGTTCCAAACACCGTTAAAGCATTTTGTTATTAAACTCTTCATAATTAAATTTTTTAAAATTTTATGCATTTTTTATAGTATAAGTATAGGGTAAACCCTACTTTTATTGGCCATCTTCAATTATTGGCCACTTGCAGATAAAATCTAGTTTTATAAGATACAGTAATACCCCGCTTTACGCGAGGGATACGTTCCGAAAAAATCGCGTTAACTGAAATTCGCGTATTCGAGGTTTATGATTAAACATAGTCAAAATTTAATACAAAAAAATACAAATCATTTTAATCAATCACTTTAATTCTAAGAACACTTTATGCAATACATACTCTTATTTTTTACGGAAAAATACATCTATTGTCTTTTGGGTAGCGTTTTGTTTATGTTCTTGTAAAATACGTTCATAACACCCAACACTGTTTTTAATTGTTTGACACATGGTCAAGACACGGTCATCATTATTGTCTATACTCTGCAATATGTCCAAACCTGAATAAATTTTTGAAAGTGCATTTTGTATTTCCCCTGAAGATAAAACTTTCTCTTCTACCTGTTCTTCCTCATCGTAGATAGGATTATTCTGTACTAACATTAACTAACATTACGGAACAAATGAACACACGAAACGAACGAGGAAATCCCCATAGAACAAAGTCGAAGGACGGGGAATTCCCAATTCTTCAAAGAGAATATTCAGAGAAAGCGGGGATCCCGCGACCGTAGAGAAGTTAATGACTAAATATGTTTATACGCACTCTTTCGCGTAATGCAAGGCATTTGAGCGCGATATTTGAAATTCGCGTTATAGTGAAACCGCGCTTAACGGGGTCGCGCTAAGCGGGGTATTACTTAAACTAACATTGCCACTCGTTGACTTAATAATGAAGTTTATTAAGTATTCCTCCGTTGCTATACGAGATAACTGTTATTTAAAGCAGTGTAAAATAAACTAAAATCTGATTTTAAACTTACTGTTGGAGCGTTGCCGTGAAACAAGTGAGATTTGTTGTAAAACTCACGAGGGCTTGACTTCCGTGTAGAGATACGTTACACATTTATGTGTTCATTGAATGAATTGAAATTTGATTTGAGTAGTTTGTCTTTAGTGTATTTATAAATCATTCACTGATTTAATTGGATATATATTTTTTAAAAGTTATAATGGTGGTGGCCAATAACTAATTCCATGTTTTGAAGAATTTATATTATTGGCCTGGCTGGAAAATACTACAATATGTGACTTATAAGTACAATAGTCAATTTTATTTCGAAAATAGTATTTTGAAAATAATAATAATCACCCATATATTTATCAGATTTTTTCCGACAATCCTATATAAATGTTGGCCACCTGGTCCATAATTGTGGACGCAATAGAGTAAACCTCATCAAAAAAAACATTATCCTTAAATACAGAAAAAAAATATTGGTAATGATGAAAAAAAAATTTTGAATGATCGAGAGAACATTGATTATAAAATTTCTGAACCTTTGACATCAGTTATTCAGACTCAGAATTAGATGAACTAGCTGTAAGCCCGTTGACCTCAACGGGGGGATTTTTGTTGCATTGTTAAGTTGTCAGAAAATTTACTGGCCGGAAAAATAACTTACAAACCTATATATTGAATAAGCCAGAAATTCTAAAAGTAAAAGAAATATATCTCGGGGCATATACCAACAGCCCTGCCCTGCAGTATTTAAATTGTAAATTATTTAATTTTTGGAATAATGTTTAAGTTTGCTAAAAATCATTTTTTGTAGTAGCAAAAATTGACCTCGGGGCATATATCGACAGGCCTGCAGTATTTAAAATGTAAATTATTTTCATTCATATCAGCCTTTTTAATGACACCAAATTTGTTTCATCATATAACAGTATATGACGTCATCAAAAAGGTAGGAATAAAAAATGGCGCCATCGAGGCTGGAGTAGGGGAGGGGGAGGGGTAATCGAGGAAAATCATAAATAACAGTGTATTGGAAAAATATGTCTTTAGTATGAATAAAAAAATGGCGACAGCGAGGCTGTGGAGGAGGAGGGGGAGAGGCAGGGGGAGGTTAAATCGAGGACATCCTTCATACACTCATACAAACAAACAAACAAACAAACAAACAAACAAACAAACAAACAAACAAACAAACGGACGAAACTTATCGACTATTAATATATAGATTGATTTAACACGTGAAAGATAATATGCTCCACATTAGGAGCGGACATGGTTTTTTTTTATTTTTTTAAATCCTGATAGGTACTTCCGATTTTGAAATTTATGTCTATTCAGCTCGATTAAATGAGAAAATATAATTTTTACGTGAAAATGATATAAAAGTTGCATTAATCACTTAATTTTACACTTTATATTGATGTGGGAACATAAAATTACATCATTAGTTACTATTTTATTTTTTTAATATTTTTTTACTGCAATTTTTGATATGGCCAATAATTGTATCTTTTGGTGGCCGATAATTGAAAAAAGTGGCCAATAATTGTAGATTTCTGCCTTTTTTTTGTTTATTTTTTTTCAAGTGCAAATATATTTTTTTACATGTTTCGATAATTGATTATCATAAATAAATAGACAATTTAACATATGATATTTTTTTATTTCACCTTTCTAATGATACGTCTCCACAATTCAAGAACAAAGTTGAAAAAATCCTTAAGTGGCCAATAATTGTATGTTTGCCCTACTTGAATTTAAAATCAATCGGTGAATTTTCGAACTCAATCATTCAAATATAAGTTTTTGAAACTATTTTAAAGCAAATGATTGTGTTTAATTATTAAATTTTATTTGTTAGGTCATTTGAATAAAGGAAGTAAATAAGGCACTTAGTACAAAAAAAATAATAAAAAAGTGAGTATGCAGAAATGTTCATTATTTTCATTTTTTGGTCATAAGTCTCTGTTTATTTCCTGTATTCATTAGTTACCGTACACTTTTACACGTTAATACATTCAATTTAATAATTATAGATTAATTTAATCTTTGTCCAAGAGAACTTTATCAATTCAACATAAAAAAAATCTATTAGAACTGTCTGTTACTCAGTTACTCAACCTATCATTTTTCAAAAATAGTAGTAACTATAAAAGGATAGGGCGGGACAAGACAAGTGGTAAAATAATCGCTCTCGCTCTAGTCATGTTATTTAAGGATTGGAAAAGTGAAAAGAATTTTACCCTAAGGTTTTCTTTTTGTTGTTATTTTTAGAAAATTCATTTATAAACGTAAATAAAAACTGTCTGTACCTGAATTGTCACGTATTTAAGATTTTTCCGATTCTTCATTTTTCAAGTATTTTGAAAATATTACGTTATTTTAGTGGAGTATTTGCGTAAAACAGTCCAGTGTCTTTCTCTTACTGATTCGCTTTAATATTGGATACTATCAGGACACCCTATCGGTTCGATGGTCTGATGCAAATTGAATTTGGTAAACTCATGCATCCGTAATGGGGCTCTGCACCAAACTCTTACCGTGTAAAATATCAAATTGTTCCATTGAAACATTTTTTTAACCATGCTCATTTTAAATGAATCATCAAAATCACAAAGTTTTTTGTTTAAATCTCAGTAGAAGAATTTTGCAGCACCTGTTATTTCGCTGGTGCAATCGATTTGTCAATTCGTTCGTCAGTGTATCCTAAGTTTTCTGCACTACATTTTTTATTATATAATAATATCCACTCTTAATGTAGACCAGTGTTTCTTAACCATATTGAAAGAATCGCCCCCTTTACCACAGTAAAATTATCCAGCGCCCCCCCTCCCCACAAAAAAAATTACTCTCTTTTTTATGTATTTCATGCAATGATTTTCTTTACAAATAAAAAATTATAAGAAAAACAAATAAAAAACATGATTATTTTTATAAAAATTATGTATTTATTGCCATTTATGTCATATTAACATTACATACAAAATTATATTATTATTTTAACTAAAAAGTAAATAATTCAATGGAAATGAGAATTTTTATTAAAAAAATTAATGAGATCCTTGAGCCTCATGTGATTGGGCTATTTTCGTAATATTAGGTTCAAGTTTAGTTAAATATAGTCTTAAATCTCCTCTTTGGCTTATCTGTAATCGATTTCGGGATTTTTTTAATATATGCGTTACTGCGCTAAAACCCTTTTCCACTAAATATGATGAAGGAAATGCTACGATGGGTAATTTTACCTCTTTCCACAGAAGAGGGTATTGATGGCGAAAATGGACCCAAAAAACATCATAATTACATTGATTGAACACAATTTTAGCTTCACAGTCATTTTGTAGCTCAATAAACTGCTCTTTTAAATTTTCACTGACATTTTCTACATTTGATAAAAATGGATTAATTATCCAATCTGGTATTAAAAGTTCATACAAGTCTTTGAATCGTATTATCATATCTTCGATAAGGGCGTCAATGTGGCTACAGTATGTTTCCAAATCAGAATCCTTAAGTATATCTTTTTTTAATTGTTGTAAAGAAGGAAACTGATGGAGTTCTCGCCGACAAAGATTATCTTTAAATAATTTGAGTTTGTTAATAAAGCTCAGTACAACACCTTTGGCTTTAATAAGGCTGATATTGTTTCCTTGAAGCTTCAGGAGATTTTCATTCATCTTTTCGAATATATCCGAAAGATAGGCCACATCATTTCGCAGTAATTTTAATTCAAAGCATATGTTTTCATTGTTTACTTCCAAAAATTCCTCAATTGTATCAAATAATGCATAAAATCTTTTTAAACAATTTCCTTTTGATAGCCATCTTACTTCTGTATGTAAGATAAGTCGTTCGAATTCTTCATTATTTTCTTTACACAGTTGACGAAATAATCTATCATTCAAGGGATGAGACTTTATTTTATTGATGACATTTATAACAATACTCAGCGATTTATGAAGTCTTCCATTAATCTTCTTTGCGACTAAATGTTGACGGTGAATGATGCAGTGAATTGCTAGAACATTTGGTGCAACGTTCTTCAACCTTGATATAAAACCACGATGCCGACCAACCATAGCTGGTGCTCCGTCAGTAGCACAGGCAATAACATTAGTAAAGGGAATCTTTTTTTCAGTGAAAAAGTTTTCAAGGGTTTCAAATACTGACGATAATACAAATAATCTGAAAAAAGATTTTAAATACTTAGATCAATTTAAAAAAAAAAAGTTGGACGTGTTGTTTAAGACACTTCTAACAATAAAACCCACATCAACAGCAACGGAACGAGTATTTTCAACAGCAGGACAAATTAAAACTATATTAAGATCAAATTTAAAATATAATACATTTAAATATCTCTTATTTTTAAAATATGAATTGTTAAAATCTGAATAAATGACTTATATTATAAATGAACTCGTTTTTCATGTATTATTTTAGTACATAAATTTATATATGTAGTAATGTTTTGTTATTTTCATACTTACTGAAACTATCCAGATATCCGTATATATCCGGATAGTTTCAGTTTTACTATTCGATATCCGGATAGTTGAAAATGGCGAATAGTTGGAATTTCTAGTCGACACATCTTAATAACTTGATGATTTTTGCCATCCTATGTTACACAGTTTCTCAGCATTTTAAGAGTTGACACCTCTTCTGTCTATATCGGTGATTTCCAACGTGGGGCGATTTATTTGCGGGTAATTTCAATATGTTAGAGGGCAGTACACAAATCTTTAATACTTGTTATTATTTTAATGATTTTTCGAAACTATTTTTTTATATTGCATCCCTTAATTGAGGAAACGATGGCATTGTTAATACAATACATTCCATATTATTTTTAGTGAAAGATGGCAACACTTACACAAATTTCAACGCCACATTAACCATCAAATTCTTTATAGGAATTATTCGCTGCTGTTACTGTAGGTCGCAAAATATAATCACTTTTAGGGTGTCACTTGTCACTACTTGGTAAAAAGGCATTATATTCAAAAGATAAAATACTCAATTGTACTAATTTCACTTTTATTACAGTAGACCCAAACTGATTTTGCTATTGGTGAGCATTATAAACTGATAAGAGTATGCAATATCGGTATTATTTATATAAAACAAATTACATCGTAATCGCATAAAAAAGTCGCATAAACGCGAAATCGCGTAAAAAGAAGACAAGGCGTATAAGATTTTTATTGGGGAGGCGTGACACAAATAATTTTGGGAAACACTGGTCTATATGGTTTATGTTACTTTCGCGACTCGACACGCCTGCTATCTCAAAAGATTATTTTCACATTATTTTTTTTATTTATACTAAAACTACAATAAAAATAATAAAATCTTTTGATCGAATTCTTTTTTTACCTTTTGAGCAGAAATTTTTATCTTATTAAATTTGGTTTGGACGTAATTTTTGATTATATACAGTTCAGTGAAATCCTGTTTTCACGTCCAATCCCGTGAAATCCTGGTGTTCAACTGAAATCATTTGGTGAGCCAAATAAAATATTGCATGTCTTCGGTGGGCCACACCTTTATGACCGAGTCACCAACTGTAAATGTGTAAACTGTAAACAATACATTTTTTCTATAAACATAGAAAGGTGAGTCAGTTACTTTTATATGGAACATTATATCAAACAGAGGTGTTACTTTATAAGAGAACAAAAAAATATTTCCTTATTTTTTGTAACATAACGAAGGACATGTTTATTAAAAATCTCATTTTCATATTTAATATATTTTTTTGTACCTTTATATTACTTTTTTTGATGCTTATGATATGCTCTATATAAACAAAAATAAGCTAGAGCAACTTTATGTAGTTAACGTTAAGCTTTACTAACGCTTAGAGAATAATGTAGAAAATACTGACATAACGTTGTATGACTATCGTGTAGAGGAGAATGTAAAATAACGCTATAAACAACAAGTAGAAAATCATTGGTGGATATTAAGTTGTTTGGCTTTAAGCCCGCGTATACAAGTTCTTTCTAATACCTTACAGTAACTACTAAGTTAATTTTTCTGAGAAAACATTTCAAAATATAAATAAAACAAATCAGATAAAATTAATATCACTATATCGTCCAAACGTTTTTTTTTTTGATAGATGACGTTATTTGACTTAAAATCTACTAAACATGTTCTTTTTTAAGTCTTACAAGAACTACTATTTTAGTTTTTCTGAGGAAACATTTTAAAATAAAATAAAACAAACCAGCTGGGTAATTTTAGCACTATGCATCCGATAAAATTTTTAACATTTTATGATATTTATGTGCAAAATATTTTATCGTTTGGTATCATTCCTGAAGAGACAAAATAGTCATTGACATTAAACTTCATCATATATGTACATATGCAGGTATATAATACCTAAGTCCATATTCCATGGTGATATAAAGAAACGAAGTTTCATTCAAAAAGTTAATCGTACATCTCTCATTGAAACACCCGATATATGTAAAAGATTATTCCTCATAACTCGCGGAAGAGAAATATTTTCATTTCTAAAAGTGAGGCGCCCTATTTTATAAGACGATCTTAATCCTCCAGGGCACATTGAAACCTGGAAAAGGACTTTGATCGAGGTTTCTAAATTGAATGTCAATTCAGTATATGACAGGTCAGGAAGTAAACGACCATATTGCTTTTACTATTTTCTCTATAGACGCCTTGAGGGAAGGAAGAAATTCCAACGATTATTAGGGCAACCTGCGTTTTCAATATGGTGATTACCTTTTTAATGAAATTGCCATCCGGTTCATGTGGAAGTCAGCTCTCAAAGGAAATGTTTAGTAAGTAAGCTCTATATGAAAGAAAACCGCTGGAAAAACTTATGGTAGAATGTTTCTGCATGTGACAATATATCAGTTGACAAGCGTAATGTTGGGAAAAACTCAATTAACAAACAAAGTTTTGACATGTATTTATTAATATGTTTGAGACTTGTCGTTACCAACTTTTGACGTAAAATAATCACAAAAGTTTACATATATTTTCAAACACAGTTTAAAAGGGTAAGACTTTATGGAAATTCAATTTGAATTTTACGTAAATTTTTATTTAAACACAATAAAACAAAAAAATGCCACTTCACCATTAAAAAATTAGGTTCACTTATCAATCACGAACATTCAACTGATAAAAAATAAATCTTTATATTGCTATTTTTTGTTATCTGTATCGAGTTATATTTTTATCAGTTAATTATGCTCGTGGTAATCGAAACCGTTCCTAATCTGTATTAAATAATGTGTAATTAGTACAAAAAGTGTTGCAATGTTTAATATAAAGACTCACCATGAATTGACAGTGGACACCGTGAAGTGAAGGTTGTAAATAAAGTGAAGGTTGTTTGTAGCAATCGAAGCAAGACAAATGACAGCTGTTCATAAGTAAAATGACATAGCAAACGTTGTTAAAAATTTTATGTTCTTGTTACTCACTGACGATTTTTTTTTTTTGAAAATTGTCATCTTAGATGACTGTCACCGTCTCCAGTCTGATATGGGTGGTATAATGGATTGGGGGAGATGTAACAAACTCGATTTCAATATTGATAAATGCAATCTTTTATCCTTTACAACAGGGTCGCAGGTGTTATTTTTTCGTTATCACTCTCGCGAATTTCGTCTGTTAAAGATCTTAGCGTACAATTTGAGAGAAAACTAACATTCAATAATCACATTAAGATTACTTGCAAAAAAGCATTAAAAATGTTGAGCTTTATCATTCGTACTGCCAGAGTCTTTTCGGGAGTAACAATTGTAATATTAATGTACAACGCTTTGGTTCGAAGCAGACTTGAGAGTGGGTCGATTGTTTGGGCACCAAGAGGATCCAAATTTACTCTTATGGTTAAGAAAATTCAGAAGAAATTTTTGAGACTTCTCTATATGATATGTGTATAGATATTACCCAAGTCTTTATCCAACTAACTTTTTCTTAGGCGTGCTAAACATTAATAGTTTGAACTTTCGAAGAGAAATGTACCTACCCATATATTTCTTCTGGCTTAAACGAAGCCAAAATGAGAATTCCACCATGTTTAAGAGTGTGAAGCTAAATGTTTCTGATTATTTTTTTATAAATCGTGGACATGAATTGTTTTTTTATCCAAGGGTGTAGAACCAGCCAGCCAATGGGGATGCCACTGGGGAGAGCTTTAACAATGTTTAACAATATTACTTTGGATGTCGACATATTCCACGTGGACGTGGGTGAGTTCTGACGAATTCTATTTTGTATGTATCAAAGTAGAGTTTGTCGGAGCTGACTCAGTTGACTTCCTTAATTTTTTTTCTACTGATTTTCATATTAAATTGTATGTGAAAAATGTTTTTGTTCTCGTAAAAGTCTTAAATTTATAATTTTTCAATCTTGTGCAATGTTAATTACATAAATAAAAGTAATCATATAAATTATAAATCAATGAAATTTAATTAAAACTATCAAAAGCACTACATTTAATATCACGAAGACTCACGAACTGGTGTTTTATGTTTATACCTCAAATTAATATATATTTATACATAGGTTGATTAGAAAAACCCTTTGTGTAGGTCTTTTTTCCTGGACGTAACTTTTACGGGCCCTTATTTTTTCAAACATAAAAGCTTAATTTACATACTTTTGCAGCATACCTTTTTAAAAAAGAACGTGCATTAAGTTGAAAACGATGTGATTATTGAAATAAAACTGTTAAAAAAAAACTAAGGGCTACTTCCTTTCGCCTGACTACTGACGGTCAGTAAGTAATTAAAATATAAAAGACATTTTACAGGTGATCACTGCTAATCCGTTATCAAAAGTAAAGCCGCATTTGAAAAATAGTGTCTGAATATTTATTTACGAAATTAGTATATGGAAAGATTTAACAATAAAAATGACACTCCTATGCCTAGCTAAACGAAAATGTACTGTTGACACTTTATTCCGCGGAAATTGAAGGATAAGTGCACATTAAATAAACTTATGATGATCAGTAAAATGTACAAAACAGAAATAAGCTTTTTAATATAAGAATCGATTTTTTTTAATGTACAGAATCTATTATATTAGGCATTTTATTTTTTCTACCTTGAACGCGCGTATTTATTTTTTATTTCATTATTATAGTTTTCAGCGGATTGGTAATAGCTTGCAAATAAATTACTGCAGAGATTTCATTTCAAGATTCGTCTATAAGCTTAGTGTTTTGTTTTACGGACCGTGGAATTGCCTCTATTAGATGGCATTAAAAGCCACTTGACGTTTTTATTAAAGGCAGTTAAAAACTACTGGCCGATATATAGTGCTAAATCAAGAAGCATTAGAGAAATAGTCAAAAAAGTGCTGAGTTGAAATCAGTTTTTGTACAGGATGGTCCAAAAAAATCAAAGCATGTATGCATAACATTAATTTACAATTATTTGTACTAATCACATAATTTTATAAAACTATAAGGACCAGTTTTTTTTTAACGAAAATTTTTTCAATTAATCAAAAAAAAGCATTCATTCGTTATCCATAAAATTTTGTTAAACATTGTTTTTATCTACTAACCTTATTTACGGAAAATACAATACCAGTGGAAATATTGTTTTGTATGACTGATAGTAGTCAACCGATGCTTGAAATTGATTTTCAACGGCTTAATCAATCAAATTATATTCTTTGCCACACATCAACACGGGTAGATAAATTTATTTTATCTTTTTTTCACATCCGCTCCCTGGTCAGAGCATATGGTCGCCACATGATTTATCCAAGATTCTCTGTTCCCCACCAGCCTTCTTGCTTTCTCCTATGTCATTTCAGTGTCTTGTAGCTCCGCCGAGTACATCCTATAGATAAATAGATAGATGGTCATCAGCGGCCTTCCACGATGGCGGAATGCATCCGTTTGCTAGAAAAGACAAGCAGAATTCAGGGTTTCTTGAGACATCCACAGCACATGTCTCAACTACCATCTGGCAGCCTTTCTGCGACTCTATGTCTCACTCTTTCCGATGGTCGTTGCGCTTGGAGAATCGGAAAGATTCTTTCTAGAGTTTTTTACACACAGTCTGATTAATAAGACATCACCGTATCTTAACTATACATTCGTATTTACTACATTATGTAACAAGCAGTAATCATTCAAATCCAATAAACGAAAATACAAATTACAAGCTTATTTTTTTACAAGATAACTCTAGAACATTGACAAACTAAAAGTACTTCAAAAACAGTGAGTGACTTTTATATTAACTTTTTAATAATCTTCAAGCAATATAAAAAAAATGTGAAATTATATTGCAATCATTCTCCTTGCTTTGTACCTACTAGAGACGAGTTTCCATGCGCTTCGGTATTCCGGGATTGTCTTAGATTCAGGAATATTGTCCCGACATTACAAAGTATTTTAAATATACTTATTGATTTATTTTTTCACCAAGTAAACTATCAAACCCAACTTTGGGTGGCTTTGGGAGGTATAATTAAAATTTCAGTGCCCTGATTTGAATTTTAATAAATCTAGCAACCCTCCGCTTTAATGTAAATTATGTAGGTATACCTTTTGTAATAGATAGCCATCAAAAGTTTCACCAGCAAATCGCCCCATGAGCCTAAAAATGTGACCATCGCCGATTAATATGTAAGGCGTTATTATTGTATATAAATAATGTGGTAGTTATTTTCTCTGTCGTCAACATTTGCGACAGAGTATTACTTAAAATATCGCACAGAAAAGCGAAAGTTTTAAGGATCTGGATTAAGATTGGTGTGTATTGTGTATGTACTATTTAAACACACACATGCGTATTTTGTTTTAGTTGCTTAGAAGTTGGAAGCTTAATCCATCTAAGCCAGTACACGGAGTTACCTAAGCAGGTACAAAAAGAGCCAAGTACTGTACAACAAGATTAACCGAAAAGTTTTAATTGATAAATGTGGGAGTGAGAACGAGGATAACTTTCCTAATGCGCGTTCTGCTTCTCGCTTACAAAAGAAAACCAAAAGAAATTGATAAAAATATTAGTCATTAATTAAAAACAGCTGATAATCGTAACAATATTTTAAATGAATCATTTTAGATGAGTTTTCTATAACTGAAAGAATATGATTCCAACCTGTGACGTGCATTCATTATGTGCGTGATATCTTTTTTTTGTATTAAATTATTTTAATCTATTCTATGCGACCTCAGTTGCTAGGACTGTTCTATTTTTCAACGCGTACGTACATATCCAGCGATAAACTTTGATTTTTTTAAATTTTATGTATAAACATATGTATCAGCTTGGCTTTTCGAGTTCAAAATATTATATCTATTTCTTTTTAACTCACTTTGCTAGTTTCTGTTTTTGCCATTCGACACACAGCGCCTTCAAGATTCCCTGTCCCTCACAAACTATTTACTTATTCCTTAATCGTGCTGTGAATTCTGTAGCTTTAGATAGTATTTACTTTGGATGGTTGTAAGCAGTATTCAATGCTTAAAAAATCAATCAATTTGGTCATCCGCAGCGCAAACCCAAACTAATTATACTGATGCTGTTTAATTTTGGATTATCAAAATTCAAGTCCCTTTATTGTTCATTTGTTCTCCCTCTCTCCACATACTTTTTCAAAACCAGAAAATTTATGGGGTACAACCATTCACAACCGCGATTTATCTGCACCAGAATACAACATACGTGACATAGTTCTGATGAAGCATCTTCGATATTCGAATATTTCTTTTCATATAAAAGAAATATTATTTTAGTGAAATGATTGTCAATTAGTTATTGTCGAAATGACGTTTTGTTGGAGCAAAGATACTACCGTATTTAAGGGGGTATTCTAGTGTAGAGGCACGAATTTTGAGTATTTTTTCGAGCTCTGTAAAAAATGAACAAAGATTTTTTTACGGTCCATTTATATACCAGTTTATTTATATTATAAAAATATATAATTTTTTTTAAAAAATAAATAAATTCAAAACTCGAAAAGTTATCGGCTGGTAAAGGGAGGGGTCCAAAAAAAAATATGGTGTCCTCACGTACACGATTCCAACCTTTCTGGTCATTTGAAAAAAAACAAAATTAACGGATTCTTAATTAATAAAAATGTCGCTAGAGCCCCTACCTCGAAGAAGTAAAAAATTTTTTTTTTCAGAAAATGGCAGCCGTTTGAAAAAAAAATGGAATTTTTACGTTTTTTTTAACAGTTTCAATTTTTTTAAAAATAGTAAAAATTAAAATTTTGACTTAAATCTGCTACGGGATCTAGAAAAATGTATAAAAAAGGTTCACACAAAATTTCAAATAAATCGGTTTGGTAGAACTTGAGATATTATGTATGTCAGCTTGAAAAAAGTAGTTTCGAGAAAAACGCGTTTAAAGTTTTGAGTTTCGATCTGTTCCGGTGGGACCAGCTTAGTCGCTGCGTCCCCAAAATCGCTGTAACTCAGTAAATAATTGAATTTTTGAAAAGTCCCTTTGAGGACATACTTTCGAATGTTTAAACTTTAGAAAAATATAAAAAAAAGAATCGACTTTTTCAAATTTCTACACTAGAATGCTGCCCTAAGCCTTAATCACCTTCACAAGTTTAAATCTCCAATATATAAAAATATGCAAGCTAAAAAAATTGATTTTAATGACATGTAAGTACAATGAACATTTCTAGTTTTCTTGAGAATTAAAAACGTATAGTCAGTAACAATATATTGTATTGTTTACAACATATATATTGTTATTATTAAAATAGTTGGTTAATAAATTCTAATGCTTTGTTTATCTGGAGTCTTGACACGTCACTCACTGATGTAGTTACTGTGTCCGCACACTTTTCGGTTACTAAATCATTCGACTAAGCAACTCGACCAATCTGAACCAGCCTTTGGTTTTGGTCAAGTAGAATAGTAAAAAGTTTTTGTGAGGAACTTGCAACAATGTATTTTCTTATAAAATTGTTGTTACTTATGATTGTTTTTCATTTTATTTTTCCACTTACAAGGAAAACGTATCGTGCACTTGTTTGTGTTCACGTAACATCCCGGCCGCACAAAATGTTTTCACGTAAATATTTCTTTTCTCGCAAATTTTTTTCGGAGAATAATCTTTCCAATCTTTAGAGACTTCATATCTCTCTAAGGGTTTTACTTATTCTACCTGCTCCTCTTTCAGCCCCTTTTGTTTTCCTCACAGCCGGGGGCAAAAAAATATATTACACACAAGCACAGCATCTAGGCTGGTTCATTTTTTTCCTTTGTTTCTTAGAGTAAAATAATATTGAAGAATTCGATCTTCAGTTCGTTGGACAAAACAAAGGTTGTAGATACATGTTTTTTTTCAATGATCGCAAAACAAAAAAGCGAATAATAGGCGAGGAGAAATAACAACATTCATATTTTTATCCACTTTTTGCAAAATCAGTTATTGTTTTAACTAAAATAATAAAAGTCAGATGAGGATAAGTATTTCAACATGTCTAAAAAAATTTGAGGTCTTTAGAAACAGACAGTATTTTTCATGTTTTTTTTTTAAATAAGTAAGATATGTCTTCGTGTAGGGTCGAGCCCTCAATCATTCGTTCTTTTTATAAAATAAGCACTCTTCCCTAATTTTCATTCCTTAAGTCATCTCACGAGATTCGCATAATATTATTTGTAATTCAGCACCTGAGTGATTTTTGTATTTTTATTATATTTTCTGAAGAAATTTGAATTAATTGAAGTGATAGATTCCCAAAACATCATCATAACTTTTCCCTCAGTCGAAAAGATTTTTTTTTTATTAAAAGTAACTTTATAATTTTAATATTTTTTTCCCTAGAACATTTACATATGGCCATCTCGTTGATAGCGGATCTATTAAATATATTTTTATTGTTCTCTCATAACATAATTATAAGCAATATCATTCGATCATCATAAATAATTTGATCAACCAGAGCTTCCCAAACTATGTTCAAACACAGAGCCTGAATTGGTGTTTCGTGAATACCCACATAACTTAAAAAACACTCTTTGTCAATATTTTTCGTAAACTAGTAATTATGGTTCATTGGTTCGGAATCCATTTTCGGTGACAGCAAAACCAGCATGCTTAAATTCAGCGCAAGTGATTATGGAATTCCAATTGATTTTATCAGTGTATCATTAAATTATTTCTTGGCGAGTTTGTTGGAAGAATCCCCAAAATATGTATGTTTTAATGTATGTTCAAATACAAGTTATTATGGTTTTATTCCACATATTTATGCAAAGCTGAATTTCTTTTTTATGTTGCAACGAAGTCCTATATAGTACAGTATCAGATTCGACGCCGCACCATTTAAAAATAATAAGTGTTTGATTATCGTATTTTTTCGTATCTCTACTATTTTGAACTACCCGACCTAAAAATTAAGCCGATAATCTTGAACTAAAGTTACTTCGCTGAATAAATAAAATATGTAATATATATATTTTACATGAAATGTTATGATATAACATATATTTGAAAAGTTACTTAAAGTAGAAAAACTCTTAAAAGCCTATTGTTCATTAAAAAATGTTCTACATCTACATAATATTTGAACTAACAAAAATCAGTAAGTCAAAAGGAAGTAACTCTCATTTTTTTCAAATTAGCGTTTTTTGGATAGTCACATTGTATACACGCGCGTAATTACACACGTTCTACCATAAGGATGTAAGCTGAAAATACCGTATTAGTATCTGAATTTAGCTTTAATGTTTGAAAAAGCAAAGCATGTCAAATTTGCAATAATGGTATACGGTACATACAAATGGTTTTTTTGAACAATATATTTATTGAAAATTAAATCGAGCTCATCACTCAAACTCAAAAATCATCTTATAAGTCTTCATGCACATTATTATTTTGACTTTGGCTCAAAATTATTAAAAAAAATTTGTTGTTACTCCTGTAACATCTGGTCTGTGCAGGTGGCACTTGCATTTCCACCGTCAAATTGTATCAGTCAACAAAAATATCAGTCAGCAAAAACAAAATTTTAATATAAAGGTAGGTATAACCATAATTGATAAATAATTCTCATACGTCAATTCTCACGAGCCATCTCAACCAAGAAGTGAAAAGAATATTTTTGAAGACAAAACGTAAGGAATATTATAAAAAACTGTATGATAAAGATATTTATTTTATTTTCGTGGAGGAGTATTCTAACTCTTACCGACCAGTCACACAAAAGTTTCAGCTACACCTGAAAGTTTTCAAATGCTACGCTCGGCCACTGTCATCGAAATAGCTCCATTTCAAGCACTGTCAAAATATCGTTTTATGGTACACTTTAACGTTAAAGTATAACTTTTTTCTAAGAGATTAGGAAAATAATCTTTTTTTAACATACAATGTAGAAGCGTTTTTTTATCATATCATATGGTATTGGTTAGGGCATCCAATCCCGGGATCCACTTCAATTTTCTGATCCAGAAATCCCGGGATTGACACGGCCGCGATCCTGAGATTTTGGGATTGAGAAATTTTGATGAAATTCGAAATTTGAAAACTGAAAACAAAATTGAAAACAAACATATATATGTTTATTTTAAATGCGAAATACATATAATTAGATAGGTATGTGCGGACAAAATAATTAAATTATAGTATTTTTGTATATTTTATATTTAAATTATGTGTTTTTTCGAAATTCACGGAAGCTTTCGGGATCGACCAAATTTTGCTTTGGGATCAACCAATCGATCGCAATCTACCGGTTGGACATCCATGCTCTATACCAGTGCTTCCCAACCTGTGGGCCGCGAAATTCAGTAGAAAGTAAGGATGGCCGCAGATTTTTTTTTAGATTTAGGGGGCCGTGGAACGAAAAAAGTTTAGAAGCACTGCTCTAGACTATTGGTCCAGTTGAATTAAATTTTTATATGTTCGAACACTATAAACACGATTGTAACGGTGTCCCGTATTGATAATAACGCATAATATAGAAATCCTGTGAGGTTATTTTATATTTTCTGTTATATTATACTTAATAAATAATTAAAAATGTGCCGAATTCAGGTTTCAGGTCAGTAGGGTATCCAATCACAAGATCCCAAGACCCCGTCCAATTCTGTGATCACGAACTCCCAGGATTGCGACATCACCGATCCGGGGACATTGGGATTGAAAAAATGAAGCACGGAAGAGCTAAAAAAAGATGTCGCGCTGCTATTTTTTGTAAATCCGTAAATTCTTGGAATTTTGGATTCAAAAATTCTTGGAAGACCTAAAAAAAAAAAGCTTCCACGCTGTTCATTTGGACAAATCCGTAAATTCTTTGGATTTAGGATTTTAAAATTCTTGGAAAAGATAAAAAAAAAGTCCCACGTTGGTAATTTTGTGAAATCCGAAAATATCTGAGTTTTTGAAATTGTTTGATAAATCCCATGATTTTAAAATCGCCGACCAAAAATGTTCTCAATCCGAATCTCAATTTATACACGATTTTATGTTGAGTTGGATTGAAAAATTGTATTAAAAAAGCCCCGGGATCACAAAAAGGGTCCGGGATTGAATACCTGGATAGGTCACACAGATATATCACAAACCCTTATTTTCAGTAAATTCTGTTATTTTCTGCGTCGCGTGTAACGTAAAAAACAATGTATTTACAAATAGTGGCAAACATCATGCATATACATAAATGTAAAAGTTATTTGATTCATAATTAGTTAAATTTTCGCCGACGTTTATGTTTTATGTTTTGGTTTCAATGATGAACCTCCGTTCTACAAATTTTCTCATCAATAATTCTATACGTATCAAACTATGTAATTTAGCCATTCATTAATCCATTATGCTTTCCTGATTTTCTATTTAATTTTTATTCCTATCTTAATAACAGCTTAACGACCGTGGACGCGTATTTGAGTCTTTGAAAAACAAAGGTTGCTGGCCGGCAATCTCATATATGCGTATAGGCGAAGTATCTGGAAGCTAAGAAAATTAAATTTTGTAAAGATATCTCAATTTGTTTACAAATTATAGTGAATTTAGTAAAATTACAATTTTCGCGAATTTTTCGCAAAATTTTATTTCGCCAGGTGAAATTTTATAAAAAAACGTGCGGTCTTAAGCCAGTATTCTAATGTAGAAATTTGAAAAAGTCGATTCTTTTTTTATATATTTTTCTAAAGTTTAGACATTCGAGAGTATGTCCTCAAAAGGACTTTTCAAAAATTCAATTATTTACTGAGTTACAGCGATTTTGGTGACGCAGCAAATAAGCTGGTCTGACCGGAACAGATCGAAACTCAAAACTTTAAACGCGTTTTTCTCGAAACTACTTTTTTCAAGCTGACGTACATGATATCTCAAGTTCTACCAAACTGATTTATTTGAAATTTTGTGTGGATCTTCTATATACATTTTTCTAGAGCCCGTAGCAGATTTAAGTCAAAATTTCAATTTTTACTATTTTTAAAAATTTGAAACTGTTAAAAAAAACGTAAAAAAATCATTTTTTTTCAAACGGCTGCCATTTTCTGAAATTTTTCTTTTTTACTTCTTCGAAGTAGGGGCTCTAGCGACATTTTTATTTATTAATAATCCGTTAATTTTTTTTTTCAAATCACCAGAAAGGTTGAAATCGTATACGTGAGGACACCATCTTTTTTTGGACCTTCCCTTTCTTTACCAGCCGATAACTTTTCGAGTTTTGAATTTATTTATTTTTTTAAATTTTTTATATATTTTTATAATACAAATAATAAACGGATGGTGAAAAAATGGACACTAAAAAATTTCTTTGTTTATTTTTTACAGAGCTCGAAAAAACACTCAAAATTCGTGCCTTTACACTAGAATACCCCTTAAGTCAAATAGTTGTTTAAATTCTTTCACTGTTTCTTCCAATCCGTTTACTTTTAAACAAGATTGATAAGAATTTATAAAAAACAAGGAATGATCGGAAGACATAAAATTTTGACCAATTCTATAGTGTATTTTTACATTTCGACTGCAAGATGTCACTATTATTTCACTTCACATAGCTTTTGTGGAAAAATGTTTTTGTGATATGGCTTAAACTAACTTTATTAAACAATTCTACATTACATAAATTTATCACTGGTACGTTTTCTGTAAGTACTCATAAATTCTACAAACTCATCCCTTTATTATAAATAATGACACTATATTTTACGAACAATCGTTTTGAATCATTCTTTTTGTAAACATTCATTTGGATGAATACAACGTGTTACCGAAATTAAATTCAGCTTGAAGATCAATAAATTCTTTGAGAACCTTTATAACTAGAGCTCCTTTGCTCATTCAATATGAATGAGTTTGGTTATTTACTTGCAGGGTCTTAAAGTCTGACACTTTGGATGTTTTAAAGTGAAAATTGCTTTGAAGTTTAAACTCTGGCTGGTTATTTATTCAATTGTCATTGTTTTTAAACTTTTGCAGTCATAAAAGTAAATTTTACACTTTGAAGTTTCGGGATGTATTAGTTTTGCTGTGACAACAAATGAAAATTTGAACAAATACACATAGCTTGTATTATGAAATTTCTTAACAGACTACAATACAAGTGAAAGGAGTTCATAGTGTGTGACAATGATAATATGAAAAAAAAATGCAAAGACTCTTTTATTCACAATATTAAATAAAAACTATGTATTTCAAAAGCATTTTGTTGTGTAATATCTAATAGATAAAAGGTTTTACTGAGGTTTACCAAATTATGTGAGAATCGATTGAATTTAATCGATTAAGCAAGCAGTTCTTGTAAAACGACGTCTGTAACGATAATCTTTTATTGACTCTACAAACAGATACAAAAAATGCATATTTGTTTTATGTTTGTAATTAAATATTTTCTCACAATAATTTTTTTAAAATATTACGCGTAAATTGTGAGATTAAATAGTTTCTCATAAAATGCATTTTTATTATTTTTTTACTGATATTAACGTCGTAAACAGAGCTTTTTGTACTAAGGGATCGCATAAAAATCACGCGAATCCTTGAAAAAGATTGTTCCGTGATACTCGTATTTATGATAAATTTTTCGTTAACGTTGAAGGCAGGGTGAAAAATCCCTGTAGGAAAAAAGCGCGCCTTTCAATTTTGAAGGGTGAAAGTTTCTTAACAACTTTGAGCATAAATCATCGTGGTGTAAGTTTGCATAAACACGTAAACACCTCGTTTTTGTTTCCCCAGAGACAAGAAAACGTGTGCCACACTTGTCTTTCACCTAAAAAGTACAAACAAAATTATCATATCACGTTAAAGAAAAGTTACACCGTTATAACGGGTTTTGTGACATGACTAAACTCATTTTTACTTATTTTCTATGAAGCTTAAAATACGTTCTTTTCTGTCAAAGCTCTGCAAAAATATGAAAAGTTTAGACCATATACAACGTTAAATAAACTGATAATGTCAACGTTTAGAGAATTATTTTAGAACAAATAAGCGCTTTATTATCAAAACCTACTTCTAACTCCACAAACCAAACTGTTGGCAAATTGGAAAAATTGTTCTGGGCTTAATAATTGAAAAAAAATCATTCTCATGTCATTGGTTGTATTAATATGAAATTATTTTGAAACTGATCATTTTGGATTTGAGTAGGTTTTGAAATTAAACACATTTTATCTGTATTTAGGGAGGTTTTAAATGTGAACGATTAAGTATTCTGTAGATCAGTGTTTCTCAACCAGAGTTACACAGCACATTTTTGGGGGACCACGGGCAAATGTGCATAAACTCCAACAACTCCAGTGACAAAATATTTTGAAATTCCGGTAAGAGCTATAAAAAAGGTCTCGCGTCTGTTCATTTGTGGAGATTCGTAAATTTATGGATATTTGAAATTGGCCAGTGACAATTTTTTTTTGAGAAACTTTAATTTAAATTTAAAAAACGGGTATGGGGGCCACGGCTCAAAAAGGTTGAGAAACAATGGCTAAGATTTTGAAATAGAGAATGATTTGGCATCGAAATTTATAAAAAATGGCCGTTAGGTATTTTTTGAAAGTCCTCATTGAAACATTATTTAAGAAATACAACTTGATTTTAATATTGTATCATGAAATGTCAACTACATTCTTGTGTTCACTTTCATTGCTTATGTAAAGGTTCAGGTCGGGCCCACGGTTTATTTTCACGCTTCTGCCAAGGTGCTCTCGAATTGGTATGAGAAGTAACAATATTCAATCTAAAAATGATTCAAGATGTTTATGATATCTCAAATTCTCTACCACCGGTGAAAGAGGTCGTAGCGAAAACAGTAATTACGTATCTTGCCCTAGCTTTATCCTTTCACCACTAAGAACATCACAACCTCTCCCTTTCGAACAACTTTCGAAAGGGAGAGGTTGAGCAACTTAATAAATAGCAGTTCTCGAAAAAAAGTTCCACTAAGATTTTTATTTTTAAAATCAAATTGAGCTTTAAGTCTCAGAGCACATAATCGTCAAAGTTCTTAGAATCCCTTTCATCGCTGATGTTTTAGCGTTTTTCAATATTTTTCTATCATTTTCAATGAAAAGGTGTGACCGTAACAGAGGCGAGTAATCCACAGTGAAGTCAGTTTACGTGGATACCGTATGCATTAATATGTAGACTATATTACCGTACACACCTTTCTCATATATACATACGTTCAATACCTTACGAAGTAAACTGGTGACATGACCTTGTCCCGAGCAGTTAGACGAGAGACAGAGAAATCCGTCTCTCCCCATAGCGTCTCGGTTTGGTGTGACGTAGCCAGTCTTTACAATTTAGGAATTAAATATGGGAACAATCAAATTCAATTAAACAACGCTCGTGAACAGTAAGAGGTGGAAATCCACCGGTTTATTTATACTCGAAAACATATACAATAAATTTTGACAATTCGGCTAGCCACACAGGAGTGCGCTCTAAATACATAATAAGATTTCTGTCATTCAGCGTGAAGCTCGCGAGCCGAGCCTCCTAGTACTGAATGACAGTCGACTTGCAGACCGGGCCTTTCAGTAGGTCCTTCGCCTGGACTGAGGGTCCCTAGTATTACATTATCTGTGTTCCCTTACGGGGAGACACCTATGATTTGACATTTATAAGATAACAAACATTCAGCATACCATTTCTTAACCTAGTTTCGCACTCGGCGTTTTTGTATAGCAAACCCTGAGTTAGTAGTGCACAAATATTATTCTTTCTTTTTGGAAGTTAAGATCTGCACACTCACTATGCGTGTGCAGATCTGTTTAAAACTAATCCCTAATCTATTTCTATCAGTCAATATGGACGTCAAGCCGTACCATATATTTAGCTTAGGTGTAAAGAAAAATAACGATTTGAATAGCAAAATCACGGTCCTTATGACTAGTGAGTTTTTGACTTCTCATCAATCAGTATGCACGTTAGGTTGTGTCATACATTTAACTTTGGTTTACAAATACAGTGAAGATTTAAATATAAAAGTTACGATTTCTTATGGTTAATGATTCTAATTTAATTCTTATTGGATTTGCTAATGCGACTTCGCGACGATTTGCGGGACTCCCACAGCGAGTTACCGAGGTCTGTACGTGAGGAGGATTTCCATATCCTCCCCCACCCGCTGTGTGCGTTCACTTCCAGTGACCGCAAGCTTCCTAAGCCGGAGCACATTTTATCGACGGCACTCTTAATACGAGTCCGTCACCCGCTCGCCGGTCGTTCGCATTAACTAAATCGCCTATGAAGTGACTTACTCTACGTGTTTAGGTTTGTTCGAGTATTAGGGAGGGTTGGCGGAGACCAGACCACCGTCCGAGGTCGGCTCCTGACACGGTGTCAAACCGATTGAAGGCGTCGCTATCGAGTGACGTAATCCAATTGGACGAATCGGATTTTTGGTTTTACTATTAGGTTGTCTGCCGAAACTTCGACAGACATGGGTCCCAGACAAGGTGCGCTTGTCAAGGCGGGCTATCCACCCCCGGAATTACACGTCCACCGTGCCGTATCACTCGGATTCCCGTGAATCCGCAATGGTATTGTCTCCCTAGTACTCAATACAAAAAACACCCCCCGACATCGACCTATCTAAGTTTAAAACTAGTGCGAGGCCGGCGAAACCTGAGGCACTCTGCGCACGAGTCCTCGGGGCTGTCCAATCCTTTGTTACTGAGCTCCGCCGACCTTGCTTCGTGAGCCTATGGAAGATGTGATGACAGCTCTTCATGACGCCCCGAGACTAAAGTGTCTCGTGAACTCGACCCCGCGACCTTTCGGTATTGAACAAGTGACAAAATTTGTCTGACATTATGCTACGTTTCTAGTGATTCTATTTATCACATCTCCCATAGTCCACCCTTATTACTAACATTGGCCGTTATTACGGCGGTGATCGGCGATTATCGACGACAAATAAACAGGAAAACAAACAATACAAACTCGATTGAGAAAACAATACCTAACAAAAAAAATAAAAATACATTTTTATACAAGTTCCCAGCGCCGCTTGGTTTCATTCGCTATTCGTGGCATACAGATACATTTGCCCTCAGAGAGGCATACATTATAGCCCTTTCTATTTGGTTAACAGGTAACGGCCCTTTCCGTTATCACCACAACTCAGGGTGGCCAAGTATTGATGCTGGTGGAGTTGCCCTCCTCAGGATCGGCCGCACGTAGTTTCGGCCGTCCCGATATGCAACGGCGCCCCAACTAAATTGACAATATTCCCCATTAATTTATTGCTGTTTACGTTCCCCTAGTGCGAAATAACTTCGACGTTGCAAAGAAGATTAAACATTGAACATTTGCAAAGGATTTTTATTCCCGTTGTAGGGTAGTTGAATTGACAACAAACACAAAAAAATTAACTTAGACGTTGTAAGAAAATTAAATATTGAATATTCGCAAAGGAGTTTTTTTTTTATTCCTGTTGTCTGGTAACTGAATTGAAAACAAAACACAAAAAAATTAACTTAGACGTTGCAAGAAAATTAAATATTGAATATTCGCAACGGATTTTTATTCCAGTTGTCTGGTAATCGAATTGAAAACAAAACACAAAAAAATAACTTAGACGTTGCAAGAAAATTAAATATTGAATATTCGCAAAGGGTTTTTATTCCAGTTGTCTGGTAATTGAATTGAAAACAAAACACAAAAAAATAACTTGGACGTTGCAAGAAAATTAAACATTGAATATTCGCAAAGGGATTTTTATTCCTGTTGTCTGGTAACTGAATTGAAAACAAAACACAAAAAAAATAACTTGGACGTTGCAAGAAAATTAAATATTGAATATTCGCAAAGGATTTTTATTCCAGTTGTCTGGTAATTGAATTGAAAACAAACCACAAAAAAATTAACTTAGACGTTGCAAGAAAATTAAATATTGAATATTCGCAAAGGATTTTTTTTCAGTAGTAAAGCGGCTGAGAAACAATATAGCACTCGAGGAGACTAAAAATGAATCTTAAATAATTCTTCAAGCAAATTATTTCGTCGTAGTCCTCTACGTTCGCGATATTAAACTTTCAAAATACAAAGATGCTTCACTTGCTTCCGGTGATTGATTATAGTTACAAATTTCACGATTTCACAAAAACCAAACGTCGCTGAGATTACATTGGGCCGACCGGAGGTCGCCCTCCGTGCAAGGTCGGCCGACAAAACATACACAAGTATACAATTTAGACAGGGGTATCAACACACAGTATAATGAGACAATGATTTTAATATAAACAAAATTAGCTCTCCCGTACTCTCTCTCCGGCCCACCGCTATTGTGATTTCGAACAGGAAGTGGCACAAGACTTTACTAGGCTGTGTTTAGAAGAAACAGTATTTAGTACATGAAGAGGTCCTGCCGGCACTCGATAGAGCGCGGCTAGGAAAAATGCTGTGACCGCGAAGTTAAACGCGCCTTTACTTCGATTCTCAGTATTGAGATCGTGCAGGAAGCTACAGTTCTGGCCGCGGACCTTAGGTTAAAGAGTATTGACTCAGAAACAATAGGCCGCGACATATTTATTCAACGTATAATGATAGACGAACCTTTTAGAAGTTCTCAGGAACCGGAGACAGCTTAACAGGAACAAATACGGCAAACGGCTGGCGGCAAGCGGTGAAAACAAGGAGGTGGCACAAAATTCACCTCAGCTTTGCACAATGTTAATTATAGGCGAATTAATTTGTCAAGCTGAGAGAAGTTCTGGCTGGATTTATTTAGAGTTGTCGCGGCGGGTGGTTTCGGCAAAAGAGAGCACGGGAGCAGAATAACGCGTCGAAGTCGGTGAAGATTTGATACTTTTTCCGAAATTGACCTGCCTTTTTGTAAAGGTTTCGGTCAATCTGCGCCCTCGGCCGGGGTCAAAAAAAACGGTTGACCCGAGCAGATCTGCTAACCTCAGCATCTTTATCTTACGCTGATTGGCTAGTGTGCCGATCTCCCGCTGCTCTGCCGAAATATCCCAAGATGGCGGAAACTGAGATTTTGTTAGAACATCAATTTCGCTGAGCGAAAATCGTCTCTAGCGATCTTAATATGACAGGTAAAAAATCAGGAAAATCACTGTCGTGTCAAAATCAGTTGTCCGCGAAATATTGCTCTTACAAGCGATCTCATAACTCGTTGCTGAAGCGAGTTATGAGGAAAAGAAGAAAAATTTTCCACCTGAGCGACTCAGGTGTACTGGCTAATCGAAGCGGCGATGTTATCGTCCGCGAAAAAGTAATTACTGAATTGAATCTGATTTTTATAAAAGCCTGAGATCGATTTAAGTGTAAATTTGTGCTAAATATTTTCTATGGTCGAAGTTCCTGAAGGGATTTGGCTGAAAATTCGAAGGGACGGCGGTGATAGCCGTTCGCTTCCATGAAACTAAAATTTCCCACATCCACATCGTGCGATCGTGCTTTATCGTGGATTTAATTTTTGATCGGCCGCGGTGGAGGGGAGGCCGCCCGCGAGTGTACGTATCGTCGCTCGAGGCGCCGTGATTGGCCGGGCGGGGCGGGGCCTATTTCAGTATCGAACGGCAGACGCCACTCAACGAGTGCGTCTTGAAATTATATTTCGCCAAAATGTATGGAGAAATCACAGTTTATTGAATTACAAATAAACCTGTTATTCGATTGCAATTTAATTTACAACACCGTTTTGGACTATCATCCTTTACGGCTCGAAAAAAATTCGGCGCCGAAGCTTGGCTTGGGCGCCGATTTCGCATGATCTTAATTGGCGCAGGTGAGGACTGATGGAGTCCAAACCGCGAACATGATTTGAATATTAATTTATGCAGTGCATACTAGGACATGGCTAGTGTCATAAAAACAAAAATTCTCAAACGAATTTTGTCCCTGACGACCCTAGTCGAGGTCGCCGCGGGATTCATTTGTTCGATCGCAATTGGAAAATGCGTCAATAGAATTCAGCGAAATTTCTTCAGGGGCTAGAACAGCCTTTGCTAGGTGTACCTGTAAAATATGGGAAGCCTCCGTTGAGGAGGAGGAAATCGCCAAGCGTTTCCGTTTCCCTCTCTCGTCGCGCTCGACCGTTATTTTGGTTGAGCACCGCCCGCGAGCGAGAGAAGGTCTTTTTATTTGGCTTTGTGCGCCCACTTACTTACTTACAAAGCAGTGGGGTTTTCTGTGCACCTGACTAATCCGCGAAAATGCTCGCGGATTGCTTAATTCTTACTAATTGATAACATTGGCGACTTTGTCCATTTGACCTTGAATAATCGAAAAATTATGTGATTGTTCTTTCTCTCTTCCTCATTATACCTACCAAGCTTTGCTAACAACCGTATAAGGAAATGCAAGTACAAATCATGCCAAAGTACCGTATCGTATCACTGGAGACAGTCATTTTTTATGATGCTAAAGGTCGTATTTATACCTTTTATTTTTTTAGAAAAAAAATTAAATCTATGGAAAGTCGCCGAGCAGAACTGCTCTCAATATTAAACGAGTCATTATTATTAAGGTAAAAGATCGTTGTATTATAATGTTTGCCTACCTGGCTGTGAAACTTTTGAGAGATTTCATGAATAAATTTGTGGATGGTTGGTATTTTTAAGTCTCTATGAAGAATAGAATAATGCACGTACCATGGAATCTAAATTAGTAGCCCATGTATGGTTAAAAATATGTCAAGCTTATTGTAAGCTGTCACAAAATAATTATAAATAAAGTTTTGCTTCGCTTTTGTAAAATCAGTTAATTTAACATCCACGTACGATCCCGGTGAGAAATAATTACATTTGGTCGAATGAATCCTTTTACACGAACAAAGTACACAATAACTGAATCAGCATTACAAATTTATTAGATCAACTGGATTTCATTACGTTAAGTACCGTAATCGAATCAAGGTTCGTTTGGGATTCAATGAAAAATTCCAAATACTATGCCACGTACGTCTGACCGTCACGTAAGATGTGGCGTCACTATTTTAGTGGAGCGCTGACGACGTTAGCGGCAATCAGTTGACGCCGCGGCCACCTCTCATCTCCCCTAAGACATAGGCCAGAGTATTTCAATCTTCACGAAGTCACAAAAATGTTTCAATAAGAGCTTAATACTTTAGAATTAATTATTGAAATCTTCTACGAATTGTAAGACTACATCGTTTATAAACAGAGTTCATAACTTTGGTTCAACTTCGTCAGTATTTTTGCTACGTTTTTGGTAGGATTATTAGCAATACAATGAGTTGATATGTTTAATGGGGTGCACTATATTTTTAAAAGTCATTCTAATGCAGCGATACTTAACCTATTTTTTATCTGGGTTACATACCGGCTTTTGCTACATTTATTGGGCCGCATTTTAATATAATGACGTAGCATAAATTTAAGAACACAAAAGTAAAAATGTATCCAAAAGGTTCATTCGCTTACGTAAAGTTTTGCAAACAATATCAGATGTTCGAAAAGGTATTTACTGTTTTGAGCAACACATGAAATAACAGGCCGCAGTTTGAGTATCGCTGCTCTAATGCGTCCATCGTGTTTATTATATTAGATACTTTCTTAAGCGCACAAAATTTATACAACATTTCAATTACTGAGACTAAACGTACACATTTTTGTGAAAAATATTTTTAAAAAAATATATATTTTCCCTGCTTGTTCCTATTATGTTCATTGTTAATAAAAAAATATAAGTCAACACAAGAGCATAATTTAGATATTAAAAAATGAGATGCTTTAGAGCATAATATAGAAAAAAGAATTGACTAACTAACAGTGCATTGCAACACTTTTTTTTTATCAATTTAAGCATTGGGAATGCATTATTTTATATCATATTTTTATTAGACATAATAATCAAAATGAAGATTATTTTTAAATCCTTCAACACTATTTATGTGTTTTTAATTGTTAATTTAAGTTATGTATTTTGTGTAATTATTTATTTTATTATATATATATTTTACGTATGGAAGGAATTATTAAAACTAGTAAAAGGACCTAAGCTTATATTCGCACAAATTGGTATGTTCGACATAATTAAAGAATTTACAATCAAAGCTCGTGTTCTAAGAATTCATCGCAAAATTCTCAAAACAAAAGTCTCTATTGATCACATATTAAAAAAGAGGCGTTAATTAATTCTCAGAAAAATAAACGAAAACTAACGTTGGCTTGAAAAGCTCTTATGTATTTCTTGAAGACATATACTTCCAGACGAGAAAATATTTCCTCGACGTTTCACATTATAAGTTGAATTCAATAAAAACATAGAAGCGCCTTGCCATACGATATTTAATTGAGTTGGTGTGCCCGCCTTCTCCTTAATTCCAATCAACGGTGGCTCACTCTCCCATTATATACTACTTCACATAGTATCTTCCTCTAACAATTTGATACCGGTCGTGTATTACAACAAGCTGAGAATATGTCAGTAAGTTTTTAGCAGGGATAACACATTTGATATTAATAAAATAATTGGTATTTGATTAAAAAAAAAATCAATTTAATAAAAGAATTGAGTCACAAATATCTAAGAAAACTAAAAATAATCCATCTCTGCTCACTTTTTGGAAAATCTGGCTACTACACGATTCCTCAAAGATTTTCTATCCCCCGTCAGTATTTTTTTTTGCTCTCAGGTCATCCCAGCCTCGTGTAGTTCCTCCAAATGCATCGTACGGATGGTTGGTTATCAGTGGCCTTAAATGGTGATAGGATTCATCCAGTTGTAAGAAAATACGGATTGGATCCAGGGTCTTTTGGGGCATCCGCAGCATCTGCTCAAGCTGGATCCGTATTTGAGATGTAAGAAAGGGTGAAGTGTTTCTGCCAAAATTAAGCCAACGTACTTCTAATATTCGCCAAAAGCATCTGTTTTAAAACCAAATTATACCAGTTACTCTGTGTTTCGGTAAAGTGAAAAGACTTGCAAACCTTAAAAACGCATTGTCGAATTTCATGCGCCGAAAAAATGGCAATTGGTTCTGTGACAGAACTTCTGTACCAGACTCTCCGCATTCAATTGAAAGTTTTTTTAACTATCACTAATTGGATCGCGATGCGCAGTTTGCCACCCCTTTTCATGTGTTCCCTCAATGTTTTCCCTCAACTCCCGATGTTTTGCCATGCACTCATCAGATGGTAATTTGGGTCCAGATAGGCACTGTTGTAGAGCATATTGGTTTTAAGATATTATGCTGCCAGTTTAAAAAAACGCTGTTTATACTGTTACTAAAAAAATAGTTTGTTGTATATAAGGTTTAATTGGTTCATTTACTAAGTGGTAAATGATACAATTAGTAGTTTTTTAACGATAAAAACATTAGCCTTCTATTCAAATTTGACTCTTTTGGCTAACAGTTTTCCAGCCTGTGACCTTTGAGTTTCGCAGCGGCTGGTTTTGCTGAAACTGGTAAAATGATTTGCCAGTTAAGATGTTTTATATTAATGCACACCTCAGACGTACATAGTTTTTCTTAAATGTGTCTTGGAGGGGCTTAATCAAAGTGAATTTTTAGGGCATTGAATTCATAGAATAGTTTTTTTTAATCCCAACAGGGTCAATCTAGAAATAAATCAACATTAATTTTCCTGCTATACAAGTCTTTCGTAGTTGGTCTTCGTTGTATCAAAGTGTGGCCTTACACACGAAGTGGAATTCACAAATATTGCAGATTAAGGGGGATTGAATTGATCTACAGTGTCATCTATTAATAATAAAAAATGTTTAATGAACATTCGTGGAATTGATACTTACCTGTACTAAATGTATTAACGATTGTATAAAATAATTTATTATTATACTACCCCACTAAAAATTTACTGTATATAATGAATACCGAGCCAATTGCGTGCTTAAATAACGAACTTTTATTTTATCACAATAAATTGAAACATCTCAATCAAAACAACTTATTTTCATTAAGCATTTAAAAATGTGCTAAGCTCGCATTTTTTCAGCTTTGATTATACATTTATAGTTTATTATGTTTTGAAATAGTTACTTTCAAATGAAGAATAGTTAAATGAAAAGAAAGAGAGTGATGTATTAATATATTACTTATCCTTAGGAGTGACTATATTTGAAAAAATAGTGTATTCGGTTGACATTAGGGATTCCGATTATTCTATTCGAATAATAACTATTCGAATATCGAATTGTAAAACTGAAACTTTCCGGATATATTCGGATATCCGGACAGTTTTTAGTATACACATTATATGTATGTATATACTAAAATAATACATTAAAAACTAGCTGATTTTTAATAAAAGTAATTTATTCAAATTTTGAAAATGCATATTTTAAAAACAACAGGGCATTAAATCTCATTTTTTTTTACTTAGTTTTAATTGTTCATACCGCTGAAAATACCCGTTCAGTAGTGGTTGACGTTAGCTTTATATACTAAATAATCGTATAACTCGCACGCAAATAGAGATGTTGCACGATCAACGTTTCCTTGTTCACCAATATACATTTTATAATAATTTAAGACTAAATATTCTCCCACTTCTGTAAAATTTTAGATAGGGGCAATACATTTAAATACACATTTCAACGCCATTCCATTGTATTACAATATTCAAAATTTGAAGCTGGATCAGATTACCCCAACGGTATTTTTTTAATAAATGAAATGACGGCATTAAAGGTTTTTTTTAGCCCCGAGTCCGAGTTGATTCGTCAAACTCAAGTATTATAAGATATTGATAGCACTCGAGTAAGGCGAAGGCAAAAAAACACTACCTGGGGTATTCGTAATGATTCTTTAAATGTGGATAAATTGTGATATGATCGTTCGTAGATTTTGTAAAAGATTTCATTAAAACTTATAACAAATACTATTCGGACATTTCCCCAAATATCCGAATATTGAATAATTAAAAAAGGGCCGAATATATTCCCTAGTTGAGATGAAATTGTTTATTGAAACATTCTAAGCACGCCGCTGGGTTCTTTATCATTTTTTCAAACACATAATAGGAAGATGAAATAATAAAGAATGTTTTTAAAATCCTATTAACCCAGATTCTTTTAGACACATGATAGTGAAATCAAATAATAAAAAATGCCTTTAAAATCTTATCAACCCAGATTTTATCAATTACACGAATGTTTGTAAATATTAAATAAGTCACTAAACTTTTTTTTTAAATTATAGATGTCGCTGTAGACCGTTTGACTCATTCTTAACAACCAACAAGTCAAAATAATCTAATATATAAAAAAGAATTTTTGTTTGTTCGTACTTTATATTAGGCTACACCGCTCACCCGATTGCAATAAAACTGTCACAAACTTTTTGCTTGCACTTCCGGGAAGATTATAGGCATGGTAAAATTAGTTACAGTAGGTCTGCCGTACAGTTCATTTTGACAAAGTATGCTTGTACTTGCGCGAAGTTAGGATTATTAGCTCACAGTAAGTGGCACGTGTGTCGTACTATAGATAATCGATAGCAAACGTCAAACAGACAGAAAAAGAAGACATGCACTTCAATAAACACAATTAATACACAAACACTTTCTTTCTTTGAGCGGCATTGCATCGCTTGCCGGGATCCGGCTAATTTATTATAAATATAAATGTTCTACAATGAGGCTGTACATTATTCAAACAATCTAAGATACTAATTTGATTCCCGGTGTGAAATTGCTTGACCCTTAGCAAAGTAAAGTGAATAAATTCAATGGATGTCTCTTAAATATTTATCCACAATCGTCTATTTGTAATATTTTTCATTGCATACAGATAGACGCGAATAGTTTTATATTCCGTTGCGGAAATATTTGATAGTGCATGGCAATACTATCCGTTTGATTTCCCACGTGAAACAATTTATCCGAACCTATTTGCGTTGATTATTGTTGTTCTTTTGCGTGGCATATTGCCGATGAATATTTTTGAAACTTTACCACTGTGCAATGCAATTTATTGACACCCGTTTTATGAAAAAGCCTCCCTTCTTTTAACCAGGGAGGTGTTTTCCACAGAGCAATATATCGATGGCAAACGAATACCGCAACCCAATTAAATGGAATCTGAATGATTTATTCGCTATTGTTATACATTAATTAAAAATAGTGTGTATTGTTTATTCTGCTAATATTATAGTTTAAATTGAACGGTTTGTTGAAATTAAACCGTGTTTAGTTTAGGTTGTAGGGTTTTTATTTCAAATGTATTCAACATTTTAAAATAAACAAATCAATATTGATTTCGATCGTATATAAAAAACACTTCCTGAATAGTCAGGAAGTATTTCATAGGAAAATAAGCAGAATAATAAATATAACAAAATGATAGTGATTATAATCTGATAAGCTTTACCATTAAATATAAACTTAAATTTGAGAACTTTTTTACTAATTTACTAACTAACGCTTCCTACCTAATAATGACTTTAATATTTTAAATAAGATAGGTGGATCACCGTTGTTGAATTTGTTTCCATTGGGTTTTGCCACACATAATTAGTTTTTAATTATTACTATCAAAGTTTGCATCTTACCCCCTTCATTGCGCCCAGTAGAAAAGGATAAACCCCAATTTTTATTTGGAAATTCATAATATAAGATTTAAAGTATTTTTTAGATTATTCGAAAACGTTACGATAGTCTGACAATGGTTCTTAAAGAAGCAAAGCACGTGTTATAAGTTGTAACACCAAAAAGTGGAATAACAAAGTTATCAAATTTAATTTAATATTCAAATAAGCTTCCACAAAGCTACCGTTGAATCAATCAATGTTATTAACCAGTAAAAATTGTCAGTCAGTCAATTTTCGGTGAAAAAACAAAGATAAAAATTGCAGTTATGTAATTAATTAACATAGAACTATTCAAGCAAGATTAAGCGTTCAATATTGTATAAATTAATATAATACATGCTATCTATTTATCAAAACCCCAATAGCAATGGAAACTATATATTTTTATTTTTTCAATAAAAAACTAAAACTTAATTATTGAATTGTATTTAGGTTTTAAGGGAGATATATTTGCAAGCCCGAATTAATTGTTATAAATTGCTGCAAATGGCAGACAGTATATTTTGAGAAATAAAGCACGCTATAAGGTCGACCCAAGCGAATTGTATTTAATATGTTGCCGATGTATGACGATTTTTTCCTCGGAACGCTAGGAGCTAAAGAGTTAATACTGTTAACTAACTAAGGTTAGAATGCATCTATCCCGGTAAACGGTGAAAGAACAAAGAACAAAGAAAGTGCCCGCTATTTGTTTGGGAATAGATAGAGTCACATTCAACATGCGGACTGCTCGCTTTATACTTGTGTTGCTTTACGGTAGTTAATCGTAGCACCTGGTTAAGACTCAAAAAATCAGTATTATTAACTTCGAGAATAGATGCTTGTACTATATATTGGAGGTGAAGTGGTTTAATTTAGTGAAAAAGTAGTTATTTAAAAAAAATGGAACTGGCTTTGGCACGTGTTGCAGATGCCTTTGGAGAGACTCAATCTTGCTTCCTGGATGACCGTTGGGTACTATCGATGGGATGTACTTTATGGAACTTAAGCATGCTAACATGTAGGGTAAATGAAGCGAAGAAATTGAAGGGTAATAAGGAATCACGGAGGCTTCGAGTGGGTGCCATATACTTCACATGCAGAATGAGGAGCAAATACTGTAAAATAAGATTTTTAAAAAATTCGTTAACCTGAAGAAAATCCTTCACCTTTTAAATAAAAGTAAAATTTATAATACAATTTTCATACCTAAAATTTATCTTATAAATCTTATTTATTGTAAGGTAAATAAATATATTCAACAAATGTTATATAATTACCTACATTAATTTACACCTTCTATTTGTTTAAAGTTAAAGGGGTAGAACAACAAAATATTTTTCTTCGCACGTATAATTTAGCTGTGCCAGTGTATTGAATAGACTGCCAGACTGCCTAAACACTGGTTTAAGGAGACGTCAAGGATAATTCAGTAGGGTCATTATATGATCCTTAGATCCTACCCGGGCGAGCTAATTATCAATCTAATAGTACACGTACGGTCAATATATTATCCCTGAGCCAAGCTGTTTCAACTATTATAATGTCCTTAATAAAGCAACCGGTTTTGTAAGGACAATACTTAAAATATTTAATGATCATGGTGACATTAAATCTTTAACTTTGTAAACTAACGGAAATTAAGATCATTTTGTAGGAAGGTGTTTTAATATTGTTTAACCTTTTGTTGCTTAGAAAATGCGAAGGAACTTTTTAATTGAAAATAAATGACACGAGTAAAGTGGAGGAAAAATTTCTCGTCACGATAAAACCATCAAAATATAGTAAAATTTTCAACAAAACAACTAACAGTACATCTTAGTCAGAATTTTAATACAATAGTAAAGAGAATTTTTTTGCAAAAATGTTTCCACTATCATCTGTGAACCTGATCCCGCAGTGAAATAAATAAAAACGGTGACTCTTTTTAGTGAAGTTATAATAGTTAAATATCACTTCCATTATCTCTACAATAATGTATCACCAAAAATGCAATACGGGCATTGCCAAAACTGAGCTACCGGCATTAACGGTGTTTTTTTAAATACCGAAATGCAAGTTATAAAAATTAACAAGCATTGAATTTTGAATATATAGGAACCATCACATTTATAAAAGAAATCCTGCATTACCAAAAATCAAATCGTTCCTAAAGCTTTTATTTTCGTATTGACCTTATTGATTCAGCCCTGCTGCCATCCATTAACCCTTTGAGCTAAGGTTTCCAATTAACCGGAAATTTAAACTAACCGGTTTTTGGTTTTTTTCAAATAATTAAATCGGATTTATTTTCAAGAAACGAATTTTAGTACCACACTAACCAATGTTTCAATGTTATTTTGATTACTTAAAAACAATCAATAAGTGCATAGAATTAGAAAGTAGATAAAAATATTGCTGTTTTCGTTTGAGAAGGTCACGGGTTGGAATTCCGGCACAGACAGTTTTATATATATATTTTTAAATTTATAAATCGATTTATGAATTTCTGTTTGAAGGCATGTATGTTTGTGATGTCTCGAATTCCTTCTCCGGCCCGTTCTATCCTGAGCACGGAGTGCAACGAGAGCAATTAGCTAGTCACTTGTCCTGTTCTAATCCTAACTTTCGATTTTTACTATCTTTGGAAAAAAGAGATGTTGAGCAGCTGAGTAACAAGCAGTTATCGAGAAAACACTTGAAACATACTTCACCAGGAGTCCATATGCTCCACATTGGGAGTAGGCATGATTAAAAAATGTATTTTTATTTAAAGAAAATATTTATTTTTAAAAAATCTTGTCATTTGTCATCAAATAATGATTTTTCTGGTATTTAGCTATGTAATCCTTATACTTTTATATGGTACTAGCTGTAAGCCCGTTGACCTCAACGGGGGATTTTTGTTGCATTTTTAAGTAGTCAGAAAATTTACTGGCGTGAAGAATAAATTACAATCCTATTTATTGAATAAGCCAGAAATTCTAAAAGTAAAAGAAATATTTCTCGAGGCATATATCGACAGCCCTGCCCTGCAGTATTTAAATTGCATAAAATATAATTTTTAGAATAATTTAAATGTTTAAGTTTGCTAACAATCATTTTTCATAGGAGCAGAAATAGACCTCGGGGCATATATCGATAGCCCTGTGGTATTTAAATTGTAAATTATTTAATATTTGGATTAATGTTTAAGTTTGCTAACAATCATTTTTCGTAGTAGCAGAAATAGAACTCGGGGCATATATCGACAGCCCTGCAGTATTTAAATTGTAAATTATTTATTTTTTGGAATAATGTTTAAGTTTGCCAACAATTATTTTTCGTACTAGCAGAAATAGACCTCGGGGCATATATCGACAGCCCTGCAGTATTTAAATTGTAAATAATATAATTTTTGGAATAATGTTTAAGTTTGCTAACAATCATTTTTCGTAGTAGAAGAAATAATATAATTCATCTGTAGCCTTAAACGACATTTTAAAATACAAAACTGAATTTTCGTAAGCTTCGCGAAACATTTTTGCGCAGACTGTATGTGACATACATGGAATATTTACATTTAACTGTCGATATTTTATGTGAAAATATATTCCGAAGATTTAAATGAGATACAATAATGGTATCATAACATAGAGATTTCATTTATTTTGAATTGACCACACTCCATTATTTGACATGTGCTATTTTGAATTTTCAATACAAACAATCGAAGTCACTTAGAATCGCGAAAATAGTTATTTTTTCGAATTCTTAATATAATTCATATAATCTAATTCTAACGCCTCTGAAAATTGTGACTTTGCCCCAGAGGTAGCTTTTTTGGCTTATAATCCAAAATTATGGGATCGATCCTTGACCGCGGCGCTTTTTTGTATGATAATTCAAATTTTCAGCGATCAGCGATTTTTCACATCACAAAATGTGCTTCTTCAGTTTAATGAAAAAATATGTCTAGTATGAATAAAAAAATGGCAACAGTGGGGCTGGGGAGGGGGAGGGGGAGGTAGAGAGGAAATCGGGGACAATCATACAGACAGACGGACGGAAATTATTGACTATTAATATATAGATTTTATACTAATTTCACATTTATCATTTTATAAATCAGTTGAGAATACACGTCATGAGAAGGGAATCCAATCCCGGGATCCCGTACAGTTTTCGATACATTTCAATCCCGGGATTAGAAGACATAATCCCGAAACTTCGGGATTGATTTAAAAACAGAAACGTGATGGTTTTCAAGTCGACAGTTCAAGCATATGCAATAAACGATACCTAATTTTATTAATAAGACTTTATCTTTGCGATAAGAGTTTACGATAAGAGTGAGTCGCAGCCGAAAAAGTAACTTGATGCCAATTATTAAATTTCTTCAATGCATTATACGCACGTGTACTGTATTTGAATGCATGTGTCGACAATATTTATTGTTTGTTTATTATAAAGCTTCATATTTCGATATTTTTTAAATTTATTTTTCGCTTTGTTCTCTACATAAATTAATGTTACCAGATATCAAAAGTGTTTGTTTTGCGGAATTTATTGTTCATAAACATTCATATTGTACCGTAAACCGAAACCTTCGATTAAATGGCGAAACAATCGATGCTTTGGTACTCTGGGAATATTAAAATATTTAAATGACGTCTATTTACTTCAATAAAATTATTAAGAATGTATGTATGTAGACAACAATTTTAGAAATCTTCATTCTTGCAGTCTGAAGTAGGTAATTGATTTTTTCAGGTATCGAAATTAACCATTTTAAGTTATATTTCGTATTTTTGCATATTTTTGCATTTAATAATAATTTCGCTTATTTTTTTACGAATAATAAAAAAATCCACTCATTCACCTCTACATCGCGAATAACTGAGATTAAGAGAGCTTTTTGGTAACGTATTGGCAGCTTACAGCTGGTCATATAATATAGAGTATTTTTTTAAAATTTATTTTTCACCAACATAATCATTTTTTATTTTTTTAAAAATGTACTGATCCCGGGACCAGTCTCGGGATCATTCGGGAAAAATTCAAATCCCGAAATCCCGGTTTTCAATAATTCCCGATCAACATTTCGGCTAGGGATTGGATTCCCTAGTCATGACTTATGAGTAGGCCTTCCAATTAACCGGACTTTTCAACTAACCGGTTTTCGGTTTTTTCTAGAAATAAAACCGGTTAACCGGTTTAAACCGAAATATAACGTATTTTGATTAGGTAGGTATGCAAATTTTGTAGATTTTTAAAAATATTTGTCATAAATGCTCCAACTTTAATGGAAAATCGATATTTATCTTATAGATGGAATACAGAAGGCATTATATACATATATATATTTATATATAATAAAAATAATAAAAGATTTTTAGTACTTTTTCCACATAAAATTTATTAGATCAGGACCGGTTTCGTTCATCGCGAGCATTATCAACTGATGCTCGCGATGAGCGAAACCGGTCCTGATCTAATAAATTTTATGTGGAAAAAGTACTAAAAATCTTTTATTATTTTTATTATAATGCCTTTCCACCAAGTATTGACAGTAAACACCTTAAAAGTGATATATATATATATATATATACAGCAATGACAATCAAATGTGGAAAAATATTTTATGGTAACATGTCAAATAAAAAAATTAGAGCTTGTTAATAAAACTCATAATTGAGAATAACAAGCACTACAATAATTATATTTATATACTATAAAACATATTAAATTATTTGAAAAAGTCACAACATGGACAACTTAGATACAAGTAAATTTTTTTATAAAATTCATATGCATGTTATGTAAATTGTTTCCGCTTCTACGCAGTAAATTCATTGTAAAAGATATTTCTTTTTGAAAAAAAAAAATGAAAAATAAGAGTATTTTTGATAAAACGCGGTTAGCCGAGTGAAATAAACCGGTTTTCGGTTTTTTTCAAAGCATGCGATAAACCGGTTAACCGGTTTCGGTTTAAACTGGTTTGGAAGCCCTACTCATGAGTGATTGAGTGAAATATAACTAAAATAAAAACATTTTTTATTGAATACCTATGTAGTACATATTGTATATTAAAATACCTTATTATGCAGGCTTAGAATTAAATAAACTTTCGGCTAGATTATTTTTACTTATATGTAGTGTAGCTCCCCATAGAAATTAATTTGGCTACAATATTTTATTTTTGAACTAAAATAAAATATAATATGCACAGATGGTTGTAAAATGAATATTTATTTTGTGATATTTTCAACGAAATCAAAAATCAAGTTCACTTTGTACCAGTAAAAACTATCCAATCCACAAGCGCAACTATTTTTAACCGTATAATATAAATATTAGTCATTTTGTCAGTAACTATCAATTTTCACTATGCGTAAACATGCATTTGTGTCCTAACGATTGTATGCCTAAGATTGTCATTTCTTTAAATAATTGTTTAAAAGAAATGTAATTATATAGCACTTCGAATACCTACTTGCTTGTCTTTATTATTATTTTTGTTTGCCACATGTGTATATTGGAAAGACACGCAATCTCAAAAGTAGCCGATGATTTATGGCACCGATTGTTTGAAAATAAAAATAAAAAAGTTTTAAAATTGAATTGTTTTATAACTTGAAGGATATAATAAAACATGGGCTTGGTCCCTTAAACCTTTTATGTATGTATGCTGCAAAAAAAGTGGATTCAAATTGTCATTTCTTTAAGTTCAGGTACCTACTAATTTCTCGAAATAGTAGCAATCGTACATATTATACAATATTTAAGTTCCATATCCAATATTATATTGTTCATAGTTATTAATAATCCGACTAATAAAAATCAAATGAATACGTGAAAAAAATACAGATAGTAAATTTAATAAAACAAGTGAACCTTATTGAATCATAAACACATATAAATACTAAAAATAATAAAACATTTTTAGTACTTTTTCCACATAAAATTTATTAGATCAGGACCGGTTTCGCTCATCGCGAGCATTATCAACTGATAAGAAAAATATATAAACAGTGATATTTATACAAATTTAAATTGAAATAAAAAGGTGTAAGCAACTATTAACAATTTAAAGGATTAGCAAATTACATTATAATTACACAAAATTAAAATGCTTAACACCCATAACAATTAAAAAATCATCATCAAAGAATAATAAATCTAAGTGGCAAACGATATCAATTATAAACACAATTAAAATTTGGGAAATTTTTACACAAAGTGAAACGCTACATTACTAAAGTAAATATCCTAATGATGATTTGGTGTTTTTCCCGTTTCCAAGCAATGATGTACTTCAACAAAATCAGCAGTAATGAAGATTCTGAAAAAGACATTTTTAAAAACCATATCAATTCTTACAAAAGGAATAAATTTTGAAAAACATATAAATAATATAGAAGAGCAGTTAACATAGGTTAGAATTAGATTAATGAAACGGATATAACAAAGGTGATGATGCAAATACAACCTGTTCGTTTAATAAATTAGAGTTAGGTAAAAATTTATGTCTATTTATTTCTAAGATCTCTTATCAGTTGATAATGCTCGCGATGAGCGAAACCGGTCCTGATCTAATAAATTTTATGTGGAAAAAGTACTAAAAATGTTTTATTATTTTTATTATAATGCCATTCCACCAAGTATTGACAGTGAAAACCTTAAAAGTGATCAATGAAGCTAGTACGGCTAAACTTACTGTCTTATTTAAGAAATACAATTTAAAACAGTGTTTAGCGTCCCAACATATTTGGTTCAATCGAGAGTGTTTACGGCTCAAAGTTGTTCCAAAATATGTTAATTTGAAAACGAAGTCCAGTTCTCCAGCGGCGATTAAAGCCCTCAAGTTGGCTCAGTTAACATGGATCAAACTGGAAATGAAGAAATGGTACAACGTAAGAGATTCGGTGAGTGTTTACTTGTTCCATATTCGTTCTTTATTAACCAATAAACTCCATCCATTAGAATTTGATTATTTAGACCACAATATTAGATATGATGTTAACTTCCTTGTACATAAAACTTTTTTGAATCAGAAACAAAAATTAACTCGGTTAGTTTACGTTGAAAATTCTAAATGTGTTAAAACTACTGTTGTTGATGTTGATAAAATTACTTTTGCTAAACGCGTTGTGAACACTTCGTCTATTAATTTTGATTCTAACGAAATGAATTTATAAAATAAAGGTTTAAAATATTGTCCTAATATTAAATTAACTACGAAAAATTTAGAAAATCTTGCGATTGATGTAGATATTGCCATTAGGTCAGATATGGCGGCCAAATATTTATGCTCAACTATTCTGAAGAAGGAAACTTGTTCTAACTTAAATAATAACTTAGTTGAAATGCGTGCACTTAAATCAATTCAATCGAAATCAAGAATTAATAATTTAGTAATTTATAAAGCTGATAAAGGTAACACGACTGTTATTATGAACAGAAGTGATTATGTAACAAAGATGAATGATGTTTTGTCAGGCCCTTCTTTCGTTATCTTAAAACGTGATCCCACTCCATCAAGTGCTGAGAAGGTTAAAACTGTTATCGATGAGGCCAATGCGTGTTTCCCGACAGAACGAATGAAAAAAATGTACAAACTTATGAACCCCCAGTGTCCTAGACTTTATGGTTTGCCTAAAATTCACAAAATTAATACTCCCTTAAGGCCAGTAGTTTCATTCAATTCAGCACCTTCCTATAAACTAGCTAAAAATGCCAACCTACTTTTTAAATATAAATTAAATTTCAGTCCTAAATTTAGTATTAAAAATTCGATTGAGTTAGTAAATAAAATTAAAGATATCTCAGTGCCTTTAAATTCTAAGCTTGTTTCTTTTGATGTAGTAAGTTTATTTACGAGTGTCCCTATACCTGAGTTAAAGTTAGCTTTTTTAGACTTTATAGATAGTAAAAATCTTAATCCCTTGTTAGTTAATGATATTAAATCTATTGTCAATTGTTGTATTGACCAAAACTTCTTTAAATTCAATGATAAAATTTACCAACAGTTGAATGGGTTGGCAATGGGTAGCCCTTTGTCTCCTATTTTAGCTGATTTTTTCATGGATTTTTTAGAATCTAAAATCAGTAATTTTGATCTCTTTAGAAATGTCATTTACTGGTATAGATACGTAGATGACATCTTAGTACTTTGGGGAGGTATAGAGAGACAACTTAATCAATTCTTAAAACTTATAAATAACGTTAACCCGCATATTCAATTTACAATGGAGTTGGGGTTGAATAAAATAAACTTTTTGGATTTAACGATCGAGATTATTAATAATCGGCATTGTTTCAGTATTTTTAGAAAAGATTCATACAGCGATAACATCATTAACAATTCTTCCAGACATCATACCTCTCATAAATTAGCAACCTTTCATTGCTTTATTCATCGTCTTTTGTTGATTCCGATGACTAAAGCAAGTTACGAGCTTGAGTTAAATACGATAAAACAAATTGCGATGAATAATGGTTATGATTCGGATTTAATAGATCGTCTTTTATTTAAAAAACACAAAAAACTAGCTTTGCTAAATGTAAGCTCTAGTTTGGTGATTAAGGAGCCTGCCGTTGAGAAACAGTGGGTGAAATTGAGTTACCTGGGTAGAGTTTCAGAAAAGATTTCAAGAAAATTCAACAAAAATCTTTTTAATGTCATTTTTTATAATTCTTTTAACTTGCAACGCATTTTAGTAAATTCTAAAGATAAACTTAATATTCTTAACCAAAGTGGCATTTATTTAATTGATTGCGACTCTTGTGGAGCCAGGTATATTGGTCAAACGGGAAGAGCTTTTAATATCAGATTTAAAGAACATCTAGCCTGCTCCCGTAAAGGGAATGAATTATCTTCATTTGGGAACCATTTGTTCCTAAATAAGCATACATTTGATATCTCTAAAAACTTTAGAATCCTGCATGTCAACAATAAATCGTTAAAACTTGATAAACAAGAGATCTTAGAAATAAATAGACATAAATTTTTACCTAACTCTAATTTATTAAACGAACAGGTTGTATTTGCATCATCACCTTTGTTATATCCGTTTCATTAATCTAATTCTAACCTATGTTAACTGCTCTTCTATATTATTTATATGTTTTTCAAAATTTATTCCTTTTGTAAGAATTGATATGGTTTTTAAAAATGTCTTTTTCAGAATCTTCATTACTGCTGATTTTGTTGAAGTACATCATTGCTTGGAAACGGGAAAAACACCAAATCATCATTAGGATATTTACTTTAGTAATGTAGCGTTTCACTTTGTGTAAAAATTTCCCAAATTTTAATTGTGTTTATAATTGATATCGTTTGCCACTTAGATTTATTATTCTTTGATGATGATTTTTTAATTGTTATGGGTGTTAAGCATTTTAATTTTGTGTAATTATAATGTAATTTGCTAATCCTTTAAATTGTTAATAGTTGCTTACACCTTTTTATTTCAATTTAAATTTGTATAAATATCACTGTTTATATATTTTTCTTATCAGTTGATAATGCTCGCGATGAGCGAAACCGGTCCTGATCTAATAAATTTTATGTGGAAAAAGTACTAAAAATGTTTTATTATTTTTAGTATTTATATGTGTTTATGATTCAATAAGGTTCACTTGTTTTATTATCATTGATATTATGAGAATCCTTTCGTATTACAGTTATCTGATTGAAAGGAGTATATCACTTTTAAGGTGTTCACTGTCAATCAGTTGACAATGCTCGCAATGAGCGAAACCGGTCCTGACATATTAAATAAAGTGGAATGAAGTACAAAGGATTATTGTTTTTATTAATGAAAGGAGTATAGTTGTCCATGATTTCGACTACTTACTTGTTATTAATATGGCACAGAAATTAGACAATTGAACAGTACAATACTTTATTATATTGCACTACTATTAATACTATTATTATATACAACATTTTTAAATGTGTATACCCTAGGTATGAATATTTAAATAAAAGCTCGTGGTGTTCAAAGCAGAAAAAGATTTTTAATTAACCCGGTTAACCGCCCAAAATAAACCAAGTTTCGGTTTATTTTAAAACACCCGAAAAACTGGTTAACCGGTTTCAGTGTAAACCGGTTTGGAAGCCCCTTTTTGATCTAGATGATGTGCACAGCACGCCAAAAATACGCTCTGTTTTTATGTCCGTTTATAATAGCAAAAGTTCGACAATTTCATTCAAATAGCTTGATTTCTTTTTTAGATTGACGTTTCAGATATTAACACTTTTAATCGTATTTTTTTACATTCAAGAAAACTGTTGACTGTTAAAAAAATACAAAATTTTGAAAGGTAATAAAATATCGGATCTTTTTCGGGAAAGGTGTTTTTTTTTATTTGGTTCTATGGTCGGATTTTTTATCGATTCAATATAGCGCCAACCAATCGCAAGTTTGTGAGTAGTCACTTTAAATTAAACTTTGACAACCACTGTTTTCAAAATAACTTGCTCAGAATGTCAGCGGAAACGTTTTTCAATACGGAAATTCTATTTCATCTGCGACTTATTCTGCTATTCATTGGATCCGTATTAGTCGCTATGTAAAACAATTTTTTGTCATCCTCGCTCAGGGGTTAATACTATTATTGTTCGAATCTGTAGTGGTGGTGTGGGTCCAAAATAATGAAGTTAACTGAATTGCAACTGACATAGCTAGTGAAAAATTATTATTATGGTGATCATTATTATAGTCTTGAAACCCGGAATAATAAAAATAATGTTAGTCGAGAACATAATACCATCTGTGTTCAGAGGCAAGAAGCTTTCCTTTTTTAATATTTCAATGAGTCTGAAATTCAATCGCTTGCTGCATTGTAGGGATTTAATAATGGATATTACGAGAAAGAAAATAATTTGTTTTTCAGACGTTCTGACAGCATTTTCCCATCATTTGTTGCATGCTTTGTGAATGCTTTTTACATTGATGAAATGGATTATTTTTTTCAATTTTCTGGATTTTTTTCCCGGAGTAAGTTCTTTGATAAAAAATAACAAATGCCTAGATGCCTTACAAAATATAATAGATTTTTTTCTACAAATAGATACGTCACGTTTAAGGCGTATATTTTTTTTTTTTACAAATATTCACTAATTAGGCACATGTTGTATTATAGTAAATAGTTAGAAAACCGCATCTTTTCTAAAAACAATATCATTTTGAATTTTAGTTTTCGCATTTTATAGCAGCAAAAATATTAAATTCTATTTTTATATCATATCAATTTCAATGTAGCTTAATATCATTTATTGTAATATATTGTTGTAATATTATTATATATTTTTTTACATAAAACAAAATCTTTGTTACTTACTCCATTATTAGTCTTAAATAGATTTGTATAAATAATCTTTTTAAAGTATATTTATGTTATTTGTAGAAAAAAACGTAAAAATACCGTTTTTAATAAGAATAGTAATCAGAAAAACTATTTTTAATTTAAAGAACTAAATGTAGAAATAGCGTAAAAGAGTATTTTATTTTTTAATATGGCAATAAAATTAAAAAAAAATGTGTTTTAATAAAATTATGTTGCTATGGCAGTCATACATATATATAATATTTATATTGTTTTATTATTAAAATACTACTTCTTATAATTACATATACTGTTGAAACCAGTTGCACCCTTAAACGAAGATATTTTTTTACTAGAACAACCAATTATAATTTATTAGATCACTATATTTCTTTTCGAAAAATATTATTTAACAAATATTTTATAAAAGATAACTTAAAACGCTTTTATATTACAATTTATATTTAAATTAGTATGCTAGAGCAAATAGCAAGATGTATTGTGTATCTCTTCTAGGACAGTATATATAGCTAAGTATAATATGCAAGTTTATTCATAGTTCTGACGATGGCGCACGCGGAAATAGTTATCAATTAATTTTATAAAAAAATAAAAATAAATACGTTGATATTTTTTACCTAACGAACGATTTGGTTTACTTTGAAAAAAAACACTATAAACTGCTTATTTTGAATCCCTCAATATTGACTAGATGGAATTTGTATTGGTTTTATTAAAAATCTAAGTAGAACTATTATAATATATGCTTATCTCGTCTCTGCATCTAGTAAAATGGAAAAACCTCGAAATCATTTTTAAAATTTTAAGTTGAAGATTCAAAGCACGTGTTACAGTTCGAAGGCACTGGATCACAGAGGCCTCATTAGAAAAATGTATGTTTTGAGCTTAGCCTAGATTTGGCTATGCCATAATCATATTTACTACTGAAACCAAACTATATCTCTTACATATAACCGCTTACATGACATAGTTGGCTACTTATATCTAAAAAAAAATTGTAACGTTAGAAGCACAAAGGTAAACTCACTTTTTATACTTTTTTTTTTTTTAACCATGTCCGCTCCCAATGTGGAGCATATGGACTCCTAATGGAGTTTATCTCAACAGAAGTGTTTCTACGAGAACTGCTTGTTACTCAGTTGCTCAACCTCTCTTTTTCCAAGGAGAGTAGGGATAGAAGGATAGGGCTAAGACAGGATTAGTGGTAAGCTAATCGCTCTTGATACGCCTCGTTCATAGGATAGGATGGCTGAGAGGGGGGAATTCAAGACATCACATACATCCATGCCTTTGAACAGAAATTCATAAATCGATTGAAAAATCAATTTATAAAACTGTCCGTACCGGGATTTGAACCCGGGCCCTCCGTAGCCGAAGCCAACAACGTTGACCACTCGACCACACAGGCAGTTTTTTTTTTATATACTTTACTGAACTAAAAACTATTTTCATAAAGAGGGCGCTGTGACTTGAAAGTATCCAATCCCGGACCATTTTTGTGATCCTGGGATTTCGGTATTCACAATTTATCGGATCCCGGGAGTGATCATTCACCTTAAAATCGTGTGACAATTGTTTGATTCTTGGAGGAATTCGAGATTCACCATTATTAAGGGATGTGAGTTTTTGGGATCACGAGATCGATCACCGCAAAAAAGTGAAAGAAATTGAAAGGTTTAAAAATAATATACAAAAAAGGTGAAACATTTTTTGAACTCTTCTGAATTTCAAAAAAATTTGGCTGGTTGGCTGATTTTAAAAGCTTTTCAACAAATTTTCACTTCTTATGCTCGATCCTAAACTCCCGGGACTAATACTGTTACAATCCCGGGATTTTTGGATTTTGGGATAAAAAAAATGAATTGGGAATGATCTCGGGATTTGAGACCCTCGTGTGAACCTAAGCCATGGGTGTCCAACCGGTAGATCGCGATCGACCGGTCGATCCCAAACCAAAATTTGGTCGATCACGAAAGCTTCCGTGAATTTCGAAACAATATATAATTTGAATTTGAATCGTTCAAATTATGTACATTCGCACAGATTTTGTCACTAACGACCCGGGTTTTGCCTTTCGGCATCTTCAGGCGTTCAGTTAGTGACAAAATCTGTGCGAATGTACATAATTTGAACGATTGAAATTCCACCAAGCACCGTCAGTCGAAATCTTAAATTATATAATTTGAATATAAAATATACAAAAATACAAAAAATGAATTATTTTGTAAGCACATATCTATCTAATGATATTTATTTCGCATTTAAAATAAACATTTCTAAGTTTGAAGAAGGGAAGAAATTATACCAAATAAAATTTCTTATAAGAATCATGTTAGAAGTCGATCGCAAGAAAACTTAAGATTGATAAGGCGATATCAGGGCAAAAAAGGACACCCTTGACCTAAGCCCCCGACTTTGTAACAAAGTTAACAATTTTAATTTTATAATGGTTGAATGAACCTTATCATTAATTTTTCAACAGGAGTATTTGCGGGATTCTGATAAATTAATATTCCTCAGCACAAACCAGATGATACAATTTAAGTTTATCTACGATTCAATGGCTATTGAAGTTCCTGCGCATGCAATCAAACTAAGGTCGGTGCAATTGTAATGCTCCTTATAATCGAGATGGAGACGATCGAGTACAGTCGCGGGCAAAACAGATGAAACACTCCACGTGAGCACGGTTGTAATATCGTCTTGCATGAATCAGCCTCCAGTCATCTGGTAATGATCCCCAGTTCAGTTTCAAAAGTGAGAGTTCTAATTTGAATTGGTTCAATAAACAATAACAGTTAAGGCGGCACAAAAATAGGGAGACTGGTCGTGAACCGTTACTTCAAATAGTTCAATGGTAGCAATACCAAGCAGCATTGTAATATACATAATTAAAAACGAGTAACAAGTATATAACAAGTAATTCTCATAAAAATCTGTTAAATAAATCTAGCAGAGACCACGTCTTAAAAAAAATTGGCGTGACTTAACATAAAATTTTTAAAAAAATATTGTAGTTGACAAAAAATATAACAATAAATACTACGAAAAAGAAAATAATTATTTTTTATTGAGCCGGCATAAGAAATGGAAATTCTAAAAGTTTTTTTGCTAAATTTCCTTCCTTTAGCTAATATATAATATTATTATGGAATATTTTATTTTCAAACCACCAAGGAAATCTAACTGCTTCGTGTAATAGAATTTTTCAATTGAATTTCTTGTGTAATTTAATATTTTATTCGCCCTGGGCAGAAACAAGAAAATTTAATTTGTAAATTTTGAATAGACGTATCGGGATTTTCAAGCGTCAAATTACTGTATAGGATTGTTTCATATAGGATTAAAAGCGTACACATTGTGATTATTTTACATTTCAATTAATATTTCATTTATATTTATGACAGCATTGTCTGAAGTGGGGCGCTTATGACATTTACAGAAGATAAATAATTTTACTTTACAAAAATATTATAACTCGTATGCATGTAAATCAATGTACAGACATAATATGTAGTATAAATGAATGTATTATGTTTTTGTTTTCAATATCTATCAGAATTTGTTGAAAAAATTAACCATAACCGATTAGTTTATGAAAAAATACCCAAGAACCGTGTAATAAATTCGGTTGTGTTTAGATGCCCTACTTCCGGTATTAAAAATTTCTCTTCTAAACAATTTTTAAAAAGTGACATATTATAAGAAAATATCTTACTATTGATAAATGGTGTGTTATAAACGATACAAAATAATTATTTATTTATTGCAAAGAAACGATAAATCACACATTAATTACAAATTTTACGCAAAAAACATATCAGCGTCAACTTGGTCTACTTATTCTTGGCTAAAAACTTTTAGCGATTAGATTCAATAATTGGAATTCTTCCCAAAGAATTTCAGAGTTTCGGAAAGGGAGGTTTGACACTGAGCAATGTTTTTAATCAATGTAAAGTACCTAACTAAAAACAGGAAGATATCTAGAGCGTTACTTCAATATTTAGAGCTATTAATAAGTTAATACTTATGCCTTTCATCTCAAACAAATATTTCAACGTATCTCTAACTTGTATTTACGTTAGTATTACTCATTGTGAGTAAATAAAATGAGGACTCTGATCCAGTATTGCTAATAAGACGATCCCAGGATTTCGGGATTTAAAATATCGTTCCTAATTAAGATAAAGATACTAACATCGGTAGTTCATCGGAAGTAACCAAACAAAAAAACGGGAATTGATTCATATTTAAAATGCAAACTCTTACTCAAGGAACTACACAAATGTAGAGCGCTTCCGTTTTTGTTTTATTTTTTGGTTTAGATAATATGTCGACCCTTTTTTGCTAGATATAATTAATATTTGTATTGCTGTCTTCCTCTTGATCATATTGCGTAATAGTAATAGTTGAAGCAGGAACAGGCACGTGTGGCACAATGTTATTGCATTTTGTAAAATTATATTCCAAAATATATTGAAACCAATTTTGTTTTTAGACGTAAAATTTGTCATCGACTGTCAAAAGTTTTATTATAAAATAAATTGAATTTTTCTTACATAGCTATGATTAATATACACCACACATTGCTTACCAATAAGGTAAATCTTTTTTTTTTTTTTTTTTAAGATTTCGACCGAAGGTGCTTGGTGGAATTTCAATATTAAATTTGAATCGTTCAATGTACATAGTTTGAACGATTCAAATTTAAGGTAAATCTTGTATCTCCAAATCCAAACGAGTGACGGGGAATATTTTAATTAAAAAATATACTTCTACAAAAATCAAAACATGCGTAATAAATAAAGCATTGATATATATACCCCCTTCCCACCCCTGTCCTTAAAAACAAAGCCTAGTAATAACGACTAGCTAGCCACTATTTATGTCCTAGATTCCCATTATCTTTAAAAAAGAAACTGAATAACAAGAAATTCTCATAAAAATCTTTTGATATAAAGTCTATAAGCTCCACATGTGCGTGGAAATGAATAAAAAAAAATCTCTCGGATTTCTACTACAGTAAGATGCCTTATATTATAGTGGGTAAACGAAAATTTTTAATAAATATCATCCTAACTAGTTGAAAAATGAGTTTGTATTTATGCAAAAACTTCAATCTCAATTTTCCACAAACAAGAATTTTGACTTAGTCACTTGTCCTTGTATACCCATGATATAACATACCGACTGAGGAAAGGAAAATGGACGTAACCCACAGATTTTTCAAACCAGCTTTTTTCGATAATCACAATGTATCAAACTTGATAAACCTTCTATAAAAAGATGCTAGAAGATGCAAATGTCGAATTAGTATCTAAATTTAGCTTTTAAGATTGAAAAAAGATGAGCTTGTGAAAATTGAAACCAAGAAAGAAATGTGAAAAAGATTTTTCCTAGACAATTACTTTAACCAATATTAGATTATGTCAATTAATTGCCAGTTAGAAACGGTTCACGTTTGAAGTGCACGGAGACTCCTAGTCTCCGTGCAATTCAAGGTTGTGTATATTTCATAATTTGTATATGGCCCAAAATCATCAAAACACGTTTTTTGTGTCTCCTGTAAATTTTGATATGTATGGGTTACGTCCTTTTTTCTCTCTACAGTTAATGTGTATATGTTTTTTATCCATGTGTGAAGAAATAACCACAATTCAATAGAAACTTGACAATGAAAATTTATAAAAGTTACACTACACATCATTTGGACGCACCTACACGGCTATTTACGACATTAAAAAGTCGATAAACATAAATCGGATTGACAATGGTAGTCTATACGAAAATGTTTGTCAAATATAATACAGTGGATGAAAAAACTTTGCAAAATTTCAGTATAATGTATGTCTAAACAAACAGGCATGAATGTAATTTTACAAAACTTCAATGCTGACAAAATATAATATTATAAATTGACGTAAAATGTAATCTCTACTATTCTAAAGTTTTACGAGTCTAAGTTCCACCAAAATGACTCTACCATTTGGTCGGTCCGGTCCGGTCAGCAAAGTTTCAAATGACTTGCGTCACTAAAATGGTGGCCGTAACCTCACACACTGGGACTGACAAATAAACTATGCGAAAGCAGACCGAATTCATAGCTCTCAGGGGGCTTAATGTCCAATGCACTACTAGCCTCGCTTCAATTCACTTTGATTTTAATGGGAACGTTATGTTTCAAAGTGGCCGAATGGGAAAGTTTATTTTACTTCAGGAATCGATACCATTACAAAGGTTGCATTAAATATTTATGTTGTACAAAATAATATCTTTCAAGCCAAAACGACATGTCTTAAAAATATGAATTTAAAAGTCTACCGTCGCTCTGTAATTATTGGTTTCTTTGAATACCTATCCATAATGATGAAGTAATGATGTATCTCTAATATATCTATAGTAAATTTCCTATTATCTGGGCTAATGCTGAGAGGGATTTTCACAAGAACTAAGAGCGCATCAATTCTAACTTGTAGAATTACTAAAAATTACAAGATGCCACTCTGAAGTTTTTTCAAGAATACAAAGAATCTCTAATTAATTATGTTGATTTATTTATTAAGCCAAAAAAATATGTGAACATTTGAGAATTCTTAAAAAAAACTTCCTGGTGATGAAATTAAATTTTTACACTTTGTTGTTTTTAAATTAATTATACTTGAGCTCATAGCCCACTATTTAGCCTACCGTATATTATATTGGACCAATGAAAAAAACTATATAAACTCTAATTTCAATCGAAGTAAAAAATAATATCAATTTGTAATTAAATTATTATCAAAAACTGACATTTTTTTTTTAAATAATTTTCCCCTCAAAGTAAACGCTTAACCTTTTGGCTGCCAAAGAAAAAAGTAAGTCTGTGCCTAGCACGCCGGCTATAATTTGGAAAAATGTGAATTTTCGATGTTTTTTTTTATTTTAATACATATAAATAATTAATGAAATCACCAATTGTTTTTGTCGTGTCACAAAAAGCAGGTTTTCTTGAAAATAGCTGGATTTTAAATTTCTCTTTAAATCAGGGTTGTCGCAACTTATTACACTATTGAATTATTAGTACTACCGAGATATCTCGTATCTGGCAGTGATTGGGTTAATCACTTTACTTACGTCAGACACAATAATAAAATCACTTAAATCACCAATAACTTCATTGAAATGGTGCAAAAAGCAGAAAATACCTATATGTATGTAATATATTTCTGTCGCCTATAAACATTCGATCGATTGTAATATCTGAGATCACAAAATGTGTCTGTGATAATGTGTAGCCAATTCAGATATATGTGAATATTTTGAAGATAGTCTCGAATGATTTGTAAACTAACTTTAAAATGCGACGAGGAAGTACAGGTAGTAGAGATGGTTTTAATTGATCACTTTTAAGGTGTTCACTGTCAATACTTGGTGGAATGGCATTATAATAAAAATAATAAAACATTTTTAGTACTTTTTGTTTTTCTTATCAGTTGACAATGCTCATCATGAGCGAAACCGGTCCTGATCTAATAAATTTTATGTGGAAAAAGTACTAAAAATGTTTTATTATTTTTAATTTATGGTTTTAATTGACAAAAAGCCTATTCTAAATAGTTTTACTTACATTGTATCTATCACACAAATGAAAAGTACCAACTTTTCTAAGCAGTTGATTTTATTATAATATGACATGAAAATATTTGCCTTTTTTTCGCAAGGATAATAATATAACTTGTTAAAAAATATTTTATGAACAACGAAGTACTTTGAATTCGCTCATCAACAAGATTTTCAGAAAATCGGAAATAATTTGTTATTTTTCATGTTTCTATGAAAGTTAATATATTACCTGCAGGGCGTTGTTGTAACAGATAAAGTATCGTTTCAACAAATCCAACCCGCCTTTTGATTATTAAGACTGTTGAAAAAGTAAACATATTTCATTACCTTGTTAAAAATAATCTTTATACTAGAAATACGTTGCTCATTAAATTTTAATAACAGTTCGTTATAATATTATATAATATAATAATGCATGCTATAATAAAGCAGATTTTGAAAGACGGTTATGGTATGAACTAAGCCCTAGGGCAGGGATGGCGAACCTTTTTGGGTATGCGTGCGAAAAATCTTCAAATATTATTTCTCGATTTTGTGGCGTGCCCAAGCAGTAATAAAAATAATTTACGAATTATTAATTCAAAAAAATTGATTTTTTCGCGTGCCATCCAATTTCTTAAACCTTGGACACCCAGGTTATCCAACCCTGGAAAATTTTTGTGATCCCGGGATTTCGGGATTGACACTAACATAAAATCGTTTATATCGTAGGACTCGGGATTGAGAAAGTTTTGGTCAGCGATTTTGAAATCATGGGATTTTTCAAACAATTTCAAAAACCCAGAAATTTTCGGAATTCCCAAAATTACTAGCGCGGGACCTTTTTTATAGCTCTTTTCGAATCCAAAATCCCAAGAATTTACGGATTTGGCCAAATGAACAGCGTGGGCCCTTTTTTTAGCTCTTCCGTGTTTCATTTTCTCAATCCCGGAATCCAATCTTAATCGGAATAGTAGACCATATGATCCACATTAAGAGCGGACATGAATATATTAAAAAATGTAATGATCCTGTATTTGTTTTTTTTTTCATCATTTTAAAAAATGGAACGATTTGTTAAGAAGGGGGCGCACCAATAACCGCCACGATAACCTCACGCCGGCACTGGCAATGAGCAAAATTAATAGTGATAAATGATGATGTCATGCCTAACTTAGAAGTGATATATGTATTTAAAACATAATTATTATACATGTATGTATTCTTCGGTGAACAAGACGTTTATAAAATTAAAGATTTTTTACTTTTATTATTAACTTTATGTTTGTAATCAATCAATATTTTTTTCATAGATTTTTTCCTCAGTATTTATGATGCTTTTACATAAAAAATAACTCGCTTGATGTGTGAATCATACGGACGTAGCAATAAAGGAGTTTTTATATTACAAAATTGAGAATAAATAAATACTGCTGGTATAATTGGGCAATTTCACGTTATTGTTTAACCCAATAATTAGGATTTAGGCAAGATACTCGCCCTAGGTCAAAATTAAAGTGCGTACCCTTAGCCAAGCCCTTAACTTTAAATCACAATAAAAGTTAGTCGGGGATAATGCGATTTTCATACAATTGTCCACCATTGACGTCCTATCAGACGCCTCACAAAATAAAACCAAAACACAAAAATGGTTATTTGATTATTTGTTCTATAAACTGTAGAAATATTCGAAATCAAAAAGAAATTATAAATCTCTAAAAATGTAGTGTACAGAGAGCGGCTACTGAACTACTTGTTCGCTCTTTCATAGTATAACGGAATTAACTCTTGTATTTTACGGTGTTTATTTTTTCGTCTGTCAACATAATTGAAGGATTGCAGGCTAGTATCATTTTTAATGTCTTAATGTAGGTTTCACTGATATTACTTGGTTAGTCAACCAGCTATTTTACAATTTTAGCTATACTTTTATCATTTGTCACATTGATAAAGCAGTAAACATAAAAATTGTTTATGTGTACATATAATTTGATGTGCATATATTAAATAATGAAACCTTGTTTTAAGGGTTTTATCAAGATCAATGAAAACTAAATATATATTAATATTATATAATGGTTTGGTCGTCGTGTATCTGTACATCACCAACGATAGTAAAATAAAATTCTTTCAGGTTGCCTAAAAATGAATTAAATTTTGATTGAATTTCAAGTATTTCAGATACAAAATTTCCATAAAAAAAACAGACACGGCTTTTGAATGTATCGTGTATTATTCGTGACCGTAAAGCATGCAGGCAAATAGCGGGAAAATATGAACATACTGAATTTGAATCGTCCTAATTATGTACATTCACACAGAATTTGTCACTAAAGACCCGGGTTTCGTCTTTCGGCATCTTCAGGCGTTCAAGTGCACGGGTGAACTTGAACTGACGCTTGATACTGAACTCGGTGATACATTTATTTATTATATTATATAAACACGAAACATTAATTTACTAAGCGTTAGTTCAAGTTCATCCGCGCACTTGAACTCCTGAATATGCCGAAAGGCAAAACCCGGGTCGTTAGTGACAAAATCTGTGTGAATGTACATAATGTGAACGATTCAAATTCAGTATGTCCATATTTTCCCGCTATTTGCCTGCATGATTTACAGTCACGAATAATATACGATACATTCAAAAGCCGTGTCTGTTTTTTTATGAAAATTTTGTACATAATTTGAACGATTCAAATTCCACCAAACACATTCAGTCGAAATCTTAAATTATATGAAAATACTGGCTTTGAAATAGTATGACTATTATATTTCACTTTTTTTCGTGCCCCTGTAAAAGAGAGATCATAAGCAGTTTACAAATTTATTTTTGGTTTTATTTAAAATAAATTTACCAGTTATATAATAGTTCAACTTATGAACGATATTGGATAAAAAAGAAGAGAGTATATTATTGTTTTACGGACAGCGACCAAAGAATGATCCCTTTAAAGATTTATGAATGTAATTAATGTTTGAATAATTTAATAGGATTTATAATTAAATCTAAGATAAGCACTTCACTGACCTGGATTCGTATTGTTTTCCCTAATGGGATGGCAGTTATATTGGTGAAGCTGGATCGGGTTTCCTCGGGTCTTGTCGTCTGTTTGCAGCTTTGTAAGACCAGATGTTTGTTGAACAATGCGACGCTTTTCAAGTCCATATCCTGTAGAATTGTTCGGGCCATTTACAGCGCTTTTGTCACGTCAAATAATGTAGGATTTTACAAGATTATGAACTGGTGAGACGCACGGGTCAGTGCTCTACTTATCGCTCTGTATTCTCAATGTATTTAAGTTATGTTGGTAAATAATAGTCTATGTCAGAGGTGGGTAACTCTTTCTTCTCTAAAGGCCGCATTCATTTTTCTGATTCAGCATAAGGCCGCAGTAAACATCTACAAGGGAATCTTTGGCCGGAAAAAAAATCATACCAATTTGCAAAGCCCAGAAATTTGCGAATATCCCAAAATTATCAGCGTGGGTCCATTTTTTTTTAGGTCTTTCAAAGATTTTGTCATAAAAAAATCTCAAGAATTCACGAATTTGCCGAAATTAGCGGCGTGGGACCTTTTTTTTTTTAGGTCTTTCAAGGATTTTCAAATCCAAAATGTTCAGAATTTTAGAATTGGCCAGAAGACCGCAACAGGGTAGCCAAAAGACCACAGGTTCTCCACGCCTGGTCTATGTTATTATGAAGCTTATTGTATAAAGAACTGTGTCCAGCCTAACGTTTTCTAACCATTACCAGTAATACCACTATACCTACAGTGAGTTAAATGCTTCCAATTTCAAAAATTTGACAAAATGTTGTTTAATAATATTTTAAAAGTATCACATGATAGTTATTGAGAGATTTATTATAAGAAATTTTAACCCTTAGATGCATACAGTATCACTAAAAGTATAAACATTTAAATTTGAACTGAGTCAGTTAAAGTTCATCTGTGCACAAGGCGAAACCCGGGTCGTTAGTGAAAAAACTTGTGTAAATATACATAGTATGAACGATTCAAATTTAACATTGAAATTCCAGCAAGCACCTTTAGTCGAACTCTTAAATTAATGTATAAACATTTGTTTTTTTCAATCGATTTTAACATACCTATGGTAAAATAAAAATCATTCTTTCAATATTTTTAATGGATCTTATGGTGGAAAGAGTTTATTGGTTCTAATTTGCGACCAAAGGAAAGGAGGCGGATTTTTTAGAAATTTTGATTTTTAGCAATATTCCAATTCACCTTTAATTGTTACAAAATTCAATTTTTGCGAGAAAAAACAATTATTGCATTTTTAAATATGAACTTAATGATTATTTACGATTAGCCAATACGTTCCAATTAATGTGTGTACTTTTGGTAAAAATCATGCATTTTTTATGGCAAGTATAACATTATAAATTTAAGGGTTAAGTATCCCAATATCCTTTTTTATATCAGTGAATAATTAATAATTAGATAAATAAAACTTTTGATAAAAAAAAGCTTGGTATTTTATAGTTTCGTTTAATAAAATTTATCCTACTGTTTTTCTTTTAATATTTAAAATATAAAATATAAGCTTCAGGGAAAAAGCAATTTGGGAGCATCTGTGATAGTGGTATTTTTATACATTCATGCAATCACTAGAATCCATGTACTTCCGATAGTAATATTGTCAACGAATGGTCGGAAAAATATATTCATAAGCAATACACGAATCAATGTTTTTTCTAGAAAAAAACACTTGTCATCGAGTTGCAAGGCACGATTAATAAGAAAAAAGAAAGCACGGTGAAAAGAATATAGCTTTTTTATTTTCTACAATTTAATATTTCGACTGAAGGTGCTTGGCGGATTTTTAATATTAAATTTGAATAGTTAAAATTTTGTACATTTCCAAACGTTTTTTAATGTATTATATGTAACTTTATGATTTTAAAATCAAACTATGTATTAGTAAAATTATCCCAGATTACCGGTAATAGCTTTAAACTTAGTAATAATACATTATATTTTTATATAATATACCAACACGATATAACTATGTATTTACGAGTCACTTCAAGTTTATTCGTGCTTTCGAATTCCCGAAGATTCCGGAAGGCGACACCCGGGTCATAAGTGAGAAAACATGTGGAATTAAACTAATTTTGAAAGATTGAATACCGCGCAAATAAATCATTAAATTGTCCGAGAGATAATTTTGAGGAAATTAACTTGGACTAATATACGCTCGAATTCGATATTTTAAAAACCTTTATTGTACTAAATATAAATGGCACTACACATATGCATGATCACATTGTTTATATTCGATTGGAATATTACGTATTTGATATTTAAAAAATTTTGGACAAGCGGTTAAATTTGTATTTTTTATTTGAAAATGCCGCCCTCCTAAAAGTGACGCTCGGTGCGATCCATTGCTTCCACCTCCCCGCTGCTACGTCACTGAGAATATAGCGTGGACCATGGGGTTACAGGTTTTTTTTTAGATCGGTGACAATATTACATACAATTTAAATAAACATATTATTTGCAAGACGGGGTAAAAGTTATTCCGCTTTGCCGTCATTCATCATAATCAAAGACGTGTTAGTTATCACTTCGCTTAAAACACATCTTATCTTGGGAAATTTAAATTTCAGGTCAAAGCATTTATCATTGTTTCAAACAGCCGTCTGGCCCTATCTTCATTTGCAGTGATTAATGAAGTGGTCCGTAAATATTAAGAAACTCTTAAGTTGAAATAAATATTGCAGACGTGTCGACCTCTGGCACGAGCACCTTAGACGTCAAAGGACAAAACTAAAAATAAACAATTTAACAAAATTTGTATCATCAAAATTTCGACTAAAGATACTTGAAAGGGACCTTCAATATCAAATTTCATTCGTTGAAATTTTTATATTGAATACATTTCTGTACGTTTTGCCATTCAGCATCTCAGGTGTTCAAGTGCATGGATTATTCAACATAAGCTTAATTTAAATAATATTTTGAAAAGATTTGAATGATAAAAACTTAAAATTCTTTATGGGGAAATATTTTTTAAAAATAAACACACATTGTAGTATTTTTTCTGTGATAGTATAATGATATTCCAGATTAATTGTCAGATAACTTTTGACGTGTTGAATTTCTAGGATAAATCTATCTCATTTTTTTTTATTATCATTAGTTATGATTTCTTAACGCCAAGTTGTCGACAACTGTAGTAAACAAAAACGACAATTCATTCCGAGATCCCTTTTTTAGATTTGAAGCCCTTTGACGAGAAAATCTTAACAAATTACAAGGTAACGCGGTCAACTTAAGGAGTTCAAAACGTTTCATTAATCTTTGCCTGAGACAGAAATGAATAATGATACTACGAAACTAATTATAATACTGTTTTAGTGTCGTGATAGAAATTAAATTTAACTAAAATATATAATTTATATAACTTAAGATTTCAACTGAAGGTGCTTGGTGAAATTTTAATATTAAATTTGAATCGTTCATAAACATTCTCATGTTTTGTCATAAACAACCAAGGATCGGTGGCGGATTACCCTATGAGCAAATAAAGTGCGCGCTTGGGGCCTACGAATATTAGAAAATAGCTTATATAACCCATTCTTTTTGTTTAGATTTGTATATATATGTTTACTATTTAACTTGGAATCTTCTGATGTTTTTATGTTATCCGTAAAACAGGGCCTCCAAATTTTATTGCGCCTGGGGCCTCCCATGCGCTGAATTCGCCACTGCCAGGAATTCCAAACTGCCAGGAAACCATTATTTCATAAGTCGTTTTTTGTATAAGCCCTAAATAAATATATCCACACAAAAAAATGAATAATTTTAGATACAGTCTAAAAAAGTCATAAAAGTATATTTCGTCAAGCTAATCTTTCATACAAATGAGTGATAAGATTGACAGAAAATAAATAGTTTCTCACCTGCTGGTTAAATTATAATGTAATTTAATTTAAAAAATAAACAGCATTTAAACAGATAACAACACATTTTTGGTAAGTATAACAATATATCGTCGGTATAATGTCAGAAACGTTGAGTCAAAAAACCTAGTTTTGAGATAATCGACTTTTTCGAATATCATTAGCGAACTGAAATGAAGCAGGGCGGTAAACAATAAGACAATTAGATATGAATAAACAACAATTTACCAAAATGTTAACAGTTCAAAAACGTTTAGTCGTCTAATCGTCTTTGGGTAACTGTGGAAATAAGAAATCTGTACAAATATAAAACTTTCAGCTATTTATAGGCTTGTGCTAGTAAAATATGTCAACGAAATTGACTTATTCGTATAAAGTATAGTGAGTGTATCAAATCTAACGTTATTAATTCATAGCTCAAAATACTCAATGTTTAACTTGACATTTTCTGGCAGTACACCAATGATTAAACTGTGGCTGAATTTGTTTTTTTTCAGAGGATAGGTGTATGGTAAAATCATTTATAAAAAAAGCCTTTCGCTAAATAAACAATGTCGGGGAAAATAGCGATGAGGCAGATATGTTTGTCACATACGGGGCCAGGTTGACTTCTCAGTGAGTTTTATTGTCCAGGAAGTAAATTATGAGCGACATATAAGAATGCGATACATAAAAAGTCCATTAGCTGCATTCATTGATCTTCATTACATTTTATACTATTTGGAATAAAACTTTAGGGGAGTGTCGTTATCATAGTATACATTAAAATCAAAAGGTGAATTTCGTGATGTATATAAAATGCATTTTATTAATAATGTTTTTTGGGAGTTTTTAACTGTTTAATTACGAACGAATAAATTAAAACTACATATTTTGAAATTATGTTTCGATTTAAAGCACATACTTTTTTATTCATTTCCCTACCAATGTGGATCATATGCTCTCATCAGATTTTTTCAACGAGAAATGCTTGTTTATCGCGTCTCTTTTTTCGGAGAAAGTTAGGATAGAAGGTTTAGACTAGAATAAGACTAGAGCTTTGCTAATCGCTATCGCATCACTGTTATAGATTTGAATGAATGCTTTGCGCAAATTAGTTTTTAATGTTCAAATTAAGTTGATACTAATTTTATACCACTGGTTGTGTAAATATGTATAAGACTTGTTTCTTCTATTTGACGATCCATTTGGTAGAATATACTTCTGTCGCCCGTCGTGGTCTAGTTGGTAAAAGCATGACTCCAACCGATTAAGCGAATCTGGGTTCAATTACCGGTAAGGTCATTGTCATTTTTTTTCTTAATTTAAATTTGCCATATGAGAAGAGAGTGATTGTGGTAATAATTCTCCTGTAATGGCATTTTTTTAAAAATATTTTTATGTTGTAAATTTATTTTAAAACGTGCAACGAAAACGACTCTTAATGTACGGACTCAGTAGGGATTCTGAAGTTTCGGGTTTTTCAAAGTCCCGGGACTCGAGACGTGATAAAGTCAAAGTCCCGGGACTTCCGGGACTTGGGACTTTTATTTCTCCTTCAATAAAATTATAAATTAAATATTTTTATGTACGTACTAAAAAGGGATGATAACGGTACATGTATTGAAAAAATATCAATGAATTGGGTAAAATTATGACCGTTACTTCACAAAACACAATACAGCTTTTATACCTTTTTTGTCTTATTGAGACATTGGTAACTTTGTGCAATAGTGAAAAACATTTGTAAATAAAACAACATCAGGTATGAACATTTAATTTTAATATTTTGTAATTTATTTTTGCAACAGTTATATTTTTATACGATTATTAATCGTTTTAAACAAATTCCTAATAATATAAATGAAGATATCTTTCTCCCAATTTTTTTAAATGTTTTCTTTCAACTAAACTATTTTTTTGCGCAGCTTAAGCCTGTAAAATTTTTCGTGGCGCCAAAAGTATATGTTAATTTTAAAAAATACATTTTTGAACACATTTATGTATTAATTATGAAAATATAAAATTAATTCAATAATGTGATGAACTCTTTCAAGATGCCTCGATAATCCAGTTGTATTTGACCGTTTTCATGTGATTTGTTTTGGACAACGGGTGCTTTTTTAGTGTATATTTTTGTAATGTTTTCATACTTCAGATTCATTTATTTCCATTATGGGCTACAATAATAAAATATAATAAAACGATACCACTTATTTAATTTAAGATATGTGAAATTAATAACAGCCTTTGAGAAATTTACTGGAAATGTTGATATGTACATTTTGTTAGCCACACGTCAAAGACCGGATACAAAAAAATAAGTACGATCTTCCTCAAAGTCAGGAAACAAACTGATCCTTCGTGTATTCGTTTCGATTTTTTCAACGAATCTATAAGCCCCAGCTGAACCGTTGTTAATAAAAACATTTACAATCGCTATGATATATGGCACTATTTTCCAGAAATAGCTGTGCGTTCCATTATTTCTTAGAATTATGTGCGGTTATCTCATGCTATAACAATAGTTGTGCGAACACGTGTCTAAGTGTTTTTTTTTATATCTGCATGTCTGTACCCATCATAAAAATCATTCGTTTTTCTTGGAGCTTTCCTTTTATACCTGCTGTCATTCAATACACATCAGTTCTTTTGAGGGCTTCTTAACCAGAATTGTTTTTTCAAAATTAAAATGTACAATTTATAAGCACATTTTAAATCACAGTCTTAATTCCCGGGACATTAGACAACAAAGTCCCGGGACTTAAGACAGCGAAAAACCACAAAAGTCCCGGGACTTTTTTCCCGGGATGTCTTGACACAGAATCCCTTGTACGGAGAAATGTAGCGGTTTTTCGACGTTGTAGACAAGAAATGAGTTAATTCAGGGGTTCACAAAGTCCCGCGAGATTTATCTTAACTCTACATACTATTATTTTTCTTCATACGTAATATCTATATATATAAAAAAAGTTGGGTTATTTACACCACGTATATATCAAGAAGGGCTTGACTGATTTTAATGATCTTTGATTTATTAAATTCGTATCCGCCTAGAATAGCAGAATAAGCATTAAAACATCGGAAAAATATCACGGATAAGAAATTATGAAGAAAATTAATATTCTCATACAGTTTAAAATGACGAACAGCTTGAAATAATGAAAATGTCGTTGTATGCCGATTTCATCCACTAGATGACAAGTTGTTTCCAAAATTAATTTGTTTCTGCTTCTTTTGCATACGATTGACTTTTAAATAATTTTAAATTTAGAGTATGGATAAGAATAAAAAAATCGATGATATGAAATGAAAACGAAAGAAAATCGGATAATATTGAAATAAGGTATGATAATTTTTTTGACAACAAAAGCTCAATTTGCTTGAAAATGATACTCACTGAGACATGACAATTGCTGAAGAAATTGTTTCTAAATCTCCAAGTCAGATACGCACATTATTTTCTATCATTATTTTAACACGCTTCCCATCAAATCCCTGTGAACTGTGGAACAAGTACAAGGATGACATGTCCAAATAAATTTTACATCGAATTCGTGTCAGTTCAGGGAATGCCGATCTCGAGATGAATGAAGAGATACATAACCAGGCTTTGCTTTTGATCGAAGACATGTGTTGCTTTATATGCGGCAGTTTGTTAGTCAAATTTGGAATGCCAACGCCAGATCGTAGAATGAACGACGCTTTCAATCGAGAACGTGAACGTGATCGAGATGCATTGAACCAATCAGTTTGAACGAATGTACCACTGTTGAACCCTCAACAGAAGGAAATGTACGATACGTTAATAACGGCAATTGATGATGGAAATGGTGGTTTATTTTTCTTCGATGCACCCGGTGGAGCTGGGTAAACATTCCTCATGTCGTTGATTATGGCCACTGTCCGTGCGAGATATAAAAATGCTGTAGCAGTTTCTTCTTTTGGAATAGCGGCCACGTAGATAGAAGAATTTTGAACGGCTTATTCAGCGATGAAATTGCCGTTAAACCTCCAAACCACTGAAAAACCGACATGAAACCGAGATAGCGAAACACTCAGCAATGGCCAAATTTTTGGTAGCAAATACAATCATCACCTGGGATGAACGGACAATGGCGCATAAATGCGCATTGGAAGCACTCACTCCAACTATGCAATGAGTCAAGATATTTTGGAAGCGCAATGATTACTACTAATATCTGGCGATTTCCGCCAAACACTACCAGTCATTCCAAGATCGACCGCTGCCGATGAAATAAACGCTTGCTTCAAATCATTGACGCTATGTGAAGAAACTTCAGCTGACGACAGTTACATTGCTAAACGATCCATCTGCCGAAGATTTCTGCAAGCAATTGCTGACTATCGTCGGTAACGACCGTGTTCCTGTTGACGAATCGAACGGATTGACTTCGTTTCCGCTGAATTTTAGCAATTTCGTCTCAAGGAAGGACGGCTTCATCAACAAAATGTTTCCAAACATCTAATCACAAAAATCACAACTGGTTGAGTGAACGAGCAATTCTCGCGGCGAAGAACAAAGATGTGGATCATTTAAACTTCACAATTCAAAATCAAATCGTTGGTCCACTACATTCCTTTAAATCTATCGACCGTGTAACAAACGAAAACGAAGCAACCAACTGTTCTACTGAATTTTTAAACTCATTGGATCTACCTGGCTTGCTACCGCACAATTTATAACTAAAGGTTGGCTCGGTAATCATGATTCAAGTTATCAAGTTAACACAACACTTATTGATTCTGAGGCGGTACGAAGTTCGTTGGGTCAGCTAGTTAAAAAATAAAACATGCCCAAACAAGTATGCAAAAAAAATGTCAAGGCGAATCATGGCACCTGACGAAGACTCAGAAAAACCGTATATTGAGCTTCGAGAACAGATGCTTGCGTCGGATAATAGGGGTGAGGTGGTTTATTTTGTGAGGAATTCAGAGATAAGAGAGCGTGCAAGACAGAGTCCCGTCACGTTAGTGGTTAAGGAGAGACGTTGGAACTGGCTGGGTCACGTGCTGCGGATGCCTCCAGAAAGCCTCAATCCTGCCTGCCTCTTCTTTCGATCGGTGGGATTCCGGCGTCCTGGACGTCCAGCGGGTACTATCCATAAAATGTACTCGGCGGAACTGAGGGATACTGGCATGTCATGGGAGGAAGCAAAGCTATTAGTGGGAGACAGGGAAACATGGAGGTACCGCGTGGCGGCCATATGCTCCACATAGGGAGCGAACATGGCCAAAGAAGAAGAAGAAACAAGTAGAATGGTCCGGCATGTTCATAGTTATTAAGCATGCTCATCAAATAGCTTCTTTATTTGGAAATATGTACGTATATTTGTGAACAAAAATTATCCACGACGAGCTCAATAAATCACATGTTAGATGAAAATTAGCAGCCAATCATATCGTATCTGTTTTGCGTATTCACATCACTACATTTGAACATATATTGCAGGATTTAGTTTTACGCAAACAACTTCATAAATCCAATTATTAAAAAAATGAAATATATTCAATGTCTCACGCACTCTAAAAACAGAAAATATATATTAAAAAAAAGAAAAAGAAAGGATGGCTCGCCAAATATTTTTGTTTTCAAAATTGTCCCTATAACGAAAACGTTTGTGAACAGCTGAGTAAAATAAATAAATGTATTCCAAAGTAAAAAAAAACTTGTCATTTCCTGGAATATATTATATCATACACAAATGCAGCTTTAATTTTTTCAATTGCATTCATAAATAAGCGAGATTTGCAAACATACATACATTTAGAGCACAAAGTAGTAGAGCTCGTTAGTACTTTTAAAATATGTCCGAGACAATTTGTGAGACCGCAGAAAAATTGTCTTCGCTTCTTCTCTGTCAGAAGTGGAGTGGATTCCTGACTGTTTGCGGTGGTAGTGCACCGCTTCGCAGGTAAAACATCAAGCCTTACCTCACGCTGTAAGTGTCTGCTCGCGGTTTTCCGCAAGGACCGGCTAAATGAATGGCACTTCTGAGATTTCAACATTTCTCCGCCAAGTCATAACAACGCTCGCCCGAGTATCTCTGGGTTTGTTTGTGTGGAAGAAGTTTGTTGAGTGTACTGTATTCGAATGCTTCTACGTAAAAGATAACAAAGTTTCACTGTAAACATTTGTAAGTAAATTATTATGAACTCGTTTCTTCACTGTGAACTTATCAATAAACTACTTCTAGTTGAAAAAAAATGTTTAAGGAGGTTAATTAAGGTCACGTTTTTGATTATTTGCTCTTTTACCACCTGTGTAGTCGAGTGACCAACGTCGTAGGCTTAGGTTACGGAAGTTACTGGTTAAAGTTTCAGCACGGACAGTTTTATAAAATGATTTATGAATATCAGTTTGAAGGCATAAATTTATTTGATATATTAAATTCTCACCTCCCACCCAGAGTGGAGTTGGAGTTGGAAAAAACCGGAGATTTTTTTGTTGTTGAATATATTGATAAACTATAAGCTTATAACATTAAATTTGATTTGTGAAATCTACTAGAATTTTTCAAGTAACTAGAATGATTTGGCATACAGACATGTTAGTCAAACGGAAATATAAAAAAAAGCAATTCGATGTCGGAGTCGTCATATTTTTTTCAACCACAGCCCTGGTTACAAGTGACAAGCACTTAATACTCTCTTTACTACTATGTTTTTCGAAATGGACTGTAAATTATGGGCTATATTACATTAAGCAAAAAGTTATTTTATTAATTGCCAAAAAAAGTGACGGTCACCAACGTTACAAAGATAAAGAATGAGTGTTTACATAATGCAGACTTTATAATTAGGCATTTGTGTCTGCATATTTTTTAATTCTTCTGAAGTCTGCTTTTCATTCAAAGAGATTATCTCTGCGAAAGTCTGTCGTGAATTTTATTTCAGCAGTTCGAAAGACTTGTCTGCATGACAATCTTCTGCATTTTAGTGGAAATATAAATAAATTATTATTTTTCCTTGTGTATTGATTTTCAAAAAACATATTTTTTGATTGGATTGCTATTAACTATACATTTTTTTTACAAATAGAATTTGTGTTGTATTTATTCAAGATCATGCCAAAAAACACTATTTATTGTATAAAACCCTTAAATCACTAAGTAAAAAAATATTCATCAACATTACTTGTAGCATAGAATTCACGTAACGCTGCAATATTGCACTGTCACGTTGCACGCAACAAAGTACGGTATTTTGAGGTACCGAAGGATATGTTGCATGTTAACACTTCGAGAGGAAGAGCATTAACCATGCATCACATATTATTCAGCTTAAAAAAGTGAATGAGTGCATCATTTTTCGAAGACATAGAGATGATTCCTTATAATTTCCATCATGATCTCTCTTTTTCGACGAAACAAAGAAAAACTGGGTGGGAATCAGATGAATTGGTAGGAATTGTATATAAAATCGTTTAAAATTGCAACTTAAGCTAATTAAACATAAACCTATTTAAATATGTGCTCTACACTGAGGGGTAGATACTTTTCAGTAAAACAAAACTAAAATTTTGCTGCTGTATCTCGGCGAATTCCAATTTATCATATAAATCTCATATTGGGCACACATGCAGCTGCCAACCCTTATATACATCTTTAGTCAGCGTGCTGTTGCATCAAACATACACGGACAGCACGGCCTGTCAACAACCCTTTTCATCTCTTTCCGCTAGTCTTGCACATTGTATTTTATTCCAGTATTTGAAGGAAGATGGACAAATCGGTGGCTTCGTGTCACCTTGCCAGCTAGCGGTATCAAAATGCTGCCCGTGTAACAACGCCCTAACTTACGATAGAAAATATTTATTCCAGAAGACGACAGTAGACAGCTCGCTATTTACTTAGAAATAGCTAGAACCACATTTAACTCAATGCTGACTGTGTGGAACTTGATTAAAAAGAAATGTCATTTTTGCTGTTTTACGGAAGTTTATCATTGCACCGGACATAGACGCAAAAAAACGTATTCTTAGATTCAAGAATAGATGTTTGCGTCCAGATATTTGCTGATGAGGAGGTTTCATTTCCTCGGAAATAAGAGAATGTAAATATGTAATGATTAGCTCCATGTTATGTGAATAGTCATGGAGAGACGTTGGAACTACCAGAGTCACGTTATGTAGATGCCACAATTATGTTTCCCTATTCTATCAGTCCGTAGAGTTCCAGCGTTCTAAACGGCCTTTGGGTACTGTAGGATGTATTCGCCGCAACTGAGCAATACAGCATGCCATGGGAGGACGTAAAGTAATAAACGGAAAACATAACAGTGAATTTTTTAAAAATCAATAAATTGAGATATCACATCAGACCCTTTATTTCAATACCATTTTGTTAAGGCTCCGCCATTCACTTATTTTATATTAAAAAAATTGAATTAGTGCAGACACTATCGTGAATCGATTTATTGAAGCTTGAATATGAGACCGAAAATAACACTGAATTTTTCTCAAAATAGTAAACCGGCTGTTACCTGTCATTTCAAAAGCATTAACAATAAGTGCATCTATTTTGTGATTCAGAATTAATCTGGATATAAATATTATGTTTGTGACGTAATCCAATTAACGAACTAATAGTATTTGGCAACTGATTCAAATCAAAATCAAATTACCTTTGATAGACTAGTATAATTTATCAGGCCGGACTACACATGTGCTTACATATGTTAAATATACCGTGAACGTTCGTGTTTGTTTCTGGTATAATTTTAGGCGTACTGTAGAATTTTGATGTGTGGGAGTGAAAGCGTCCGCCAAAGCCAAAATTTCGTTTTATGAAAGTCTTTTCCATTTGTACATATTTTAAGGGTAGGATAACAAAGATGTGTTTGATTGTAATTCATTTTGTTTAAAACTTACTTAATAAAACCAATACTTAACGCAGCTACTCACTTAGAATAAATCAACAAAACTGCTTTGAGTGTCAGCGGCCAGCGTTGCAAACGTTAGTGCAACTTTCAATCATATTTTAGCTGGAATTCGACAGCATTATATAAAAGCGGTAATCTTTAAATTTTATCATGTATTATATTTATATTTATATGATATTTTCATATTATTTTTGAATTTAACCAGATCGCGAGCCGAGTGCTACAAGCTTATATGTGGACAGCTGCAACAAAAAAGATATGGGTATTTTTTGAATGCTTGTATTTTAAAAATTGTAATGTTTCCAAGTTTCTATTTGATTGTATATATCAATAATAGTACTGGTATGATATAACTATTAAAAAAATATTGTTTAAAATAATTATTCATAGTTCATAAGAAATACCTACACTTCTATTAGAACCTTGTCCATCTGAAATTCAAACAAACCGCCAGTGCTACACGGTTCTAACTGAAATTTGTATGAAAACACAGGTGATTCAAAACAGACTTGAGCTTTTATGTTAAAATAAAAATAGTTCCATGGAAGACATCTAATATGATCATTATTGTTGGAAAAAAATATTTAAAAAAATGGAGGATAAATAGGAAAAGGAGTTTTTTTTCGTAATTTGTGTTTGATATCATTAATGTACTAAGTTAATATTGTAAAATGTAATAATACCACACTGCAAGAATACAAAACATAATAATGGTAAACAATAACACCATTGTGTTAAAGAATAAAAATAATTGATCAAAATCAGATAGTTGAAAAAAATATCAAAATATAAAATATATCATTCAACCTATGCACATCCTAAGTTTTGTCACTAATGACCCTGGTTTCATCTTTCGGCATCTTCAGGCGTTCAAGTTGAAACCACAGATATCTTGCGACGCGTACATAGAACTACGGCATTTAAGCAAAATTTTGACTTCATATTAATACAGCATGTAGATAAAGCTACGCTTAAGACTGCCTCATTATTACTTAAGTTTGGCCAAAAGTCGACACTTAGAACCTTGTAGTACTCGGCTTGCAAGATGTTTTTTATTCATTTTATCCCAAATCTTTTATATTGACGATCATTATACCTAGGTTCTTCTGTATTAACAAATTTTCTGTTCATTATTAAGTCGTGACACAGTCACAGCAAGCGCTAATATGTTGCAATCGGTACAAGGTATATACATATATGAAATTAATTACCCTGAGCACGGCTTTATAATATGAGTTTAACCAACTGAACAGTTATTTTTAATTATCTCAATGAGAAAAATAAAATTAAAAAATATATATAATATGTATGGACGCTACTTTACTTTTAAATGTACTAAATATTAGATTAGTGAAAGTCAGCCTTAACACATATAAAAAATGAGTAATTTATCAGTGTATTTTTTGAGTGTATGTGTGTTTGTTGCTCTGTTCGTAATCCGTCGAAAAAAGTTGGAAATAAAACATGATTAGAATAACTAACATAAAATAGAACCGTTATATCAAGAACGGTTGTGGACTATTTGTTCGTAGACGACGAAAGGTTTTTTTATCCTCATTATATTTTTATGTTCATTTTCCCACGACTCTTTTAAATTAATCTTGCATCGGTTAAATTTTAAAAGTTTTTACTTAATATTTGATACTTGTTATGAAAAAATGATTAAGATTATTATATCGTCATATCGTTAAAAAATAAAACGACTATACATCAGAACTCGACTCCGACTATTTATTTATTTTAAGTCCATGTCCGTTCCCAATGTGGAGTATATTACCTCCTAATGGAAGTACCTCAACGGAAGTTTTTCTACGAGAACTGTTTGTTACTCAGTCGCTCAACCTCTCTTTTTCGAAGATAGTAAGTAGTAAGGAAAGAATGATAAGGCCAGGACAGGATAGGACCAGTGATTAACTAATCGCTCTAATAGTTATTAAAGAATCGGAAAGGTGGGAAAGAATTTTTAGACATCACAAACAATCATGCCTTCGGACAGAAATCGATAAATCAATCGAAAAAATGCTGTTCGTACTGGGACTCGAAGCCGTGAGATCCAGCACAGAAGTCCACCTATACAACCTGTGCTATATCAAAGTTATCAAATTTAATTTATATAAAAAATGAGCATCCAAATCAATCAAAAATAGGTCACTTGTAATTATTGCTTCTGTGACACACGCGCTAGTTGGAGAAATCATTTAAAGTTTGAAAATATTAATAACTGCTTTGTCGTGTGATACGTCCTTCCTGAGTTGTCAATTGCCGTAGCATGGTTCAATATGGAATTGTTTATGTTTCATAACGTTCTAAAGTTAAAAAAAGACATTCTGATGATTTTTATAATGTTGTCAATTTTTTGACTGCCAACAAGTATTTTTGATAGTTAGATTAGAGCTGACAGAGATAATGTAATAATACTATTTACTCTTCGCAGATTTCATAAACCGAAACGGTGCACCGATACGTTCCGGTTTGTCGTTAGTGAAAGATCATTAAAATTTGAGTAACCTCATTCGATGGCTGTATAAGACTCTTATAACATCATATTTCTATGTGATTACTATTTTTTACTCACTCAAAAGTGAGTCGATTAAAAAAAAATGATTAAAATATGTAGTGTTGAAATGCTCAATTAGTTTATTGCTTTGCTAGTATTAAACTTTTAAGCAAGGACTTAAAATACTAAAACAAATAATCATTCAGGGTTTAAATAATCATGTGATGATCGAAATCAATCCTGGGCTTTAAATAAGTTAAGTGTAATAAGAATACAAAAGTGTTTTATTTTTAATATTACTAATACCATTTCATCAAAAATAGACAGTGCACATAAAAATTGACAACTTAAAAGCATCATTCCTAATAATTATACACGTTCAATTTTGAGAGGCAATTAAAGCATCCATTCGATTATTTTATAACAAGATTATTGCTATAAAATTTGAATAAATTCTTGATTGATCTGCCTAAAAGGAGTGAGAAAATAAAATAAAAATAAACCATTCAGGGAATTTACCCAAAGCTGAATCTGCATTTTGAAATAAAGACAAATTGACAAAATGGGGTTTGGGATATTATAAAACAACAGATCGGAACATCTTGTGTTTTCGTTCAATTTCTCTACAGTGGAGAAATGCAAGCCAATTTAGTGAGAGAAACATTTTCAGAGAGACAAAGACAAAGAGATGATCTCCCTTATTCCCCATGGTCGCATTAAAGCATAATTGGCGGGAGCGTTTTTAAAAACCCTTGTCTCAGAAACGTCTTAAGGAATTTATTTTGAATAATCGCCAATTTTCGAGGAGATTCGAATTGAAAACATTTCAGAATAACTTAAGCTTAATATAAAATTTTAATAAGAAAATTACTGTATATTTAAAAAAAACTCATTTTTTTCTGTGAACCAGTTTTAAGTCTTTTAATAACTATTAAGCACAGTTAAAGATCAAAGCAAGATAAAGTGATCAAAAACTTAATTTGACATTGTTTTTTACTAACACATACAGAACATTCTTATAAGCAAAAAATGGATAAGAGTGATAGGGTTTTTATATTTCCAGATCAATTTTGATCCCACTGTCAGAAATAATAGTTTTATTGCCGTGTATTTAATTGACAAAATTCTTCGCAGAGATTTTTTTTTTAAATACACATGTACATATAATGTATTCTTGTGTACCAAATATTTTTCCACCGCCACCGGTTATGTGTATGCAGCCGCTGTTTCGCGGCCGCATTCCATAACGCAATAACGACCAAAAAAGAAAAGATATTACTGCTTGTATTCTCGGCCCGATACAGAACTGCACGGGACCTATCTTTAAACCGTGCTCTATTGTCCTTAAATAATACAATAATATATATATAGATAAAAAGAAGAAAATACAATGTAACTCGCTAAGACATATAGTTGAGTTGTGAAATATCCTGTGAATCCTTATATTGAGTGTCCACCCCGGCATAAATCTACTCGCGTTGAATTTATAAAGGAATCAAGAACATCCCGCTCCCCGTGGTGCAAATTTATCGAGTGCCTCAAAATAAGCCTTGGTTGAGATAAGATTATCGTTGTCTATTGGGCCGGTATGAGGGGGGACCTCAGCAAAAAGCTCTGCTCGTTCGGCGTTTATTGCAAAGATCTTGTTTAATAATTGTCTGCAACTGTAGAATGACACACTTAAGGTACACGTTTACCTTCAGTATAAGATAAAAAGAAATACACGTAGTTCTACTGAAACATCTCTGCCCCTCACTGCAAGAGTCTTAATCGATATGAGAAGCAATGTCGACGTGCACTTCGGACAATTTTTCATACACTTTAATTGTGAGTGATGGGGTTTTGTCCCGGTTAAATACATTCACCAGCTCGTTGAGTGGCGAAGATTTGTGCGTTTTGAAATATAAAATGCACTATAAAATGTAAAATGTGAAGAAAAAATCTACACATCAAACTACATTCATAACTAATTTTCGATAAAAACGTCACATAAGAGAATTAAATGTGCAGCGACGATATGCAGCGATGCAATGTCCGTTCAGATTTCGGTAGAGCTTCAGCAATTTTTAATACACCCCCATTAAGAAGCTCTGCTTGAAAGCAATGGTAATAAATTTATGAACTGATTTTATTTAAATTGTATTTGTGATTGGCTACTCATTTTAAAACTGGCCAAAAAGCTTTTTCACACGACAAAAGAGATACGTAATGTAAATAAAGAAAATAACACACGTTTTCCACCTACGCACTAAACAATACCGCAGAGAACCATCAATTGGCTTATCCAATTTGATTAATTCCAACCGTTCAACTATTTTTTTTATATTCTTTTTGACTTTTTTTCGAATAATTTTTATCTTTTTTCGAAACTAAGTTTTCAACGTTGTTTCCGTGTGCTCGCAATTTCTTTGTAACAAAAGTTTCGGCGTCAAAGAGTTAGACGTTAAGGGGCAAACTAGATGAATGACGGCATGCCAAGGAAGGGGAGGGGTGTGAGTTTTAAGGGTCGGCTTTTGTGATCAAAACAGCGAACAATGCGCCTCAATTTGTGGGTACAATATTAGATTCATCGTTAACGTACTTGTTGTGGGAAACAGGCTTAGAGTTTTGGAATGCAAATTTATGCACGGTGTAAATAAATTCGCTATAGCCGGTTGTCGTACGGAATCCAGCGTATGTATACAAGCGGCCTTATTTGACTGATGGCGGGAGCGTGTTAACAACATGCTTACATAACGTGTTGAGTTCAGCTAGTTATTTGACCATGGCTCTTTGAAATTATATTACGAAAAATGGGAAGCACAAAACATGTAATAATTTGGCGATAAATTAAAATTAGTGTGAGAAAAATACTTAGATCCGAGGCGCAGAAAGAAAAATTGTCTCAAATTTATTGTAAACATTTGTATATGAATTCATACAGAGGAGAGAAGATTGGGTAGTTGACATGCATTTATTGTTACGATAGAAGAATTTTGGCAGTTTGTGGAGCGTCAAAATAGCAATGATTAACAAAGGTTGGCAGACGGGATCGGGGATGACGGTCGGAATCAAACATATTTACACAGCAGAAATGTAATCGTAGTTTTCTTGAGTAATGCGACGTGTCATATGAATGATTTCTGGCAGGTAGCATTTCATATTTTTCTGCCTGGCATCAAACATCGAAGAACCGGATTTTTTTTGAAGGGAAATAAAAGTGTCATTAACATGAAAAAGTAATTCTTATTTATTTTTCGTATTGTTACATTACAACTTTACATAATAAAATTATACACATCCATCAATTTCTTCCATTTGTTTTTTTTTTATACAATTTACAGCCCATCTCCCCCTGTTTTCTCCGAAGAAAAACAATCTATTGGTCATACATTCAAAATAAACTTAATTTCTTACTAAACTTATTAAAATAATAATATGACCATTTAGTTGTTTTAATGAATTCAACTTCGCATGAAATATGCGGCAAATATTTGATCTATTTCATATAACGCTATTACAAATAAAACAAACATTAAAATCGATCATGTCAAATTCATACAATTTATTCTTGTATTTTGACATATGGATTTTAAGTTGTTTTGAGAATTTAATTTTTATACAAACTGTTACAACTTATTTAATTTGTGACTTCCATCACTAGTCTTTTTTTATTATATTATTAAAGAATCAAAAGAATTTAAATAAATACAACAATTAAACTATTTTCATATCCAAATTTTACTAACAATGATAGACAGTACATAGATGGTTGCCGGAAAAATTTCATTTTAACATGGTCTGTACTATGTACATTTTTTTTTATTATATTACTTTAAATGACTTAACTTAAATTGAAAGAGAGTGTTTATCACAAAAAATAATTTTACATTTATAATGTATTATAAGAAACAAATATGGACAAAGATTTAGTTTAAAAATGATAGTGCAAAACGACGGTAGTTCTGAAAATATATTTTTTAAATAATAGGTTTTTCGAATCACTTTTTTATAACATTTTAAAGAAAAACAGTAGTCATCACATGAAATTGCTAACGATATTAAAACAAAAAACCATTAATGTTTGAATATTTTTTTTAATTTATCTGAAATATATAAAAATGTAGAGTACGCTTGAAATATCATTGGTTATTGTTTTGAGAATTTTAGAGAGCTTAAAATAAAAAAAGCTTGGAACCTAAATTTTTAGTTAGCATTGTATTTATTTTAAAAAAAAGTACTTGAAAACAAAAGTTTAATTAGATATAAATAGTATGAAACGGGTATACTAGCTGCATGAAATAACGTAGTAGTATTTCCTAAAATATTTTTAATACAATGGACACTGATATTTAGTATGGTATATCTTTAATAAAATAAAACTTATTTACATTTTTTCGCAAAAGTTGCTTACTAAAAGCAACATAAAATTGTGTTTTTTATTCTAAATAAGCTGCACATTAAACAAACAACCGTAAAATATACCAAAACATGGCAGAATAATGATGCTCAAATCTCACAGAAAAAATATAGCTTACTCTTTCAACAACAAAAATCACATGTAGATTATAATATTATTCATTATTATAATAAGTCACTCGACTATTACATTTCCAATAGTAAGTATAAAATCCACAAATCTTTCCTTTGATGATATATAACCAGTCTAAATAATGTCACTGCAAAGTAATAAATTAACAAAAAAAAGTTCGAGCAAATTTCCTTACAATCGAATTAGTTTTTTATCCAATTAAGTGTACACACAGTAGAACCATGGCTATCTGAACCGATCGGGACAAAGACAAGTCCAAATAATTCAAAATAATAATGGTATTGAATGTAAATAATACAATTTAACCCTCTTCGTGCCGAGATACCGATCAACCACTTCTCGCACAAATGCAAAAACTGCCATCCAAACCGAAAAAACATTAACATCTATTTAAGCATTCTAAAACTTAAGAATCAAAAAAGCATTTACAGATTTTTTATAAAAAAAACGTTAACTAATAAACAAAACAAAGTAAAAATGTCGAGGGCTCCATAAATAATATTTAGAGGCCTTACTGAAAAAAAAGTAAAAAAAAAATTGACGCTTGCTTACTTTGCATTTTAGGTCTATAAACAAATATTTTGAGGCTTTTTTTATTTTTTGCCTTAATTAAAAGTAGCAAGTTTAAGTAACAATATCAAAAAAAATGTTTTAAGTGTTTATGTATGAGTGTATTATTTCGATCAAATAGACGTTTGCAGAAAATAAATAAGTATGTATATATATATATATATATAAAAAACGAATGCAGCACCCAGAATGTTTTTGCGAAAACATATTCATTTATGAAAAAAAAAGAAATTGCTGTAATATGTATACCACATAATTTGGCTTGGCAGAAAAAGGGTTACAAATGTTAAATGTGATAAATGATGTTGTATACTGAATGAATTTGTTACGAAGTACAATTATAAAATACAACTTCTAACAGCTGATTATAACTTAAAGTGGTTGAGACAGTCTGGTTCCACTGTAAAAAAACAGAGCTTCATGTTTCACATTATTTAAGATATTTCTTAGCCAGTAATATTTACAACTCAACTAATTATGCTAATTTATTTATAATGAGAGTACAAATGTCATCGAATGGCTACTTAAAACAAACAGCATAATGTTAGAATACGTATTTATTTATCAATAATAATTTTATTCTAAGAGAAGCAGTGACATTACTGACGTTTTCAGATGTTCAGTATCCTAAAAGTCACCCAAACACAATGCCTTACATACTATCGATTCTTCATTAAAAAAAATTTAGAGCCGTGTCCTGCCTTTACCCAAAAAAAAAATGTTAATTTATAATACTGTATTAGGGACAGAATATTTTTTTGAAATTGTAGAACATATATTTTGAAACTAAAAACATGCCGTGAAACATTTTTCAATTGAAAACAACGTGATTAATTTATATGATAATAAAATAAAATTAAATAATTTTACGCCAAAAAGAGTTGAAACATTATAATATATAATACGAATGTCATTATAAAACGTAGTTGAATGAAAAATATACCAAAACTTCTCATTTATAAAAAAAATATTCAGTTGTGAAATTGTCTTAACGAATGCGGTTACCAATGAATTATTCGCAATATTACATTTAAGAAAAGCACTGCCTTATTAGAAGTTTTAATATATGGCAGCAGTTTTAGTCTTAGTTAAACGTATATTGGATATTAAACGAGTAGACAAAAGCAGTTTAGCGACTTTAATACCAAAAAATGTTTGTTCTACTCGATATTTTTTTTTCTTAATAAATAACAATCGATTGCGATTTAAAATTTTTGATCTGGTAAGCGATGACTTTTGGGATACTTTTTATAGTTATCAATTTTATATTATTATACACACGAATTGTATAAAACAAAACAATTACATTGGTTCAATAATTATTTAGCTAACTACTACACTTTAAACTGTGGGCTATGTCCTGGCGACAAGTTTGGTTTCCTCGCCGTCGTCGCTGAAGGTGTCGGCGTCGTGTTCTTGAGTCTCGTCAACCGACACAGCAAGCCGGCTGCTCTTGAGCTGGATTCCAGGCAGTCCTTGGCCGTCCTCTTGTGAGGCCAACGGGGCGTAGCTCACTCCACCGCGTCCACCGCCGCTCACCTTCATCGGCCGCGAACGCCTCTGAAGGAAAAAAATATATTGCTCTTAAAATCATACTCAGACTTATAATAGAAGGCATAACAAAAAGATATGTATAAATGATTTTGTGCTATTTTAGAGTTCCACGGTGAAGTCGAAAAAAGTATACTAGTTCAGATTATCAATAATTCTATGATTTGATCTGAATCATCCAATCCTTAAAACTTGATTTAGCGAGAGCGATAAGTTAACTTTTGTTTTTTTTTCCATTTTTCTATTCATACAGTGGCGGATTAAGCACATGGGAGGCCCCAAACGCAATAAAATTTGCAGGAATAAATTCGCACGAAGTTACCGCTGAAATTTGGATAAAATAACATAGTTCTACGTTTGACTATCTAATAATATTTCCTGTAATGTTGAAAGTATCCATGTAATTAATATTCATGGATCTCATTAAAGCTGTCCAGACTTATACTAAAGTATTCCAATTGATTATACTGTGATCACAGGTGGAATACGTAATGAGTATTCTTAATTCGATCACATAATGAATACCGATGACGATGCCAAATACATATATATCTCTGATGTTTGCTATAAACGTAACGACTTATAAATAATTGATACGTATCAGTTGCAAGCAAACTGCTGTTCGAGGCGTGGTATTCAGTCGCAGTAAGCTCATCTTTGAGCTTTGAAACTCGATTGCAGTGCACCCGCCTTAGATTATATAGAGAGCTTAGGACAGTGGCGTAGTTAGAAGTATTGGCTCATATAAAAAAATCCGGACTCGTAATAGATTGGTCAATACTGTTAACGTGAAATACGGATTGATTAAGTTAGTATCCCACTACTACTAGTTTTGTAAAAGACTTTGATTAAAAATCAATAATTTTTATGAATGTTTGTCTCACGTTTCTGTACCGTTTCAGCATATTAAAATCTTAGAACTCTATAGTTTCTTCCCTTTAACCGACAATTCTTCGTATGTAAAAAAATGTAAGTATGTATTGCATACATTTTTCAATACCAATGAAACCACACGAATCGGTTTCGCTCATTGTGAAATGATCGCGATTATGGTCAGACCATTTTTTTGCTAAAAAAAATAATCTGAGTTATTTAAGCCGTTTCATGAACTTCATATCGAATAGTCTTAAGTTTTTTTATATAAACACTATATAATATGACATTAATATTTATTTTTATTTTTTGCACTTAAAAATCGATCTTCAATAAATCACAGCTAAACAAAGAGAATTTTTTTAGCTGACCCTCAATGCTTTTTATATTATTCTTGCGTTTATATTATTACAATGCCACTGGCTTTTGCACAACATATAATACTCAAATAAATTCTAAACGCACTGTGCAAAGCAATGCAATAGTTGGGAATCTTTAACTTGTGCATATATATGTTCACTTTGTAAGACTTGATAATGGCAAAGGTTGCATTGTATTAATTATATAAGATGAGAGATTAAGGAGCTGAATTTGATATCAAATTGCGTATACGACAATGTATTATTTTTGATTTAAGATCTTCAGAATGGTTTCTCGTAATGCCTTTTCTCTTCGGATTAGTATTTAAGTTTTGATATTCGAAATAACATGCGCGTTACCATTTACCAATATGCTTCAATTTATATTTGTTGTTAGTAAAAATAGAACGATAGAAATTAATCTAAGCAACCACAAAATCGCTTTTGAATTTATTTTCAATGAATATACATTTGGGGTTTGTTAAAACCGTTTACTCTTTTAGTATGTTGATTACAAAGTAAACATTTGTTTCAAAACTGGAATGGGTTCTTAGAAACGTTTTGCGCAGTGTCACGGAAATAAAATAGATAATTCATAAGGAAGCCACGCAGTGTCGGACATTATTCAAACGAGAGATTCCAAGTAAGCGACTGATGAGATGAAAAGCTGATATCGTTAGTTAGGCCTGATAAAAATAAACCGTTTTTTTAGTGGGCCGTACGTGTTAAAAAACAAACAATTTGATCGAAATATATTGTTACCATACCAATCAAGGTGACGCTTTTTTAAAATAATATTTTGTATTTTTTTTTATATCGACTGATAACTAACTGGCTGATTAACTGATTGATTTCCGTCGACCAACCTGTTGTTGTTTTGTCGTTTCACTATTTTCAAGTAGTGGTCCGAAATGCACATTACCAGTTGCTTTAATGTTCTGACAAAAATCACGCGTATTCCTGTAAAACATACTTTTAAAGGATTGAGAAGCAAGTGCAACAGTTTTTATAATCCTTAAATTTTGGCATTTTTTGGCAAAAAATCTGAAAAAATAATGTGATTAAATTATCTTACTAATTTAATAAAATGTGTTATTTTTTTGTGAAATGCGTTAAAAAAACTACCGAGTTTGTAAGTCACAGGATTATGTAAACAGCCTTTTTTGTAACTACATAATTCGATTTTTTTTAGATGTAAATGTTTTTCACAATTTAGAAACGTTGATTCCACCTTCACGTCAAGTAGAGTTAATGATATATCCTCATATTTTGGTCACTTTACGGTCATTATTATGGTCACTAGGAAATTGGAATTGCATAGCATATTTCAGTGTAATTGATTTTCATAAAGCTTTAGTTTTGTGATGATGAATTTGATAACTTAGTCCACAAAAAAACCTTCGATAATTGGTGTTCGACAACGATAGGTTGGACCAGGGGTGGGGTACCTTTTCTTCTCTAAAGGCCATATTCATTTTTCTATATTTAACATAAGGCCGCAGTAATCATTGTCAGGGAATTGAGTAGGAAATCTTTGACCAGAAACAATTTCATGCCAATTTCTGAAGCCCAGAAATTTGCGGATTTCAAAAAATTACCAACGTCAGACCTTTTTTTTAAAGTAAAAATCCTAAAAATTCACGGATTTGCTCAAATTACCGGCGTAGGAGCTTGCAAAATCTGAGGAATTTACGAATTTAGTACCAGAGTAGCCAAAAAGCCACAAGTTCTCCAAGACTAGGTTAGAATCTACCCCAGGGGTGGGGATCCTTTTCATTTCTAAAGGCCACATTCATTTATCTCATTCAACATAAGTAGACCGCAGTAAATAAAATGTTGAAACCCCCCCTTTTTTTCGACTCTCGAACATATATTGGGTTGGTTACGGTCTTTTTTCAAACGCTTGGGTATAATTTTTTGATCAAAGTGAATATTTTGAACAATTAAAAAGCCCGCATCAGAGTAGACAAGAGGCCGCAGGTTGTCCTCCACTGCTCTAACCCATCGTTGTTTAACACTATGTGAAATTTCTTCTGCTCTTTTGATTGATTTTTAGGTTATTTTGCATCCTCTTAAAATGTTATTTTGGTTTGTCCTTATGTTGTGGATGATTTATTATTAGGTACATGGTGTTAAAGTTTACTGAGAACTATCACTCTGTTTAAGAGTGTTGATAATCAAGTCATACAAAAAGAAGCTGTCTTGTCTTTTTCAAATAATATAAAACCATATTCTAAATAACTATGATTATATTTTCGTTTTGATGAGATGGAATTTTTGTTCTGGTTTTCGTCTTGTTTACACTGTCTCTCTTTCTCATTTTTGTAAGTTTTCAATAAGAATTTGTGTAACTATTCACTAACTCACCACGCTGCGTCACTATGTACAGCATGACAAATATTTATCAAAATATGTAGATGCTGAATTTATTTAAAGTTTTGTGGCTTCTTCTTTCGCGGCTCACTTGAGAGTTCTTGCGGCACTGGGTTAGAGGGACTCACATGCCCCTCTAACGTTTCATTATGTCGATGACGTAAAATGACCTTCAGTAGACGTTTGCGAATGGTGATTTTCTCTACTAATCATTTCAATTCTACTTATATATTGTCGGTATACTGGCGGAAGGTTTTAAGTGATAAAATCTTGTTTTGAAATAATCGTGATTTTTGATAATCATCAAATTTAAATATTCTATTTAACTCCATCGCTTTTCCGCAAACTGACAACGACAAAAACAAGCGTTCCAAATTTGCTTGGCTGCAAGACCAGCAAAAAAATAAAATAGCGATCGTTGTAGATATAACTAAAATGTGTTTTATTTTAATTGTATTAGTTGAAAAGTTTCAATGAATCGTTTCAATTTTAACTAATTAATTAAAAAACAGTTTTCAATAATTGCCTTATTATATACCAGGAGCTCTTAAGCTTTGCACCGAGCAAAGTTTAAAATATTATATTTTATTGACAGGTCGCTATTCCATTTATAGTATACATACACAAACGTTAAAAAATAATACGTTCGTGATGTTATCGATCAATTAAAATTTTTGAGATGAATGACACCGATCCAAAATTTGATAATATTATTGAAATGAGCTTAAAACTAGGGCTTGGCGTTTTCAAAAACCGGTTTTTTGGCTAAATTTGTGACATTCGAAAACCGGTTTTTCAACTTCGTAACCGGTTGTGCCAAATTTTCTATAAACGAGTCTATAAACAAAAGGACAAAAAATATGGATCTTTTATTTGATGGCTTAAAGACCATATGTCCCAAATCATTACCCAGCGAAAAGGTATTTTCGATATCAGGAAAGTTTGTTACAAAACGATCAGTGGACGCTTTGTGTTTTCTTAAATCATATTTTCTGAAGAGTAACACTAAACATTTTTTTGTTGTGTATTTATTATGTATATAAATAAACAACATTTTAATTGAATTATCCATGTTTTGTAAAACTTCGAAAACCGGATATAGCCGGTTTTCGAACAATATTGACATTCGAAAATCGGTTTTTTCAAAAGGCGGTTTTTGTATAAGCCCTACTTAAAACTATGTTTAATTTTTACATGAAACTAAAGCTGTTAAGTACGATATTTAGTTAAGAAATTCCTAATTCTAAAATGGTATGTTAAATAATAAATTAATAACTATATCAAAACTCCAATTGAAACCACTAGTAATATAATGACATAAATTTCAGTTTTATAATATCGACTATGGAAAGTTAAAAGGACGTAACCCACAGTTTTTCAAAACAGATTTTTTTCGATAATCACAATGTATCAAACTTGATACACGTTCTATCAAAAGGATGTAGCTGCAAATGCTGGATTAGTATCTAAATTTAGCTTTGAAGTTTAAAAAAAGATGAGCTTGTAAAAATTGAAACCAAGAAAAAAGACTGACATAAATGTTTTTTCTTGACAACTTTTAAAATTAATATTAGATTATGTTAATTAAACACCAGTTTTGAAGTTTTCATGCACTTCAAGGCTGTGTATATTTCATAATTTGCATATGGCCCAAAATCATCAAAACACGTTTTTTGTCCCTCCTGTAAAATTTTCGTAGGGTTACGTCCTTTTTCCTTTCCACAGTCGATATATAGGCTTATTAAGAAGCGGTGAAAAATAATACAAATTGTAGCATATGTTAAAAATTTAATAGGTCATAGAAAAATACCGCTCATCTCTTTCAATAGGAACAAGTAAAAAAATGGAATTTAAATGGCCGTTCTGTTAACTGGTTGCAATATGAAATTATAGAAAAAACAGGATATATGTAGCTGTAAACCGTTTTTACCACATGTGAACACTTTCCAGTAGTCACATGTGTTTTAGTAAAATATTTTCTAAAGGTCGTGGTGAAAATTTCGAGACTAGTTAATCATAAACAATAGCGCGATAGTTATTTGAAGCGAAATTTGTCAATGAATCAAACAATAAAAAAGGTTTAGAGTTTCTCATCTAAGGTAGCGAAACACGGACTATGAATATCAATGGAGTATGAAATAGGAAATTTTATAAAAATCTAAAAAAAGTAAAAACGAATGTTTCATATTAAAAGCGCTCGAAACTTTTTTTTCAAAAATAGCCTCGCAGCAGGGTCATGAGTATTGCGGACTTTTATTACTGACAAAGTTATTAGTGCCTTCGAAACTCGCTTGAATAAACAGTAAAGCTGAAAAGAATGATTCTATCACGGTTTTTATTCGCTTTTTCTACTTCTCGACTGGTGGAAATATAAGAGGGGTAGAAGTAAAAACGGTACAATGATAAGTAACTATTTCCGGATGACGGAGTTTTTAATTAAACGATGAAAGGGAATAGTGAGAGGAAATTAGAGTTGAGAGATAAAAAAAAATGAAGCTTGAGTCGTAACATTGATAGGGGTTGCAATGCCAGTATATCGCAATATATATATTAAAAATCGTATTAAACCAAATTGATCTCGAGACAGTTAAATATACCAAAGAGTACTGAAAGTAAAATTAATAATAACATTACTCGTAAAACTATTTTAAATATCTGAATAAAGAAAAGCAATATTTTAAAGTTTCGATTTTAAAAACATTTGAATCAAAACTGTAGAGTTGGAGTTGGAGCTGTGGTGATGTGTAAATCCGATTATTGGTTATTTAAACTAAAATACAAATGCCATGAATTGTAGTTGACATTTAAAAAATAGGCAAAGACTTACTTATGGACTTCACGAGTTCTGATGTAAATACAAAAAAATCAATCAATCAAGGCAGTATGACTTCGTTGTTAAATTATTGTAGAGTTAAATTGAAAAACAATTTAAATATCCGTACGACCATTTTTTTTGTTTTATTTATTGTGAGTGTGTGTACTAGCAAGTAATTAAAGAATGATAATTTGCAAATTGAATATTCATTTGTTTTTATAGCTTATTTCCAATGCGCCATTATCTTTTATAAATAACGTAAGAAAAACTAAATAGAGAAATTTAGCAAAGTTAATAGAGTTCACATGAGAAAAATGTAAATACTATCAGGCACTGTTACAAAATCCATCTAATTAAATCAAATATAATGAGTTTTGTAGAACGTCCGGTAAAATAATGAATCCTGTCTGAATTTAATAAAACCTGATAAATTCGGGATAAAAAAAAATCAGTGGTCAACCCTGTAAATGGCACTCATGTATACCAGAAGACTGCATTGCCGCATTAGAAATAATCCTCCCCTGAACATTAAACAACGAATTTAATTAATAATCTCGTATATGCGTAAATAAAAAAGTATTTGATTTTTGTATTGAATATTACGACAATCCGCATGCTGAAAGAAGAGGAAATAAATAAAAGTAGGATTTTGATATAGTTATATCAGGATGCGTCGTAAAGAATGAATATTTTGTCACAATATAACGCAGGTCTTCCGTCTTGTGGATAAATAAAATAGTTGAAACTTTTTTTGGGTGTACAAATTATGATTTTCTTTAAATGGTTTTTGAATATTTGTTATGAACATATTATAATTCAGGGTTCACCAAACTTTTTCAGAAATGGGCCGGATAGTTTTTTCAAAAACGTCAGCGGGCCGGACAAAAAAATATTCCTGATAGAATTTAAAAAAAAACAATATTTCGTACATGTACTATATTTATACGTTAAAAGTCAGGGGCCGGATCGAAATCTTTGGTGAACCGTAGTTTGGTGGCCGTATTATATAATAAGTAGGATCTTAGCTAGATTTGTTTATATTTTAGTATCTTACATATAAAAACATTAAATTGCGTTGTCTGTTCTGTTTTTTTTTGTAGCAAACAAAGTTTGCAATGTTGAAAAAATTAAATGTTATTCATAAAACCAATCTTCATATATTTTTTTCGATCAACACGCTCCAGAGTCCAGTGTTAGCATAAAGTTGTTGTGTTTTATGTTACTGTCTGTCTTGCGTGGACGAAATCAAAGCAGATGCAAAGCGAAATGGTCTCCGTCGCTATAGTAACCACGTGAAAAAACAATCAGTTTGTTTAATATTTTGATTCGCTTTAAGGCGTGTTCCATTCGCCCAGGTAAGACGTAGCGTTAGAATGATAAGCGAATTTGCTGTGAACCAGCTTAAAGCTTCGTAAACGAATTTCTTCTAACGCGTAAAAAACCAGGGTTGTAGAGTCGGAGTCGTGGAGTCAGACTGCTTAAACAACAGTCGTTTTTGAAAAAAAGCTAATAACTTCAATTTGAAAAAAAATGTCTTACGCTACTTCTACTTAGTCTAAAAAATAATTAAAGTCGTGTTTAAAGTTTTTTATCATCCCTATAACACAAAAGTTGTGTATTCCTCATATAAGGTCGAATTGTAAGCCAAATGCCTTTTGTCTTAGAATATATTTATGAAAAATATATTCAAAATGTAAAGCTATAAAAAAATGCAGAATTATTTATAAAACTAAAATAAGTAGAAAAAAAATTGTTACTAACCTGAAGCACGAGGAATATAACAGCAAAAGCGAGCGTGACGCAGAGGCATGCGGCAATCGCTAGCGCCGTGAATGCGAAGAGCGGAGCTGAGCTGGATGTATTACTTGGACCGGAGACCGCCATCCTTGGTGGAGAGACGCCTCCTCGTGCTCCGAGTTGGTGGAAGGCTTCTGCCCTTTCCGCGGATACGGCTATTCTCCTTTTGCCAGCAGGTGAAGAGTTTTGACAACCTCCTATAAAAATAAATTTTCATTTGATTAAAAATGAAAAATTACGAATAATTTTCTGTTGCCGAGTGTTCAACGTCGTTGGTATCAATGTCGGCCACCACCGCTTTCCTCTTATTTTAAACATATCATGGGTGGCCAGTGCGTCGACCGCGGTCTACCTGTCGCCCGCCAAGCTAATTTCGGTCGACCGCGTACTTAGATTCTGCTATTTGTGGTTTAAACTAGACTTAATTCTTTAAACATCAAGATTTTGCAGTATCTTAGGGCATTTATCACATTTCGAGCGCACATTATTTAAGATTGTTACTGAAAACTAAAAACAATTATAAACTAGACAATACAAAAAAAAATGAACAATTTCTCATTTTTAACACTAATGTTTTTGATATTTGGTTGCGATCAACGTTCCCTCTAAGCTGCGCGCGTGCGCGGCCACGCAGCCGTCGGGAAGCCCCCGCGCACTCATTTCGGGTTGGCGCGCACTACAAGACAGTTGGTCAATTAATATTTGATCGGTCCGCGCAGCCTTTTAAATTTCCGCGCAGCTAACCTCTTGCCTTAGGAACATTGGTTGCGATATATAATATAAGTACACAGAAAAATACTTTGAGGTGTTCATTGCAAATTATTGGTAGAAATACATAATATTTATTAAAATAAATATATATATATATTAAAATATGTATATATATATTAAAATATATATATATATATTAAAATATATATATATATATATATTTTAAACTATTCTACAATAATATCATAATATTGATATGTACCAATTCCGCTCATTGCGAGATTTTTTCAGTTCTCATTACTATGTGATAGTATTTTTTTTAAATATCGATTTATAAAATACACACATTATAATAAGAAATGCTTTTTTTGTTTTAGTTGATCAATAAGTGTGTCAAACAGTAGCCCTTAAATCCTTAAAGTGTGACCATCCATGAAATATGATATCTATTAATATTCAAGTAAAGTTAAAGCTATCCAGGAGAATTCTCTAAGTGCACACTGTAGACCAGGGGTCACCAACTTTTCAAGAAACGGGCCGGATGATTTTTTCAGAGTACACATTTGGGCAAAGACAATAACCAGCCTTTAAATAAACATTCATAATAATTACCGACCAAAAATGCTGTTTTTGCCGAACTGGTATAATAAATGCACTGATATCACAGAATATTTTTGTATACCACACAAATTTATGTAAATTATGTTTTTTTCCAACTTCTGCTAAAACGATGACGATATGTAAAATATTTACAAATTAAAATAAGGGGACTGATTGAAATCTTTAGAGGGCTGGATCCAACCCGCGGGCCCTAGATTGGTAAACGCTGCTGTGGAAAAATCTTTCGACTAAAACTATACATATTTTGTAAGATTGAAAATTTTGTACATATTGTAAAGATGGAAAGAGAGAAACAAGTACCTGTGTCTTTATCACATTTACAGCAGTCTCCAGGGGCAGCGATAGGAACCCCACCCACTCCAGTGGCAGTTGTCGTGTTATCACTCATAGGGACAGCATTTTCTGCGCAGCACGGCACACATTGGTTATTTAACCTAGTTAAAATAAAAAATCATACAAATTATTAAAATATTTTTAAATTATTACAATACAAGTCATTTTATACACAACACCATTAATTAATATGCAGTGAAAGTGTTAAAATATATTTAATTTAACGGGCAACGGCGATTAAAAAATGTCGATATGTGTAAAAAAAATACCTATCGAGTCTTAGTGGATACGTGCAAGCTACACAGCTGAATGCACCAGGTCCTGAGCAAGATCTGCAGGAATCGTGGCACGTGCGACATAGTTGTGTGGGCGTATCGTAGTACTGTGACCCGAGACACTCCATGCATAGTCCGCCGTCCAACATGAAGTGGGGTGGGCACGATGTACACTTCAGGGGACCCTCGCCTGTAAAAAAAATATACTTAACAGTAAGCACAAGGATATGCGAATTATTGCTTTAAAAGGACTATAAAAAAAGATGAATGCGGGAAAACCTGTAATAAATTTGTATAAATACATCGAATAACACAGTGTTTCCCAAAGTGTGGTACGCGTACACATATGTCATAAGTTTGGGAAAGACTGGAATAACACAATTTATGCAGTTACAAACCACAGTATGTAATTTTAAATTCCAAGCTGTGCTATAGAAAAATCAGCAAACTATGAGTAATCCGTTGAATCCAGCAAACGGTTATACGTAAATTGACTATCAACTTTGATATATGAGTTCATTTTTCATTCAATATTAGACATAAAATTATGTTTAAGGATGTGTTGTGAGTATATTATATAATTCTTTGGTGTTTTTAAACTATTATAAACGATATATCAGAAGATTCATATATGCAAATTGATGTTTTGATATTAGAGATGTACAATTTGTATAAGAATTAAAATGTATCGTTTATCTACATATATAATAAGAACGCTGAATGATGTAGTTATTAAAACAAACAAGTGTTACCATGGCAATTTCTGCAATAGTGATGGCACTTCTGGCATCCGAAGTCAGATTTGAAAAATCCTTCAGGGCACTCTGGATGACATTCTCCGGCAGCGAGTTGCCAACCCGATGGACAGTTGACGCACTGATCACGACGAGGACCACTGAGAAAAAACAAAACATATTAAATTATCTTCAAATATTATATTTTATTTTAATTTGTAATATATATACAGATAAAAAAGCACATGACATTAACGGGAGAAGAAAATACTTTAAAACACCGATTTTCAAAATGAAAGTAAAAAAATCTTATCTTAGTATTCCAGGCTTGCTTCCAAGTCAATAAATAATAAATAACAATTTAATTTTTCAGTTTTACTAAGGGATCAAGATCATTATGTTAATAAAATAAACAAGTAGCACTGCACTCGACCACAGAGCCCGATAAGAAAAGAACGATGTTGAGGTCAATTTGGAGGCTTAAAGTGGTAAGAGCGAAACTACAAAATAAAAATTTATTTATTGTCTATTTCATCATAAACTATTTTTTTCTGTAATGAAAGGTATATATTATATCAATTTTTTCCCCAAAACAAAGTTATTATAAAGTTAAAAGGTCAAACTTTCTATACTTTTGTTGCCATTTAACGTTATATGTTAAATACAAAATTTCTTCGACAGAAAATGTTTTTTCCAAAAACATTGTTTTGTAGTTTCGACTGTGTCATCTAAGTCCCCGAATCGTAATTAATCCATTTTTTACTATTTGTACATACATGTTGATAAAAACAGCTTTTTTCGATAACCACAATGTACGTAACTCGATACACGTTCTATCAGAAGATGTAAGCTGCAAATGGTGAATTAGGATCTTAATTTAGCTGTTTAGTTTGAAAAAAAATCTATAACAATTTATTGAATCAATATTAGATTAAGGCAAGTTACCACCAGTTTATCAGTCGCCATGCACACATGTAGTGTTTTCATAATATGCCTTTGGCCCAAAATCATTAAAAAACGATGTTTGTCCATCCCGTATTTTTTATGTATATCCCTTTGCCTATCCACCGCCAATATATTTAATGGATTTACGAAATCTAATTAATCAATCTGAATTTATTTTGTGTATATTTTACCTGCATGTTTGACAGCTCAAGTAACACTTGGAGCATAAGCCTCTATCGCTATAGTATCCTGGCGCGCACGATGCTCGACATTCTCCACTTTGTAGCTTTAGGCCAGGTTCGCAGGACGTGCAGTTCAAGCGAGATACGCACGCCGAACACGTATGAAGGCAGCGCGCGCAAATGCCCGCCTCTTGGTAGTGCGGGCCTGTACAAGCAGCGACGCAGGAACCACCTTCGAGAAGTAGCGGTGGGGGGCACGATAGGCACGAAGAGTCAGCACCGCCGTTGCAGGTCTCGCACGTCGAGTGGCATCCGCGACAATGGTTGTCAGAAAAGTACTCAGCTAAAGGAAAAATATTATAAATATAACAAACATGCCTACATTGCAAAGATACCCTCAAAATATTTAAGATGAGATAAACATGTGTACTGCTCATTAATATACGCAAACATTGATGCTACGCAGAGAAACTCTAATATGTAGTGGTATATTTTTACATTGATTTACACCGATACACATTAACGCAGCCGAAACGACCCAACCGTACAAATTTCGTAATAGTACTGACCCTATGATATCTGCTAGTGTTGTTTTTGTGGCTATGTTTAATTATATCTATTGTAAGATGTGTACGGGCTAAGAAAAAAAAATTGTTTAGAAAAGCAAATTTTGAGAGTTTTTTTAAAGAAACATTCCCGTGCTGATTTTTAATTCTCTGTTAAAAAAACTTCATAAAAATCCGTCATTGTAATGTAAAAAAAATATCACTATAATATTAAAAGACATATTAATATTTTTTACATATTGAACTTTCTTTAATTGTATTAAGAGTCGTGAGTATAATAAAATGCATATTTTTTATACACAGTCTGGCTTAAAAGGTGAACATTTTTATAAATATTAACTCTACAGTTTAGTGCGAGCAAAAATTATCTAATATTCTAATGAGAATAGTGCGACAGTGAATAAAAATATCCAGAATTTTACAAAGCGTTTATTCGCTTTTACGACTATATCGCGTTGACAGCTTAAACATGATAATAAAAAAGCCAACCGATAAAATAAATGAAAGTCCCAATTAGAAGAGCAAATAAAACAAAATGCTCCCATCGCGCAGAGAAATTAAAAGCATCGTGTTGTGAAATACCCGCCACGGTGGCATACAACGCTATAAAAATGTCGCTTTTATAAAGTTGCGCCGTTATTTTTATTTTTCACTCAGCAACTGGTGAAAAAGTGAAGGCTTAAAAGGGATATTGATAAAACCGTTACCCGCTCGAATGGGTAGCGGCGCATAAATCTTCCATTTCGTATTTTAATTCTTTGATAAATTTTAGGTCAGGCTTCGCGGCAAAAGTCATGTATAATGAATGCTACTAATGCAGGAGGACACTTTGCGCCAATAACGAAAACACTGCCGTGACTAAATTTAAAAGTTAATATTTTTTTAAAGTTACTTACTAGGTTTGTCTTAGTAAAATGTAGATTGTGTTATCCGGACAGGTGTGTTTAGTATAATTATCTGTCAAAATCATATTATTACATCGACAGGATACAGGGTAAAATTATTTGAAAAAAAAAATTGATTACTGTATATCGTCGCCTTAGTGCATAAGTCACTAATCGGCCGTTTTATTGACATCGTGTAAAATATCACAAAATGATTAATTCATATCTTCTATAATTGCAAAAAGTCAGAAACTTATATTTAAGTAACATTTGAAAGATTCTAAGCGACATAAAATCACTATTTCTTAAAAAAAAAGTTTTATCAGAATAGCAGTGATCTTTAGTTGTTCATTGATTGATCTTTTTTTTCTAATTAAGTGACTTTTTGTACGACAATGTGCTTAAAATTGTCAGCGTAATGATTTTAAAATGTTACGATGTATCTTCAAAAATCATAATTACACGGCGATCACAGTACTTTTTCAATAAGGAAAACATGTTTGGTATCCCAAAGTAACGAGCTTTCATATCAACGCTGATGAAAAGAGAAAATTATCCCCGAATAATAAACGAAAATAAGCGACTGATTTACAACCAGATTCCGAAATAACAACTCATGTTGAGATGCTCGATTTCGGATTGATATGCTCTACAGAAGGCCATTGAAAACTTTTTGACTGAACGGCAACATTAGGATTTAAACGCAGTATATAACCTAGTCATTATTTATTAACAAAACAAAAAAAATCAAGCAAATTATTTATGACGCACAAAAATGCACAGCAGGCCGCAGTTTGCCTTAGCCTGCTGTGCTTTAAGAACGAAAATGGTAAAAAAAAACAGAACATTTGTATTATGATAAAATACTGGTAAATGATATCAATCGGCCAACGGGTAACGGTGAAGGTAATTTACTGGGTGGATTCGATAGATCAAAACACAGAATTTTCAACAAAGTTCTGGGTTTCACTTAATACTGAGAACATGGACACAATACAACTCGTAATGAAAATTAGTTTAGCGGAATGCTTTTATGATTTCCACAGAAGATAAAAGAGATATCATATATATTACAGAAATAGCGGTATAAAGTCTATATTGAAAGTCTTCGTTGGTCATTGCATAACGAAATTTAAGGAAGACAGACAATTTCCTGGGAAGTTAATTTCAATTATCACTTTGATCTCTATGATTCTGCATTTAGTAATCGAATGTTTTTATAAAAGTGTAAAAAATAAAATAACTTTTAACGAATTCATCACTATGACAGCATATGTTTTTGTATTTTACCTGTGCATGAAAAATAATATTTAGTGAATTAAAATAAAACATACTTTTTATGACGTCTAACATGCAGTACATCCTTTACTTTAATAGCGTTACTAGAATAACGTGATTCACTGCGAAATTACCAACAACCCAATACCGTTGTAAAAAAGACATCAACGACATCAGGTTGAATACGCCTGAACATTACTAGATAACTTTACTGTATATTACAATTTTTGTAGAATAAGATAAATTGCCATTTTAACCAAGATTTAATAGACTTCTATCAAGTAAATGGAAATAAAATCGACAGGTATAATAATGTTAATATTTTTAGATTGCTTCATTCCTATTATTTATGGATTCTGCGGTAACTTTGTGAAAGTTAATTTTTAATATGAAATTAAATTGGCCATGACTTGTTGTGAAACATAATTATTTTTCACTTGTCTGAGAAGCAATATCATGCATAACATAAAATTCATTCTAATTTTTATGTAATAAAGTATAAAATAAACGTCGGGGTTTTTTCCTTTAGTACTGGACGGAGAAAGGAGGTAAGATACAAAAAATGACAGTAATAATTATGAATTATTAACTTATATCAGTTACGGTTAGGGCATCCAATCCCGGGATCCCGTTCAATTTTCTGATCCCGAAATCCCGGGATTGACACGGGTGCGATCCCGGGATTGCGGGATTGAGAAATTTTGAGCAAATCCCGAAAATTTACACGAAATCAGCAAATCGAGGATTTTAAATTTTTCGGTGAGCTAAAAAAAAAAAACGAGGTTTTGAGACAATCTGGGAAAAAGTATATCAAATCGAGAGTTTCAAATTCTTCGGTGAGCTAAAAAAACGAGGTTTGGAGATAATCTGGGGAAAAAGTATAGCGAATTGAGGACTTCAAATTCCTCGGTGAGTTAATCCTAAAATCCCGGGATTGAAAAAAGGCTCCGGGATTGGATACCCTTGTTACGGTATATCTTAATGGAAATAAATTAGTACAATAAATTAGGAAATAAAGACGTAAAAGTGATATAATCACACTTAAGCAACTAAATATAATAATATTGATAACTTTTTCAAAAACTTAACTTTTATAGAAAAATCATAGTTTAAAAAACCCAGAATTTTGATGTATGGCGTAACGTCAAACTATACAATTGAAATTGGGAATAATAAATACTCTCTCAGAGAAATAAATGTATCATAGCACAAAAGAGGCTTAAACAAATTGTATTGGAGGAATTCGTTGGCGTAACTATATTTTTAAACTTATTTTTAAGACTTGATAAATCCGCTTACATTTATATAGACATCATTATTTGTTTTTTTACTAAGTAATCCAAAAATCGATTGAAAATTAAATCAACGAATGGTCGTGCCTTTTCTGGGATCCAAGCCATTGCAACGCAGCTCAGAAGCTCCACGAACGCAAAAAAAACAAGACATATTGAATTAAATATAAATTTATCAGGAGTACTCACAACCAGAACCCTTTTCTGGACTGTATATTTTTTCACACGTTATTTATATGTAGGTACATTCATTTCATAACGAAATAGTCTGTAATTACTCATCTACTTGAAAAATATATTTATCGATTGATTTGACATTTAATAGATATACCTCCATTATAATAAGGTGAAGAAATACTGAAGTATTTAGTTCTAGAATAACCCTTTTAATCAAAAAAAAAATAGCTATTATAAACACCCACGTTGAAAGAAATCTAAATTTGTATAATATTTAAATATGTTTTTACCGTGATCACTTGTATTATCAATCTCTCGTAAGAATATGAATAAAAAATATCTTCGATCGACTTATGAATTTGTATTCGACGATTTGTGTGATATTTAAATTCCTTTCTATATCTCTGTATCTGAAGTTTAACGAGAAGAATTCCATTAACCAAGTATGGTTAGGTCTACTCGCTACTTGGTCATTATATCCGTATCCTCTCTGTAAAGAGAGGTAGATATATAATTATCCATAACTTCTTCCAGTTTGAAACAATGAACTCCTGGTATAGATTTTATTAAAACATATTTTACGATCCTTGAAAAACCACTGATTGTTTATTAAAAAAAAGTATTGCGCTTGTCACAACGTCACTGGATAGAGAAAACAACTTTTAAAACATGTATCTTTTCGCAATATAATTAAAAAAGGAAAAATTATTATTTCCCTCGGTAGCATTTTCCTTTGAAGGGTAATTAAAGTTCACATCTTGGGAACATGTTTTCTTCTCTAGATTGAAACGAGAAATAAAATAAAACCAAAGACTGCTTCATATAGCCACGAAACGCGATAAAGAAAACCGAGTGAAATGGATTTGTATTATTAAAAAATCATAAATGCACAAAGGTGATATTGAATATAATTGTAATATATTTTTTGAGCTTGATAGTTTTTTAGGGCGTATGTAGTAATACTAAGGTTTGTAAATATATTGCTCAACCTTCTTTTTACGGAGATAATGCATAAGGATTGCAATGCCGGTATTTCAATAACGGTATTTAAAAGAAGTTTAAGTAAATCAAAAAAAATACGACCGATTGGAATCACATTACCGGGTGAGTAAAAATTTATATTTCGATTTTAAATACCGTCTTGTAATCATATCTCTACATATGTGCCCATTAGAAGTGAAGTGAGCCACGTGGTATTTTAGAAAAAAAGTTAGTTGTGTTGTAATATTGTATACGTTTCAATGTGTCGTAAAAGTGAAGTAACCTCCGTAAAAAAAAAATATGCAATTTGTCCAGTAAAGACGGGATTGTACTTGAAAGTCCAAGAAAAAAGTTTCACCATTTTACTATAATAGTTGGCTCAATATTATAATCATAAACGGGTGATTTTCATTAATAACTTACGGTTTCTTAAGATAATAAAAGATTGTCAATTCTTAACCTCTCAATAATGATACAACTTTTTAATAAATTAACTAGATTTAAATTCATCGTAAATAATTTCATTGAACAAAATTCGTTTTCGCTCAATTTTCATACCGAAATACTGGTATTATTGCAATTCTAAGCCCGTTATTTCAGTATTTAAAAAACATCATGAAGACATGGATTCCGGTTTCGTTAATACCGGTATTTAAATCTTTAGTAAAGGATAGTTTAACAGCATTAGGAAATGATCAGCAGTAAAAACATCATTCTATCTACGCCTAGCTTCGTGAGGCTGAATAAGAGGTCAGAAAGAATGAAAAAAATCACTCGCGTAAAAAAAAATCACTTCAGAATTTGAAAGTCAGATTGCGTTACCACTCGGTGGCGGCGGTACCGACGTAATTATTTTTCATTTATTATGCAAATATTACATTTAATACCGTGATATTTTCGACAGCAATCAACAAATAAAAATAATCTACTTTAAAATTGAAAAGAATGCTTAAAGTTTTTTTAGGTTACGTAATGTAATTATGTCCTCGAGTGTTGATTGATAATATAATTTAAAAAAAAAAAAAACATACACTAAAAAAGAAAACAGAACGATGATAAGGATCAGAGGGACTTAATGCCAACATAAATTATTGTATTTTGCGGGAAAATAACGAAAAACAGCTTAATGTCAGAAACAGTCATAACAACTCGAATAATAAAGTTATAAATGAATTTCCACAAATAAGGCCGCCAATTCCGTCGAAAATGAAATAGTATTTTCATAAATATCAATCTGTATATATTTGTTTTCTGGACAATCTCAACATTATAAATAAAATCAGTCGTAGCGTAGCCTATAATTTAAAAAAAATATCTGTTTTGGATTGGTTTTAATATTTTTTGCTATTCACCAAACGTTCAACACGTTGAACTTCTCGCAGCTCTGTGAAAAACTATATACAATTTTTAAGTAACGCATCTTATGGACCTTACTCACGAATCAAAAAAAATATTTACTGAACCATTAGTATTTGTACGGGAGTTTGCTAATATATTTTCTAGATAAAAAAAAACCTCCCAGCTGAATGAAACTTAATTAAGATAAAGTTAAACAATTCATTTTTGTGAAAAGTAGCAAGAAATTTAAAATTAAATAAGAAACAATAAAAAATCTTCATTGTACAATGAAACGTAAGTAATTTCAATATTAAATACCAACTTGCTGGTATGTGCAATGTCACCGTTTATGACAAATGGAAGTAATCCATGGGAGGAAAATTCTTAATAATTAAAATATTTACATTGGTCGCAGTGGTTGCTTCCTTCCGGGACACATTTGCCTTTCTTGTTGAGCGTCCATTGTGGATCACATGTCAGACAGAGAGCGCTGTTGCATGTCGCACACCCCAGGGGGCACCTGTAATTAATTTCATTAAGTAAAATGTTGCAGTACGCCACAAATTTGAACATTTAACATTGTCAAGCGAAAGAATACGACACATAAAAAGCATAAATATAATGAATAGGAAAATAAAATAATGATTATTGTTTATGTTTCAAAACATCGTTTTAAACAATACAACTAATTTGGTATTAAAAGAAAAGTATCAATATCAATCGCTAACTTTCTTACTAACCGGAATTTTATTAAAATGTTAACAACAATAATTGTACTTTTTAGATGGGTGTTTTAATTAGAATGTTAATTTTACTAATGTTGATTGAGAAAAAAATGAAATATAAATAAATTTAAATGTAACCCTGCTGTTATGTAACAACGTAATACTTATCTTTGAAGTTTATCCTGCTTTGCCAAGACATAATATTGTATTGTTTTTTCAGCGGAGTTAATAGACTGGTTGAATTATCATTCAAACTTTCATTTACCGGACTAGGATTGAGGTAAGGATTTAAAATCAGTGTGCCGTGCCTACTACACTGAATGTTAAAATAAGGGAACAAACAGAGTTTAAACGCAACATGATATAAGCATATAAAGTTGTAGAATCATATAAAAACATTGCCAACATATAGAACTGTATATTACTTCTATTAAACGAAATTCTTGTATTGTTATAATGGCGTCTTGCTTGCGAACGAATAAAAAACAACGCGTCTTACGAAGAACAGGGGTCGTTAAGCATCTCCTCGTGCGTCTCAAGAGCTTTATAAAATACAAGTATTTAATATTTTTTGCTGTATGCAAAATTTCAAATAATACATATACATGGTTTCAGTAGATAAATCTAAAATTTAAGCACAGAGCAATCCAAAGATAAACAGGATCAGTATTAACGTTATCTCAAATATGTGGTTGGTTTTTAATTGTAAAAAAAGTATTGTCAACGCACCCACAAATAACCGCTGGAGAGAATTTGCAATGAATATTAAAACAAAATCTATCTAGTTTCATGAGTCTCGGATACAGAAAATCATGAAGGTTCCGCGTGGTGGCCATATGCTCCACCTAGACAACGTATACGGTCAGTGAAATAATGTTTTATTGACCATATTAATAATAAAACAATGTATATCAATGTTTGACATATTATAAATTTCCGCATTAAAATTTCACCGTGTAATTGATTAATAAAAAAAAGAAGTATACATATAGCTATATAAATATACATATATCTTTATGGCTCTCGATTCTTTTAACTACTTATATTTGACTTTTATGAATAAAGTATTGAAGTTTAACACATCTGAACTATAAAAATACAGTGCGACAAATAAAACAAAAATCCTTACGTGAGGCACTCCCGTCGCTTCTTGTCGGCGTAGTAGGAATCCGGGCAGCTTGAGAGACATTTTCCATCGAGGGAGTACTTTCCTGAGCGACATGAGATGCATTGCGTCTCCGAAGACCCGTTGCAGGTCTCGCAGGTGGAGTGACATGATGCACAACTAAAGATTCATTAAAAACATATACGTACATTACCAGCGAACAGTGTATTCAATTCGAATGTAGAGAGATAAAGATCTTTTGTATTAGGTACAGCTTTAAAAAATCCTTATCGTACACGACTTGTTTGTTTAAATGACGTTAGTTTGCTTTAGACTGCACATGAAACGAAAATAATTGCCATCTGATAGGTATCTAATGTTATCAAAGTTTGCTAATGAAATATATTTGAACAGGTTAATAAATAGTACGTTAGGAAATAACATATATTATGTATTTACAGTGTGCTATTAATGAAATTCGATTTTAAATTAATAATGAAAGATAAGTGGAATTATACAAATGTGGTTATCACAGTTTACGACCAGTGTTAAGCATTCGAACAGTTTTTGTAAATACTAAAATAGTGGTAGGTATATTGGATTTAAATATAAAACAAAAACGAATTTTGAACTTATAAATATAACCATCACTGATGAATTAAAATATTTACAATTTAAACAATATTTTTCAAATATTGACAGGTTCCTTAATTAATTTTAAGCCTTTTAATTTTATAGTATTGTAAGAAACCGTAAACTACTAAAGGAAATCATTTATGAAAAATACCCATTTTTGAATGTGATATATTTTTTATATGAAAGTATTGCAATCTCAGTTTGCTTTATTGAAAGTTTTATTTGTACAACTTTTTAATATAGTTGTCCAGTATTGCAATTACTTTCCTATATTTCTAGCCACACATTCAATACTCCCTTTTAATTATGCGCGACATTGAGAGCGACTAACTTTCAATCAGTTATTATAAAAATACTTCTGGTTTTATGCTTCATAAGAAGTCCATATATTCCATCCACATTGGAGGCTGATATAGTTCAGTTGAAAAAAATCTCAAAAATAGGCGATTAATAATCAAAAGATTTTTGCGATAGATACATTTAATGACTAATGAAGAATTTCGTCGATAATATTATCATTCCGTTGTCTGAATAAGGCTTTATTTGTGTTCATTGAATTGTGTTCAAATTTTTTATCTTTTAAGCCAACCATTTCTAATTTATTTCGATAAAAATATAATTAAAAATAGATGATTAGCACCAATGATAAATAAGACGAAAATTTGATCACAATATTAAGTTTTTAGTGAAATATTGATTACTGAAGTGAAGTTGACTTACTTGTAATCTTCCGTCTCGTAGGTGAACTGAGGGCATGCTGCAAAGCACTTGTTTTCGTGCATCACAAGATGATGGTCGCATGATAAGCACATATCTGGCCTATCTTGACAAGAGCCACAGTTGGCTGAGCACGGCACACAGGTGTTTTGATCGAAATCTAAAAAGAAAAAAATACGGCGAAATTTTCACACCATTGTTGTAGGTATATTTATTTGGTTATAACGCAACCATATTTAACACAAAATGATGATTAACAATTTTAAAATTTAAAAGTTTGTGAGAAAATGCTAAATATAGCACTAAAACGTGTTTATACAATGAAGTGTTTCTTTGACTATAAGGCACTAAAAATAATTCTTTTAATTATATTTTTTTGTATTATTATTATTGTCAAACAAATTAAATTGAAACTTTGTTAGAAATAACGTTAGTTTTGGATGCAACAATTGTAAGATTGACTATGTCCGACGTGTTTAGGTTTAAAGATTTTTTTGTCCATATCCGCTCCCTCGTCGGAGCATATGGCCACCACATGATTCCTCCAAGATTCTCTGTCCCCTGCCAGTCTTTTTGCTTCCTCCCATGTCATTCCAGCGTCCCGTAGCTCCGCCAAGTGCATCCTATAGATGGTCATCAGTGGCCTTCCACGACGGCGGAATCCATCCAGTTGGTAGAAGAGACAAGCAGAATTCAGGCTTTATTGTGGCATCCTCAGCACATGTCCATCGTCGCTTTTTTTTATTTGGACGTAATCGCACCGCACTCCCAGTATTCGGTGCAGGCATCTGTATACGGTTACTCTGTGTTTTTGCAAGGTGCCATGACTCGCAACCGTAAAGCAGTACTGTCAGAATGCATGCGTTAAACAGAAGGCACTTGTCTTTGACTGACTTCCCAGACTTTCCGCGGTGAATTAAAAATTGCTCCAGCGATCCCCGATCGGATTGCAAGCTCTTTGCGCGGATTAATTAATTACACATACAAAAATTAAGGTCTTTTTTCATTTTTTTTTGCCGTTGATAAATATAATATTTAAGCTAAAGGCAATAATTTTAGATCGATAAAACAGTAGGAATCGGATAGATTTTAAAATTATGGAAACATAAATTTTCAAAATTAAAAATTAAGGATATTTATTGTGTTTTGAAACTTACTTTCATAGTATCCATCAGGACATTGTTGCAGACATACTGCAAGATCAGTGACTCTCAAGTGAGCTGGAGCACATGCCAAGCAGGAGTCTTGACCTGCTCCCGCACAAGTCTCACACGACTCGTGACAAGGCCAGCAAACGCCTCCTTGGTTGGGGAAACTGCGCGGAGGGCAACGGCTAACACAAGTACTAAAAGAAGAAAATTAATTTAGCTTTTTTATTATTTTCAGACAACATTAAAGTATTAAATGGTCACGTAAACTGTCAAAAACACACGATAACCTGTCAATAGTTTTTGATTTTTTTAAATGACAAAAGTGCATTATATCATAGGCATACTCGCAACTATGCAATCTCGAAAAAATGTTTTATCTATATGAAAAAGGTAGTAAAATATACTGTACTCACTTGTCTAATCGATAGAATTTACAAGCCACACATTGTGTGGGACCTTTCCCATAACATCCTTGTTGGTCACACTCCGGATCACAGCTGTGCATCACTCTTTTATTATTTGAATCAGCCATTACGTTTTCTCTTTGAGCTGTTGGAATATTATGGCCATCAAACGAAGTCATTACTTTATCTTGCTCTGAACCAGCAGCGGTATAAATATTTGGATAATTCTGAAAGTTGGAATTCAACAAGTCCGTATTATAGTATTGTCCGTCTCCGCCGGACGGTGAATGAAGAGTTCCGTCTGAGGTTGTAGGAAAAGCAAATGGTATCGCTGATTGTATTCCATCAATGTTGGACCCTTGGCTATTTACCCTAATGGGATTAGTTGATGTTCCGTAGAATATCAGCTGCCATTTCTTAAGTACTCCATGTTGGTTAACGTGTCGGTTACCAGCGTTGACAACTTGAAGAGTCCATCGGCCTTCCGCCTTTTCTCCCCAAAAGTGAACACTTAAAAATGGCCATTCATCAAAATTAGAACTGACAACATCACGTGGTCTTTCAAAAAGCAGCGTAGAAGTTGTTCCCATGGGTGAAGTCAACAATATCCTCAAATTTCCCCTGGGGAAGAATCTTAAAGAAATTTTGCATTGGACATGTTCAAGAAAGCGAACTTCGTTTACTGTACCACTGCAGCCGTTGACGTCCATATGCATAGTCATTGTGAATCCGTACGTTGAATCTATCAGCTGATCTTCGTTTATTTCTTTAGACTTGCAAATATGCTGAGGCGGAACTATATTCCATTGCTCAGCCAGAGAGACCATACCTCCAGCGTCCATCAATCCGTAACCGAATTTATGACTGACTTTCCTTTTCACTCCATTTACTATCCACCCGGTTTCTTTTTCCAATGGCGCTGCACGTGAAGTCATTACCACTAAGTATTGCATATCTCTCCATGTCAAGGCAGGATTAGCTTCCAAAGCCAGTGCACAGATTCCAGCTGCTAAAGGGGCCGAAGCTGATGTCCCTGTATGTTCTACGGTGCAAATATGGTCAGGGCGTAACCTTCCATCCATGTCTACAGTCGCAACGCTTTTATCGTGTCCAGGAGTTCCAGAGCTGTATGTTGAGGCCAATGTTGATGAGCATTCTTCCAAGTACCAAGGCTTGTACCTACAATTCAAATAATTTGTGTTTATTTAAAAAAAGCTGAGCAGAAGGAATTTTAATTGGACAGATAAAAGAAAGGGTTTCTGTTGGTTGATGTTAAATTCAGCAAAACAAATGTCACCTACATATAATATAATACTCCATCAAAACGTTAAATAATTTTTGACTCGTGAAAATCTAATGGATTTTATATTATTATTATTTTTACCATGTTCACACTCAATGTGAAGCATATGGACTGCAAGTGAAATTTATCTATCCAGCTTTTCTACGAGAACTGCTTGTCAATCAGTTGCTTAACCTCTCTTTTAGGAGAAAATAGAAGTATAATGGCAGTATTAATGGTTAGCTAATCGCTTTGCCCTCTTTCAGAGATCGAATAGATAGGAGAAAAGTTGAAACGCAACAAACATCTGCATCCTTTTGAGCAGAAATTAATTAATCGATTGAAACTACTCGTACTGGGATTGGAACCCGTATGCACTATGGTTGGGTTTCTGGTCGTGTGTTCAATTATTTTTAAAACTATGAATTTGAGCAAAAAATTTTTTTTTAAAGATATTAGTGCAATATAAATGAATTATTACTCACCCTCCTTGAGTAGCGCTAGATATAGAGAGCGTGAAAATACTGTTTGTGTATCCATCGCAATTGCAGCTGTCAGTATGCCTCCCTCCATTGCCTGACGCCCACACAAATATAGATCCCTTGCCTCCACGACCGCTAGTCACGCCATAGATGAAGGCACGGCGAGCCAACGGACCGGGTCCGTCGACTGTCTTTCCGTCGTCTTCCGGACCCCATGATGCGCTGTATATATCAATGTGGTCAGGGTTGAGACCGAGTGCTCTAGCTTCCACGGCATCGTTCACAACTCCATCCAACATTCTCACTCCTAAAAGAATAGTGGGATGCGACTTTAGTAATGTGATAATATAACGCTTCAAAAAAATGTTTCAAAACCACACATTGTATATTTTCTTAGGTTCCGTGATTCTTCTGCGCAAGATTTTTCCAAACAAGGGTCTTCCAAACACAGAAACTTCTGAGTATAAAAAATGTCTGATACAGGATATTCCGTACATTTTAATGTTTTTAATATTCGAAATTTGACATCGAAACTATACATACTATTTTAAGCATACAGACAATATATTATATAAACGTATTTAATCTTACGCTTGTTCCCAACCTAAACAATATTTGACAACAGTATATATTTTTACCTAAGTTATATTTATTATTTATTGGAATATTCTATGTTCGGAGTTTTCTATATGCGGAAGTTTCTGTGTAAGAAAGTAACCTGTTCAGAATAATTAGTTTATAAAATTTATCATATGGAAAATTCGTGGTCGGGAAAATATTTTACGGAATAATCTATTGGCCCTCACTGTTCAGTGATTCTTTCGAATATTGATTTGAAAAAAATACCCATCGTTTTGTTTCTGCGCACATGGTGACCAAGCAATATTATCACAAACATATGATTTACTTTTTTTTTTTTGGATTAGGATTGGGAGCTCGAAGCCCTGACTGAACATTGTAAACGTGTTTAACATTTCTGGTCCACTCTATCGCACACCAGCAACTCAAGCCAAACAATTCACAACTGTCATTTACTGCCAACAATTAGTGCTGCTAACACTGTTTTATGTACTTAAATACTGCCATATAAAGAAAAAAAGTAAGTAATAATTTGCATTCAATTTAGAAAATTACTGTAGTATCGCAGTCTCATTACGAAGCCTACGCCAAAATAGAAAAAAATGGTCATTATAGATATTTTTTTCTAAAGTTGCTTACTCAAATGTACCGTAAAATGATCGTTATTTAATAAACAAATCAGTAAAACAAAGTAAAACTAGCTTAAACAAAGCTAGCCTAACAAAGTAAAGCTAAAGTAAAACGCATAGCTTAAAACAGTGCAGTTTTTAAGCTATGCGTACTTCCCAAACTCAAAATCTGGAATGAAAAAAAGCCTCATTGGAAACACTTCTAACAATTTAATTTGGTAAAGGTTACTTCCTTCGCAATGGTCGCTGAAAATATGTAATTAAAAAATAAACGAATTTAATCAACCTAGTCTAAACACACAAAAACTTTTCGTATAGCGTTCGAAAATGCTAGGTAATGGTGTATAATTTTTAACAGTCGTAATGGCGTTATTAATTTGATGTTTCATTAGATAACGAGTTGGCGTGGAATGCATTTAATAAACACTATATGCCAGTCTCGATATTGGGAAATTTATTCGACAGTTGCAGCAGGTTTGATAAATTTGAGCTTAATAATGCATTTCAAACACAGAATGCAAACATTGCAGTGATACAGATTGTAATATCGAATACGGGTGGGTGTACGGTGTTTGTTTGACGTTTTTGGTTAACCTATTGATACGAAATTTACATCGTTGGTCTAGCTAGATCAACGATCTTCAAAACACGAAAAACTTTCCTTAGGTTATTTCATTATTTTGAATGTTAAAACAAAAGTAAAAGATTTGAATACATCAAAATTTGACAGCTACTAATAACTGAGCTATGTGATTGTTCCGAGCACGAATTTTTCGTACAAGAAACTTCCGTACATATAACGTTCTGGACACACGATATTTCAAAAATTTTGAATAAGTTTTTTTTTTGTGAAAATCTCATTAAAAAAAGACACTCTTGCCATTTTACGTCACAATATGAAATGATAAACAGCTTATAAAACGCGACAAAAGTATACAGACACGTTTAAACTTTTCCGCATGTCACAAAAATCAATCGCAAAAACCGACATATTCAATACTGATAAGTATTTTCTTTGTATGTATTGCAATAAACAATTGGTTGCTATAAAAATATGCACATTTTTATAAATTCAAAAGGCAGTACGATATAATAAAAAAATGGCAAGAAAAACACAAAAACGTAGTTTCCGTCTAATATTACAAAATGGACAAATTGGTATTTGGTTTTAGATGCCTCATGTAACGTGACTGTTTAAAAATATACTCTTTTATAAAATGAATGGTTTTTCTCCAGTGATATGAATGTGATTTTAAAAAATGTTTCGTGTTAACTAAATCTAATACTGAAACTTAAAAGTTATCAGTCAATGTATTCCTTTAATTTAGAGTCTATAGACACCCCCAGTGTCACAGGAAAGCACTAAGAAGCCCATGCTAGCCCTGAAAAAGGCAGAAGGAAATGAGTTGTTTATATTTAACTGTACAAAACATTCTAAAACGCTTTATGACACGGTGTACGTAGCATACAAAAATTGTCAATACAATCACATTAAAAACAAATACTATCTAAGATGTTATTTTGTATTTAAACTGAAATTTCATCGATTGCAAATTACAAATTGCAAAACAACAAATTGGAGACACTTCAACAATTTAAGTTTCAGCGAATATTATTTATATCTTATGAGACATGTGCATACAAAATGTTCACTACATGTTGTTATATTTTATTTAAAAAGTAAAAATTTCAGACGGGGGTATTGTGTTTTTTTTAGCTAAAATATGGGTAATGGGTCAAACAAGTTTGGGAAACTAAAACTGTTAATTCTAAAACAGTGGAAAATTCCTCTTGGGGGAAGAATTTCCAATGGAGGAGTCGTTCGATCGCTCGATTCGTGTTTTTTTGCCAAGTTCTTTAAAAAATAATTAATAATATACGACATGACATACATGTCCATCATTTATTTTCCACAAAATCATTCACATGGAAGACATTTTTGACTACTTACTGTGTAATTTGACTAAAGATTTTGTTTATTGAAATATGCTTCAGTAATTTTAAAAGTTATTAAAGAAATTATCTCAATAAATTTATAATATTATGTTCATAAATACATATGCATATATTAAAAAAGAGTTTCAACACTACGTGTATGTATATTATTTTGAATAAACCTTTTGAATAAGCCTATTTTGGTTAGGGGAGGAATTATATTCCGGATAGTGGTAAAAGAGGGGAATGGAGAGAATGTGTTTGAGAGCCTCTGACTTAGACAGTTATATCAAGAATAATACCAATAACAATGCTTACGTCATATGAAAGGTATTATTTTAAAATACATAATCTCATAGCAGGGAATATTCAATTGATGAAAGAGAATCATTTGATTTTTTTTTAAATGTAGTATAGTAAAATAAGTAATAGAATAATAGCTCACACTTTAATAAAAATCTCACATAAATTATTATATACCGCTATATGGCTGAAAATTTTCAACCACCATTATTCTTTTCTCAGTCAGTTTAAATTTATTATGTAAGACTTTTGAAAAGATAAATCGCATTTGCAAGAATAAATCTCATTTGCGATGTGAAATTGGCTTAACTCACAAACAGTGCATGAAGGTAGGGCTTCAAACAATTTAATTTCATGCTTAATATATTTTTTACGTGATAACGTTATAAGCTGATTGATACAATCCCACGTAAAAACTATTTATAACAAACATTGAACATTTCTTTAATTTAAACGCAAAATCTTATTAAGAGAAATAGTATTTCATGGAAATAAAAAGTAAAACAAATTTGAATAATTAGTAACACACAATTTCTTTAATCTTCTTTTAAATCGTTTGTCTATTATATTATATATATTATAGACAAAGGATATGAAAACACCACTATGTTACAATATTGTATTGTTTTAAACAAAAAAACTATTTTTGTTATCTGAATAAAAATACTTGGAATATTCGATACAATAAATGTACTTCGAATGTATAATTAATAAATGAATGTATGTCGGTATGATGTACAACTTTAAGTCTTGGTCTATTCAATTGTGTGAAAAAGTCGTAATGGTAACTGTAATATAAGGTCAATATTTATAAATTGATTCAATGCATGTGAAATAAACATTTTATTAAAACTATCCACTGAAGTTGCTTGATGAAGCTTCATATGTCATGGTTTTGCATCGACTAAAGTTTGTGCTGTTTCTTCTAAATATCTTTATTTTGACTTCAATCATTTTTTTTTTACGAAATTATTACATTGATTGAAACAAATGTGACTCGTTTCCAAAGTGTCATTTGTCATAAAAACTCTCTTATATTAAATCCAAATTTATTTAATATGCTGAAGACCGGTTTCGCTCATCACGAGAATTTTCAACTGATGAAGTATCAAATAAATAATTGCTTTATATTTTGAAAATAATTGAGACAATAAGCTGCCTTCCCCTAACGCTTTCTCTTCAAAAACAGATTCAGTGTGAATATGCAAGCTACTATTGTAACTGCAAGTTTCATGTAAAACACCGTACGTAAAATTTGCAACTAAAAAAATAGTTGCATAGTTTTAAACTTTGCTTTACGGTTTTGTTATGGATGTCCAAAATGACCAATTCAATTTAAAAAGAAGCGTCAACAATAAATATTTTACAAATAGCTATACGATTAAAAATAATCATATAAAAGAAGATGTAAGTGAGTAATTAACTTCCGTCAATTCAAATATATATTTTGTGATATTGAACATATATTTTTGTTAATATTCACCTCCGATGCTAGCGTTGTATGCGACCCCGATTCCGCAGTAGATATTGAATGCCACGGCGGCCACTTCACCGGCACATCGGGTGCCGTGCTTGTTGTCTCCATCGTCCACAGGCATCGGGTCATCGTCGTTTCCATTGATATCAGTAGACGCAGCTGCATCCTGCGATAAAAGAAATTGAAAATCATTAGAAAAACATTCCACCAACGATATTCAAAATTAAGATGTAAAATGACGCGTACAACATGAATCTTGAAAAAAATCTTACAATTTTACAGCAGAGATTTTAAGTATTTACGGCGTTAGTGATCATTTAAAATAGGAATAGCAATGCCGGACGAATATATCAATACCGGTATTGCAAATATCGAAACTCGTATAACAAAAAAAATAGATCAAAAAAACTACGGTCTAATTGTGTTCGCAACTCAACATATTTAATACAAAATACCGCCAGTAAAAAATAAATATTCATAAACTGTTGATTGTTATCCAATATCATTTGAAAAAAAACGAAAATTAGTCACAATCACATATCGATTGTTTTATATTTTTTTTACCATGTCCGCTTGCAATATGAAGCATATGGACTCATAATAGAGTTTATCTCTAAAGAAGTGTTTCGAGAACTGTTTGTTATTCAGTTGATTAACCTCTTTTATTTTTCGAATAATAATAGGAGTAGAACTAGTACAGAATTATTGGTCGGGTTATAACTCTAGCTACGCCCCGTTTTAAGGTTCGGAGTTCATGCACATTCATGCTTGACGAACAGGAATTTATAAGAATTTGTAGTAAGTACCTAATATAAATGATAAATATTTTTTATTTATATACACAATAAATGAAAGAAAAATGTTCCATTAAAGTCTTATCAATCAAGAAATATTTAACCTATCAAACAGTAAACAATTAATTGATTAAAGTACAGTATTTTAATCAAACCGCTCAAGATTAATTGCAAAAAAATATTTGTGCTAGGTTTCAGAATTTATCAGCCTTTCAATTATACATTATTATTTTAATAAACCGTGTGCTTTTTTTACAAACAATCACCCGTTTATGATTGATATATTTTTGAATGACAGTATTATAAAATATCAAAGTGCCAATTGTTCTGATTTACTCGCAAATTAATTTTCAGATATCACAAACGCCCATGCCTTCGAACAGAAATCGAAAAATTGCTGTTCGTACTGAGACTCGAACCGCTGCGCCATCGGACCCGACTATTGCAAATCAAATGTTTTTTTATTATTGCACAAAGCAAGATAATACAATCACGATCATTTAAAAACAATGACAATTCTCTCACGGTGGTTTTCTTTGTATTTAAAAGATATGTTTTCCTGAGATAGAGTAAAGAATTATTTGCTTCAGCAATTTGTTTGCATAAATGTTTATTTTACCATCAGGTACACATTTTCTCGACTACTTCATGTTATATCTTGGAAGAAAAACATAGCGAATGTTATTTGTAATTAAGGTTTATTTTTGAATTTAAGAGACGCAGAGTATATTGTAACGTATAGTCATTAACTTTCTACAAACACGCAATTCAATTTGTGTCAGTTTTGAGTTTTTTGATGTTTTAAATAAAAAAAAATAATCCACACATATTTCTTTGAGTCAAAAAAAATATATATTATTCTTTGTTGAACTTGTGCAAAAATGTTGGCAAAAAATAATATGACCATATGCTATGTTTTGTATGAAAGAGAGGATGGCATGGGTGAAAACGTCGCAACTTCCATCCTTATAAACTTTCTCAAAGATATTGAGTAAAAAACCATTATAATGGTGTGTAATAGAGATAGTGATAGAATAAAGTAGATTTATGTGTCTCTTAAAACCTTGTATTTTTTGAGATACAAGATAGTAGAAAATTACCGACGTTTTGTGTTTTTGTCTTACTTTTTTCGATTCAAAGCTTTCGTGTTTTCTAAAATGGCAATCTATTTTATACATGGAAAATATCAATAGCTTATTTTGGCGTGTTGCCGACATGCCGTATTTGACCAAAGATCTCGATATACACATCAAAACAAGAATGTTGGATAAAGAAGAGAGATAATCGATGTGATCCAAATCATAGAAGGTATAAAAAACAATATAAAACCAGATTAGTTGAGATAAAAATGTTTTTAAAAAATAGGTTAGTACAACAAAAAACCGACGATTCAATTTTGCAATTAACACTTTATTTCATATTTATATATGAAACTGTAAAGTAAAACTAAATTGTTTAACTATAATAACAATATAACTTCTTTGGTTAAGTGAAAATATTAACGCTAAAGAAATATCAATACTACATTTGACTGCAAATAAATATTAAAGATACCATTTGCTCATGATAAAATATTATAACACCTCACTTCTCAATAATTCGTCAAAAAATAGTTTTTCATATATGTACGTACACATGCCGATTTACGATGAAAAAATACACAATAAAAGAATTTTAACCAAATTTTTCCAGCTTTGCTTGAAGCAATGCGATTAATTGTCTTTAATATAATGAAATAATTTGACAGAGAAAATATGCGTATTGTATTATGTTTGGATAATAGTATACATTTATTAAATGATGAAATACAAAATGTATGCAATGATAGTGACGATAGAGTCTCTGTCGTCTTCTGTAAATAAAAATTGTCGTGTGGTATTTCAAAACATTTTTTACTGTGCAAAATAAACTACTTCAACAAAAAAAAAGATTAGCGGCAAAGATGTTTATTTAGATAAGAAGTTAATTATTATTCAGTATTAAATTTAATATTCATACGCACTGCTTACGATTTTTTTTACATTTTAAACTCTTACACAAATTAGTAGATTAAAAGTTCCGTTTAATGTATTTAATAAATTTGCATACTAAGCACTTTCATCGAAGGGAAAGAAAGCAATTAATTTTGTCATTAACACCTAATTGATAACAGTTGCTCAACTTGTTCAGATATATAAGTGATAAATAAGGCGTACGAAATCCTGTTTCGCGAATTAAAAACATATAACAACGTCATAAAGTGTTCGCAATAATTGTGTACGACTACATTATCTTATCTCTGGCAAAGGAATAAATTATTATTACTGCAAGCCTTCCGGAATGAATTATACTATAAAACAACGGCGGGGTCCTGAAATTAAGCCAAAGTCTCTGTGACCGCTTCACAATATGAGAAGCAAAATAAATGTACGTGTTCTCGTGTTGTGTCTAAGCCTGGCAGGAGTGGTGCAAGGTAATTAATGTACACAAAAACATTCATCTCTCTTACTGAATTATTTGACTGGGTATCTGAACAAGATTATATGAATATGGAAATTTATTATAAGTACGAACGGCTTGTTCGGTGAAGTGTGTGCCTATAAAAATATTTCTTGGAATTCTCATGGTTAAGGTTAAGAGTCATAGTCTACAGAGACACATATAATTAAGACAAATTATTAAATTACTTATCTACAAAAATTCGTTTCATTAATAGAATTCATTTTTTTTGTTCAATAAAATCGCATCTCAACCGAAAGGCATTACTTATTTAAAAAAAAAAATAATAATCGTTAACAAAATTAAGTATGTATATCAATAATTGCATAAAAAAAATATTTTACTCCGTTTGACAGAAACTATTTCAAAATTTAATTAAGTATAAATATCAAATAAAATCTGAAAAAAAAGTTAAAAACTTAATTGACGTATTTGATTATGTAAACGTTTAGTATTTTTTTCGAAAATAAATAGTGCGTTTTGGTTGATATGCGATTTTTTGTTTAAAGGTTGGTAAGTATCTCTGCCTATTTTTCTTAACATTATTATGGTCAAATCGGCATAATATATATTACCTATTTAACAAAGATATTAAGATTAGAGATTTTATCTCAAAAGCTCAAATTTTCATTTGTTGTTTTTTCACGATTTTTAATTTGTTTCAAACCAATTTCTGGCAGAGCATTGACAAATTGTTTGTAATTCTGTAAATGTGTTGATTTTCATAAATTGAATTTTAACATTTAACAGCTTAAAATAAAAAAAATGAGAGTATTTCAAATATTAATGTACGTTTATTTGCGATCTCACCAAGGCTTTCCCAGTGAGTTGTTATGAAATTGCTTTTCTCAGAAAAGTCTTTTAAATAATTGAAAGACATCCTATCACGTCTCAGAACTGTTGCAGATTATAAATACATACAGTGTTGTATTAAAAAGGTTAATATTTAATAATTAATTAATTAATTGAAGGGATAAAAACCGTATAAACAGTTAATGATCATTGATAGGCAAGTAAAATGCATATAAAGTAAATACTAAATTTATAAAACTACTTTTATCGTAAGTTCCGACAAATGTAGACATAGTATAGTTGGTGATTATGTTTGTTGTATTAAGTCTATTAGTAAAACCAGCCATAGTCTGCCATAAGTTGTTTGTTTTATAATAACTGATTTTTTTTGTTGTAATAAAAGCAAACAATTTTTGGGAGCCACACTAAGATATTGTCTATCTTCTTATTTTATAATTGTAATCAAATCAAATCAGTTATTGAAAAAATACTTTTAAGTTAGAATTGTTTACTGATAAATTCGAGTGACTATTCGGTCGACATCAACAATAGCCAAAATATATCAAATAATTTAGTTTAAAAATATTGCCAACCATTATAGAAAGTGATATATTTGGCAACGTATTAATACTAGCAGAAATACTATGTAAATTATTAATGTTTTTATCTACATTGAAATATTTTACGTAAATAAATTTATAAATATATAACTTTAATTAAAACCTTACACCAAAATATAGAGTCTTAATTAAATTATAAAAACATTTTCATGAAACAAATATAAAGCGGAAGAGAGCACACAAAAATGGAGTTTAAATTATATGTATAGAATAACAAAAAACGTGGTTTACGAATATCAAGGCGTCAGAGATAATTTTGAATAAAAAATATGCTAGATAGTCAGTCACGTAAGTATTTACGAAAGTCGAAAGTAAAAAAGTCAGTTAGTGATTCCTTTAAAAACACAAAAAATAAATATATGTACTTTCGTCAAAAAAAAAAATATTTTGCCTATTATTGACTGAGTAAAATTAATATAAGTTTATTTCTTCGTCTTTGACCATATTTGATTTTTATGTGAAACATTTGACTCCATGATTACCTGTATTCAGCAAATCGCTTTCTTTCTTCTCATATCAACAACCCTGGATTAAATTTCAACCATTATGAGCATTTATGATTATACGCCTCTGTTATAAAATTAAAATTTCACATAACCATGGAAGAAATATCGTCACCGTAATAATAAGAGTATTATTTATATATGAAAGCCCACTTTGATCAAGGTATAGCGTTTTCGGGCTTCTGTTCCAAGCGGGCTAAACCTATAATAAATATTTTGCACACATCGTTTATTCAATTGATTAAAAGGCACGGACATCGGTGATGTTGCTATTTTTGCTTATCTAATACAATTATTACAAAAAAAATGATTTTTTTTAAAAGAATGTCTAATAAATTTTATAAACACTTTCTTAAAATAACTATTTATAGAAAAGCGATTAATAAATATTTTTTTGAACTTTCAGGTGATGAACAAAACTCAGATACGTTTGATTTAAAAGACACTCGTGTAGTTGGAGGATCAACTGCAGCAGAAGGCGCGGTGCCCTACCAAGCGTCAATTCGCGATAATCAATATAACCATTTTTGTGGAGGAGCAATCATAAGCTCAAGATGGATTCTCACGGCAGCCCATTGTGTAGTTACGTAAGAAAGTTCTATATCTTACGCCAGTAACACTAATTGGCAATGAAATATTACAACGATAAATACTAATATAATAAAGATGAGTAATTTAGTTCCTGTCTCTTCATGTTGATTTGTAAATAAAAACTATTTTTTATCACTGAAAGCCTTTGGGTATCATAATCTTTGCTAATACAGTACGTATATATTATATTATATATGCAGGAAACGTATATTTAAAAAAATGGGCAAACCCTTTTCATAAGTTGGTTTAGTTTACAAATAATTATATAATGGTACAAAAAAAAACTTTTGTAAATCTTTAAAAATTTCATCTAATAAATATAATAATATATAATATATACACATATGATTATTTAAGAAAACATTATTTTGTGGGAGGCAACGAAGTATGAAATGATCGCTTCTACAAGTCATCCACAAAACAACGAAATACTTAATATCTTACTAAAATAAACATTTCGTTCAACTTGTATATCATTATATTTTGACTGTAGTTAGTCAAACGGAAGAAACTCTCAGTTTTTTCAAAATATCATTTGCTCAATAAATACAATTGATACATTTCAAATGCCTAATAGGTAACTAAATTAGGCTTTTAAATCTTGTAAAAGAATTGGCATGTGCAAATTGTGACCACAAATAGCCTCAACAAGGGGTTTTCTCGAACAACTTATTAAATTAATATTAAATTGGCTGTATAAAAATACAAGGTTGTGTTAATTTTATTTATTTTTTTTGACTTAAAATCAATAAAAACGACTTTTGTCCCTACTGTAAAAAAATCCGCGTGGGTTATGTCAGTTTACCTAACAGCAGTCGATTTGTTTTCTTAGCGGAAGGCCTGCATTCGTTGTGGTCGGAAGTAACACTCTTAATCCAAACGGTGTCAGATATACAGTCTCCAGAATGCTTGGAAACATATTGTACAGTAACATCTCTCATGAAAACGACATTGGTCTTTTACAAGTCAGTAGTTCCATAGTGTTCAACAACCGTGTTCAACCAATCGCTCTATCGAAGACAGTAGTTGAGAATGGCACTTCGCTTATGCTGACAGGCTGGGGAAGATTACAGGTAAGCCGTCATATTTAATTGATGCAACTGTTAACTCACTCTATTGTAAATGATGTGTTAACGAATAATATTAAAAACTTATTCAACAAAATATTTGCTTGAATCCATTAAATAAAATTGTTGAACTAAACAAGAACAAAGTTCTTAAAAATGAATCCCCAATCTTAATAATGTATTTGTAAAAAATAACCAGGAATTATATTATATTTATCGAAAGTTAATGAAACAAACAATATCTTTCTTAAAATATTTCTATAATATACTTTTGAACACAACCATAATAAAAGGGTATTATTTGCAAACACGACTCATTCCAAAATGGCTAAAAAATTAATCTTGGATTTCATTTTGTAAAAAAAATATACATTTTAAAAGTATTTTAATTTTTTTGTTGTTGATAATTTCAATGAAATTTACATAATATTTAAAGAAAACCGATACTTAATTTTGTAATCACTAAAATACTTTAATCAAATGAATATCTAATGTTTATTCAACAGCTACCATGAAAAAACTTCACAGAGTTTATACAATATTTAGCCAATGAGACAGTTAAATACTTACTTTAGATTTCAGGTATTTGTGTCTGTAATATTTATAACGGTTGATTATTAAGTTTTGATTAAATAATATATCTTTGATTAAATAATAAAACCATACCTCGCATCCCACAACATCGTCAAAAATGTGTTTCATAACATTATGTTCAGATTCACAATGAAAAAAAAACACACGATCACAAGAATGATTTTGATCCCTTGCTTTCCGACTTCAACCAATACAATTCATTGATTTTATTCATGCTATAGCTCTTAAGAGCTTTTAACAGAGTACACATATAAATCAAATTAAGGAATTTATGCAATAGTAATAACGATTAAGAGTTTGTAAAATTTGTGTTGTGTGAAATAAGAAGTATTGTTTTATCATGAGTGATGTATTGACACAAAACACACATTAAAAAATACCAAATAACAAAGTAAAAACAGAATAAGAGCAAATATTTTTATTTCATTAGTTATATGCAAATAATAATCAAAATGTCATCAGGTATTTGTTTGTGATAAGAGTTTGTAGACTTAATTCTAAAGTCACAGTAGAGGTGAAGATAAAGAGGACACAGTGACAAGTTGACTATGTTTATTTTCATTCAACTTTAAATATTATTTGTTGTTTTGTTTTAGCATCCTGGAAATCCTTCCAATACCTTACAGACGATCATTCTTAAGTCATTAACGGTATCAGATTGCCGATCAAGGCTAGTGACATTCAACAGCATTTATAACTCCCAAATTTGCACGTTTACAAAGATGGGAGAAGGAGCCTGTCACGTATGTAAATATGTATATGTATTTTTTTATTTATTCTTTAAAGACTGAAAATGTATGCATCAACATCAATATATGTATAAAAAAACGTTAGGTTATTTAACGACCCGTCAAATTTTAATATAACCTTTTGTAAAATATCTGCATTTTTAAAAATGTGCAATGTCAATTAATTTTAAGTGAGTTTATTTCCCATGAATAAGATCAGGATTTTCCCTTTCACATAGATAAACAATATCATGTTAGAGTATGTAACCGTTTACCTTTTGTGAAGACTACATACAGCATTAACTACAATTATTAAAGCTTACAAATAAACCAGGTTTTCAAATTGCCATATGTTCTAATACTTAGTTTTACGACGTTTTCTAACTTTCACAAAAACATATAATTTAAATCAAGTAGCAAAAAAGGTGTTGTAAAAGCACTAACAAAAGAATACTAAAATTTCACTTCTTAAGAAGAAATTTTATTAGATAAACAAAATGCCTACTGATTGATCACTTAGTTATGAGTTATGATTTTATTTGCGAAATTGCTTGTCGTAGAAAATACGCTTTCGCTGGGCAATGAAGTATGGAGTATAGCTTTTAAAAAATTTAACAGAAAATCTATTTTAAATTTTATTTCAAGACTTGACATATGAAAACTCATAATGTATGTGTATTCATAATTCAGTCTTTAGTGATTTTTTAGTTGGAAGTGTAATTAGAGAAGTGTATCTTAGTAAAATTTCAAAACAATAATAAACCGAAATATGATATTTTAAACGCATTTTTCAAAGAAGACTGACTATAAAACTACATATTTTATCTTGTTTCATTTGTAACTAAAATTGTTTCAAATCAAAGAATTACTGTTTTGAATGAAAAGTGAAAATTCATGAATGTATTTCAGTTCTGATTACTAACTTGAAAAAACCATCTCAGAATGTCGCAAATTAAGCAAAACCAGGTTTTTAAAACTAGTTTTTGAAAATTGGCAAGCCTTTATTATATAAATCATTAAACATGCATACCTCATAAATAAGTTTCCGACAATTCTAATTTTCTTTTTTTTTATCTTTTGTTGTTTTAGGGTGATTCTGGAGGCCCTCTAGTGGGTAACGGAGTTCTAGTCGGTATAGTTTCATGGGGTTATCCTTGTGCAAGAGGCTACCCTGATGTGTTCAGCAGAGTAGCCTCTTTTTCAGAGTGGATAAAAACAACAAGCGGACTGAGAAACTTATAGAAACGATAAATTTACATGACCCTAAAAAAGTTTTATTGAAAAAAAAACTTATCTGTGACTCCCGATTAAAATTATATGAATAAAGATAATAAGCTGCAATTTGTTTATATATTCTATGAACCACAGTTTTTGTATAACATAATAGTATGTATAATATTATATTGAGTGTATTTTAAATTACAATTGCTTAGAAATTTCAGCGAATATAGTCAAATAAAAGAGCAACAGCTGGATGAATTAAATAACATGAAGAAATTAAGATACAAATGTAGTACTGTTAGGACTAAAAAGGACCACGACAAGATTTATGAAATTAAGGATCACGTAAAAAAAAAATATTTGTGCATTTACCCCCTGAACGCTTTTATAGTTGCGGTAAATGTGTATGGTACAGTGGAACTAAATCTTGGTTTTTAAAGAAAGTTGATTCTACTGCATTTTTTTATATTTTCTAAGAATTAACTCTATTTTACTGGTGCTATTACATAAAGTAAAAGTATCTTGTTGTTAATTATTTTTTTTGTTTGAAAAATATGGTTAATGGCTATCGCTTAAATTGTACATATCTAAAATACGAGAATTGTGAGAGCATAATAATAAATACGAGTTTGGGTTTACTTTATCAAAGCACAGCAGAAAATTTCCATAACTATGGAAATTTATTACCTGATAGCAGAGCGTTTTGAAAATTCGACCGATTTCACGGTCGGTTCTTGATTGTTTATGGTTTCAACTTTCAACGGATAATATTTATAGTAAGCATACATATATACCATTATACCGACCTCAGTAAAATTCTCAAGATCAGTTATCATACACTATATTAAAAGCTTTGTGAAGGCTTACTTGTAAAAGTAAATAACAAAGCAATATTTCTATGAATTTCAGAACAAAAACTCAAAATCTACACATATAAAGAATAACATTATAAGAAAACTCACAAAGTTAAAATTTGGCATAGTTTTATCAAAATAAACAAGTTAACAGTCGTTGACTTCCATGATCTCACGTCTTTAAGTTTCATAACGATCAGCACTTATCATTCGATTCATCGATTTCTGTTCGAATGCATGGACGTTTGTGATGTCTAAAAATTACCTCCCACAAAAGTTTTGTAGAGATACCCAAAAAACATATATTTTGCAAACGTATAATCTAATCCTAAAAATAGTCTGAAGGAAATCGAATTTGGTTAGAATTGTATTAATATATATATTATTTGCGATCCGGATTCATTTCAAAACATGAACAATTTACTTTAAATTTAGTGAATAAAAATACATTTTAGAAAATATTTTTAGATTGTAGTCTGAAATCTTAACATTAATAGCCGATAAGGTCCGTCTGTAAGGACGTCCGCAGTAAGGTACAGACCAATGATTTCGATTTATTCTGAACAGCACATTTTTGAAATGTTGTTCTATCCAATGGGAGCGGCTTATTTTAAACCGGGCGTGAATGTTCTGATATCGCCACGTTTGAAAATTTGATATTTCTTGGTGTAGAGCTAAAGTATTGTATCACCATACATCATAATATTCGAATAATCAAAGACTTTAATTCGACTATTGCAAACTATGATTACAGGGCTATCGAAATGAATCGTTTGATCGTGTGAGTCGATGTGAGACTAATATTTTTTGGAGCGGATTTGATCAATTGAATCATAATGATGAATCTTTTCACGTCTGACCTTGAAAATCTGTTAGAATTCTTTAATACATTAAGAATATTCAAATTATGATATGGATATATCATAGAATAATATTTTGCTTTTTTCATACACTTGGACAAAATGTGCAACTGATTTTTTATTGAAAAATTAGATTTGATCTTTTGATTTTTATTGGAAATAATTGTTAAATAATTTAAAATCCGAAAAATGGTTGTTAGCAAACTTGAACATTATTCCAATAATTCAATAATTTACGAAATTTCTGCTACTACGAAAAATGGTTGTTAGCAAACTTCAACATTATTCCAAAAATTAAATAATTTACGAAATTTCTGCTACTACGAAAAATGGTTGTTAGCAAACTTGGACATTATTCCAAAAATACAATAATTTACGAAATTTCTGCTCCTACGAAAAAGGTTGTTAGCAAACTTGGACATTATTCCAAAAATTCAATAATTTACGAAATTTCTGCTCCTACGAAAAATGGTTGTTAGCAAACTTGAACATTATTCCAAAAATTCAATAATTTACGAAATTTCTGCTACTACGAAAAATGGTTGTTAGCAAACTTAAACTTTATTCCAAAAATTGAATATTTTACGAAATTTATGCTACTACGAAAAATGGTTGTTAGCAAACTTAAACATTATTCCACATATTAAATAATTTACGAAATTTATGCTACTACGAAAAATGGTTGTTAGCAAACTTAAACATTATTCTAAAAATTGAATATTTTACGAAATTTCTGCTACTACGAAAAATGGTTGTTAGCAAACTTGGACATTATTCCAAATATTAAATAATTTACGAAATTTCTGCTCCAACGAAAAATGGTTGTTAGCAAACTTGAACATTATTCCAAAAATTCAATAATTTACGAAATTTCTGCTACTATGAAAAATGGTTGTTAGCAAACTTCAACATTATTCCAAAAATTAAATAATTTACGAAATTTCTGCTACTACGAAAAATGGTTGTTAGCAAACTTGGACATTATTCCAAAAATTCAATAATTTACGAAATTTCTGCTCCTACGAAAAATGGTTGTTAGCAAACTTGGACATTATTCCGAAAATTCAATAATTTACGAAATTTCTGCTCCTACGAAAAATGGTTGTTAGCAAACTTGAACATTATTCCAAAAATTCAATAATTTACGAAATTTCTGCTACTACGAAAAATGGTTGTTAGCAAACTTGAACATTATTCCAAAAATTCAATAACTTACGAAATTTCTGCTTCTACGAAAAATGGTTGTTAGCAAACTTGAACATTATTCCAAAAATTCAATAATTTACGAAATTTCTGCTACTACGAAAAATGATTGTTAGCAAACTTAAACTTTATTCCAAAAATTGAATATTTTACGAAATTTATGCTACTACGAAAAATGGTTGTTAGCAAACTTCAACATTATTCCAAAAATTAAATAATTTACGAAATTTCTGCTACTACGAAAAATGGTTGTTAGCAAACTTGGACATTATTCCAAAAATTCAATAATTTACGAAATTTCTGCTCCTACGAAAAAGGTTGTTAGCAAACTTGGACATTATTCCAAAAATTCAATAATTTACGAAATTTCTGCTCCTACGAAAAATGGTTGTTAGCAAACTTGAACATTATTCCAAAAATTCAATAATTTACGAAATTTCTGCTACTACGAAAAATGGTTGTTAGCAAACTTAAACTTTATTCCAAAAATTGAATATTTTACGAAATTTATGCTACTACGAAAAATGGTTGTTAGCAAACTTAAACATTATTCCACATATTAAATAATTTACGAAATTTATGCTACTACGAAAAATGGTTGTTAGCAAACTTAAACATTATTCTAAAAATTGAATATTTTACGAAATTTCTGCTACTACGAAAAATGGTTGTTAGCAAACTTGGACATTATTCCAAATATTAAATAATTTACGAAATTTCTGCTCCAACGAAAAATGGTTGTTAGCAAACTTGAACATTATTCCAAAAATTCAATAATTTACGAAATTTCTGCTACTACGAAAAATGGTTGTTAGCAAACTTCAACATTATTCCAAAAATTAAATAATTTACGAAATTTCTGCTACTACGAAAAATGGTTGTTAGCAAACTTGGACATTATTCCAAAAATTCAATAATTTACGAAATTTCTGCTCCTACGAAAAATGGTTGTTAGCAAACTTGGACATTATTCCGAAAATTCAATAATTTACGAAATTTCTGCTCCTACGTAAAATGGTTGTTAGCAAACTTGAACATTATTCCAAAAATTCAATAATTTACGAAATTTCTGCTACTACGAAAAATGGTTGTTAGCAAACTTGAACATTATTCCAAAAATTCAATAATTTACGAAATTTCTGCTCCTACGAAAAATGGTTGTTAGCAAACTTGAACATTATTCCAAAAATTCAATAATTTACGAAATTTCTGCTACTACGAAAAATGATTGTTAGCAAACTTAAACTTTATTCCAAAAATTGAATATTTTACGAAATTTATGCTACTACGAAAAATGGTTGTTAGCAAACTTAAAGATTATTCCACATATTAAATAATTTACGAAATTTATGCTACTACTAAAAATGGTTGTTAGCAAACTTGAAAATTATTCCAAAAATTAAATATTTTACGAAATTTCTGCTCCTACGAAAAATGGTTGTTAGCAAACTTGAACATTATTCCAAAAATTCAATAATTTACGAAATTCCTGTTACTACGAAAAATGGTTGTTAGCAAACTTGGACATTATTCCAAAAATTCAATAATTCACGAAATTTCTGCTCCTACGAAAAATGGTTGTTAGCAAACTTGAACATTATTCCAAAAATTAAATATTTTACGAAATTTATGCTACTACGAAAAATGGTTGTTAGCAAACTTGAACATTATTCCAAATATTATATTACATAATTTACGAAATTTCTGCTCCTACGAAAAATGGTTGTTAGCAAACTTGAACATTATTCCAAAAATTCAATAATTTACGAAATTTCTGCTACTACGAAAAATGGTTGTTAGCAAACTTAAACTTTATTCCAAAAAATCAATAATTTACGAAATTTCGGCTACTACGAAAAATGGTTGTTAGCAAACTTTTTTTTTATTCCAAAAATTCAATAATTCACGAAATTTCTGCTCCTACGAAAAATGGTTGTTAGCAAACTTGAACATTATTCCAAAAATTAAATATTTTACGAAATTTATGCTACTACGAAAAATGGTTGTTAGCAAACTTGAACATTATTCCAAATATTACATAATTTACGAAATTTCTGCTCCTACGAAAAATGGTTGTTAGCAAACTTGAAGATTATTCCAAAAATTCAATAATTTACGAAATTTCTGCTACTATGAAAAATGGTTGTTAGCAAACTTAAACTTTATTCCAAAAATTCAATAATTTACGATATTTCGGCTACTACGAAAAATGGTTGTTAGCAAACTTTTTTTTTATTCCAAAAATTCAATAATTCACGAAATATCTGCTCCTACGAAAAATGGTTGTTAGCAAACTTGAACATTATTCCAAAAATTAAATATTTTACGAAATTTATGCTACTACGAAAAATGGTTGTTAGCAAACTTGAACATTATTCCAAATATTAAATAATTTACTAAATTTCTGCTCCTACGAAAAATGGTTGTTAGCAAACTTGAACTTTATTCCGAAAATTCAATAATTTACGATATTTCGGCTATTACGAAAAATGGTTGTTAGCAAACTTAAACTTTATTCCAAAAATTCAATAATTTACGATATTTCGGCTACTACGAAAAATGGTTGTTAGCAAACTTAAACATTATTTCAAATATTAAATATTTTACGAAATATCTACTCCTACGAAAAATGGTTGTTAGCAAACATGAACATTATTCTAAATATTAAATAATTTACGAAATTTCGGCTACTACGAAAAATGGTTGTTAGCAAACTTAAACATTATTTCAAATATTAAATATTTTACAAAATTTCTACTCCTACGAAAAATGGTTGTTAGCAAACTTGAACATTATTCCAAATATTAAATAATTTACGAAATTTCTGCTTCTACGAAAAATGGTTGTTAGCAAACTTGAACATTATTCCAAAAATTCAATAATTTACGAAATTTCTGCTACTACGAAAAATGGTTGTTAGCAAACTTGAACATTATTCCAAATACTAAATAATTTACTAAATTTCTGCTCCTACGAAAAATGGTTGTTAGCAAACTTAAACATTATTCCAAAAATTGAATATTTTACGAAATTTATGCTTCTACGAAAAATGGTTGTTAGCAAACTTGAACATTATTCAAAATATTAAATAATTTACGAAATTTCTGCTCCTACGAAAAATGGTTGTTAGCAAACTTGAACGTTATTCCAAAAATTCAATAATTTACGAAATTTCTGCTACTACGAAAAATGGTTGTTAGCAAACTTGAACATTATTCCAAATATTAAATAATTTACTAAATTTCTGCTCCTACGAAAAATGGTTGTTAGCAAACTTGAACTTTATTCCAAAAATTTAATAATTTACGATATTTCTGCTCCTACGAAAAATGGTTGTTAGTAAACTTGAACATTATTCCAAAAATTCAATAATTTACGATATTTCGGCTATTACGAAAAATGGTTGTTAGCAAACTTAAACTTTATTCCAAAAATTCAATAATTTACGATATTTCGGCTACTACGAAAAATGGTTGTTAGCAAACTTAAACATTATTTCAAATATTAAATATTTTACGAAATTTCTACTCCTACGAAAAATGGTTGTTAGCAAACATGAACATTATTCTAAATATTAAATAATTTACGAAATTTCGGCTACTACGAAAAATGGTTGTTAGCAAACTTAAACATTATTTCAAATATTAAATATTTTACAAAATTTCTACTCCTACGAAAAATGGTTGTTAGCAAACTTGAACATTATTCCAAATATTAAATAATTTACGAAATTTCTGCTTCTACGAAAAATGGTTGTTAGCAAACTTGAACATTATTCCAAAAATTCAATAATTTACGAAATTTCTGCTACTACGAAAAATGGTTGTTAGCAAACTTGAACATTATTCCAAATATTAAATAATTTACTAAATTTCTGCTCCTACGAAAAATGGTTGTTAGCAAACTTAAACATTATTCCAAAAATTGAATATTTTACGAAATTTATGCTTCTACGAAAAATGGTTGTTAGCAAACTTAAACTTTATTCCAAATATTAAATAATTTACGAAATTTCTGCTACTACGAAAAATGGTTGTTAGCAAACTCAAACATTATTTCAAATATTAAATAATTTACGAAATTTCTGCTTCTACGAAAAATGGTTGTTAGCAAACTTGAACATTATTCAAAATATTAAATAATTTACGAAATTTCTGCTCCTACGAAAAATGGTTGTTAGCAAACTTGAACGTTATTCCAAAAATTCAATAATTTACGAAATTTCTGCTACTACGAAAAATGGTTGTTAGCAAACTTGAACATTATTCCAAATATTAAATAATTTACTAAATTTCTGCTCCTACGAAAAATGGTTGTTAGCAAACTTGAACTTTATTCCAAAAATTCAATAATTTACGATATTTCGGCTACTACGACAAATGGTTGTTAGCAAACTTAAACTTTATTCCAAAAATTTAATAATTTACGATATTTCTGCTCCTACGAAAAATGGTTGTTAGTAAACTTGAACATTATTCCAAAAATTCAATAATTTACGATATTTCGGCTATTACGAAAAATGGTTGTTAGCAAACTTAAACTTTATTCCAAAAATTCAATAATTTACGATATTTCGGCTACTACGAAAAATGGTTGTTAGCAAACTTAAACATTATTTCAAATATTAAATATTTTACGAAATTTCTACTCCTACGAAAAATGGTTGTTAGCAAACATGAACATTATTCTAAATATTAAATAATTTACGAAATTTCGGCTACTACGAAAAATGGTTGTTAGCAAACTTAAACATTATTTCAAATATTAAATATTTTACAAAATTTCTACTCCTACGAAAAATGGTTGTTAGCAAACTTGAACATTATTCCAAATATTAAATAATTTACGAAATTTCTGCTTCTACGAAAAATGGTTGTTAGCAAACTTGAACATTATTCCAAAAATTCAATAATTTACGAAATTTCTGCTACTACGAAAAATGGTTGTTAGCAAACTTGAACATTATTCCAAATACTAAATAATTTACTAAATTTCTGCTCCTACGAAAAATGGTTGTTAGCAAACTTAAACATTATTCCAAAAATTGAATATTTTACGAAATTTATGCTTCTACGAAAAATGGTTGTTAGCAAACTTAAACTTTATTCCAAATATTAAATAATTTACGAAATTTCTGCTACTACGAAAAATGGTTGTTAGCAAACTCAAACATTATTTCAAATATTAAATAATTTACGAAATTTCTGCTTCTACGAAAAATGGTTGTTAGCAAACTTGAACATTATTCAAAATATTAAATAATTTACGAAATTTCTGCTCCTACGAAAAATGGTTGTTAGCAAACTTGAACGTTATTCCAAAAATTCAATAATTTACGAAATTTCTGCTACTACGAAAAATGGTTGTTAGCAAACTTGAACATTATTCCAAATATTAAATAATTTACTAAATTTCTGCTCCTACGAAAAATGGTTGTTAGCAAACTTGAACTTTATTCCAAAAATTCAATAATTTACGATATTTCGGCTACTACGACAAATGGTTGTTAGCAAACTTAAACTTTATTCCAAAAATTTAATAATTTACGATATTTCTGCTCCTACGAAAAATGGTTGTTAGTAAACTTGAACATTATTCCAAAAATTCAATAATTTACGAAATTTCTGCTCCTACGAAAAATGGTTGTTAGCAAACTTGAACATTATTCCAAAAATTCAATAATTTACGAAATTTCTGCTCCTACGAAAAATGGTTGTTAGCAAACTTGAACTTTATTCCGAAAATTCAATAATTTACGATATTTCGGCTATTACGAAAAATGGTTGTTAGCAAACTTAAACTTTATTCCAAAAATTCAATAATTTACGATATTTCGGCTACTACGAAAAATGGTTGTTAGCAAACTTAAACATTATTTCAAATATTTTACGAAATTTCTACTCCTACGAAAAATGGTTGTTAGCAAACATGAACATTATTCTAAATATTAAATAATTTACGAAATTTTGGCTACTACGAAAAATGGTTGTTAGCAAACTTGAACATTATTCCAAATATTAAATAATTTACTAAATTTCTGCTCCTACGAAAAATGGTTGTTAGCAAACTTGAACTTTATTCCAAAAATTCAATAATTTACGATATTTCGGCTACTACGACAAATGGTTGTTAGTAAACTTAAACTTTATTCCAAATACTAAATAATTTACTAAATTTCTGCTCCTACGAAAAATGGTTGTTAGCAAACTTAAACATTATTCCAAAAATTGAATATTTTACGAAATTTATGCTTCTACGAAAAATGGTTGTTAGCAAACTTAAACTTTATTCCAAAAATTCAATAATTCACGAAATTTCTGCTACTTCGAAAAATGGTTGTTAGCAAACTTAAACATTATTCCAAAAATTGAATATTTTACGAAATTTATGCTTCTACGAAAAATGGTTGTTAGCATACTTAAACTTTATTCCAAAAATTCAATAATTCACGAAATTTCTGCTACTGCGAAAAATGGTTGTTAGCAAACTTGAACATTATTCCAAATATTAAATATTTTACGCAATTTCTGCTCCTACGAAAAATGGTTGTTAGCAAACTTAAACATTATTTCAAATATTAAATATTTTCCGAAATTTCTACTCCTACGAAAAATGGTTGTTAGCAAACATGAACATTATTTCAAATATTAAATATTTTACAAAATTTCTACTCCTACGAAAAATGGTTGTTAGCAAACTTGAACATTATTCCAAAAATTCAATAATTTACGAAATTTCTGCTACTACGAAAAATGGTTGTTAGCAAACTTGAACATTATTCCAAATATTAAATAATTTACTAAATTTCTGCTCCTACGAAAAATGGTTGTTAGCAAACTTGAACTTTATTCCAAAAATTCAATAATTTACGATATTTCGGCTACTACGACAAATGGTTGTTAGTAAACTTAAACTTTATTCCAAAAATTTAATAATTTACGATATTTCGGCTACTACGAAAAATGGTTGTTAGCAAACTTAAACATTACTCCAAAAATTAAATATTTTACGATATTTCTGCTATTACGAAAAATGGTTGTTAGCAAACATAAACATTATTCCAAAAATTAAATAATTTACGAAATTTCTGGTAACTATAAAAATAAAATAAATAAAAATTAAATGAAATAAAATAAAATAAAATAAAACAAAATAAAATTAAAATTAATACTATGCAACAAAAATCTCACGTTGCTGGGCAACGGGCTTACAGCTAGTCTTAACATTAATAGCCGATAAAATAATCACTTTTCACAAATGTGTGCGTACTGATGTCCACTTCGCCCAATGATAGCGCTTTATTTTGAACACCAAACTTTTTCGGCCAATTAGAATGGACGTCTTTTTATATTCAAAATTCAAATTTCCTGGCTTAGAACTAAAGCATTGTAATAATATTGAGAGAACTTTATTTGAAAGTTTGCATGGCTACGAAGTTTTTTAAATAATCAAATGTATTGATTCGATTTTTTGAAGCTATAATTATAGGGCTAGGAGCTGATTTGACAGTGATTTTGTTCAGTGTCATCTTCTATTTATTAATAGTCGATAATGTCCGTTTTGATTGCATGATTGTCACTGATTTCCTCTCCCCCTGAAGACGGTCTCCTTCCCACCACCCCTCTGCCCGCTATCGCCATCCGTTCATTTTTCTCTGGCGTCTATTAGTGAATATTTGAAGTCATGACAAAACAATTAATTTTCGTACTGACCAAAAATATTCTGTCAAGCTGAGGATCGAACCCATGTCCCTTTTTCATTCTAATCGTTTGCACAAATATCCATTGTTCCACAAAGCGATTAAAATTGGTGAGGTGGAACATCTATTTATTTTAAAAATTTCAAACCAAGTGATTTCTTAGTGACCTTACAATGACATCTGTGAAGCAATGCACTAAGCGAATTTGAATAATTGGAAAATAGAATATGTCAAATACTTATGAGATATTTTTCTTTTTCTACGAAATATACTTGAACATTATTCCAAATATTAAATAATTTACGCAATTTCTGCTCCTACGAAAAATGGTTGTTAGCAAACTTGAACATTATTCTAAATATTAAATAATTTACGAAATTTCTGCTCCTACGAAAAATGGTTGTTAGCAAACTTGAACATTATTCCAAAAATTAAATAATTTACGCAATTTCGGCCACTACAAAAAATGGATGTTAGCAAACTTAAACATTATTTCAAAAATAAAATATTTTACGAAATTTCTGCTACTACGAAAAATGGTTGTCAGCAAACTTAAACATTATTTCAAAAATAAAATATTTAGCGAAATTTCTGCTACTACAAAAAATGGTTGTTAGCAAACTTGAACATTATTCTAAATATTAAATAATTTACGAAATTTCTGCTCCTACGAAAAATGGTTGTAAGCAAACTTGAACATTATTCCAAATATTAAATAATTTTCGAAATTTCTGCTCCTAAGAAAAATGGTTGTTAGCAAACTTAAACATTATTTCAAAAATTAAATATTTTACGAAATTTCGGCTACTACGAAAAATGATTGTTAGCAAACTTGAACATTATTCCAAATATTAAATAATTTACGAAATTTCTGCTCCTAAGAAAAATGGTTGTTAGCAAACTTAAACATTATTTCAAAAATAAAATATTTTACGAAATTTCTGCTACTACGAAAAATGGTTGTTAGCAAACTTAAACATTATTTCAAAAATAAAATATTTTACGAAATTTCTGCCACTACGAAAAATGGTTGTTAGCAAACTTAAACATTATTCCAAAAATTAAATACAAACGAAATTTCGGCTACTACAAAAAATGGTTGTTAGCAAACTTGAACATTATTCTAAATATTAAATAATTTACGTAATTTCTGCTCCTACGAAAAATGGTTGTTAGCAAACTTGAACATTATTCCAAATATTAAATAATTTACGAAATTTCTGCTCCTACGAAAAATGGTTGTTAGCAAACTTGACATTATTCCAAAAATTAAATATAAACGAAATTTCGGCTTCTACAAAAAATGGTTGTTAGCAAACTTAAACATTATTCCAAAAATTAAATAATTTACGAAATTTCTGCTAACTATAAAAATAAAATAAATAAAAATAAAATAAAATAAAATAAAATAAAATAAAATAAAATAAAATAAAATAAAATAAAATAAAATAAAATAAAATAAAATAAAATAAAATAAAATAAAATAAAATAAAATAAAATAAAATAAAATAAAATAAAATAAAATAAAATAAAATAAAATAAAATAAAATACCATAAAATAAATTACCATAAAATAAAGTAAAATTAAATACTTTGCAACAAAAATCTCACGTTGCTGGGCAACGGGCTTACAGCTAGTCTTGCTTGATTACTGAATGCAAATTTAACTTGAAAAAAAAACAAAATGTGGCGTTGACCTTACCTGGACGTAAGCCCAGACCCGATAAAGCTCTTACCGACAAGACCACAGTGGGCGATTTATATTGTCGGACAGACATTGTAAAAAATGTATTGATATTGAATTTTTTTATATCAATTAAATAGTATAAAGATAATATTCGTTCTTCCTCAATAGATAAGCAACAAGAAACAGTAATCTATTGAAAAAAAATACTATCCGATGATAAAAATGAATGAAGATTTTCTATAAAAGGGAAGATACCAGTTGTCTTTTCATAATCATTTTTTGATCTTAAATCATGAAGGTTCTTTTAAACAGTGTTTTGGTATTTATGCTAGTTAGCTACTATGGTGGTAAGTGATAATATCTTATACAATGAACAATGAATAAATAATTGAGAATATTAGTGACTTATGATAATTCGGATTAAAAAATAAATCCAAGGAACTCATCATCTTCACTTTCCTTACCATATTATTTATGAAATAAATGCGTAAAGGCTTCCCGATTGAATTATTAAAATTTATGTTCTCAATCTTAAAAAAATGTTTCGTATTAATTCGGTATATTTGATACAAGTCAACTTTTAGAAAATAAATAATATTCGTCCATATTTTAACCCAACGATCACATGACATGTTTTTATAACAAAAATGTGTTTATAATTCTTAGCATAACTTCAGTACACTTATAAATGATATATTTTTTATTTTTTTCGAAAGCGAAAATCAATAACAGTGCTGTTATAAAAATGATAAAACAACTCATTTGTCAAGTTGCGTCATTTTAATCTAAATAGTTTGTTATTTATGTATACAGCAAACGGAAATAAAATAAGAAAAGAAACACAAAACCAAAGCTTTGCGATATACAATCGGTTTATAAGTATTATTGCCATGAAAACAAAATATTGTGTTTACTATTTTAGTCGTAGCAAAGGCACTATTAGACCAATATTCTACGAGTCTTGATATTGGCTCGGAGGAAAATATATTATTTGGTCTACCGCCGGATGCAAGAATCGTTGGAGGAAATGACGCCCCTGACGGCTCAGCGCTCTATCAAGTATCATTAAGAACAAAACAAGACTTCCATTTTTGTGGAGGCAGCATTATGAATACAGAATGGGTATTAACAGCGGCACACTGCTTGAATGGGTAAGACCGTTTTTATTTTTTTCTTCTAATCTAATTTTGATTTCGAACGGTTTTATGCCTATCAGCCAACTTATAGCCATGCACAACCTAAATCAATAATAAGATAATAAAAGCAACATTTTGTGTTATGTCTTTACTCTCTTATTAAAACGCAACTTGTCTAACATTTCATTATATAATCTAAAATACCACTTCCAATGGACTGTTTCAAGTATAATAAAAATGTGCGATTGGGTTGACATGTCGTGTAAAATTTGTTATTTTCAAAAATAATACTATTTGTTTATTAACACACAATAATTCAAGGTGGTTATTATTATAATAACAAAAAACATGTTATAATTATTTTTTTGATTATTGAATGAAATATACATTTATATAAATGGAATCTTTTGTTCACAATTGTAAAACTGTGAAGAGTAAATTATTTTTTCAAAAAATTATGTAGACCAATACTTTTTGTCAATTTTGTCTTAACGAAGTTTTTATGCAATCAAATCAACCTATAGTATGTTATATGTTTTTTTTTGTGTGCGCAGAAACAGGCCGGAAAATGTGATTATCGTCGTTGGCACTCACAAAATAAAAGGATCAGGGAAACGATTCGAGGTAGAAAAACTGATTGTACATTCAGAATTTGATCCTTCACGTATTGAAAATGACATAGCAATGGCGCGTGTAAGGGGACTGATTGAATTCAGCGAACGCGTTCAGCCAATCAATCTCCCTGATCATAATACTGAAAGTGGCGTAGCGCTGACTCTAACTGGCTGGGGGACAACCGCAGTAAGTAAAACTCCGTGTCGTATATTTTATATATTTATACACCAAGCTTAACCCAAACTCAAAAAGTCTCATTCAAGCCAAAAATATATGTTGACATTTTTTTTTGTTTTTGTTTGAACAAACATTGTTGACGTTACTAGCAATATAAGTATCAACCAAGGAATGTGGTTTGTAGGAAAATAAAAGTTTACCATTTGATTTGATACCGTTTTATGCATTTTAGTGGATTTTGTTCTACTTAGTAACAAAATTATATTGATTCAGTTCATAGATTTGATCTCTGCACTCTTAACAGTTTTCTTTCATCTAAGACTAAGTTAAGCAAGCACTGATTTTCTCGCAAGTAAGACTTTTATTGTTTTGTTATAGCAGGGTAAACATTTCTATTACACACAGTTTTATAACATTCAATAATATTAAGAAAATTATTTTAAATCGCACAAAGTATGTTTAATTGTCTATAAATTAAATACATATTAATTTTTATATTTCTTTTTAACCCTTGCTCGCTCCCAATGTGGCGCAAATGACTTCCTTATGGTCACGTCTCATTTCTACAACAACTGGTTGCTACTCAGTTGTTAAAACTATCTTTAAAAAAATAGTAAGGATATAAAAGAAAGGGCTAGGACAAGACTAGTGGTTAGCGAATCTTTCTCAGTTAAGTATTTGGAGGATGGGAGCGGTTTTTTAAACATCACAAATATCAATGACTTTGAACATTGGCGAAAAAATTGCAAAAATGCCAAACGTAAAGCAACTATTTACAACCCGTAACCACTGCGCTACGGAACCGATTAAATAATTAATAGCTTTATAAATTATATTTTAATGTATTAAGTATTATTACACTAATTGGTTTGTATTTTTCAGTTTTTCTAAACAACAATCACTGGAAGAATGTTTATTAAATTTTAATATTATGCGTAGTATATGAAATAAAATACTTTATGTACGTGATTTAAATTTTATACGAACAGATCACCGTTGCGGATCTAAATTTAATATTATACAAGCCTCGGAAAATGGTTTGAAGGGCCCGGCAGTTAGGGATTGTGGGAACTCTTGACTATCAAAATTGAGATTGGCAGACAGGGAAAAAGGCCAAATAAATACTGACTGATCGTTATTTTTCCAGGAATTCGCAAAATTTTATACAGCAAAGAATACTCACATAGATAGAACAAAAAAATATTTCTGTGCAAATAACTTTTTAGCATGTAATCTTAAAAGCATTTTCTAGTCAATTTTGTGCCACCGAGAATGATTGCCCGAATAAAGTTTATTCATTTTTTGCGTAGTTAAAAGATGTTATTTTATTAATTTATCAGTATTCATATTTTATACATATTTTTTAGCTAGTCCAGTTTCGTAGCGGAGTAGTACACGCTTTTGGCACACAAATAATTCACTGGGTTGAGTTCGATTCCCTGAATGAAATCTAAATATAAGCAGACGTCCTCAAACTATTTAATTTGATTAACTTATACCTTTTGTTGTCATTGTTCAGTTATGAAATAAATTCAAATAAAAATATTTATTGCTGTCGTAAAGTGACTTCTTAAAAAAATCTTAAAGTATTAAAGATCTATAAGTATAAGCCACAAAAAATATTATTAATTTACATTTTGAAGAAATACAAGCTATTGTTATATATGTACCTTTGACAATTGAGGCGTCTAGTACCAAACACGGCCATGTTGGTTGTACTTTATTTTTCACAAAAGCCAGAAATTTGTTTGATTACTTTTGTACGTAATTTAAATGCAAATTAATTAAACGTTAAACGTTTACATCATTAAAATAACTAAATGATATTCTGTCAGCTGATTCAAATACTGTGATTTGATTGGCTCTCAACGACTTAAAAGATGCCTTTAACTTGGTAACTTTAAGTAGTAAAATTAATATTGAAAGTACTTGTAATACAATTTTGTGAAACATAATTTAATTTAAAATTTCGACTGAAGGTGCTTGATGGAAATTCAACATTAATTTAGAATTATTTTCATTTTATACACTTCCACAAAAATCTTGGTCGAACACGACCCGGGTTTCGCCTCTCGGCATCTTTCGGTACTACTCAGTTCGCGAATGCACTCGAACTGTTGAGTCGTGTTCGACCAAGATTTTTGTGGAAGTGTACAAAATATCCAAAAATCTTCAGTCGAAATTTTAAATTATATTAAAAATTAACAAAAAATAAAACAAAGTATTAATAAAAAGTGTACATACAAAAAACATGTCTTGGCCGTTTTTTATACTGGATACCTCAATTATATAATAAATTAAATATCGATATTTTTTTATGACACATATTTTGCAATAATCAACAATGGTCACTAGATACACGAAATCATTAATCCCGAAAAAAAATCACAGGTCTTTTCACCAAAAAAATATTAAAACTGCATTGATTGAATTGGCATTTACTTGGTAGAAATCAATTGTTATAAGGCAAAAATAGCAAAGTATAATAAAGTAACATTGATATCAATGTCGAATTCACTTTACAAAATGGTAATTACTAACGGAATACTGTATATTTAGTTCTGCCGATAGTGTGAAGCCGAAATAACCATCAACAATATCTTATGGTACTAAAAAGTGAACAATTTGTTCGTATTTTTATCGTTTTTTCGAGCTAAATATGAATAAAAATAATGAAAAACCTATCTCCCTTGCGTAAAAAATCAGCCGTCAGTAACTCAGAGAGCAAACGTATTAGGGAAAATAAGATTATTTACAACACCGCAGTTGTTTCGTTAGAAATATATACGTCATGGTTTGCGAAAGAGTTGTTTTAAAAAAAAAGTTTTTTCAGTATCCCGGATTTCCTGCTAACAATCTGCAAATCATCGTTCTGAAATCGATATCTGTAAAAGAGTGTCAAGAAAAAATGAAAAATATAAATACAGTCATCGATACTCAAATCTGTTCCTTCACAAAAGTAGGAGAAGGCGCGTGTCACGTAAGTTTTTCAATTAGTTTTTTTAAATCCATGTCCGTTCCCAAATGTGGAGCATATGGATTTCTAATGAGAATATCTCAACAAATGTTTTTCTATGAATTGCTTGTAACAGGACGGTAAGTTAGTCGTCACGTCCCATTATTTTAAGATTGAAGTGATGGGTTGAAGCTTTCTGACATCACAAAATGATAAAAATGCTCGTCGTACCGAGACACGAACTTATGAGATCCGTCAATAAAGCCTGCAACATTGACTACGTTATTTGTAAATAATGATGCTGATGAATGATTTAGGTGATACTAAATCAATGTGTCAGACGAGGCCAACGGATCCGGTCGATGGTTGAATCGTCTCTAGTAATTATTTTAATTATCTTAGCAGACCTGGACTTTCACAGATGATATCATTTACCCTAAAAAACAATTTAGTCTATCTAGGAACTGACCAAGCTTGAAGAGTCCGCCTTCTATAAAGCAACAACGATTAGGAAAAGAAGCGAATTCTTGGCGCGACACATAGCTCTACAAACATCATGATGTAAAAAGCCACTAATTACAATTTTTGGTGGTTTACGATATATAGCATTTTGTCGATCGATATATAAATATATATATATTTTATATTAAATGTATTTGTTACAGGGTGATTCTGGAGGTCCCTTGGTAAACAATAATAGTATTGTTGGCGTTGTTTCATGGGGAAAGCCGTGTGCAGTCGGCTTGCCTGATGTATTCACAAGGGTGTATTCCTTCACAAAGTGGATACGAAGCAATATGAAGAGTAAACAGATCATTTAATCTAATGCAATATAATATATCCATGTACAGTATTACAATGTTTTTTTTACAATCGTTAAAAAGCTGTATAAAACAACGTTTCTTGTTTTAATTGACCTTTGAAATCTTCAAACACTGTAAAAATCATAGCACATCGCGACCCGAGTACTACAAAGTTATATGTAAAAAAAATTGACGAAACAGAAATAACAATGCGGCAGTCTTCCAAGTACCATTATTGATTGATATCTATACATCAAATTCTGGGGCTGGTGGAGCCGAGCTCCAATTTCCCTTTCATCTGGTGTATTTTGATGTTGCTTTGTGTATATTGTTATTGTTGTTTCGTCAAAAATTTTCACATATAACCTTATATTATAGTACTCGGGTCGCGAGTCGCGACGTAACAAACCTTTCAAACGCAGTCTTTATATAAATGAACTTATCAATGTATACATTATCTGTTTTATTCAGTTACAATATACACGAGAGAAAAAATATTTACAGCTACACAGACGTATGTATTTACTGTTCACAAACTTAAAAAATACCACTCGTGCACTTAAAATGTTGCTAGCCAATCTCCACTGATGTGCAAACGCAATCACGCAGTGTTTGAATTTTATCTGAAAATTTACATAACTTTATTTATTTAAACATAATATTCTACCTAATCTAACCTAACCTAACCGTAAAATGATTTATATTTTGACTAGCACTTGTCAGTATACTAACAAAGCCTTAGCCATACTGTCATTTATACTCTGTCTAGCGTTCTTCAGTGAGTTATTTCATTTACATTGAGTAGTATAAGTGAATGTGAATGCAAATAATTTAAGCATCAACTAAAACTACTACCTATTTGACATTAATCATTAAATTGACTAGTAAATGTACACATTTATGATTATACAATCAACGGATATCTTCACAATTATTTATACTATTCAAATTAATTTTATAGTAACTTTGTTTGCCGTAGTATTGAATCAAAACATAGCCAAGCGGTCTCCAACAGGTAGTCCGCGAGAAAATGTTGGTGATTTGCGTAGTTGTTTTAGCAATATTAATGGAAGTTGGAACCAATGTATTTCAAGCACGCAGCAAAAAATATTGCACTAATGTATCGCTTTACAGTGTTATTACCATTTCAAAATATTTAAAAAAATATGATTATTGTAAATACATGTTTGCATATTTTAAAAAAATACATTAGTGGTCCACGGAATCGCACTGTAATACGTTAAGGTTCACTACCGTTCACTAAATAACGTATTAAAAGTTAAATTTGAATCGTTTGATCGTAATAATCATGGGAATGCCCATGGGCTTATCTTTTTCACCAGCAATGGCTTTAAACTCAATGATACATTTATTTATTATATAAACACGAAACATTCATTTACTAAGGCGTAAGTTCAAGTTCATCCGTGCACTTGAACGCCTGAAGATGCCGAAAGGCAAAACCCGGGCCGTTATTGACAAAATCTGTGTGAATGTACATAATTTGAACGATTCAAATTTAATATTGAAATTTCACCAAGCACCTTCAGTCAAAATCTTAAATTAGTTCTAAAAGTTGTATATATTTGTAGCATGAATTGTCTTTGTTTGTGACCGAATTAGAAGTTAACTCTCGCTTAAATAATGTATATATTCTAAGTGAACTATTGGCAACTAAAACTCCCTTTGTTTAAATCAAATTAAAATACACAAGTCATGCACTTAATTAAGTTTAGAAATATACGCAAAAATTTTCATTTATCTAATATGTATGAATCAAGTACGGTATTTTTCACGACTCACAGGCGTGAAAAATACTTAACATTATTATAAACCTGCCAAAGTAATTACGCCTTGAAATGTCTTTTAAAGAAAGAAAAATACAAACTAAAAATATTTCCTTTAACAAATAACAGGAAATAAACACAAAAGAAACAGAAGGTTTATTATTAAGTGACTTTTTCGCAAAATTGAAATTTGAATACCACACTTGAATTGTAATAAAATGAGTTTTTCTTTTGAGTGTTTTATAAGCTAAAACAAAAACGGGGGCAGCAATACTTTTTACATTTTTAAGATAACTTTACTTAATTAAAAAGGCTTTCACGACGACGGTAATGTGAAACTTTCTGGGTGGCGAAAAAATTCTGCGGAATCTTAGTAAGGAGGGAAAACTTGATTCAAGATGGCGGAACTCGTTTTATTTCGGTCCACAATGACGCACATTTGCCTACAAGAATAATCACTTAAAGTTGACAATGATCACGGGAAAATACCACTGCCCCTGATATGGTAACAAAAGAAAGAAAGAGGTAAAAATTTTTATGATAAAAAAAAAACATAAATTTTGAAAATATTTTTTTATTATATTTCAGATATGAAATACAACAACATTGGATGATGAAGCACCATTATATTATATATACTCTTTACGTTTCCCAAAATATTTTTCAATTTAGAATTAAGTGATTCGTATTTTGACAGTCCCCTAAAGTTACAAGTTAGTAAGAGCTTGGCTGTACCGTACCCAAGCGGGCCTGGGTTCTATTTCCGATAAGGACATTTTTTTTCAATTTAAATATGAGATCTTAAAAGATATGCGTGTTTGCAATGTCAGTTCTCATCGAATTGATCTTCGGTGACTGTCTCAAATAAATCTCATCAATTTTATCTCATATGATCTTTCTTTAAACTTAAATATTTGGCGAATCAGTATTAGTTGTATTGTCGAATATGAAAAAAATAAATCAAAATTCAGTTAATATGCATGATGTGAACGATGCGCAGCCTTATAAGAAGGTGAGTATGTGAGTGATTTTCACTAAAAACACATACACACTGTCTCCCAGTGCATACACTGACAAAATGTGTATGTTTGTCTGTGCTGTGTTTTATATAATAGAAAAAAAAGATAAATTTTAGTTCGTCTATGTCGTATTCGACCTCTATAGTGAAGTTGTAAGAAATCTGCTCAACAATCAGTAGGGTTTCAGGTTCGATGCGTGGCAGTAAACTATTAAAAGATGAGCTTTCGAAACAATTGAGCATTATGAAGTCATTTTAATGAAGAAAAAAGGCTTGAATTACGCTTTATTGAGTAATTATTTATTATGTTTGAGCATAAAAATGATTTTTATGCGGTGAACAATTGTACTAAGAACCGAATAGTATAAACATAAAACTGTGGTATGTTCAAATTGGCATACGTTTACGTTACAATATTGAAAATATCATTTTGTTTGATCACTGTATTCACAGAAATAAAACAAAGCCAAAAAAACTAATACTAATCTTGAATTTGTATTAAAAGGAAACAAAATGAAATGGGATACATTATTTGACAAAAATAAAAATATGTATGCCATCGATATTTTATTGTGAGTTTTATCATGGAACATGCTCGTATATAAATAAGGGAATTGTCCCCAAGCTGTGATATAAGGACCTTGTCAATTGCTTTCCACTTTGAAGGCTTGTCGGTCGGCAAAATCTCTCCTACGTGATTCGAATAATCGTCATGTCGTGATCTTAGTTTCATACTCCTATACAATCACAAGAAATCTCTCAAATCAAGTGTCTTTCGTTGTTGTTCGGTTTTTATTTGTCAGTCATAAAATAAGTTCTTTTTCCTAAATTCGCTTTATATATTAGGCATATGTTATTGTATTTACAATGTATTCGGATGTACCTTTGTAGAAAATTTATTTTTAATACACAATAAAATTTTGATAACTTAGTTACTTCACTTATATGTTTAAAAATCAACATTGTACAGAACATCGCAAGTTTTAGGTACGAATAAATTAAAAAAAGATTTTCATTCTTAAATTATTATTAAAAAAAAGAGAGACAAACAAACATTTAATTAATTACTTAGATTAGTACGGTGCTGCGATTTATATTTTATAATTTATAACATGAAAATAAGAAAGCTTTTTTAGTTTATTTGTAAGCATTGCGACGTTCTGTACGACGTTGGTTTTTAAAGAGACGAAACACGTGTCACAATTTTTAACACAACAAATAGAGTAACAAAGTTATCGAATTTGATTTTACATAGGTTATTCCAATTTATAATATATCTAGGGGTTTTGAAAATTTCTTTCAGCAAACAGTCTATTATATCTTTATGTGAATGCAGAAGTACTTGAATACAATGACGCAAAGAAATTAACGCGGTCGTCTCAGATGAATAGACGTAAATTATTGATTTCATCCTCGCATATTGAGCATACGCCCCCGTTAAGAAACACTGGCTTAATTCAATTTATTTTCTCACTAACAACATTAATAAATGTTGAAATTAGTAAAGCAGTACCTATACTAATTTATCGTTTCAATTATTCAAAAATAAATAAAATGCTGACTTCTTAAGTATTCAAGAATATGATTTATTTGTAAAATTTAAAAATAACAAAACAGCGTCCGTGGCCTTGAGGTAAAAACTAGCATTCGTAAAATACTGGAATTAATTAACGAAAAAGTGATTAGTCAATTTTGAAAGAGTGTTTGTAATGTTTTTTCTTGTCAAGTTGTTCTCGTGGTCGTTCGTGATTACTCCCGATTGAGTTTATTTCGTGCACACAATATCAACGATACATTTAATGACCTTCGCACACAATATCTTTATCCAGACAATAAACAAAATGAGGCTTTATGTTAACGAATATAGCAAGCGGCAGAGGATACCATTCGTGAGATAACAGATGGTCTGCCAGCCCTAAGCGTACCTCATTACTATGCGACGCCGAGAAGATATTATTATTGTACCCCTTGAGCACGAACTAGATTTTCTTGTAAATATCGATTGAAAAGTTAGACGGATATATTTCACCGAATTGATCGTTATTACAATTGAACTGGTCATTTCGAAAACACGACGCTGTCGAAAATGAGAATTTGCTTTTATTGGAGATTTTTGTGTGAAAATGCAACCAAATATTACTAAAGCATGACGTTTTATGTCAGTTTTGAAACACTCTACTTTAAGTATGTGAATTAAAAAAATCAGCTACATAGTGTTTATCGCTCCAGGAAAAAAATACTTTCTGTTAGTTAAGGGGTTTTCTAAATGATCAATTTATTGACACTCAACGGTTTTGTTTTTCACAGTAAATAGTCGGGTCCATGGCGCAGTAGTCAACATCGTTGGCTTCCATGCCAGACCACACGTGGTCGAATCCCAGTACGAACAGCATTTTTCAATCGATTTATCGATTTTTGTTTGAAGGCAAGAATGATAGCGATGTCTAAAAAGTCCCCCACTATTCCAATCTTAAAATAACGGGGTGCAGCGAAAGTTATTAGTCAACCACTTGTTTTGTTCAAGCCTTATTCTTTCTATCCCCATACTCTTCGAAAAAAGAGAGATTGGAAAACTTAGTGACAGGCAGTTATTGTAGAAAAACTTCTGTTGAGATTTATAAATTGTGAAGCCATATAAATTGTGAAGCCATTGCTCCACATTGTGATTAAAAATAATGCGTTCCACCAAAAGCTGTCTTAAAATTAATAGAGTACATAAAACAAAAAATTAAGATTGTTACTCTTAATTTATGAATGAAAAAAAAGGTATTTGTAAAACGACCAACATATCGTATAAAAGGGTAATAATGATAAACCAATAAAAGAGGTTTTCAAAATGTTATTTATAAATGTGATGTAAAAAAATAAGTCCCGTAAAGATTTTGATAAAAATGATTATGTTACAAATAGCCAAATTCGGTATCGATCTTTTGTTAGGAGTGACCCCACCACGAGCGATCACCATAAATTTGCATAGATTACAGTACTCAAATCGTTTCTTAATCCCAGCTTTAGCTATCAAGCCCCGGACATGTCATAAGGGGAGGGAGAAATTATTTTCATCATAGTAATGCACCACAATGATTTAAATTCAATATTTACCATAAGCGTGTCAGACACTAGTCAAACAACAAGACAATTTAAATGGAATTTTGTAAGACAGAAAAACTTAGAGAATTTTTACGGACAAAGAACTCTTTCGATGAATTTAATAAATAATGTGGTAAATATTATAAGATATCCTTTTGGATATATTTAAACTGATTTTAAAGAAGTTATGATTACACAGACTTATTCATTTTATGTTATTTGATTTATTTTAAGGGTTAGTCACATAGTTAAAATGATTTATCAAATGGTTTTTTTTATAAACATTCATGTAAAATCTAGCTTAATAGGATTTAAAAAATCTTACTATTCTATTACAAATAAAATTTATATATAAAAATCAACAAAAAATCGTTGGCAGTGACCTCATTTTTTTCAATAATAAATTGTATATCAACCAAAACGCCCTATTTATTTTTGAACTTTTTGATATACGTAAAATTAAATTAAAATAAATACATTTATTGACGTTTACTTTTATTTTTTAATTTCACATTCTTTAGTAAAAATCAGGACATCAACTAATAATGTTGAATTTGTATAACAAAGTATGTATTTTAATATTTAGTATAGTTTAAGAAAATACACACAAAACATTGCTGAATGTCTCGCAAGTCGTTATTAGATACTTTTAAGCATATTATATTTCGAGTCCATTTATGTATCAATTGCATTTGAAGAAATATTACTCGCAGGAGTTCCGTAATACAAGATTTCACGTTGATTTGATGGCTTGCTAAATATCATACATAGAAGGTATCCAAAACAGACATTGTAGAGTGTTGAATCAACAGGGTTAAACGAATTCCGCATTCCACAAAACAACTTTCAAATCCGAAAAATAGAAGTTTAATATTACTAATTCGTCATATAATTCCGTTATTTAAGTATTTGTGTAAAAAAATATTCGTGAACAAAAAAAGACTTTTGTTTGTTTCAGAATTTGGATTGATAAAAGTGTTTAATCACAGGCTAATAATGTTTTATATGACATCGTTAAGTTAAACCTCAAACAAAATATGAAATATTTTAGAACATGTCGCCTGATACACCGCCACGGCACGGTGGGCAGACTAAGCCGGACAGTTGGGTACCGACAAATAAGGGCTCCTAATAACGGCTCGCGGGCCACACCTGCCCGTGACACCGTAGACAGGCGTAATTCATTTTCTTTTGTATGCAGAGGCAAACATGAAAAGCTCAGCGGGTAGAGGCTGGGTGCCTTTCTTACCGAGGTCCTTCGGGTCACCTATCGGTCTTTCTTTCATGAACAGTGATCCCGGGGTTAGGTGTTTTAATAAGTTGGTGAGCGGCCTTTGTGTTGAAAATTAATTTAGAATTATTATAACTTATACAACGCGGTTTTCACAAGGTTATATATAGTACTGGATAAATTGTCACCACATTTCTGTCCATATTGAAAGAAAGTCGGATTTTTTGAAATATATTAAATTGTTCTAGCCTTTGTCTTTGGCACAAGAAAATGTGGTGATCGGATATTAATATAAACTAGATGTAAGCGCGTTGACCTCAACGGGGATTTTTGTTGCATTTTTAAGTAGTAGCAGAAATTTTGTAAATTATTTAATTTTTGGAATAATGTTTAAGTTAGCTAACAACCATTTTTCGTAGTAGCAGAAATAGACCTCGTAAATTACTAAATTTTTGGAATAATGTTTAAGTTTGCTAACAATCATTTTTCGTAGTAGCAGAAATTTCGTAAATTATTTAATTTTTGGAATAATGTTTAAGTTTGCTTACAACTATTTTTCGTAGCAGCAGAAAAAGACCTCGTAAATTATTTAATTTTTGGAATAATGTTTAAGTTTGCTAACAATTATTTTTCGTAGTAGCAGAAATTTCGTAAATTATTTAATTTTTGGAATAATGTTTAAGTTTGCTTACAACTATTTTTTGTAGCAGCAGAAAAATACCTCGGCGCATATATCGACAGCCCTGCAGTTTTTAAATTGTAAATTATTAAATTTTTGGAATAATGCTTACAATCATTTTTCGTAGTAGAAGATTTTAAAATAAAAGTCGAAATATAGTTCTTTAAAATATCCATACCGTCATTAAAATATTCCTAATGCATGTAAGAAATTAATAAGGTTTCATGGCCGGATGAAAAATATAATCATACCTTCCAATAATCGAATCAATGACACTGATCAAAATCTGTTAAATCAGCTCCAAAAAATCTTCGCCCAACTCTACAATTATAGCTTCGAAAAATCGAATCAGTATATTTGATTATTTAAAAAACTTCGTAGCGATGCAAAATTTCAAATATAGTTCTCTTCATATTATTACGATGCTTCAGTTCTAAGCCAGGAAATTTGAATATTGAACATAAAAATACGTCTATTCTAGGGCATCCAATTCCGGGATCCCGTTCAATTTAATGATCCCGAAATTCCGGGAATGACACGGCTGCGATCCCGGGATTTCAGGATTGAGAAATTTTGAGCAAAACCCGAGTTTCTGTGAGAATCTGGGAAAAAGTATTTTCCTTTTTCCAATCCCGGGATTTCGGGATTGGAAAAAGGCTCCGGGATTGGATACTCTAGTCCATTCCAATCGGACGAACGAAATATGCGATTCAAAATAAGCATAAATAAAATATTTTTCGGCCAATGCTAGCGTTGGCCGAAAAATGTGCTGTTCGAATTGGAATTGAATCAGTGGGCGAAATGGACAGTAGTACGGACATATTTTATCGGCTATTAATGTTAAGATGGTTTACTTTTTGATTCAATAAACATGTTATACTTCACATAAAAAAAGACTTTGGTACTAATTTAGTATAATTTATTATCACGACCGGTTTCGTTTATTGTTATAAAAAAAATGTAGCTGACATTTTATTAATTTTACAGGAAAAGGTTTTTAGAAATTAAGTTTAAAAAAGGAGTTCATTAATTGTGGTTAGTGAAAAGTAATATATGGTTAATGCATATCCTAATATTATCGAGATCAGCTTTCTTCAACAGGGGTCCACGTGGAACAAACTATCAGAAGTCAAAACACTAAAATGCACAGACCCTAAATGATCGGGTGAATTAGATAACGCTCTAAATTTTTCATCGCTGACACCTTATGACGATTATGGGTCGATATATAAAACATAAATGACACTTGATAAAAACCTAAGCACATATAAACAAGATAATGCTCACGAATAGCAAAACCGGTCGAGAATAATAAACAATTTGCGACAAGTAAAATGTTTCTATAGCATATTTTAAATAAGCTCTCATAAAATATTTTTAAAGCAAATTCAAACATCGTTAAATAATTACACTTTTAAATGCCAAAACGTAAGATTATTTTTAAAAAAGATACTCTCGCCAAAGTATGTTATTTTAAAATATGATTAAACTAAAATAGTGTATTTTGAAATTCATTTTACGGAGAGATAAAATATGTAGTTTATTTTTTAAAAATATAATACGCAAGTTAAATTTGAAACTCATATTACGCTTAGAAAACTGAAATTAATTTTTAATTAAAATAGTTTGCAAGGTAAAAAAAAATACCTAGTGCCGTTGAAATAAAGTACAGTTTCTTATAAGGTACTCAATTCAAGCTCGCTCTCTCTTAATAAATTAATGAGTCTATTTATTCTGAGCCACAAAATGCTAATTATAAACGAGCGAGCAACTCGGCGCCATCTGTTGGGGAGAAATTAAGGTAATTGGAATGGTTCACTGATTCCCAACCATCGAATGCAAGACCTTAACCATAATCGTTATTTAATACCGTTTGAAAATGTATGAAAATTTTTTTAAAGACATAAATTCTCTATACACAGTGTGTAAAGTGTGACACAAATCGACCAAAACAACGAAAATCGTAGTTTGCGTACTGCCATCTATGGAAACACATCAAGCGAATCAAGTGTATTTTTTTTTGAAAAAAAATAAATATTGTAATGAATGGCATTTCAGCTGACGCCAATGCGTCATTTACTTGACACGTAAAATAAACACAGTGCATATACGCCCTTAAAATGGGAAGTGAGCCAAGTAGTAAATTGGTAAAACTTTTCTTTTCGACTTTTAAGTAAAATCACATCTTTACTTGGGAGAACACAATTGCAATGTATACATAATAAGCTCATTTCACTTTTACGATACTTTAAGATACGCAGAATATTATAAAGCGTCCAGATCAACTTTTTCTAAGATATCATTTGGCTCACTTCACCTCTCATGGGTTCTATTATAGTATGAATGACACATAAAAAATACAAATTTAAATAAGAAAAAATGAATTTGTTGCTGTAAATTCTACTTTTTTAGGCAATGCATTGATCAGGCGAACAACCCTCACAGATAAAGCCTCAAATACATAAATTCGAAGTAAATACTCATGATTATTACATTAAATGCTCATATTACAGAGAATGTCAGGATCCAAAAAACGGAAAGATAATACACATTTTTTGTACAATGATTGTTCTTTATATTGTATAAGAATATGTTTATAATCCGTTGATAATGCGGACGATTAGTAAAACAATATGCAATTAGTAAAAAAAGTACGTGCTATTATTTTTAATAAAAGTGTATCTAAATTTCTAACATCAATAAAATATTTCAATGAATAGTTTGAAACCCCGATCACACACTCTCGAATATTTGTTTTCAAATGCATGAATATTCATGATTTTGACATTCTATTCCACACTTCCGCCGCCAAAAGTAGGCTTAAGGAAAAATCATTAGCAAGCCTTTTGTCCCTTTCAAACGATAGCTCTATAAATTAAAAAAGAGATTGAGTCGAGCCCGACAATCAAATCAATTATCGTAAAACAACTTTTTTGAGATGCTCCACTATAACTGTATGAGCTCCAGATTAGGATTGGATATGGCTTGAAAAACCTCGTAAAGAAAACTTAAATAAAGAATCTGATGTATTATGGTTTTAAAAGAAATAGAAATATAAAAAAAAACAGCGAAGATAGACTATGATACTCACTATTATAAGTAAGCGCAAAAAAATATCCTAACCTAATACTTTATTGTTCCTTCAACAAACTGTTATGCCTTTCCATCCTCTGTTTCAAAGTCGCCTTCTGTAATGCAAAAAATATCAAGAAAAGAAACGAATTTAATCGTCATATTCTTGGCCAGATACAAAAATGCACAGGCAACATCTTTTAACCATACAGATTGTTAGTTTTAGTGATATTAAGTATCCTGAATATTATTTAAGCTTTATTTTAAAAGATTTTCTTCTGTTTATCATAATTGATAATATATGAGTAAAAAGTACACCAAAATAAATTGAGAACCAATGGTTTGACATTTGAAAAGAAATATGTTTATTTTATGAAGAATTCAACAAATTTCATTACAAGGGGAATATTTTTTCACTCAATTAGGCTCAATTTATGCTTGTCTACGAAAACCTTATTTCGACAAAGCCTGCAAAAAATATTGTGATTAAAAATTCCTTACGTTTTACCATGTCGTTTTTAAATATTTTACGTGTGCCTCATATTTTATTTTTATTATAAATATTATTCTGATTATAAATTATGAATGGATTTTATGTAAATAAATACGTAATAACGTTGTAACCTCAACCCCAGACTATTATTTTTCAATTTATGTTATAATATGATGCCGTGAAGATTGATTTGTTTTATGATAAAATTTCAACACCAAGCTGATATATTAATATAAGATATCTTACATATTAACATGACCGAATTTATTTAAGCTTTAGATGGGAGTATTTGTTTCTATTTATAAATACAAGTTACTTCCAACTCAAGATAAAAATTCTATTCTATTGTATACGTTATAAAAATTAGAAATATCACAGTACTAACATAAATAAGCGACATAAAACCAAATATATTAAACAATCAAAATATGCTTAACTGTGATTGCATATTTAATAATATATCAAATTTTCCCATGTGACAGAATTGAAAACATCACAAAGCAATAGATTTGCATGATAAATCTTACATGTCTGCAAGGCTAATTTTGAAAAAGTTGTGTCATCAAGGAAATATAGCACAGAAAGTTGCAGTTACGTTTCTTAAAAATCAAATGCCTTTTACATCAAAATTTTCTTGGTTTCCATTTCCGAAATACCTATATTTTCCATTCGTAAGACCGGTGATTAGCTGTTAAAGAAACAGCTGAAATACAGGATTTCCTGTTTCAGTAATACCGTTATTGCAATAACTAATTATTGTCACTCACCACCTATCTGAAGTTTTCCATTTTTCCTTGAGGTATATTAAGGTGCCCTACATCTTGCAATGTATATAAATATGGTTGTGTTAAACATTCCAAGTTTTCTTCGCATCATTTTCCCGGCCCGTTTCGGTCTGTGAATTATTTAAGCACGGCATGCCTTCATTAAAGAGGTCATTACAAATTTTCACAGGTAATTATTCAGACTTTTCGTCGGATAACATTTCAAAAGTCACTCGCAGGTGTCTACAGCTGCTCTAAAAGTGAAGGTCGAAGTAAATTAGCCGAAAATAAAGAAAAACACTGACAGATTTCTTAGACGCCGTAAGTAGTTCTTAGCATAAAATCCAATTAGACTGCAAAGTAGCTTACCTTCTGGAGAGTTAACAGTGATTATAGTAAAACATGTTTTTCTGAATAGAAACAGTCGTAACGAGTAAGCTTTACACAGGAAAAAATACTGAAATCCACGAAGAAAAGTAAATTCTACACAATCATACAACGAAATAGTCTACATAAACTATTTTTTAAATATATTTTAGTGTAACTTTCATTAATATATTTTTACGTAAAAAAAATCATGCAATAATCGATAATATTTTTTTTGTTGTTGAAAACATAACTCAATCCATATAATAATAACAATTAAGCATACTCGGAAATTCTTTGAAAAAAATATCGCAAGCGTTCACCGTAATATTTAAATGAACGGGCGATAATTAAAATTTACTTAATACAAAACATGTATTTTAAATGTTTCTTAAGATACTATTTCATTATGAGAATAATAAAAAAATACCAAATAACAACAACAAAGATTTTAATTTCTCCGAAAAAATAATATTATAATAAGGTAAAATAGTAAATTATGTAACAGTGTTATTATGTAATAGTGAAACCAAATACGTTTCTTTTTTACAATAATAAATAGGTAAGTCTTAGATAAATAGTTAAGTCTAAGATAATAAAAAGGATATTCTAAAACTGCCAAAACAACATGCTAGTTACTATCGTTTTTATAGCTAAGCGATTGATACATTTTCTTGTGAGGGTTTTTTTTTGTAATGCCTGAAAATCACTTACTTGTTGGAATAGTGTCAGCGCTCTGGCACAAGAAATACAAAAACGATTATAAAAAAATAGCTTACATAATTTTGAGCCAAATCAGGATGATTGGTCTGGATGCCATCATCAAGAATCGAAACAACAACTCCTTTTCCGGTGTAACCTTTTTGCCACGCTGGTCCCACGTTCATGTCCAACCCATCCTTAGCTCCACCGTTCTGAAAAAATGTTAAACAAATATTTCTATGACTTCAATTCACAAAAGAACAACGTATTCCTTACATGATAACAAAACATAGTATTAATGTTTACGGGTATTATAAATAATACATTTACACATTTGAAATATAATATTATTGCATTTCAAGTGAAGTGCGAGCTTTGTAACGAAAAAATGTATTGAACATCTTAAGTTACAGATTTCGACTCTGACTTCGACTGGATATACTTACGGAATTATTACATTTATATAATGCTAACCGTAGAAACTTTACACAATTTTTTTTATCAATTACTAGAAAATCCTTTAATGCAGTGGTTTCCAACCTTTTTTTACTGAGCCTCCCTTTGAAGAAAAATATATCTTCGCGCCTCCCCATCCTTTATTTCATATAGTAATTAAAACACGTTTTAAAGGTTTAATACATATTTTGGACTGTTCGCGCCTCCCTTTACATCAGTCATCTATATACGTAACATAGGCAACTATTACGTTGTGATACCCCGTGCTTAGGCAATCCAATCCCAAGCCAAAATGTTTATCCCGGGATTTCGGGATTAGAATTATCCGATCCCGGGATCCCGGGACTGGTCCCGAAATCAGTTTGATTAAAAAAACGTTGTTTTAAAGAAATGGATAATGATGATTTTGGCCAAAAATAAATTAAACAATTTATTCTATATTATATAACCAGATGTGGGCTGCCAATGCGTTACTAAGAGGCTCACATAATTTCAGCTATTCGCTATGAACAGGTGAAGGGGTGGATTTTTTAATTACTTGTAAAAAATATGCGCCATAATTATTAAACAAACTTGATATGCATACATTATGTAAAACTACGCAATATAACTTAAAATGATTAATTTTGATAGCTTAAGAAAGTACCTACCTACTTCAGACTGTAAAAGTGAAGAGTTCTAAAATAGTCGTGTACATACATTTTTAATTCTCAATAATTTTATTGGAGTAAATATAAGTAATTTAAATATTATTTAAAAATATGCCCAAAGTATCAGAGCATCAATTGTTTCGCCATTTAGTCTAAGGTTTCGGTTGACGATACAAAATTAATGTTCATGAACAATAAATCACGCAAAACAATCACTGCCATTAATATCTAGTAACATCCATTAAGATGTCGAAAACAAAGCGAAAAATAAATAAAATAATATTGAAATGTGTAGTTTAAAAATAAAGTTATCATTGTCGGCAAATGCATTCGTATATAGTTCACTAAAATGTGTTGAAGACATTTAATATGCTTGGCATCCGATTACCGTTTCGTCTGCGATAACTCTTATCGCAAAAAAAAAATTGGCATCGTTTATTGCATATGCGTGAGTTGCCGACTTGAAACCCAACACATTTCTGTTTTAAAATCAATCCCGAAAGTTTCGGGATCATGTCTTCTAATCCCGGGATTTAAATGTATCAAAAACCGTACGGGATCCCGGGATTGGATTCCCTACCTGTGATGTCAATAATACAGCTAGAACTACAATAAACGAAAGAATTGCTTACTTGTTTGTTACTTTTAATCTACAGAATAAAGCCCGTATAACCTTTATAATAATAAATTTGACGAGTATCTAGTCTTTAATCGCCAGATTATCGCAAATAATATATGCGTGTGTAGGCAGTTATAGAAATAGAGGTTCTAAGATTAACTGATTGAAAACTGATCACTTTTGGCGGTTGAGAGGTTATATGAATCCTATATACAAGAGGATTACACACAACCTCTCAATTAAATACAAATGATACTATTATTGGATCCTTAAGTAACTCAGACGGTATAAATATTGAGTTTTGATAATCATCGCACGAAAGTTGATCCTTTATTGGAAAAAGGTTTTTTTACTAGGACATTTATTTAGGCTTTTTATATTGCTATGGTAAGCGAAGTTATATTATCCCTATTTTATAACAGTGGTTAAAATACGCAACGTTAATTTTAGTTTGGGTTAAATTTGAGGGCTCGGAAACAATGACGTCTGTTTTCATTATCTTAAAATATTGGCAAAACAATTAAATGTTTTTTTTCTTTCATAGATAAAATGTATGATCAAAATAGTGTTACATATCCTTATAATTGAGAGTATTACTTGCAAATACGGTTTATTCCGAAATGGTTAAAGATTGAAACTTGAATTTCATTTTGAAAAACAATATACATTTTAAAAGTATTTTTAGTCTTTCATTACTTTGGAATGATATTTTGGATATTGTCAAGCTATGTTTGAGACTGTTTTCTAAAAGTATATTAAAAAAATATTTTCATCTACTAAATTACATTCATGGTTCATATAAAATATAAAATAACATAGGTTATTCCACGTATTGTGCTATAAACTGTGACACGTGTTTCGCTTCTTTCAGAGGCATCCCCAGAATTGATTTTCTGAGGTGTAATATAACTAAAAACATCCAATTTTTGACTTATCGTTCTATGGAACTGGGAAATCGATAATATGCCAGGTTGTTAAATCAATGATTTTAATACAGTCGAGTACTTTCGGTATTGTATTTTATTAGGTAATGAAAACTGAGCAAAAAACAATATCAATAAGGCAGTTAGACCCATACAATATGTAATTGTAATAATTTTCGGAATAAACTGCATGAGAGCATATCAATGTAATGTAACAAAGGGTTAATTTGAAGTGGACCCTTGTTCCGAATTGAGATGCTTACGCCTAGTTTTGTAATCGTAAACCTTTAATTCCGTGGAGGGTCCAGTATAATCTCTCACTTAACGTAAAATCTATTGATATATCAATAAAGTGGATTAGTTTGAATGGGACGTGAATAGTATTTACAACTGGGGGAAGGGTTTGTTAAACTATTTCTCATTAAGACCACGGCTCGAGAGTCCTTGCTACTCAGTCCGATTATTAAATGGCGATATTAATATACATTTTATAGTATAAAACTGAAATGAACATATCGACCCATAATAAACAGAAAATCATAACCGACTATTTATAAATTTTACAAAAGAAGGTTTTTTTTAATTACTTGAAAAAATGAGAAAATAGAGATGGTCAATGCCTATCCTGATATAATGATTGAATTGCCTGACTTCTTTTAGTTCTCTCAATCAGCGTTTCTTAACCGGGGTCCACGTGAAATAAACGATAACGAGTCAAAAAAATCAGGCGAATGAGATAACGTTCTAAAATTGTTGATTCATTATTGACTTAAAACGCAATTTACCAAATGGTGTCGCTAAATCGATAATGTCGACATAGAAGAGATAGTGACCAACTGTAAAGGGGTAAATGTTATAGTGAACCGTTTGGATATTCGTAATCAATCCCCGCATTTTAAGTTTTACATTTTTCCACACAGTTATTTTGCTGAAGCATAAAATTGGTAATCTTCTCTAGGCGACAATATGTTTTATGTATCTATTGGCAAATATGGCATATCGTTAAAATTATACTTGGCGAAAACCAGAAAATAACATGGATTTTATATATTTTAAAGGTTAATAATATTGATATCAGTCGCTTTTAGTTGTTTTTTCATTGTTAAAGCTGCATTTTCACCAAACATAATGCTTTTGACAAGATTTTATGAGGAGGGGAAAATGATTATCTCTTATCAACGTCAGATTAACGATAACTATTAGATTCTGTAAAATAAGTACTAAGTACGAGACATGTTCTAAATAGTATTTTAATAAAATGTTGTACTGGTACTCTCAAATGTAAACATTAAATTATTATAGTTATAATATCGAAGTAAAGACAAACAGTAGCCATGTAAAGAAGCTGGATTTTTTTGTTACACCCAGGCATCGAACCTGGAAATAATAGAAAAAACGGTGAGGTTTCGTTTAAAAATAAAACTTTCATATCTTTCAGTTTTCAGCACAGGGCTTTAAATCCTTGCACACAAATGAAAGAAACGATAAGCAAACCAAAAAACACTGCGATGAAAACTCACATGCACGTTGGAATAAATGGAATGCGAGATGAACAAAGCAAACGATAATTAAAGTAAGCACTGGAAGCTTAAAATAAAAATCACAACGTATGGACAAAACAAGTGCATGTATACTGAATGTGTACCAAAAACCGTCGACATCATAATATATTCTTGATTATTTCGTGGTTTTTGCTGTTGTTGGAGAATCGGTTTTTTTTATTATTATTTATTGAATGGTACATTTGGTATAATACAGCCCTTCAGATTCAGTTTAATCGATTAGTGAGCCCCCTGGGTTTAAACTAAATGCTTCTAAAATTTCGAACTAATGAACGATTTATTGTATATTTTCAATGTACTAAGTGTATCAATACAGTGAAGATTGATTTCAAATAAAAAAAAACGGAAAAAGTAGATTAAACCTTATTTTTATTGATTGCATAGACTTTTATTAATATATCATAGGAATTTGGTCCTAAAAAAGTTATAGGAATTAGTGGAAATCTATTACAACGTCACGACTCTCACTACGACATGTTCTCTCACTACGTGAATAATATGACTACCGGGTGGTGTCTCCATAATTCAATTTATTTGATTCTTTTAATGACATGCTAGTATCCACTAGTTTCACTGATAATTTAATACGCCGTAATCTACCGTTCGGAAGGATTGAGAAGAAGTTTTACCAGTTTCAACGTCTCTTCATGACTGCTGACGTAATAAGACGCTGCCTTGTACGTTGTTTAACTTCCAAATTCCCCACGAAATCAAACGACTCCAATATCCACTGAAACTTATGTAGCTAAGCAATTCAAAAGTAAATTATTGACAACTTAAAAAAAGAGATCTTATTGGCGATTGTTCTATTATTTTTTTCCCCATCTATTTCAATGAGAAAAAGAATTGCGAATTTTTGATACAGCTTTGGCCGCTTATCAAAAACTGATATAAAATTAAGTTCAATTATACAACATCGGTTATCAGGTATACCATATCCTAAACCTATTAGTACGCTGGTGAACTTCCAAAGCACATTTAAACTTATGGTAAATAGTTTACGTACTCTAATGTCCTCTGAAAGTTTGTTATTAAATATTAGAAGGTGTCACCTGTAAGCGACCCTTCAACCTAAAAAAGGTTTGAGGTCCATACATAAGGGTTAATACACTAGGGCGGGTGGATGTTGGGTGCCACCTTACTTCGAGTGTTGCTGAATAGTGGCTTACAGAGCAACTTCGCGACTCATAAAACCTGTCTAGAGAGCTTACAGCAGTAGAACTAACTAGTTATCGGCATATAAAAGCTCATACCATCACTGAATAGGTAAATTAGAAGATTAATTTAATGGTAAATTAAGGTGACTTTGACTAATAGACATATAAGTCTTCTTACATATAACAGAATACGATTTTCTCGATGAAAAATTCGCATATCAATGTTTTTCAATATTTTTATATTCGTTCACTATCTCTCAAAAAATAAATATTCGAGTCGCGTGCAAATAATGAATACCATAATCAATTATTATGAGTTTATATCTTTCTAATACTTTATTATTAATAAAATAAATAACCCATGAAAAATAAAGTGTTTGCTGCTATAAGTAATATACAAAAAACGATGTAAAGCGCAGATGCCATATTTTTTAAATTAAATGTTGACAATATTAGTTTTTTAATTGTTTGAAAAGACTGTGTATGTGTTTAGTTAGATCATAAGTTCCCAAAATTATTTGCTTCATTCCCCCTAACACCATTCTTCTGAATATAATTTCTCCTCTACCCAAGATAGTCTAACTCAAAAGGTATATTTTCAATAATATTCATACATATACCAACGTAGTGTTAAAACTCTTTTTTCATATTTGATGTAAGTACATAATATTATAAATATATTGTTTATAAAAATGAGACGTGATTTTTATAAAAAAATGTTTTGTTGTACTTAAAATAATACTTTTAAATAACTTTACAAAAAACAAGAATCTAGTGATTCAATGATTACCCACTTGGAGAAATTCCCTACTGGTTAGGAAGCTAGTAAAATCAAAAATAAACTTTTTTTGTTACCTTAAGTTGTTTCGTATTATCGATTACATCCTTAAAGAGGTCCAATTTAAAATTGATTTTTTTTATTCAAAAAAAAGAATGTCAAATAAATATTTGGTAAAACATCTTATGCCAAATGCATTAAATATTTTGAATTCAAAAGATCATACGAGATAAACTGAATAAGAATTGACATCACAAACACACATGTTTTAGATCTCAAATTTGAATTGAAAAAATAAATAAACTAACCTTACTTGGAACTTTTGAAAGTAAACACAGACGAGATGCTAAGAATTTGGCTCTAATGACCAATAACAAATTTAGATTGCTTTATATTTAGATTTTAGATCTAAGACATGCGTGTTTGCTTAATCTATTCTCACCCAGTTGATCTCAAATGATTCAAAGTAAAACAATGATTTGATATTTCATTAATTAATCGGATTTTTTCTTGAGAAAGACCGATTGAACACATATTTTTGAATGTCATTTATTTAAATAAAAAAAAATTCCAGCTGGTGTGAATGAAGATATTCTCTGTCAAAATATAAAAATATATAACAAACAAATAAAATAACCATTAAATATACTACTAAATAATTATGTTTATAATTTTATTATATTGCATTGCTTTTTACAATAGAAAATACGTTTCGCAAAGTTCTGGTGTAGTATTAATTATTTGTCTTTGATGTTGTTCCTTATTAATATTACAATGCAATGAGTATACTCAAAGTCCCCTATAATGAAAGCCATGCTATAGAGTTAAAAAAAGTTACTTTTTTCAGATGAGCGGTCCGGATTCATAATGTTCAAAGTAATATCACATCATCATGAAACCATTAATTTCTGTTTTATTGTAGGAAATGTATATTAATATTGTAATTATATATTTTTTCAATTAAATATTTTTCAAAATAAAAAAAAAACACATTTTCTAACGTTTTTAAATAAAAATCTTGGAGAACAAAAGCAAACAAAGAAGGCAAATCATTTTATTCAAATTTTTTTTTTTACAATATTTTATAAAGAATATGAGGTTGGATAGTTCATTAAAAACACCAACGTCATTATTGGGATTTTAATCAATTAATATTATTCTCAAAATTTATTTCTGCACACTGGCTCGTTACAATCTTTCCATAGTATTTCTTAAGTCATATCAGTTATCAAAAATCAGTAAGTCAAACTGGGGTAGCAAGATTCACTTCATTATTTTTTGTTATATTGTTATTGATTAAATCATCATTTACTTGGTAAATTGCCATTATCAAATGAGAAAAGACGCAGCATTTATTCACATAAATTGTAAAAGTAAATATAGAATTAAAATTGTGCGTTTTTCGATACATTAAGATTCGAATAAATATACTCTACCACACATCGCATTCCTTGCCATTTGCTATATTTATTGCAATCATTACTTAATTTGCATATATCACCCTTCCAACGTATCGTAAATTGTAAATTAAGAACACCAGAGAATCACAGAATATCCATACAAGAAATTTTTCAAACATATTATATTCAACGAAAAAGAAGATCATAGAATGGAATTTAGAGTTGATATACGGATAACCGCCATAAAATTTGTTAGTAGAGGCTGGTATTTTTAGGCCCGCTCATGATTTGCTGTTTTTTCTACAGCACTGCTTGGAACTTAAGACTGCTATAGTATACTTCATTTTAAAAGGTTCTGCAAAGACGTTCAATAGTGCACTCTTTGAATACTAGTCAGCGGAAATAATTACTTTGAGATGGAAGCATTTTTTAAAATAATTAACAAGCAAGCCTGTCACTTTGAATATCATAGTAGAGAGGCGTCGATACCAAGTGTCATAACAACTTCTTCACAGTGAGAAAAGCAAACCCGAAGCCGCAAATAAGAAGCATAAATATAATTATAACAAACAAGACGCGACTTTCAATTATAAACAAACAAGAAACACTATTTTATTTAACTGGTAGAAATGCTACTGCGGGTTTCTCACAGAAATTTTTTATTTCAAAAAGATATACCTGCAGTTATATAAGTTTATATTTCATTGATACATTGCATTTTTTTTGTCAGAACCCTTAATTTTAATAAAAATGAATATTGATTTAGTTTTAAGCATACTTGAGAGTGAATCGATTGTTTCGATCGATCTAGTGACTTTATCTAACTAAATTTCTTTTAGGCATACTCACATTTAACAGTTTGAACCATTTATTTCTTTTGATTTATACAAGGCCAAAATGAGAATTCCGCCATTCTTAAGAAAGCTTTAACAATGTTGAACGGTATTGCCTAGAATATCGACATCCTCCACATGGATATAAAATAATGTGAGTGAATTCAGATGAGTGCTATTTTTTATGTATTTAAAGACTAATTTGTTTCATTTGCAGTAATAAGTAAATTTTTGACAGGAAAAAAATAAATATTTGAAAAATTCGAGCAACAGATGAATAATAATTGATACAAAGTGACTATTTGAATGTTTTTCTTTGCTCATTATCTCAAAACAGGTTATCTAAAACTGTACCGAAAATAATAATATTACGTTTGATTGAACCGTCCCAAATAAGAAACTTAATATCTCATGAATTTGAGAAAAGCCCCCGCCTGTATTCATAACATGAAAATGTCAATGGGAATTGTAACAATTTTTACGGAAAATCATTTTACATAAATGCAAATTGTTTTCACACTTTATGAGTTCAACATGCAGTCTGCAAAATACAAATGAAACAAGAGGTGTTTATGACACGTAGGTAAAAAAAACGAGTTAACAAACGAAATCATACACCTTAAGCTTTTTTCGTAAATAAAATTTGCACAAACGTCGCTGGCTTCCGTAATGGATCCCACGGGTTTTTTTCAGTTCTTACTGTGGCGTACCGAGAGCGATAAGTTAACAACTAGTAATGTCCTAGCCCTATACTTATATCCACTATTTAAAAAAAAGCTTGAGCAACCGAGTAGCAATCAGAAAAACTTATGGTAAGATACCTCAAGTAGGAGGCCACAATCTCCACATTGCGGACATTGATATATATATATATATAAATTATGGCCACTCGTGCAGAGTTATATTGACTTATATACAGAAAGTTGGGTTATAGAATTATTAGTAATTAAGCTAATTGCTTTTCCTATATATTATTGTAGTATTGAATAAAAGGATAAAAAACATCAATTTATGAAACTGTCCGTTGCGCACTGAAAGTCTGTGTATACCAGTGGTTCCCAAACTTACTATGCTCATGGACCCCTTTCAAAGCAGAAACCGGACCATGGAACCCCAAGTGAAATAATAAATTAAGTTTTAATGCCTTGAATGGTGATTTTTTATTCATGTCCGTTTCCAATGTGGAGCATATGGTCCGTAATTGGGGTATGTCAACAGAAGTTTTTCCTCGAGAACTGTTTCTTACTCATTTGCTCAACCCCCTTTTGTCAAAGAGAATTAGGATAGAAAAATAAGGCTAGGACAGGCTGGTGGTTAGCAAATATGAACTCTAATGGCGACCTATTGGCCTCACGCTAATGTATATTTTTTATTTTTGCCGTGGCTTAACATCACTCAAAACGGATTAATTCGCTTTATATTCAATACTTGGTGGTAAGAATAAGTATAGACATGGCTTCTAGGGTATCCAATCCCGAAGCCTTTTTCCAATCCCGGGATTTCGGGATTGATTTATTTTGAATCCCGGGATCCCGGGATTGAGATTTTCTCACCGAGGAATTTGAAATCCTCAATTTGCTATACTTTTTCCCGGAATCTCACGGAAACTCGTTTTTTTTTTTTAGCTCACCGAGGAATTTGAAATCCCCGATTTGGTATACTTTTTCCCAGAATCTCACGAAAACTCGTTTTTTTTTTTTTAGCTCACCGAGGAATTTGAAATCTTCAATTTGCCAATTTCGTGTAAATTTCGAGAATTTGCTCAAAATTTCTCAATCCCGAAATCCCGGGATCGCGGCCATCTCAATCCCAGAATTTCGGGATCAGAAAATTGAACGGGATCCCGGGATTGGATGCCCTAATGGCTTCCCAAGCTATGTTATGCGAAACATCGGTACTACTAGGCAAGACGGAAAAAGACGTGTGTGAATGGCCGGCTCGTAGCATGTGCAAAGTGTGCGGCGCACACAAGCGCACAGGAAACGCACTTAGATTTTAGCACTATCAACTCATTAAGTTCAAGTCTTAAGAGACGCCTAATGCATTTATAAAAAATCAGACGGCCATATGCTCCATATTGTGAGCGGATATTAACAAAAAGTTTAAGTGTTAACCACTATTCCTATTCTCGCTCTTTCCTTATATCCCTACTGTCTTCAAAAATAAGAGGTCAAGCAACTGGAATTTAAATAGTTCTCGGAGAAAAAAACATACGGTAATACCAGTCCATAGTGGAGCATCCTGCGACTTTCAGTATCTTTCTCTCTTTAGGAAGGCTCTTAGAGGGAAACACTAACTACGAGTCCTCGTTGCTCCGTCTAAATTTGATTACAATGTCTAACAAGTGATAAATTATCTATACCAAATAATTCTTTCTTACTTATTGTTAAAAAGCTGACAATGTTTTTACATTCAACTATTGTAAACAATTCTACTAAACAACTCCTTGGAGAGTTTAAGTTATTATATTGACCATATAGGTCTATCCTGCATAATCTTAAAATGCCAACCATGTGAAAGACTAACAAGTCTTTGTTGTTTTGTAAAAACCTTTTTGTGTAGAGCAAGTGATACGATATCTTGCATATTCATAAAAACCAACCATGTGATTGACTGACAGGGAGTCCTCATAAATTTTGTATTCAACAATTTGAAACGATTGTACTCAACAACTGCTCATTTATAGTATATTTTGAGAGGGATAGACTGACAACAAGTCCTCGTTGCTCTGTGAAAGTCTCTTTGTGCCAAAATGTGTTAAGATATATAAACCAAATAATGACATATTGCATAGTCAAAATGTTTTTATAATGCGATAGGATATATTGCCAATGTAATCCTCTTATATCTTAGAAAAGCCTTTAGTTGGATAACTAACTACAAGTCGTAATAAGATGTCTTGGACACTGTTAGAAAACCAACAGGTTGTGCATGAAAAGCATTACAGGGAAAAATAGCAGCAAGCCATGGAACGGACTGTCAGCTTGTCAACCTATTCTTAATTTTATGATATCAATCATAAAATTGCAAAACTCATTTTGGAAATTTATATTTTTTATTAATTCCTCAGCCTAAGATTTTTAGAAGTGAATGAGGACAAGCTGACAGTCCATTGCAAGGCTTGCTGTTTTTACAAAGGTAATGAAATACAGTTTCATACAATTTTTTGACGGAGCACCGACGACTTACTCTTAGTTTTTCCCTGTAATGATTTTCATTCAAAACCTGTCGTCGGCTTTCTTACAGTGTCAACGACATCTTATTACGAATGGTTGTTAGTTAAACTCCAATACAAATTTCCAATCATGAACCTAAGCTGTGTCGTTTTTACTCAATCTGGCACTCGTTAAGAATATATTAAAAATAATTAAAAGTTTGCAGTGACGGATCGTGATAAAACAGTTACACATTATATTATATAACCCTTATGCTTTTCTTCATATTTAAATTTATTTTAATTATTTAACGTGAAATTTTTATGTTGTCCGAGCAACAGGGCCTTCAAATTGTATTGCGCCTGGGACTTCCTATGTGACTAATCCGCCACTGGCCGTAACACTCACAAACAGTCAATGTTTGGTGAACTTTTGGGTGATGGAATCAGTCTTTAAAAATTATGCCGGCCAAAACGTCACAGTCAAAAGAGAGCTCTAAAAATGTTTACTAGGCTTTTCAATCCCGGGATCCCAACCAATTTTGTGATCGCGACCGTCCCGGGATTCCGGGATTAATATTTTTTGAGCAATTCCGTAAATTTATAGGATTTTGGATTTGAAAATTGCTGGGTTTTGAGACATTGAAATTCTTGGATAAGTTAAAAAAAAAAAACGAGTCACGCTGGTATTTTAGGCAAATCGGCAAATTCCTGGGTTTTTGAATAGCTTGAAAAATTCCATGACACCAAAAGTTTTCTCAATTTGTACACGATTTCATGTTAAGTCCAATCCCGAGATTCAGGGATTGAAGATCAGTCAATCCCGAAATCCCGGGATCACAAAAAGGCACCGGGATTAGGTACTGTAATGATTACTGATATTTATGGACCTGTGAGGCTGTGATTTGGAACATTTATCGAATGCACTTCACATGACGTACAAAGCAGAACTTAATTGCAATTACGGCCGCAATCGGCTTGATTGCACGGTGGGCGATTGTCATTACTTGTTTTATTATGTACTATAATTATATTTTATACTCGTGAAAATTGTTACCATTTTATTGATTATAACTTTTGATATAATAAACAAGGTGTCAGGAATATTTGTTATATGTATTCTTCCGCGGACCCCCTGACGTGGTCCACGCACCTGCAAATGACTTTTAATTTGTTACGGACCCCTTCAGTGGTTTCACAGACCCCTGGAGGTCCGTACTAACCACTTTGGAAACACTGGTGTATACCAAAACCAAATAGAAATCCTTTGATTACTCGGAAACGAGTCGAGAGAATTTTACTAATTCAGTGTTGTTGATTCGACCATTCTCTTTTGTCTACGCATATATCGAGCCGTAAAAAGCATAAATAGTAACCAACAATTTATAAATTTTACAGGAGATTTTTTTTAAAAATTATGTTCGAAAAAGGAATTCCTCAAGTGCGATTAGTAAATTTTAATATATATTCAATGCTTATCCTAATATTATATAAGAATTATATGACGACATTCAGTTCTCTAGATCTGCGTTTCTCGACCGGTGTCCACGTATAACAAACAATCATAAGTCAAACCACCAAAAAATATCAGGTGAATGAGATAAGGCTCTTAAATTTTTGTCACTTACAATGATATTGAACAATTATTGGCTTAAAACGCAATTTACTCGCAAACCGTAATACAAAAAGACAAAAGCTTGTAATTGTACCATTCAGAGTGTTGAATGTGTTCTTCATCAAAATGCAACAGACTTTGATGTGTCTTCAATGACAAAGAGAATATCAAAATAATTGACTTACCATGTACCACTGTTCTCGGAAAAGTGGATCGGGAAATATTCTATTCGGGGATGACAAAGCGCGATATCTCGGTCTGTGTGATGGGATCGGCTCTCTCGCTATAGCTGCAGCGGGTGCCGGCTGCCATGAGTTGTAACCTCGAGGTGGAAGAGGTTGTACATAATCTCGCTTGAGTCTTCGCCTCTCATGCTGTTGTTGAACCCAATGCACCTGAAAGAAAAGAATTGTTGATAATTAATGAAAATATAATATTTCCACGAAAAAAATATCCAAGAGAAACAAAATTTTCATTTAAATATCAAAATTTCGAGGAATTCTTAATAACATGATATTGTTTTAAAATCAGTAGATTTAAAAGCAGATACAAAAGAAAATCAGTTGAATAAAGGTTTTCTTTCAAAACCTATATGAAATAAATATAATTTAAATTCAATAAAACCCGTATTACTTAAAAAGGAAAACGATTTTTTTTGCTCTTTTATTATTATTGTTTTATTATTTAATTTTAATTATCTTAGCAATAATCAAAAAAATATCAATTAAATGATTTCAATGAAAATAAATTACACAAAGAAATCTTATGTAATTTTTTTATGCATGTCCGTTCGAAATTTGGAGCATTTAGAGCATGGCCTTCTAATATAGGTATCTCAACAGACTTTTTTCTACGATAACTGTTTGTAACTCAGTCAATCAACTTCTCTTTTTCAAAGAGAGTATTAGAGATAGAAAAATAAAACTAGGCAGACTAGTGGTTAACTATTCGCTCTTGTTACACCCAGTTATTGTAAGATCGAAAGGGAGAGAGGGGGTAATTTTTAGAAATCCCAAACACCCATGCCTTCGAATAGAAATCGATAGAATAAATGCTGTCCTCACTAGGACTCGAATACGTGATATGAGGCACGGAAGCCAACAACGCTAACAGCTGCGGCATAGACACGAAAATCTTATTTAGCTCTTGTAAAACATAGCACTAAAAATCTGCGAGGATTACATGTTTCAAAAAAAGTAGAAATTACACCGATCCAAGAAACTTGTGATTGCTTCTGTCGATAATCCTTCGATAAGTTTTGGGCACGCCGTTTATCGCATTTGACGTATACAAAATGTAAACGTCAATGACGGATTGAATCAAATTAAATGGTTGTAATAAAAATAGCTCTCGAGTTAAATAAATAACATTAATTAATACTGGCGATCAAAATAAATATCTATCATGTGTTTTGAAGCTCGCAGACATTTGCAAGTTCACAAAATCAAACGTTTAACTTTCAAAAATGTGATAATGTAGTGAAGCTATACTCAACGAGATAAAATATGTGAATAAGAATACAAAAATAAGTATTCTTTAAAAAATATTTATTTATCGTTTTCAAAGAATCAGTATAAAAAAACAAGATTGAGTTAATTACGATTCAAGAAAAGATAAGAATATTTATGTACATATATCTATCTACTGACTATAAATTGCTTAAGTCAGCGTTTTCCAACTGTATTTAGTTGCGAGAACCTTTATGTGGTGAAAAACGAGATGGGGCTCCAAACTTATTTAATTTATTCGTTGCATATATTTACGATTACAACGAAAAGTAAAATTCGAATTAATAGTGACAAAGCATATGAAAGCGTACGAAATTTCAAAATATCAAATTGTATGTATTTCGGTAAAAAAAATCATTATCATTTCTAGTAGAGATTTTGAAGTCTCAGTTTTTTTCGTGACCCGGTACGCGAGACGTTAATTTGTCATAACCCGGGAAATTTTCGCGTCCCAAGACCGTAGTACGTTGGTCATTTTTATTAAAGAAAATTAAACGAATGTTTCTATGTATGAACACTGTCGATTACTCAAAACTCGTTCACATTTATTTTTTATATTAAATATTACAAAAGGTGATCAAATTGTATTATAAAGATTTATCTTAGTTTTTATTACTCATGATTTGAGGGATTTGTTTGATTTTGGTAATGAAGTCATTTACTTTGAACAGCTACATTTATAATGCTATAAATATATATTTTAATTTATTATAAGGTTGTCTCGGCAAAGAATCCCTAATTGTAAGCGATTATAATGTTGCGAAATATGTAAGGAAAAAATCATCTAATAAGTAAAAACGACAGTTTGTAAAACAACTGATCATATATTTCATGAAGAATGATCGATGGATTGTTAATCTGTAGTTCTTAAAATCTATTTTATATACCAACAAATTAAGGTTGGTATTATTCTAAAGTTGTAGAAGTATAATTATTTTGTGCTCATTATACTACCTAACGAGCTTCAAAATTCCTTGCACAAGTGGGAATAACCCCATAATAAAAGGTGATTATGTTAGATAACAGAAAAGGGTCAACATTTTATGATTCCGTTTTGTTATATACGCAACAATGAAACGTAAAAGGTGAAGTTTGTTTGTTTAAACTTATTAAAATAAGAGATTTTACGATATGATGGTAACAAGCCGGGAAAAACTACAAATAAAAGGAAAAACAAGTTGACCTTTGAGTTTTATCTCTAATTATTGTTTTTAATTACAAAGTCTCATATTTCATAGTCAAAAAACGATATCTCACTTAATACTACATATTCATAGCGGAAATTGCATTGCATAATTTCCTAAAAAAAAAAAAAATTTATACACCAAAAAGTAACTCACACTTACTTTCAACGTTTAAGAAAAAAGCTTATTAATAAATTTAAAGCTTATTAATATAATTAATTATACATAGTTTCAGTGGAATATAAAGCGATTAATAGTATTCACGTTTTATCTGGTGACGTATTCGTAACTAAAAGTAGCAAACAAATGTATGTGTTTCTGCCGTAAGACAGGTCTGGCGCGTTCGGATAAAATGACACCACACAGTTGTCTTCTTATCGTTATTTAAGTGTATTATCTATGCATCAGTTATAGCAAAATGATGATCAGTCAGAAAAAAAATGATGAACTAACTCTCAAATCAATTAATAAATTCGAAGAACTTGCGTTATAAACAGGACTGTGGAGTTGTGTAAAAAAAGACGACTCTGACTCCAGCTCCGAAGAAATTTTTCAATAATTTCATTTTAACTTAAACACATGTATACCATTAGATCATCTTTAGTCATCCAAGCATGAAATGTCAACACTTTTGACTATTTTGTTTGACTACACATTATAAAAAAAATATTTTTTTATTATTAAAAATTGTATAATTAATATATTTTTCAAAAAAAAATCGAGCCGCTCATTTTTCACGACTCCAACTCCGGTCAAAATACCGCGACTCCTCGACTCCGACTCCACAGCTCTGGCTATAAACTAAAAAATGGCAGTCGCCATATTTTGATACAACAAAATGTATATTAAGTAGAAAACAGGGTGCAAAATCTTGGGTCTTTTTTATTGTATCCCTATTTCACCTTACATACAGGTCATAAAAGACTCTCTTCGTTCATATTTTTGACTATTTGTGTTCACATACGATTTCTAATGTAATTAATATGTGAAGTAAATATACATAATATTTCAACCGGATTTATTTGACTAGAAATGACTTTGTTAGTCACTCAAATTCCCAATATATTAGGTAATCCCAGAATTAATGTCGTTTTTTACAGCAAAACTCAAATTTGATTTTTTTAATTATTTATTATTTTTTTAAACAAAGTAATTACCAGTGTTGTCTACGACTCTTTGCCATCTATTTTCAATAGCTGAAATTCCTTTCTCATAAAAGGTCTTTGGTTTAGATTCGAAGAACTTCGAGAGACCTGATTTTAGTTCTTCAATATTGTCGAATTTTTTTTTCCTTAATTGCGTTTCTAAAGATCGAAATAAGTGATAGCCACTTGGTGCCAAGTCCGGAGAATAGGGTGGATGCAATAAAACATTCCAGCCAAGGTCCTGGGCCTTTTTTCGCGTAATGTCGGCAACGTGCGGACGGGCATTGTCGTGCTGAAGAATAACATTCCTTCTATTCATAAGAGCAGGTCCAATTTCTTGTAATTTTGTGTTCAACTTGTCCATCTGATCACAATAAAGAGCTGCAGTAACAGTTTGTCCTTGTTTTAACACCTCATAATAAATCACACCTTTCTAATCCCACCACACTTTTGTATGGGATTTCAGTTAGTGCATGAGGAACCCAAATGCCTTCTTTTTGAACTTTCCCCAGTTTCTCTAGATAGCGATGAGTATTCGATCGTGATGTGCCGACCTTCTTGGATAATTGATCAATGGTCACCGTCGGATCTGCTTCAATTTCCACCTTAAGGCCTGCTTCATCCACTAGACTGCGCCGTCCACTTCGAGGCTCATCTTTCAAATTGAGATTGCCCGATCAAAATTTTCTGAACCATCATTGGCACTTTCTTATGTCCAGTATATCACCGTAAATCTCACAAATGGATTCCGTTGCTTCTGTTGCAGTTTTTTTTTTAATGAAAAAAAACCAGCATGCAGCTTCTTAAATGTGTTCCCGAAGGACACGTCTCTGCCATTTTTGTAGATGGGGTAGAATTGATTTTTTTTGTTTAAAAGAAAGGCAAAGAATCACAAAGAAGAGAAAAATAATAACGCATGTCTTTACTGGTCAACAGACCTAAACATACTGAGTCAAAGTTGCGTATTGAAAAAACGACATTAATTCCGGGATTACCTAATACAAGACATCAGGGGCTCGCAAAAGGCATTTTTAACATAGGTTATCCTGTTTTGTGGAAAAATGAAAAAAAAAATGTACAAAAATATTGATTGATGAATCGGTTCAATTTGGTGATTCGAACTTCGAACCTTTGAGCGTGTGGTTATAATGTAAGATGTAACAATCTAGTCTCAACCTTTGTTTGGCTTTAAACAATAAGATCAATGACATTGAAAGCGTCACGTATCACCAGAATTTTTTTTTATCAGATCCAATTACGAGGGGTTAATTGTGTTTTACTACAATTCGGTGTCTACAGGCTTGAATCCTTGTTTGGATAATTTGGCATACTACCAGTCTTATTGTACCAGCCGAGCTTATATCCGTATACTCTCTACGGCGGAGGTGGGGAACCTTTTTTTCTCCAAAGGCCGCATTCATTTTTCTGATTCGACATAAGGCTGCATAAAACATTGACTAGGACGGGATTGATTAATTTTTAATCCCTTACCCTACTTTTTCCCCAGATTATCTCCAAACCTCGTTTTTTTTTAGCTCACCGAGGAATTTGAAATCCTCAATTCGCTGTTTACAAATTACAGGATTGCAGAATTGGCCAGAAGGCCGCAGGTTCCCCACGTCTGCTCTAGGGTATCAGAAAATTTTAGATACAAGTTGACAGTTCTGTGTTCTGTAGTATCTAATACATTTCTTATTGCAATATCATTGTGAAATTACATTAAACCCTACCGTTGCATTGAATTCATCATTATACATTGCCTATATCGGCATTCATGGTTCAAAAATATTTGTTTTATTGATTGTCCTATTGTTGTATTGGTGCAGCGATATGAAAATATATTACAATAATAAAGCTTTTCATTTATTTTATTCCCAGACATTTTTGAAAATCTTGTTAACGCGTACTTTTCTGATAAAGGAACACAGCTCGAAGAGCAGCACCAGCCATACTATTCGATATGAGTAAGATTTCTGAGAAGTGATAAATCGAATATAAAGAAGCAGTCACAGATTTTATAGTGACTTCTGAAAGTTTCACTTTGCCATCAGATCATTGCACAGATGGGAAATCTCTCTGAGTAGTGAGACAGAATTCAAAAATATACCAAGAGTAGTTATTTATTCGAGCGTTATTCTTCTGAATGACTTTCTTACTATTGCTGATATTGAAGTGCTTTACAGAGAACAAAGTATTACATTACGTATAAAATGTGCACTGATTGATGAACAATAAGTAATAGAACAGTTTTTTTATCGTAATACTCTTCGATCTCCGTAAGGCTAGTCAGTTTTTAAACTCCGGGCTTAAAGAAGTTTTGGCTTTTCTTCTACTGAACTCAGGGAGAGTGCAATATACAAATAATATAGATAAGAATTTTTGTACCTATATGGCGATTAACTGAACGATTAGTACTGAGTTATATTACTATTAATATACTGATAAATAATACGTAATGTATATAAAATACGGTAAAGGCGTATATAAAAATGGATTATATTAACAAGCAAACTTGCAAGTGGCACAATGGTGGTGGTTGTTTAATACGAATGGTCCAGAGATTTACTGCTAGTTTTCGATAACTGACGGCACTCGAAGAAGAATAAGAAGATAAATTATCAGTGCAGAAGAGTTACAATAAAATATTGTATTTAGCTAGACGACAATGTATTTTTTGTTAACTAAAGGCGCCACAGTGCGACGCACGCTCGAAAACTTTGGTGCGATAGAAGTGCTGAAATTCCACCGAGGCATGCTCGTTATCCCGTTGTAATAAAAAGCTCAAAAAAAAGTAACATAAAGTCAAAAGCTCCGATGAACCGCCAAACGGTCGTAAACAACGTGCAAATCGATCGGCCAATAAAAATCGTAAATCTCAGAGCGCGAAGTTTTTTTGCGAAACGAGTGAAACAGGTAAAAAAGCGCTACTGCAAGATGGTTTATCGGCACCCACTTTATAATATAATGTTGAATTCATAGTGAAAAAATGCTACGGTAAAAATTCTTCTCGCTTACAATTGATTAAAAATTAATTAATGGTACGAGTATACGGAAAAAAATATTTTGTGTGTAATAATTACCTTTGCTTTGCTAATTAGCTTTGAATTTTGTAAAATGTGCGAAAAAAAGAAAATTAGAGGTTTTTAATACGTTTAATACGATTGAGTATGATAAAATGATATTAGGAAAACCGTCAATACTGGCTTAGATTGACAGATGACAATTAATAACAATGCATAGGACACAAAATACAGAATAAATCTAGACGGGTTATTTAGAATTAGCCATTGTTGATATTAAAGAGGTATAAAAATAAGTATAAATGAATCTACATAAAATACAAATGCTTTTAAAATTATTTGTATAAACAATACCTGACAAATGCTTCTTAACAAAGCGAGTTCTAATCCAAAAATGATCACTTCGACCGTTATCGAAATTATGTATTTATTTTTTAAATAAAATGCACAGAGAGCGCATTTCTCACATTTAATGTAAATGTATTCGAGACGTTAAGTGGGAGATTGCTCACATATAAGTGATTTATAGCCTTCGGCAAACCAAACCAACGGATGAACATTTCAGAGGCAACCAAAGCTGTAAATCAGCAGGGATTTGCACTTAATCATAATTATTTTGTTCAATGAATCGACTGCCATTTGACCCTGTGATAAACTACCGGCTGCACTATGCTACTGCGACTGGAAATCTAAAAAAACAGCCCAGTGCACCACTGAAATCCCACAACGCCAGGAATGTACTTAGAGCAAATTTATGACGACAAACTATGATTTGGAATTGCTCGATTCTAAAAAAACTAGTAAAGGAAATGAATTACAGCGCAAACTAAATTATCGAGAAAACATCGATTTATTTAATGCCCTCATAAATTTTTGATATCGAATAATGTTCCTATGAGAACAAATTGAGTCTATTTCAAAGGGGGACGAATAATTTGAAGTCGATAAGTTATAATTGAAATTAAACGAGTATAATTAATGCATTCAATCAAAGAAAAAAAAAATTATTGCGAAAATCGCAATAAAATATATATACTATACTCTAACTGTACGATAAATTAAATTTTTCAAATAAAAAAGTCATTCAATAAAACGATTGGCTTTATTGGTTTTTAAGTAATTGAGTAAAAACAATGATCTAGGTGTTTTTCGAAGAATGCAATACGCGAACATTGTATACCAGAGGTGGGGAACCTTTTCTTCTCTAAAGGCCGTATTCATTTTTCTGATTCGACATAAGGCCGCAGTAAACATTGACTAGTACGGGATTGATTAATTTTTAATCCCTTACCCTACTTTTCCCCCCGATTATCTCCATACCTCGTTTTTTTTTAGCTCACCGAAGAATTGAAATCCTCAATTCGCTATACTTTTTCTCCAGATTATCTCCAACCTCATTTTTTTAGCTCACCGAGGAATTTGAAATCCTCAATTTGCTATACTTTTCCCACAGATTATCTCCAAATCTTGTTTTTTTTTAGCTCACCGGGGAATTTGAAATCGGCAATTTGCTATTTCCGAATTAACGAACTACATGATTGCAGAATTGGCCGCAGGTTCCCCACGTCTGCTCTATGCAAAGCAGATTTTATTACGAATCTACACACATTTTTTAAGTTTTTTTTAAATAAAAAGAATAATCAGGGAAAATTGTACTAAAAATGTGGCAACAAAATATTTGTTTTTCTTTACTCTCCTATTTTTTTTTCACGCGGATTTGATTTGTATCCAGTAAAGCAATAATTCTCTCAGAGTGAGTGGAAAAAGCCCATTTAAGGTTTTAGATTGTAGACGTAAAATGAATACCACAAACAAACTAACAATGCCGTATTTTTGTGTCTACAACTCCAATTTTTCCACACCTTAAATATAAAAAATAGAGAAAATAATAAATTAAATATTGTACAACATAGATTCCAAAATCAAATGAATTTGACAGCGACACAACCCAGCATTATGTTTTTGCTTTACTTGTTAAATCACAAAAAGTCATTTTGCATTAATAATAAATAACTTATTCACCCTACTTGAACCCTAAACAAACACTCAAAACTTGCAATTCTGTTGAAGAAAATCTCCCGTGTAAAGAAAAACGTACGCTTGGCATGTAAAATTCATGGGGTTTAAACGCGTTCTGCATAACTTACGTGGTATTAACTGGTTGTGGAATAAAACAAGTTTAGTTTTAATATAAGCTAAAAGTCGCGAGCATGTTTCGAGATTTATACAGGCAATTGTGTAGGGAGCAAGCAATCATATGAAGTAAATGTAAACATATTGCATAAAGCAGTAACTCTAAAAGTTTTAATAAAAAATAAGTAAAAACAAATTTATGTAACGTTATCTCATATGTTTTGATTGAATAAGTACCGGCAACCGTTTTTCTTCGTGTTTCTTTACATATTAAAGATTCTGAATGAAATGTTTTATAGTACTGAAAAATATGTTTGTTTCGTAGTAGAAGGTTTTCTATAGCGTTTTTATTTTATGAGTAACCTAATAAAACAGATGTGTTTTTTATTTTGTAAAAATATGTTGCTGTCTATGTTTGCATATTTTTGTCGAATAATCACTTATGTGGTGAAAATTCTTCCTGTCGGGCCCTATGGCGCAGAGTTTAGCGCTGTGGGCCGGATCTCACTTTTCTTTTTGATGTTCTAAAAATTCCAGCCCACACTTTTGATCCTTCGATAACTGGGTGTTGCGAAAGCGATTAGTATAACACTAGTCCTACATCAGCGCTATCCTTATATTCTTACTACTCTCTTTAAAAAAGAGAGGTTGAGCAACTGAGTAAGAAAAAGTTCTCGTAGAAAAAGTTCTGTTGAGATAACTCCATTAGAAGACCTTGTGCTCCACATTAGGAGCGAAATTGGATAAAAAAACTTCCCCTTGATTCGGAATTAAGGAGGGTTTTCGTTGCTTAGCTACAACATCAAGACATTGTATCAATATTCTGAAACCGAGAACTTCAGATAGTCATCATTGATTGCGTGATATGTGTACTTTATTTTTCAGAAAATACTCATTTGAAAACCTGGATGCCACAATGTTTAGTGAAAAACTTAATTTTACCTCTAACCTTAAATATCTAAGATAAATTTTTAATCGGAATAATTAATATTTACTTCGCGTTTGTATATCCGGTGACATAGGCAAAGTAGCTGAAATAACCCAGTGTAAATGCAAAGGCAAAATGGTTATTACCTCATTATTCAAGGAGCTTACCTGGGACCTACGCCGGATATACGCTACGACTGTTGTTCTTTACCGTAGCAGCGCTCTACGTAATGTGTTCTTGTTACTCGGGGAAAACTGTTGATAAAAGACATATACCTGATTACTGCATTTATTGCAGCTATTTTGTGCAATACAAAATGCATATTTTTCGTGAAAACGTATGATCAATACAAAAGAAGAATGTAGTGTTTTAATTTTTTATAATATATAACTGAATTGCAATATTTTATGCAAAAACGAGTTTCATATAGAGCACGAAATTCTACATTCTTGCAATACTAACTGCCTGAGCGTTTTTTCTTTAAATTAAAATAAATTTTGTAATATCATAATGTTTTTAGAAAAAAAAGAATATAAACTTTTTATCAATAAGTTGTCCCGGCAATTACAAGCACTGCCAGTCCTTGCGTCGTCATTATAAAAACAATAAAAAACCAGAAGAAAATTACTGACGTAATGTAAACTAACCTATATTTTACTGACTATTGTTTTGTATGTGATACAATAATTAAAAAAAAACATATTAAAACTTTTATTAGGAATAAAACGTTACATACCCTCCAGAGACGAGAGCTTTTTTCCGATACAAAAAATATTTTCTAAGCCATATTTAAGTCACGGATAACTTTTATTCCTATCCAAAATGAAAAAAAAAAGAAGCAAAGTCGTTGTATAGATACCCCACATGACTTAATGGTCATTCTCATCCTTTTATTACCGTGTAATATTGAGTACGGACAGTAGTAAGGACAAAAGTGACCGTATGGGCTCGCAAACATTCGGGGTTGAAATATAGCTAAACGTGATTTTTTTAAAAATATTTAAAATTTGCCCTCTCTAGATCAACATAATTTCAATACATTTATTTAATAAATTTATATTAGCAAAATAACTGTAAATAATTTGATGTTTTTATAAAAAAATAACTAACAGTTTCAAAAAGTAAATTGAAAAAAACGGAAATTCAAAAAATCACATGTGATTTTGGAGGCCGTTTCTGTCCCCACGGCTGATGACTAACTGTAGTCTGTACCCTTCCTTACCAAATATGAGTAAAAGCAACGATATTCAGGTAGAAAAAGGATGAATAGTGGGATCAATAGACAACGGTGCTTACTGTGACCATATGGTGACGCTCGTCCTTGGAGGGTTAATAGATGTCTTGAATATATTTTGTACGACAAGGATTTTTCAGAATGAAACACGAAGTAATAAAATAACAGATTTACCAATATAAATTTGTCACCAAACAGGTTGAGTCAGCGAATAAAAAAGTTCATATAAATACACTCAAAGACGGGACAAGTAATAATGCTCACAACATAGATACTCAACTCGATAATGGAGTAAACTAAGAAGATTAAATATCTTATGGAATCAAATGAGTTTTAAAGTTATCGAAACATTAGCCTTAAATACGAATTTACCAAAAACACAATCAAGAAACTGAAATATAAATATTTATGTTGTGTATAAAGAAACAAACTGTATATTAAACGTGGTATTTTTAGATAAAAATGATGTCATTTAAAAACAATAAAAAAATAAGTGAATGACAACGTTTTTATATCAGTAATAAATTGTATTTGAATATACTTTGATAAAGAAAAACCTACACTCGGACCATTTTTATGCGTTTTTTATAAGAATTAAAAATATTATTTGAAAAAGCCCTAGCGTCCTTAAAATACAGAATTGATAAACATATTAATTATTTTGGTGATGAAATGATTTTGAATAAAAAACTAAAACCTAACGAGCATTGTCATACAGTGACGATAATTTCGTTAAAAATTTATGAAAAATCATTTTTTTATTAATGAGATTACGCATGTTTTTTTGCGCAATGCTTCAGATTAACGAGATTTTTAAAATTCATGAAACGCGTCTTTTTCTTCTTTCGAGTCTTTATAATGCAATATCATGTGAAATGCATAAAGAGATCGAGTATTTTTGATACCAAAATACATAGTTAATTATATATATTTTTATAAATTTCTGTTAAGATTACGATTAACACTATTGGCTTATCGTGAGTACATTATTTATTATTGCTGATTTTCACTCTGATCTTGCATACAATATTAGTAACTCTCCATTCTAAGCAAGCACTGTTCGAGTGTGTTCAGTATTATTAATGAATCTTATAATTCCGCAAAGCGCCTTAAAACTGACCATTATGTACAAAGTCCTAGAAGCTTGGATGGAATAATGGATATTACTGAGTTCACCTCCTATTTTAAAATGATAAATACGAAATATTATCATCCACAAGATCATGGCGTTTTATAACCGGAAGGCTATAGCTAATTATTCCCCGAATTAAACGTTGTTTTTAAGTTGTGTAGTGCAAATTAATTAATAAATTAAACACATTTAATAACTTGTCTTAAAAGTCAATATGAATAGGTGTAACTTTTGAGATTAATGAGATTTTGTTTAAAATGACTGCTAAGTTACAAAACTTCTTTGTACATATAACATTAGAAATCAGCAGTTTATAAATAAAAATAAGAAAAAATAAGTAAAACTACATTATTAGAAAAGCGATTGTTTTTGGGGGTAAGTTTTATATATTACTGGAGGCTTTCTCCCCAAAGACTATTTTTAAACGGTTTTTTTTGTACAAATAACAATAATCAATTTAATAAAAAAGTTCTTTACCTTGCCTTATTCTATTTGAAATTTCATATAGATTTATACTTGTAATTAATAATAATGTGAGTTAAGAAACATCTACGATTTATAAATTTTACTTCAATGCGATACACTTTCCAAGCCTATTAATATAATATTTCAGATGCTTAACAACAAACGGGCGTATATGGCTTTTTGTAGTAATAGTATATTGCAGTTTTACCGACATCTTTGGAAATAAAAATTGTTTGAAAAAAAGTAAAATACCCAAAAAAAACTTATTTTTAATAATACGCCCGTAAAATATTAAGCATGCGAATTAACAAAAGTGTACAAGAGAGGTTTTATTGAATTGATCAGTATTTAAATAATTTAATAGTCACAATAAATATAAATGAAAAAGAAAGGAAATCTTTGAAATTTGATCAATAGCCGTAAATTATGAAAAAAAATATTAGTTTGGGTAGGATTTATAACAGTAAACTGGCGTTGAGCTTAAAATAAAGATCAAATGTAAAAATGCTGTATATTCTTTATAAATACCAGATAAAAAAAAATGTTACTACTTTGCTTACTCTACATGAATTGTGACACGTGTTTTGCCTCACTTTGTTGATAAGCCAAGCGTATTTTGTTTGAGAATGCTACACAACGAGGCAAAACCCGTGTTACAATTTGTGGTACAATATGAGGAACAACAAATTTATTAAATTTTATTTATATTAAAAATGATCTATCACGACATAATCAACACATATTTAAAAAAAAAGTTGTTACAATATTGATTGTTGTGATGCAATGCAACTATAAAACATCAATTAACACAAGTCAATTTATGCAACTGATTTTAGCCCAGTATACTAAAAGTTATAAATTAAGACATTACTTTCAATAATGACATACCGGCATGAAATTTTGCGTTATAAACGGAAAGGTATGAGATGTTTTATAATCATACTTTGACTAACAAAAAGAGTACTGTTACATGTAAGATTCAACTGTATAAAAAATATAATATACATACAAAGAAGGCTTGAGACATAAATAATTAGCACAGCAGTAGCAACGGGGCTAATAGAATCATCTTCCATTGACCGGTGTTTCGTTGCAACATATAAATTCATTATTTGAATAAGATAAAGCCTCATCTAATTTAATGGGTGGCTGAAGTTTTGATAAGGGTCTAAATAACTGTAATAAATACAGCACATGAAATCTGGCCACAGTGTCCGTCGCTCGAAACCGTTCATAAAATAGTAAAAACAAACATAAATAAGCCCAACGTATCAAAATGTTCTGCGTTCACCCCAGTTTTATCTTACTGCTGTGATAACGTAAGTATTTTCAAACATAGATAAATAAAATTAACTTCATCTTTTAAATTGAAATCTACTTAAGGAAATTTGAGTTCTTGGGCGTGTTAGTGCCATTGAACTTCATGCCATCTTTATTTGTAACTTTGTGAACTGTGATGTTTCCGTTCAACTGATATTAAACAAACATTCGTAATGGCTATATACATATTCCTATGTTTATTATATAGAGCTGATTAATCCACAGCAAAGGCAGTTAAACTAGATCATATGAAGTGTTGTTTTTGTTTCAAATATAACTATTTAACCCGAGAGAAATCATCGATTATCGTTACTTTTGGGGAATATAATAAGTAATATTCGGACTATGTGTCAAAAACAAGCGACGCGCAGATTTAAGCAAAAGAAATTGAACTAATGTAAATTAACTAATGTAATTATTTTTACGATAATCATAATTTTTATATATTTATTAAAAATGAAGATAGTGATGTTGTATAGCAATATGTACCTATGTAAGGTCCTGTATCTGAGCGTAAAATTAACTAGTGATATTTTTAAATTTTGAAAAGTACAACGATATTTATTTATTTTCGTGTACATTACAAAAGAATTATATATTTTTTTATTTCAATACTTTTATCATCATTATCATCATTATCAACATCGGTTAGTTTAGTTAAGTTCAAACACATTAAAAAAATATTAAAATTTTTCAGATATAAATTTAATTAGGTAGAAGTAGGGCAAAACATACAATTATTGGCCACTTAAGGATTTTTTCAACTATGTTCTTGATTTGTAGACACGTATCCTTAGAAAGGTGAAATAAAAAAATATAATGTGTTAAATTGATTATTTATTTATGATTATCAATTATCGAAACATGTAAAAAAATATATTTTGCACTTGAAAAAAAAATAAACAAAAAAAGGCAGAAATCTACAATTATTGGCCACTTTTTTCAATTATCGGCTACGAAAAGATACAATTATTGGCCATACTAAAAATTGCAGTAAAAAATTATTATAAAATAAAATAATAACTAATGATGTAATGTTATGTTTCCACATCAATATAAAGTGTATAATTAAATGATTTATGCAAATTTAATGTCATTTTTATGTGAGAATCATATTTTTTCATTAAATCGAGCTGAATGGACATAAATTTCAAAATTTGAAATACCTATGTTATCAAAACTTAATAATCCAAGTTCGTCATTATCTTTGAAGTGTTAAATCAATTCATCTAATGATGATTCTGAATAACTGTATAGAGCTGGGTATAGAGCAAATATGTGAATTTTTAGATCAGAACATAACTTGCTTATTTTATAAGTAATATGGGACATGTGGTCATCTAAAACTAAAATGACTGGGAATTTGACGCCAGCCTTTTGGTGTTTTCTTTTAATGATGTTTCTATATTGCGTGAATTTTTTTTAATTATTGGCCATCAAAACCACAATTATGGGCCAGGTGGCTAACATTTATATAGGATTGTCGGAAAAATCTGATAAATACATAGGTGATTAATAATATTCTCAAAATACTATTTTAGAAATAAAATTAAATATTTTACTTATAAGTCACATATTATATTATTGGCCAGCCAGGCCAATAATAGAAATTCTGCAAAAAAAATGGAATTAATTATTGGCCACCACCGTTATAACCTTTTATAAAAATATATCCAATTCAATCAGTGAATGATTTATAAATTAACTAAAGACCAACTACTCAAATCAATTTTTCATTCATTTAATAATCATATAAATGTTTAACGTACCTTTACACGGAAGTCAAATCCTTGTGATTTTTACAACAAATCTCACCTGTTACACGGGAACGCTCCAACAGTATGTTTTAAATCAGATTTTAGGTATTTACAGTACAGATATTTGACAATGCTTTAAATGACAGCTATCTGCTATATCAACGGAGGAATACGTAATAAATTTCCTTATTTAGTCAACGAGTGGTAATGTTAGTTTCATATCTTATAAAACTAGATTTTATCTGCAAGTGGCCAATAATTGAGGATGACCAATAATAGTAGGTTTTACCCGATGTATTAGATTAAATTTCAGAGAAATATATTTTTTCCGTAAAAAAACTATTTGGCCACAAGACAAAAGTTGATTAGTGCATAGCAAACGAGTCTTAGTTAATTGGCAACATTTGAAAGAGCTTTGCGGTATATTTTGTTATGGAAAACAACAAGGGATTATACTAAAAAATTCCTTAGTAATATAGTAATAATAGTTAAAAAAGTATTCGTTAGTGTTAGCATGCGGTTAGAATAAAGTTAAATATTTAAAAAAATATGCCTGTTGTTAAAAGTGTATAGCATGTTATATCAGAAAGCAATGTAACACTGTTGAAACAATTCTTTTGATAATATCTTAACATTAATAGCCGATAAAATAATCACAAACCACAAATGTGTCCGTACTGATAGCGCTTTATTTTGAACACCACATTTTTCGGCCAATTGGAATGGACGTCTTTTTATATTCAAAATTCAAATTCCCTGGCTTAGAACTGAAGCATCGTAAGAATATTGAGAGAACTTTATTTGAAAGTTTGCAAAGTAAAACATTATTCCAAAACTTAAGTGAATTACGAGGTCTATTTCTGCTACTACGAAAAATAGTTGTTAGCAAACTTAAACATTATTCCAAAAATTCAATAATTTACGAAATTTCTACTACTACGAAAAATAGTTGTTAGCAAACTTAAACATTATTCCAAAAATTAAGTAATTTACGAGGTCTATTTTTGCTACTACGAAAAAAAGTTGTTAGCAAACTTAAACATTATTCCAAAAATTAAATAATTTACGAAATTTCTTCTACTACGAAAAATGGTTGTTAGCAAACTTGAACATTATTCCAAAAATTAAGTAATTAACGAGGTCTATTTCTGCTACTACGAAAAATGCAACAAAAATCCCCGTTGAGGTCAACGCGCTTACATCTAGTTTATAATAGTTATCCATATTTATTTACTTTTACAAACATGCCTCGGTGGAGTAAATAAAACTAAGTAAAGTTTCTGAGGAAATTAAAATGTCTGAACAAGACATAAACCAACAACCAAGCAAAGCACAAAGGCAAAGATGCATATTATTTATAAGAGAATGCGACTCAGAAGTTCTTACCGCAAAACAACAAAGCGATACAACTCACCACAATAATATGTTCGTTGGTTAAATGGATTTCAGTGAATAAAAAGATTAGTTTATTTGTATGCAAAATGGAACGATGATTCCAGGTATCGAAACATATTTTTGAGGATTACGTTCATAACACGCTTAGTAATAAAATATTTTTCTACGATATTTAAAATATGTACCAATATTATATTATTCAAAGAAAAACAAAAATATTTTCATTGGTTTAAAATTCACTGAAATAGATTTTTGTCAAACAAAAAAACACCGTCTGTGTCTATTCATTTCTTTTTAATTAAATATGAATTTGAAAATAAAATCAATACATCTTCAAAACGATATTCAAATAGATTTTTACAATTCACGGCTTTGTTCTTTGTACTGTAGATTTATATTAGGCGTTAAAGATATTTAAAATTAAAATAATTTGAATCCTGAATAAAAAAAAGTTTACATTATTATAAACTACTAATATTTTCATTAAAAATGTGCTATTTTTCAGAATTGCCGGGGTAGCGGTTAGCGCGGTTGGATTCCGTGCCAGAGCCCATTTTTTTCGACCGAATTATCGATTTCTGTTCGAATGCATGAGTTTTTGTGATGTCTTAAAATCAGGGCTGTGGATTCGGAGTTGGAGTCGGAGTCGGGAGTCGTGAAAAATGAGCGGCTCGAATTTTTTTTTAAACATATTTTTAATGAAGTGTATTCAAAGAAATAGTACAAAGTGTTGAGATTTCATGCTTGGCTGACTACAAATGATCTGATGGTATAAATATATACAAGTTAAAATGAAAATTTTGAAAAATTTCCTCGGAGTCGGAGTCGTTTTTTTTTACACGACTCCACAGCCCTGCTTAAAATTCCCTTCCACCCTTTTCGATCAGTTAATAACTGGGTGTAGCGAGAGCGATTAGTTAACCACTAGTCCTGTCCTAGCCTGATCCTTTTATCCATACTACTATTATTGAAAGGGAGAGATTGAGCGTCTGAGTAACAAACATTTCTCGTAGAAAAACTTCTGTTGAGATAAATTCATTAGAAAGCCATGTGCTCCACATAGGGAACGGACGAGGATATTTTTTTTTACAGAAAGCCAATCATACAAAATCCATAAGTAAACGTTAAAAATGATAAGAAAAATGCAACAGTAAATATTTATTTCAGTACAGTCCGTACGGGTAACTTTGGCCATCGGTCTAAAATAAGCCCATTACAAGGAAAAAAGTTTCAAAATATACCGTTATCATTGCCACCTATATATTTCTTAGCTAATAAATGATATTGTGTAGCCCTTTGGAGGTAAAAATATGAATTATGATCCATCATATTTGCTATATTGTGGAATTTTGTCAGTTGGGTGTCTTATCATATTTTAAAAACTTGAATCGGCAATATGTTTAATTTGTATTCTAACTCGTATAAAAATGCGTTCTATGGTTTTTAGCCTACGATTATGTACAAATTATACAAAATACAAATAAAATTGTGGAGAAAAGTTGCAAAGACCTAAAAATTCTAAATATTATAGAAATTATTGTGAATATTTGTGTCATTGGCCAAAGATTCCCGATATGGGGTGCAAACTTTGGCCCGCACAGTTTTATCTGTATTTATATATTGACCATAGAAATATTTCCAAAAATGTTGTGAACTGAATCTTAAAACACTGATACTCATCTTTATCAAATCATACCACACGTCATTATAGTGAAGGCGATTTATAAAAATACAACAAACCTTCAGAGTTGGACCAAAGTTAGCCGCGTTGATAACACCTTGTTTTTTTTTGTTGAATAATTAACGACACAATTGTCTATTTCTTATACAATTTAAATTACATTATATGTTGTCTTCTGTAGCCTCATTGTCAGAAGAGTCAGTAAAATCAACAATAACTTTAAATTTGAGATTTTAGACGTGGGTATTGGTTATTTTCCTTCTTTTCGAGTTGATCTTTTCGATGACTTTTAAACATATTTTTTGAATTTCCATTGGATATAAAGTTAAATATTTTAAAATTATTAAAAAGGAAGATAATAATTTAAAATTTAAAATTTCGACTGAAGGTGATTGATGGAAATTTAATAACAATTTAGAATTATTTTCATTTTGAATTTGTAAACTTCCATAAAATTCTTGTTCGAACACGACCCGGGCTTCGTCTCTCGGCATCTTTCGGTGTTGAACAGTGCGCAAATGCACTCGAACTAACAGGCAGCGGTAAGTTTGTATTGTCTATATACAAACACACAAGTACATTCGCTCTATACGTATTGTTAACCTAATTGATAGCGATAATTTATGATATGAATTATTGTAGTAAATTAAGTGGGTAGATTATAATATTGGGCATAATAAATTGCCAGACAATAAAATGTAAACGTGAAAAATAAATATAACACTCAAATAAAACAAAACAAAATAGAATATTTTTTTGTGAGTTTATAAAACGACATATTAGAATCAATTAATATAATTGTTTAAAGGGGTACAACAATGAGGAATTTGGGAGATTTAACTGTTCATTTAAGTTTGGAAAACTGAAAAGCTGAGCCCTATTTATTTCCAATATTTCCTGGTAAAATAATTTATGTTCGCGCGTTTTCTTGGACATAAACCGGAAGATGCCGAGAGGCGAAGCCCGGGTCGTGTTCGACCAAGAATTTTATGGAAGTTTATAAAATCGAAATGAAAATAATTCTAAATTAGAAGGCAATAATGTTTTTTTTTTGCATAGTCACGCAGATATGATAGTCCATATAAAAGTCAAGATAAAAAAAAGATTTATTATATTGAAAATTCAAAGTAGAATAATGAAAATGTATGTTTTTACTGTACCAATATTAACCACAAGTAAGTAAATATTAAAAATGTTAATACAGCCCTAATACTGTTATTACACTACGAATCTATATTTGTTCTAGTCTAGACATAGTTTAACAAAAATATTCATTTTATAAGCTAGCTTCACTTTTTGCATATTATTATTACCAAATCTGTCTAAAGCAGTGCTTCCCAACCTTTTTCGATCCACGGCCCCCTAAATCTAAAAAAAATAGTCCGGCGGCCCCTTTAGAAATTCCGCGGTCCCCAATATGGGAAACACCAATTTGATAGAAATATATAGATTTTTGTACTTTCTACTGAATTCCGCAGCCCCCGTAAGAAATCCTACGGCCCCCTGAGGGGCCGCGGCCCACAGGTTGGGAACCACTGGTCTAAAAATCACGATAAAAGACACAGTGGTATAAATTTACAAGGTGTTTTCAGGTAAAAACTTTTTGCACTAAAGATTTTATTGAACCAGTTTAAAAAAAATACATGAGCTCATTGTGTAAATACATCCTCTACAGCATAGTTTCTCAACCTTTTTAAGCCCGTGGCCCCCTTTTGAGTCTCATATTTTTCTGTGGCCTCCCTACCCTTAGTAATATAATTCTCGGGGCTCGGAAATATGTAAAAAAATGTAGGTACATTAATTTTTAAAAAATAGAATACAATAAAATTGTTTGTTAAAAAAAAATTGTTTACAAAATAATTTATAATATTACTTTTTTTTGAAAAGCCCTAGTGTACCCAACGTTTTACCCATCACAGCCCGCTGTGGTTCACACTATTCTTACGGGGGCGTATTCTGTAGCTATTCATTCGTGTTAGTTTTTTATCCATAAATTTCTTAAAACTAGTTTGCATGCACAGCAGGGTGCAGAATGCGAAATAAAATAAAATAACGTTATCAAAAAGAGTTTTTATGAAATGAATTCGATTCGTTTTTCATAAGACGCCGTGAACTCTTTGAATGATTTTTATTTTTTTCTAGATGCAACTAATTCGGCATGACCAACAGGACCACCAGATGCGACTGTGGTCGTATAATCTTGAGCAGTTCTTCCTGTTCGTTGTTCATTTTTGGACATTCTCGAAAAATGCGATCAGCATCCTGAAGCTATTTACTAATCACCTGACCTGGAAGAGCTTGGCAGTGAAGTGATCATGGCTAGTTATAAATTGGCCTATCCGAAAATTTGGAGTCGAAGCGTTGGGCTCCATTAGCATTTTTAAATTTTGAAAGAATTTATAAGATTGCCTGTCCTTAGAATAATTTCCCATCAATTTTACCAAATTTGCATAGCAGCATCTGTAGCAATACTGTGCACCACAGTTCTATGGGCCTTAAGAATGAAGGGTCTGTTCGAGAAGAAAGCAGTCAAAGAATTCTCTTCACCTGAGACTTTACACCTATTATGTAGCATTGCTGTTGCGCCTTGAACTTTAATGTAAAGATTATCAATGCACTTTTCTGTAAGAGAATAAGGTTACAAACCTTTTATCCCGTACTTTACCAGCCACTCCCATTGATTGGGTGTTAAGCTTCAATTACATAATACCTTCTACGCAAGAAGTTTTGGCATGATATGCAGTGGTGTACGAAGGGGTCCTGCCGCACGGGGCGGTACTTGAATTTGTAGCCCCATGGAGGGCCCTAAGGACACTAACCACTAAGCGAAGGGACAAAGCTTTGCCGATGATTAGTTTTGGTCTTTAGTATTGGCGTTTTAGTATTTGCATCGAGCTGATTAAAAAAATCGAAAAAGACATTCTTGAAGTAAAAGGGATTTTATGAAGTTTACTGTTTATCACAATATTAATTGTTCACGATGAATCGCGCAGGGAATTCAAAAAAAATAGCACATGATTATTTATCAAAGTGAAACTTTCATTTTCAACAATTGAAGCGTTATATCTTTTATTCATAAAAAATCTTAATTCCTTGTACAATCGTTACACCTTTAGTGACTTAAGATTTTTGGCAAAGAGCATTAAATTATCTTAACTAATTTTGTCGTCATCAAAAATCTTACACATCGTTTGAGGTAAGTCAATTTGCAAGCCAAAATGTTCAATTAGTTGTTTTTTCATCATCTGCTATCTCATACATACGTCTTGAAACTGAACGGAATTCCTAAAAGGAATCACCTGAATAATTGCATTTTCACTCTGATTCATCACTCTTGAAATTGCAAAATCAAAGATTTGGAAATATAATGCTTTTTTCTAGCCTTTGCAATTAATTTGGAAATTTCGTAAGAAACAATTAATTAAACCAGTGTCTAATTTTTCACTGAATACTATAAATATTATTTTTGTGCTACGGAAACTTCTTAAACCTTTTTGAATTATTAAAATGTCGTTTCTTTCATGTCTTTGTATTTTGTATAAAATGGATAGTAGCATTGGTGAAGCAAAACATATTTAACGCACACGAATTTCATAATATCTTGGGGTGATGAATGAAATCCGTGGACAAGATAGGCAATACAATATTGTCGACACTTACTTTTAGATGCAGTTATTATGATATCCTTAAATATCATTGGAAAAATAGTAAATAGTATGTTTAATAAATACATTATTTCTGCTGCAATGTATTATTGTCCTTCTGTATTATATATGATTTTAATATAAATTTTAGTTCATTATATTTTGAGTGGCCGTGGCCCCCCTAAAGTCTGCTGTGGCTCCTCAAAACTGATATTTTCTTCTGTGGCCCCCGGTTGAGAAACGCTGCTCTACAGCACGGTTTCCCAATCTATGTTCCGCGGAACACCAGTGTTCCGCGGGCCAAAGTGGATTTTCCACAAAAAAATGGAGTGGTTTTATACGCTGCAACACATTTAAACATTTTCTACTTTATATTGAAAAGCGAGTGATGGTCTATCTCCACATATGTTATGATGTCAAATATCTAGGTAAAAGAGGAGGTTTTGAATATAAATTGAATATGGCAACACAAATTGTGCCGAATTTCTATCGCCGAGGTGAAGGGTTATTTTATCACACTCCCAAAATCATCAAAGCCATTAAAGGCATTATTTTTTTTTCTGCAATCCTTTCTAAGACATCAAATCTCAGTAGGCATACAATCAATTCTAGAACGGCCACGGTGTAAAGCAGTTTTACAGCAAATGTCAACTTTCTGCTATGCAGGCTTGAAACTATTTCCATGAAAAAATATATGCCATAGCGTAAAAAACTTGAAAATGCAATCATTAAAAAAAAGATTTAGGCAAAAGTAAATGACCGATGAGGTTTGCTAACAGGTGTAAAATAAACAAAGAAACTTTCTACCATCCACTTTTTTAACATTCGTTTATTTATATTTTAAAAATACATAACAAGTTTTAAAAAATAAATAAATTCAAAACTCGAAAAGTTATCGGCTGATAATGGAAGGGGTCCAAAAAAAGGATGTCCTGGCGTACATGATTCCAACCAAAAATTTAACGGATTCTTAATTAATAAAAATGTCGCTATCGCCCGTACCTCGTAGAAATAAAAAAAAACCGTTTGAAAAAAAAAACAATTTTAAAATTCAAATCTGCTACGGGCCATAGAAGAATGTATAAAAAAGTTTACACAGAATTTCAAATAAATCGATAAGGCAGAACTTGAGATATTATGCACGCCAGCTTGAAAAAAATAGTTACGAGAAAAACGCGTTTAATGTTTTGAGTTTCGTTTTGTTCCGGTCGGACCAGCTTAGTTGCTATAACTCGGTAAATAATTAAAATTTTGAAAAATTCACTTTGAGAAAATACTCTCAAATGTTAGAAAAATATAAAATAGAAAGAATCGATTTTTTAAATTTCTACACTAGAAAGAGATTTATTAATTCTAATTCGTATGTGATATTTTAATAATAAAAAAAACTATCACGAATTACCAATGCCAAAAATTAAGCTAAGTGTTCCGTTGAAATTCCCGGAGTTGCGAAGTGTTCCATCTCAGAATATGTTTGGAAAACCCTGCTCTACAGTCTAGGGCAGCCATACTCAAACTTTTTTTCCTCCGGGCCGCATTCCGAAATTTGCTCCTCTACGTGGGCCGCAACATATTTATGGTAGACTCCTTTTTTTTTTTTAGCTCACCGACGAATTTGATATCCTCGACTTGGTAAGAGCTTACTGGGCCCGCGGGCCGCAGGTTGAGTATGGCTGGTCTAGGGCATGGATGTCCAGCCGGTAGGTCGCGATCAACCGGTCGATCCCAAAGCAAAGTTTGGTCGATCCTGAAAGCTTCCGTGAATTTCGAAAAAATATATAATTCAAATATAAAATATACAAAAATTGATTTATTTTTTAAGCACATACCTATCTAATGAAATGTATTTCGCATTTAAAATAAACATTTCTAAGTTTCAAGAAGGGAAAAACCCTAAATAAATAAATTTCTTATATGAATCATGTTAGAAGTCGATCGCGAGAAAACTTAAGACTGAAAAGTCGATCCCAGGGCACAAAAGGTTGGACACCCTTGTGAAAGAGCTTTACCTGAGTAAAGGTCTGGACTCAAATCCAAGCAATGTCAATTTTAAATTAACATTTTTTCAATTCAAATTTAAGATCTTTGATGTGGGTGTTTGTGATGTCATTCATTCTCAAGTTGTTTGAGTGACTTAAAAAAATCTCATTAAATTACCTTAGCTGAGCTAAAATTTTATTATATTTGGTTAAATAGATTTTTAAGCTATCTTTGAAAAGATACTGAATAAAATTTTAAAATACATATCAAAAACATTGATTACAAAATTTATTTTCATTGCTGTGCATTTTTAGAATATTGTTTAAATGAAATATTACTGATCGTTTTCTGTTGGCTTTTTTTATTAAAAGTAGGCTGTCTCTATGCATCTGAACATTTATCGTCTTAAGGGTACTCAAAATTGTACTTCTGTTGCAGAACAAATATCAAAATTAATAACTCAACAAAATTGAGTGCTTTCAAATGGTTAAAAATATATCACAGGAGCATATTCCCAAACCTCAAGTATAGAGGTTGTATTTTAAAGTAAATCGCGATAATTTATCTTACATAATAATCAAATCTCTGTGACTAATTTTGATTATGTTTAAAATTATATTTTTTAAGAGAAAAAAAATATATAAATCTGATCTTTGCTGTTTTTAATGATACCACTGCACAGTGTATACAACCAGCAGCCATGACGTCGACCGCGAAGTCATTTCTAGTCACCCGCTTGATGCTTTTAAACTTAAATTGAGTGTGTCTTTCGATATCTATTCATTTTTTTGTGTTTACATGACACTATTTTGTATTTAGAATTACTACTTTTCTTGTGACAATTAATGACATGCAATACTTTAACAATACGTCGCCCGCAGAGGGTTTGAACACTCATGGTGTATGTACACCATATATTCACATAAACCTTTTCTCGCTACAATCATAAATTGATTTATTATCAAATAAAAATTGATAATTTTTTTATTCCACTCTTTGTGCTACAGGTTGTGACACGTGTTTTGACTCTTTAAGAAACATAATCAGACCATTGATACAATTTAGTCACCCGCTAGTGGTCTAGTTGGTTAGAGCTTGCTGTACCAATCAGGTGGGTCTGGGTTCGATTCCCGGTAAGATCAATGTCAAAATTGGATTTTTTTCAATTCTAATGTGAGATTTAAGACATGGTTGTTTGTGAAGTCAATTCTCCTTAAGTTAATCTCATGTGATTTTCAAAAATTCTTATCGAGTATACATCGTATGATCTTTCAACTTCCAAATATTTGACGCATTGGCGTAAGCTGTAATGTCAAATATATTTTTTTAAAACTTTAAAATTCAAATATAGAATTTAAATTTAAATTTAAATTACAAATACACCGTTTAAATCAGTTTATTTGCAAACGTTGCAATAGTCTGATAATGCTTCTCAAAGATGCGAAACAAGACTCAAAAGTTGTTACACAAAGAGTGTAATAAAAAAGTTATCGAATTAAATTTTATATTAAAATATACTTCCACAAAGTTATAGCCGAATCAATCAAAGATAATACGTTGATTTGATCATAACAGCGTTATAAATCGGCGATAGCGATCATAAAAACCATGTTATAGTATTTTTTAAGCAAGTCAAATGTGTATGTTATTCTGGATAGGAATAGCAGGTATGTATATCAACTTAACAAAAATTAAATAAAAGTCAGAGTGACTTTATGAATAGTTTAATAAGTTCAACATTAATAAAGGTGATATCATACTTCATAATAAAATGACAGTAAAAAAGTACGTAGTAACTAATAAAACATCTCCGGAAAAGTTTTAGTTTCATTTGATTACCGAGGATATAAGAATTGTATGGAAGAAAGTTTGACGAATATAAGGTTAGTGCATGTGAGTTTCCCGGCACGTAGAAAATGGCACACGATCCACTTTATTTGTTTTAATGAAGTTTTATTATAAGAAACCAGAGAGACATATAGTAAGTCATCAGCTTTATTAAGTCCTTGACTATAAAATCTATTATAAAAAATATAATATTTAAAATAAAAAAATTGTGCAAAACTTTAAGATTTCGACTGTAAGTGCTTGGTGGAATTTCAATATTAAATTTAAATCGTTCAAATTATGTACACCCACACAAGTTTTGTCACTAACGACCCGGTATTTGTACGTTCAAGTGCATCCGTACACTTAAACGGCTGAAGATGCCGAAAGACATAATTTGAACGATTCAAATTTGTGCATAACGTTTTCATCGAAAATAAATTAAAATTTTTAGCATCTTTTTTTGTCTGCTTACAATGCATATGGCCTATATGACCAAACACATATTTCGAAAAGTTTATTGTTTTTCTAATTATGGAATGGCAATATGATTTGACAGCGCTTTCATCAAATTCATTTTTTTTTACTTTTCGGCGAATATAACCAATTGTTGAACGATATTAATGTACAAACGAATACTGTTTTCTAAAAACTAATGTTTATTTTTAAAAAAAAACAATTTCATGCCACACTTTAAAGTTTCTTTAGCTTAAAAATTCTCTTTTTGAGCTTTTCAGTCAGCGATTAATATCAATATTTTTTGATTACTTGAAAACTATACAACGCTTTGTAGCTTCACTGATCTGCCAATCAAGTGATCAAAAGCTCAAAAACCACGCTAAAGATTAAATCTATAATTTTAATTTGGTTCATTGAATTTGAATGATATATTTTTTGAACAAAAGCATTATTTAACAAATATTGACACGCATTTGTGAAAAGTTGAAATAAAATTTCAATATAGAAAATCTGGTATGAAACTAGTTCTGATGGTAATTGTCTAAAACAAAATATATTATTTTGACTAATTAATCTCCGAATCCACCAGAAATATGTATTATATATATTTAAAGTTAATTATTATTTAAGTTATTAATATATAAAAATGGTATTTATTTATAAACAAAAACAATTATCTTAATAATTGACAGGTGACCTACCTCAGGCTCGTCATGAAGTCTTTGGTGATGATCTTGGCTAGTATTCAGAGACCTCTTGTGCACATTATGATGTGTCATAAGATAGTATCCTTTCAATGAACCAATCTGAAATAAAGAAAAACCATAAATTAAAACAATATTCAAGATCATTAATTAAAATTTGGTTGAGCTTTTATTATCAACGGTGAATAATTGCATAAATGATGAAATTACTGAAAAGCGTAGAAACTCTTTTGGTCGATTGGTGAGGTAGTGAAAGCACATATTTCTCAAAACTATTTAAATATATTTTTTCTAATTATAAAAATAAATTTCCGTTGTCTTGAAGAACAATAGCAAAATTTATGAATATAATTGAATACCTCGTGACGTGTATGATATTGATATGAAGATTAACTAATACAAAACAAATAAAATTAAGAAATGGAAAAAGACAATACATTTGTATAAAAGCAAAAGTACTATATTTTTTTTAATCACATGAAATCAGAACATTGAGAAATTTTATGTGCAATCACAAATCACACACATGCTAAAGATTTTATTACCAGTGAATAAAAAAAGTATTACAAAAAAGTCTAAGCAAAGCAAAAAGTACGGCCAATTTAGATCGTTTAATTTTAGCCATTTAAAAATTTAGCCGTTAGATTTAGCCATTTAAAAGTGTATAATGATCATAAACGGGTGTTTTCAACAAATAACATACTGTGTCTTAAAATAATATTACATCATTGAAATTCTGGAACATGACAATACTGATACAACTCATTGGAGATTAAAATTTTTTCAATCATCTTCGAACAGTTTCATTAAAGGGTTTTTTTTAATTTTCAAATAACGGCATTGCAAACCATAACCCATGCCAGAGTCCTCGAATATTATACTTAAATAATTTTAATTTGCTATGGATCTTATGATGACTAGAGTACATCGCCTTTTACAAGACCCAAAAAACAGACGAGTTGTAATGGAGTAGTAACTAAGGGAAAAATCAACGGTAAAATAAAGTTTAAATCTTATCACCTAATAAGTTGAAATGGCAAGTATAATTAATATGCATAATCTCTTCACGAGCGACGGTCAATATGGCGCATGGAACCGAGTCTCTTTATAAATTACATTGATATGATACAGAAATGCTCATTGCAGGATTCAAATAAAAAATACACAACCTGTACGTAAAAACATCACGAATCACTAATATAAAAGTTTGTGGATATTTGTGAACAAAATACTTCGTACATATATGTACTGCTAAATAATACTGTCTCTGTTTTGGCAAAATTCGATATGCACTAAAACGAGTTTTTTTCGATATTGTCGTCATACAACATGAAGATATTTTCGATGGATTCGTTGTCAACTTTGTGGTCGAAGTTCATTTTTAATAGAGTTTGTTTTAAATTTTATTCCATTTGTTTTACAAATTGTGACACGTAATTCAAATATTAAAGTAGCATGTTCAGCCAACATCACAAAGCTTACAAATAAACGAAAAAATGATTTTGATTCTTCAGTTATAAATAACAAAATAAAAGTTGCAGTTTTTTATTTTTCTACTGGTTAATAGCAATAGTAAATTTATTTATTTATTGTTAAAAATTAAAATTACAGTACATGACATAACAGCTGACGCCAATTCGCCATGCACTTGAAAAATATAATAAGACAAAATACAAAATAAAAATACACAGTACATCAAATTCAACATAAAAAATCAAGAAATACAAAAGAAAAATTTATCAAACAGTTCACAAATACCATCACCAAAAATGTCCACTTCTCTAGGCAATGCGTTGATTAGTCGAACAGCCCTTGGAACTGGTGACTCATACCTCCTAAGTGAGGTATAAGTTTTTAGAAATAAAAGTTTTTGCTCATCAAAGGGAAAGAATTTAAATTTTTTGAAATAATAATATCTTAGAAATTTCTTATGGATTCTCTCCAATTTCATCTTGTATGAAATGAAGCTTAAATGACCTTAGATAGGCGTGCTACAATTGTTTACTTTATTTCCATTGTGATTTACCTTACTTAATATAAATAATTAACTTGTTATAAGTAATATCAATGGTTGTATCTTATCCCCTTGCTTTAAATTATGAAAATCATGTACAAAGGTCAAAAACTGAACGAATCTTAAAAATCAGAAAATATATTATAAGAATGAAAAAAATATAATGAGATTTAAGTCTTTGAATACAATAACGTGACATAATGTAAACGAAAACAAATGAATTTATTACAACCCCGAGTACTTTCTAATCTAATGTTATCCCCAGGTTGTTAGAAAAGTAGAAAACTTTTCTAATTACATGACCGTAAAAGTTTAGTGTAAGGGTAACCGTTTTATCACTGTTGAAAAAATCGTTTTGTAGGTACTTTGATAAATTTTAATGAAAGAAATTTAACAAAAGTGATGTGAAACTAACAGTTTAGTTTTTAATTAAACCGAGTAAACGAATAAAACAAAACTATTACTATTTTTAATTTGCACAATTATCTTGATAATTATTTGAACTCGTTAACATATTTTTTGAAATTGTTATATATAATCGGAGTTGTAAGATATATAAAATCAAGATATTTTTTTTTGTCGTTGGAAAAGTGTTTCCACACCCAATATAAAAAAAATGACATCCTAATAGAGGCACCTTAACGCAAGTTTTTCAACGACAACTGCTTGATAAATTATTTTCTCAATCTCTCCGTTTTTTCAAATAGAGTAGAGATAAAAAAGATAGGACTAATAGTTTGCCAACAGCTCTAGCTACGTCTGTTATTTAAGGATTTAAAAATCGGGTGGGAAGTAATTGTGAGACATCACATGCATTCGAACACAAAAATCGATAAATCGATTAAAATAATGCTGTTTGTACTGGGATTCGAACCCTTTAAATCCGTCACGGAAGCCAGTGACGTTGAACACTGCACTACGGACCCCACGTAGCGTGCGCCGTTATTGAGCCTATGAATTGAACAATGTATTTTTTTATGAGGCAAAGAAATAAAAAATGTTTAATTTTTATAAAAGTGAAAAAACTATTATTGACTTTTTTACCCCTTTTTGTTTAGATAGACAACTAATTCGATAAATATTTTATACAACATTGCAATGAGTTTAATATGCTCCAACTCGACTGTTTTACCATAGTAACTCGATAAAAACGACAAACGTTTATAAACAAGATATTGAAATTTAAATAAATAAAACAAAAACGCATCATGACAATGTTAACTTCAGTGTAACGTTACAACCGTAATTCGATTTTTTCAACAGATGTATACGTGAATTCGCTTAAATTGGCAGCCTATTTCGATAGCTTGACTCTGGCCCAATTAAAGCCGTGTATACAACGAATAATGAACTAAAAGCATTCCACCATACCACAAATACGAGCCTGACGGTACAAAATGGAGTAGGTAGAGCGAAAGGCCTGATTGAAAAATTCAACCATGCGTTATGGAGTAAAAATAAGCTAGTTCTTCTTTCATACTGAGGAATTCCAGTGAGTGGTTTGCTGCAGGAAATCATTTTTTTAAAATGCCATGTAATGGAAGAAAGCTCAATCAAACTAGTGAATACCCTTTTCTCCCCAATCGTAGCTTAATAAATATGTAGCTTAAAAAGTTTGTTAAATATGTTATACGCCAGTTAAAAACATATAAATCTCAGTGATTTAGTCAATACCTTGGAATTAGTTAAATAGGTTTAGTTATATTGAAATTTGTCAAACATCTGCTTGTTTAATTAACAAAAGAGCAAATACATATTATTGAAAATTTCGACTGAAGGTGCTAAGGTGGAGTTTTAATATTAAATTTGAATCGTTCAAATTATGTACATTCACACAAATTTTGTCACTAAAAACCCGGGTTTCGCTTTTCGGCATTTTCAGGCATAAAGTGCACGCATAAACTTGAACTGACACTTATTAAATAATTTTTTCGTGTTTATATAAGAAATAAATGTATCATTGAATTTAAAGCCATTACTGGCGAAAAATGAAAAAAAATATGTGTGAATGCACATAATTTGAACGATTCAAATTTAAATACATTTTATTCAAAAAATACAATATTATTTTGTACTACTTCGTAGTATTCGTTATGTTGTCTTCTGTTGAAAATGTCTTGCACTTTGAGTATAAGGGGATAGAAGAAAAAATGTGTAGATGGTGGTTTTGCACGAATGCAAACGATTTAATTCTTGGAAATAAATTTATAGTTTTATTGAATAGAGTTTATGTCAGTTTTACAGTATATTTTTGGTTTTTGTTTCACTAAAATTAAAAATACGCTCACACGTGGCTTCAAGATTCCAACCCGTATGAAAAAAAAATTGTAGCTACAGACAGTGGCGACCGGTTAATGTGGCATTCGATCAATGCACCCCTTGTATACGCAGGGGCGGTTATATTTCATGAAATAATATTCAAAAATGACATTTATACCATTCACTTATTTAAATTCTTCATGTATTTATTGTCTATGATAATTTTTTTTTTATTATTATTTTATTTTATTGAATTTAAAATGAGGGAATGGTATAAATGTAATTTTTGAATATTATTTCATGAAATATAGCCGCCCCTGCATATACAAGGGGTGCATTGATCAAATGCCACATTGACCGACCGCTACTGGTTACAGATATGTTTTACAAAACGAAACGGAAAATTGTACTGAACCATTTGAAAACATGTTGTATTTGAATGAAACAACACATCAATAATCGATCACAATATCGCGCGCGTCATCAGTGTAAAATATTTTCAATAAAACAAAATATAAATTTCAGACAACTTTGGACAAGTTTCCAATTTAAATTTAATTTGTAGAATTTATTTCTCTAGCAAATTACTTTGATATTGTGTTATATTGTTTATTGCCTGTCAAAAAAAGTACGTTTTCCAATCGCCTGTGGAAAGGAAAAAGGATGTAACCCACGCATAGCCAATTTTACAGCAGGCACAAAATTGAGTTTTGATGATTTTGGGCCATTTGCAAATTATGAAATATATATACACAAGTTTGAAGCGCACGGATACTTTTAAACTGGTGTTTAATTGACATAATCTGATAGTAATTAAAGAAAATGTCTAGGAAAATTAGACTTTTTTATGGTTTCAATTATCACAAGCTCATCTTTTTTCAAACTTGAAAGCTAAATTCAGATATTAATTCGGCATTTGTAGCTTACATCGTTTTGATAGAATGTGTTCTGTACATTGTGATTATCAAAAAAAGCTGTTTTGAAAAAACTGTGGGTTACGTACTTTTTCCTTTCCATAGTCGATATATTATATATATATATTCATGGTTGATACTGATAACGCTAATTTCATCTTTTTTCCGTGATCAGACCAGTGAAATTAATAAAAAAGCTTCCCGAATGTTGCTTTTCTACCGAAATACGAAACTTTATTTAACCACCGAGACAAAAAAGCTATTTTTGTGACTGCCTTCACAAGATTTATAAAAAGATTTTTTTACCTATGTCCACTCTTATGTAGAGCATATGGCCTTCTAATGGAGGTATCTCAACAAAAGTTTTTTACGAGAACTGCTTGTTAATCAGTTACTCAACCCATTTTTTTGCGAAGAGAGTATGGTTGGCTAATCACTCTCGCACAACTTCCTTATTGTAGGATTGGAATGGTGGGGAAAATTTCCAGAAATAAAAAATTTGACTCATAATCGAGTTAATCCAAACAAAAGTGTTTTTTCGAGAACTGCGTGTTACTCAATCACTTAACCTCCTTTTTTCTAAAGAGAGTAGGAATATGAGGATAGAGCTTCGACACAACTAGTGGATAACTTATCGCTCTCACTACGCCTCGTTCATAGGATAAGATAGATGTAGGAGGGGATAATTCAAGACATCACATACATTCATGCCTTCGAACAGAAATTCATAAATCAATTTATTGAATTGTCCGTACTGGGACTTAAGCCCGTGACCTCCATAACCGGACTCAACGAAGTATGTGTTACATTTACGTTATAATATTAATATGCCGTGGCCTACACAACAAAGCAATAATCGGCATGTGGCCCAGACGACTAAAAGATTGAGTAAAGGTGAACTAGTGGAACAAACTGGTCTACAGGAAATCAGCCGTAATACTTTTTTTTTTAAATCAGAAAACTTTTTAAAAATGTCGAATCTGTCATTTAAATGCATTTATGTATCTCAGGAATAATAAACACAATCGGCTTTTATGTAATGTAATTTTCCCTGGGGTGAAACATAAAACATCGTAAAAAGCTCGGCTCAAATAAACGCATCATTCAATCTAATTAACACACGTGAATCAACTGGGATTAACTCACGTATGTTCTATTATTGCTCTATTAACACAGGTGTGAAAATATACAATTTGGATCTATTTCACAAAATTTACGTATGCTGTCCCCGTAACAGGAAACTGTATTATTACGTGCGTCGAATCAAAGCTGACAGCAACAAAACGCGTTTATCTGTTGGAATGGAAATAGTAACTTATTACTAATGTATGTATCATAATTTTGCTATATTTTGAAATATTTGTTTCATATGATATAATTGAGAACTCGGGAAAAGGCAGTTTATTATTTGTACAATTCTAAAAGTTGCAAGTCAATTAAAATTTTTGTTTTCAAAAGTAAAGTTTTTTTGTAAAATAAGGCGGGTTTTTTTAATCACCAAAATACGGACGCCCATAAACTTTTTTCCAGGATTTTTTAAAGATATGTTTATCTGCACATTGAAAAGCGTACCGATATTGAATGAGCAGGTGAATCTGCCAAATTCCCACTCTTGTATTCTATATGTGAGTAAATTTTTATCATAAAATTTCTCCGACAAACGAAAATAAGTATAATTCTAAAAAATATCCAACATTTCATTCTGTAGGCATTTTTATGGGTTAATCCTTTTCGCCAGCAATGGCTTTAAACTTAGTGATACATTCATTTATTATTTAAACACGATAAATTCTTTTACTAAGCGTCAGTTCAAGTTTATCCGTACACTTGAACGCCTGAAGATGCCGAAAGGCAAACACACACTATCAATACCGAGATTTTGGTTTCGGTAATATTGGTATCGCAATTCTTATATAGACGAATAAAAAAAATAATTACGTTCGTCAATCTACAACAAAGCGTCATTTTTTTATTCTTATTTTATATAAATTTTTCATTTGTGTCAGACAAGCGTCTCTGCAAAACGTCTCCTCCGAGATGTCAACCGCAAGCGATAATGGTATTAAAAATGACATATGCGGTCACTGTAAGAAGAGCCCGAAGACGTTAAAGTCTCCAGATGGCTCTCTTGGGTAACGAAATCTGTTCTGCGTCACGTCTTTGTCTTTGGCAAAGTCCTCGGGCATCGACTGAGGCAGGCATTTACAACCAAATAGTCCGGCGGTAACGTGTACAGTATTTTATTGCTCTTAAACTAATTTAATTAATTCGATTGTTATAAAGTTAACCATTTGCATTCATAAATTATCGTTTGATTAAAGTCACTAATTAGAATATTGAGCAGTTATTTTATCACTCCAATGATTGATTATTAATAATGATTGTGTTAGTATTAATGCAGAAATAATTCATATACATTTATAAATATTTTTTATACCTAGCATTGTTTTAACATTATTTTGACCAGTTTATATTGATTACAAGTAAAATAAAATTTATGGATTGAGTAAACATAATTATATCAAAGTATTTTAGTTCTACAAATATTGTATATACAGTTGATATGTATTTCAGCTTATACCTCCATCAGAACTATCTTTAAACTTATATTACCGTTGCTATCACCCTTACAAAACGCTAATGCAATTAATTATAAATAGTGAGATACATACAAACTAATTTGCTTTTAACAGTCTCATACTTGTTATCGTTCCAGGAAACACTGAAATTAGTTTATTAAATGTTATACTATATTTTGCAATTTAAATAAGAATATAAGTGTTCATGAGAGGATGTATTGTAAACTCTTCCAAGCCAGTATATATAGCTAAGTCAGTGGAATATGTTTAACCATATTTATGATTTATTTTGAATATTATATCAAATCGAATAATTTCAAGAGTCAAATCTAGGTGAATAAGCATTATTTAAACGAAATTGTAGACTACCCATGCGAAATTGTTGTACACTTTCTCTCGTTTAAAATACTTCCAATGAGTTAATATGGAAAATCGATATACGTTAAATTTTAAAATATGCACGAAATATGGATGTATATATCGAATCATAGGTAATGATAATATTAATGGCCTAGTGTCATAGAACGATAAGTCAAAAAATTGTTGCTTTGAGTTATATTATCCATTAAATACGAATACCTCTCTTCTATAACTCCACAAAAGTACAACTAGAAAAATTCGTTTAGTAGAAAAAAGTAGTTTTCTCTCGGTAGGTAGATGTTTGCATATGCAAATAATGAAATATAAACATTCTATTATCATCTCATATATATAAACAACAAGAAATATTGTTTAACGGTTTTGCCAAGTTGCAATAAATTTGAATTGAATTGAAATAAACGACTAAATGATTTACCAAAAAAATTAGACAACTCATAATATTCACTTATTTAAACTCAATTCAGATGCGGCTAAACTTTGGTCAGCCATGACTTAAAATTACCGATTTGTAGTTGTAGCACTATGGGACTAAGAGATTGAAATATTACTTCATCAATAATTTTAAAAAGCCTTTTTTTACATGGTGACTAAGTGACAAAACCTAAATAAATTCAATCGCGAAGCAAAATTTGCTTGTAATTTATCAGAGATTACTTTAAAATGTTAGACAATTTTAAATTAAACTAAAATAAAACAGTAAAACAACATGACACTAATGATATAAAAGCGAGATCTGTAAAAGCGAATCATATTTTGCAGAATTAACGCCTCAATGGGTACGAAGAAAAAACAATTTTAAATGAAATAAAAATATATTATTGAGCGATTTTTTTTCCAAATCCAAATGAAAAATGAGAATGGTTATTTGTATCATTAAAATTGTGAAACGTAAAAATATTCAGTCGTATATTCAAAATAAGATTATTTACAGTATTCACGTGACTTATGTCGTTTTGCATTTTAGAAATGAAATCAAAGGTAACGTAATGGCAGTTTTATTTCAAGGAAAAAAGTTGATAATAAGTGTATGGCGATAGGAAAAATAGTCCAGAAAAGAGAATATTCATGTGTTTTTAAACAGAAAAGCCAACAGAATTCACTATTTTTTTCAATGCTTTATTTTGTCTTAGCAATATAAACTATGTTCATAAGTTTGTCTTTAATTTAAAATAAAAATAATACATTGAAAAGTGTTAAATATTCGTGATGTAATTGAATAGAATCTCCATGCAACTCAAGTGTTAAGAATGCAAGCAATTATACCTTAATTAACACCTAAGGCTATCTTAGTTATCAAAGTCTCACTCATAGTCGAGAAACGTGAAGTTAAATAAACAGATATAAAATCAAAATGTTTACATAGTATTTTTTTCAATTATTCGACTGAAAAAATACAATTAATAAAATAAAACAATCACTGTCCATGGCTTTGGATATTTAATTTTGTTTTGATTATAACATCGAGAATGCAAATCATTGTTTTAAAATGAGTTCTTTTTAATAAACTGTTTTATTTCCGTATTTTTTAACAAGTAAGTAATAAGCTATTATAAATGAAAAAAACAACATTATTTCTAGTTAAAAAAAAAGCTTCAGATGGATTGTTTAAAATTATAAAAAAATAATAAAACATATTTAAAGCCTGACAATGAGAAGTCTCATCGGAAAACTTTTTTTGTTTTTGTTTACTTTAGTAGTCGAGTATTAAAAATTCATTTCATTCATCATTCAAAAATTTTTATTTACAACACGTATCATATGCGTAATTCACACTATACAATACGCAGAAAGAGAAATAGTGATGAGTTATAACAAAGTGTATAGCGCAAGTGTCGAAAATGTGTTTACAAAAAAATAAAGATACATGATTGAACTTAAGGATAATATTTGCGATTAAATTTTTAAGGAAAATAATGAAAAAGGTGCATCGCGGAGAATGCCATAGGTTTTTCACCTGCATGAGAAAAATCGGTCAATATTTAATTTATATCTAAGCAGAAACTATTATTCCAGCAAATTAAATAAATGTTTAATAACAAAGCTCTTTACGACAAAAAATTCAAAAAAAGTTAAATAAAATTTGATGTTTAGAATGAGACTCAAAAAAATGAAAATAAAATACACGTTATTGAAAAAATATCAACGATATACATTACTTGAAATGTAAAAGGAATGTGAACGTACCAGTGAAGGAACGGCAAATACTTTCGGAAAAGACTTTTTGAAAGTATGTCATATGAGCCGAATAGCCTCTGGACTTGAGTTTCATAACTCTATAGGACATCTTAGTAATACTGATATAAAGAAAAACCGACTTTAAGTCTCTAAGGATAGCCAGAAGTGTGTCAGCGCCCTGGGAGCAAGCTACGAGCTTTAATTAAATTTGCTTCGTAGCATATTCTCACAGCTCTACGACGAGCACGTAGAGGGGCAGTTGTAGCAAACAGTGACTCGCAAGTCTCCAAGGATTAGTGCGCAAAGTATATTAGAAAGCCAGTGTTATAATATTTATACTTTAAATATAATGTGAACGTAATGACTGAATAAAAATGACAAATGATATGCTATGCCAAGTAAAGCTCATATAAAAAATATATCATAGAATAGCCGTTATTAGTATAGTATTATTGTAATCTTTTGGGCAGCACACACGCAAAAAGTGGGGTTGTGTAGAGTAAACGATAACAAGCTAGTGATCTTTTAGCACGCAGCATATATTATTAGCTTAGAATCATAACTCACATTTCGAATCGAAAATCGAGTTATGAGAAAATCGCAAAAAGCCATAGAAGCACTATTTTTTATAGTCTTAAAAAAGTAATAATTATTTAAGATTTCGACTGAAGGTGCTTGGTGGAATTTCAATATTAAATTTGAATCGTTCAAATTATGTACATTCACACAGATCAGTTCGGTCAGTTCAAGTGCATCCGTGCACTTGAACACCCGAAGATGCCAAAATCTGTGTGAATGTACATAATTTGAACGATTCAAATTTAAATGTAATAATTATTACTATAACTGTGTGCCGCCTGAGTGGTTGAGTGGCCAACGTCGTTGGCTACCGTTACGGAGGTCACGGGTTCGAATCTCAATACGGGCAGTTTTAAAAATTTATTTTCAACTGATATATGAATTTCTGTTGAAAGGCATGGATGTATGTGATGTCTTGAATTCCCCCATCCCACCCATCCTATCCTATGAACGGGGCGTATCGAGAGCGATTAGCTAACCACTAGTCCTTTCCTAGCCCTTTCCTTCTATTCCTACTCTCTTTGGAAAAAGAGAGGTTGAGCAACTGAGTAACAAGCAGTTTTCGTAGAAACACTTCTGTTGAGTCCATATGCTCCACATTGGGAGCGGACATGGTAAAAAAATAAATATATGTCGAGTGAAAAGTAAGACTTTCGTAAAATGAAAAATACACTTTTAAACTATGAAAATACATCGCCGGTTGGTTTATTTTAACATGTCATTTTATTATTTTAAATCAAAAATTGATACGCGCAAGTAAAAATATTTCCCAATAAGTCAATAAAATAATGCGCATCAAATTAGTCATCAAGTGATATTTCTGACAATTCAAATACGTATTCAAACTAAATATTATTTAGTCAAAATATAATTGATTTCAATTTGAAATTTATTACAAATATTTTTAAAAAAACCACAATGTCTAAGAATAAAAGTGTCGAAAATCAACAAACTTATTATTTTCAATACAATTGTTTTTGGGATAATCAAAAAAACTCCAGCATTCGATTTTTCAGCATTTTTTTTTAATCAACGCAAAACCATGACGTATAAAAGACTTTAATTTCACTGTAACATAAGCCGCTAAATAAATGGAAATAAATAATCGCATGAGTAAATTTGTGAAAGCAAGCTTTGCAGACTGTAATTCGAATGATGGGTGCTTTAGGTAGCTCTCATGAATAATTCTGTAAAAGCTCTGACACAGAACGATTAACAACCAATATCAATATAGACAAATTTAAATTGCGATGGAATAAAGCACATTTTGTTTGCCGCGATGTTACCATTAATCGAATAACCAGAATAGTAAAATTAAAACAAACATTGGCTATAAAACAATTTAGTAAAAAAAGTATTACACTTGTATTAAATATTTCGAAAAGTACAGTTTTAAAGCGAAGAGACATGCGATACTATCTACAAACAAAAGCTACGGAGAATAACCAAAACATGTTTTTTTTTCAAACTGAAAAAATAATTAAATGGACAAAGCTTCGTTTTGAATCAACGAATAGATATAGATTATCTTATTTGTTATTATCGGTACATATAAAACTATTTTAAAGTGCTAACTGTCAATACTTGGTAGAAAACTATTATATTTATCTAATAAAACATTTTTTTTGTACTAATTTTACAATAATGATTGGTTTCGCTAGTCACAAGCATTTTAAACTGATTTAACACAATTATATAAAATTGTGATATAAGTATTCACTAATTAAAATTCATATGAATACATTTATCATATAGGCCCATTAGAGGTGAAGTGGGCCAAATTGTAACAAGTAATTTGATACACATTTCAATAGTGTTAAAACGGTAAAGTGAACATATGCAATCCACCTAAACACCATATAAAAACGTGATTGTACTTAAAAATTCAATATTTTTTACCATTTTACTAGTTGGCTCTTAAAGGGCCATATGTTTCATCATTTTTTAATGCAAATTAGATGATTTGATTAAAAATGTAAAGTATTCTTTAAATCCTACACAATTCTCCAGCCTATAAAAACTTGTAAAAAAGTAATTTTAAGTAGTTAGTTTTATTGAAATTGAATAATTGATTGATGTGAAAAATTAAGACTGAAAGGTAAATGTACGCATTTTTATCGAAAAGATATCAACATCGGACAAACTGACTTACGTCATAAATCTCTCGTGAGTTTTCTTGACGGAGTTTCTTGCGAAATTTGCGATGGATACAACTTAATCATGCAATGTGACGTTAATGCTGCACTCACCTACCTGCATTGCAGTTATTTGATTAGATTTAATGCAAAGTATTTAACAGTAGCTATTTTCTTAGTAAGATTCATAACTCACTCGATAAAAAAAAGTAAAAAAAATGCTACTTCATAATGGGTTGGGATCAACCATACTAAGTTAAATACACTCAACTCTTTTTTATACGGTAGATACGTTCCACAAAAACCGCTGAAAAAAAGTCATTGAATTCATAGAATTTGAATCGTTCAAACTATGTACATTCTCACAGATTTTGTCACTAACGACCCGGGTTTCGCCTTTCGGCATCTTCAGGCATTCAAGTGCACGGATGAATTTGAACTGACGCTTAGCAAATGAAAGTTTCGTGTTTATATAAGAAATAAATGCATCACTGAGTCCAAAGCCATTGCTGGCGAAAAGGATGAGCCCATGGGTATGCCAACAGATTTGAGTAGTGAGCAGTTTCAAGAATTATATAATTTGTTTGTCGGCAAAGGTTTTATGATTATATGATTTTATGATTATATGGGGTATAGAAGTGGAGATGTGGGAAAGTTTGATATTTCATTTAAAATCGGAAGACTTTGCAGCTGTGCTTTGTTGATTTCTAAAATTTCTTGGAAAAAGAGCTTATGACTGTCCGTATTTGGGTGTAACATTTTTATCCCTTGTTCCTGATTGAACACGTGTCCTTCCGAAATTAAGTGATTAGCAAAAGTAGACGTGTCTTTTTTCAATCTAAAGGCTGCCATATGTTCTAAAACTCGGATGTTCAGTGTTCTTTCTGTTTTGCCGATATAAAACTTTGTACAACAAGAGCATTGCAATCTATAAATCCCGGATTTATTTAAGTAATGTATTTTATCTTTATTATTAACTAATAATTTGCCTAAAGAGTTTTTACAGTAAAAAGCAGGTCTAACACTATCAGCTAGCTGTTTTTTAATTTTAAGACTTGTATTTCCTCGAAATCGACTTCAGTCGAAATCTTGAATTCATAGAAGATTTTCCCCTGAATTTTAAAAAATGTGTTATTTTGAAAAAGGGCAACACTGTAGTATAGAAAATCGGGAGAAAAGGTAATAACGACAACCAAATAAAAATCTTCAAATTATATTGTATACATATTTATTTTATTTATGAACAATAAAAAATACTGTTCATCGCTATTTGATAGTATACACACATGTTTGTAAGGAGCTGGACGTAAATTTTTCCAGAGCTAGAAATTTCTGACACATATAATGTGCTAGAATCTAACGAAAACTTGTTAGTCATTATCGTCATGTGGTGTGAAATTTCAACAACAAATAATTTGTGCAAAAATATAGTATTTGTTTTATTTAGTGGACCGTGTTTATTATAAAAACCGTGTAAAAATTTTTTGGTGTAGATACTTTACATGTCATGGTAAATGCAAAACAACACAACACACATTACACGGGTGAATTTATTTTATTTTTACTTCAAATAAATCCGATCAGATTATCTTTGCTACATTTTTAACTGTTTTTCAAAACTCAAAGCGTCCAGATGCAATTTAAAAGGATTTAAAGCTGTGTAAATGTTGCCACTTCAAAAACCGTCTCTACAAAAGGATAAATATCCTTTTTGTTTGTTTGTTAGTCGATACGTATTTTTGACAGCATTGGAAATCTGTGTTTTCAGGCGCATGGTGTACAAACGTCACCACACTGATTGGTTTTACCACGGTTGGCGCACAGTGCACCGATGAAACACAAGATATGTTTGCATTTGAGGATGTAGCCATGGACGAAATGTAGGAAAGCATTTTTTTACACTTGTATATTTTGTTTTGTATTGAACTGCCCAGTAATTGATAACAAGTGAAAATTATCAAAATCAATGACGGGTATATGTTTCGAAGTGAATGTACCACTCTACGTTAGTAACGAAACTAAAGGAAGATCAAGAATAAGTGAAACAAAAATCAAATTATATTATTATTTACACACCAATACATCATCACAGATTGTCAGGATAGTTTTGTACCGATAAAGGCGCTGATATCAATATCAGCTAATATAAGTATCGTGTTGTATTGTTTGTTAAAAATGTATTATACAGGTTTTTACACACTAAATTGGAAATTTTACAAACCAAATTGGACATTTTACAAATTAAATTAGACATATATATAAACTGCTGTAATCAATAAAAAATAAGTTGGTTTTTGTATGTATGTATGTATATATTATAAGTCGATAAAATAATCACAAATATCACTTTTAAGGTGTTCACTTGTGGAATGACACTATAATAAAAATAATAAAAACATTTTTATCACACATATGTTCGTGTTCACATTGTCCTCGGGTCTTTTTCTTCTTCTACGAAATATATTTGTTAGCGTACTTAGAAATTTCAATTATTCTAAAAATTATATTATTTATAATTTAAATACTGCAGGGGCGTCGATATATGTCCCGAGATCTATTTCTTCTTCTACGAAATATATTTGTTAGCAAACATAAACATTTCAAATATTCTAAAAAATATATTATTTACAATTTAAATACTGCAGGGGTGTCGATATATGTCCCGAGGTATATTTATTTTTCTACGAAATATATCTGTTAGCATACTTAAACATTTGAATTATTCTAAAAATGATAAAATATGAATACTGCAGGGCTGTCGATATTGGATATAGCAGCTCAGCAGGGCAGCTTAATTATGATTTTTATAAATATATTTTATTATATCCGCTATTTGCATATTTTGATTTGCAGTCCCGGTGTATTTTAGTTCCTTTAGAGAATTGGGTGTATTCTTAAAAAAATCCATTTAGAGAATTAATTAAGTTCAGATTTTCTGGCTTATTCAATAAATAGGTTTGTAATTTATTTTTCACGCCAGTAAATTTTCTGACTACTTAAAAATGCAACAAAATTCCCCTCGTTGAGGTAAACGGACTGGGCTTACAGCTAGTATTTATAATTCTTTAAAAATCATTATCGTCTTCATTATAGTCTCGTATTGCAATCGTCACTTCTGCAAATTGTTATAATTATTATATGAACGAAATTACCTGCAACTGCCGCATAAGAACATTTATAAATTCAATTTACTGTTTAATAACTGTATTTCATGAAAATGTGCGTAAATATACCTAATTAATAAATTATCCATTTTTTTTAAAAAATGTTCCAATTGTTTTATTGTAAAATTTCATTTTACAAACAAAATTGTAAATTGGGTTTAATTTGGTTTGTAAAATGTCCAATTTGGAGTGTAAAAACTGTGATATAATTTTGATTTCTTAGTACAAAAGTATCTTTCTTTAAATTTGCCAAATATTAGATGCTTTGAGTTATATAAACCATCATACCCATCCCATACCCATCATCGAATCTCTCGTATAACTCCACAAAAGAACAACTAAAAAAATAATAGTTTTCTCTTGGTATGAATTTTTTTTACATATGGAAATAATGACATGTAATGAATCTTCGCTTAGTTTAATATGATAAAAAAGTTATGTTATACGATAAATGGCTAAAAGATTTACTAAAAATATGAAACAAATAACATTTATTACTTTTTTGAAATTCAGTTTGGATATACCTGTTTTATTTAAGCAAAGAGCTCTTGAAAACTGATTTTCACAAAAACTTTGTATAAATTATACAAAAGTGTATCAGACAGCATCTTTTGTTAATGAATGCATTAAAAAAATTTGCAGAAGAGGATAAATAAATATGTAATTGAGGACATGGTCCACATATATCAATGATATAAAACGAATAGTTTAAGCGTGCGAACAGCTATGGAGAAACGGTCGAAACGATTTTGGATTGCCGATTTTTTTCCTTTTAATTCTTTTTGATAGTCGATGCCGCAAACAAATTTTGCACGCTTTGTCGTTTGAAGAATTTTTACAGCAATTTTTCACTGAGAGGATTTTGTTACTTTTAAATAAATCGTTTGAGACACGGTGGTTGAAAAGTATCGCTAAATATTAGAGGTACCCAAAAGAAATCCATTTTTTTCAAATACAATAAAATTTTATTTATATATTTTTACAGGCATATAGTAATTCTAAAATATAATTGGCAACAAAATATGTTTGCCATTTTTCAGGCAACTTTTCAATCCCCCTTTTAAAAAAGCTGGAAGGCTTTGATGCAAAAAACAAATTTAAATTGGTTTTCTACACCTTTTACATTATTGATTTTTTTCCCTTAGTGAATGCTCTAAGGACTTAAACAGAGATCTGATCTAAAGAGATCTGGTGAATATGGAGGATGATTTAAAACTTCAATATTCATAGTATATATAAATTGTGATTGCAGCGATTTTTACTATTTTTAAAAAATTTACCAGCCCTAAAATATCGCACTTGTTTATAAAAAAATCTTTACATGGTTCACAGCCTGATTTTTTTAAACGTGAAAATAATAACATTTTATAGCGTTATAATGAGATTAACGAAAAAAAAACTTTTTCGTATCAATATTATATTTAATATAATATATAAGAACATAAAAGGAAAATGTTTAGACTTTTACATAGTAATAAAATTAATTAACGATTGATACAAATTATTTTATAAGTGTGATCACTTATTATAATATACACATCTTCTTCCATAATCTAATATGACGTAGTATTAAGTCAATGATAAAGATTAATTTACAATATTTTTGCACATTCCAACAGCTCTTGACACATTATTTATTATTATTGTTAAGTTTAAATGCTATACATGTACATATAAACAAATTTGATTATTTGTCTCGGTGTTAGCTATGATATATATTGAAATTACTACATTACTACATTTTTATAATAATTTCGCAACACCGGTTTCACACATCGCGACAATTTTCAACATTTATTTATTAATCTAAATTGTGAATATTTCTATTCAATTTTTCTCAATAAAAACGTAGGGCATGAGAATGAGAGTGGGTGATGTATTTTGATTTGAAAAAATAACATTGAAAACGCATGAAACATACATTGTTTTGAAAAAACTTTTCTGGCATAAATGGAATTTAATTATTCCCAGAATTAAATTATCCATTTCCATGTCTATACTGTCCAAGATTGATTCAATATGAAATAGAGTTAATCTTGTCCCATATATGTTGCAAATAGAAAAAAGGATGATTTTATTCAATCCAGTAATTGTAATTTTAATTGGAAAATATAAAACCAATTCATTTGATTGAAAATAAAATATATTTCAATCGTATTACCTTTAATGTGAATTAGTGTAAGTCATTATGGATTAAGCCAAAATGTTAATTATACAATATAAATTTGAATGAAAATAAATCATGAAATATTTATTATACAAATTGAAAATAAATTAATCCTGCGACACTTTCTTACGTATGTGTCACTTTCATCTTCATAGAAATACATATTGAAATAACAATAAAAAAAGAATTGCATCGAAGAAAAGAAACATTGACAAAAGTAGATAAGTAAATATTTATCCTAAGAATTATTACGAAGCTATAAAAAAGCATAGTCTGTAAATTAAGTAAGCATTAATTGCATCCTATGTGATTTTTTAAATAATATTTAAAAAAAGAAACAGATTATATTTAAACTATTATCAAAATAACTAATTGACATGAAACAATGTACAAATTAATGTAAAAATATTCTTTACAATATTATATTCATCTGGTTAGCACCTAAGTATTCCGTATAAAACCTTTAAGCCCATCGAGACAAATGAATACAAAAAACTTGAAAAATTAAATTGTAACAGATGTATTTATAGTAATGATCCTGTCTCTGTATGTGCCATAGATTATTATTTTTTTAATGAAATAATAAAGTATGTATTTAAAATATTATTTAATACAGACAGATGCAAAGTAGCAATTGACATTTTTAACGCTTTAAAATAATTAAATAAATTATCTTGATTCTAAATTTTTTTTTTGTTAAATACGAGTCTTTGATTATATAAATCAAGTATTGGTACAATTGACAAATTACAATTAAGTATATTTGAACAAACAAGTTTACAATCATAAAAACTATTTTAAGCTCGGCGTTTTTTGACAAAATCCCATTTAAAACCTAAGGATTTATCATATATGTGTATACAAAAATCTAAAACAATAGATTATATATTATATTGTTGAAGAATAGATACAAATTAGGTTATACATTTAACAAGACACGATTAAAAACTTCTTTCGAGTTAAGCCGCAAGATAAATTTTGTAAGTCAAAGTTTCACTAAAAACAATATTGTGGTACTTATTAAATACATAAAAACATGCTACAGAGAAACGCACCTTTGTTACTACTATAAATTGTATAGGAAAACTTTAATAGCAAAATATTTTAACAAGAGTTTAACTTTCTATTCGTGTTGTTATTAAAATAATATTGATGGTTTTTTTTCTACAAAAAGACGACATAATTGAATTTTATAAGCTTTATAAAGTCTGTTTTTGAATTAATAGAAATATAACAAAACTTGTTTAATTAACTAGGGTAAAACCTACTATTATTGGCCACTTGCAGATAAAATCTAGTTTTTTAAGATATTAAACTAACATTACCACTCGTTAACTTACTTATAAAGTTCATTAAATATTCCTCCGTTGGTATACCAGATAACTGTCATTTAAATCAGTGTCAAATAACCTAAAATCTGATTTAAACATACTGTTGGAGCGTTGCCGTGAAACAAGTGAGATTTGTTGTAAAAATCGCAAGGGTTTGACTTCCGTGTAGAGGTACGTTACACATTTATATATTCATTGAATGAATTGAAAATCGATTTGAGTAGATCGTCTTTAGTGTATTTATAAATCATTCACTGATTGAATTGGATATATTTTTATAAAAGGTTATAACGGTGGTGGCCAATAATTAATTCCATTTTTTTTGCAGAATTTCTATTATTGGCCTGGCTGGCTAATAATACAATATGTGACTTATAAGTAAAATATTTAATATTTTTCTAAAAAGTTATAATGGTGGTGACCAATGACTAATTACAATTTTTCGAAGAATTTCTATTATTGGCCTGGCTGGCCAATAATACAATATGTGACGAAACAATTTTTTTTGAATGATCGAGAAAACATTGATTATAAAATTTCTGAACCCTTTGACATCAATTATTCAGACTCAGCATTAGATGAATTGATTAAACACGTCGAAGATAATAACGAACTTGGATTATTAATTTTTGAAAACATAGATTGTGTGGTCGAGTGTTGTCAACGTCATTGGCTTCAGCTACGGAGGTCACGGGTTCGAATCCCAGTACGGACAGTTTTATAAATTGATTTTTCAATCGATTTATGATTTTTTGTCCGAAGGCATGGATGTATGTGATGTTTTGAATTCCCCTCTCTCACCTATCTTATCCTATGAAAGGGGCGTATCGAGAGCGATTAGATAACCACTAGTCCTGTCTAGCCCTATCCTTCTATCCTTACTCTCTTTCGAAAAAGAGAGGTTGAGCAACTGAGTAACAAGCAGTTCTCGTAGAAACACTTATGTTGAGATAAACTCCATTAGGAGTCCGTATGCTCCACATTGGGAGCGGACATGGTATTTTTTTTTTAAATCCTTATAGGTATTTCCGATTTTGAAATTTAAGTTCATTCAGCTCAATTTAATGAGAAAATATGATTCTTACATGAAAATGATATTAAAGTTGCATTAATCACTTAATTGTACACTTTATATTGATTTGGGATCATAACATTATATCATTAATTATTATTATTTTTTTTTTTATGTTTTTACTGAAATGTTTGGTATGGCCAATAATTGTATTTTTTGGTGGCCGATAATTGAAAAAAGTGGCCAATAATTGTAGATTTCTGCCTTTTTTTGTTTATTTTTTTTCAAGTGCAAAATATATTTTTTTACATGTTTAGATAATTGATTATCATGAAAAAATAAGCAATTTAACATATGATATTTTTTTATTTCACCTTTCTAATGATACGTGTCCACAAATCAAGAACAAAGTTGAAAAAATCCTTACGTGGCCAATAATTGTATGTTTTGCCCTACTGCGTAAGCTATTTAAGTAAGAGAAAAGGGTTGAGCAACTGAGTATCAGGCAGTTCTCGTGAGAAACACTTATGTTCAGATAAACTGCATGAAGAGTCCATATGCCTCACATTAAGAGCGGAAAAGGTAGAAAAATAATCCCTGTCTCAAAAGTTTAATTATTGTTGTTATAAAATATTGTTGATAAACATAACGCAAAACACACTAATTTTCAACCTACGGGTCGTGAATTCAATTCAGATCGCGATGGATTCTATTTGGTGCCAGCAGTTGAACTATATAAAAAAGACAAAAATAATTCATTTTTAATTCTTAGGTTGGTATTTTTATAAAAATACTAATTTTATAATGTTTTTCGAAGTCCAAATAATATTCGAACATATTAGCGCAATATAATAAATAGCTACAATGTTTTTATCGCTAATTGTATGAAACATAAAAAACTCACACATGGAGACGAAGATTTCAAAACTGGTGAATTATATATCCGTTTAACCAAACCGTGTGCCGGATGAGTTTCTTTCGCATTCAAATTTATTTTGGCATGTTTTGACTAAAGAGAGATTTAATTTGAAAAGGAAGACAACAAAACGAATAAATGTTTAAAATGACACAATATTGACTTTAACAAACACTGACTCACGAAATTTCAAATTGGTTACCAAGATGCAATTCTAATTATCGTCTATAATAATAAAATTAAAATGTATTATACAGGTGAATCTTATTATAAGATATATTTTTTAATGTATCGGGTGCGTTGATAATTCAATTTTTATAAAATAGAGTCGCAACTCAAGAAGTTTGGGCATCCGTAGCACATGCAAGCTTCAAAGAAAAGTGACAAGGTTTTTCTATGCATTGAAACTGGTTACGGAGTATGAAAAGAAACTCTGCTGGGAATAGAAGAAACTTTAGCATTGTAAATCCTCGAGGCGTACAATTGCTTTCAATTAAGACAGAATATTTTACTGAGAAGAGGACTTGAAAATTAAAAGAGCACTTTGAAGGCAAAAATACGAATAAAACCTAACCTACTTGAGAGTTTCAACAATCGGAATGAAAAAGTTGCTCAAATTGAAGAACGATCCTTCGAGATTAAAGCGATTTGAATAAGTGAAACGGTTGAGCGGGTGTTTTTCAGTAGTAACAGTAATAGTAGTGAGAAATTACTGTAAAATTTACTTGCAATTTGCATAAGTGATACCAACTAATTACTCGAGATATTTTTTTATACATAACATAAAGAGGATATCTCAAAATATTTCTTACTATAAAATGAATCAATGCCATCTAAAAATACGACTTTTTTGAAAACATTGTATGTTTACAGTCGAAAACAACGTCTTTAACGCAATTATATTAGATCATGGTTATGATATCGCTACGTCAATGCAACAATACAATCAACTAAGAATATGCGTTAAAGTCAGGCTAATGATATCATTATAAGTTATACACAATGTTAAATCAAATTTAATGATAGGATCATGGTAGAAAAAGCAAGAGTAGCACAAAACACCAATATATTATTGTTGGACAGAACAACAGACGGCCACTATTTTAAGTATTGTAATGAAGATGTGTAAAAAGTACCAGTCAGAAATTAACAGTACTCAAAAGTACAGATTTTGCAAAAAAATAAGCTATCATTATCTCGAAACTAGTCACAATATCAGATTGTATTGCTATTGCATTCGTGTGGGGATATTTAGATTGAGAATTTACCTACTAGATTGCAAAAACATATAAAAAAGTGTTATTTAATTTTATATAGATATAATAAAAATAGTAAAAGATTTTTAGTACTTTTTCCACATAAAATTTATTAGATCAGGACCGGTTTCGCTTATCGCGAGCATTATCAACTGATAAGTAAAATATATAAACAGTGATATTTATACAAATTTAAATTGAAATAAAAAGGTGTAAGCAACTATTAACAATTTAAATGACTAACAAATTACATTATAATTACACAAAATTAAAATGCTTAGCACCCATAACAATTAAAAAATTAGCGGGAAAAACATCAAATCATCATTAGGATATTAACTTTAGTTTAGGATATTTACTTTAGGTTTCACTTTGTTTCAAAATTTCCCAAATTTTAATTGTGTTTATAATTGACATCGTTTGCCACTTAGATTTATTATTCTTTGATGATGATTTTTTAATTTTTATGGGTGTTAAGCATTTTAATTTTGTGTAACTATAATGTAATTTGTTAATCCATTAAATTGTTAATAGTTGCTTACACCTTTTTATTTAAATTTAAATTTGTATAAATATCACTGTTTATATATTTTTCTTATCAGTTGATAATGCTCGCGATGAGCGAAACTGGTCCTGATCTAATAAATTTTATGTGGAAAAAGTACTAAATTTTTTTATTATTTTTATGATAATGCCTTTCCACCATGTATTGACAGTGAACACCTTGAAAGTGATAGTTCTATATGTCAGACCCCGGGACTTATTGAGCTAGGTACAATCAACAAATATAATTAAATACAATTTTCACAATATAATACCGTTTAAGAAAATAACCCGTTTCATCAATGAAAAATAAACCAATCTTTTATACAAATTCCATATATCTTTCATAAAGTCTGGGAAAAGTTAACTTATTAATAGCATTTTTAACGAACCTGCTCTATATAAATAAATCTGGAATTGGTACAAAAGTGTGTTTTATTTTTTAATATAATGACTTTTCACCAATACTAAGCAGAAAACACAATATTCTATTTAGTATATTGGTATCTATCATAATCTGTACATAACACACTTTGCTACGTAAGTTTTGCATTGCTTAAAATAAAATATCAAATGCATTCAAGAAAGGAATTTTAATACGACAGCAGAGCTGAGAATAGCATACCAAATTATTCAAAAGAACAGCGACTACGAAATTTACACCTACGCCTTAGATGTTACGGCATAGACAGTCGTAGATGCTCACATAAAGTTGCAAGCGAATGCGGGTTCTATGAGAAGTGTTCCGCAGAAAATAATACGGGGTTCAATAGCCAAAGGATGACGTCCGTGATATGGGATAAGATAAATGAAATTATACCCTTATTATAAGATAAACTCACCAATCATACCGTTTCCGACGATTATGAATATTATGAGACTCTCGAAGAAATTCATTCGTAGTATGAGTGATTGACTTCTAATCACATGGTTATTTTTCTGTCATATCGTATTCTCATAAGCACACAGATTTATTATGAAATACCTCGACTAAAGCCTTTCGAAATTTCTTTTTGAAAAACGTAAGCCGATAAGGATGAGTTCTAATCATATTAAATACGAAGTGAACTTGTTGTAAGTAAACTGATTAACACCATCCACTACGGGGTGTGTCGGAGGGTTAAAAATTGTACAAACATGAACCCATGCAAAAGTTTAAAGGCAAATCTGTAATAAAAAAATAGAATACTAATTTCACATTAATGTACTGGTTTTTCTCATGACGAGCTATTCACGAGCGAAACCGGTTTTGATAGTGTGTAATAAAAGTGTAATAAGTACAAATGAGTATTTTATTTTTAATATAAAGTCTCTCCACCAAGTATTGACAATGAACAACCTATAAGTGAGCAAAGTGATTCATCTATTAAATCAGGATTTCTCAACGGGGGCCACATCGTGCTCCAACGGAACCAAAGTACTGTTTAGAGGGGCCCCGGACAAAACAGGTGTAGGCTCCACAGAATAATAACACACTTAAAAGGGGTCACGGGCCCAGAAAGATTAACAAACACTGGATTCAATAATTGAAGCCTTCCCATCAACAACAATCTTTTTTATATTTTGGCAGTTTTTAACTAAATATGCATGACTGCATTAAGCTATTTCTTATTAATCCTTTATACTGACCTCCTTGCAATAATAATCTATGATGTGTCAAAATAAAGAATGACACGAGAATTACTATAAGTACTGTATATGCAAAAAGCTTAATAATGCTGTATACGAATAATAATAAAAAAATATGAATTATACATAATTTATTTTTACCAAACAATATTATTTGATTATCTCAAAACGTAACTATTGTACGTAAGACCGGAGCTAAACATAATTCAATTTTGTTTAACCATAACCTGGCAACCAATAAAGTAAGTATGTGTAAAGAGTGCCGTGATAATTTGATTATGTGATCAGCTCATATTATATTTGTCTCCAATAATGTTTCCCAAAACTACAATTAATGGAAATTTTAAGTAGACAACGGATACGACTGTTTTAACGTTTAGTTTGTCAAACTGTCTGATATGATAACATTGCTCGACAGCGCAATAAATATACGCGAATAAACAAAAACATAATTTCAATATTGTTTACTGTCAACACACAGAGCGAATGATTTGTAAAAAAACTTGAAACTATTTTGATTAAATCTGTCTATAATACTTACTTTCTATTTGTATCGATAACGTGTCTGAATGAAAAATATTTAATATATATCGCAATTGCTTCAAGATTATAGCAAATAAGAATTTAGAATATCTAACGATTCACTATCTGGTTCTTGGTTTAGTGGTCAACGTCGTTGAGAAATCACACAGAGTCAAGTCTAAATACGAATAGCGTTTTGTCAATCAATTAATGACTTTCTGTTCGAATGAATGCATGGGTATTTTTAATTTATTAAAATTACCATTTCACCTTTCCAATCCTAAAATGTATCGAGAACGATTCGTTAATCAACAGACCTGTTCTAGTTCTATCCTTATACTCCTACCCTCTTAGAAAAAAGAGGTTAAATGACTCAGTAACAAACAGTTTTCGGACATAGATAAAAAAAACGAATCAGTAGTTTTTAATAACTATTTAATATTTTTTTCTGTTAAAGTCACCAACTTGACAACTCAATTATTTTCATAGCATCGTCACAGTACAAGCAAACCTAAGAATATGGCCGAGTGTTTAGCGTCACTTTCATTTTTTAGTGTCCACGAAATCGAATACCAGCACGGTTCGTTTCATAATTAAATATTTAGATGTACGGATTGTTTCCAAAGAGCTGTATTAACGTGATGACTTAATTCCTCTCTCAAAAATGTAGGATTTTGAAACCGCTTATTTAAAAAAATAGCCGTGGTCTTATTTTATACTTAATCTTCAGAAAAATAGATAGAGCGACTGAGTGACAATCAATTCTCATGTAAATACTTATGTTATGTTGATATAAAATCATTAAGAAGTTCATATGTTTCAAAATAGGAAAACTTATGGTTAAAGAAACTTGAAAAAATGTTGCTGTAAATATACGAAACATGTTCCCAGGTAAAAAATTCTAAATCTTTCGAAAAGCGTCAGGTGGAAAAGGTAGCAACGACGCCAGAAGTGTAAAACAATGAAGCGCCTCCCACTTAGCAGTTGGGCGCCGTGCTGCTCTTCCGCGACGCGAATATTAAAACAGCCGTCTGTCTTACCCCTGCGACGTGGACGCTCAATTGAAAAGTTGCATTGGAAAAGTTCAACATTTATGAAATATTTCACATAATAATATTTAGAAGAGTATCTTAGTATGCTGATGTAGCAGATACCTATATAACATTTTTACCGATACAAAATGGCAGAAAAAAATCGATTTAGGCTGATATTTTGTCATATTTGTTGAATATTTGTGGATTTCAGTTTGAAGATTTACGACTCGTGTGGCACTTTAAAAAGCAGGAGTTCTATACAAACCAATGACTGAGATGTCACAACTAGTCGTGTTATGCGCACTTAAGATTTTTAAAAATCAAAAACATCCCAAGTACAATAAATGTGGCTATTTTATAAAATACTTTCTCGATACTATTTAACATTAACGATTTTAAGAAAATGGTGTAATTTTCTGTAGGTAGCTTATTTGGTAAATTGTTAATATGTAATACGTATATACAAACCAATACAAAATAACCATTAAGCACATACTGCTGAATTCTTGATTTTTTTTGTTTTATATGCAAAAACATGCCCGAACTTCAGTGTCTAAATATACCGTCATTGACATTCATTAATTGTACGCTATACTGTATATTTGACGATTTTTTAAATACATATTTACAATTTAAGAAAAGCGTAATATAAATACACATTTATATATAGATCGACTGTGAAAACGAAAAGGGACGTAACCCACACATAATTTTTTTACAGGGGACACAAAAAACGTTTTTGGATGTTTTTTGGCCTAAGACAAATTATGAAATATACGCAATCTTGAAGTGCATGGAGACTGATAAACTGGTTTTTAGTTGACTTTATCTGTTTTTAGTTTTTAGAAAAATCACACAGAAAACTTTTTTTAGGTCTTTTTTCATGATCGCAATTATTACAGAACTTTCATTTTTCAAACTAAGAAGCTAAATTTAGATTTTAATTCGGCATTTTCAGCATCCATCCTTTTGATAGAACGTAAGTCAAGTTGTATACATTGTGACTATCGAAAAAAGTTGTTTTGAAAAATCTGTAGGTTACGTCCTTTTTCCTTTTCACAGTTGATATATATAAGTAAACAGTTTACGTATGCACTTAATCAATTTGTAAATGAACTAGTCAATGTATAAATTGTCCATTTTATCCAGTTAAATACTGCACGTGAGATCAAATTAACACTTCAACAAGTCAATGTGTAGATTGACTAGATATACGTAGTTACATTTTTCACAAAGTTAAACATACTCACACGTGCACTCATAGTGTTCTCAGTCACTGTTGAATGCGCAATAAAGTACGTTTTACTATCATCTGAACTTTTACATAAACCAAAAAATTCTATCCTAGCTTTATCTAAACAGTACTACTCTTTCTATCGCTCGTCAGTGAATTTTGAATTCTATGACAAGATTTCACACTTTAACTGTAACATGTATAATATATATGCCATGCAACAGCTATGCATATTATATGTTTGTTGTTAAAAGCTTGAAATCTTTTTTATCATTGTGAAAACAAAAATATGCCTCTTATTTATTTTACTGTTTTCTCAAAATAAAGTAATCTGTAATAAAATAATATAAATGCCTTGAAAAAATGCAAGTAATTTGATATGTATTATATATAAAAATGTTTAAGTACGTCTGATCTATACAAATGAATAAACGTTTAATCCTGCATAGTCAATGGTCATTAAATGAAGTGAAATAATAACAAAGAGTGTGTACAAATCTGCAAGGGGAATTACTTAAAATTAATTCAAATTGAATAAGGCGATAAGTCGAGAAAGAAAATATTCAAGAAGCGAGAAATAAATCTGGTAGACATAACATGTCAAAAAATTCGTTTGCGGTAGTAAAAGGCTACTGGTTTAATTTTAAAAATCTCATTCTAAGAAAGGTTCAACGAATAAAAGAATTTAATCTCTTAGCTCGATGCGCGCCCACAAATAACTCAGGCAATCATCGTGAGAGAATCCGGTTTGTTCCGTAAAAATCGCTTGAAAAAATAATAAGCCACCGAAAAGCATTCCACAGCGGTGTTTATATCCGGAAGAAGCTAATATTTCTGACTTGTTAAGCTTGTAAGCGGCTTTTTAAATTTAAATATTTATTTATTTTAAAGCAATGCCGTACATTCAAATTAAGAATAACATTGAAAGAATTAAAAAAATCTAACGAAAAGAATTACATATTGTACATTCGTTTTGTTAAGAAAAGAAGTTTGAAAAAAGTATTAATATAGAAAGTTAACAAACTATGTACATAAACCAATTGAGAAAGCAACGCGAAATAAATTAAACTTTTTTTCAACACAATTATGAAATAACATGGTCTATATTTATATAGAATGCCTTATTTGTACACGAAATATTTGTTCTAACACGATTACCTGAAAAACACAACAGATGAAATTCAACAACACAAAACAGTAATAAAAAAATGAAAGGTTTCATAAGATTAAGCCTGTCAGACATTTCAAAAAACCTCTTAAAATAAAAGTCTCCGTAAATAATCAAGAAGCGGTTAATGGCACTATTGCTTCTTAATTCAAATAAATATTTAATATGAATATGAAATTGTGTTTTTATTATTATCTTTATACACAACATTCTACATAAAAATGTTATTCTTGTTTAAGATAATACCTTTTTTTAAATTCAGGGAACCAATCATCAATTTTTATATGAATTATTTCACTTTTTTCACATGGTTATTTGTGGAACGTATCTACGGTATAAAAAATAGTGTACATGAATTATTTTCCAAATATATTGTTGTTGAAGCACTTTCCACATATAATTAAACGAAGTAAAGTTTATCTGGGTTTATAGCTCAAGTATTTTTTATTAAATTAAATTAAATTTAAAACGATTATATTACCATCATATTTTCCAAATTACAAATATTTTGCATATGTGAGTTGCTTTTATGTAGATTAAATTTATTGAATACCGGGCTTTTATTTTTTCCAATAACCTACTTTAACGATAAACGAAAATGTTACATGTAAATTAAAGTTCAATTGCTATTTTAAAGGAAGTCGGAAACAAAAATCGAACTTAATGTATGTGTAAAGGAAGGCGTTGTATTTATCTGGTCAGTATTTCAATCACCTTTCTGGCAGTATTTAATATTAAATATTCAGATTTAAAAAAAAAATGTATGTTATCGATCTGTACCTTAATTTCAGAGCCAGGTTTATGGTGACAGTTAAAATAATCTCAACCTTAACTAACCTAACCACATTTTTATAGTCGCTTTTATTAACCGAATTAAAAATAGTTTCTGATCTTCCTATTTTTAAGCTAACGAAATAAAATATTTATGATGTGACTCAATATGAGATTTATACATACCATTTTGCTAAATAAAATAATGAGCATTTTAAAATACAAACTGAATATATATTTATTTACAAATAACGCAAATAAAACAAAATAAATAAAAATTAAATAGAATACACACTTTTGAATCTGTTTGAATACCATAAAAGAATCATGTAATATCTCAATAGTTATTTAAAAAGATTTTATAAATCCAACAAAGATCATGTGCTTAATTACGTGATCTAATTTCTAATGTTAAATTTACCGAAGCATACTAATTTTCAATCACTGTAATAGTTTTATGGAACAAACAATATAAAAATGAAATAGATCACTAAAAAAATAACGCAGTTTTTACTAAAGATAAATACTGTATTTTATTATATGACAAATAACCTTTCAGTGCTGCAAAGGTGTGAGGCGATAAACATGATTCTGTACGCGATACCATAAACAACGCAACATCACCACGCCCACATCGAAGGGGTTATATTTTATGGTGGTCACACGACACGTGTTTTGAATAAAAGCTGCGAGATAAACTTTCCCTCACATCAGGATAAAAGCACTGTTGATTTGGAAGATTTGCGTAATTTTGAATATTTCATATAAAGTAAATAATATAAGTTGGCAAGCTCAAAAGAATTATTGACAATCATATAATAATAAATATATAAAAATATAAAATAATATGACATCTGATAAAATTCACCGTTTTACAATAATACATTTCTATAAAATGACCTTTCATCTTGCTTTTTGATGATTATCGATTCTAATAATCACATGTAAATTGTGATGTCTTAATTTCCTTCCCATTTCTCACATACTTTAATAACTGGGCGTAGCGAGAGCGATTAGTTAACCACTGATCCTCTCCTGGCCTTATCCTTCTATCCCCACTACTTTCTCTGAGAAAGAGAGGTTGAGCGACCGACTAACAAACAGTTCTTGTAAAAAAATCTGTTGAAATACCTCCATTAGCAAGCCATATGTTCCACACTGGGAGTGGACAAGGATTAAAAAAATGAAACACATAAGTACACAGTTTGTAACTGTTTATGTACTAAAATTCATAATTAACACTGGAAATCATTCATATTAAGTCGTTATTGAAATTTTTAAAAATCATCATCAAGGTCTTGTAGGTTTTTTGATTTATTTTTCTCCCAATTTTTTTTAATAAATGACTGCTATTCATATGTATATTTATACACTTAAATGTCTGGAGATGCTTAAAAGACAACATTGGTTGTTGGTAGTAAAATGGAGAGGATTTTAAAAATTTGAGCAATTCAAATTAAATATTGAAATTCCATCAAGAATTTAAGTCGACATTTCTAAATAAAAATAATTTATTGTTTATTTCGGTTAATTTAAGTAACACAAGACATACAGGAATAGACTTTTTTTAAGCGAGTATAAAGCGTTTAAAGCATACACATTCGTAAAAAAACATGTAAATTTAATAAAAGTTCCTTGTAATAAAAATGGGTTTTTATTTTTGTTTTTCTTAAAGACATTATTCAAAAAAATAAATATATAAAGATTTTTAGTACGTTGACATGCTTGAGGACGGGTGAAATTTTTCATTACCGCGCAAAAATAATATTTACCTAAGCCATAACAGAATTAATTTTTAAGCGAACGTTTTAAATTGTGTATTGACAACTGAAAAACTTAATTTCATATTTAAAACAAAAAATAAAATTATAATGAGAAACATATACCTTACAAAAGTTGGCTTCTCGATACAAATATGTACGTTTAAATTTTCAGCATACATTTTCTCATGTTTTACAACTCCGACCGTCTACCGTGCATGGTTGGTGGCACAATATGCCAATTTAATAGAGCCACTAAAGTTCCTGCACTCCTTGGCATGGCTTCCCGGAGATCCGTGACAGCGATGCAAATTTCCGTCAAGCTTTTACTTTTAGACGACGCTTTGTGCTACGCTACATTCCTTTAAAAAGCTCCGTAGCATTTTATAAAGCTTCACATAAATTTCACATTTCACATAAATAATTTTGCTATTGTCTATCGCGTCATGAACGTATTGATATACAATATGTACATTTTCAATGAGAAGGATTAGTATCCGTGCTTGTTTAAAAGTTTTCAATCCAAATCACTGGACGAGAAAATTCATAGTTGGTTTCATTGTCCAGCTTTATTAACTTGGTCAATTAGTGGATAGACCAGTATGCAAAAGTGATTTTATAAAGCAGGATGGTGAACATGTTTTATTAAAATGTTTTCAATAAAATTAATTTGTATACTTTCGATGGATTCGGGTGTAACTTTGTGGAAGTTCATTTTAATATAAAATAGCTTAGATTATTCCACGTATTGTGCTACAAACTGTAACACGTGTTTGAGGAGGAAGAAAAGCGGCCCAAATTAATCCAATCGATCAGCCTCACTGATTTTTTGGCGAATAAGCCAAATAACCAGGCTTAAAAAAACGGCATCATATAGAGAGCGAATCGACCTCAACTCATAAAAACTTTTTGATAACATTGAGAATTTTTTTTCTTCACACGCTACCAAGTTTTGGCCAGTTGCTCTTAAGACACTACCAGCTATGAAAAAAAATGTAAGTACGCTTGACGGTTGCTACAAGGGCTTGTCGGTTTTCAAAAACCAGTTTTTCGGCAAAATTTGTGACATTCGAAAACCGGTTTTTCAATTTCGTAACCGGTTGTGCCGAATTTTCCATAAACGAGTCTATACACAAAAGGACAGAATTTTTTTATCTTTTATTTGATGGCTTAATTGGATATGCCCCACCCAGCGAAAGGGCATTTTCGATATCAAGAAATTTTGTTACAAAACGATCAGTGGACGCTTTAAGTTTTTTTAAATCATATTCTCTGAAGAGTAACACCAAATATTTTTTGTTGTGCATTAATATGTGTATACATAAACAACATAAAAAATTGAACCTTTTCTCGCTATTTTAATTGAATTATCTATTTTATTTAAACTTAGAAAACCGGATAAACCGGTGTTCGAACAATTTTGACATTCTACAACCGGTTTTTTCAAAAGTTGGTTTTTGTATAAGCCCTAGTTGCTACTCTCGGGTTTTTCAAAGTCCCGGGACACGAGACGCGATAGAGTCAAAGTCCCGGGACTTTCCGGGACTTGGGACTTTTATTTCCCCTTCAATAAAATTATAAATTTATTAAAATTTAATATTTGTATGTATGTACTAAAAAGGGATGATAACGGTTCATGTATTGAAAAAATAACAATGAATTGGGTAAAATTATGACCGGTTACTTCACAAATCACAATACAGCTTTTATACCTTTTTTGTCCTATTGAGACATTGGTAACTTTGTACAATAGTGAAAAACATTTGTGAATAAAACAACATCAGGTATGAACACTCAATTATAATATTTTTTAATTTGTTTTTGCTACAGTTATATTTTTAATACGATTATGAATTGATTTAAACAAATTTCTAATAACATAAATGAAGATATCTTTCTCCCAAACGTTTTTTAATATTTCGTTTCAATTAAACTATTTTTTTGGGCGTTTTTTACGCAGTTAGACGTATTTTTTTTTCATGCGTACTTTAAAATGGCGGCGAAAGTATGCGTTAATTAAAAAAAATACATCTTTTGAACACATTTATTTATTAATAAAAAAAATACTAAATTAATTCAATAATAAAGTCACAACCTCAAATCATACATAGTATGTATTATTTACACAAAAGTTAATATTTTATTTTTGCTTATCAAAATATGCTTTTAAAAATAATAATGAATTTAATGACGAATCAGACAGCCGATTTCTCATCTTTGTAATAAACGTTCTTGCTCATCATCATTATCAGTCGATGTTGCTTTAATGTTATATATAAAAAATAATATTTGTTTCCGTTGTCCAGTTTTTATAATCTTAAATTCGTTTAGTTGTTTCGTTTTTAATGGAGAAATCTTTTGTTTTTTTTGTAATCTGTCTATTTAATTCTTCTTCCATTGACAGTTCTGCAATATTTATCTCATGATCGGTATTTTCTTCAGATACCTCGATATCTTTTTCCACGGAGAAAAGACGTTGTAGTAAATTATCTCCGTATTTCAAATATATTGTTTTGGAGCATTTGTCAAAATCTTTCGTGTAATCTTTTCGAAAATCAATTAGTCTCAGCAGAACGGTTGGTAATAAAACATAAGCCGCCTTGATTTATAACATAATTTTCTAGAAATAACTATTGGTTCCATTATTTCTTGGAATTATGTGCGATTATCCCATGCTGCAAAAATAGTTAAGCGAACACGTGTTTAAGTTTTTTTTGTATTTCTGCATGTCTCTCTCTACCCATTAAAAATGGTTGTTTTGTATGACAATATATACATAGATGTTATTTAAAACTTCTACAATTATAAATCCAAACAGCTGTTTCTTTTCTTATAGATCCCTGTTATATATGCATACTTAATTTTGTTAAAACCTCGGCCTTTAATCCTTAGCCTAAATAAAATGCATTTTTTTCAAAACTGATCTCGCGGATAGACACCAATGTAACTTTATTTTAAATCAAAATTAACTTTTTAGGTCACATTAGCGATTGCTTGCATCCAATTTTTATTTGTTAGAATGGTATTTTCAAAATTAAAAATGTACAATTTGGCTGTCTTAAGTCCCGGGACTTTGTTGTTAAATGTCCCGGGACTTAAGACAGCAAAAAACCATAAAAGTCCCGGGACGTCTCGACACAGAATCCCTAGTTGCTACGTCACTAGATACTGTGTCACCGAATCAAATTTACAGATGAAAAAGTAGTGGTGGGTGCGGGAGGGCAAATAAGTCCATCAAACTATCATTATGAAATCCAATGTAAATTTAAATACATTCAACTTATAGGTAGGATTCGAACATTTATTGTAAACCAACATTGTTTAAATGCTTAGAACAAAAACTAATCTCTAAAATATTATTTGTAGCTTACCGTAAACATTTTTCGAAGATTTTTCTCAAAGAGATCAAAAACGTGTCACTTTTATAAAACTAAACAAGTAGAATAAAACGCTATCCACTTTTATATGTTAGAATCGGTTGCACGCAAAGATGGGTATTTATGGCAGGTGAATTTATCAAAACCGGTACCTATTTCTTATTTAAAACTAAAATTTTATCAATAATATTATTTTTATAATTTAGTTTGAAATTTTTAGAAATAAATAAAAGTATTAAAAATAAATAATTATTATTAAATAATATCGTAAATAGGACAGGCGTAAATGACATTTGATGTATCATTATTGTTTGTCTGTTTTTCTAACATCTCCTCCTTGCCTCCCGTTTTTATTTTTATTTTTATAATATATCAGAAAAGTAAAATTAAAATCATTCGTACCTAAATAAGCATTTGTGAAAGTAAGATTGTCTGAGGATGCCTCTGAAAGAGGCGAAACACGAGTCACAGTTTGAAGAACAATACGTGGAATAATCTTAGTTATTTTATATTTTATATTAAAATAAACTTCCACAAAGTTACCGCCGAATGCATCGAAAGTATAAAAATTTATTTAATTCACAAAATTTTCAATAAAAAGGTATTTCGATACTGCAAAAAAAACTCGAAAAATTGCGAAACCGGTATCGGTTCTATAAAAAAATAGGTTGAACAATGACACCCCGCTAAACTTTTTTTAAGAGTTTTCATTATAAATGCATACCTTATTATAATCATTATCGAGAACGTATATGATATTATTTGGTGTACACGGAATTATGATGCATATTGGAATTATACTTTTAGCTTGACAGCGAGTATATTTAATGGATACCAAGTATACGTCCACATCGTAAAATATGACTTCAAAAGAAATGTATTTTCCAGAGTCATAAAAGATAGTTGGACAGAAAATTGATTGAAATGTTGTCGTCATGACAGCACTTAGAAAAAACAAACCAGACTGCAATAATGTCTTTGCCATGTCTTGAGGTTTTACGACACAGAAAATAAATCACGATGAAAAAAATGATTTCTTTTACAGAACATGTATTGCTACTTTAAATAAAAAATATGTTGAATACTGAACAAGTAAAGAGGTAATCAAAAACGACTTTCATATGCTTTGATCAATAATTTTGAAATCCGAAACGGCCAATTTAGCTTGACAGAATATTTTTTTTATTTTTATATTTTTTTTCCAGACAGACAGAAAACACACACGTCGTACTCTGTAACATAAATTCAATAATTTGTTGAAATTTGTGTATGACAAATAGTTTAATTGCGTGGTACTTTATTAAATTTAAATATGGTAAATAAATAATTTTTGGTTGTAATTAACGAATTTAACTCACAAATTAGAGAAACAGACTGTCTCAAATCAATATAAATGCACTTTGAATGAATTTAAAGTCAACATTTACTTAAATTTAACGTTTTTTTAAATGCCAGTAATAAATACTGGGAATGAAAGCCTTCCATACAGTCTATATTGAAAGTTTTTTAAACCTTCAAGCTAATACATTCAGTAGAAATGAATAAATCCGTCATTCCACAAAACCGACTGTCGGGTGGACCGACAGCTCGACAAAAATGCGCTGTTCATGAATATTCAGAACACTTCACCTTCTCACCTACTATTTGCAGCTCAGCCAAAGGCACGAATACGGACATGAAAGATAATACGAAAATTTTAATATTGATTGTTTATTTAAATAAATAAAAAAGTTAGGACGCTGTAAACTTTAAAAAACCAGTTAATTCAAAAATATATGTAACGTTGATATTTTATTATAGACGCGTACATGTAATTACTGGTGCAAGGAATCAATTGAGAAATTTCGAAAATATGTATTTAACAATGAAAACAGATAACATTGGGTTCGTTGTCATAACTTCTTAGAAAAGCAATATAACAATTACAAAAAAACAATCATTTGTAGTTATTTTACTATTAATTATGTTCATACATGGATCAGCACCTATTTTTCTCATCACGAGTATTTTCAACTGATTAGTTAAAAATCATTTTTTTATGGTAACTGGTACAGACTGATTCCTAATAAATAATAGTTGAATAAGTACAAAAGAGTATTTTATTACTTTTTTATGAAAACAAAACAAAATCACAATTTTCTTTATTTTTTAGCATTAAAAGATGCCTTTTTTGTCGATTTTATTAGAAGTTTTTCTTTGGCTTCTTACTGGAAAACGACAGCGACAGGCGAGAAAGACGCAGTAATAATACCAGGCGCTGAAAAACAATCGCCAAACGTTCTTGCCACTTGTGAGCCTCGTCTGGCCGGATATTAAAACTCTCCTGATCCAATGACGTCTAGCAGCGACACCGTAAAGATACACGGCTCACTTTGAAAGTTTGTCTCGCAGAAAGAGGTGAGTAACATAATAACAAAGTGTGCATTCGAAAAACCTAACGGAAAATTAGATTGCTGGCAGCAACTTTAAAGTATGTATGTTTTCAATAGATGCATTAAAGTGCGAAGAAGTTTTCTTTATTGAGATTATTTTACTGTTTAAATACAAGTATGAAAAGTTGTACGTGCGTATCATAAATATAAACTTAGCAAAATACTTTAAATTGACGATTTATATTACTTTGCGGTGCTCATGTTTCGCTAAAATTTTCAGTTTGACTTACTATACAGCAATTTATACACAGTTATAAGATTTAAAATAAACGAAGCGCATATATAATAATAAGACGCATGACGATGACACTGTTTTGACAGCAGCAAACTATCGCAAATGTTTTTGCAAGTAGGTTCGTGATATTTTGTACTTATTACCCACTTTTTACAATGTTTTACATAAAACTCACATCATCAATAAATAAAAAAGTATTTTCATGTTGTCATTTAAACAATGAAAAAGTATTCCAAGATATTAAAACAAAATAACAAATGAAAATCGTCTGTAACATTGATAAGAGAAAAATTTACAGAGGTGCTTGATTAAATTTCAATATCGAATTTGAATCGTTCAATTTGAACATTTCCATACACTTGTCAATAACGACTTGGGATTCGTTTTTTGGTATTCAAGTGCAGAGATGAACTTAAAATGTCCGTACGTAAATATTTTTTATCGGGTATGTACAAGAATAGAAACATTATTTTATTCTCTTAATTATTATGATGTATACACGGTAAAAATTATTTATTAACGGTCAATTCAATTTTGTTTGTGTCCCCCCAAAAAAAACATTGGTCATTATTGACAAAACAAAAAAGAATATAGGTGTGTTCAATCAATCATACATTATGATTCTGATCAATTTATAAAACAAAACGATATTTAAATATAACAAAGATACTTAAACTGCAGCAAGAGTATAGTTTTTTTTTCTACATGTGAAAAATATATAAATTATATTGATTGTATAAAATATTAAAGTATTAATATGATAAATGCGTTCATCGATTTGGTACGCTTTACAGTTTAATGGGCTTATTATCGACGCAAAATGAAAAAAGTCCAGAAAAAAGTTAATGGCGTAAACCAGGTAGATTAGTATTAAAAGAAAATGTTCAAACACGTCATAGCTGAAAATATCCAACTCCCTTAAGCACCGGAACCAGCCAAATATTCAAATAATCTTACACTGATTATTCTGATCGCTCCACACTGTAATTGCTTCCCCTTTGTGCTGTGTACAGCCTTCTACTCCATTCTTAAGGGTTCGGCAACCCTTCGATTTTACATTGTTAGCTAAATGACTACCACAATACTAATAATCAACATTCGAATCGTATATACATACGTGCATGATGTATATATATAGACACACATTTATAAATGTCAGACGTTAGGTTTTCATGGGTTGTGTATATAAAAATACTATTTTGGGGTCGCAATAAATAAACACGAATTGGAAACATTACGAAAAAGTACATGGATCAAACTTCACGAGACCTGGGTAAAAAAAGTGAGCGGTATTGGTTAAATTTTCAATGTTAGCTATAACCGAATATTGCGTAAACACGGATCGAGCCATACGTTATATTTCGAGTCTGTTAGAACATTCATTAGAAAATAAAACATTTTTTATTACACATCGAAACTAGTTTTGCTCATCGTGAACATTATCAACAAATCTTACTCAAATAACATCACACCTTAAAAGTGAGAAAACTAATTCATGTAGAAAAAAACAAATTAAATTTCTGAAGTATTAAGTTTACAATAATTCATATTGATTATTTTCTTCAACGTTATGTATTATATAAAATAGAAGAAAAAAATGCTTTGATGCAGTCGACAACGATGTTGGCTTACGTGGCGGATGTCACGGATTTAAGTTCCAGCACGAAAAGATTTTTTAAAAATCGATTTATCGAATTCTGCTCGAAGGCATGGGTATCTTAAAATTCCCTTCCACCCTTACAATCAAATTAAATAACAGTGAGTAGCGAGAGCTTCTACCTAAACACTAATCATTTTTTAGTCTTATCATTTATATCCCCACTCTCTTTGAAAACAAGAAAGCCAATCAGTTTTCGTCGAAAATTTCTATTGAATGACCTACATAAAGCCATACGCTCTTCTTTGAGAGCGGATGTGAATAAAAAAAGAAGTACGAAACTGAGATGAACAATTATTTTAGAATAATATGCATTTACATTTTTTTAAATAAAAAAAAACGTCTAAGAATATTTATATCATTTAAACATATAAGTTAAAACGTTATCAAAATGGCCAGTTGCCAATCTCTTCCATACTAATATAGCCTCACCACCCCAAAACTGTCCCCATAGTAGGATCCATTAGCACTCCAAACTGATTTTAATAACACTATTTACATAACGTAATACAGTTTTGGCGAACTGTGACCACTTCCCGCTAGCCGTTTCCTTTTCACAAAGAGGCTTTTTCTTTTTTCGAAGCTTTTCGGAGCTTTTTGTTCCAAGACAATGGCTAAAACGTCGCCCTTCGAATGGTAATTATACTCGAAATCAATCTGTCACGGAGTTTTATTATTTTTATTGTTGCTGGTCTTTGAGAAACAATAAACCATTATGAGGCCTAAAGAAAAAGTTGAATTAAATTAAATTGCAAAATAAATAGTGGTTTATGTACGTCGCATTATGCGATTATGAAAAATACATTTTTTTCTGAAGATTAAACTCATTTAAAAATATTACAGAAGTTAATAAATTTATTTTCGCTATGTGTACCACTAAAAGGTGATTTGAGTTTTGTTAATTTTTATAATAAATAACTTTCTCGTAAATATAAAAAGGCATATAACGTACTTAAAATACTATTGGTCAAGTGAACTGCAGTTACTTATGTTACATCAACTATAACTAAAAACATTCTAGTTAGTTCAAATCGAAAAAATGATATTCATTTTATTAATTTTTCAAACTAGCGAATGCGATATATCAGCAACGATGGCTACGTAAAATCAAAAAAGTCTGAATGAAATAAAAATTAATGTATATTAAGCAAAAACGGTGATGCAAAGTATATTTTGATATGAAAATAGAAAAAAGGAATGATTATTACTTATTACAACTCGTTATGTTAGAAGTTACGCTAGACCAGGCGTGGGGAACCTGCGGCCTTTTGGCTACTCTGGTGCGGCCTTCTGGCCAATTTTTAGTTCTATAAAATTACGTGAATTCCTGGCATATTCTGACCTTAAATCCCTGTTTCCGGTCAAAGATTCCCTAGTCAATGATTACTGCGGCCTTCTGTCGAATCAGAAAAATGAATGCAGCTTTTAGAGAAGAAAAGGTTCCTCACCCCTGCGCTAGACAATCACAAGATTATTGTTTTTTTTGTCACGGGATATGAAATATACATAGACAGATGAGCTTAAGAAATAACTAGAACTTATGAAATCGTTTTGTTTAAGTCGTGTATTAAGAATTGGAGAGATAAAAACGTATTTTAAAATGGGGAAAACATAATATATTGAAAGAAATTTTATTCTAAAATTAATTTAATTGTTCAATAATTTAAGATATTGACTTAAAAGTGCTTAAATGTCAAAATAAAATTTTGTACACTTCTTCAAGTTTTAAAACTAATGGCATATTCTGCATCTCTCTGCGGCCCCGGCCCAAGTAAAATTATCTCTTGTGCACGGCTTATTTTTGAAGAATTGAATTTTTTCTTAATGACTTACTAAAAAGGCTATAAATGTGAAACCACAAAGTCAAATCAAATGAAACCTTTTGTGGTTGCTTGAAAGACTATTACTATTCAATTATGTATGGTATTATTGCTATAATTTTCTGATATGGAAAGCTATATTACAATGTTTGCACATGTACCGAGTCCTACTCCATATTTTGCTTGGCGCCCACCTTGTTAGTTCAATTGGGCTAATACAATTAGTTATTTTTTCTTGCTGCTATTAGTAACAACATATTTATAGAAATGCTTTTTGACATTCTTTTTTATAGAATATTTAAAGTTTAAATTGAAAATGAGCTCAGTGACTGCACCATCATGTAATCTTCAAAAGGAAAAATGGACGCATCAAATGCGTTATGATATCCTTAAATTTTGGTTGGTAAAATCAGTTACTATTTTTAATAAAATTAATAATTAAAAGACTGATTTAGAGTAATTTGAGTATCTGTCATTATGATTATACTGAGTCATCTATACAAAATGTTGCTTGATAACACAATGATGGCTTTACTTTAAAGCATAGCCCATCACGTGAAAACACGGTTCCGGGACTCAACGCTCGGCTAGCTTATCACGTGAAAACACGGCTCCGGGATCCAACGTGTTAAGAACTTATGCTTGCATAATATGTAAATATGTATACAAGTTTTACATCGCATATTTTAACTCATTCTGCTGACTAAGATACAAACTCAAAAAAATTGACCACTCGATTTGACTAGAATGTCTTGGTCTTGGTTTGGAACTCCGATGGTTTCATTAAATAGTTTTCTTTTTGTTTTACATATCCATATTAATAAGCTGTTCTTCATTGTGATTTCTTGAATATGGCATTAAAAAAACGTTTATCGATAGGAGATTCGAAAAATACATGTTTTAAGCTATAAATACCATTATAGGCAATAAATCATGAAAAAATAGAATATATGGTAATTTTGTTGCACTCATAAAAATAACACTATATTTTTACTTAAGAATAAGACAAAGCGCTTATATTGATTGATACGCAGATATTTTATTGCTTTTGATTTGATTGATACAATATAGTCTCTTCGTTTGAGTGTAACTACCATATGTATACCAGACAAAAATTATCAGTACTCTTCTTAAACTGTATGTTACTAACAATGTACATATTAGATTTTGCAAAACACTGCACTGTTATTCTCTTGAAATAAAGATTTCTAGATTGCCTTACTGTTGAATTGATGTAGCGATATGAAACCACATTTTTTACTCGTTAAGCTTTTGCTGCTGAAATCAAAATCGTAGTTGGAGTGAGTGGTGAAATACTATAACAACTTAACAAAGCTCATATAACAGCAAAGTATCCACCGCAAAAGTAAATCGATTGGAAAAGATAATAGTTACCATGGTAAACGTAATGCTATTACAAATATTACTATATCAAAGCAATGTAAATCGGACAATAATTTCAAATGTAATTTCATATGCGGAGCGTAAATCACACATTGCTGATTTAATGAAATCCCTGACGAGACTAACATAAAATAACATTATGTAACGTTAAAATATGTACATCAAAATACACGTCAAATCTTTTATTCATTTAAATCTCATCAGCTTGATTTATGGGCGAGCGATTTTATTTAATATTTTGACAAATATAAGCGGCAAAGAAATGGCATATTTTTAATGTATTTTTTTCACGGCTAAATTGCAAAGTTCGAAAATGTACACAATTACATTTTGAAAAGGGAAACGCCATGAAATTTATGGCGAAAATAAAATGGAAAATATACAATATTGCGTCCATTATAAATAATTTAGGTAAACTAACGACCAAAAATTGAATTTAATGACAAGACCAAAAAAACATACTTCTGAATAAAAACTAATAAAAGTGGTCATTTACAGCCCTTTTTTATTTATTTTTTAGCCCAAGTTTATGAAACAATCATAACCAGTATCGCTTATCGCGATGTCAAAATGTACACTATAAATAAATATTTAATAAAGTTGTAGAATCAATTCAATGAAATATTTACCTAGATTTATTAACTACTTCCATCATAAAACTAAACAAAGACTATATTATCAAAGTTAAACCGTCATATGGGTAAGAGTTTTTTTTTTGTTTTAAAGATAAATAAAATATACCCGTGTAGTTATAAATTTGTAAAGGTAGATCATCTTTGTCTAGAGTAAATCCATTTTAATAATTATATACAACTAAAGCCTACCCAAGCGATGAAAAAGATAAGTTTAGTGTAAAAAATTATAAAAGTGAGATAAATACACAATGCAATTCTTGAATATCAATTCTTTTGTCTTGAATAACTAACTCAGTTGGTGCATTTATTTCACCAGTTCGACAAAAAGCAGCATTTGTAAAGATAATTATTATAAATGCCGATTAAAATGCAGGAAATTTTCCTGCCTGAAATTCATCTTTACCTTATTTATGTTAGATTGACATATTTAATATTATATATTTTTTGATAATACAGTTATCTATAACATAACATATCAAAGTTAGAAGCTAGACCATAAAAGCTAAGAAAAAAAATACTTTAAAATAAAAAGGACTAATCTTTTACTTACTTCTGCCCAGAAGCGACTCACAAGAAAGAGCAAAAGAGCTCCCCAAGAAAGAGCACAAATACTTTGATTTTATGGCATTCAAAGTTATTCATTTTAAATTACCCGCGTGTTTCCAATAAAAAATATTGAAGGAATGTTTAAAACTTTTAATAAACACTAGCTGCATTTTGAACCTTAAGAACACTAAATTGATTGAATTTGCATTTAGTTGGTATATCTCCATTATTGTAAAGGTTAGCATAATACTGCATTAAATTCAACAATAATAAAATTCGGTTAACTGATAGCTATTGCAGCTTCATGCCATCTTAAAAACTGCTGCCTGTATAGTTCATGCCGATGTTAGATTTTTTTATGGAAATCAAAAATTGTTGTAAATTATTAAAAAATAATTTCATAAAAATTGTCGAATTATTAAATTCACACAACCAAGAGTTATAAGTTATCAGTATTCTTTCTATTCAGTGAAATTTTACAACAGTATTGTGTATTTAAGAAAACTTATCAATTAAATTATTAAAGTAAGTACAGTTTAAAAAAAAACATTTCTTTGTACAATCTACTGTCTTACAATAAAAAAAAGTTTGCTTTATTTTCCTAACAAAAATATAAGATGAAATGAGCTGTTACATTTTGAAATTACTTTTTAGTCGATAGTGAGCGCATTAAGGGAGTTGGAAAAAATACAAAACATCAGTAAGAAAATAGACGAAATAGAAAATTACTGTGATTTGGTGAAATGAACTTACCTCACATCTACCACAGTTGGGAAACGAATAGAGTCACGCGACTTGTAAAGGGCATTGTTTCTTACTGAATGTGAGCAAATATGTAGTAAGAAAATAACGAAAACTAGCGGTGAAAATGTCGTCGATTTTTGCTACATCTTAAATGCAGCGGTGAGCTGCCAATATGTTAACAAAGGCTCGCTTAATCTCAAAGCAATTCTTGGTGTTCTGGGGAAGGAGTGAATTTTTTTATCACTTCTATGCAATTTGCAATACTTAAACAATCAATCGATTGATAATAAATACACTTATATTATCTAAAAATACGTAATTTACCGTAAACTTATCTATGTAAATTACAAAAAATGTACTACTGTGTATACTGAAGCTGTCGTTGATAGTATATAAGTCAGAAATTGCAGTTATATACTAATTTGATCTGAGAATATTGTTTTCTCTTAAATTAACAAGGGGCTCGCCGGCCGAAGTAAACTTTAACAAGGGGATCGCGCGAGCCCCTCCAAGCCCCCTCTAGCCCACCCCTGCTTACATGGGAAAGTCGATGCAAACGCGATTGCCACTCGGTTAAAGCGATATAAAGTGAAATGGGAACCTTGGTACGTTATACTCTCACTAGTCGGTAAAGCACATTCACTGTGTTTTTTTATGATACAAAGTTGACTGAAGCAAATATATTGTCAGCTTACTATTAAGTCACATTTCGGTCAAAACTGATTAAGATGTCACAATCTACGTATTTTGTCATGATTTACCCAGTAACTAAGTATTATATTTATATAGAAAACACGTTTTTTAGAGCTAAATTGAATACCCTAATAGTCCAATGCATTTTTTGTTATATGACTTTTGCAAAAAGTCACTAAGTTTAATAACTTACTATTGAAAACTTCCCTAGAAACGAGCGAATACGTATATGTTAGACTTTTTGAAAACATTCAGATTATACAAGGCCTTGTTAGACATTGCTATTATTTGAGATTGGATATAAATACATAACGGATAAAATATACTTGAAACTTTAAGGTCGATTATTTAGGAATCAAAATTATGTCTCTTAATATCTTCTGAAAGAAACCAAGAATATTAAGGAAGTTAATGTATTTAATTAGACTATATAGAAAGGCAAAATGACGATTTTTTTTTACAGCAGGCACAAAAAAACGTTTTTTGATAATTTTTAACTAAAAGAAAACTATGAAATGCCACCTAACAAATACCTTGAAGTATACAAAGACTTATAAAATGGTGTTCTTTTGACTAAATATAATAATAATTTAGTATATTGCTTAAAGTATAATCTTTTTGTAAGTCGTTTTTCTTGGTCGCCAATTTTCTCAGGCCGTAATTTTTTCAAACTCAAAAACTAAATTAAGATACTAATTCGGCATTTGCAGCATACATCCTTTTGATAAAACGTTTATTATGTTGTTTACGTCATGATCAACGAGAAAAAAACGGTGTGTTACGTCTTTGGCCTTTCTACGGTTGAATTGTATTTTAGAAACACACGTTTATGGAGAATTGGATAATTTCTACTTCCGACGTAATGAAATTGCATCTATTTATAATTTTTCAAAAAAAGTTTAATTTTTAATTTAGTATTATATTATGTATGCGATATATTTAAGTTTTAATACGAATATGTTGAAGTTCGTGTGACGTAGGAAAAATGGATGTGTTGCCCGGACAAAAAAATGTTTATTGTAAAGATTGGATTAAGCGGACATCGTATAATTAATTTATCGTTAACTATTAAATTATTGATTAGGCGGGAAACGTAAAAATACGTTTATCGCGTACTGTCGCGATAAATATGATATTTCGTTCATGAAATAATAATAATCAATAGACTTGACAATAGTGTTGATTAGTGGATTACTCATAGATTTAGTGGTTTCTTCAAAATAACTGCCGCGACGAGTGACCCTTTTTGACAATAAGCAACAAACCTCAAAATTTAGTATGCCCTGAATGTTCAATCATAGTATATTTTTTTTTAAATGCGACACATGTTTCTCAAATATTTAGGCCATCAGATTTAACACTTCCAGTGATTGTAAATTTGTAGGAATGAGGATTTCATACTATAATTATTTATATAATTGTATGGTATGGATTAACGTTATTGTTTATACAGAATATTTTGAATATTTCATATTGATAACAAGTGGAGTGCTATCTACTAAATTAATAACAGGTTTTTACATTCAGTTTAGAAAAGTAGTGTAATTATGATGTATTCAAAACGTTTTCATTTTATTCTTAATGATTAAATGTCACATGATTTTTTTGAAAATTTCAGCCGAAAATATTGTTTGGCTTAGAAGTTGTGTTGATTTTAAGAAGGTAATGTATTTTTTGCGCTAATCACTAAAAAATGCCCGCTTACATAGTGTTAATTAGTATGAAAATCTTTACTTTTAGAACCTTTACTAAAATAGTTATCAGCCGTTGAAATGACAAAAAATAAAACGCATAACGAATGTTAAGTATGCGTTTACAATTCATAACAATTTATTTTTACTCTAGCATCTACAATTTTTTAAAGCACAGAATGGTTTCTACACGATTCTTATGTTGGTGAAACAGCAACAACCCAGCACCCCATGGTATGGGGTATTATGCGACCTGTACGCGTGATACAATCTCGACAATGATAAAGCGATTCCGACAATCGCAGTTTTTACAGGCTCGTGTGACTAGTTGACTGTCAAAGGTTTCGTCGACCAAATAAAAAGTATTCGCGCCGAAATTAATGTCAATATCCCCGGTGCAGGCTTAGAGTGCATATAAACCGTTGTTAAAGTTAAATTGTCAACACCAAAAATATTATTGAAGTGGTAAAATGACATTTTTTTATTGTATAATTGTTTGAATGGTGAATATTCATTCATTTTTATTCTAATCAAACGGTCTAGCCCGCAGGTCGGGTTCGGGCGGGTAAGCGCAACTGAGTTTCGGGCTCGGGCCGGGTCTGGGTAAGGCATTTGTTTATTCAATAAAATATGTCAGAGTATGTTCATGTCATAAGTCAGTCATGATGATTTTAATTATTACCAGTTCTATAGAGAATCGTAAATTGTTGTAAATTTGTAAAAAACATATAACATACATACACATAAATTTGTTTTTCTTCGGGCTGAGGAGTATAAATCTGAGCTCTGGGTCAGGTTTGAGTAATAAGTGTGGCATTAGACTCAGGGCCCGGTCTCGGGCTCGGACCGGGTAATTTTGTAAAATTTCGACCCGTGCAGACCTTTAGTAGGAAGTGATACGTAATTTACCTTTGGAGAGCCTATGAACAGATTTTTAACTAACACACATACTTAAAAATTCTAACATTACTTTAGATCAAGGTTTCTCAACGGTAGACCCTGTGGCCCCCTGGTTTATTTTTGTTTTGGGAAGCCGCATCACTAAGGAGGCCACGGGCAAATTTTCCGAAGTCCTTAAATTTCAGTGATTTTGGAATCCTTTGGAACTTGGATGAGTTTAAAAAAAGGCTGAATTCATGGGTTTTTGAAATTCGATTTTTTTATTGGAAGGTAAAACTTATATGGGGCCCATAGAAAAATAAAGACACTCAAAAGGGAGGGCGGGCCAAAAAGGTTGAGAAACACTGCTTTAGATAATTGCTTCCGATAAACTCCTCGCGCTAAACGGCGCCGTAGTAGGTGTAACACTAGTAGGAGTATTTGATAAGATATCGACTATTTGTTAAGCGATTAGCTTAAAAACGAATATTTTTTCGATATAACTAACGATTTTGTATAGTCAAATATTATTGAGTTCAATATTTACATTAGTAACAATAGACGTTAATTATCTAAAAAGTATCTACTCCTTTCTAAATGACTGTTTGAAAATAAGTAAAATATTTATTTACGCAGATACTTGTTTATTTCCAAGCAAATCGGTCACGAAAAAAAGTTAAATATTTTGTTTGTTGTAAATTTAGGCCATATTTTTGTTGCGTATTTATTTATAACAAAAAATAAACACAAAACAAAACATATTTTTAATTTAACATTATTGGAAAGAAATGTGTATAAAATCTCGTGGTAGGTACATAACTTGTCGCTTTACGGAGACTTAAAAATATTTAGCATACGCGAGCTTATTTGTGAATTATCTCAAAAAATTTACGGCAAGGTAGGTAAACATTATAACTCCACGATTTCTTACTTGCGCAGTTATGAAGAGGTGATACATAAGAAACGTTTAAAACCAAAAGCAGGCTCAACGAAACACATATTAAATATTCCCCTATAGATTGGAAAAAACCTATATTATATAATTTAGATAACAGAAAAAAGACTCTTAACATTGTGTTAATGACTCCTCGGCTTATTTCTTTATGAATGGAAGTGTATAGGCAAGTATATATTATAATGGAATATGCAAGTAAATATATACATAAAATCTCTACGTGTACTGACTTCACTGTATATTGCTCACCTCTGCAGTGATCACGACTTTCTGTCAAAGATATGGTCAATAACATCGGCAATTAAGGAGAAATCTGAAAATAACGCACCTTTTGACCATATCTTTTGTCATTTTGATATCCAATGATTTTTTTCTAACACATGTCATCTAATGTCATGTGTTTACACAAGTAAAACGTAAGGATTCCATTAGTTTTAATCACTTTCACATTATGATCAATCGTCGATTGCTTTACTACCTCCCATAACATGTCAGCATCCTTCAGTTCTGTCAATTACATACTGTGGAAAGTATATGAAGGTCGCTTAGGACACCAGAATTCTACTTGTCGGAAGAAGTGGCAAACAAGATTGAGGCTCTCAGTAGGCAACCTCAGCACGTGACTTAGCCAGTTTCAACATCTCTCCAAGATTGCTGACGCTACAAGGCGTTCTCAATATTGCGACGTACAATAATTATAACTGACAACTTATTTAGTTAACTGTGTAACACTTAGCAAATAAATAAGGCATATTTATAATATTTTGCACGACGGCGTTTAAGCGCGGAAGATATTGCGTATTTAATTTTGTCAATATTTCAAAGCACTTTATTAAGAGGGTGACATTGTTATTTGTACCACACGATCAAACAATTTTGTATGGCTGCCATACAGGCGCTAGCGTAAGATAATATAAAGCATACATTTAGTTTAATTCCGCCCAAATTCACACGGCACCATTTCTCTCGCTGCCTACAGAAGGCAGCGCCGCCGAAGCCGACTCTTGCAACAAAAGACATTTATTTATGTGCCACTCCAGAGCAGAAGTTGACACTATAATTTTAATTCGCGCCGTCACAACCAGTGAAATATACAATGGTGGGCGTAAATGTTTCAGGGGTAGAGAAGCGATGGTAAAGCCACACACAAAACGTCGCTGAAACAAACTTCAGTTTTTGCAAATTTTCAGTATAAACATTAAAAAATAAAACTTATAAAGTAAAAAAGGTCTCATTATTTAAAATATAAACAAAATATACAAACCCAATCGCTTTCGCTCATTCAATAAACATTTTGAAATGAAAAGGTAAACATATAAACGTATTAAGTTCTATAAAATTAAATGTATTACTTCATAACTTTTCGGCTTAACGCCATTGTCAAAACGTCATTTTTAACTAATTTAAAATTATCAATATATAAAACTTGTATAAAAGCGATTGACGAGTCTGTGACGCAGCGGTCAAAATTGTTGTTTATTTATTGATTTCTGTTTGAAAGAATGGAATGAGTGTTTGTTATATCTAAAAACTCCCTTCCACCACCAATTATAAAATATAGCGGATAGTTATTCACTGATTCTGCCCCAGTAACATCCCTCTATCCCTGCTATTTTCTAAAAAGAGGTGTTAATTAAGCAACTGAGTAACTGACAGTTATCTTATAAAGACTTCTGTTGAGATACTTCCATTAAAAAATCATATGCTCCACATAGCGTGCGGGCATGGGTTTTAAAAAGTCTCATTTACTCTATCATCCTTAATTCTGTTAAAGGATATTTTTTTATGTAAGAAAATAATTTAAATGTAGTTCTTTTGACGATGACATAACGTCAAAATTGCTATTTTATTTAAGAAGTATATACATTGATATGTTTAACTGATTAAAACGAATCTCCAAAAGGTAAATTGTCTTATCAATCAATACATTTTTAACAAAACTATAATGAATTGATAACCTTCACTTAAGTAAGCCAATTAAGATCTTATTAAATTGTGCAATTTTTCGTTGCTTTTTATTTTAGTAAGTATGATATTTTTCCATACGTTAAGAAAAATGCTTTTAAACATACATAATATTGTTCTTCGGCGTAGCCAAGTAAGTGGCTATGAAACCGTTCTTAGGTCCACGCGGTGTTAACCATGCAATCGAGCAATAAACTTTCATCCGAAAAGAATAACAAGTTTATTCAAGTAAATGTTTTTTAATTCAATTCTTAATATTGTAATACAATTATATCGCAACCTTTGGTTTTAATCACGTAGAAAAGCAAGTTGAGTTAAAACATCACATTGTTGAAGTATTTCATATTTTACAATTGGAGAAATCGTCGTACAAACGTTTTTTAAATTTAGGTTTTATGACTTAGTCCGTCTTCAAATAATGCAAGAAAAAAGAAGAAGTAATACGATTATAGACATACAAGATAAATATGTTGAATGTTAACTGAATAATACATCATGCGTCTAATATGAACTGTCTTTTAAAATGAATTGAAAAATTTGTTTTGTCTATATATTTATTTTGTTAATAATAAACGTTTGAGCAGATTCAATTAAAAACGGTTAACAAACATCTATAACACAATAAAGTAAGTTCTCTGTGTGAACTCGAGCGTAAGAAACGCGATTGTCGGAAAAACAATTTAAGCTACCACTAATTTACGTTTAAGAAGCTAAAACCTTTTCTTTATCAATAAATTAAGAACTTGTCACGAACGAGGTAAGCAATGAGAAATACACAACAAGATATATTTTTAGATATGTAATCGTCAATTTTACTGGTAAACTTCTTATCTTGGTTTGAAATTAAAACAATATTGAATAATGAACTAAATACGAATGAATGGTGTGTTTAAATATAATATTGCGCAGGGTGGAGAACCTTTCTTCTGTAAAGGCCGCATTAATTTTTTTGATTTGACATAAGGCCGCAGTAAACATTGAGTAGGAAATCTTTGGCCGTAAACAAGAATTTACGGTCAGAATATGTCAGGAATTTACGAATTTACAAACAATTAGAGAATTACAGAATTGGCCAAAAGACCACACCAGAGTAGCCAAAAGGCCGCAAGTTCCCGTCGCCTGAATTATTGCGTATCAGGTTTAACTACGAAAAGTTTAAATTCAATTTTATTAATTTATAAGATGCCATCGAAATATTATTGTTTTTTTTTTAATTATTCAAGAAATGCAGTTTTCAAAAATATATTTTCTAGCGATTAAAACACTTAGTCATGTCTAATAACCACAATCTAATAAAAAATAAATATCGAGATGATTAAAACATCGGAGACGCGGTACGACACCAATACATTTTCAACTGGACTTAGGTATCTTGATGCTAGTGGTAAATATTATATATACCTACTACTGGTTATACCATAATGGTAAGCAATGCTTTTATTGAGAACTGACTGCAGGTGTCAACAGAAGTATTTAAAAAGAAGAAAATTTAACACATAATGCATTTTTAGTGGTCCAATTAGATCACAGTTTCACAACCTTTTAGGCCCGTGGCTCCCATATCTATAAGTTTTTCGAGATTTGGGGATTGACGCGGGACATTTTTTAAGCTCTTCCCAGAGTTTCCAATTTCAAAAACCCAGGAATTTACGGATTTCCCAAAATGAAGAGACGCGAGAGCTGTTTTTAGCTCTTATCGTAATTTGATAATATTTTGTCGCTGCCTAATTTTCAAAAGTTGGAAGTTAATGATTTTTTTACCGTGGCCTCCCAAAACTGTGCTGTGGCTCCTCTAAAATTATTTTTTCTCTTTGGCCCTCTTGGAACTTGCTGTAGCCCCCCGGTTTAGATCAGGAGTGGTCAACCTTTTTGTATCTAAAGGCCCCATTCATATATCTGATTCAACATGAAGCCGCAGTAACGAAAACGTTAACACCCCCCCCCCCCATTTTTCCACTGTTGAACATATAATGCGATGACAACGCTCTTTTTTAAAATGCTTGCGTATAATTTTCTGATAAAAGTGAATATTTTGATCAAGTCAAAGGCCGCATCAGAGTAGCCAAGAGGCCGTAGGTTCCCCTCCACTGGCTTAAATAATGATTGTTCTTATTCGGTTTGTGAACACCTACATCTTTTATCTTTATAATTAATATATTCCTAATCATTACCATATTTGCCAATCAAAACTGAGATAAAAGGTTTGATAACATATAAAAAACAGAATTCTAAAATAATGTCTTGATTGTTTTCAATACACAGAAATAAATAAAAATGAATGTCAGTTATTTGAAAAAATCTATAAATTTAATCTTAGAGATTTTACTAAATATAAGTAAAAAAAATTATGTCGGCAACACAATAATCCAACGACTCGCTTGTACTTTAATTCAAGCTCAACTTCAGTGAATAATTCAAAACAGATGAGACAGATTTTGTACGTGTTAAAGTATTTAAGTCCATCTAAAATACGATATTATGTCGTAAAACGCGAAAAAAACGTTGAAATCAAAGAAATGTGTCGACATTCGATTTATCTTTATTTTTTTTGTCAATTACTTGGTGTGTCCATAGCAGACGAACTTGGAAAAAATAAGACGTGTTATAAAAATCCAACGTGCTCATATTTCAAAACGTAATACCAGCAATCAAAGAGACTGCCGGCAAAAGGTTCGTTACCGTTATTTTTGTCTGGTTTTTTTTACAACGCACGCTCCCCCAATTTGAATGAAAATAAACCATTTTCATTGCGACTGTGGTTTGCAGAACACGTCACATCCCAATTACTTGATTTGGAAAGACAATCATAAATTTTACATTTATGTAATTGAATTTTACTGTTGTTACCAGTACGCTATTTAATTGTCTGTTATTTTTAACAGTTCAATTTGATTTGAGTTTAAAATCATGGCGAAATAAAATGTGCACAGTACGCTTTTGTTTAGATTGACGGAGAATTAAACGTCAACAAAACTAGTTTCACTCGGCTGGGGAGCATTTTCAACTATTGAAACAATTAAGAATTTCGACAGAGGGTGCTTGATGGAATTTCAATATCAAATTTGAATTCTTTGAATTTTGTACTTTTCCATGAGTTTTGTCGCTAACAACCCGGGTTTCGCCTTTCGGCATCTTCAGGCATTCCAAGTGCACGGATGTACTTGAACTGACAAAACTCATGAAAAAGTACAAAATTCAAACAATTCAAATTTGATATTGAAACAATACAAATAAACAACATTATTTAACGCTTTTAACGGAACAAAATTATTAAAATTTAATGAACTAACAAGTAATTAAAAATCTAGATGAGAAAATAAATTAGTTTAACTCAACTAATAAAAAAGTAACCTGTTGAAAACATTCATACTAATTATAGCAAGAAAATAATCAGATAAAATTAACTTTAATGCTTTGCGACAGGCGTAATAAAATTAATTTTGTTTTAAAATGAATATTTTTTTTTTAAAAAGTATGAAAATGACCGCTGTATTGTTATGTGAAATTTAATAACCAAATATATAATCCCTTAAGAACTGAAGTGAGCCAAGTAACACAATGCTAAAACTTTTATATTGAACATTCAAGTACAATAACGTCTTTACTTTGTGATTTAGTGGATTGCATATTTTTATTTTAGAGAGATAACACTTTTTTGTGTGTATTTACTGAGTTCACTTTACCTCTCAGGCGCTCATATATTCTTTGAGAGAAATTGTTTCATAATAACCAGGAAGATAACAGCAGTGTTTAACTTATTAAAATTATTTTAAAAATCTTGATTTTTTTACAAAACACGAGCAATCTTTAACGCAGTGTTTTTGTTTCAAGCGAGTCTTTCATTTATTTTATAAAAGCAAAACACTTATTACAAAACGTAAAGAGGAAAACAGCGAACAACAATACAAGCATACTATAACATTACAATTTTAAATTACTTTCATCAGCGAGTTGTTGATGCGCAAACGCAAATGTAAAAAAAGAAGATTATTTAAAAAAGACGGCGGATAAAAGAATATCGCGTAAACTGGCGGCATTTGTTATACACTTTGATATGACAAAGCAAGCAAACTGCCGAAGAGAAAGAAATCTCTGTTCCCCCGCGAACAAATAAATGATCATATGATACAACTCAGACATCAGGCGTATTGGGTTGCTTAGACTCACAGAAATAATGATGGGAAAAGAATGAGAAGAAATAAATGCGCGACAAAAGAAAACACGGCTTTGGGCGAATTGAAATCTCAGTGACTTTGGTGCGAGGCTTCTTTGAATCTATCATAAATTGCATACTATTGAGAAGATTTTGATATAAATTTTTTAAATATATTGTTTGATCTTTAGTAGATTTATTGAAAAAAATAAACAATATTTTGTACTAATTCCATATTTATTTCAGGGCAGAGTCAGAGTCAAAAAAATCTTACGGTTCAGACCCATTTCAAAAATATATTTTATGATGTGAAATCAAGCCACAATACTGCATAATGTTACGTCTGCATACTAGTATGACTAAAAATGATGAGATGGTATACACATATTTAAGTTAAAATGAAATGGTTAAAAAAATTCTTCGGAGTCGGAGTCGTCTTTTGTTTGCACGACTCCAAAACCTTGATAGCAACTAGGTATTTATTTTGTGTTTTAACAACTAATTCAAATATTTAAGTTTGTCAGATACCGGAAGTGTGGTAGACAAAGCATTATTGGTAACCTTCATGAATAATTAAAAGTTTCTTCTCCGCCTATGTTTTTCAGCCTATGTTATTTTACCCAGTAAACACATTTTCTCTAACGAAAATTTAATCATAATAGAAAAAACAAATATATTTTTTATTTCCTGCTCAAACGTTTAATTAATTCTGGCTGGTGATTAATTTAAGCAAAATGAAAGCAACGTGTTGAGATTATTAATACAGTTAATTAAGCTTTCTCAGTAAGAAACGGTGTTTAAAATAATTTATATAAGTTCATGAAGTAAAATGACTTAGCATAACAATGTATAAACAGCGGTATTTTATTAAGAAAGCAGCTATTTTTACTCAGTTCATTTATCTGATCTATAAGAAAAACAATACATTTGAATATATGAAGGCGTCCCCATAATGAGGGTTTATATGCAAAAACAAAATTTTACAAGAAACAGAAAAAATACATATTTTTATCGTAAAAAATGTATTTTATGAGAACATGTAATGGAAAAAAGTAGAAGTAGTACATTGGGAGCGGACATGGTTAAAAAAAATAAAAAATTATAAATTACATTAAAAATCGTTACACAAAATTACACAAAAGTAACTCAAAATTGAACATTTGAGAGAAGAAAAAGAGTAAGTTTTAAGCTTTGAAAAGTATTTCAGTAAATATTTAATAAAAAAATATTAATAATATACATAATTACACCATCAATTCCATATTTCAATTAATAATTTTTGGGTTACGCCAGTATGTTGATGTTTAAGTCAGCCTTACAAACACAGTAAAAAAATGTTCATAAAATAATTGGTCGTTTCATCACGATATTCAGTTTATTTTAAATGTTTGAAGCATGCTATGGATAGAGTTTTTGTTAATTAACTTTATATTTTGAAATAAACTTTAACTGGGGAAACGAGGACAAATTTTTACATTGAACATGGTATTCTAATGAAAAGGGCGCTTTCGAGTTTCACTTCATTGAAATTGTTTTTTGAACTTTATTTTCAAATTCATGTTATGTTTTCACGTATTCATTTCACCATTTTGACAGTATTTTAAAAAATGTGGTTAATTCTATTAACTTATCTCTACATATCACTTTTCACTATAGAATCGAGAATCGACATTGGTTGAAGGCGGTTTTAAACAAATATCGTACAAATTTATAAAAACTCATAAATCGATTAAAAAGTTAAATTTACTGAATGAACATCTTGAATTTACAATTTAAATTGTATTTACTTGATTTCATTTAAATCAAATAGTTTGATAGGAAGAACAAATATCAATTCTGCCCATTAGAGATGAAGTGAGCCAAGTGGTATTTTATACAAAAATATGTGATGCTTTGTAATATTCTACACGTCTTGAAGTATGAAAAGTGAAGTAACCTCAAGTAATACACATTGATATAGTGTTATACCCGTAAAATAAGAATATGCAATCCAAAGCACAAAGTAAAGACGTGATGGTACTTCAGAGTTTAAGATTTTTTTTACCATTTTACTAGTTGACTCACTTTACCTCTCGAGGGAGCAATTGTGTCCAGAGTTGAGTTGGCCAATAAGCTCAAGAGGCGCTTGGTTGGGGCCTCTGAAACTCAATGGCCTTAAAAACAGTTTTAAAATTCATATATTTTTATTCAATTTATATTATTTATTTTTATTTTACGTAAATATCTTATAAAATCGTGGCAACTGTTTTTGTTGAATAAATAATTAATTCAATGTTTTGCTTTTATTGGAAAAGTTTTGACGTTTTAGATAATAATAAGATATTTTTAATTAGAATAGATAATAAATATGAAAATCTTGAATAAAAATTGTGCTTTTTTGTTACTTTAAAACAGGGCATCCAAATTAGATTGCGTCTGGGCCCACCCAATAGCTTTTTTGCTACTGACTGCTTCCTGCATAACTATAAAAATTTCAATCGACGGTACACTTAAAAGACAAGCTATTGAATGCAAAGTAAAAATGTATCGGCCAATGTATTAACGTCGCTTGTGGGACAGACAATAAACAAGAACACTTAAAGCTGGTGTCTACGACGACTAAACAAATACCGCTACGGCATCTTCAATGTACTTTTAAATGGACTTTTCCGCTACATAACAGGTTATATCGAACGGAAGTTGATGTTTTTAAAGGTTGTAAAAGAAAACGCTCATTTATTACACGACGACATCAATATATAGGATAACAAAGATAAGTTCAACGTCATCATTAATCCAAATATAGGCAAATATGGAAGTATGAACAAAATAATCTACTTATTTATTTAGTTAAAAAACCATCAAATTGTGGCTTGTGATTTCATAAGTTTTACACGTACTGGTTTTCAATATAACTGACTGTGAATATGAAAGAAATTAGCAATATAATTTACGCATAACTTTGTATAAGAAAGTGTTAAATTACTAGCGAAGCACCGTTGAGAAATTAGAATCAAACTATTCTTAAGACTACCGAGTTAATTCAAAATAATCAAGACCATTTCCTGATTCATTTGAAGGATTTTTGTGCACTGTGTGCTATATATTAACATATCTTTAAAATGTTCACTATTGACAATTAAGCAAATTGATGTCATTCATCAACCCTTCATTTTATATCGTGCGTAACATATTTAAGTATAGGATAGTAGAAATTTTATTGTCAGCTGATATATAAAGAGCAATGATTGCAAAATTATTCTTGCCAATTTAAGTCATTGAAATATCGTTCAGAAATGAAAAGATTAAATAATTATCTTTTTGCTTAATATAAAAAAAACTGAAGTTTTGAAAGAAAACTGATACAAAAATGGTTAAATCGCATTGAAAAAGGTTTCTTCAAAATATAAAAGCCTAGCGAGGTTGAAGGGTCAATCTGTTTTTTGAGCACATTGGTTCAAATGGACCGAAAATAATAAAAAGCTTCCGGTCTGATTGACTAAGTCATATATATTATATTGAAGCAATGCTTACTTTTATGCACTTTATATCCCTAATAATATAGTTATAAGCAGTACATTTGTTCCGAATCAGCATCATTTTTTTTTATCATAAAAGAATTATAAAAAAAGCCGATAAGCCTTAAAATCTTAACCGAAAAGCTCGATTAAAATGTTAATGGATTTGCATAAACTTTTAACGTTTTGAGTGATGTTTAGAGTCGTTTAAAACGGATAACTCCAAGTTTTTTTAAAAATTAAATTAAATTACAACGACTATGCATTTAAGTATGTATTTAAAAATATTAAAAAAGGTGTCGGAACATGTTTACTTGCAACAATCGGACTCGCGGTTTATTATCACGAATCCACATTGATATATTTAATTAAAAGTGATAAAAGACAACTAACGATAAAAAGCATAATTACGCAATAACATAAACAAATTTCAACCATGGTAGTTTAATAATACATAAAAATATTGTATGAAAATATTAGGTAGTAAAATCAAATATAAAAACTCGAAACGTACAGAGAAGAATATCAGTTTTCTTTTTACATACAGTGGAATTTAATTGCAAGATACAACAATTAAATGTTTTTGGGAGTAGTCCGTACGTTTACTCTTTCTTTAAAAGAACTTAAATCACTTTACTTTTAACTGTTTGGCATAGAGACATATAAATAATGTATATCTCGGTTTTTTGTTGGTTTAATTGTTTGAATGAATTATGCGATTTTATTTAGATCTGCGCTTAGCATAGTACTTCCCGCTGAACATTCAATGTATGGGTGCCTTTGAGGTCCATTCGACCACATTCGCTTCCTGCCAACCACTGTTTAATTGTCCGTGAACACAGTGGGATTTTTGGACCGGACTACGATTCACCCTTTCATCTCTTCAGCCTTCTTTCGATTGAGCAATTTGTTTCCGTTGAAAGTTTAAAGTATTTTCTCTGCAGCAATATCAGTATTACAAAAACGTTTATTTTTTTGGAAAATTCGCTGAATTATCTTTCACGAAGATTTTTTGTAAACGACAGCCTTTTAACACATTGATGTTGCAACTTGGTTTATCTATTTGGCTTAGATTTAAAACAATATATTTTTATTTCAATATATTCTTCACAATTGAAAGAGCAAATTTCTTCTGAAATTTCTTCTTCTTTGGTTACGTGGCCAAGGATTAATTAATACACCAGTTACATACTGTCGCAGATTGCAATTTGAATCGATTTATACATTTTAATCAAATTACACGAAAGTATCCAACTTTTTAAATTGGCTTTATCATATTCTAATCATATAATATGATCATTTCTTTACCGCATACGTAAATATTATTTGTTACTGAAATATAGAGGAAGAGCGTTTGACTTGACTAACTTGTCTTGGCTGAAAATACCGATTGAATATTTTCATAAGCATACTACTTTCTTTACATTTGTGTGAAAGGTTAAATTTAAATTATAAGATTTCTAATCTATATTCAGTCATAGATACATGTGATATGATCACGTCTCCTTTGAACAAAAATGGAGTCTTTTAGTTATTTTTTATAATGAAATCCTCAACTAAAATGCTCTTAATCAACTGATTTAAAAACTATAAAAAATACATATATCATATAACACCTTTTCTAAAACATAAGTATGTACAAATCAATTCGCTTAGAATAAATAATACATTTTTATTAGTTGATAATGCTTGTGATGACCGAAAAGAGTACTGATCCTAATAAATAATTTTTGAATTAGTAAAAAATAGCTGGCTGCGTTGTCAAGTGTTCAACGTCGTTGGCTTTGGTAACGGAGATCACGGGTTTACTTCCCAACACGGACAACCTTAAAAAAATGATTTTCAATTGATTTAGGAATCTATATCTGAAGGCATGAATGTACGTGATGTTTTCAACTCTTTCCGGCTCTTCTTATCCTCAAAACGGGCGCAACAACAGTAATTGGCAAACCACTAGTGCTGGTCATATCCTTGTACTCCTTTTAAAAAAAGTGTTTTAGCAACTGAGTAATAAGCAGTTTTTGTAGAAAAACTTTTGGTGAGATAAATTCTTTAAGAATTCTGGTTAGAAAAAAGGGTGGTAAAATGCACAAATCAATGAAAGAATACATTGTGTGTGTCTTATTTAATGAATTTGGAAAACTCAATAATAAAAAATGAGTTAAAGGATGTATTACTGTTCTAGAAAATCTTTTTGAACGCCTAATAAGGTATTTTCACTAAGGTGAAAGATCCTTCGATAATGACAGTTGTCTGGAGGGTGGGATGGTTTCTTGGATCTTCTTACAAGCAAACCATCGTCGTATTAAGTCGTTTCAATTGTGACGGTTCACAGTATTCTCCACAAATTTAAACCCGGATCACCTGCGACCTCTCCTTATCTGTTATTTGAAATCTTATTTTTTTAACATGTGAATTAATTCGTTGCATCGAAAAGCAGTCTATGAGACCTACTATATAATATGGTGGAAAAAATCAAAGTATTTTTGTTATACAAATAATATTGTATGTACAGTTGATAACTTTTTCGGCTTTCAGTCTCAGCCAAATCAAAATTATATTCAAACTTTTATTGACTAAGCTTTGTGTACTGCCCCGAAAGAAACACAAAATACACCATTTCTTCCATTCTAAAATAAAACTTATATTGAAAAATAAAGTAGGTAAATATTATGTAAATGTAACAAATTGACTATTTTATTTTATTTTATTTTATTTATTTATTTAATTAACATTGTACAAGGTTGACAAATTATAAATTTAAAACTTTTACAATGGAGAAAAAAAATAGTATAATTAATTATTAAACGCAAAAAAAAGTGGCAAAGAAGTCAACTGAGTAAGCTCCGACGAACTCTACTTTAATACATAAAAAATAGTATTCGTCGGAACTCACCCACGTCTACGTGGAACTACTATGTGACTGAAACGATAAACGGAACGGTTCTGGGTATAATAAATATATTTTATGATATATATTGATGATAACTTCGGGCGTACTATTAATTTGTTTTTTGTTTCATTTTAAATGTTTGTAAATAGATTTTTTTTATGAACGTTAATCTTTTTACTCTATTAAAATGATGGCTAAAATAGGATGTACGAAAAGTAAAAGAGATGAAGGATATAATCTATATATTAATAGCCGATAATGTCCGTTTGTCCGAATGAGTGTACGTAGGGTGTCCTCGACCTCCCAGTCTCCACTTTTTTAAATAAAATAAAATAAAATAATATAAAATAAAATAAAGTAAAATAAAATAAAATATAATAAAATAAAATAAAATCAAACACAATGCAACAAAAATCTCACGTTGCTGGGCAACGGGCTTACAGCTATTCTATATATTAATAGCCGATAATGTCTGTCCGACCACATTTCACACCTTCCAGTCTCCACTTTTTTGAATAAAATAAAATAAAATAAAATAAATTAAAATAAATTAAAATAAATTAAAATAAAATAAAATAAAATAAAATAAAATAAAATAAAATAAAATAAAATAAAATAAAATAAAATAAAATAAAATAAAATAAAATAAAATAAAATAAAATAAAATAAAATAAAATAAAATAAAATAAAATAAAATAAATAAAATAAAATAAAATAAAATAAAATAAAATAAAATAAAATAAAATAAAATAAAATAAATTAAATTAAATTAAATTAAAATAAAATAAAATAAAATAAATTAAAATAAAATAAAATTAAATTAAATTAAATTAAATTAAATTAAATTAAATTAAATTAAATAAATTAAAATTAAATTAAATTAAATTAAATTAAATTAAATTAAACTAAATAAAATTAAACACAATGCAACAAAAATCTCCCGTTGCTGGGCAACGGGCTTACAGCTAGTACAAAATAAATTGTGTTAATCATTTTTGTACCATAATAATCATTTAATTTTTATAAAATGTATAGTAAAATACAATAAATAATATAATAAAATAATCATAAAATCGTTATACCTAAGAAATCAAAATTTTGTCTTGGGATTGGATTCCCTACGTGGAATCAATGCATGATTCACAGGACCAAAAGACACTGAATATAAAGTTTAACTATGGATAGTAATACTTTATATATATATATATATGTTTAATCCAGAGCATATGGCCTCCTAATGTAGATATCTCAACAGAAGTTTTTTTTTCTACGACAACTGTTTGTCACTCAGTCGCTCAACCTCAATTTTTACAAAGTGAGTAGTAGGGGAAGAAGGATAAGGCTAGAACAGGACTAGTGGTTGGCTTACATTATTAATATTCTTACATAACATAATGATAACTACATAAAAAATATATTGTTTGTAATATGGCTTGAACGCGTGAGATCTGCCAAGAAAGCCAACGACTTTGACCAATGCACCACGAAAAATACATTATTATTGGTATATACCTACAATTGAAAATTCTTTTAATAATCGACAAAACACTGATATTCCAAAACGAATATTGGTTTTAGATGGTATCCCAATTCAATAACTTTAAAGTATAAAACAATTTATACTATTACATTGTCCCACTCAAAAGTAAAATGCTTTCGAATTCTCCTACCAGCCGTTTCACGTTTAAAAAGTGTGCTTTAGATTTTATCGAGCGGATTGTGCGCGCCCGGTGGAAACCTTTTCGACGTCAGTATAAACCCGTAGCTCGTTACTTCGATCAGAATCTATTGGGAGAGTTGATACAGATAAGAGACGTGCGTGGGGCCGGTTACCCTTCTCCAGTAAACTTTTTAGTCCATAAAATTGCCATCAGCTTAAATAAGCCGGGTCATATTGCCCGGCATTATCAATTTTTTTTTGGCAATGGCCTTTGTCTAAAGCACTATTGATTCTCGTTTTCTGAAAATATTGCGAAAAAATATTAAGGTAAGAATGTCGTTTTTAGCTATAAAAGGTCGGAGGGTATCAGATGAAAATTCTTCACATTTTTTTTAAAACGATAGCCGATGAAGTAAATGTTTTTTACAACGCTGTGAAAGGAAAAATAGACATCAAATAAACTTCTTGGGATTAAAATAGAAACAGTATTTTAAAATTGTCATCAAGAACCATCAATAGTTTACAAAGCAATAAAAAAGCAATGCACTCTTAATCTAAACGTAATACATAATTCAATAAATAAGTTTTAAATATTATAGATTCAACAATTTATCACACATATGTAAGCTCTTAATGTTATATGATTCCATTAGAGGTGAAGTGAGCCACGCTAGATGCGTTTTAATATTCTACACGTCTTAAAATATCGTAAATAATGCGAATAATGTTATTACTACATTTGCGTGCAAAAAAAATTAGGCGATAATTTTAATCTTATTACAAAAAAACGTGCATTGCCTTGCACATTTCAAATCGCGATAAGGTTGTTGGAGTTTGCAGGGGGAAATGATAAGCAATACCGTAGACCCCGCCAATCCTCGAAATCGTTATTAGTCATTCGTAGTATCGTGATGAAAGCAATCGACACTCGAACAAAGAAAATGACTGATGATCGCACGGAATGACTGCGAAATGAAAGAGATGGGACCGTCTTGATTGCGAACATTTCTTGCGCCGTAGTAGAAAACATTTCTTGCTTCGTTTCAACGGACGTCTTTTTGGAAATACACACTGACACGTCAAAAGAGACTAAATTTAAGATAACGCCAGATAAAAAGCTATAGAATAATGATTTGCAGACATTTCAGATCCTAACTACTTTCCATACCTGTTGTTAAATGTTTAAAGTCATGGTATTCGGATGTTTTTGATATTTTCTACGGGCTTAAATATAAGTACGCAAACTTACTACATTAATTTAATCGATGTATTTATAATACTTGTGTTCAAAGGTATGATGTCTTTCCCAACTTAATCTTTTGTCCACTCGCCCAGTCTAAAAACCAGTAGAAGTAATATTGAACTACTTGTCCTAGGTTCATCGTCCTATCCTTACAGTCTCCGAACAAAGAAATTGTTAGAAAGATTTCCTTGAGGTTAGCTTGAATAAGATTTTATATGCTTTTCGATTGAGTCAACGTGAATAAAAAAACCTACGCAACTTTCATTTAGCAATTGCAATATCCTTCAAATATATCAATACTATTTTTTCGGTATTTTATATTAAAAACCGGTTTTACACATAAATTTTAAAAAAGCCAAAAATTACCAAATGATATAACAATACTGGGCAAGTAAACCAAATAGGAATTTCGTATAAAAAACCAGTCAATACAAAATAATAAAAATACCATAAACGGGTCATTTTCATGAATGTCTAACCGTTTCTTCATATAATAAAACGACACTGAAAAGTTCATCAATTTTGAAATCTTTCAATATTGATAACTACCCTTAAAGGATTGAAAATAATTCAATTTGTTGCAAACAATTGTATACAAATATGTTATGTGATGGATTTTATTTTTTTAGTTTTTATACCAGTATTTTTGAATTTCCGAAGTTCGGTATTGTAAAACACTATTAATACTTGATTGACTTGACATTTACTTGGTAGAACTCCATTATAATAAGGTAAACATAGCAACGTATTTAGTTATACAGTTTTTATATTTATAAGTTGATAGCTATTTCGCCATCGTCAGAACTTTGATTAAGCTTACATTTTTCTCAGCTATATATTCTGGCTATGAAGAGATACACAATGCATCTTGTTACTCACTCTAAAATTCATTCAGACCCGGTATATATAGCTGAGAAAAATGTATGTTTATTCATAGTCCTAACGATGGCGAAATCTGAAATAGCTATCAACTAATAAATATAAAAACTGTAGAGCTAAACACGTTGCTATTTTTACCCTACTATAAATACCGTGATCCTGGTGTTGCAATTCTTAGTTCCAGTTAATTTTTCTTTAAATTATATATGTATGTATATAAAAAAATGTGTGCTAGAATTTATATTTTATTTCACCGGCCTTGACAATAGTCACTTTCAAAAGTCTTGCCTCGAAACCTTTTCACCGTTTTGGTCGCTTCGGACTTCCTATTCATCGCTGCTACGCCATCGAAGTGTGTAAAATACTGCAAGAATTTCGTTGAATGACCCAAAGACAAGACGTGGCGTGCATTGGAGCAAACCGGGTTCCAGAAAAGAAGAAAATGATCCAAAAAAGGGTCATCAAAAAAGTGTATAAAGTATCACATACGCGCTTTTTTGCCAACGCGGTAAAAAAAACTAATGAAATTAGAATATTGCAACCATACAAATAAAGTAAAAACTATTTGTTATGTCAAACATCAATACAATCGAAATCGAAACATATTGATAGTTATAAAAAAATGTAGAAATGTTTATATTTGTTAACTACATTTTGTTAAGTTAGCGATATATTTATAACAATTTACACACCCTTTTTTTTGTACTAGTACAATTTTACGAAATGATGATTTTAGTAAAAAGTAATGTTTTTTAAACACAAAAATACTTCCTTAAATTATTCAATTTTAGGGTTTTTGTCAATACTTTCACTAACTTTACTAATTTGACTTTTATTTAACATGATTAGGACCGGCTTCGCTCATGACGAGGTGTTAAAATTTCACAGATTGTAATTACGTTTGAATTTATCGTTTGTCTCCGCTATGGCTTAATTATTCTTCAATGACTTTGAAATAATGTTTAATACTTCCCCTACGATGCTAAAAATACTTTCGATTCGTTGTTGGCCTTTAAAAAACCAAGTGTAGAAAACATGTTTTAACACTTAAAACTCAGGACGTATGTTTTTGACACAGTTTTTCACTTGGTTCCTAAAAAGCCAGCTACATATTGGAAGTATTTTTTAACACCGTAAAGCAAAATAAAGAAGTGATTAAAATGTTAATTTGAGTCAATTTAGTGTCACTTATTCATATTTTGTATCTTTATTTTGTTTTGTATAAATAAAACTGCAATATTGTGTTCTCTTATCAGTTAAAAATAGTCTTTATGAGCGAAACCGACCCTGATCATATTAAATAAAAATTAGAATTAGTAAAAAATAGTATTTTATTATTTAAATTAAGTATTTTAAATGATTTTTTTTATGATTTATTTAATTTCTGATCATTAAAGTCTGAATAGCGTTGTCAAATAAGCGAAACACATGTCATATATATATTAGTAACACAATCATACTAACCAAAAGTTATCCATTTTGATTTGATATTTAGAATATTTTTTTTACGAAGATACCGCCAAACCTAGTTACCTTTAGTTTACCTTTAAGTTAAGCAATTCATTTATTATTTTTGTATCATAATAAATAATAAATAAATATTACATCGTATCGTATAAAGATTGTGGGTCACTGCTGACAGATTTCAAAGTTTTTGGTCACTACAATTTCAAAAACACAGGAATTTAAAGAATTTGAAAAATTAAAAATTTTGAGACTTTTTTTAGCTCTCACGCGGATTTCAAAAAAATTGCCTGGGTACCTTTTCGAGAATCTTGCATTTCTTTTCCTCGATCTCGAGATCCCAGGATTAGTTCTGTCATAATCTCGATATTTCGGGATTATAAAATTGGACGGTATCCCGGGATTGGAGGCCCTACTATGTATATAGCAGTATGCAGGTTAAACGCCAAAATTGATAAAATATCAATTATAGATAACTACCTAAGTATTGATTGAAATGTCAACATTTATATTCGAACTTTTCACTGATATTTTTTGATGAACTAAAACATTTCAATAAATAAAAAAAATCTTTATTACCTGTGTAAAATTGTGTATGAATAAACCTCACGTTCTACCCATACAAAAACCTTTTTCTGAAGCGGGCAAATCAGTAAAGGAAAGGAAAAACCAAACCACATTAAGAATTGTTACAATTGAATTTCTTCCCCGTTATGTTTGGCAAATTATGTTAGGGCAACGGGGTCGACCGATGGCGGTCTCGAGGGTAGCTTCAACTAAATCTCGACTCAGGAAGTTATCGCTAAAGCGTTTTGAATTGGAGCTTATGTGTAGACGCCGACATAGTATTCCAGAAAAGTACAGTAGTTCAATATTGTATTTTATAATAAATACTATAATCATCAAAGTTTCGAAGAGTACATTTTAATTTTTTTTCGGTCAACAATTCGATCTTTATTGGTAAGAGACGCTTTTTTCTATCTCTCGTTTAAGTTTTAAAATGTATTTTTTCAGGCAAATATAATTGCTGAGCTTAAAAGTGATCCGTATTCGTATTATTTGCGTCGTATTATTTTAAGAATTTTACAATCTCGATTGCTGGATAAATTGATTATTATTTAACGATAGGCAAAACCCGGATTGTACGTGACAAAACACATGAACATGTATAAAAATCTAAGCCAATCAAACTTCATATTAAAATTCTATCACGCAACTTCAGTTGCAATCCTAAATTGAAGCTAGCAATTGTAAATATGATGGCGGGGAAAATGAAATATTGCAAAATTTGAAAACAACTGTTAATATAAGATATCAAATCATATAAAAAAATAATATTTGAATTCCTTTATCGGATATTCGTACAGTCGAAAGAGAAGAATGTGAGATGAATGGAAACCGGGATCGTCGAGACCACACGTGGGCAGGATGTATGGCCCGCCGCGTATGCCGGAAGCCAGAGACCCAGCAGGGAGGATGAGGTATGCCGCAAATCATAAAACGAAAATATTACACGTTTTTAAAGGAACGAATCGGATAGAATTGCGCTAAAGTAACACGCTGTCATAAATTTGACATTAATAGCTCAACTGTATTTTTTTAACCGACATTCTATAGGTATTTGTATTCGAACCATAATAATTAGCTTTTTCTTGAGTGTAATAGCTCAAAATAAATAAGATATGTTGCGTTATCATTATTCATATGTTTCTCATGACGTATCCATTACATCAGGGTTTTCCAAAATACATTTTACCGAACACTTATATTCCACGAAACTTGAATAAGTGTTCCGCGACCACCTACAAAGCCATGAAATGATCTCTGGGCAAATTTGACAAAAAATTCCTACGATACCTAAAAACTAGCCCGTATTATTTTACTTCCGTTTTCCACAACCTATTTATACAGAATTTTCTTATCATTCTGCAACGAAGTCAAAGTGCAGAAAACAAGCTAAACGTCATACCAGATATACAAATTGCGTTCACTAATATTGCGGTTGAGATGGCAAGAATATTTGAGATTCAATGACTCAATATCATCAAAGTCTTATTTACTCATATTTGTACGTGACATGTTTTAAAATTAATTACTCAATAAATGATTATTAATTAACATATAGTAAATGTTTTAAAAACATATTTTGTTTTGAGATTTTCAAATTCCTCGGTGAGCTAAAAAAAAACAAAACATTTTCGGGCAAATCGGTAAATTACTGGGCTTTTAGATTCCAGCTAAACCGAAAACTGGAACCGAACCGATTTAATTACCAATATTATAAATTACGCAACCTACAAAATAAGCTAAGCGGTTTGTTAAACTTTCTACATTTGCGAAATGTTACATTGCAGAAAATGATTGGAAAACCCTGAATAAGATAACGTATTGAAAAATCAATAAAAATACTGAAATCTTCGACCTATCAACCGAATGGAAAAGGGTATTTTTTTATGTTAATAAACAATAAAAACTTGTATGAAATAATGAATACTTAATTTACATATTTAAATAAGCCAGGCATATATTAAAAAATTGAAACTTGTCGGCTTAGGTTTAATCCTGTTTGACAGCTCAGCGCATGTACGTTATAAATTTATTCAAGAAAACTGTCAGTAATATTTGAAAAAACCCTATTTTTTGTTTATGGCAAAAGTGTAATGAGGTGTTATTAATTCAACGCCTTCAATGTTTAAACTTTAATGGAGTAATGGAAATTGAAATACGTTCCGTGTTGTGTCGCTTAACCACAATGTAACGTCTGTATACATTTTCTAGGTGATTGGTTTAATTATCGACATTCAACCCACATGATTTTAAATATGCTTAACGGAAAAACTGGCAGAAGACTAGTGACACTTTTTAGTGTCATAATATTATAGTGAAAATAAACCCTTTTTTGCAATCATAAAAACACGACTTGAAGTAGAATTAGGCATTTATGAATTAATTTATTATTTTATTTTTTTATTACGAATTTTGGTGTTTTATTAAATAAAAATGCACTTACTTCAAGAATTGACAAATAACATCGGTAAATTGATAGGAAATACGCTTAGAAATTTATGTTCATTTAAAAAAACGGAGGCAATACATTCATCAAAATTTTTACATTTATCATTAAAAATTCCGTCTTTCATTGTATGTATGCTATTACTTTATTATTCCTCATTTGCATGAATTGAAATTGAATAAATAAATTAGGGTTACTAAAATGAGCTATTGTTTTGAAATAATTAATTATTACAAACTTCATTTTTTATTTGTTGTCGTTATTCAATTCCAACCAATGATAGGTAGTGGAAATTCACATACAATATATATTTAACGAGGTTAGCTTAGAACAAGAAGATCACGAGCTCAAATCTCAATAAGGACAGTTTTAAAAGTCAATTTTTCAATAAATTTATGGATTTCTGTTCGAAGGTATGTATATATATGTTTTGTTTCGAGTTCCCCCTTCTCACATATCATATCCTAAAAAACAGAGCGTAGCAAGAGCAATTAGTTAACGACTAGTCCTGTCCTAGTTCTATTAATATATTCCTACTCTCTAAGAGAGTTTGAGCAACTGAGTAATGAGCAGTTTTCGTAGAAACTCTTCTGTTTAGACAAACTTCATTAGGAGTCCATATTCCTTACATTAGGAACGGACATATTTATAATTGATATGGCCTAGTTGTTTTTTTAATGAGATTTGATTGTAAAAATAAAACTCTAGGAGTATAAAAAAATACTTTGAAAGTTTTTATTATTAACCTTGTGTGTATATTCTCTTGGTGAACAGCTCAGGATTAATTTCAAATCTGCAACATTGACCAAACACAGTTCATAAATAAACCTGACGACCAGGAAAACAGAAAGTTTTCGCATTTCTCCTTGAAAACTGCTGCTGCGGCAGGCAAATGTTTTGCTCGAAACATCAGCCAAATTAAAATAATAGCAAGTGAATCGAAAAGCGCTTAGTACCAAAGGATAACATAAATTATACAATACATACACGAAGGGTTTGCAAACCGAGGTCCCGGTTATAAAGTTTTTTTTAAATACTGAAATACTAATTTAAATATAAAATAGAATCATAATCGAAACCATCACATATTTTTTTGTGAATAATTGAAATATTCATATCAGATTTGTATCAATATAATAGGTTCCAAGCTAATGAAATTTCAATGATAATGATTCATAAATTGATTCTTTATGGATTCCTTTACGAAATCTTGGATATCCGTGATGTAAAAAATTAGTCCACACCCTCCCGAATCTCCCGATTTTAGAAACTAGGCGCTGGGAGAGCGATTAGCTAAGCAATAGCCTTGTCCTAGTTTTATTTTTCCATCTTTACTACATTTTAAAACAACTTGAGCAACTGCGTAGCAAGCAGTTTTCATATGAACGCTACGGTTGAAATGAACTCCATTTGGAGTCCATATGCTTCAGATTGCTAGCAGACAATTAAAAAAAAACGGGAGGTATAATTTCTTTCAATTGGGCACGAGAAGGATACTAGGCTCGAGCAATACAGGACTGATTATGATAACACCACAAATTAAACTATTAATAACTTGTGTTTGGAAGGGAGTATCCCAAAGGAAATAAATTTGATTAGTAGTGAGTGTCACCTGTCACAATTAGATACAACCAGTGTATTAACAAAATTATCAATTTTAATTTTATACGTGTCTAAAATGTTTACTCGTAATAAAATTACACTAATAAATATTTATCAGATAGCTTCAACAAAATAGTATGAAAAATTATGTGTATTTAAACAATCCTGTGTTTCGAATAAGTTCTCATCCAGAGAACAGCAATGATGATTTGCCAAGTCCCCGGGCGAGGTTTCCCCGACTCGGACACGTAGCCGGCAGCCAATTTACGAGTCCATTGCGGACAATGATGTTTATACTTGCACGTGGGCAGTTAAGGTGTTTTATTGTAGTGAGGTGAGAAGGCCGCACGTCGATACAGCGGCCCCTGAACAAAGCATAAAAATGCTACCTCTTCGCGCGTGGAATGGTTAACGCGGCTATTCCCCTAAATTAATTCGAAGTTGTAAGATAATTCACCTAATGGCACGAATTGTTGGCTAAAAGGGAACATAAATAGTATGAAAAAACGTAAACCATTCTGTTGCAGAATTACTAAATGCCCAAGAGTACTCACGTTATTACCCACCACATAAGGTGTAGAACCAGCCTGCCAACGGTGTTCAATAATATTGCTTCGGATGACGACATATTCCACGTAGACGTGGGTGACTTCCGACGAATACTATTTTTATGTATTGAAGTAGAGTTCTTCGGAGCTTACCCAGCTGAGTTTCTTGGCATTTTTTTTTCTACTGCTTTTAATGTTAAATTGTACTATTTTTTCTTTTTCATTGTAAACGTTTTAAATTTATAGATCGCAAAATTGTGCAATTTTAATTAAAAAAATTGAAATTTCTTAAATAATAAACACTATTAAAAAACGAACATATCAGCATGTGCCATACGCCACAAAAATAATGACAGCGGTTAACGGATGAGATCGACATTCGCTCTTCATAGGGCATCAAATTAATACAATTTTACTTAATTTCGATGATCAGTTTGTCAGATCTGACGTCCTGTCGGTCGCGAACAACTGTGAAAAAATCGTGAGAGTCCGATGATAAGATGGATGCATATTGGCCATTTAGATTAGCAAAAGCTGATTTTGGATTTTTTCTAAAAGAGTCCGCATAGTTAATATTTAAAAAAGCCATGTTAAAAAGTTTTATGATAAACAAATGCGACCCTCATCATTTCACGAAATTGTCACTTTGACGAGATACTCATACCTTATTTCACAACAAAATAATAAAGTATACTATATTTTAACATAAATAACTACAAACTCTTCAATAAGATTTGAATCATGTTTTTGATTTGTTTATTGTGTTTTTTTTTTTAAATATTTATTGTGTTTTGGTTAGGTAAATCCTTAATTTCATACCGTATAACGCTAATATTATTCAACCAAATAACTTGTAAAGAAATAAAATGTCAAAATTTCACAAAAAAAAATCATCATTATAAAACAAAATACTTCAAATATTTAGGTACATGCCAAAGATAAAAGATTCAAATAAATGCTGATACTGTTAAAATTTATAGCTAGTCCATTACCTTCTCAATATTATGATAAACCTGAGTGAACTGAGTTTGCTATGAATATTTTAAAAATATATGACGGAAGTCAAGCATATTTTCAATGTTAAAGTGTATTTGAAAATTGATCCCACAATAGAAACCCTGAAATTTACCTTTACTGAGAAAATTACCATTTTAAGAGATACTATAAACTTTAGCGTAAAATACTCTGAAGCACGTGTGGAACAAAGTTAACAAAACAATGTTGAATATGTGTGCTGTGTTAAACATCGGTTTACGGTATCAGGACTATTAAACAAAAAAAATAACAAAACACAATTATTTTTAGTTTGCCCAAATTGTATTATAAAGATTGGTTGCACTTGTCGTGAACATTGTCAACTGATATGAAATAAGTCAAAACGGGGCTAAGTGTATAAATTAAGATTTACTAAAATGACAATGTGTATTAAAATGTGAAATAAGGTTTCTTATATTGGGTATTTTGATATTAATGAAATTGTCGAATTTAGTATGCATGTTAGAAATCGATTGCAAATGAGACACTTTGCGTGCAATAGTTTTCTCTTTTCACTGGTAAACACAGGTACTATCTCCTTCGATTTTCTTTGAGTATTGGAGTCGTTTTTTTTTGCATTTAAACATGATTGTGTCAGTAAAAGACATACGCCTCTTTTTTATTGTGTGGGTTCAAATAAGGACGTAGTACAACTGTAGCAGATAGACACATTAATAGAGCAATCAAGTAAAGTTTAACTCATCAGAAAATATAATGATAAATTATGAATAGAAAATTTAAATTAACTTTGATTATTCCACGTATTGTGTAACTAACTGTGACACGTGTTTCGCCTCTTTCAGAGGCATCTTCAGACTTACTATCGCAAAGTTTGATTAAGTAATGAAGCAAGATTGATTCTAACATTTTAAAATTATAAAATTACAAAATGGATTGGGTTTTTTTTCCTTTTAAGAGGAGCAAGGAGGGGGGTGTAAGATCGAAATAAAGCAAACAGATAATGATACTAATTTAACTAATGAGTTGTAAACAATCAGAATGGGATTTTTCCTTTTTAATGGAAGCAAAGAGGGGATTATAAAATCGAAACAGTGCAAACAAATTTAATCATACTACTAATGACGTTAAACATTACAAACTATTAAAACTAATGAGCTGCAGTCAATCATCTAGGTTTGTGATTACTCTATTAATTGGAAACAATTTGAGTAACGGGGAACCGCCTGTGCTATTAAGAATATTATTTAATAATATTTCTTTTTTGTTAAGAGTTTTATTAATTTCTAAAAATTCTAAGCTATTCATCTTTAAACCCTTTTTATTTACTCGGTGGAGTATTTCTAAATTACAAATCTGATTAAAATTATGATTATTTTCTATTAAATGATTGGCAAACTCAGAAAAATTGTTACTTTTTAGACATCTTATATGTTCTTTAATTCTAATATTAAAGTTTCTACCTGTCTGTCCAACATAAGACGCTTGACAGTCTCCACAAGAGAGTCGATAGATACCACTCTGTGACGATGAATCTACGCGATCTTTACTGTTCAATAAAATTTTACCTAAATTATTTACTGTATAGATAGTAAGTCTGAAGATGCCTCTGAAAGAGGCGAAACACGTGTCACAGTTAGTTACACAATACGTGGAATAATCAAAGTTAATTTAAATTTTCTATTAAAATGAACTTCCACAAAGTTACCGCCGAAACCATCGAAAGTATGATAAATTATCTTCATCAAAACTTTTTTTACAGTTAAATATGATACTTATTATGAATATATTCGTATTTATAAAAAATAACCATAACACGGCGTCATACTGCTTTACACTTGTTAATATAGTGATGGATGTCAAACCTAACCTGACCTTAACTTAAATAAACGGAAATGTAGATGCAATATCTGTAAGTATGGGGTCAACCAGATCGTTATATCCAGTTGTGTTTTCCACATGAACTCGGACTGATACGAACTTAGAAAAATCTGTTTGCTCACTGTCTTCGTTTCTTTCTCTTGTAGGAGATCCCTACATTCGTTTTACCTACTGTTACAGAAATGATGATGCATTTTGAAACTAAGCGAGCGCTATTGTGAGTAAAGCGGATTACTAAAAATCATGTAAAAGTCTGTATAATAAGAAACCAAATCAAAGAATAATGTGAATTACGATTCCATGGCCTTGCTTACTAATAATGATTCTACTATCTTACTAATGTCGATCATAGTACAATGTCATAACATTTCACGCTGGTTTTCATTTAAAGTAATTTAATATTCAAGTTATTTATTGATTGCGATGTTTTCCGATTTTCTCAATCTCTTTGTTATATTATTTTTTCATACTATAGTTAAGTAATTTGATCTTTATATTTGTATTAAAATTCATACACTAAAAGCATTTTTTTTAAATCTTCTTAGGTATCTCAGAACAGCTCTCTAATTTTCCACTACGTCGTTCAAACTTCAAACTATTTAAATCTGTAAAATTGCAAGATTTTATGTTTTTAATTCCGAGTATTTCGGAACGAATAAAACAGGCGAGATACCAAGATAACAATTCATAATAGCAGAGCCCTGATGCACTTGAACTATTTCCACGAGGAAAGTTTACAAATACAAAATTATTCACAATCTCGTAAAACTCTAAATCACGTATGGATATATGTATTATAATGATGTTACCCCAACGAGGTAGCGTACTTCGAGTGGTTAAATTATTGTGCCAACTGCGCGCCTAACAACATCATTTGTTTTTGTTTTGTGAAGTTCTCCAAAACAATTCGCTGTTTGACATCAAATACAATTTCGAATTAACGTGTTTTACATGCAACGAGTTTGATACTGAACAAGTTTGTTACGGGTAAATTACAATAGTGCAATAAGCACGTTAAGTTGCTCAAACTTAATTGTAAGGAGCGGGTTGCTTATTAACATATCGACTAGGAAAAAGCAAAAAGACGTAACATACAGATTTTTTGAAATGCTAAATAGGTTCCTAAATTTAGCTTTTAAGTTTGAAAAAAGAAGGTCCTGTGAAAATCGCAACCTGGAAAAAGGGCACAAAAAGTTATTCTTAACCAATTCATTTAATTAATATTAGATTAAATCAATCGAACACAAAATTACAAGTCTCTGTGGACTTTAAAGTCGTGTATATTTCATAATTTGCCTTTAACCCAAAATCATCGAAACACATTTTTTGTACCTCGTGTGAAATTTGTTAGGTGTGAGTAACGCCATTTTTACTTTCCAGCGTCGAATACTTAGTGGAAATTAAAATATTAAAAATCAATCAAATAAAGTAATTATATTATTAATTGAATATGATTTATCAATAAATATTGTTTGAATGAGTTCGATTCTTATCAATAATTCGTAAAGTGATCTGTACTCGAAGAATTAAAACACCAAGAAATTTATTTTTTTGATGAAATTGGCTGTAGAAAACCAATTTCAACTTAGAACAACAAACAATTACGTCTTTGCTTTCCATGTGGTTTGATAAATTGTGCGATTATTTTTCAAAGAGATACTAGGCAAATAATTTCAATCTAGTACTAAGAAAGAGTTTTCAATAATTAAACGACGAATCTATAGCAAAAATAATCCTCAACTATTTTATTTTTTTTTAAATGTGAGTTAAATAGTTAATAATCAAAACTTGGGAAGATTTTTTTCAACTAAATCTACCTTACATATTATAAGTGGATATATAAAAATTAGAAACGATTTCGCTAAACTCGAGAATTATCAACATAATTGAATGTAAATCGATACATGGTTATTTATACAACACTAATGCTAATAAAACAAGGTGTGACAAACAATTCGTAAAATAAAGTTGAAAATAATTAATAAATGCTGAATCCATGGTCGTTCCGACCATTCCGTAATGACCATGGATTGATTTTTTAAAAAAAATCTGAAACTCTTTATTTTTATGAGATTTTCCTTTTAATAAAAATCTTAATTCTATCACGGAAATTTTTTTATAGAAAAAATGCATTAAGCCTCAGCATTCCAATATTTGTTGTGTTTATATATGATATGTTCATTCATTTATTTCTTGGGGAAATAAATGCAAGTTTCTTTCAAGAATAGAAAGTTGGTGCATACGAAAGCAATGCATGTTAAAATGCAATATATTCCTCGGTAAATACACAAGGCAACATAGGGTAAATTATCTTTCTTAGTAAAATATCGTTGCATTCTTTTCTCCATTAGAAAATGATCTAAGAATTTATTTCTTGTCATAGAAGAGTAGACTGTGACATGCAAAAAGTTATTAGTTTGACTATAGACAAGTTTATAGAAAATGAGTTAACTTACAATAAAAAGTAAACGGTTTTTTTTTAAATCATAAATTTTGAAAAAAACATATTTTTGAAAAATCATTTCACAACTTTGGTACGTAATGTTCGATCAGTTTCAATTTAATATACGCTGAGAAAAAACGCTCTTAATCTCACTCGAATTTTTTGGAGTAACATTTATAAACAGTGAGCATCATTCAAATAAATATATTTTCTTTCTCTTAAGAATTGATAGTAAACTTCATTAAAAATATTAAAGTATGTGTTCGAGTGGTTTAAGAAAACGATATTAAGTTAGTAAAAAAAATGGCGAGTTGCTATGTACCAATGCACTACATAAGTAAGTATTGAACTCAATTGTAAATTTTATGGAAAAGATCATTACAGGTTAATTGAAAAATTTTCAACCGTTTTTCACCTTATAAGAGTATGAATTCAAACAATGATCTTGAAGCGAAATGTACCTAAATACTGATTAACTAAACTCTTCCCTTTATACTTTATATTATTTTTAGAGTCCGTGATGAATTTATCGGGGTCGAGTACCAGTACGAACATTTTTTCAATCGATTTTACTTCGAAGGCATAGGTGTTTGTGATGTCTAAAAAATCCCATTGTTTTAACCCCATTCTTTCATCTCTTGGAAATTGGTAGGTTGTGCAACTGAGTAACAAATAGTTCTCGTAAAAAACAAATTCTGTTGTAATACCTCCATTAAGAGGCTGTATGTTAACATTAGAAGTGGAGATGGATTAAAAAATATGTACCTTTGTATTTGAAGTTTAATATACTTATAATACATTCAATGTGATAATATGAAATACATCACCAAACGCTTAAAATTTGTATGTAAGTATCTAAAGGAAACCATATGTTTTATACGCGCCTTGTGAAATCAGGCATTAAAAACAATGTGATATAAAAAAATTCATAACTATAATATGCTCATACTTTTTCAAATCTTCCCTGAGCGCATTGTGTTTTAGGTCAATAAGTTTCCACTCCATCCAAGCTTTCAAAGTATAAAATAAAGACGATAAAAGATTCAAAAAACAAGATATATTTTTAAGGTTTCTTGAAAGAAAGAAGTAAATAAATGCGAAATTATTATATGAGAAAGAAAGTTATGAATGCAAGTAAACGAACCAGAAAAAATACAGAAAAACTTTTACAATGGAAGGTCACTGACGCATTCATTCAGAAGGAAAGTTGCGAAATATTCTACTCACAGCCAAGCCAATAAATCAAGCACATGAAATATAAAAAATTCTTACGTTTGCTTGAAACAGAGATACTATTGTTTTCAAACATATAGTCTTAAGTAGGGATTCTGAATACTTAGATATTTTCGAATTCCAGGAATCGTGACGCACGATTATTCCTATTTTTTCAAAAGAATATTGAGAGTACTTGAAATAAATAAATGATAATATATTATATAATATGGTTTATAACTTTGAAAAAAGAAGCATGTGTACATTAAACTATTATTTTGATAAAATCAGATTTCTTGGTCCATTTTGAAACACTTTTTAATGGCTAATGATGTCGTTAACACGAGGCACAAAAAATGTTCTTTAACGATTTTGAGCCATTTTTTTAATGATTTTAAGTCAAAATACTAAATAGATATCATCGGGAAGTGCACTAACACTAAAATACGGTTCCCGGTAAATTGCTCGAATGCAATTGCTCCAATGCAAATTGCTTGAATGCAATTCCTCGAATGGAAATTGCTCGAATAACAAGTTTCTAGAATAACCAATTCCTCGAACGTCAAATGCTCGAATTACAAATTGCTCGAAATTTTTTATAAAAGTTTTATAAAAGCTTAAACATTAATTACTCATTCTTTAAAAAAATATTTTTTATTTTATTATTCAGTTGCCAGTGGTTGAGTGGAAAAGGTCGTTGGTTTTGTTTTCGGAGGTCACGGGCTTGAATCTTAATACGTACACTTTTTAATCAACTATTTTTTAAACTATTTATGGATTTCTGCTTAAAGGCACACATATATGTAATTTCTTGAAACCTTCTTACCCATTCTTACTAAAAATTGAACGTAGCGATAGTGATAAGCTAAACGTTTGTTCTGTCTTAGCCCTAGTCTTTTATGTGTTTTGGAAAAATATAGAAACAGTTTGAGTAACTCATTAACAATCAGTTGTCGTAGAAACACTTCTGTTAAGATAAACTCCATTAAGAGGTCATATGATCCGCATTTGGAGCGAACACGGTTAAAATAAATACTTACGAAAATTATTTTTATATTTCTCTCTCTAAACAAGTGTCGCACGAGATAAAAATGAAATTCGTAGAAAAAGTCGTGAAAAATCTTTAATCAAAAAAAGTTAGGATAAAACAATACTATTTACATTTTTATTATTATTTACATTTGGATGTGTGGCCGAGTGACCGTTTTTTTTTTTAAGGAATAATTAATGTTTTAGCTTTTATAAAACTTTTATAAAAAAAATCGAGCATTTGAGGTTTGAGGAATTAGTTATTCGAGGAACTTGTTATTCGAGCAATTTTCATTCGAGGAATTGCATTCGAGCAATTGCATTTGAGCAATTTACCGGCTCCTGATCGGGATCCTTGATCCTGGAATCGGATACCATTTGTGATTATCGAAATATAGCTTTTTGAAAAACCTCTGGTCTACTTCATTTTGCCTTTCTACAGTCAAAATTATTATGACAAATCTAATAAGTTGATTTAGTTCACACTTCACATGTTTAGTATTTAAAAAAATAATTTGGTTTCCAATAAAAAACAGGCAACATATTTCTCCTTCGAAACGAATTCTCAATTAAGTGTTACATCAATGCCGATATAGAAGAATTACTTATAAAATATCCTTTACTTACACCCTTTGTAGTGATTTTCTGAGCACAAGGTTGCTTTTGATTACTTTCCACTTTGTGCGATTTCATTACTAACTTATGCTCAACAACACAAAAGTGAAGTGACTGCGAAGCAATATTTTTTCCAGATATTTCTAAAACTTTCTAAAGTTGTCAGTTGAATGATTAAGTTTTATTATATAATTACAAACGTGACACATTTATACGCCACGTATATAAAAACTCCTTGACCTACTTATATCATATTATTATTATGAACGAGAAACTGTTGAGAATTTTCTTTTAGATTCAATTCAATAACAAGCAAAAGAAATTTAATGGAGAAAAATTAAAAGAAAACCCTGTCAATATTGTATAATAATAAAATGAAAAGTAATATTCTTTTCATTCATAGGACTCGTATAACATTTTTGTAAAAAACAGCTTTTATAATTATTTGTATTTATCGTGTGTTTTGAACGATGTTTTTTATTTCTTTAAAAAATAATAATTTGTCAGAGAAAATTTTATAAAAATAAGATTAATCGGTTATTGTAGCAGAACAAACAATAGATATGGCAATAATAATATGTGTATGCATCCAGCAGCCATTCCGGCTAACGGGTTTTTATATTAAGGGATGAATTAAATATTGAAATATTCAACGAACCGCTTTCTATGAAAAACAGTTATATCCATAAAAAAAGAAAAAACTGAGAACAACGACAATTAAAATGTTTTTTTATTGTGAAAGAGCATAATTGTTAACCTATTAGTAATTTGCATATTTAATACTGTTATTTTACACGACTTTTCTTTGTTTTATAATTGAATATTTAGTCACTTAAATTTTATGCTACGATTTATGATTTTTATCTGTGGCGTAAGGCCATAAAAATTCATAAAAATATAGAATAATTTGTTTCACTGCGAAATCATATTATTATTACCGGTAATCATAAATTGATACCATGCTATTTGCAATGGTATTTTCATAATGACCATACAACAAAAAATACAGTCAACACGGTAATACGTAAAAGGTGTTGTCATGTTTACAAAAAATAAATTACCTAGATTAGATTTCAATTAATATTCTAAACTTTATATATCTCTTTTTTATAAAAGCTTTATATCAAAATCAGTATATCTTAAGAGACGTCGTTATGAGAGAACTGCTTGCTGTTCTGTTATGTTAATAGAAGGTCAGTAAAACAAGGCTCGTCGTAAGATAATAGCTTTTTCGTATCTCTGTTTGAGGTTATTTGGCGAAAGAGAATTATACTCCAATGCCTTCGGATACCATTTCGAAAATTGATTGAAAATAAATTTACTAACGTGTCCGTATTGTAATCTGAACCCGCAGACACCCCAACCAAATGGAACAACATTTCCCACAGTGCCAATTATTGATTTTTTTTTCATCAAATAAACTGCAAAAAATGATAGCGTCGTAGCACTCATAGCTGTAGCGCAGTTATGAGTGTTATGAGAGTTACCGGTTCTTAACCTTATTGCGGTACCGGGTGCACTTGAGACTGAAGATAATAATAGCGAGTACACGGTGGTTTTTTTTTTGAATGAACACTATTTATTACCATGTGTTACAATTCTTATTATTTTATTATATAATCATAATAATCGGAACATATTTACTAAAATATTTTTTTTCAAAACAATAGAGATAAAATACGATAAAGGCCACAGAAATATCTTTTAAATTAACAAACCACAAGGTGTGCGATCTAGGAAAATGCATAACATGATAATTTCCTAAAGGATTGTACAAAAATATGTTTTTTTTTTGTTAATATATGCTTTGTAAGGGCTTATGAAAATAGATACACGACACAGAGTCGAAAAATCTTGCCTTACGAGATAAGATATATCAAACAAAGAGTCATTGGTTAAAAAAAATCTTGACACTCACTGTTTTACATTTTGACTCGGTATCTACGAGAAGGTTTTAAACCGACTTTTGATCAACTTTTCCTGTGGACGATCACATACCTGTAACAAAAGAGTATATGTTAAGAAATATGATATTTATGGACTTTTATTTTTTAGTATTAGGAAAAAAAAATATATTATATTAGTCAATCCGCTTAACATTTTTATATCACTTGAATCAAGGGGTTTTCTTAAAAAAGGAACTAGAAATCAACTTTTTTAAAAATCCATATACGCTCCCTATACGTAGCATATGGTCACCAAAAAGTTCCTCTAAGATTCTATATCCCCGTCAGTCTCTTTGTTTCCTCCCAGGTCACCCCAGCGTCCCATAGATCTACTGAGTACACCCTGTGGATGGTCATCCGTGGCCTTCCACGATGCCGGAACCCACATGGTTTGTAGAAGAGACATGCAGGGTTCAGACTCTCTTGAGGCAACCTCATAACGTGTCTAAGCCAGGTCCATTGAAAATATAAATCAATTAGGAAAAAAATAAAACCATCAAAAGCATTTATTGCTTTGAACAGAGTACCATGAATCAGTCGGAAAATCAATTCATGAAAATATCTCAACTGGAACACTTAATTTTATATGAAATGAATAAATATATGCGTAGTAAAAGTCGTTCAGATTTTTTGTCGAAATAAGAAAATAAAACTCAATGTTCAAAGAAGGAAAAGCGTGCTAAATTTTATGTTATCTCGTGGCAAGTAAGTTTCGATTGCCGGAGACGAGCCTTTAAATTGGGCACTTAAAAAGAAACATCGGCCTCAAGACGGTCCTGGCGGGCGACCCCTGTCGAGTAATGTGCCCCGCACCGACAATTAGTGCTTTTATTATTACATCCACAGCCGCCAAATGAGCTTTTGCGTATGACCGCTAATGGTACTGCATTTACACTGCGGTGATCATTCATGATCGCTGCTAGTTAGCGTTTTATTTATACACGTCATTATCACGAAAAAATTCAATGCATAGATAAATCAGGTCAATATTTTTTATTGTGGTCCATCAAAAAGCAGCCAACTTAAACTCTTGCCGTTGGGCCGGATCGTCAATGTCTATGTTTTATAGCAGTTTTCTAAAAAAGTGACTTTTGCGGCTTAGTAAAAAGCACTAGACAAAACAAAATTGATAATTTAATATTTTCAATGGATTTAGCAGCCACTCTTATGTAAATATAGTAGTACATAGGCTGTGTTCTAAATTTTATACTTCACGTATTTCACTTTTTTTAAAAGTTTTATTCAGATAAACTATCATACGGTTCTTTACAAACAAACTAAAACTTATTAATTGATTTGGCATTTACTTGGTAGAGCTCCATTTTTATTTTTATTTTTTAATTTAAGATTTCGACTGAAGGTGCTTGGTGGAATTTCAATATTAAATTTGAATCGTTCAAACTATGTACATTCTCACAAATTTTGTCACTAACGACCCGGGTTTCGCCTTTCGGCATCTTCAGGCATTCAAGTGCACGGATGAACTTGAACTGACGCTTAGCAAATAAAAGTTTCGTGCTTATATAAGATACAAATGCATCACCGAGTCCAAAGCCATTGCTGGCGAAAAGGATGAGCTCATGGGAATTCCAACAGATTTGTGTAGTGAGCAGTTTCTAGAATTATATAATCTGTTTGTCGGCAAAGGTTTTATGATTATATGATTTTATGGTTATATAGGGTATAGAAGAGGAGATGTGGGAAAATTTGTTATTTCGTTTAAAATCGGAAGACTTTGCAACTGTGCTTTATTGATTTCTAAAATTTCTTGGAAAAAGAGCTTATGACTGTCCGTATTTGGGTGTAACATTTTTATCCCTTGTTCCTGATTGAACACGTGTCCTTCCGAAATTAAGTGATTAGCAAAAGTAGACGTGTCTTTTTTCAATCTAAAGGCTGCCATATGTTCTAAAACTCGGATGTTCAATGTTCTTTCTGTTTTGCCGATATAAAACTTTGTACAACAAGAGCATTGCAATCTATAAATCCCGGATTTATTTAAGTAATGTATTTTATCTTTATTATTAATTAATAATAATAAACAAAAGAGTTATTAAATATATTAGACGTTTGCGTTGACCAGAACTATTTCCAATTTAACAATACAATTTATAAACAAACAGAAGGCCTTGCAATGGGAAACTGCCTATCACCGTTGTTAGCTGAGTTTTATATGAACTATTTAGAAGATACAATTTTTATAAACAAAACAGAAGCCAAACCTATAGTCTATTGGTTCCGATATGTAGACGATATTCTTTGCCTGTTTAATGGAACAGATAGACAAATAACTCACTTTCATAACTTTATAAATTCATTAGATAAAAATATTAAATTTACTCTAGAAGTCGGAGGCAAAAATATTAACTTTCTTGACTTAAATATTAACATTGAAAATCATTCTCACGAGTTTAAAATATTTCGGAAGCCAACATTCTCTGACACTGTAATCCATAAAAATTCAATGCACCCATTTTCGTATAAACTAGCCGCTTTTCATTCAGAAATACATAGACTTGTGAGTGTTCCTTTAAACGAAATAAACTTTAATATTGAATTGAAAATCATCAAACAAATCGCCATAAACAATGGATACGATATGTCTCTTATAGACAATCTTTTATCAAAAAAACAAGCTAAACTTGCAGAAAAAATGTTATTTAAAGGTATAGTGTCAAAGGACATAGATCATACTAGGTATTGGCGTAGAATCATTTTTTTAGGAAATACAAGTCTCAAAATTAAAAAACAGCTAGCTGATAGTGTTAGACCTGCTTTTTACTGTAAAAACTCTTTAGGCAAATTATTAATTAATAATAAAGATAAAATACATTACTTAAATAAATCCGGGATTTATAGATTGCAATGCTCTTGTTGTACAAAGTTTTATATCGGCAAAACAGAAAGAACATTGAACATCCGAGTTTTAGAACATATGGCAGCCTTTAGATTGAAAAAAGACACGTCTACTTTTGCTAATCACTTAATTTCGGAAGGACACGTGTTCAATCAGGAACAAGGGATAAAAATGTTACACCCAAATACGGACAGTCATAAGCTCTTTTTCCAAGAAATTTTAGAAATCAATAAAGCACAGTTGCAAAGTCTTCCGATTTTAAACGAAATAACAAATTTTCCCACATCTCCTCTTCTATACCCTATATAACCATAAAATCATATAATCATAAAACCTTTGCCGACAAACAGATTATATAATTCTTGAAACTGCTCACTACACAAATCTGTTGGAATTCCCATGAGCTCATCCTTTTCGCCAGCAATGGCTTTGGACTCGGTGATGCATTTGTATCTTATATAAGCACGAAACTTTTATTTGCTAAGCGTCAGTTCAAGTTCATCCGTGCACTTGAATGCCTGAAGATGCCGAAAGGCGAAACCCGGGTCGTTAGTGACAAAATTTGTGAGAATGTACATAGTTTGAACGATTCAAATTTTATTTTATTTTTATTTTTTTTAAGCCATGTCCGCTCCCAATGTGAAGCATATGGACTCCTAATGGAGTTTATCCCAACAGAAGTGTTTTCTACGAGAACTGTTTGTTACTCAGTTGCTCAACCTCTCTTTTTTTTTACAAAGAGAGTAGGGATAGAAGGATAGGGCTAGGACAGGATTAGTGGTAAGCTAATCGCTCTCGATACGCCCCGATCAAAGGATAGGATGGGTGAGAGGGAGGAATTCAAGACATCACATATATCCATGCCTTTGAACAGAAATTCATAAATTGATTGAAAAATCAATTTTATAAAACTGTCCGTACCGGGATTTGAACCCGGGCCCTCTGTAGCCGAAGCCAACACCGTTGACCACTCGACCACACAGGTGGCAGAACTAGTTCTGACGATGGCACAAGCCGAAATAGCTATCAACGCATAAAATTATTAAAAACTGTAGAACTAAAATACTTTGATATTTTTAATCTGTTAAACTAAAACTTGATTATCGATTTATAAAATACAAAATGGATGTTGGGATCCTTCGTGCTGAACGCAATGAGTATACTCACATGAATAGAACTATTAAGTACCACCACATGAAATATTTTACAATCAAACAAACACCTTACAAAAATTATCCGCTATGGATATTACGCTACGAATACTTATATGAGGAACTGTAGATCAAAAATAAAATAAATTTACCCATAGTGAGCCTACTGTCATATTTAAAATGTTATTGTCTAATGTTTTGTTTCAGTCAATGACTTAATTAATAAATACAAGTAAGGAGAAGTAATCAGCATGAAAAAATATTCCATGTAAGCTGCGAGAGAGAGTATAATAAGTTGACAAATGATGGTTACATGTTAGTTGTTTTAAACTAGTTAATGATGACGTTGAGACATGAATAATTTTAAGATAGTCGGTTTACTTGGATATAAATTCATAAATTATTGTATAAACTAAGATAAAATAGGTAAGTTTCATAAGTTATCAAAGAAAATACATTTTTCTGGAAATGTATTAAAATTATATAGAGTATAACCTACTATTATTGGCCATCTTCAATTATTGGCCACTTGCAGATAAAATCTAGTTTTATAAGATATTAAACTAACATTACCACTCGTTGACTTACTAATGAAGTTCATTAAATATTCCTCCGTTGGTATACCAGATAACTGTCATTTAAATCAGTGTCAAATAACCTAAAATCTGATTTTAAACATACTGTTGGAGCGTTGCCGTGAAACAAGTGAGATTTGTTGTAAAAATCACAATGGTTTGACTTCCGTGTAGAGGTATGTTACACATTTATATATTCATTGAATGAATTGAAAATCGATTTGAGTAGATCGTCTTTAGTGTATTTATAAATCATTCAGTGATTGAATTGGATATATTTTTCTAAAAAGTTTTAATGGTGGTGGCCAATGACTAATTTCAATTTTTTGAAGAATTTCTATTATTGGCCTGGCTGGCCAATAATACAATATGTGACTTACAAGTAAAATAGTCAATTTTATTTCGAAAATAGTATTTTGAAAATATTAATAATCACCCATGTATTTATCAGATTTTTCCGACAATTCTATATAAATGTTAGCCACCTGGCCCATAATTGTGGTTTTGATGGCCAATAATTAAAACTTTTTTCACGTAATCTGTAATCATTATCATTAACTACAGAAGAAAAATATAAGTAGTGACGAAACAATTTTTTTTGAAGGATGGAAAAAAAATTGATTATAAAATTTCTGAACCCTTTGACATCAATTATTTAGACTCGGCATTAGATGAATTGATTAAACACGTCAAAGATAATAACGAACTTGGATTATTAATTTTTGAAAACATAGATTGTGTGGTCGAGTGTTCAACGTTGTGAGCTTCAGCTACGGAGGTCACGGGTTCGAATCCCAGTACGGACAGTTTTATAAATTGATTTTTCAATCGATTTATGAATTTCTGTCCGAAGGCATGGATGTATGTGATGTCTTGAATTCCCCTCTCCCACCTATCTTATCCTATGAAAAGGGTGTATCGAGAGCGATTAGATAACCACTAGTCCTGTCTAGCCCTATCATTCTATCCTTACTCTCTTTTGAAAAAGAGAAGATGAGCAACTGAGTAACAAGCAGTTCTCGTAGAAACACTTCTGTTGAGATAAACTCCATTAGGAGTCCGTATGCTCCACATTGGGTGCGGACATGGTATTTTTTTAATTTAAATCCTTATAGGTATTTCCGATTTTGAAATTTAAGTCCACTCAGCTCAATTAAATGAGAAAATATGATTCTTACATGGAAATGATATTAAAGTTGCATTAATCACTTAATTTTACACTTTATATTGATGTGGGATCATAACATTATATCATTAATTATTATTATTATTTTTTTTATGTTTTTACTGAAATTTTTGGTATGGCCAATAATTGTATTTTTTGGTGGCCGATAATTGAAAAAAGTGGCCAATAATTGTAGATTTCTGCCTTTTTTTTTGTTTATTTTTTTTCAAGTGCAAAATATATTTTTTTACATGTTTAGATAATTGATTATCATGAAAAAATAAGCAATTTAGATATGATATTTTTTTATTTGACCTTTCTAATGATACGTGTCCAGAAATCAAGAACAAAGTTGAAAAAATCCTCAAGTGGCCAATAATTGTATGTTTTGCCCTACGTTAAATTAATTGTATTAAAAATTCGCAATAAATACCTTTATCACAAAAAGTCTTGTTAAAAATTTGAAAACCTTAGACTTGTGTAAGCAGTTATCCATTCCATAGAAAGTTTGCAAACACATAAATCGTCTTGCATGGAAATAAATCAAATTCGAATTTGTTTCCAGTATAGAATGATATATATCTGGGCTTGGTCGTGTTTCGTTTAAAACTATTGTAATTCGGTGGAGTGTTGCCAGAAGATATACAAATGTATTCGTCACCGTAAAGATGAGCCAAAAGTAATTTCCCAAAACGTGCAATATGCCAGAAATGTTTTCTTTGACAACAATGCTTACATAAAACCTATAAAAAATCGTATAAATTCAAAAATATTAATGGAATTTTGATTTTTACGTCTTTATGTAAAATGAAACCAATATTCATTGGTTAAAAAGTAACATGTATGAAATATGTGAAAGTAAAGATGAAAAAATAAATTTAGCATACATACTTACTTTTCAATAAAGAAGAGATGAGCTAGATTTTTTTTTTGAATAGTTAGATATGTCATTTGATAAATTTGAAAAATATATTTATATATATCGCCTCGGACGTCCGTCGGATACTATCCATAGGATCTACTCGGCGGAACTGAGGGATGCTGGCATGTCATGGGAAGAAGCAAAGCAATTGGCGGGATACAGGGAAACATAGAGGTGTTGCGTGGCGGCCATATGCTCCACATAAGGAGCGAACATGGCCAAAGAAGAAGAAGTTATATATAAAAGTTTAAAAAATCTGTTAAAATTATAAGCAAAAAGACAGAATTTGTAGTTTTCTTAGCAAAAACTTTTTCTAGCACTCCAATACAGCTATTGTATTATGCATTTTGTTCATGCATACCGATAAAATAGGATAAATATTAAGTAGAAACTATGACTAGTTTACTTGGTATTATGTGTATAAATTTTTAAAATTAAATACAATACAAATTTTAAAATTGCTTGAACATCCTGAAACTAAAAAAGAAAACAAAATGAGCAACTTTGAACTTTTTATAAAATAGTTATATAGTTCTTAATTTTTTACTGACCGCAGGGTGAAAAATCATTTTATAAAATAAACTTTTTAAAGTTTAAGGCAGTTGCCTGGTCCAGTTGGTTAGAGCTTGCTCTACCGATCACGCATGTCTGTGTTCGATTTCCGGTCATACCACAGTGAATTTAAGTGTTTGTGATCTCAATTCACACTATTTCCTCTCCCCCCATCCTTCTTACCCTTTAATAACTGGATGTAGGAATATAAATAAGTCAACCACTAGCTCTGTATTATCCTTCTTTCCCTACTACTTACTTTGAAAAAAGTGAGGTTGAGCGACTGAGTAACAAACAGTTCTCGTAGAAAAAAAAATCTGTTGAGATACCTCCATTAGGAGGCCATATGCTCCACATTGGGAGCGGACATGGATTTAAAAAAAGTTTAAAATACTACCCTAACACCCATCAGTAGACGAATAGCAATACCGAAACTCCACAAGTCTAAAGATGAAAGTAATAACAATAAATAAGTCTTTACAAGTCAGTATCTATTGCTTATCTACCATGGTTGTTTAGAGATGGTACTAGACACTCGTTGCGTATAAAATTTTTCAACAATCATTCAAAATTTTGTAAGTAAGTAACCGTCTTTCTATTCAAGTATTTAAGAAAAAATGAACTTCTGTTTGATAATAATCATTATTGGTATTAATGAGACTTTTCCTTTTGGGTAGCATGCAAGAAACGGGTAAAATACGCTCATTCAAATATTGGATTAAGTCGGGAATTTCCAATCTATTTGAACTCCTGAAATTATATTGAAAATTAATAAGCTTCCACGTATTACGCAGAGGACAAACAAAGCAAATTCAACATGCTAAACATCACACAGTGACGTTACCTTTTTGAAAAATGTACTTTAAGCATGTTTACTTTAAAACGATGGTTTATATTTGAAAATGTTAAATTAACTTAATTAATGGACTTTCAGTATTAAGTGTACATAAGTCTTTAAGAATTTAGTTGTATTTTCAATAAAACACATTACATTTACTTACATTTTTCCGCTGTACACGAAAAACTGATCATTTTTAAATGTCATGTCGGTATATTTTTACTGATTATGTTTCAAAGTACAATTTGAATAAAGAGTTAAACAAAGGGTGAAAAACATTTACAAACATATTTTTTCATGTTTTAAAAATGTTTGTGATGAGCGAAACCGGTTATCGCGAAAAAGAGTGTTTTATTTCTTAATTATACCACCTTTTCATAATGTTTTGACTGTCGTCAATTTAAAAGTGAGTTGAAAAAAAATGTTTTAGATATAATAACACAAATTTGCCAATAATGATCAAATAAAATATTATTAAATAATAAATTCAGCGTTCTCTCAAAGATTTTTTTTAAATGAGTCACTGGTTTATTACAGAATGCGAAAACTTCAGCCAGTGCATTTGATGTAGCTCTCGACTAAAGTTCTACGCCATGTCGTAGCAGTGCTGCATCCGAGTGACAAAAGCAAAGCATCGTAGATGCGCTTTGTGAAATTCAGCTAATAAATAATTCTGGGAACAATAATACTACACAAACAAACGATCCAAACAATTCTTGTGTATCTGCTCTGTATCTTGAGTCGAACAATGTGCTTATTAAATTTATAGAAGTGACACCAGTTTTACAGATAAATGGATTTAAATTCAATATACGATATAAATTAACTTTTTAAACCCAAATAAATACAAAGGATAGCGTTTGTTGGAAAATTGTATAAAGTTAATATGATAATGATAAAGCTGTAAAAAAATGATTTTGCAAAGCTTTTTTCTTTCTTAGAATATTAAAGTTGTTTTCGAAATAATATCAACTTTAGATGAGAATTATTAATTGAACTCAAATAATAATTTGAAGTCTACAGATGATATTTGGTTCGTAGCCGTCCTTTAAAGCAGTGCTCCGCAACCTTTTCTCTTACACGGCATACCATTTTTTTTTCCAGATTTCCGCAGCCCACTTCAAATATGCATATACATAAGACATCTTGCAATTGCGCACAATATATTGCCACGTTAGCACTACAACTAGGCACCTCTGATTTGATTTAACAAATTATTTGATCTTTTCTTCAATTAAGTAATACGCTGCGGCACACGTAGCATCGCCCCATGGCATACTAGTGTGTCGCGGCACAGAGGTTGCGGAGCATAGTATAAAGCATCTCATTCAGCGATGGGAACCTTTTCTTCTCTAAAATCCGCATTCATTTTTCTGATATGACATAAGGCCGCAGAAAACATCGACTATGGATTTTTTTAGGTTTTCCCAGGATTTTGACATCGAAAATCTCAGGAATTTACAACAATTTACAAAATTACAGAATTGGCCAGAAAGCCGCACCAAAGTAGCTAAAAGGCCGCATGCGGCATTAAAGCCGCAGGTTCCCCACGCCTGATCTAATTATTTAAAGATAAATTTTAAATCAACTGACGGAACGTATTTATAATTCAATTAAAGTAGAGCCTCGATTGACGGGACTAATTGGGCATAAATACAGTCCGAATATTTTAATTGATAACAAAAGAATAGTAGGTAGATATTTTTATAAAATAATTTAATAAAAAACGTATAATTTCACTAGGTTTTACATAAATCATCAATTATTACTATTTTAAATATAACATACAGATTTCTTGATGCCTTTTTCAAAGATGTGAGATTTTTCCAAGACATTTCTTTGTTCGGAGAGTACTTTAAGACGACACTTTAACATTGAAAGCTTTCATAATGTGTACGGATAATAGTTCTGCAATTGTGAATGTTCGTTTGTCTTCTTTAACTTGACCCATTGATTCAATTTTGTATGATTAAAATAATCGAAATACCGATAATCAAGATTCCACTGTATTTGTATCAATTTCTATTATAACCGATATTTGATTTTATGAACATTTGAAGCATAGTTTATTTGATAATATTACTGCGGTTTTAAAAACAATTCATCTCCGAATTGAAATCAAAATGAATCCATCTTCATAAAAATGATTTATTATAAATCTTTTTTCTTAGTTTGTTTACCATTTAAAATAAAATAGAGCTTAAAAGTTTGACCAGGTTGAGTTATAGCTTTATGATACTTACATCAAATCTCTTAGAAAATTTTAAAAAACTTGAATACACAACAGCTCAAAAACGTTCTAACTATACTATTCATCTTTCGCATAATGTTTATATTCGATAGATATAAAGTTTAATATGAAAAATATAAAAGCTCTGCCATGGAGAGAATCGAATTAAAAATAAAGTGTAAAATCTGGCAGAAGGGACGCTAAAACTCTATCTTTCAATTCGCTAATGACTTAAACCTAAGCAGATTATCCCGTAGAACCAACGCTTAAGAAAAATAATAAAAAAATGTATCGTGTAAATGAATGTATTTACTACGAGCACAGATTATGATATATGATTAACTAACAATATATTTTAGAATGAGCAATTCAATAATAAACAAATATTTTATTATGTTTATAATACAAATCGAACCTTCGACTTGTCTTTTAATTAATTTAGCTCAGAATTTCAAACTGTTTTAGAAAACATAGAAATATTGAAATATAATTTTGTATTTATATTTAAATAATACAATCTGTTAATTGGTATTGAGATAAGGTTAAAGCGATTTCATGTTATCTTATGGATTATTAGAATATTTTATTTAACTTAAATGATTTCATATTAAAAGACAAAGTGTCTATTGAAAATCTAAATTCAATTTGTATTTCTTTTTCTATCTATATTACCTAATCACTTAAGAATTGAATCGATCTAAACAACAGAACTTTAAATATAATGCCATGTTGAAATTACCAGATTGGCTTAGGTTAATAAAGTCTTGGCAAGATCAATATCATATTAAAATTTGGAAACTTGGTCATCAGTGTTTGTGATGTGATCTCAAAATATTATCAACAAAATAATTTAGCACTATCTGAAATGCCAAATACCTAAAAAATATCTTTAATGTATAATATGAGTTGAATTATTACCTATTTTCAAAATATATAAATAGTCATTGCAAGGGAAATTTCCAAATATTTTTCAAAAAAGAAAAAATCATTTTATGTAATGGAATTGTAAATAATACAATAATTATTAAGGTCTTCGAAAATCATGTTAACGTATGATGTAACAAATTTAATTGGGAAAAACAACGAGCGAAAAATTGAGTAACAATTCGAGACTTTATTTCCAAATGAACGATCTTGTTCAACGATTCGAAGCACAATAAAAAAATATCCCACACTGTAGCAGTAAATTATTGAAGTAAAAATCTTTTAGTTAATGAATTATTCTTTTTTATTGAAAATTAAATATTTTTCAATAATATTTATTTTCAAATATATTTGTAAAATTTAAAATAAATAAATCATGGTTTTGTTTTAGTTGAGAATTTTATACTATTAATTTGACGCGAGATTTCCACATTGTTACATACAAGTATTTATTAATATCTCGTGATATGTATAAAGCATCTATATAACAAAGTACATAAGAAGCCTTATCGAATAGTCGCATAGGTAAAATGTCCTTCTATCAAACGTGACACGGAGCGGTCTACGGCAAGTTACTCGTGTAGCCGTTTTAATCGTCTACGCAAGCCAAGTAATGGAAGTCTTGCGACCGACGTATCTTAAGTGCGTAAAACAGCGATGGTCAAAGTTTTATATTATACACAGAAATTTAATATTTTTTTTTATCTTTCATTTACATTAGTTTTAACCTGTGACATGCCATGCTAGAAAATCACGTTTCCTGCCACGATGGCATCTCAGTTTCACTCATTATTGAGAGTATTTAAACCTATTTTAGAAGCTAAAATATAATTTAAAAATAATATTTTTGCTTGCAAATATATTCTAGGTATCATTTTCACCTTCCTTTTAATTATAAATGCTTTAACAAGGGCATAAAATCAGCTTTAATCAAATTCAAATATTTTAAATGCTTGATATTCAAAACTCGGCCTCAAAGCGATGTCTCAAGCATGTTTCATACGTGAAGGTCTAAAGATGAATGCAAAAATGTACCTTTTTGGTCATAAACTTGCCCCGCTGGGGCGGATGTAACGATAGCCAAACATATGTTGATTATACAGCTCTTTGAGAAGTTCCAAATATTATTTGGACTATCCCAAAAATATTTCGTCAATAAGAAGTCATATTTATTTATTGCATATTATATTATATAAAGAAAAAAGGAAAAATTGCAGTGTGTCGATATTTTATATTGATTTTAATTATATTACAAATTGTTGTTTTTAACATGCATACAATTTACCAATCAGATAAAGTTTTACAGACTGTAAATATTTAGTGAAATATATATACAAGTAAAAAAAGTATCATTATTGACTTTTAAACTTTTTCCTTACAGGTAAATATTTAGTGAAATATATATACAAGTAAAAAAAGTATCATTATTGACTTTTAAACTTTTTCCTTACAGGTTATTTGCTTATATGATAATATGTTTACACATCCTAATAATTATTCATGAGTTTTAAATAAAATATGAGTTCATTGAGTATCTCATCTTAAAATCTTAACTGAATATTTTATATTCAATATCACCGTTTAAAAAGATGATTAACTATAAATAGGTACATACATATATATTTAAATTAAATAAAAGCAACGAACTATTCAAATTATTCACCATGTCTTCATTTAATTACAATATAATTTAGAAAGGCGAAACCCGGGTCGTTAGTGACAAAATCTGTGAGAATGTACATAGTTTGAACGATTCAAATTTAATTACAATATGTTGGACTTTATTGAATAGAATTATATTTTTCTCGTTGCAGTAAGTTTATTAACATTAGAAAAATATGTTTAGGAAATGAAGACGCAAAGCATAATAATATAATAAATAGTCATATAAATTTTGATTTATTGCCCTACTTAGCAATGTTTAAAAGTATGTTGTTTTTGAAGATGTCGGCAACTATTTACTGGAGGCGTAATTGTACTTTTCTGCAAACCAATAAAATTTTATTACCCAGCTTACAACATAAGTCACTAAAAGGTTTAACAACAATTTCTGCCTATAATAGCATGTTATTTCATGTAGTTTTTTCTCGCGACAATAAACAAAAATATTTGCTTTCGGTGCACATGTTAACAAAAACGGCACACTCGACTTTTGGACACTTGTATAAGCACAAGGATGAAAAAAACTCTATTTTATAAGCCCACGAAAGTTTAAGCTTTTAGGTGTTAGGATTTTTATATCGTCGTCTTTGTTTGACTTAAATGGATATTGGTAGGTCTCTCTCTAAGGTATTTGTGATGTCTTTGCTTCTCGCATATTACAATTTGTATATGTCTATCGCTTTTAGCATACAAATATCGATAAATCATTTAGAGCAATACAATTGCAATGATTTTGTGCAAAAGACGTAATATTTTTGAATTTATTTATTTATATTTGGATGTAAAACTATTTTTTCTAGGAATACCTAAAATGATAAATAATTATTGACAATATTAAGAGAAATATTGAATGTTTTAATGACTCAACCGGCTATGCCTATACCATGGGCACGGAGGTGTTAAGGAAATGTTACAGAGATTGCAATATCAGAAAAAATATCTATCAGTATTTTGTTATCTATATATATAAAACAAAGTGGGGTTGGTAACACCACGTATATCTCGAGAATGGAAGTACGGATTGTAATGATCTTTGATTTATAAAATTCGTATCCGCCTAGAATAGCAGAATAAGCATAAGAACATCGGAAAAATAACACGGCAAAGAAATTATGAAGAAAATTAATATCTCATACAGTTTTCAAATGACGAACAGCTTGAAATAATGAAAATGTCGTCGTATGCAGATTTTATCCGCTAGATGGCAAGTTGTTTCCAAAATTCATTTTTTTCTGCTTCTTTTGCATACGATTGACTTTTAAATAATTTTAAATTTAAAGTATGGATTAGAACAAAAAAAATCGATGATATGAAATGAAAACGAAAGAAAATCGGATAATATTGAAATAAGGTTATGTTTCTAATTAGGTATGATAATTTTTTTGACAAAAATATTACGCTGTTTGCACGAACGTTGTTCTACTCTAAGATGCCACGTTATTACACTTGGAAAGCTACATCGAAGAAATTTTAACGTCGAAAGCAAGGCGATGCGGTTCCTGATCATCCGAATGACTACTTATGCTCTTGGTCGCATTTACACAGTTCATCCGAAAAATGACGAATGCTTCTAGTTGCATGTTAACAGCTCAATTTGCTTGAAAATAATATTCATTGGTACATGAAAATCGCTGAAGAAATTGTTTCTGAATCTCCAGGTCAGATACGCACAGTATTTTCTATCATTATTTTGACATGCTTTCCATTGAATCCCCGTGAACTGTGGAACAAGTACAAGGATGACATGTCCGAATAAATTTTACATCGAATTCGTGTCAGTTCAGGGAATCCCGATCTCGAGATGAATGAAGAGATACATAACCAGGCTTTGCTTTTGATCGACGACATGTGTTACCTTATGTAAGGCAGATTGTTAGTCAAGTTAGAAATGCCAACGCCAGATCGTGGAATGAACGACGCTTTCAATCGAGAATCGGAACGTGAAAGTGAATATGATCGAGATGCATTGAACCAATCAGTTTGAACGAATGTACCACTGTTGAACCCTCAACAGAAGGAAATAAACGATACGTTAATGAAGGTAATTGATGATGGAAATGGTGACTTATTTTTCCTCGATGCGCCCGGTGGAGCTGGGAAGACATTCCTCATTTCATTGATTATGGCCACTGTTCGTGCGAGATAAAAAAAAATCTGTAGCAGTTTCTTCTTCTCGAATAGCGGCCACGTAGATAGAAGGATGCCGAACGGCTTATTCAGCGTTGAAATTGCCTTTAAATCTTCAAACCATTGAAAAACCGACATGCAAGATTGCGAAACACTCAGCAATGGCAAATTTTTTGGTGGCAAATACAATCATCACCTGAGATGAATGGACAATGGCGCACAAATGCGCATTGAAAGCACTCAATCGAAATATGAAAGATCTGTGCAATGACTCAAGATCTTTTGGAGGCGCAATGGTTCTACTATCTGGAGATTTCCGCCAAACACTACCAGTCATTCCAAGATCGACCACTGCCGATGAAATAAACGCTTGCCTCAAATCATTGACTCTGGCGCTATGTGAAGAAACTTCAGCTGAAGACAAATATGCGAGTTGCATTGCTAAACGATCCATCTGCCGAAGATTTCTCCAAGCAATTGCTGACTGTATATTTTTTTATTTATTGTAAGAAATTAAAATTACAGTACATGAAATAACAGCTGATGCCAATTCGCCATATACTTGAAAATATAAACTAAAACTACAGAATACATCAAAATCAACATAAAAAATCAAGAAATAAAATAGTAAGACTTTACAAACAGTTCACAAATAATATCACTAAAAATGTCCACTTCTCTAGGCAATGCGTTGATCAATCTAACGGCCCTTGGAACTGGTGACTCATACCTTTTAAGCGAGGTATATTTTTTTAGAAATAAAAGTTTTTGCTCATAGTTTCGCCCACGTAAGAATAAATTAGGAGCATGTAAATTAATAGTCATGAGAATTTGAGGATTATTAACTCGGCCCCGAAGGAGAAGAGAAAAACGCTTAAGTTTGAAAACGATCTTCGGTTATCGTCGGTAACGACCGTGTTCCTGTTGACGAATCAAACGTATTAATTTCGTTTCCGCCGAATTTTAGGACGCCTTCATCAACAAAATGTTCCCAAACATCTAATCACAAAAATCACAATTGGTTGAGTGAACGAGCAATTCTTGCGGCAAAGAACAAAGATGTGGATCATTTAAACTTCACAATTCAAAATCAAATCGTTGGTCCACTACATTCCTTGAAATCTATCGACCATGTAACAAACGAAGTCGAAGCAACCAACTATCCAACTGAATTTTTGAACTCATTGGATATGCCTGGCTTTCCACCGCACAATTAACAACTAAAGGTTGGCTCGGTAGTCATCATGTTTCAAGTTATCAAGTTAACATAACACTTATTGATTCTTAGGCGTAACGAAGTTCGTTGGGTCAGCTAGTTTCATATAAAATACCGATTTAACGTTTAGTTAAAATAAAGCAAAAAAAAACGTATGTAATAATAAAAATTAGAATCGAAGCACAGGGTATGTCAGTTGGAAATTGGCAATTCGATAATTCATATAAAATACGTCAAGTAAAAATTATGTAATAATCTTGCACGGGTGATTTCGGGAGATTTAAAAATAATAATACTTCATTGAAATATCATGATACACATCAGTATTGCAGACAGTTATGAGAAGATTAAAAATATTTTAATACATCGCAAGCAACTCAATTAGAATATGTGATGGTTTTTTATACATTCTGAATTACATTTTGGCTTATTTCTAATAACGGTAATGCATTTTCAAAAGCGGTAGTTCGATGTTGAAAACACGATAAATACCAAGATACTGATTTATGTAATATCGTAATTACAACCTCTGTCTGCGAATAAGCTAGATTATTATTTTTAGTTGTTATTACATCCGAAATTTCAATAAATCAATCACAGACCATAAGTAATAATAAATTATTTAATACACTGGCATTGCTTTCAATTTCATTTTAATGTAAAAAAATAGCAATGCTTTCGATTTAACAGCGACTAAATTCAAAACAGCTGTAAAATTTGATTGATACATAGTGTTGTCTTTGTTATAGTGTAGCAAAATATTTATACAAAATACCAGTTAAAAATTAACAGTTCTCTTCTACAACTGAATGCAAAATGTATAAGATTTTGCCAAACACTTAACTGTCAATATCTCTAAATAAAAATCTTCACGTCGCTTTACTGTTGCATTGACTGGCGGATAACTCAATGAACTAAACTACAATGCACATTTGTTATTTTGGGATATTTGATAATAGCAAACTATAATTAACATCGATTCAGATTGAATACTGTTATATTGAGAAACGGTGACCGATACCACACGCGGTGGGTTTACCTCCGCTGAGCTGTTTCAAAAGGGATGCAGGGAATTTGCTAGCCAAAATTTTAATTAATTTAAGTGATAGGTCGCAGTGTAACCAAACTGTCATTTTGATATGCTTTGAACCCAAGCCCTACCACCAAATCACGTACTCCATACTTACCAGTCATCAAGATTTTGCAATATTTAGTGACAAGTTCCTTGCAATCTTTAAGACCATACAATATTTTGAGAAAAAAATATATTCAGATATGAAAGAAGCTTTTTTCCAATGCTCGATTTAACGCGCATATTTTTAGTAAATTAAGCTAATTAAATACAAATTATAAAGTAAACTGATGTTATAAATATGACAAAATTGTCGAATTACATTAATAACACTATATGGACCTATTAGAGGTAGTGAAGTGAGCGAAGTGGTATTTTTAAAAAAAAACAAGTGAGATGTGTTGTAATATTCTAAACGTCTTATAGTATCGTAAAAGTTAAGTAATATCAGTTAATACACATTGCAATAGTGTTATTTTCGTAAAATAAAAATATGCGATCCACCAAATCATCAAGTAAAGACGTGATTGAAATTAAAAATCCGATTTTGTTAGCTCTCGGGGGCTCATATAATATATTGTTATACAAACCCTTGTGCAAAGATCAAAAATAAAAAGTTAAGCTATACTAAGAAGTAAACCGAAAAGAGTCGTTTCAAGATACTAATGGTCGTAATACTGTTATACTGTTTATACATTGTATTATTTTTAGAAGAAAAATTAAATAGGGTAAAGCATAAAATTATTGGCCACTATTTATTATTTCATTCAATTGGATTATTTCATCTTTGTTCATGTGTTGTAGACACATAGCATTAAAAAGGTGGAATCAAAAAATTTTATGTGATAAATTGTCCTTTTGTTTATAAGTATCGATAATAATAACATCTTTTACATTATTTTAAAAAAATCAAAAAAAAAGGCGGAAATCTACAATTATAGGCCACTTTTTTCAATTATTGGTCATCAAAAACTTCAATTATTGGCCACTTCAAAAATACATTAAGACATTAATTCAAAATAGAATAATGACTTATTGTGTAATGTTATATTCACATATTGGTATTTATGTGTAGTTTAGTACTTACTGCAATTTGAACGTTATTTTAGTAGACATATGACACTTTCACGATATGCATAGAATTCATTGTGTTCAGTGAGAAAAGCATATTTTTTTAATTAAATAGAACTGGATGAAAATTAATTTCAAAATATAAAATATTTGATAAAGAATAAAGAATAAAGAAATATTTCGTTATTGAGATTTTATGCTCCATGTTCATCATCATCATTAGGTGTTGAATTAATAAATAATTATAGTAATGAATCGTAATGATCAATGACCAGAACACCAATATTTACCTGTCGAATGTCGAAGAAGTTTTATAAACATAAATATGATTAATAATGTCGATAAACATTATTTAAGTAAGAACATTGGATACATTTATATAGAGACCAGACTGGCCAATAATAGAAAATGTACTTATTTTTGGAATCAGCTATTGGCCACCATCATAATAACATATTAAAAAATACATTTTCAATGCATTTAGGATAATTGTTATTAATACACTAACGATGTACACGCTAATTCAATAATCATTTTATTTGATGTGTTAACAAACGTTTTACACACCGTTAAACGCTCTCACTGTCGAATGAAATGTGGTTTTAAGGCTGCTTTGCAATGCCATATACAACTATTTTGTGTTTTTTCCAATAGAAGAACACTTGTTGAGTTTTTTTTTAATAAGTTAGCACGTGCAAAAGTTGATGTCATATCTTATCAGACTAGATTTTATCTGCACGTGGCCAATAATTGAGTATAGCCAATAATAGTAGGTTTTACCTTATATTATGGAAGGACGTCGAGCAGAACTGCTGTCAGCCTAAAATAATTATTTTAATTACGAAGGTAAGAGATCGCTGGGTTATAGTGTTTGCCTACATTGCTGTGAAACTTTGAGAGATTCCACGAACGAACTCTTAGGACTTAGGTGACAGTATTTTCTCTATGAAGCAGTGAGTTGAGCACGTACAACGGGAAGTGACAAGGTATTATAAGTTTATACGATTTGAATATAAATCGGACATCGTCAAGAAAGCATGCATTACATTCATATTAATATTATAATTCGTCTTTTTTCAGTTACCAATAATTGTGGACAAGGAATTCAAAATATTATTTAAGTGTATCAAATTTTGTTCTATGAGTTCGAACGACTTCATGGTAAAGTAAATTATCATTTTAGTAAATTAATGAAGTTGGGTCAACTTTTAAAGCGAAAAATTACTATAGTAAAATAATATTTAACACCTCAGTGAATTTTTGATATTAAGCACGTGGTGGGTTTGTTACAAAAGTCTTCCAGCTTGGCCGGTTGACTGTTTGTAAATGTGGCAATAAACTACCAGTTCCTAATCACATCCTCTGGGAATGGCTGGCGACGGAGAATGGAAGTGAATAATTAATCAATTCACCCAGTCACGCAGACTTCGTGTCTACGAGGTTAAAATACATTACATTAAATAACTTTGCTGTTTCACATAAAAACGTGTCAATTTCAATAATAGATGCTTTAAACTACCCACCGTTTGTTGCAAGCCAATATTAGCGTACAGCGATCGAGTCAAAGTCAATATGATTCAGGATAATAGTTACATGTGTCATCCATAACGGACCGATTTAGTTATATATCTGGGGACTAGGAATTAAAAAAGCTTTTAGAGAGCGTATATAGCAAAACTGTTAACATCGTTTTCAGTATCCTATTGTAATTGCAGCACACTAAAACGCATGAAACTAATTGACATGAATTATTTGACATACATTCCTGATAAAATTGAGTAGCACCAAAAACTTCGTTGAGTTGTGGAATACATATAATGGAAATGTATAAAACTGTAGAAGGTGATTATGGGCTTAAAAAATCAAGTATATATGTCACTAAATAAATCAAGATAAATGTCGGGTGGAAATATATCCACACTTGTTAATTCATGACTAGGCGAAATTGCTCCTGAGACATTTTTAAGAATAGAATAAAAGTGCCAGAGTGGCAGGATAAACACCAACTGTCTCTTAAAAGCGAGTTTACGTAATACTACACTTTAAAATAGAGATTCGTAATGAATAACTTGCTAAGACAGAATTTTAAATTCAATTTTTGTATTTATCCAACCTTCTTGCCGTCGTCCCACTTATATTCTCAAATCATTGGACAGTCATAAACGTTTCAATAAACTTTTAAGCTATGTTATACTTTGCCGCGATAATAAGCCAATGCCGTAGGTCTAAGAAGAACAGCATCGCAATATTTTATTATTAACTAAGTTAGACTGCCAGTTTATATACAAAACACGTTTCTCAAAACAATCTTCAAAATAAAATTGATCATTTTGCTTTAGCACAGCCGTCACTCACGTTTAATCCTGTTTCTAAGTCGATGAAAAACAAGTTTGTATTAGGAGTTGCTAGACAACCAATCAAATTTGGGATTAGGCGCTTCGTTTTAAGCTTAGTTAAGTTAGTCTTGATGAAAGTTATCGGTAAACTGACAAGAAGGGGAATCAATACATCTGAGCATTAATTTATATCGAGTTTTCATTTATTAACGTGAAAACACGAAGCTTTGATATATTGGTATTAAATAAATACTTGTGCAATGAGTTCGTAAGCAATAACTTAAGATCTTTCGATGGTTTCGGCGGTAACTTTGTGGAAGTTCATTTTAATAGAAAATTTAAATTAACTTTGATTATTCCACGTATTGTGTAACTAACTGTGACACGTGTTTCGCCTCTTTCAGAGGCATCTTCAGACTTACTATCGCAAAGTTTGCTTAAGTAATGAAGCAAGATTGATTCTAACATTTTAAAATTATAAAATTACAAAATGGATTGGGTTTTTTTTCCTTTTAAGAGGAGTAAGGAGGGGGGTGTAGAATCGAAATAAAGCAAACAGATAATGATACTAATTTTACTAATGAGTTGTAAACAATCAGAATGGGATTTTTCCTTTTTAATGGAAGCAAAGAGGGGATTATAAAATGCAAACATTTTGTAATTTTATAATTTTAAAATGTTAGAATCAATCTTGCTTCATTACTTAAGCAAACTTTGCGATAGTAAGTCTGAAGATGCCTCTGAAAGAGGCGAAACACGTGTCACAGTTAGTTACACAATACGTGGAATAATCAAAGTTAATTTAAATTTTCTATTAACTTAAGATCTATTTTTATCAAATTTTAGTATTTTTATTTTCAATTTTAACGAATTAAAGCTTTAAAAATGTTACATACATTAAATATCTATTTTTACTATGTATTATTGTAAATAATTATCAAATATCATCAGTGTCATTTCATCTTTTTACGGGGAACTGTGGAGCCGAGCTCCAATCTCCAAATATATATTTTTTTCTAATTTAGATGTTGTGGGCCCATTTCATTTAATTTATTCTATTTACTTTTTTTAGAATGCTTTGGGTTTGTCTGTTGTTTTTTTTTTGTACATTTGATTGAGAAAAAGAAAGGAATAGGGAGAGAAAAGGTAACATATATAGGAAAAAAGTGGAGGGAAGGGAGCAAAGGTAACAATTTAGAGTAGGGTAATCCGATGTGTTTTTTTCACCAGCCGTGTGATTGCGGCAACCAGGCATGTCAGTGGTGGGATCGGAGGGGAGTTAGGGTGGTTTTAGGAGGAGGACTTTCCTTGGCCGCGCTATGTCAGTGTTGGGGTACTCAACGTAGTCGTTGAGTAGGGCTTTGATGGTGTCGTTTGGGTGGTCCGTCATGTCATAGTAGAATTTTTTCGACAGCTTCATGACGTGATCGAGAATTGGGTCTGTGTTAGTGTCTCTATGTAACGTGGTGCCTCGTACGAGTCAGGGAGCGCCTGTGATCATGCGAAGCGCCTTGTTTTGTATTTTCTGTAGTGTCTGGATGCGTTTCATGCCTGCGTGTGCCCATATTGGACACGCGTAGTTCATGATTGGTCGTGATATCGCGGTGTACAGAAGTAGCTTGCTTTTTAGAGCCAGTTTACTTCTGTGTCCTATCATGGGGTAGAGTTGGCCCATGATACTTGATGCCTGTTTTTTTTTGCAGTTATGTGACTGCAGAAATTAAGTCGCGAGTCTAGGGTGAGACCAAGGTATTTAACCGTTTTGGCCCACGGGATGTTTGTGTTGTGCATCCGGATGCACTGAATATTCTTACCATGTCTGTTAGTTCTGCGACTGAAGGTCACTGCAGTACTTTTCTCTGGGTTAATTTTAATGCGCCATTTGGCGCACCAGGCGAGTATGTCCGCGCTTGCCTTTTGTACAAGCGCGGTGGCTCTGTTTCTGTTTAGCAATCTTGCTAGGATGGCTGTATCGTCTGCGTATTGTGCAACGATTGTTTCGTTACTACCGGGTAAATATAAAGGAATTGGAATATCGTGAGTATAAAGGTTGTACAACAGGGGTGATAAGGCGGATCCCTGTGGTACACCTGCTGTCGGCGTTCGCGTCGTCGATTTTTCGCCGTTAACTTTCACGCGGAAAGTTATGTTGGACACGAATGAGTTTATTAATTTAACCATCGGTTGTTCGAGGCTAGCTTCTGAAAGTTTAACAACCATACCTTCGAGCCAAACCTTGTCAAAGGCTTAAGCTATATCTAGAAACAGGCCGGTGGTGAAACATCGGCGATTAAAGCCTTCTGTAATGTAATCTACGACTCTTAGTAATTGGTGGTTTTTGGAATGTTTGCTTCGGAAGCCGTGTTGCTCATTCGGTATGAGTTTTTTTCTGATACAAATTCTTCCAGTCGGGAATTATCAAATATATGCATTTTAAAATTATTTTCATTTTCAATAATCATGAATTTTTTAAATCTCTATTTATGCACTATTACTACTACTTATCGTACCAAGCACTTCATAACAAATAGATAATGATTAAAAAATCGGTTTTCTTATTCAAAGTATTTTAAATTGTTTTTGTTGCCGAAAAAAACTTTGAATGGAATTGACTTAGATTTGCATTAGAATCTTATGTAACATTACAACGTTTTGGTTACTCTTTGTAAGTGATAAATGTATGTATTCTGAAATACTTTTCATACTTAACTCAATACTGTCAAATTCAGACATAGTGCACTTTAGATCTAGGGTAAAGATATTATTTTCAAAATATGTAAAAAAAACACAGACTATGGCTGAACTTAATTTCTCAGAAGATAGATTGTGCTTTATATCTGCATTAATGTCTCAGAATAGTCGGTTTTTTACTTAACGCCTTCTGCCTGTATACCGGCGATATAAAAAATATATTAACATACAATTCAAAAACAATAAAACAATGTGGAAAATAAAAACATTTATACAAATACGGCTTTTACAACTATAATATATTAAAAACATGAACGAGGATATAACATATCATAATATAAGTCAGGTGGTACATAGTAAATTTATTTTTCAGTAAATATTATTAAAAAAGCCGTACAATTAATCTTGTAATATGATTGCTATTTCGGTATCATATTTTATCGTGATTTTAAAGTTAAACCTCAGATAAATGTCAATCCATCGCCATTACTGAATTTGTTATAAACAAAAGTTTCCATTACAATCAATTATCACACGTTAGAACAAATATGGATGGATTTCTTAATTAATTGATTTGGCATTTACTTGGTAGAACTCCATTTATAACAGATTAAAAATTACAAAGTATTTTAGTTCTACAGTTTTTATTAATTTTATTCGTTGATAGCTATTTCGGCTTGCGCCATCGTCAAAACTATGTTTAAACTAACACTTTGCTCAGCCATATATACTGGCTCTGAAGAGATACACAATGCATCGAGTTATTCACTCTAAAATCCTAATTATAATTACAATACTACACTTATCAAACGTGACTCTAGTTTTTCAAAGAACGATTAACAATCTGGGTTTATTTCTTAAAACATTAATTAGGATAAAATTAAAATGATATTTATTATTAATGACATTACATAAAATTCACCAACTATGCTTTATTGTTTCGAACAACAATAAGCAATATGGGATTTTTCAAAGTAAATTAGGATAAATTATACTAATATTTATTATTAAATACAATAGGGGTTTTAACAACGGTGATGGATTAATAATCGTTTGTTCGTTTAAGATGTTTTGTTTATGCCTATTAATCTCAAGTTGTTCTAATAAATTTAATTGTTGACCCTTATGACAAAGATGCAAAACGGTTGGCTCTAAACTTAATTAAGTTAATGTCATGAGACTCAGTCAAAAAATGGTTTGCAAATTGTGAGTCTGATTTTTTATTCTTAAAAGATCTTATATGCTCTTAAGCACGTGTTGATATGCTTCTACCGGTCTGTCCTATGTAAATCGCATTACAGGATCCACAGGACATTTTATATATTCCGCTTCTGTCAAGGTTGTTGATTTTATCTTTACTGTTTTTAAGCTGGATTCCTAAATTATTATTAACCTTAAATGCTACGTTAACCGAATGTTTAATTTCACTGTGGATTTTTTCGCTAATTCTTCCTAGGTAGTTAATAGATCTAAAGAAGCGGTTCTCTTGTATAACGTTAGGGTAAATAAGTTGTCTTGATAGTTTTAATCGTTTTTTATGTAGTAAATTTTGTATCACCGTTGCCTTGTACCCGTTATTGATTACAATGTGTATGATAGTCTTAAGTTCATTTTGGTAATCAAAATTATTCATTGGCACTGATACTTATCTATGTATCGTGGAATTATATATTATATAACAACTTTCTAAAACCATCCGAATTTACCAAACTCACTAAGGACCCGACGTAAATTACCTAATTTTTGGAATAATGTTTTAGTTTGCTAACAAAAATTTTTCGTAGTAGCAGAAATAGACCTCGTAAATTACTTAATTTTTGGAATAATGTTTAAGTTTGCTAACAATCATTTTTCGTAGTAGCAGAAATAGACTTCGTAAATTATTATTATATAGATTATTATTCTATCGACTATTAATATACAGATATTTATTTTTTGAAAAACTTATTCCGCTTATCAATCGGATTTTATTATTTTCATACGATCAAGATGTACTGTGTTAAAACAAAAAGTTTTCAAAAAAAAAAATGTTATAAACCCAAAAAAAAACGCTCAAGGTTAGACTCGAACCACCAACCTACAGCTGACCAACCTAGCGTTCTAACTTTCGGGTACAGCGGAATTAAGACACGTGCGAAAATTAGTATATATATGCTGTGTTTCAAATAAAAAACAAAAGTTTCCAAATTCAAACGCAATTTAATATATATAATTTAATTGCATCGACTCTGACACCTGTTCGTTTGCCCGAGCGGTAACGATCTCCATAATCCAAGGTCGATGTTTCGAATCCTGGCCGAGGCGCTTTTTTGTATGAGAATTCAATTTTTCAGCGATTTGATTTGTTTCGTCGAATAACAGTGTATTGGAAAAATATTTCTT